>OX244272.1:16126672-18626672 GCA_945867215.1 Epinotia demarniana | reverse complement strand
CCCTCAATTTGTATGGGATTTGACAGCTAAACGCGAACGCGGTCATAAAGTTTTGTTTCGTTAAAACTTATACTAGAGCCTCAGAAAAACTAAGTATGGTCCGAGGTAGAGTAAACAACTTCTGCCTAAAGAAAAGACGTTCCTAATGAAATGAAAGGAAACAATTTACGCGTTACAAAACAAAAAGGCAAACAAATACTAAAAAAGTAACTAACTATACTTATACGCTAAGCAGTTTGTCATGAAATGGTCCCGCTTTCAGTAAAAGTAGAGCCCGAGCCAGCGCTGGTCTTCCGGCGAGACCAAATCATTTTCTTTGTTTATATTAGCCGTATTGTAGTTACATTACCTCTCATACAGTTCATTGACAATAATAGTCACAAAGAATCTTGTAACATCGACATCATTTGGACCATAGTTAGGTGTTTTCGTATATAGTTGGGGGAGTAACGACAAGCGTAAAACGTAGCTTACAGACGTTTGTGGCATTAATACAGTGAAATTAGGTCAAAAGGCAAAATTAAAGGACGACTTGTATCTTTCAGGATATGTAGGTTATAGAGAATAGTTTAATTTTGTTTACTCTCCCCTCTCCTCCGAGGCGAGCTTCACCCTCCGCGCCCCGGAGGAGAGGGGAGTAAAAAAGAGAGAGTAAAAAAAATAACTTTTCTCTATAACCTATACATTCTGATCTAGTTGTCTTTTATTAGATGAGAAGATTCATAAACGGAGCACCGACCCTTTCTTAATTTAAGGAATCGCTGTGTTAACAGCAAGCCACAATGCAGGTGCAGGTGGCAGGCATTTAAAAAAATAAAAATAAAAAGTAGCTGTTTAGATATTTCCTTAATTTTATTGGTACAAATTTTTCCTACTTACTAATTACTAAGCACAATCTATTTTTTTAAGATTAGTTGCTAAGCTTAGCTAATGTCTAGTATTTATAATAATAATAATATAACGAATTTATTTATCTTCCATAGAAATAGCATCCTGAGAATGATAGCAGAGAGGTTGGACTCAGATATACTCCGACCTTCATGTCTTACTACCTAAAAATAGTAGTTTAGTAGTTATAAATTAGTATAACCGTAGTATAACCGTAGTAGTGATAAATTAGTATATTAGTATTACTATAAGTTCCGATTAACTAACGATACTTAAGTTATCGTCGGACAAACGTCGGATTATTCCAATAGAGTCAGAGAACTTCGCTCGCTTCGCTCTATCGTTCACAAATTGGTGAGGACCAAATTCTTGGCCAGTGGTAGTTAACCACGCTAACTACTGGCCAAAAATTTAGTCCTCACCCAAAAACCTATTTAACCCGGTAAATGACAACATGACTAGACGTTAAACAATTTTCAATAATAATATTATTTTTGTATATATTAATTGTTTTTTAATGATAACACTACGTAAACAATTAGCTTTCTATTTCGAAAATGCAAACATCAACTTCGCAGATTAAGCTGATGGTTTTGAACAAAACTATTGGGACTCGAGCTAGGCTCTTCAAGTTGGCAGAGTCCCAAAGTGCTCGTAATTACTATCGGAACTCGTTGGCAATTTGTCTACCTGCCTAAATAGAGTACAATAAGCCTAGTTGTTATTTAGCCACAGGCATGTGGGCTGAAGGAATTTTAACAACCGGTATGTTAAGTGTTTGGATTGCATAAGTACTAAATGTTTTAGTAGTGTAGTTTGGAAAATATTACTAATTAAAATTTAATTTAAATAAGCATCTAAAAGTAATCATAACAAAGACTAGGTATCTAATTTTGCCCCCTAGGTAGCGTATACTCATCACACAGGCAGAAATCCCGCGCTGGATAGCAATAGCAATTCATAGGTTTATACCTACTTGAATAATTTTATTTTATTGAAATGAATATAAAATATAATGAAGTCCTTTTGATAAAAAAGGTAGTTTAATATCGGTGCTATTTTTATCACTGCAAATTTGCTGGCTGTGTACCTGTTCGAATGTACTAAAAGCGTACCCTGAGTACGAGTACGTATTTTACTTTACTTTATTGCAGCACGGCTATCGCTTGGCGGCGCGTGAGCTCTCTCGATTTTTCTCGAACTATCCGTCTCTCTCTTATTAGTACACTTAAAACAAGAGGTATTTATAGTGCAAGAAAAATTGAGAGTATATCGCGGCCGTCCCATGATAGACGCGCAAATGGGAAGCCAATTTATGAAAGATTGTTACCTAAGTTTCTTAAAATATCACGCCGTTAGCCTGCGAATGTCAAAAGACGTTTTGTATGGCGATCGAAACACCTTAATGGAATAAACGGAGAAAGAGAAATCTTTTATTCTTTATATACTGAATAGGGGCCTAAGATATCCATGCGTGCTATTTTTCTTTAGAAAATATACGAATTAACGCTGTAATAAGTGGAAAACAAAATTTCGTCTGAAGCAGTTTAGTAACCATAAAGATTCCGTCGCCAAGATTTCCTCAAAACGTTTTTGGGGAGAAAAAAAGTAGTAATAAAATTGGCAATAAAATAAACGTCAGGTACGTACGATTTTATAGGTTCTGGGTCATTAGGTCTGGTCCAATTTATGGGTTTACATCTCAGTTGAGTCGGACGAAAGGTCCGTAGTTAAACTAGGTGGTACACATTTGGAAAAGGCGGTATGATAGGCAAAATGTGTGGGTCTGTTACGTCCGTTTTCAAGAGAGATCACTATTTTGGGGTCACTCCAGATTCGAGGTAAAACTTACTGCAGCACGATCGTATATTGTTTGGTGTTCTGTGGTTTTTCCGAAACCGGGGTAAATTTAGAACTAGGGCATGTTATATTATAATGTGTGTGAAGGGTTTAGTCCCAAGCCACAAAGTGTGAACATGTGGAACCAAAAAACAAGGTGATTCTCATTTAATGATACGACAGGTAGGTAGTTGACAAGAAAAAGAAATGTTGTTACAACATGCAGGCAAATTAAGATTAAAACATAGTACTTGAACATCGGTATTGGCTACAATATCTTTTGCAGATGTTTGTTGCAGCATCAATAAAGGTGAGGTCAAAGGAGTGCTTATCTAAGACATCCTGCATCATCCCTGATGATCGGAAAGCCCGATAGCAGACCGATAACTTATAATAGGCGGGTATATACCACCTTTTCACATCGAACACAAACATCTCATGAGTGCTGAGATGATTTATCAGGACAGCGACGTTTTTTCTGCCTGGGATTTTTTAGCTAGACTGCATCGTACTCGTATTTTCCATTCCATTTCGTAAGTCCCGACTTGAAAGTACTAGTTCACTTTAGTATAGACAATCGTATTTCAACTCATTTAGTTACTCGAAATGGCGATTCCGGCAATGTTGTCAGCTTGGAGTAACGTTTATCTTGGTAAGTTTTCGACCCAAGTTATACATTCCCACTCCCTCAAATATAAGTCGTGTTAAATAAAACTTACGCTTCTTTTTTTTTTCGGAGTTTTATGCTTGGAAACGTTTCAAGACATTTATTTAGTGTGGCAAGTCAGTGTATTTAGAACCGTGAGATCTCCGAAAGACAGTACGGTTGACAGGTTGTTGTACTTTTAGCACCACCCGGGGTCACGTGCAGAGTAGCGGTGGGTACGAGTATATTTCTTGGCAATCTATTGTAGTTAGTAGGTGTTAACCCGAAAATACGTTTAGGTACCAAGAAGAGCTGTTTTGATTTCACAACACAGTTTGACACATCTGTGAGCACTTTTAGTCTGGGATGTTATTGAATTTAATTATTTATTAGTTATCTAGTAACCAAAGTCCAATCATTGCGTTTGGGACTAGATTAATTTGTGACGATGTCCAAGTTTCATAGCCAATAAATGCTCACGGACAATTTTGGAAACTGGTTTTATTTTTCCAGATAATCCTTTATTCAATTTAGCCTACGTCAGCCATATTAGGTTGGCAGAGCTAATTAGACAGTAGCAGCAATTTACCCGCACAGGTAAACACGGTCGCCGTCGCCAAGAAATTCAATTAATCCAGGCAACGTTGCATGTCCTTGCTGGTGAGTTTGCGAGCTGTAGCTTGTTGTGTGGGTATGTTTGCCTTTTGAAATTAAAGACTTGATGTATTTAATCGTTTCAAACAATGCTAGGCTCTTATCCTCACGTGTCAAAATGAATGTGGGAAATCATAATTTTTATACCAATATAATATCAATATCTCGTCATCAAATTTTGTTTCATAAGATAGTCGATCATCATAGTGTTTGGATAGTTTGTGACACAGATTAATGATTAATTTAAGATCTCAGAACCGGCTGAACCGATTTTGTTAAAACTTCGCAAAGAACCATCTCGATGACGTTAGCTTTTCGACAAAGAAAATCGCGTAAAAATCATTCCATATGCTCATCGATGCATGTTAATGTTACGTGTATGTCAACAAGTTACCAGATCATGTTTTAGACATGTCCGAGAATAAATGTAAGTCCTTTGTAAGGCAATTTTTGCAAAATAGAGCTTATTATATATTGGACGTAATATTCTGAAAAGGATATATGGACAAATGTTAATGCCATTACATTACTTAAGTTACCTCTTGTATTAAAGTGTATATGTAATAATAGGACATTAAAAAAGTGTTCACCATTAAGTAATTTATATTGAATACAATTTAATTACTAACTTACTATACGACCGACGAAAAAAATAGTTTAGTAGCTATTAGTAGTGCTATGCTGTAGACATACACACACACACACGTCATAATTATAACACCCCTCTTCTAAAAACCTATATGTGGAGCTGAAAGCTATATGTGGAGCTTAACAAAAGTTAACTTGTTACAGTGTGTATATTTAATATTACCTCAAATTGTAACCAGAGGTTGGTGTTAAGGCTAAGAAACGATATTGCAACTTTTTTTCTTAAACACCATCTTTATTTTTTCCATATAAAATAATTCAGCACGCAATGGATCACTACTTTGTCTTACTGACGTGACGTCACAATAAATTGTCACATGTCACCCGATTCTTCCATGTGTCATCATGTCATAGTGTACGCAATACATTGCCGCTCGATAAATTTTCAATAATTAATTACGTTTTGGCAGTTAAAACTAACTTAATTTCTTCTTATAATATCGGTTCATAGCCCTAACACGTACTCTCATCGCAAGAAATATGGAAAGTCGTGCACAGGCATTGTAACAAAAATGTCAAACAAATAAGAAACAATATTTGTTTAAAAATAGCACAAGAAAATGGGATAACAATTGGTCTTAACAACCCTGAGGATGTATGTGACACTTTCTTAGAAAAATTCACACAAAGTGACAACAAATGTAATACTACAAAAGAAGCACTCTCACTGTTACGGGCACATGCCGTCAGAACTCAAGATCACATGGTTTTTGATCCGGTGAATGAAGTAGAGCTAAAATACATAGGTATTTTAAAAAAAAACCTAAAACATCCTGTGGATACGACGAGATTCCCATATCTGTCATCAAAGACAACATAGATATTCTTGCCGAACCGTTGGCGTATCTTTTTAACGAATGTTTCACGACTGGTACTTTACCTGACCAGTTTAAGGTGGCTAAAGTCCTGCTCATTCATAAAAAGGGACCAAAAACTGATCCAACGAACTACAGGCCAAGGTCTCTTCTACCTACGCTGTCCAAATTCCTGGAGAGACTTATGAAAGACAGACTAACAAGGCACCTCAATGAACATAATATATTAAGTGATAGAAGTGATAGACAATACGGATATCAGAAAAGCAGAAGCACAAATGATGCCATCACAAGACTGATTGAAGACATAGTTCTCCAACTCAATAGCAAAAGGAAAGTAGCAGGTTTATTCCTTAATCTGAGCTCTGCTTTTGACACCGTGGACCATGGAGTTCTGCTTGCAAAATTGGAGCACTACGGCATAAGAGGTAAAATGCTTGACCTTTTTAGTTCTTACCTTGCAAACAGGCTTGTGGAAGTTCAATGGACCCAAGATAGCAAATAAACGATACATAGATCAAAGATAACCAATTTGGAAAGAGGAGTTCCACAAGGATCGATTCTGGGTCCTATAGATCTTCTTTGTAATTTTTATCAATGACCTAGTATTTTTCATAGAGAATTCTGTTCCGAATGTAAAACTCTCTATCTATCTATGGTCTAAGCTGATGATACCAACGCTATAGTATCAGCGGAGAATATGCTACAGCTGAGCTACAAAGTCAACTTTACTCTGCAAGCTCTAAACACCTGGTTCAGCACGAACAACTTCAAACTGAATTGTGACAAGACCAATGCTTTTACTGTTTAAAACAACTTCGAGAAACAAAGATAGCCTGCAGGTTTCATCAAATGGAGTTCAAATTCAAAAAGTGGATTGCGTTAAATTTCATGGAATCAGGATTGATTCGAGTTTGTGTTGAAGAGAAGAGCTATCGTCACTAGTGAACTCTGTAAGTTCGGCCTGTTATGCGCTAAGAAGTCTTAGAGAAGAGGTAAATACGGCTCAACTAATAATGGTATATCGCGCGTTGGTCGAATCTAAAATTAGGTATAGTGTAAAATTCTGGGGTAACAGCTACCTTTACAACATTCAGTCTGCCTTTGTGGCCCAGAAGAGAGCTATCAGAACGATAGCCAGAATTGCTCAGATGATATCATGTAAAACTTATTTCAATAAATTTGAAATTCTCACAGTGCCTAGTCTCTATATTCTTGTGATTCTTAGCGACCTAATAAAGCACCTTAACTGCTTTGAAGCATTGGAAGAAAGACAGAAGCGATTGGAAACTATGTAGAAGGAAGGACTTACCACAAACAATAACCACGAAGCTGCAAGTGGTCAAACACTCTTCGGCTTATCAGGCAGTTACTCTATTCAATAGATTGCCATCCGATTTGAAGTCAGTCACTAAATTAAAGTTTAAAATTTGTCTCTAAACTTATTTGTTGCAGAAGTGCTTCTATTCTGTGGATGAGTTTTTGTCAGCTCAGAGTAAAAATATAACATAAATTAATAGTTTTTTTTTTCTTTCGCTCTGACATATATAATAGTAACGAATAATTAATTTATACGAATTGTCATAGACTTAGGAATTATTATTATTTTTAATATTTTATGCAGCAGTGGACGTCTTTCGGCTGATATGATGATGATGATGATAATATTTTATTGTAAGCCAACTATAATTAAATTTGTCATGACAAAATGTTATCGTCTTCATACAATTATTATTAATAAATTATCAGTAATGGATATTTTGACCGTCGGACCCCCAGCCTATTATTTCTTGTTGGAATAGACAACAGGCCGCCAACTAAACCTCTCTGCGTCGGGGTCCGCAGCCCGAGTTCCTACGCCCCAGAGAAAACAGCTGTTTTGACGGTTGTGTGTCAATTTTAAGTCAATGAATATTTTTATTTGGGGTTTTATTTTATCAACGATTCGTGTTAAATTATATTGAAAGTGCAGTGCAAGTCAATAAAAACACTTACAATGCTTATACGTAAACTTTCTACTACTTAAGTAGTTGATTATCAGAAACATTGGATCGCCGAGGAACTCCTGCCTAGTGTGTGGTGATTCAGCGTTATTTATTTCTTTTAATTGTTTAGTTCTTATTATATTCTTAGGTAGTTTATTTTCTAGTTAATCAACTTATGTTCGCATGCGTGTTGTAGATTGTCTTAATCCTCTTTTTGTATTTTCTATTTTGAAGAATGGAGTGTTGTGTAGTATGCGAAAGAGTTT
Organism: Epinotia demarniana; assembly: GCA_945867215.1. Classification (NCBI taxonomy): domain Eukaryota; kingdom Metazoa; phylum Arthropoda; class Insecta; order Lepidoptera; family Tortricidae; genus Epinotia; species Epinotia demarniana. Next base: position 18,618,931 of record OX244272.1, on the reverse strand, counting down.
TTACATCAACCCGAGGATTACACATTCATCAATCGCGTACCCATCAGGTTCGCGTTCATCCTATCTCAAGTGTCCCGAATACCCATAACATATGCTCATCTACGCCATCACCCCACCTTGCTATTCCTCTTCAAACCCTTCTTGGCCAACTAAAACATTCGACGCCTCTAGTCAAACGCATTCCGCGTGGTGCCAGGTCCGCTGTAGCCGAAGTACTAACAGCTACAATAAACAATTGTGTACTAAACAACAACCTCCAATCGTGGCATGACTTGTTAACTCTGCCTTTCAAAATATTACATGTTCCTGACGATAACAACTTAAATATTTCCCTCACGAAGAAAATAAAGAATAATATTTTAGCACCAGCTTTGCCGTCTTTATCACGGCCTTTACAAACTAGAGGTAAAACGTATAACTTGTGTAAAAAGGTTGAAGAGAAATTGCAGGATGGTGATCTTAAAGGGGCGCCACGGCTCCTCTTCACTAATGATACCATCGCCCCCGACACTCCCGAAACCGCTGCCGCGTTACAATCAAAGCATCCCCCAGGCCCTTTGACCCCTTTCTTTGTTGACCCTCCATCAGATCCTTCGATGTGTCTCCACGCTACAGGGCAGGACGTAGTGGCCGCCCTCGCATCCTTCCCCAAAGGGTCGGCGTCAGGTTTAGACGGTATCACCCCTCAACACCTTTTAGACCTCACCAGCTACGGCTCTGGGGTAGCCGGTGAACAGCTGACAGTAAGCATTACAAAACTGGTAAACCTTATGCTCCTGGGTGATGTATGCCAAGATGTGACGCCGATACTTTATGGAGCTAACTTGATTGCCCTCACAAAGAAGGATGCTGGCGTGCGCCCTATTGCTGTTGGCTTTACCTTTCGGCGTCTTGCAGCCAAAATCTGCGTAAAACACACCCGTTCTAAATTACAAAAACTTTTCGAGCCCACACAGGTTGGTTTTGGAACTCGAGGCGGCTGCGAGGCCGCAGTTCACGCTGTGCGTACCTTTGTACAAACTGACCTGTGTGAGGTTCTATTGAAAATAGACGTTAAAAACGCTTTTAACTCTGTTAATAGGGACACTTTGCTGAATGAGACACGAAACCATATACCAGAAATATATAACTTTTTATTACAATGTTACCATGCCCCATCCAAGTTACTTCACAAAGACAACGAAATCCTTTCAGCCGTAGGCTGCCAGCAGGGGGATCCCCTGGGTCCAGCCCTGTTTAGTCTCGCCATCAACCCAATCATTCACAGTCTTTCTTCCGACCTAAACGTATGGTACCTAGACGATGGCACTTTTGGCGGTAAGTCTCAATCCGTCCTGGCAGATTTATCCAAAATTATACAAAAATTTGATGATATTGGACTGACACTAAATTTCGATAAATGTGAACTTTACATTTCCGAAAAAACGGATCCGTTTGTGGCTTCTCAAATTATAGTAGGTTTTAAAAACATAGCTCCAAACCTTAAAATTTTGACTAAAGACAGCCTGTACCTCCTTGGATCACCCATTTTTGACGAGGCTATTCCGTCTGTTTTAGATAAATCAATCTCAAAATTCCAAAATAACTCTGAACGTTTAGTCAAAATAAGCTCTCACTCAGCCTTATTCATTCTAAAATTTTGCCTACTCGTTCCTAAATTTACGTACCTTCTCCGTTGTTGCCCTATTTGGAAATTTCCCAATCTAGTCCTTTCTACTGATATCCTATTGAAGTCCATACTAGAATCAATTCTTAATGTTAAATTCAGCGAACAGGCTTGGACTCAGGCATGTCTACCCATAAGATATGGCGGTTTGGGAACTCAAAAAATCTCGAGCGTAGCTTTGCCGGCTTTCTTATCATCAACTCACAGCACGCAAGATCTCGCAGGTAAAATCCTTAAAGTCTCAACGACTGCAAACTGCGATATCGCGTGCTTGGTTGATGCTAGGAACGCCTGGCTAGCAGGACCGAACCCAACTTTGCCATCAAGACCAAAATTACAAAGGGCTTGGGACTCGTTAGCTTCCGCCGCTACCATAAAGTCGTTGATCGACTCTTCGTCTGGCCGGGACCGAGCCAGGCTGTTGGCAGCAGCCAGACCAGAGTCGGGGCAATGGCTTCACGCCTACCCCTCACCTAACTTAGGTAGCTTCATTGACCCAGGCACACTCCGAATTGCAGTTGCTCTCCGCGTCGGAGTTGATGTGTGCGTGGACCACAACTGCATCTCCTGTGGAGCCGCGGTAGATCGCTTCGGTCACCATGGACTCGCCTGCTCCTCGGGCGCCGGCCGCCTGTCCCGTCACGCTGCGCTCAATGACATCCTGAGAAGGGCGCTTGCCAGCGCCTGCGTCCCCTGCGCTCTTGAGCCTCGCATTGTACGAGATGATGGCAAGCGTCCGGACGGGATGTCTTTAATCCCCTGGCGGATGGGCCGTGCACTGGTGTGGGACGCTACCTGTGCTGATACGCTGGCAGCGTCCTACTTGCCGAGCACGTCCAAGCAAGCCGGGGCAGCGGCGGATGCCCGAGAGAGATCCAAGGTCGGGAAGTATAGCTGTCTCGGCGCCCAATACGATTTTGTCGCATTTGGCGTCGAGACACTCGGCCCTTGGGGAAGAAACGCGCGTAAGCTCCACAAGGAGATCAGTAAGCGGTTAAGGGAGGCTACGGGTGACCCTCGGGCAGGCAGCTTTCTCGCCCAAAGAATAGCGATTGCTATTCAGCGCGGGAATGCTGCCTGTGTGATGGGCACCCTGCCTAAAGGGCAAAATTTTGATACATTTTTCTAATTGTAATTTATTATAATTAGTTTAATATCATTTTGTATATAGTTAAGGAATGCCACCCCAACTGCGGGCGCCACGTCATAACAGCGCCAACCTAAAGAATCCAGACACACTCATCATAGATAAGCGACCGATCCACATTCCCAAGTTTTAAAGTCATCAAGATAACATCAAGCTCAAAGAATCTAAACAAAACACTTTTTGGCAACTGTTAATGGATGTTTCCCAAAAATCCTGGCGTCATCCCTTATCTAGAAATGACCTCAGCGACAGACGAGTTCCAGAAACACCGATGGCTTACGTGACCCACAAGCACGCGCCCCCGACGCGTCCCCACGCTATCAGGATGGATATAAGGCGCAACCCCGCCAGGAGGAAGGCAGTTCACCACTAGCACTCAAGATAGTAGTAGTACTCCGATATTACACCTGAGCTCCGTATCGCTTGGTGTGTAGATCGTCGCACATTATAATTCGCGTTCAATAAAAATAATTGTAATTAATTAATTGAAATAAATATAATACCTCCTCATCGGCGTATTGAATAAAGACCAGCGGCCTCCCGACAACTTAACTGGTGACAGCGAACGGCGAGTCTCCCGGCAACCGCGGCTACTCATCGTCGGCGTGAGCTGGAGGGTTTCAACCCCGAAGAGATTCTCCCACTGCCTAAATGAAGATAACAACGATCATCGCACTGGCGGCTACCCTGTGAGTTTCCCATATACCTAATTTCCTTATAACATTTTTGTACGCATTACCACCATTTTTTTTAATTTTTTTTTTGTGTTGTGTCTCTCTTTTGAAACGTAAAGGCTTTTTTTTTAAAAAAAAAAATGGCACTAAATCATGCAACCATTGAAAAATATTTGCCCCCTTATGAAGGAGATAGGGATACATTAGATTTCTTTTTAAATCAAGTGACTGTTCTAGCTAGGGCAGCGGACCCCGATGCTAGGGCCCTCTTCCCTATAATATTAAAAAGTAAATTGCGCGGTGAAGCCATTAAAGCCATCGCGCACATGCCAAATACCACAGTAGAAGAAATAATCAATTCATTAAGAACAAAATTTGGCGATAATAGAAGCTTAGAACAAATAATTTCTGAAATCACGCGCATCAAACGTTTCCCCAATGAAAACGCTTTGGTATTCGCAGATAAAATCAAAGAATTACTCTATGCAGCTAAAAACAAAGCCGAATCACCACAAGCTACGGTTATTCTTGAAAACGTGTGTATTGACCAACTTTGCAAACATTTAGACATTGCTACCGATAGATTAATTCGTTCTGGACAACATAATTCGTTCGATTCCGCGTATAATCAATTGAAAAATGAATTAGAAGTACACCCTGATTATTTTGCGAGAAAACAAGAAAAATCTTTGAACTTTAATGCAAAACCTAATTTCAACAAAAATTATAATCAAAACCCTATAAGTAGATCTAGTTTTAACCGCTTTCCAAACTACCATACGCAAACAAACGCCACAATTCAACAAACGCCACAGTTCACTCCGAGACCCCAATTTAATAACTTCAATAATCAGCAACAAACGCATTGGGCAAGTCAACCGCGTCCAACACCGGAACAATGGCGACAGATGTACCCACCGAAACCCCAACCTCAACGAGTCGACCATTTAGACTCTGATGTTTCTATGAGAACTGTGAGTAATAGGCGACCTGTACATAATCGCCCACAAAAGCCGCGATCGGTAGAAGTATATAACACTGAAATAGAGAGTGACCAAAACTATGGTTATGATCATGAACAAAACTGCGAAAACAGTTATGAGAAAAAAATATGTAACGATGAAGAGTTTTTTTCGAGAACTAGGGCCGCAAAACGAATTCACGTAAAATTAAATTATTTAGATAGGGACCATCTACCCTATATAACGATAGACGAATGGGGAGGACGATTCTTATTGGACACAGGTAGTACCAAAAGTCTAATTAGCCCGTTAATTGTTAAACATAATGGGAATTATAAGGAAATCATTCAAAAAGAATTCACTATAAAAACGGCCCACAGTCAGAGCAATCACTGCGGAGCCATTAATTTGGACCTGAAACCGCTGGGCGAGGCAGGAAAGCATGAGTTTTTGCTATATGACTTCGACCCTAAATACGCGGGGATGATAGGCACAGATTTAATTAAGAAACTAAAGGCATTAATAAATTTGAATAAGAGTGAACTAATATTGCCGAACAAAATAATTCCAATAAGCATAGATTACCCTGAAAGGATCTTGAAAATCGACCCTCTCTCGGACAATCTGATAACGTGTGTTTCAAATAAACCTGACGGTCATTACTTCGTGCCTGAAATTGGTACAAGTAGCGTCCACGTCAATTGTGCATTAATAGCTGTTAGAGAAGGCAAATATAAATTAGGTGTAACTAACCTGAGTACAACACAACAACAATTCAAAAATAACTTTGATAGATTTTTGAAGCCGATACCGAACGAGATAAAACCGGTATCAGATGTTATTGAAATGGTAAAATTAAATAAAATCGAAGATAGTAAATTGACAATTCGTACAGATCACATGAACAAGGAAGAAAAAACAAGAATAACCAAACTTGTTCATGAATTTAAAGATGTTTTTCATACCGGACAAGAACCACTTACTTTCACTCACACAGTGAAACACAAACTGCGTTTAGCGGACGATACGCCACTTTACGTTAGAAACTATAGAAAACCCCCAAAGCAACAAGAGGAAATAGATAAGCAGGTTAACGAATTGCTCGAAAACGGCATTATCCGCGAATCTAATTCACCTTGGAGCTGTCCTGTACATATAGTCCCAAAAAAACCTGACGCATCCGGTAAAGTAAAATATCGTATGGTTGTAGACTATAGACAATTAAATGCAAAAACAATTGAAGATAAATACCCATTACCAAATATTGAGGAGATATTAGACAAGTTAGGTAGAGCTCAATACTTCACTACGCTAGACCTCGCGAGTGGGTACCATCAGATAGAAATGCACGAAGACGACATTGAAAAAACTGCCTTTTCAACTAACCATGGTCATTGGGAATTTTTACGCATGCCGTTTGGATTGAAAAACGCCCCGGCTACATTCCAACGACTAATGGACTTAATATTACGTGACCTCTTATATAATACATGTCTCGTATATCTAGACGATATTGTCATTTATTCAACTTCATTAGAAGAACACATACAAAAACTGAAGAAAGTGCTTGAACGATTGCGACAGCATAACTTAAAAATTCAACCCGATAAATCCGAATTCCTAAAAAAGCACGTAGAATACTTAGGTCATGAATTGACACCTAACGGACTAACACCCAACCAACGTAAAGTACAAGACATAATAAACTATCCGGTACCAAAAACGGAGAAGGAAATTCGTTCGTTTTTAGGTCTCACGGGATATTACAGGCGTTTCATTGATAATTATGCGAAAATTACTAAACCATTAACAAAGTGTCTGAAAAAAAGAGCCAAAATAGTCATCGACAAAGAATACTTGAATGCCGTTCAAAAACTGAAAGAAATATTAACGAATGAACCGATCTTGAAATACCCCGACTTCGAACAGCCGTTTATCTTAACGACAGATGCTAGCGACTTTGCCCTAGGTGCGGTTCTATCACAAAAAGAAGATAACGTCGAGAAACCAATCGCATATGCATCTCGAACTTTATCTGACACAGAAACCAAGTACTCTACAACGGAAAAAGAACTCCTTGCAATAGTTTGGGCTTGTAAATACTTTAGACCTTATTTATATGGCCGTAAGTTTTCTATATATACTGATCATAAACCTCTAACTTGGTTAATGACATTAAAAGATCCTAATTCTAGACTAACTAGATGGAGATTAAGGCTAGCTGAATACGACTTTGAAATTAAATATAAGCAAGGTTCTATTAATGCAAATGCTGATGCCTTATCGCGTGTAAAAATTAATTTTAATGATAACGTATCAATTTTAGCACAAGATGGTAGCACGACAGGTGAACATAGTAACAATAACAGTCGAGAGGAAACGCAAACTCAGCACTCTCAAGACGATAATATTCACCCGGGCATTCCAATAGTAGAGGATGTTATCAACAAGAAAAAGCATCAAATTTATTTTAAGTTACATAATAAGTTAGATAGCGTAGAGATAAGACAAGAAGATGGAAACGAGATTATGGAAGTTAGCTTGTATACATCAAAAAGGCCAACAGAAGCACTTCGCAAATTCGTGCGCGAATACATGAAACCCGGTATTTGTTACTACGGATTCTTTTACGTAGAAGAATTGTACGAAGAGATGGTCAAAATCTTAACTAAAGAACATAATACGAAAATAAGCATTACACGTTGTAAAGAAATCGTGGAGACTGTAACAGACCGCGAAAAGAAAATAACAATCATAAAAAACTATCATGAAGGCAAAACGAATCATAGGGGTATAACTGAAACGGTAATGCACATTAGTAGAAAATATTGGTGGAAAAACATAATGACTGATATTCGTGAGTACATAAATAATTGCACAATTTGTAAAGCAGGCAAATACGAAAGACATCCATCGCGCCCACCGATGTTATTGCCACCCATAGCTTTAAAGCCACTTAATCATATTTTTTGTGACGTTGTAGATATCGAAGGCAAACTTTACTTATCCATAGTAGACGGATTCTCCCGATTTGCAGTAATTAAAAGATTAAAAGACAAAAATAGTTCAACAGTTATGTCGAAAATTTTGTCATATTTTGCACAATATGGTGTCCCAGCAGAAATCACAACTGATGCAGGAAAAGAATTCGCGTTATTAAAGGAACTAGTTAACTTATACCATATCAAAATCAATTTTACCACACCGTACAACCCAGCATCTCACGGAATTGTAGAACGCTTTCATTCAACCTTGAGAGAACATTGTAGGCTACTGAGTGAACAATATAAAAATAAACTACCGCACGAAGATAAAATGAAACTTGCCATAATAGCTTACAATAGTTCGATCCAATCAGATACCAAATTAACACCACATGAAATACTATTCGGGCATATAGAAACAGAACCTCTTTTCAACTTTCTGCATGACTCCCAGCTACTCAACTCTTTACTACAGAAACATAGAGAACACTTACAAATCGTTTACGAACATATACATAAAACTAAACGAGAAGCACAAATAAAACGTTCAGATGAGTATAATAAAAACACCGAATTACCACCGCCAATACTAGAAACTCAAGAAAAACTCCCAACTACAAAAAAACAAGCAAACGTATTTTGTACGCGCCGTAAAACGTATATTCGCGATGTAAAAGCCCCCAAAATATACTTAGACAATAGAGGAAAAAGACGTGCAGCAAATAAATTGAGGCCTGTTGCTGTTACAGGTACCTCCAGGTCAAGGATAGTCAAACCTACCACCTAAAGAAGCTGGAAAATCCGAACGGAATATATTTTGAAAAGATAGGCCCAATAGCAGAGATTGAAGGATATAAATATGTAACAAAACGTTGTAACCTAACGGAAATTTTAGATTCTCTTAACAAAATTATGTCGTCTAGAACCAAAACTGATGACAGTTATATGAATAATCTCTATTTACATTTAACCGGCAGATTAAGTAGCTTAATGAACCCGAATCTTGGTCAAAATACACGATTCAAGCGAGGCCTCATTGATCCCCTTGGATCAGTAGTTAAATTTATAACGGGAAACCCCGATGCAAATGATTTGAAGGAAATTAATAATAACCTTGAAACCCTTCACCGCAATCAAGGAATACTGATGTGGAACTTAAACGAAACGATAGGAAAAATTGAAATTAGATTAAATAGCATAAAGAAAGATATTGAAATCCTTTATAGTATGAACTCTTATAATAAGGAAAGTATAGACATATTAACTAACTTCATACTTATAGAAGATATCATTAATATCCTAGATTTAGGTATAACTTTAGCAAAACCAGGTATAGCTTGTAGAGATATTTTTGAGGAGACAGATAACGTAGAGATAGATCACATAATAGTTTACAATGTAAGAAATGTCATTCACTTTGTAGCAAAAATTGCAGAAGTAAAAGTCAAAGGTGGTAACGCATACAATTTAATCCCATTCCCAAATCCCGATGGACTCATTCTCGAAAACCAACACCCCACAATCCTAATTAAAAACTCATGGTATGCCTACCCGAGTGCAAACCTATGCAAACCTAGAGAGAAAATAATGATATGCAAACACATCTGGTGGAAAGACTCACCCGACTGCATTCACCAAACACTACTTAAGAAAAGCAATCACACCTGTTTTACGACAAAACTTGAAGAAGAAGAAGCAATAACTACAATAGATGATGGAAACTTCCTGCTGTATTCAAAACAACCTCAACGTGTTACAATCACATGCGACGAGACATTTTACGAAGTTATCCAAGGACCGTATAAACTACACTTAGACCCCAGTTGTGAACTACAAATGGCCAACTCATATACTAAAGTCATCACCAAAAGCAGCGAGATGTTCAAGGAAGAAGTCCAACAAATCAAAATGAACTTGGAACAGAAGACAGAAGGGAAACGAACTACAGAAGAAGACGTACACCCTTACCTGAAACCACTCGAAACAACAATGAAATCTAACATCCAGCACCATTTATGGATACCTAGCATTTGGACCATCATCTCGATATGCATATTTCTGTGCCTCTTTGGGTGCGCCATCTATCATAAGTGCACCCAACGCTCTAACAGAAATGAGAACACGGGCATAACAAGTTATACCCTTAGTTCTCTCTTAAGGGGGGAGGAGTTAAGGAATGCCACCCCAACTGCGGGCGCCACGTCATAACAGCGCCAACCTAAAGAATCCAGACACACTCATCATAGATAAGCGACCGATCCACATTCCCAAGTTTTAAAGTCATCAAGATAACATCAAGCTCAAAGAATCTAAACAAAACACTTTTTGGCAACTGTTAATGGATGTTTCCCAAAAATCCTGGCGTCATCCCTTATCTAGAAATGACCTCAGCGACAGACGAGTTCCAGAAACACCGATGGCTTACGTGACCCACAAGCACGCGCCCCCGACGCGTCCCCACGCTATCAGGATGGATATAAGGCGCAACCCCGCCAGGAGGAAGGCAGTTCACCACTAGCACTCAAGATAGTAGTAGTACTCCGATATTACACCTGAGCTCCGTATCGCTTGGTGTGTAGATCGTCGCACATTATAATTCGCGTTCAATAAAAATAATTGTAATTAATTAATTGAAATAAATATAATACCTCCTCATCGGCGTATTGAATAAAGACCAGCGGCCTCCCGACAACTTAACTATATGTATACTTTAGTAAATAAAGTTTTATCCGCATTAAATTTGTTAATATGTTAGATAGTTGTAATACTTTAATTTTTAATTGTTATTTCTAAAATTGTACTATATAATGAAAAATTCAAACGCAATGTATATTGTTCGGAGCCAGCATTTATGGCACCTTTGGACCTGATGGGAGCCGGGCATAAAAAATATATTTATATTTTATTTTCTTTATTGTTTTTCTATGTTTTTGTCTTATTTTTTAGTTATAGTTTTAATTTAGTTTCGTTATTATTCTCTTAGTGTTTAATATTAGTTTATAATTTTTATTTAATATGCATTGTATGTTTTGTGAGAATAAACAAAGTTAAGAGTAATATGTCTATGGCTCTATGAATAAATGACTGTGACTATGACCTCACTGGTGATATCAAAGTCACCGATGACTAAAATTATCACCGAGGACTTTTATGTCACCATTATCCAAAAGCCGTATTTTTGAAAGTCACACGCTGTTTACCAACATGCAGAAATTTTAAAATGTCAGTCAGAGACAATCTTCCCGTTACGTTCCTTTTTACGCAGATGTTGTCCTTGATACCGGTTTTTATTTTCTCATACTATAACTTAAAACAGATTCAAACATAAAACGTAGCGTATCTGTCAGTGTCATGTAAACGAAATATAAAGTTTTGAAAAATCCTTGGCAGATGTCACATACGTCATCTGTCAAAAACAATTGCCTGGTGATTTCAATTACAAGTGGGTAGGGCCACTCGTAAATCGATATCATAGGTATGATAAATGTAAGTCACCGATGAGTTTCAAAAATACGAACTTTCGGAAATCACTCACATCGGTGAGAATTAGTCACTTGGTGAGATTCAAAAATCGATCCCCTGGTTACAATTTGAGGTAATATTAAATATACACACTGTATACCTACATAGGCTATTCTTAAATACATATAATGTATTGTTAAATATTAATTTTGATACAAACAGATTATGTTTGTGCATTTCTCAGAGCGAGCATGTTAGACAGACGGACGTGTAGTTAGCGTACCACTTTGTACCTAATCTCACGCCACATTGTTTCCGTCTGTTTACGGTTAGCGGACGATGTTGGCACTGCATGTGCATTTTGTTCAAACTGTTGGTTGATATAAACTTCTCCACTTTAAACCACAATAATGTTTATTTTAGAACTAAATACGAACTCCTTCATATCCATTTGAAAATAAAAATACATACAATAATCGCATAGGTAAGCAAAACGACCGAATCTATTAGAGGAAATAATTAACAAGTTATCCAGACTATCTTGATTGACCTGCAGATCAGCTTATTAAAAGTTAGAATATGGAAAATTTTGTTGATATTTAACAAGAATGATAAACCAACCTTTTCATTATTGCAATGAAATTTATCGTATGTGAATGTTATTAAAAAAATCCTCATTTTATCTGCAGTAAACAACAACACAAACACTTTCTGTGCACTTACGATGTAGTCGCTTTCCGCTACATACGAGGAAAATCACAGGCTCAGTTACGAGCGTAGCGCGAAGCGATTCTTGGCAGCGAGTGTGTTAATACATTCACTGCCAAGAATCGGTACGTACGCATATCTAGGCGCCTGCTTGGTGGATTCCTGACAGTCAATAATATATGTTGACAGTTTCTGTGCAAGAACCCGCTCGAAGGCGCTCTGCGCGTAGGCACTTTCCTCTACAAAGTGTTTTTCGCATGTTATTGGCTACGTAGAGCTATGAAACCGTTGGCTGTTAATATGTTCCTATGAGTAACAACGTAAAGTTTCGATTGAACCCTAAGACAACTCAACAGTCACATTCCCATTCAAAAAATGTTATTTAGATCTACCTGACTCGCGAAGAAAATAAAGAAACTCTATACAAACAAAGATATTAAAGCCGCCTTAAAGCATCGATGGTGAATGGTCAAATGCTACGTACTGTCGATATTTTGATACGGTGTCGGGGATATGAAATGTGGCTATACCGAAGAATGTTAAAAGTTTCCTGGAGAGATAAAGTATCAAACATCGAAGTTCTGAAGAGAATGAACAAAAATATTGAGCTCTTGAAAACAGTTAAGAAACGGAAATCGACATATTTTGGACATATCTATAGACACGACAAATATAATATAATCCATAACATCAAAGAAGGGAAAATCGACGGTAAAAGGAGCAGAGGAAGGAGAAAGCTAACCTGGGTAGACAACATTAAAAGCTGGTCTAACATTAATGACACTGCCAGTCTTTGCAGACTGGCACAAGATAGAAACAGGTTCCGGAAGATGGTCGCTGACATCCGCTGAGGATATAGCACAACAAGAAGAAGAAGAGTCGCGTCCAAGGCGTAATTGACCAGCCGATTGTGACACTGGCTGTTATTTGAGAAGGCGATCGTGGAACAGATAATAAACGTCCTAGTCCTAGACGGGGCACTATGTACGACTTAAGCACTTTATGTCAAAGCAATATGGGTTAAAGTCGAACTAAAAGGATTTTAGGACTAGGAGGATTTTTATTCCTTCGAATTTAAGCCATGTCACTTAAATAAAGGGCCCATGTCATACACTAGTGCAAAATCGATCGTTGGGTAGATCAGGTCGACTTACATGGTTGACGACAAGTTCATGCAATTGACTGAGTTTTAGTGTGCCACTTTTAGATCCCCATTGATCTTCTCGATTGATCATCATTGATTGCGTAGTATAGGTACATACCTATACTACGCAATCAATGGGTGACATCACTATCCAGGATTATAATACAAGAAAACTAGATCAGAATGTATGGAAAAATTGGCTAAATTAAAGCACGACTTTTGTCTATCAGGATATGTAGGTTATAAAGAAAATATTTTTTTTTTACCCTCCCCCCTCCTGCGGCGAGTTTGACCCCCCCGCGCCCTTGAAAGTGTCCCGGAGCGCGATTTTACAAAGAAAACCGTACAATATACATAAAAAGTGTCAAGAAACGAAATAATCCTTGATAAATTTACTATATACCATTTACACATACAAAAACGATATCACTTATAGTGCGCAATCTGCAACCAAATACGAAGCTTTTTTTTTTGTTGCTTTAAGTGGATTTTTCTCAAAAACATCACAAATTCACACTTTACCGTCATAATTAAATGATATAATAACAATCACATGTCAAACACAATCCAAAGGGGGAGTCCTATCTATCCGCTAACGCTACCAGGAGATATGGATATGCGAATGCCAGTTACGAGTAACATACGAATTGGCTGAATATTTCAAATAACAGTCCGTTGTGCGCCACTTTCTATGCAAATATGGCAGTCTGTTTAAAATTAGGTTGGTGGCATGATTGCGGTTGAGGTATGAGAGTTGTACTTATTTATTTATTTTAGACTACATAGATGTCTACATAGACTCGCAGCGACAGCCCAAGGGCAGCAAAAAAAACTACATACATAGATGTGTCCGCGGCTCTAATTGCTTAGAACTTGTGAACCCCCAATTTAAAATTAAAATACATCTTACATCTCACACTCAAAGTATCTCCGTACGTAGTGAAATAGGTGGCGTACGCCCGCCTGATGGTAAGTGGACACCGCAGCCTATAGACGCATGTAACATGGGCGTTGCCGACCCTTGATATGTTTCTACATAAGAAATATCGAAAGTCAACAAGAAATATGTTAAATTACGTATCCCATTATAGTAATGTACTAAACGTAATTTACTCATGCGTTCACTCCGGCGCTGTGGGCTGTGTACCTATATTCGACCGCAAGACACGACTCCCTTTGATACTACGAGCGAAGCGAGGAGGAGTGTTAGGAAAAACTGCGACCTTAAAGACCACCTATATATATACTTTGTCAAGTATTGCCTTCATTATTATTTTTTAAAGTTAACGAAAAATTGAAAAACTTAATAATCCGAGCCGGATCAGATTTCGAGATTTTAAATTTTTCCTTTAATTTAAAAGATATAATTTCGTTAGCAGCGTTATTGCTTATTACTAAATTAATATTGTCTTCGTGTTTAATTTTCAAGATGCTTGACATTTTTATTATCACAGCTAGATAGTGGGTTTATTTTTATTAAACTCCACTGCGCTATACTTGCACTGAGATATATTACGTCTTGGAAATCTGATGGAATCAAATCCATTTCTCCTATCCATTTCGTTTCCGTTCCGTTTTAAGAAAACGTTAATGTCCCGCAATGCACCGCATTTGCGTCCGTGAGCAGCACTGCTATTCTATAACTTGTTTAAACCTCACCTCACTGTTCACCCACTTATTCAGCTTGACGCTGCGATTCATAGTAACTAAGCGTAGGGAGAGGTCTAGTTTCGTTAGGCGTGACGGGTAATATGAAGCGCATTAGCACGTTCCGAATAACAGCCCTGGTCTGGGATGAATTGAACAGGCTGAAAGCTTGGCTGCAAAATCACGGTGCAATCGGAATAAAATAGATTTTTATGTGAATAATTTGTAGCGATAGGAATTGAAGCTGAAATCGTTAGCACTAATTCAAATTTTAATATAAACATGAGATATTTATTTTGTTTTTGTTATACCTTGGACAATGAAGATCATTCAGCAGGGTATTTGCGTTAGCTATTCAACCAGAGAACAAACGAACAAAATTGTAATTTTCAGAACCCTTAGATTTTAACCCACATACCAAAGTCACAAGGTTACTGGATATCGAAAGATTCAACAGTGGTAGGTATAATTTTGTCATGACATCGGTGTCGTATAAGTCTTATTGACTGTTTAATTTACCCCTTAACCTCCAATCTATGTGACAGTGGTGTGACAATAGGTTTATGTCACTATTTATTTTTGTCAAATGTGTCCAGGCTCAGTAGGTCAATCAGTTAACGCATTGTACACGTACGTTAGGTAGATCTAACTGTCAATTTTAATGTTGAAAAATACAGTTAAGTTAACCTAAAGCTCGTACGAAACGTTTCGTGATCACCCCTCAGGATTTATTCTAAATTGCACAAGGCATTAACTTCCTTAGCTGTTCATTGGCCTTTTATATTCCATTCGCGCTGGTATCAATGAATCTGACATAATATAATTTATGCGTATAGAAAATCATACCTCAACTTCAATATTACATGTTATATTAGAATAAAGGCGTAGACTCAGCGATAAAACATATATTTATGTAGAAAGGGCATTGGGTAACCTTGTATGAGAAAAAATTCGTTAGCAGCGGCCAAGGACGTTTTTTCAATAACCGTTAACAGGACCTGTAATAATACGCATAGATATATAAAATTAAACGCTTTAAAAAATATCGGAGCCAAGATATTAAAGTTTGAAGTTTTGTTATAACTTTTTAATATGACCTGTGAAAATATATATTGCAAATATCTCGGCACCGATGCATTTTAGTGTATTACATGTCGTAACAAAATGTGTTTTTTTTTGAGGAAATCTATCATAATCTACCACTTTAACGAAGAAGTGCAATAAATTAGGTACGAAGCCTACTAATAAATCCTGATTGTAAATTTTCCCATAGGCACTGATAGGTCGCAGCTTATTTTATGGGGAAGATAGATGTTTTTTTCGATTCGTCATGTCAAACTTGAATCTCAAACACCAGTCCCTTTCATTGCACAACAAGTAGACAAGTAAAATTAATAATTGTACTTTAACGACAAAATGTAAAAGTGATCAAAGAATACTATCATCATCCTCCTAGCGTTATTCCCGTGTAGTGCCCCTAAAGAAGCCCGGGGTCCGGTTTGACACCTAATCCCAAGATTTGGCATAGGCACTAGTTTTACGAAAGCGACTGCCATCTGACCTTCCAACCCAGTGATCAAAGAATACTATATTCGTCAAAAAAATCCTTGTTCTTTGATTTAACCTAATCGTCAAATACAAATAACAAAGTCATCAAAATGTAAATGCAATTAATTATTCTCGTTCGTTTTATATTTCAGCGGCGGTTAGAATTTTTATCCGATGAAAGTTTGAAATATTGAGTGCTGATTCATAATTTCTGATGAATTCGCGCCTGGAGGAGTATTGCTGTATTTCTATGAGTATTCTTAAGACTCATTTAGTTTTAGCAATTACGCTCCAAGTCAAGGGTCTCAGATGTAGCTAATAGCTCCAATTTAGTCAAACGAATTTATAAAAACGGAATGAAGACATCCATTTTTAACGTTTGAAAAACATTTTTACTCCGGTGAATTATCTAATTTAATTGCTACATTTTTTACAGACGCATTTCACGAAATTTAGATATCAAGAATATTTTATTGAAGAAGATACAAAGTTACAAAGACAGACGTTATTAAATATGATTGAAAGGACTCATATATGTAGATCATCAATCATTGACATTTCTCATCCCCTGAAGCTAATTGTATGGCAATGCGCCAATAACTTTTTTGACTCGTTAGATTTTTCTGATCATAAATATTCAACTTAAGACACATGAGATTTTTTTAATATGTTGAAATCATCAATGATACATGATTGATTACATATTTTGTGAAGAGAAGAAAACAAAACAAAATAACGAACGGCAGATGGACTGTGGTAATAACGGAAGAACGTACAATGCTGTGATAGGTACACATATTTCTGTTAGTCTGAAACCAAAACACGATAAAAAATCTATCTAATCTAAAAAATATCCAAGGTTGGGTTTTTGTTTTAACTCAGCCAACTCAAACAATTAGAAAAGTATCAGGTTTAAATGTTAGGTGACTTTCGACATCTAAAATCTTATGGAAATCAATATGATTGAAACTTTTCTTCGCTTATAGACGTAATTTTGATATTCATTGATATTTGTCCATAAAACCGTTTCAAATAAAAGTGACTCTTTCACGGGGCGTGGCTTACAAGAACAAGGAATCCCTTTAAATTGAAATTGCCTGAAGCCACGGCTAATCATTATTGTTTCAGTCTACGGAATCGCTTGTCTAATAGGAGTCAAAGTGTTTTGAGATATAAGGTCTGAGATGAAATTCGAGATCAAAAATGTAAACAAATGGGTTGCCAGCATAAAAAAAATGAGCGCAAGTAGTGGTTAGTCTAAATTCATTGAAATACTCATAAATATTATCATATTCAGACTAAAATAATATCGTATGAATAGTCAAACAATTTTATTAAATTAAACAGCCAAAATATTTTTTTTCATTACGTATTGCCGTTGTTTAAATAAAATATGTGGTTTTAATTTATGCTGTTGGCAATGGTGAGAAGTTTTAAACATTTGGTTAGTAACTAAAACAATTACCGGTTTCCTATTAGTTTAATTGGTAAATATTAATACTGATGATAAATCATTAAATTTTCTGAAGATACAAAACTATTGTGAACTAAATCCCATAGAATTAGTTTGGGCACAAGCAAAGGGACATATCGCCAGGAACAACCAGACATTTAAAATGAATTAAGACCTTATTTGAGGAATGTTTGCCTCGTCATGTGACGGCTCAGAAATGGAGTGACTGTGTAAAACACGTCATTGAAGTAGAAGACAAAATGTGCCGACTTGACCACCTCATTGACAATGTCAAAGATAGATTTATTATAAATGTAAATTCTGATTCTGATTCCACTATAAAAGAAATAGCGGCCAAGTGCGTATCGGGGCACTCGCAGTTTAGGATTCCGTAGTTGCCTGTCTGTCTTAGTTACATCGACGTGCGGTGCGGTTGCGTCGACCGAATTTGTACGAAAATTGGCCTTTCCAAGAATATATTAAGTTGGTCGACTAATACTCGGTAACTACTTATGCCTACTTGTCCGTGATAGTTTTCCGTCTAGATTCATTATATGTACTAAGTACCTACTACCACGAATTTTTTCGCATCCCCAGTAGTAGCCATTGAGCCGGCAGGGGGGGGGGGTTTTCAGGATTTTATTCTACTGTTTTGTCGGCGTGATTGCTTTATATACCCACGCCGAATTGCAGTTTTTTAGTTGTAAGGGTTACTGAGCTAAGCCAAAGACGGACAGACAGACGGACGGACATGGCGAAACTATAAGGGTTCCTTGTTAACTACAGAACCCTAAAAATATATTTACACAAGTGTTTTATTTCCTCATTGTATTCCTGTCAAAATATTATAGATATCCGAAAGTCTTTCGGCTTGTAGCTTTATCTGTCAGTTAAAATCATGCATAGTTTATATTTGGTGAATACATTGGATAAAAAAGATTTTATACCCCTGGAATGTCACTTTTGAAAATGATAGTTGTTTGTTTACATTTTTGATCTCGAATATCATCTCAGACCTTAGTTTGTTTTATATAAAATTGCAAAAATGCACTTAACTTGGGATTTTACAGCTTGTTTTGTTGCAAAATATGAACAGAAGAGATAACAAAGAGACGTCATAAAACCAAACGAAGTGTGGCACGTGTACTGGAGTAGCTACTGTTTGTTTATACGTAATTGTTTTACATAACTATTAAACAAAATATGTCGATAATGTTTGGTTTTAAGTAGTTTTCGTAATTTTAAGTAGGTACCTAAAACATACTAAGCGTAAACACTGGCGTATGAGCAAGGGCCTAACAAACTTTGTTTTACAATCAACTTTTTACTCCAGCTCTGTTTTAGGGGACCCTACTAAGTCCCCTCGCATCGTTAGCTAGTTGATAAATGAAATGCCTGAGATTAATTCGTACGTACTAAACTTTCAAAGTCGAGCATTGGCGATCTTTTCATAAGGCTGAATGAGAAAGTAGATTTTTTACCTCAATAAATAAATGACGACGGTGCTAGCATGGGCGCGTTTTAAATTAAAGCTCGTTAAGTATGTTACTGTAGGTAAAATACCAGAGGCTCTAGTATAAGTTTTACCGAAATAAAAAGTTACGACCGCGTTCGCGTTTAGCTGTCAAATCCCATACAAATTGAGGGTAAAACGCAAACGCTGCTGTCGTAAAGTTTTGTTTCGGTGAAACTCAACTAGAGCCTCTGGTACTCAAAATCAATTAGATAGAGTGTATATATTATCTAAGTATTCGAAAACTCGCAGACTTTTTTACCAATCCCACAGTCCTTTTTGGTATCGGCCTTGCTCCAAGCCCCGTATGCAGCTTGCTTAAGGTTCCTAGCTTCTTTACAGGTCCGGTTAAACCAAGGTCGTGTTTTTGCTCCTGCAGCTACTAGCGAGTTGATGTTACACATAACTATTACAATATTGAATAGTAACATATACGAGTATGGAACAAATGCAAGCTTTTCTAATCAAGCACATAAATGTGTTTAGTTGTACCTACCAGCGTACACTACTACTGATTTAGTGTAAATAAAAAATTGTTAAACGCTCTTATGGGCGTATGAAAAAGTTTAAAATGAGCGCATTAGCTCACTAAACTGGTTGTGTATCATGTTTTTGCTGTCTAGTCCCAAATGTAGACTTGATAAGTATGTAAATCTTGTACTTCTTGTTATTTTAAAGTTTTAACAACAAACAGAGATTACACAAATGGAAGGTAATCAACAAACAAATATTGTCTTATCTCTTGAATGCATAGTGTTACCAAATGTCTACAAAGCATTATACAGCTCGCAGATTAACAAATCGGCCAAGTGCGAGTCGGACTCACGCACGAAGGGTTCCGTACCATTATCTATAAAACAGCAAAAAAACGTTTGTTGTACGGGAGCCCTCCTTAAATATTTATTTTATTTTGTTTTTAGTATTTCATGTTATAGCGGCAACAGAAATGCAAATAATTTGTGCAAATATATGTATTTCTGTTGCCTATTGCGGTTTTTGAGATACAGCCTGGTGACAGAAAGACGGACAGACAGCAAGGTCTTAGTTATAGGGTTTTACCCTCTGGGTACGGAACCCTAAAAAGGCTTACGTTCTTCAACGCACCTTTATACCAAACGTCAAGTAGTAGTCTTGGGAAATGTATAACTCGCAGCACTAAAATCTGCGCATTTTCTTATTTATTCTTCCTAGATCATACAGCCAATGAACTAAAAAAAAAACATTTTCTTCTACAAAAAATTAAAAGGGTTAAGAAATATCTGGATAATGACATTAACTATACGGAGTTTCAACCCCACCCCACGGTTGTGATACCCTGGTTGTCCGGAAGAGAGATCGCTTTTTAACGACAAGACCGCCTGTTGTCTACAGTAGTTTAAATAAATTCATCAAGGAAACTCTTATGTCATCACAACTAGTAGACTACTGACTGACCAACTGAACAATGGGTCTGACAACAATGTCTTGGTGATCAAAAACGAATACTTAGTATTGTATATTTCAGATTAAGCGCCGCCTCGATAATGTAACGCTAGCCCCGCATGTTCTTTGTTGGATTAAAAGAAGAATTGTGATTGATACAAAAGAGATCATTAGTCACAGCTGCAGACTACTGCAGGGTTTCTGCGACATAGTCTCACAATATTCATTAGGCGCTTTTATTTTTAGCCCATTCGTTTTTTGCTGCAGTTTGTTTAACCATTTGACCAACAGCGCATTTATGTATGTGTTTGGCGTTTTTAAAGTAAAAATGTTAGTTAAATACATTTATTATATTACGTCTCTTTGTTATGTTTTCCTTTCATTTTTAGCAATAAAAAAAGTTGTAAAATCCCAAGTTGAATTAAAAAAACCGTTTACTAATATTACATACTCCTACTACTTACTTAGTGTAATAAGAAGCTCCGAAATAAAAATCACAATTGTGTAGACTAATCTTTGAACAAACTATTGTCGGTAGAACAATTGGACAAGTCATTGATTTATTAAAAGGACATGCCTAACCGGACTGATAAGGCTGAGGCTTTGGATCCGTATATGAAGTCCTGGATGTGAAGTCGCCCAAACAGGAGCCTTATGACGTTTCTCTCGAGTGTTTATATACACGGGCAATTTTGTCGTTAGATTGAATTAATTAGTGGGAAATTGCAGAGAGCTTGCGGTTATAATCGAGCGTGCAATACCTACTCGAAGCGATGGGACGTAGTAATTGAGAATAATTTTGCTAAGCAAGCTCTTTTAACTGAACTTTAGAATGTCCAATTTAACACACACAATTTGGTTTAGGATTTAATAGTTACGAAATAAGCAAATAAGACCTAAGAGCCAAGTCAAACATAATCTATTGCTAAATCTAAATCTGTGTTGCAAATGAACAAAATCTAGTAGCTAGGAATAATAGATGGTTTAATAGTGCCTAACCATATTGAAATCTCCCTACCAATACGAATAAAAACCAGCCAGTGCGTGTCGGACCACGCAGAACGAAGAGTCGGTACTTGCATCCTTTTCTATAGGGAAAGCAGTTTTTAGCAATATCTCCGAAGAATTGGAACCGAACTTGTTTAAAATAATTTTCGGTAAAAGAATGTAACTAGCACTTTGTCCATGATTTCTTTTATTTTTAAATACACTTTTCAAATATTGGAGGGAGGAGGGACACCACTTTTCTGACTTTTGGGGCGATTATCCCCATCAACTATATTCACTTAATCAAAAAAATTGCTGAGAAACTTTTCTTAAAGGCCTCACGCCACACGTGGCCAACAATGTTTTTATTTTACATACTGTTATATTGTGCATGTGCACCCCTAAAAACATATTTTTAGTAATTTCGTTACAGAACTATATAGCAGCTAACAATACACTCCTCCAAATTTCATTCACATGCTTTTTTATAGTTTTCGAGTAAAATACTTGCGACAGACGGAAAGACGCCATTTTGGCCACGGAACCCTAAAAAAACTACATTATAATGTCCTGCTGGGAGGATATTACAATACTTTTGTTATTAAAATTCCAAATACAGGAAAGTCACAACTGCCTGTCAACATAAAAAAGGGCACAAAAGTTACTCATTTGGATCCTTATACCACTCACAAGTATTCTAAAGTTCACTTGGAAACATTTATGCCTTTGGTAAGGCTTCTTTAGGGAATTATCGGCTAAGTTGTGCGGTGGATGCGAATCAGCGTTCCAAACACACGCTTAGCACTATGTGATTCTACGCAGAGAAGGTCTTAATCTGCATATAATTAACGAACAAGATACTGCCTATTGTACTAGAACGAAGGAGCAAGGAAATTGTGGTAGAAGGGACAGTTTGTAGCAATTGTAACAGCCACAAGCCTTGGATGGCGATGAACAATGTTTCAACTGAAATCTGGTGCTAATTAAATATTACACAAGTTCTAAGGATTTAGATTAATTTAGAACTAATTACAGTTGATGTTTTTTCAGCCTCCTGCTTCGACTGCGTACATTTGAAGGCGGACGTGTGCGTTTTGGGATGGTAGTTATTTATCTTATATATTATGTCTGGTGGTTGACATCTTAAGCCGAAAATGGGAGCCAACATTTGTAAAGTGGCTGTTTTTGGAGTTCCTAGTATGCACTTTACTAAGGTAGGGCTAGGACATTTCGTAGCATTCTGTACCGCAGTTCTAAAAATATGTATCTCCATCGGGAGCCACCAATCAATCACCTTTCAATAAATTCTAATCATCGACGTGAGCAACGTGCAGCTACGAGTATGGCGATAAAACTCCCACTATAGTATCCGCAAAACCAAGTGGCGAGTCAGGCAATAAGTCAGTAATACTCTTGCACGTCCCGCTCCATAAGGCAGTGCAGATGCGAAAGAGATAACATGATCCAATGAGTTATGACCTGACTCGCCACTTGGTTTTGCGGATACTGTAGTGAAAGAGGCCAGTAGTGTTTGTATATAGCTACTGTAGCAATGACAGAATAGTGCGGCCGGCGACGGGCAGACCGGCCACGGGAATCAGTCTGACTTTCTCTTCCTACTCTACGACGCACTTCGAAAAACATGACTTGTTTTCATCCTGAAATCTGTTTTTTCTTGAAAGCCACCATAAATCCGGTGACCAGAGGGCTGGCAGCTATGTTGAGCAAAGGATTAGTCTAGCAATCCAAAAAGGTCAACCAATCAATTTCAACCAATTTCGCTTCTCGGTACCATAGCCAATGACCTGCTGTCATTGACCTGACAGGACCTGGGAGGCGTTTACTTTTTATAGGTCTATTTTATAATATAGTTTAAGTTTAGTTATATTCCATTATGAATATTACTATGTTACTTAATTTTATACCTTTGTTTTTGTTTTTATCTAATAAGAAATATAATTTATCTCGTATTTTCATAGTATGAAATAAAGAATTTTAATCCACATGCCACGTTTTCTCAGGTCACGCTTTCGTTTGCCAGACTCTATAAAGATATAAACATATTTTATTTATCGTGGTTCCTGAAAAAGAAATGCAGTAGCAAGTTGTAAAAAACTAATCTTCTATTTGCACAAGAGGAATCATGTCTTTGCAGCGGCCACTGAAATAGTTTTCCCCGCACAAAGACTAACTTTACCGCTATAAACATTTCATTATTTCCTATATTTAACATCCGTTTGACCCTAATCCGATCGATAACAGGAACCTCTCTACCTAGTTTTGTTTACGAGAACTTTATGGCCGGGGGGAATGTATTCCAGCAACACTACAAAGTAACTCGAAGTACGGTGTATGTATGCGAAGAGTTGAAGAAGGTTATCGCTTTTGTTTTCAAATTATTAAATCTTAAAGCGTTGAGAAACTACCGGACCGACTATAAAATTAGTTAGCAGTTGAGGAAGGTAAAATGAATGAATGTACTATCTTATTAGTATATACTATGACGACTAAACCCAATTGTTAATCTTTATTCAATATTACTAAATTCAACACAACTTCGCATATTTATACTACGACATAAGCTAATTAATATATTATTGTAAATAACAGTTCATAAGATAATAATTATAAACACACTTACTAGAAAACGGTATATTTATTGACTTGTTAATTGTGGTTCTACTATACAGTGTGTATATTTTATATTACCTCAAATTGTAACCAGAGGTACGTGTTAGGGCTATGAACCGATATTGCAAGAAAAAATTAAGTTAGTCTTAACTACCAAAGAGTAATTAATTTTTGAAATGTTATCGAACGGCAATGTATTGCGTACACTGTGACCTGATGACACATGAAAGAATCGGGTGACATGTGAAGATTTATTGTGACGTCACGTCAGTAAGACAAAGTAGTGATCCACTGCGTGCTGAATTATTTTACATGAAAAAAAAAGTTCGCTTTTTTAAAATAATTTTACGATAAATATATTTATTAGTGCCTATACTAAGACCCCCTAAAGTTTGCGGTTATATCAAATATACACGCTGTATTATAGATCTACATTTAGACACCTCCGACAAAGTTGCGATAAGAATTGCATTGTATATGTATCAAAAATAATTTGATGTGCTTTAAAGAACGTGTTTACGTGAACGTGAGAAACGTAAACAAACAATAAATCTGACTACTTGTATCGTTTTACTGTCTCTCCAAGGATAATACATACAAGTCAAGATTTGGATGTTAGGGCATTTTACTATAATGTACTATTCCATAGGCCTGGCGAAATTGACCGTCGGGCCAATTGACTAAACCTACGTTAAGGATAAGAATTTTTTAAATATTGTTTTTCTCCTTTTTTATGGATGGTTGAATGATTCATGTCACCACGTCAATCTCAGACTGTCATAAAAGCGTCCCCAACTTCGTCAATCCTTTACTCTTCATCATCGTCTTCGTACTCGTCATCAGGCTCGGTCGTGGTGGTGTTGAAGATTGCCTTCACGATGGCCTTGACAGCCTTCCGCGCGCCCTGCCGCAGCAGCGTGAGCTTGAACTGCATCAGCACGATAAGATACGTCGACATGAACGATATGTTCTGTGGACAAATAGATTTATAATATTAATAATAAAGCTGTTGGGGAGTAACTACCCCACGGACCCGAGTGCTCCCGAGAGTCGGTCAGGGCCTCCGTCTCCGGCGTGTCTTCGTCGGTCGGAGTGGAACCCCAAGGGGGCCTGCAGGACTTTCAGCTCTGGCTTGCCGTCCAAAGAGGATTCGTCAGAGCTATATGCTCCAGGGTTGGAAGTGTTAAAGGGCATAACGCCGCGAGTAACTTCGGAGAAAGCGCAGCACCACCTCTCGACACCCCAGAGCCGCTCACCCGGTGTTGCTCCTGGCCGTTTTTACGACGGCAATTACAAGGGCCCATCTAATGAACGGCTAGTCACCGCCTGCCTCGATAACTTTGTGCGCGACAATGTTATGGCAGGTGTCCGGACCTCTTTGCAATAGCCCAGTTTCATAATCCACTCATATCTCATCACCACAGACCCAGTTCTCTATCAATTTTACCTACAATAGCCCCAACGCCTGTTGGAACCGGTTCACGGGTATCTACCGATGTACTCGTGAATGGGTTCTAGCAGGTGTATTGCATCACATTAAACTTCGTCTGGATCTATATCCCCACGCACGCCTTCCAAATGACCGGGGTCCGTTTCATGAATTTCAATCGGAGATACATAATAATAAGAATAAACCATTATTACAGGCATCTAAGGCCCATAGCCACAAATACATTTTAGCCTATAACATACATACAATACATATAAAAACTAATTATTTCGTCGCCCGGCACGCGTCGTCAAGTCCGGTATTTATAGCACACACGAGTACGGTTGAGTATACGCTCAAGACGAGGTACTTATGCTTGGAGTTTACTTTTTGTTTAAAATAATGCTGATAATGTTACATTAGACTTGTATATGGAAACTTCTATATCTTTATCAGTTTTTTTTGGGAAATAGACCTTAGCCAATTTCTGCTGTTTTCGATTTGATTTCGACCTCAGTGAAATCGTGTTACTGAAGTGCGATTTTTTAATGTCACTGGTGATATCAAAGTCACCGGTGACTAAAATTATCACCGATAACTTCAATGTCACCATTTTCCTAAAGCAGTATTTTTGAAAGTCACACGATGTTTACCAACATGCAGAAATTTTACAATATCAGTCAGAGACATCTTCTCGTTACGTTCCTTTTTACGCAGATGTTGTCCTTGATACCGGTTTTTCTTTTCTCATACTATAACTTAAAACAGATTCAAACGTAAAACGTAGCGTATGTGTCAGTGTCATGTAACCGAAAATTAAAGTTTTGAAAAAATCTTGGCAGATGTCACATACGTCAACTGTCAAAAACAATCGCATGGTGATTTCAATTACGAATGGGTAGGGGCAATCGTAAATCGATATCATAGGTATGACAAATGTAAGTCACCGATGAGTTTCAAAAATACGAACTCTCGGAAATCACTCACATCCGTGAGAATTAGTTACTTGGTGAGCTGAGTTGGTGAGATTCAAAAATCGATCCCCTGTTCGTATACATATATACTCGTGTTTCAGACGACATTTCTTAACGTTTAAATCCTGAAACCTAATTTGTCGCTGTTGTGTGAAACACACTTAAATATTAATAGACAGTGTATAGCCTGCTTAAGTGTCATCATAGACTATGTATGATTTTATTCTGCTGGCAATCAGCAAAATGTCATTCATTCCATTTTTCCATCTCCACTCTCTTTCAACCTATAAAATGTAGCTCTGTGTTAAAATACTTATAATAAACAAATGTAATTAATTTGTAAAAATATGGTTTTAATGATACATTAAATAGAATTTTTACAGCTGTTTCAGGTGAGTAATTGAAGACGAATGTACATAGTTATAAAGACACAAACAAGTCTCTAATGTCGAGGTATTAGAGGCGCGTTCAGATATTTGTTAGCACTTAGGCCGCTCCTAAATACAGGTACAGATATAAAATAATATGAAATAATTCAGTGCAAGCGCTTACACTTTTAAACGCGCTACGTGCATCAAATTGTTTCTATTTACAATATATTCAGAGGCCACCAAGACCTCTTCAAAAATATTAAACTATACGTTAAACAATAAAACATGGAACTGTTTTAGAACTTTCATAAAATTTTCGGGAAACACGTCTACTACAGCATATTTTACGAGTTAGTAATAAAACTACGTTCGTTCTGAGCTAGGATGGCGATTATGATAATCATAGTTTCTGCGTCTCAACATTCTTGCTGCGTTCTAGTCACGTACCTGATGATGTTAGTTTGAACAGTTGAAGCCACAAATAACAGCGTCGTATGGAAAATACATAACCTTCTGCTTACCTACGATAGTGCATAATTTTAGTGTATGTCGTTGACGTTGGGTTTAACTTAGAATGAGGTCATTATCTGTTTTAGACAATCCTAATTCATGATTATTATGTTCGAGTCCATGATTGGTCGGTTCTTAGCGATGGCTGCAAATAACATATTGTTCTCGTGCTGCATGCTGGGGTCAAAAATGAATGTCCATAGATAACTGACTGTCGTGAACTAACTTACAGCCGTGAACAACTCGCGGTTGATGTAAGTGAAACCGTTCAGGTTCGTGATTGGTGGGTCCTTAGCTGTGGCTACAAAGAACATCTTGACCTCGCGCTGCGTGATACTGTGGTTGATTTGATAGTGAACATTCACTTTGCACTCTTGTAGTGAATATTACTTACAGCCATGTACAGTTGTACACGTACAGTCAGCATGCTATGGTTAGTAGCAGCCAAAGTAGCCAAATATATCGCAACACTTCCTTACCTACTCCTTTAGTAATAAAGGGTTGTCTATTGTTAGCCCGACATTCATATACTATAATAATCATTTGCCCGAACTTCGCTTGCTCGAATTTCATTTGCCCGAATGTTTCGTTTACCATAATAGTTAATTGACATACTCTTGTTTACCCGAATATTGGATGTCATAATGATACGAATGCCATACGTATTGTATTCCAGATTATTGTTTGCAATAATATTATTTAATAGAATATTTAAACGCCATACTAAACATGCATTCGGATTCATCTTTGTTAATTTGCTGGTTTTTCCGCTCTTTTATAAAAAAAATAACCTCGAAGACGAAAGCGGGAGCAAAGCTCCCGCTTCCGTCTTCTAACTTATCCGCGATCCGAGTCGGTTTTGCCACTAAGCCCTTGTTCCCTACTGCCTACGATACAACACTATCTTGGCATTAGGTAATCTCAGAGAAAAGTTCATTTTTACTTAGTGGCAAAACCGACTTGGATCGCGGATAGGTTTGAGGTATTTTTTTTAAATATTAGACACTGCAATACGTGCCCACTTTATCACATAAGAATATTATGGATGTTGAGATGGATGGCAAATGATATTATGGCATGTGGTAGTTATGGATTACAATGATTATGGAAAATGAGATTATTGATATTGATATTATGTAAAACAAAGATTCTGGCATATAATTATTATGGTAAACAATGAGTATGGCATACAAAATTATAGAAAACAACATTATGGCAGTTGTATATTATGGCAGATAAAATTCGGGCAAATGAAATTCTGGCAAGCAAGAGTATACCGTAATAAAGACGTGATCCGTTGATGGATTCTTAGCTAAAGCTACAAAGAATATCTCGACCTCACGCTCCGTGACACTGTGGTCGATAGTGAACATTCACAACACATCCTTGTAGTGAACTTAACTTACAGCGGTGAACAACTCTCGGTTGATGTTAGTGAAACCGTCCAGGTTCATGATTGGTGGGTTCTTAGCGATAGCCACGAGGAACATCTCCACCTCTCGCTGGGTGCTGTGGTCAATTGCTCCGAGATTAACGTTCAGGAGACGCACCTGAAACTCGTGGCCCACCTTGAAAATAAGTAGTTCATGTTAGTTTTGTGAACATTGGCTATATAGGTTTTTTGTTCTTATATAAGGATCAATAGTGTCAACGGATCTGAATAAGAAGAAAGCGAAGAAAACAAATTACAAAAAAATATATGTCGATAACTCCGCTGCTCGCTCATTTGCTCTACAATCCTTACATATTAGATATTTAAATAATACAACGGAGCCACCTTTGTCAGTCTCATTAAGAGCTGTCCCCTTTGTCACAAATAAATACCAGTCCTCTGTACAAGTCACTGTGAGGGAAACTAACATATAATAAAATATTGTTTAAATCAGAGACCGGGAGAGTATGACTATATGAGGCTTTGTAAAAGTTGTTAACTAGTTGTGTACAGTTGCCTTCAGTTGCATACGCCTTTGAAAAAAAAGTTTTATGCTAGTATAATTTGAATAAGTTTCTGTCAATATTTTCAGTTTCAGAACTAGCTTTTGCTGCCGACATTACTTTTCATGCACAATTATCAACTACTCGTTAAAAGGATTTCATCGGTTTACTTTATGTATTTGAGGAGTTGATATGTCTCCTATATTACCTTCCGTCCCGATAATCAGACTAGCTAAATGGTACCACAGTAGAAATTGCATTGTTATCCGACGTACATAATTGAACTCGATTCAATTCGGCTGGGTTCTTGGGAAGTTGGTCACATTTGACTTAATTGACTTGCAAGATTAGACCCGCACTATAACTAACAAAGAAAGTCAATATAAAGACTTTGTATATAGGTAATATCTTTCGAAATGTATAAGATGATGTTAACATGGCAATTGTGTTATGTAAAACGTTTTTAAAAATCATATTTTGTCATTCTATTTTAACCTTGGTTAACGCAATTTGGCGAGGTAATTAGCGTATAACAACAAAATTGTACTTCAAATCGAATGCTTATATAATTGTATCATTGGATTTTTATTGTTCGTTAGCGTGACCAACAATAAGTTAAACTTGTGAACGTACAATGACCTGCTGAATTAACTTAAATACTTACTATTTATTTCTACACAAATAAATACACTCACCTTCCGCGACGCATGATACGCCTCATTGCATATAATGAACAATAACGTCATGCAATACCCGACAATCACAAACAATCCCATCTCCTTGTAGCTCAAGCCGTGTTCCAATATCTCAGACAGCGCGCCGTACAACGAAATGGTGGTTGTGAAAAATATGACCATGCAGTAAATCCCGTACATATTCGAATACGCTCGTCCTGTGAACAAGGTTTTGCATAATTTCGAGGATGTTACACTTTTCGCGGGGATATTTTTGTTTGTTATTTTACTGGGAATTTTGTTTAACGAGATGTTTTTACAGTACAGTTGAGAGCATCTGAAGGGTCCAC
This sequence comes from Epinotia demarniana, assembly GCA_945867215.1. Classification (NCBI taxonomy): domain Eukaryota; kingdom Metazoa; phylum Arthropoda; class Insecta; order Lepidoptera; family Tortricidae; genus Epinotia; species Epinotia demarniana. The sequence continues at coordinate 18,588,740 of OX244272.1, read as the reverse complement.
GGAAAAAACATGTCTAGTCACTTTTTTTCGAAAAATGAGATTTTAATCTCAAAATGTAGAGCTCTCAACGAACTATTACCTACACCTTCTGCTATAATTGTAAACATTAATATACATCCACTTTTTTGCAATTGAAAAGCATCTACCTAATCGCGAAGATTGTATGGTTAATTGAATCATTCTAAACTAAAAACCGCAATATCTCGAAATGTTGTCAAAGTGTCTAGACATGTTCTTTCCGTGGACCCTTCATCTAGTCTAGTTAGGATGAAATGCTGAAGACGAGTGTGTGTGTGGGTCGAGCTACCTAATTTGAAAGCAGCTGTTAGTACGCAGATATCACTTCTTACCAAGGTGCACTGCAATTGTGCGATTGATGACGAAATTTCTTTTAACAAATAAATACTAGAATTATCCACTTCAACTCTAACGAAAAAAAAGATATGACCTACTGTTTCTTATTATTTTCTTTAGAAACCAAATGTATGAACCGATATTGCGCTTACGCTCAAGCAATAACATTTTCGAAGAAATCTTCAATCATGGCAGGACGTGTTTTCGTGAGCTTGATCTAAATTCGCAATAATACAATCTTTCGCGCTCAAATCCACTTTACCAAAGCATTTTATATTACCAACTTAAAGAAAAAAATGGCCCTAGTTCACTCCAAGCTTCAGATTAGTTGCTAACTTGCTTAAGATGGCCCAGATGACGCGAATGGCTCCTTATTGCATGCCACCTGCCACAAATGGCCTAGTCGCTTTATCTTGGAGATTACATTTCATGAGAGATTTTGATAGGTGCCATTTGTGAAAAAGAGTTCAAAGAAAAGTTTTCTGAACTGTTTAATCCAAGTTTGCATAGCACTTCTAAGAGCCAATCTTTTACTTACTCTCTTGTTTACGCGAGAGGAATATTCATATTTCCTCAGTATAACATATATCATTAGTATCGAAGACAGAGCGAAATATTGATTGAGACTAAGTTAAAAACCGCGAACTGGTTCGAAACACGTCGAGCACTTTTCGACCTTAAAAATACTCTTAATATGGTAATACATATTATAATTGGTATTAAACAAACACCCATTCAGTGAGCTCAAAATTGCGACCAAAACCTGCCGTAAAATAAAAATATCATAATTTTTCAGAGGGCAACAGAAACACTGAAATAAAAATGCTTTTACGAGTAGTATTCGTTTTTATCTGACTGCTATCATCGCGACCTTTCCTAGGATACCGAACACCTCGGTTAAGCGGCGGTACATTTTGTTAATAATTCCGTGCAGAGGGGAAAGGGCTCAAATGCACCGAGCAACAGGTAAAGGGGGCATAAAACGACACAAGCTCCATCGTTGCCCGGGACAGCTGTATAAGACGGGAAGGAAGCTAGGCCGATAACGTGCAGAATGGTGATATACCTATCTGGAATCATTATTGACGCTATTTATTTACATATTTAAACTTTATTGCACAGTAACAAGTTACAATTACAAAAGGTGTTTAATGTCATTTTAAGGCATTCTCTACCAGTAAACATTTAGCCAAACAGAGAGTAAGCATAGCTGGTGCGGGGTATGAGAACTTATGGAATAGGGTGTATGTACGAGTAGGTATATGATGCTGACTTTAAATACATATCTAACTGGTTTTATAGTCGTACAGAGTGTCGTACTAGCTATATGGTGCTGACTGTATGTACCTAACTGCTGCATCATGTGAGACAGGTCTACCCAGAGATGGCGGTACTGAGCTAACATCAGCGCTGGATGATCCGCCTCAAGGGCCTTGTGAAGGTTCTGGGCTAACCCTTTCGATGCCGTTCCGAATGCATTACAATTGATGTACCTGGGGACGGAATGAAATGATGTTAAAATAGCATGTATAACACAACAGCTTCAACAAGATACCTAAGAGGCAGAATAACTAAATGTAAAACCATATCACTTTCTATAGTTAACAAATCCATAAGTAGAAATAAAGAAAGAAAATATGTTTAGTACACTTACAGATACAATAAATATGGTCAAAATGTATGCCGTGCTGTCAAAACCGTCCATAAAGCATTTGTTCCTTTCGCTCTGTCGGCTCCTCTCTCCACGATTGATAATAGGATTAGTATATAGTAGTTAAGGGACGAATGCTTTATGTCCGACTTAAAAGTGATCATGCTAGTTAAGCAGGTGGACATATAGACTGCGTAACACATCGCAGTAATCATCTGTTTTTGTAGTTTAAAAATAAGTTTATATTCATATGTATGTCAGTCAGTAAGTTATGTGTAATATGGGCCTTTGTTGCCTGACTCAAATAAATATATGCAAATAAAAGGTACATGACAAAAGTGACCTGTTACACGGCCTTGTTAGAGAGAGACCAAAACACTTACCACAGGGAGCAAAAGCCATCCAACATAGCAATAATATGGTAATAAGCTAGAGAATGCCACAATTCAAAATCATCCTGCAGATAGTGCTGTGACAGTATGACAGCAAAGCTTAGACCCCACGAAAAGAAACACAGACCCCAGGTTAGAGAGTATAGATTGGGGAAAACAATTGGAGTCCCTGTGATCTTGAGATACTTTAGCTGAAATCATATCAATATAAATATAGAATTAAGAGTCCCCAGGAAGGTAGAGATAAGTCGGCTACCCGTACAAATGTAGTTTGGCCCCCATTTTATAACGGCGTGCTGGCATAACACGACTCTGCATACCCAATGGAATCCGCCATATATTTATATTACATTTACTTTTTTTATATTAAGTACATCATTGTTCGAACCCACTTCAATGTGTATGAATACCTGGTAGTGAGTCCACATATTTTTAAATATTGCGACTTGAGAGCCATGCCTCCACGATGCGACAGGCAGAAGAAAATGTGGTATAAGGATGCTCAAAAAGATAATATTGTATATAACTTCGTCGAAACGCTTATTAGAGCTTTTTTGAAAATTGTCCAGACGTTCTCTTCCAACTGAAAACATACCTTTAGTTAAGTTACTTTTCATTGTATCTCGAAATTAAACCCAACTTTCAATCACTTTAAAAAGTATTTACCTTTTAGCACGATGAAAGACTCAAAAGACCACACAACATAGGCCCAAAGCGTTGCTTTTGAAATCCAATTGAAGGTAGTCCGCTTGGTTGTCTGAGCATCTTTAAAATAACAAAGAAATGGAAACCACTTTATTACAGTGAACGTGAAATAATTCAATGCGAGTGTCCTAAAACGTGCTTTATAAATTATTGGATCACACTGGAAGTTCCAAATTCTGTTTTTGTTTTTAGGGTTCCGTACCTAAAGGGTAAAACGGGACCCTATTAGGTACTAAGATTCGGCTGTCCGTCTGTCTGTCCGTCTGTCACCAAGCTGTATCTCATGAACCGTAATAGTTAGACAGTTGAAATTTTCACAGATGATGTATTTCTGTTGCCACTATAACAACAAATCCATACTAATATTATAAATGGGAAAGTGTGTGTGTTTGTTTGTCCGTCATTCACGGCAGAACCGAGCGACGAATTGACGTGATTTTTTAAGTGGAGATAGTTAAAGGGATAGAGAGTGACATAGGCTACCTTTTGTCTCTTTCTACCCCCCACTTCCCTAAAATGGGGGGTGGAAGTTTGTATATGGAGCTGCGATATAAACGAGTTCCACGCGGACGGAGTCGCGGGCAGAAGTAAGTACTAAATAACAAAGTTAAATTAATATTTAAGGGGCTCACAAAGAGACAACAAAAGTGTTTTTTTGCAGATTTCATAGATAATGGTACGGAACCGTTCATGCGCGAGTCGAGTCGGACTTGGCTTGTTTTTTATAGTACCGCTATAATTCTAGACATTCTACAATTAAATATGGTGTTTTATGTGTTTTGACAGTTATCATCTAAACTAGTAGTTTTTATTATTATTTTACTATGATTGTTAATTTGTTCACGTTTGAAGATAAGTTGTACGCATTAACAGATTTTCATTTTTACATTACCAGCATTACAAGGGAATGAAGAGTTTCACAAAAAATGAGCATGCGAGCTTTTCATAATGCCCTCAGCGAAGAACTTGTATTTTTGTTATTATTTCTGAACATTTGTCGTAAACAACAGCGGGCTTCGTGGAACGTGTGTCGACAGAAATTGTACAACTTAGCCCAGACTTATTAACTTGTTAATGGGAAGGAGCTTCAAAATTCAAGCAACACGTGAAGAAGATTTGTTTGTTATTTTAATCTATTTTTGGATTAAGAGACTTCATCAAACTGACTTTTTCACTGTTAAAATTAATGACTAAAAACCTTTATGATTAAAACGTACTTAATTGACACTTTATAAGATCTTGACATTGAAATCAATCGCTAACAATTTGGTATCAAAAATCGTATAGGACATGAGTATTTTTAAAGTCTTTAGCGTCTTTTATTTTCAAATAATGTTAATTTTAATTATTAAATTTCGTTATTTTATTAATCTATCTTCTTATTTTTAATATAAGGATTATTTATCAACCTCGCATCTTGGCCTTAACGTGCTCGTGGTTGACGACCGCAATTCTAAGGATAAAGTTCTGTCCAACTTCAGTCGACACGGGTAGAATTACTTTATTTTAAAACAAGCTAACGTTAAATAAAATAAAGCTGTGGATTTTGACAACCTTGATTATAAATTTCCACTGTAATGACACGAAAGTGATACCATTGAGTTCAAATAAACCACCCATAAACTGGAGTTCAAAGTCCTTCTTATACTAGGTAGTGGCTCTGTGAGCAGCCTGCCTATAAAACTTACCTCGAGGCACCCTCATAATAGGCATTACCCCCATGATCTGGAACAGAACCAGCAGACTCTTGGTGGTGATGTAGAAGCTGTCATGTATGTCCAGGAGAGGGCCATCTTGATTTGTGATCTGGAGTCCGGGCAGTTCTTTCTCGTTGTAATCAATTATACCTACATTTAAATCAATCGATCATAAAAGGGCCGCAAGGCTGCAGGCTTTGGTCATTCTCACGCGCCATTAGCGGCGGGTGGCCCGTCGGCCGTGGCGTCTATAACTCTAAAGGCCTCCACCCACCGAACGCCTGTTGTGCGCGACGCGTGTGCTGCGCGGCACCCGCGCAAGTTGTAAAGCATTGAAACTAAACTTCAAACACACATCGAACGCGGTACGAAGGCGGCCCCGCGCGGGCCCGCGGCGCTAAAGTTACAACCTGGCAGCGCGGCCGCGAGACGTGCGGGTCACGTGTGAAGCGCGGGCCTGCGCGGGCCCGTGCTGCTAAGCGTGATAGAGATAGTGAGATACATATTAAATGTGTTGGTAGTGAGAGATCAGCGACGCGTTAGCAACGCGTGTGCTGCGCGTGTGCTGCGCCTGTGCCGCTGCGGCGTTGCTATACGCCGCCAGCTTGCGGTGTAAATATACCGATTCAACCGCGCCCGACGCGCGCCGCGCACGTCACGCGCCACGCACGACACGCGCTCGGTGGGTGGAGGCCTTTAGTTGAATTTATCAAGTTTAACTCCATAGGTATTACTCAAGTTGCAAGAAGTTTAAAAATAATGTTAATAAAGTTGTTTTTCCTTTTCGTACACACGTCTCTTTGCAAATCCATACGGAAGTCCCCTTGCTTTGCCAGCCCCCGGTAACGTTCAAGAACGACCAAAACACCCGCTGTTCGCGGCGTTCAGCGTCTGTCACCAGCCGCTACCCACCGCCCGCGGCGCATCGGCGACTGATGTGTCACAGCCGTTTCAAATGTTTAATACGAGAAATACACTTTTTGTTACTAAATCGTCTGTACCTATTATATATCTGTTAACACGTGTAATAAATTAATAATTATGTAACATCTTCCACGGCTCCCTAGATAAGGCTTGGCCTATATAGTTTGTTATCCACTGCCTCAATGTATTTTTTTTTGTAATGTGTTTACGTCCTCAATAAACTTGTTTATTTCATTATTATACTCATTTGGTGTCCGTTTACCATTATGCAGGCTGTATAATTGATTTCTTGTACCTTTGTTTTTATTATGCCGCAATTTATATTGCACTTACTTTTTTTCATAAATACTTTGCATCTTTGTTAGCGGTCTTTTTTAATTATAAAGAATAACCAGATCCTCTCATAAGAGCACTTTTCCTTGTATCTTAAAAGAAAGAAAATTCAAATCCAAAAAAGAAGGTTTTAATGAATTGAGGCCTTAATTTTCTTGCCGCCGGACACCAGACGAGAAATGGGAATTAAGCCGATTCTATTCAGAGGGGTGCTCCGCGAAATCGGAGTTCTTAGATTTAAATTTCATGAAGCTTATCATGTTAGGATAATATAGAAAAATACAACGGTATTAACACGTGTGTTCCGCTTTTTGAAAATAATATTCCGAAACTTTGGACATGGTGCAATTTAGACTTTGATAACTGGATTTTAACACAACATTTTTGAATCAAAAAAGAACAATTAAAATCTTACCGCGGACTCTCGGCATCAAACCATCACTCTTTCCATACGTATCCCTCTTCCTGATTTGTTCACTCTGGTTCGGATTATACATTTTAAATCTGTGATTATCATGTTCCATTCTTTTGTTTTCTCAGAAATTTCGAAGGTTCGAGAAGGCTCTTTAGTACCGTCCGCTTCAGTGGGCCCTGAAAGCTGTAGTAACAAAATACACCATAATCAATCATAAATAATCCACCCGTCTCGGCTTACTTGGTTATGCGCATTTGATTCTATAAAACTGTGGAGCGGCTTTGGGTTGTTATTGGTTGAAAAATGGTTTAAGATCATCCGATTCCGACAAATTTTTGGTGTATTCGGTCACACTTACACTTCAACGTTATGAACTGGTCAGCGAAAAATATATCCAAGTTGAATTCCTCCTCACTGTCCTCACCGCAGGTAGATAGGGATACTTCAATCGAAATTCAAAATAGCTTTATAGATAATCTAGATGACATGTTTTTTTATACTAGCTCAATCATTTTGTTTGCTGCGGCTAGAAAAAGGGACAAACACTCAGCCCTCCAAAATAAGTATTATTTTGTACCTCTAGCGTTTTAGACGAAAGGGTGCTGGGGGTCTGAGGCGTTAGCCTTAAAGGAGGTGGAGCGTCGAATTAAAGACAAAGGTTCCGATGCTCGCGCGGAATGTTATAAGTGTATGATTTGTTTTTGTTTGTGTTCTTATTTTTTATGTGTGAATCTTGTTATTTTGTGTTTTCTAATTAAATAAATATAGTTAAATTAAAGTTCAATCATTTAGTTAACATTTCTCATCAATGCCACGTTATGACAAGAATAATTACATTACATTTCGATCAAAGTGGGAAATTAATCGCGACGAGCGGGATTTGAACCTACGACCTCTGAATCCTCGTTGCAGCTCGAGATGCATAACTTTTCAATTTTCCACTTTCATTGAAATTTTAAAATTTGGTAGCGCACGTTTTTTTTAAATACTTACTACTGGAGAACAAGCATACGGTTTGCCTGCTGGTGCCTATGGACGCTTGCGACTCCAAAAGCATCACAAGCGCTTTGATGGCCTTTTTTATTTGAGGAGTCGTTATGTTGGCTGATAAAGGCAAATGTAGGTCCCTCACACTCAAAACTGCGCATCCTTAGGAGCGCTGGCGACCTTAAATTCTGTTGCGTCTCTTGAATGCTCCAGACTGGGTTGACGGTTGGTTCGACCATCTAAACAAATATTTTAATAATATTTATATATAATATTATAAATATTATGACTAGTGGCTCTGTGAGCTCTGGAACGCGCGAGCCTGTCTTTTTCAAACTAACTTTTATTTTAATTCGAAAAAGGAAAAATACTACCCACATAATTACTGATCCTGCTTACAAAATTTCACTAGAATCGGTTGAGAAATGCGACCTGTAGAACACAACAGCCGGTTACATACGAATTTTTCATTTAAGCTGACACGGAAAACTTCGGTCGCTTTGCTCGCTTGTTCTTTGCAGAGATGGGATGGAGTTGTGTGTTACTGTAATATTTTACAGTAAACGCAACTCCACCCCATCTCTGTTCGCAGACACCTCTCGCTTGACAGCCGTGTGCCGATGACGCCCCGTTGCGGCCATTAATTCATATTTCACTCTAATGGCGACTTCTAAAACACTTAACGGCTAACTGAGGCGTCAGCATGGCCTCGCTCCATGCTTAATGTAGCTGGACGTTGGGCAATTAGAGAAACACGATCGGGTAAAATTATTATCTTTATTTTCGTTACATTACTAAACGGGACAGTTTAGCGCGTGCTTTTGGGTCACACAGAGACGTATTGACTGTGGACGGTGCAAAGGTGTTAGGGACTATAAAGATGTACTCTATGAGTAATGATTGCAAGTCAAGACAAAGCCTTTCTGGTTGGACTCTTTATCCGCGTAAACGGCGTCTCCTCTTTTTAACCGTGTCAAAAAAAGGAGGAGGCTATTAATTCGGTTGTATTTTTTAAATTATTTTTTTATCATGTTTTTTTAATGTTTGTTACCCCAGAACTGCGTCATTTATGAGCCGATTAGTTTTTTTTTTGTTCGTAAGGGTATATAATTGATTCCAGATTGGTCTTATTCTTTTCAAAAATCCAGTTGGATGATGGGATGCGATTGATGACAATTTACAGCCCAATTTGGAATTATATTGTATTCGGTGATCGTAATCTAAATTATTGCATTCAAGTAGTGAGTTACAAATGATCTGGATTGAGATTCTGTGCTAATAGCTAACAGAATAATAATCACAATTTTTCGTGCAGTTTTCATAAAATATCTTAATTTTTCCAAACTGTGTTTTAGGTCCTACCTAACATGAGCATAGTCAACCGAGCTTTAATTCACTGCTGCTAAACCTCCACTGCTAAATAAGCAAATATTATATCCATAATATTATACCAGTCCAAATCGAATTTCGCTTACTTTTATCTTTAAGAATTAGATTGACCGTATGTTTCGCCGAGCCAACCAATTTGCGCCATAAAGAAAGTCCATACATGTTACCAATAAAACGGAAAGCCTTCATCAGGGCTGTTTGAAAACGCTAAATTGAATATAAATTGACGCAAACGTGTTTGATCATCTGCTTGCCGGTTGCTTAATTTGAAATGTTGCGCTTGACACTTTCGGTTCGCGCCCATACGTATTTATGCAAAAAATGCTTCCATAAATTCAGAGTCAAAGTTATTTTTTTCTTCAATTTAGGCATATAACATGCATGAATGTCGATAAACTACCACCGGTTCAACAAGATAACCTCTGCCTCGAGAAGAAGTGGCGTACAAAATTTACAGTGGAAAGAGTATATATATTTATTTTGCGATAGATTTCTGGTGTAGGACTTTATCAATGTTTATTAAGTAAGATAAGAATATTTGAGTACGTGGTTGTAGTAGGTAATTTAAATTCGATCTACCCAGTGCCGCAATAATTACATCCATCATACACCACACCCATACACACCCATCAACCAATTTCAAATGATGCAATATTTTTCTTCTCCTTTTCTTTTCATTTTCCCTTATTATCAGTCCATATTAGAGGCCTCGGTTGAAAAACGTACTCCTCTTAGACTTTAGAACCTTATGCAAACCCAAAATAAAACTTTAATTACGACTTACTAATACAAAAATCACAGGATACTCTATGAATCGCCCTCAAAGGGTGGAAATTGCCCAAGTTTATTTGAAAATGTTAGAAGTTTTAAATTTTCCGCATTAAGCGTTTTCGTTTTTCAAAATTGACTGTGATTTAAAAAATCATGCATTAAATGGCTATCGCGGTCAGGTTACCTTTTTATACAAACCCTCAAGTGGCATAGGTACTTTTGTATGCAAACTGTGCCGTGGACCAAAGTGGCACCCACCATTTTATTTAAACCGCTTAATTAATATTTACGTTGTTATTGTGCGTTTAATAACGTTGTCAGATGCTTTTGTGAGCTGATCGCATTATGCAAATTTCTCTGTAGCGACACTGACACCGCTTATTTATTGCATTCTGGATTAATCAGACTTATATATTCATTACGTCCTCAGTCACGTAAAAAGGAAATAAAAGGGAGGATTCTGATAACTGATAACGCTGCGGTTGTCGAAATGCAGTAAAAATTGAGTTAAGATAAGTAAGTCAGTCATTACACATGATAGAGATTTGTGCTCATTGAGAATCCTGACTCGTAGGTACCAGTGAGTTTTTCGGAACTTATGTACGGAATAACTGTTAGTTTTTCGGTGAAGCAAACCGATCTAATCTTATCTAAAAGGTCTAGTTTTCCTCAGGGTTGGAAGGTCAGATAGCAGTCGTTTTCGTAAAACTAGTGCCTATCCGAAATCCTGGGATTAGGTGTCAAAGCTCTCTTAGGGCACAACCGGGAATAACGCTAGGAGGATAACGATGGTTGTATTCATTGAGAAGGCCTGTAAATTAGGCACATGTCAGGTGCAATCCAATCTGATTATTAGTGTATTGCAATCATGCACAATCCTACTTAATATTATAAATGCGAAAGTTTAGATGTGTGGATCTTTGGATATTTGGATGTTTGTTACTCAATCACGCTTAAACGGTTGAACCGATTTGAATGAAATTTTGCACGAATATAGTTTATAGCCTGGTTTAAAATATAGAATAGTTTTTACCTCGAAATCATCCCTCAAAGGGATGAAATCGGGGGTAAAATTATGGTTTAAAAACCTGAGTGATACAAATGCCGGCATGCCATTCTAGGCTTTAAGATTCAGTCCATAAGGAGTCTAATGGCGTGACTACAATGTACATGTCACTTAAACGTTTAACCGAGTGGCTCCATTGAATACTAAAATACCCTTCTTTACATTTAACTTAAACTAAAATAATATGACATCTTCTTAATGTGCCCTCGCATCATATTTGTTGTGTTAATTTTTTCTCGCCTAAGTGGATTTTAATCTCAGAGACATAAAAAAATGATACAGTTTAAAAATCAACATCTACTAACTAATACTCGGTACCTAGAATTGAGGTGAAATCAAATTGATTTGCTTCTCACAGATTTTATGTTCAATTTTTAAAGGAATCAAAAAGGACCATCCATACTAATATTATAAATGTGAAAGTGTATGTATTTGTTTGTTTGTTTTCCGTCTTTCACGGCAAAACGGAGCGACGAATTGAAGTATTTTTTTAAGTGGAGATAGTTGAAGGGATGGAGAGTGACATAGGTTACTTTTTATCTCTTTCTAACCCCTAACTTCCCTAAAATGGAGGGTGGAAGTTTATATGGAGCTTTCCGCAATTTTCAAGGTAGAAAGCTAAAAATTGGTATGTGGACTATTTGTGACTAACAAAAAATCGTGCATATATATATTTTTTAATCTACCTCCAACTCTTTAAAAGAGGGGGTGAAATTTTATATGGGACTTTTCGCAGTAGGTAGGAAGCTAAAAATTGGTACACAGGCTCTCTGTTATGTTTATCTTGGAAATCTTCCCCCAGCTACAGTTACTCTCCTTTAAGTTTTATAAGTTACTCTCCTCTTACCAGTAATTTAATTAAAACAATCTGTAATTTTAGTAAAAATAGCGCACGGGGTGCTATGCTACATCAGTGCATCTTAGTGTGGGCTGAAAGTACTATGGCGCACAAAAAAGCGGTAGAAGCACTAAATCGAACGTTCCAGGATTTCCGCAACAGTACCGATGTTATGGGAGGGATGGTGGTTTTATTGGCTGGTGATTTCCGCCAAACGTTACCAGTCATTCAGAAGGGGACACCTGCAGACGAAATTAAAGCATGTTTCAAGTCGTCCACTCTATGGGCCACCGTAAGAAAGTTCAGTTTGACTAAAAATATGAGAGTGCAACTATATGATGACACAAATGCTGGCAACTATGCCGAAACACTATTGAAAATAGGAGATGGTCGGTTAGTAACTGATGCCGAGGGCTGTGTGACACTGACGGGAGATTTTTGACAATTAGTACAGATCCAGAATTCTTTGCAAGTGTTTACCCAGATTTACAAAACAATATACACGAAAATCAATATTTATGTGAAAGAGCAATTTTAGCACCAAAAAATGATGTTGTCATCAAAATAAATTCAGATGTATTGAGTAAAGTACCAGGAGATACAACAGAGTATTTATCAGTAGATACAGTTATGGATACAGAACAGAGCACATCATCTCACGTAGAGTCTCTAAATTCGCTCGAGCAGTCAGGTGGGTCGAGACTTCGTGTCACACAACTTGGCCGCAATATCATTAGCGCCATTATCTTATCCGGCGTAGGAAAGGGTGAAAATGTAATGATCCCAAAAATCCCAATAATTCCCACAGATCTCCCGTTCCAGTTTAAAAGGCTACAATTTCCTCTTAAGCTTACTTTCGTATGACCATTAACAAAGCGCAAGGGCCAACGTTAAAGGTGGCTGGGATGAACTTAGAATGTTCGCGTGTGTCTAATGCCCAGAATCTTTACATTCTATCCCCAAATGGAAAGACATATAATATCGTCTACAACTTAGCGTATTAAAATTATTCTGTTCCGAGTTCTCGTCTGTGTCTGTGTTCTAAATCAGGAAAGGGGAACCGTGTTACCCCGAATTGAACGCGAGCGAAGCCGCGGGCAAAAGCTAGTATAGCATAAATAAGCGCCTTTGCAAGATGATGCGTATGAATTAGGGCTAATTTCAATATATGTACTTATCAATAAATCTTCTCGAAATACCAATTTTTCATTGAAAGAGATAGTTATTAAATTAGTACAACGCAACGTTGGTAAACGATCGATGTTTTGGAACCCCGTGCTCTTTCAGAATACAACCAGTATTTTTTAAAGAATAGTTTTCAGATGTGGAGAAGGAAAACTTATGAAGTCGATCATCCGCGTTTAGTATAGGACAGACATGGTTAACCAAATGTTTGCGTCCCATTGATTACGCAATGGAATGTTCGTTCTTTACCTGTGATTGCAAGCCCAGCGTAAATAGAGAAATAGATTGAAGAATAATTCAAAGTAAAGTGACACCTTTTCCTAAAGTTCTGCTGAAGTATACCGAATACGGCGCCGACCCTTCGCCACGCGTCTTACACCCGGCGTAATTTTTCAACTCACACGTGAGTATTTTGTATCTTGCGTGAACTCGGTGACGGAGCAAAATGCTTATTTTTCCTTATTGCGCGTCCCCAATGTCTTGAGACAAATCTCGCGACTCGAGTAATTGGACTGGACTGAATGTTTACCTACAATACTTAAGATATTTTGCAAATATAGGTAGGTAACTATTTGTTGGGGTTGCTATGGGCCAAATCGATATTTCGCTCTTTTCGTAATGTTTATCTCGGCTAAAACTAAAAAAAAACACAAGACGAACATACTTGAGACAGGAATATTTGGTTAATGACATAATGAGAAATGTATGGGGGAAACAGAATGCTGATAAATAAATGACACCGACAGGAAATAAAGAAATCAGGTGAAATGTAAGAGAGCGCGATAGTAATAAAAATGATTTCATTTCTCTGACTAGATCCTAATTTCTGAAAATGGCTCAGATTTGGCTCAGATCCTTTAAACAAACAATTCCAACGCTAACAACTAGCATTTGTTAGGGTTTTCACTGCGCTTTGTCACTGTTCCCGTTCCTAGGATTTGCTTTGAGATATCTCCAATTATTTGGAATGCATTTGGCGAAATAGGATATTGTTTTTATTTGCAAAACATCTACTAATAATATTTTTCTTTCATTTCTACGGGTAACGTAACATAAATAGCTGCCGAATGCATTAGCACATAGTTACGAATCCTTGGTAAATCTTTTATAGGTTTCTAACTTGTACCTTGGGTTGTTTATGTGGGCCGAAGGCAATTCAACTCAATCAAAAAGTAAGTGTACTATTAGCGCATTATTATTTCATCTTTTCACAGATTAGACAAAATTTATATTCAATCTTTTGTACGAACGCGACAGGCCAATGATAAAACAAATCAAGTCGCGTATGTTCCATGAATTAACATTCTACTATACCTACAATATGCCCCTCCCTAACTAACCGATAAATAAAAAAATAAAAAGATTTGACAACCTTTTCCTATACTAAGCAAAGCTTTGCACCTATTGGTAGTAGACGAAGATATACATACTTATGTATATAAATAAATATTTAAATGCATGAGAACACATTAATGACCCAGGAAAAAATATTAAGTGCTCATCACACAAATAAATGCCCTTACCGGGATAAGAACCCGGGTCCTGTAGCTACGTAGGCAGGATCTCTAGCAGCTAGGCTAAACAGGTCGTTGCGATGGTTTTAAATCCTACAATGACTGAATACCGTAACGCTTTGTTTATGGACGGGCGACGTGTGCAACGGAGCGACACGCGGCGCGGGCTATCAGGCGCCTACGGAAACGCTTAAACCTGTAAATAAAAACACAAGCGTCGATTGTCCATTAACGCGACCTTACACCTCATCCCCCGTACATTACCAGCACTTGCGTTTGCGCGTTGCGTTGGCGAAACACTAGGTAGGTTAGATTTATCAGGTGCCCGAAGGGCAAACCGCCCAAAGATAGGAGCCCCGCTGTGTGGAGCTTCGTCGACTCTTTCAAACTACAATGAAAATAGCAAAAGGGGTATGACGGTAATGTAGCTTAGTTATGTACGGGGAACGAAGGTAACCTTACAGAACCCAGCCTCTAGCAACAAATGATTCATTTTCTGGTGTACCTATCTTTGATTTGAAACTCCACAATCGTTTTCGTATATTGTAGCGAAACAAGAATTAGGTAACTTGGAAGGAGTTTATATCAATAAATGAGCCAAGTTTTAATATTATGTGCCTCTCCCGTTCGTATTTTGTTTGGGAGTTTTCTTGGTAAGTTTATGTATCGTTGGGCAATAAACAATTGTCTTCGTTGACAATGGTAACATGTTACGATATAATATAATTAGAGACTAATCTAACTAATTAGATTGAAGAAATTAGATTGAATTATAGTGAACCCAAGTTCACTCACAGGAACGTATATATAATTTGCAGTATATGTGCCATTGTGAAACACCAGATCAGTTGACGCAATTAATTTCAATTATGGATACAACTTTCAACGAATTGGGTTTAAAGATCAACATAAAGAAAACAAAAACGCTGACCACCTCAAAACACAATTCACACCACTCACCAATAGTTGTAAACAATATACCCATACAACGTGTCGATAGTTTTAAATATTTAGGCAGTCTGATAACAAAAGACTCCAGATGCACACCAGACATTTTCGCTCGAGTAGCCATGGCTAAAAAAGCTTTTAACCAAAAGAGACAACAATCCAGTCAGTTGTCATGTAGGAGCAAAACGTTGCTAATAAAAGTGTACATTTGGAGTATTGCCCTTTATGACAGCGAAACGTGGACAATGACACAAAGGGACCGAGAAAGACTGAAAGCGTTTGAAATGTGGTGTTGTAGGCGGATGGAAGGTATAAGTTGGACAGAGAGAGTAACCAATGAGGACGTTTTGAGAAGGGTAAAGGAGAAGAGATCGATCTTGAACACCATCAGCACTAGAAAGGGGAAAATTATTGGTCATATGATACGGCACGACAAATTCTTTAAAACCATAATGGAAGGAAAAATGGAAGGAGAGGCAGGGGAAGACCACGACGCAGTTATATAGAACAAATAAAGGAAAAAGCTGGTGTCGTGTCGTATCAACAAATCAAAGAGCTTATGTGCCAATATAAATGAAAGCAAATTAGGTTAAGTTACAATAGTTCTAGCAAATGAGCGCGTTTCGCCATCAAACTTAATAGTTTGGCAAGTAAATATTAGTAATTTATCATTTAACTTGAGATTGGAGAAAAAAACTGCCAACGCCATAGAATCAGGGCCTCAAATAGCGTAACTAAATATGAACTATATTCTATGGTATTGACAGTTGTTAAATACAGTTTCGCTCCTTGCAAAGTCCACAGATAATAGAATAACTTGTTCGAAAGCGAAGTTGAAGGTACATATTAATCGGCAAAATAACACTACAACTAATTCTGCAATTTCAAACATTGAAATATAATAACATTTGAGTAACCTTTAATTAATAACAATTTTATTTTATTACAGATTCAGATTTTCATAACTATGTACTTTTTTCCCGCGACTTCGCCCGCACGGAATTCGTAATAAGAATAATATGACTATTTACATGAAGTCGTCACATGTTAACGTACATGTTCCAAAAATTTAAAAATAGGAAAACGTTACTTCTCCTTAATATCTCCATTTTTATGTGAGATCCACCACCAATATCATGGTCGGCCTTATCACGCGATAAGTGACAAGATAGGAACGTCGTCTCGTTTTATTGAACGGTGTCAGCCAGTGGTGGACGCTCTATCTTGTCACTTATCGTGTGATAAGGCCATGATACGGGGTCAGGAAGAGACGAATGAAGCCCCGTCCAGGCCCATCTGTGCAGGAGACTTCTCTCCCGGTCGTTTGGAGGGCAGGCAACCCAGTTCTAACGTCCAATAAGGCAATGCACATCATTGACATAAAATCTAATGTCACGCTATCAATTTAAAAACTGTTTATTGATATTTAAAGTATTTGTTTTATAGAATGCTCAAGCACTAATTGAATTTCCAACAGCCGCAGTCGTTTTTCTATGTACTGTATAAATTATACAACGTAAGGGCATCGTAGCGCCAGCGGCGCTGTTAAATCGCGCAGAAACAAAGTAACGGAGCTGATAACCTTACTTTGTTTTGAACTGGATAACGAAAATTACAGTTTTTACCTTTCATGCTGCAACACTTGCCCCGTAAGCTACGGTTGCGTTTTTTAACATGCAAAATGCTTTCTGCAAAATTTATTTTTAGTTTATTTTTTATTGTCGCCGTTCGTGAATGGGTATGTTTTAGATTGTGTGCAGGTCTGGATCTGATAGCTGCAAGCAGTCATGTGATAATGCAAAAAAATAGTACGTTTACCTCTTTTTTTACTTAGGATTGTAGCAAAAATTTGTGAGGAAGACAAATAAAAGTATGCTTTATATATAATTACACGTTTTGCTATAAATGAACTCTCAGACTTATCTTCTTTATAATATTAGTTTAAATGATAATAATCTTGGGGCGGGTTACACCAACTTACGATTACAGCTAAATCGATCAACGTTAAATATGGCGCCGTCAGCTGTCATTCCATAGAATTTTGACAAACTTCTTATACACTAACCTAAGGATTCATAAAACTTAAAATGCCTTTGCTAAATGACAGATAAAGACAATCGAATTTTTAAGCCATTTTAGTTGAGATACTTAGGATTGTTTGTATACGTAGAAAGCTTATGAATACCGTTGTAAAATTTTAACTAATGTCGCTTACGGTGACAAATGTTTTGGGTGCAACCTACCCTTAATCAGAAAATAAGAGCGGTATAATTATCAAGTAACTTTTTTGAACGAGTGACTCGACATATTGACTGTCATTTTTACCTTCAAAACTCTTTCAGTTGACATACTCTTATAAATTGCAATTCCCCAGTGGGTATTCATATAGAAAGCCTTCTTGTATATCGGCTCCATCGATCCGTCTCAGTGTTTAGCTGCGATGTTTGTTCTGAAACGGCTATAGTTAGCTCGTATAGAATAGGTAAGTAGGTGGAAGATTGATAGCTTTGCAGCCATGGTTTGCTAAGACGTAGTTACGAGAATTTGGACCGATTAATCTATGGGTTTCCTACTAAATTCGAAGCGTTGAAAGACAATAGAATGGGTGTTCATGAAATGTGTTTTCTTGGATGAGTAAAATTATCGGATGTACTACTTGCACTATAAATAAATAAATAAATTATGCAGTTTTGTCTGCAGATATTCCCCAAGGCCTCAAGGGTACCAAAACCTGAAACTTACGGTGCATACTACAAAAAAAAAATATAAGCCCTTATATGGCAAAATAATCAGTTTTTCTTTTACGAAGAATTGTTAGAGATGCATATAGTACGGTATAGGTACGGTCACTAAACGTTAAAAAAGTACGGAGAACAAAAATAAATCTAAAATTCTAATTGGTTTCGTTGCGGCTTCTACTTTGATCTATTCCGTGTGCCACCACTTAACTTTTAAAAAGACGTAGCCATGACCTTAAAAAATCTAAAAACCTAAACTGAAAATCTCGACGGATATTCAGCAGAGCAGTAAAGGTGATATTTATGGATCTTTGAAGCGCCGCCCGCCATATGCCGCAACTGTTGCGATCCTCAAATCTTTTTGTCCCTCGTTCCCTCCGAAATGATATCTCCATTTCATACACTGCCTGTGTTTAAATTCAGAACGTGATAAGAGTATTTGCATTATTTAAATTTAAACTCTCACCGAATTATGGTTGTATTGAAAAATGCCTATATGCCAAACCATGAATTGATTTCCAAGACTCACAGAGTTACGAGTACAGCGCAGATTTTAGCCCGTTACACTAAAAAATATGTAGTAAATATTAAGAGACAAAAAAATACACGCATATATAAATACATTTGCATGTATTAATAACCATTGTGCCTAACAAGTTTAGTTTTACAGTTCTTCAGTACAAGTCTTCTTTGTTAGTATTTTTATTCGTAGAATGCATGTTTGTTTTAAACTGGTAACCAGTTTTTTTACACGTTCATAATCAGATTTATTCTCAAATCTATTCTCGTAATTTATTCTCGTTTAGATACTTTGTTTAAAATTCCATTTACTACATCTTCAAATAACACGGTAACACGCTGTATTCGCACTGAAGTAGCGGGTTTATTTTCAATTGTGAGAAAACGTTTGGCAAAAATGTGTAGTGTTTTGAAGTCCCTCTGACTTTCCGCCTAATGTGGCTTCTGAGAGATCAGAAGTACGAGTACAACTTGTATTCTGTATATTTTGAATTTACTCTGATATTGCAAAAGTTATATTAGATACAACAGATAACAAAGTTGCCTCGCGGGGAGTTTACAATGTATACAAATTCAGTGGTACTATCTTGAGGAACCACGACACGAAGAAGAAGGATCTTGACTTCTTGGCGTCCATTCTGTGATCAAAAGTGTAATAATGTACATGGTAAGTACAAACGGTTATTAGTATATTTTTAACTATCCGACATTTAGGTCATACGTGTTGGGTCGCTGTATGAAGCTCACTGTCAATTTTGTAAAATCCTGCCGTATATTTTCCATGAAAAACATTAAACAGGGACGCAATGAACGCTAAGCTATTTTATTTTAATGGTCGAAGATACATGGATAGAGATGGTTAAGAACCATTATGGTGATAGAACACTAAAAAAACGTGTCCCCTATCTTCTAAACAGTTTACCAGAAACTATCAGCCGTGAAAGTATAAAAAAAGACTTTAAGAGGAAACTAAAACGACACTACTTAACATTAATACCATTAACACCTAAGGCATAGCTGAATGTAACATTTACTGAACAAATTAGTTAACTCTGTACCATAAAATGATCACACAGACAAACTGTCCCGACACTTTTGTGAGACCATGTTAATAATTAAGTTTCTATATTATGTTTATTAAATAAATAAATAAATAATAATATAATCTTCGTCGAGATTTTAACTATACCACCATTTACAATCTCAGCTAACGCGAAATTTCATACAATGCTTAAAATTCAACAAAGCCACGACACTTACTGGAAATTCATCGACGTACAAAATGCTAATGGGGCGCTATTTAATTTTCGCTTACAGTTAGAGATTTGAGTTAATTTAGGCAAATCCGATTCATAACAGAATCAAACGTCTTCCACGCTCCCGCGGCTCGAACATTTCTCAGCCAGATTCTTGGCGCTTGCGAGGGAAGAGTAGCGACTGGATTGAATGGGGCTGGACCACCAGCCACCAGCCCCATTAATTCATATATATATATATATATGAATTAATGGGGCTGGTGGTGGTGAGGTTTTACCCGAGTGCCTCAGGAGGGTTACATATGGTTTTCGAACTTACGTACATATATAACATCATCATCATCATTATCATATCAGCCGAAGAAAGTCTGCTACTGGACATAGGCCTCCCCCAAAGAGTGCCAAAGTGACCGGTCTTGCGCCACCGGCATCCACTATAATTGTATGTGGACCACATTTTCTATTTTACGGGCTACAGTCCACACAGCTAGATGGATTTTGGCATATTAGGTGTCGTTGGGTTGCTCATAATCTAAAGAGCGAGTTAGACTATAATTTTTGAAAATAAAGACAGGGTTTTTTGAAAATTCTCTTAATTTCTCTTGTTTTTTGGTGACTACGGGAGACAACAGAACTGTGTAATTATGAATGGATTATATAAATAAATGGTCTGTTACTTTATTACACGCCTCATGAGATTGAGTGATCCAAAATGAGGTTTAAGTGAAGTCCTCAATCGGCACATGGTCAATTTGAATATATCCACGAAAGGCCCTTAACCAGCCAAGGGATGTACTTATAGTTCAGTGTAATTTCCTATCTTCAGTATTTAAGGTATTTTCCCGACGTGTGGCAAAGTTATGTATAAAGGCGTAAATAACGGTGAATTGTACCTCAACTAAAAACCCCGCACCGTGACTTCCACGCGAAAATTGTCCATGGCAATTGATTGCGAAACCTTTTGGGGGTAAGGGTGGCCGCAGCGTGATGAATTTCAATTGGAATGGCATTTGTGCATATTATGTATCACATCAAGCAAGACTCGAAAAACAAAATCTATCCGATTCTGAGTGCTTTTTTCGTCCACCACCATTTTTTCCTGGTTCCAACTCCGAAGGGTCGATAACCGAGTGGCCGGGATGGGACGGATGGCAATTTTTTTTACAGTGTCTGTATGTGGTGAGAAGCAAGCATCCCAATTTTCAAGTGGTTACATGACATTTTTTTTCTTTGCTCGCGTACAGGGCTCCGGTCGCACTAGGAGGGGTGGCATAAAAAAAATCATGTTATAAACAGCGTACACACTTTCAGGCAACCGCTGTTACAATCGGTTGCCTCGCGACAGTATTGTTTTTCAACCCTATCCTATTTCCGCACCAGTCAAAGTTGGCTCATTTCGGGTTGCACAGAGCAGTTCCACAACACTTCGCCTCGAATACCGCGAGCCATCCGGTTGCCTTTCAGAAACTGAATTACGCGTCATTGCTTTAACAAAATTAAACCCTCACAACACTCTCTCTTACAATATTAAGAATAGAATTGTAGATGACAACTTTGTAGATTTCGATAGTAACATTTCTCCTTGAGTGGTATTCCACCCACGATATTTGACAACGGAGGATATGTGGAAAGACAGAGAGATCAAAGGGGTGATGTGTCCTCTTCTGTCAAATATTGCCAACAACATTTCCTCAATAGATAGATTGAACCTCCAAAATGGACATGGGCTATATTTTATGCCACGGCTTAGAGAATTTTCCGCTAGCGGCTGTCTCTTGCGTCCCAACGCAACTCAGACTCTGGAAACCGTGTTAATTGCTCCGAAACAGACAAGTATTCCTTGCACAGCTTGTAACACAATTACCAGTACCTGCGCGGGGGACGGCGCAGCCTGATTACATCTCTAATATCCCTATTACCCACCCAAACTCCTAACTTGCCCAGATGTAAGCAAAACGCAATCATGCTGAGATCAAATTAGAGTTCACGTTCCGTATCTGCGAAGCGAGGTTGTGAAAATAAGTATCTTAGTTTACGGTGGACGATAATTTGCTGGTTTGTCGCATCACTCTGTAACTGGTGAGTATTTTGAAATTGTATTGAGCTCTTGGTCTTAGCGTGAACTTCGTTGGCAATATTATTGTACGGTTTTTTTTTTCAATCAGATTAACGCCGCCCAACAACGCATCTTTGCCATTATCTCTACTTTCGGATGTGACGGGCATTTTTGTTCAAAGTAGTTTCTTCTTGACCTCTCCTGTCTTTAGATCGTGCAATCTTTCCTTCTACCTTTAAAGGAGGTCACGTCTTAACAGATGTCCCATCATTACTCGTCTTTATTCTATTTCTGATAATACACTTCTGTTTTATTCATTTTCCTTCAGCATTACCTCATTTGATACCTGATTTGTCCACATGATGCCTTCCATTTGCCGACAACATCACATATGTAATCTGTTTGTATCTCAGTGTAGTGTCCACGTTTCTTATAAAAGATTTCACAAATATTTTTCTAGTTTCTATGATGACCTTTTATTCGATTTATAGTTGAAAGTATACTAGTCCATTAACACGAATCGTTTTGTCCAATGAGTGCTTAACTGGCAAAACTTTGTCCTCACAAAGTACTTAGTTAAAACTCTGGCTACATTATTACAGCTTAGCGTAGCCCTCTCAATAGTTTACCTTAGCAATTACTCCGTCGTTAATTTGGATTATGACGGAGGTAGGTAGACTAGTTGCTTTATTTACATTACATCAGTGTGAAAGTGAGGCTGCGTCTATGGTATTGTTACTCATTTAATGTGCGATTCTGAAGTGAAATGAATATTAATAGGTACTACTTTTTATTCAGATTTTCTACTCAAGTAGACTTATCATAAATATTTATACATAAAAATAAGGACAGATATTTCTTTGAAGTCATCTGCATTGCATTAAAAATAAAACAATACTCACGTCTAGGGCAGTACAATTAATTACGATAAATGTGAAAGGTTTTCCATAGATACTCGTCCCTGCGATTTAAGGGTATTGTACCATTAATAAACAGACAGATAAACAGACAACAGACGATTCCGTATGAAAAACAGCACATCACACCACAAGAAAGTAATTTGTTGATTTAAATTCTTGTACGACCAATTTATTTTTATAGACCAACCAACAACAGAATAAAGTTCATTCAAATATATTCAAAGTATTAAGTAAAACAATTTGTTTACGCTTAAATACAATCTCGCTTAACATTTCAAGAGTTAGAACAACGGCATTCGTTAAATTTACTTAGAATTCACATTAATTTTGGACGTGTCAAGATTACAGAATCAGATCTGCCTGAAAAGAACACAAAGGGTAGGAAGGTTTTTGAAAGTTGTACTAATTAAATAATTTGCGTACAAAATAAGGCTTACCAAGAACGACAAATGACTATAAAAAGTGTGATTTAACCAAATGTAGTTATATCACAGAAATAACGGGCCCAAACACAGGTTTTTCGAAAATACTGCCACCTGACCTTCTAACCCAGGGGGGAAACTGATCTAGTTTATCAGTACTATGTAGATTGTAAGGTGTAAATGCCTTACAAAAAGCACGTAACCGCTCAGTCAGTTAATACTAAAAGCGGTCACTATTCAAGAACTAAGCGCGACCTACGTTGCTTGACTCGGTAATGCTAGCGTCGCTAGGCCATGAACACTTTTTGATGTTGATGTTGTGAAGGGACGCCTGGCCGGAAGCAGGCGGGCAGTCCATCGCTCGTCGCGTTCATTCAGCCCCATTCCCTAAGGTTGGAGCTTAGGGTTACTGTCCCGGCAGCGTTCCCGCATCACAATCTTCCATTCTTCTTGTGTTCCTGCAGAACAGAAGGATATCTTTAAGGTTGACATCCCTCAGTTCCCTCTCCATGAACACTTACAAGAGCAAGCACTTCAAACTGAACGATTATTCTAGGAAATAACATGCAAACCAGAAGAATAAACGCGAATAACTGTACATACTAGTACTTATACTAGAGATCGCTCTATAGCGATGAGAGCGCCTGTTTCTACGTGTTATACTGGCTTATATCTTATATTGTTCTGCATTTGTTTGTTTCATTGGTGCAATAAATAATATTAATATTTTCACGGGGCATTTGGAAGGCGTGCGTGGGGATATAGATCTAACACTTAGGATGAGTTGCACCAAACCGTCCGTAATCGTTAGCGGTGTTCGTTAAAATCTGAATGTATGGAACGTTTGACAAGTTTCTATGGACTGACAGCTGTCAGCGCCATATTTAACGTTGACCGGTCTGTAATCGCAAGTTGGTGCAACCCGCCCTAAGAGGCCCTGTGGAGACGAAGTTTATGTGATGTAATACACCTGCTAGCTAGAACCCGCAGATACCCGTGATCCGGTTCCAACCGTTGGGGCTATTGTGGGTAAAATAGATAGAGAGAACTGGGTCTATGGTGGCTGATGAGATATGGGTGGATTATGAATTATTATTCGTTTGTTCCTTTTGTTGGATGTTTACTGGGATTAAAAGTATTCTATAATATGTAATCCATCAGGCTGTACTCTATTTATTTGTTTGTATACCAAAATGAATTCCGTCCAGCTGCTGATTTATTAACAAACATCCAAACTTTTGCATTTAAAATAATAGTAGGATTATCGAAAGTACAAAAAGCGCAATTAGATAAATAGCCAATGAATTTAATTTTAGAACCTTGGCATATTAATACACCGAAATAATTCCCGCGTTAGCTTCAGCCAGGAACACACATACTTTATACGGCTGTCCTTTGAAACACAAAAACAATTGCCTTCTACAATGTATTGCTCCGTAAATAATTAGAGCTACAAGTTTGTAAACGCAGCCTATTCCTGCGGGTAATAAAAGAACTAATAAAATTACAGAGCCCGTCGGTTGGTTGGTCCGTAAACAAAATTCGTGGCGCATTTGTCTTGATGAGGAAGCTTTACGATCGTGGGAATTTTCACTGGAAACTTTTAAAGTATTCTCTTTTTCAGGATTTTCACATGTTTTATAAAAAAGAGCCTCGGTGAGCAAATTGCTGCGGCGGTAATACTTTGCAAGTCCTATTACTATATACACAGGTACAAAACTTATAATGATAAAGACTTATATAAGAAGCAGAAGCATAAGAGAAACACTAATATTAGAAACTTAATCTAAAAAACATTTGAAATGAAAATAAATGAAATAATTGAAATAAAAAAAACAACAAGTATAAACCATAATTATAAAGAGATACCCCATTAATAAGCTCTGCCTTCAGTGTGGTCCCCAAGGCGCTGACGGGATTTCACCTTTGGACCTCAAGAGCGATCCGTTGAGTACGCGCCTGCTCTGGGATCATCTGAAGCCGTGGATCAGCCATGATGATCAAGAAATACACTCGAAAATCAAATTCAAGACCGAAAAAGCTACAACAGTTATATCAAAGTCACTTATGTCATTGTCAACCGGACATTGCAGATGGAGCCAACCTTTTTCTATTGATAATCAAATCATTGTAAATACTTGTAGATATGGCCAACATTTTCCATATCTAAAATGATAAATTAAACAATCAGGATTTTTAAAAAGTAAATGTTTTTTCTACTTTATAATTATATCGTTCAAAAACATTGAAATATCCGAAAAAAAGGATTTGTTAAACATATTACAAATCTTTTCAGATATAGTGTGTCATTAAACGGCGGTGGTATTATTATGAAGCTTTCACTTTTCATGCTATAAAGTCCTTTATATTATGATTAGCTAGCGAGGCTAAAGTAGCCAACAACATTTAGCCCCTGGGGAAAATATGTATTCATATTTATGATTCATAAAACATTTTTGTTTGACCAATCAAAACAGTTTACCAATTTCACCATATTCCATCCACCAAACACAAAAAAAATTGTATTTGCTATCAACTAACCAGAATATACTAAATTTAAAATCGATCAATCAGGAAACAAAATTCATTTCAAATACCAGGCGTTTTTATTACCTAAGTCACAATCGTTAAAACAACCATCTCGTGGTAATATGGCTTATTTTCGACCCTTTTACAAACTACTATTAAGCTAAGCTAAGCTAAGTTAAGGTACCTACAGTATAATAACAATGTAGCATTTGTAAACGAAATACGCTTTAAAATTCCCAATGGAATCCTGCTGTTCCAAAATGCATTAATAATTTACCACACCGTGTTCCACTTTAACACGAGTTTTTGGTTTTCTTCGCAATTGCCTCACGTGCGAGAAGCGTTCACTTGTGATAGACATCGTGAAATAAGGTTAAATGTGGGGCATACATTCTTCATTCCAAATTATTTTTAATGTGTTTTGCGCTGAAATAATCATACATAAAAAAAAAAATACGCGTTGACTTGAGAATCTCCTCCGTTTTTTTCGTCGGTTAAAAATAGACAGTTCGCGTCTCGCGCGACCTAATGCAAGCGTTCTTTAACCTATAACCTACTTAAACAATTTGAATTGGAAATTGTGCGTCTCAAATGAATCCCCTGTTAGCTGTGCACACACTTTGTCCAGTTTAAAGGCCTCCACCCACCGGACGCGTGTGCTGCGCGTGTGCTGCGCGTGTGCTGCACGTGTGCTGCGCTGCAGCTGCGCGGGTGCTGCGCGTGTGCCGCGTTCGATGTGTGTTTGAAGTGTAGTTTCAATGCTTTACAACTTGCGCGTGTCCTGCGCTGCAGCTGCGCGGGTGCTGCGTGGGTGCCGCGTTCGATGTGTGTTTGAAGTGCAGTTTCAATGCTTTACAACTTGCGCGTGTGCTGCGCTGCAGCTGCACGTGTGCTGCGCTGCAGCTGCGCGGGTGCTGCGCGTGTGCCGCGTTCGATGTGTGTTTGAAGTGTAGTTTCAATGCTTTACAACTTGCGCGTGTCCTGCGCTGCAGCTGCGCGGGTGCTGCGCGGGTGCCGCGTTCGATGTGTGTTTGAAGTGCAGTTTCAATGCTTTACAACTTGCGCGTGTGCTGCGCTGCAGCTGCGCGTGTGCCGCGCAGCACACGAGTCGCGCAGCACACGCGTCCGGTGGGTGGAGGCCTTTAACCGTCCACTAGGTATGCTAGCTTTTCCGTTTCGCTGTTAACTGTGTCTCCAAATAAGATACTTTCGCTTTCCCTGCTAAACGAACAGTAAAACTGGTTGTTATTGTTTGCATTTTAATTGTTTTGAGAGCTCGTTGGTTTCTGAAATTCGTGACTCGTTATAAATTGCGGGATAGAACAAAAGTAATGGCTGGTTGTAACTAGGGCATATTATGATATTTAATAGGCTTTTGTTGGAGCCAAGTTGGCTTTTCTTTTATTTCTGTAGCTGTAAATGCTAAGAAACAAAAAAGTATGATTCTGACTTTATACCACCAATAAATCAATTAATTTATCTGCTTTGCCTTAGGTTGACTGGTAGAGAATGCTTTATAACATTATCTTCGTCTTTTGTACTATAAGTTCTTCCTTTGTGCAATAAAGATTAGATATATAAATAAATGAAACTCTTTATTTTAGTCCGAATCCTCATCCTGCAATAACTACAACATGGAAAAGTTGAAAAACCCGCGACATTTTCATTACAAAGTCCAATATCTCAAAAACGGCGGAACAGATTTTCATGAAACATGACTAAGAACACTCGGGATAACATTATCTATGAACTGAAAAAACCGAATTCAAATCGGTCCCTCCGCTAGGGAGCTACGCTACCACAGACACAGATACACAGACAGATATGTTAAACTTATAACACCTCTTTTTGCGTTGGGGGTTAAAAAATATTAGCTTATTCATGTACCTAAGTGTATACAGGAAGTTTTTTAACTGTCTTAGAGCCGAAGCCCAGTTAATGTGTACATACAACGAACTAAAAAAAGGCTTTTTTTCCGTTTCCTTTTTTTTGTTAATTCTTTTTTGTATTAATATTAATTTTAACCATCCAGCCGAGTGACTGCATTGCCCGCTAGCCGCCATCTTTTGTAGATAGGTACGAACTCTAACTAAATCTCGGGTGAATGAACTTCGCACCGCGCGTCATACAGAATTTTTCAAACTAAATTACCTTTTATTACTGAAAGCTCAACTAATACATTATTTTTTCACCAATGATTAGTACGTTTTGGATAATTTAAGTGGGCTTCGGCTCTAAGACGGTTAAAAAAACACTTTCTATAAATACAGCACAGTCACTTAACACACCGCACCTCCATCCGGCGAATATTGGACGCGGCTCCCCACGCCGCGTGTGATGCGCCTATGACATTTAGTTTACCATTTGTACTATTAGTTCTTCTTTTGAGCTTTAGAGATGAAATAAATAAATGTTGTAGGTATTTATAATGTTGTTGTTTATTTGTTTAAGAGGATCACCGACAGAAAACAACACACATTAATAAGAAACATATTAAACAACATTCATAATTGATCGCTCACTTACAGGCACTCACAGCATGCATTAAAGAACATTTACCTACAATTTAACAACCTTAAAATAGGTAAACAATTAATACAGACTGTTAAATGATATAAAATAAAAATAAACTAAAGACTAAGTAACTAAACTAACCGAAATCGTCAACAGATAGTATTTTAGTTTTAAGTGCTGACTGTCGTGAAATACGTCCAACGACGGTAGTCTGCGAGCGAGTTTGTTTTAGTTACAAACGAGACACACGAGGCATGGGCGCGTGGGCGCCAACTTTCGTTTGGCTGCGATACCTACATATTAAGCAAGGCACATGGGTACCGTGGCAATCGACGGCACTCTTAATCCAACTCGATTAACTATTTCTAAGCAGTCGATTTTATCGATTAGCTTGTTTTATTTGATAACGAGTGAGCGGTAGCCAAACCAACGGTTCTGACAGGCATGTATCGTGCAGTTTTAACTTAGTTTACGTCTGGCTTACTCCTGAGCAGTGGTATACTTAAAACATGACTTTCTGACTTCCAAATCCAGTTGTTAAATATAAACATGAAGTTGAGTAGGCACTTATTATCAACCACACCTTCCAAACGGGTGCCGACGCAGTTTTTCCGTGACTATTTTTTCTTCGGCTTCATAAAAGGTAAAATATAGTCCCTGAATAATTCATAGACCCTTATGCTGCGCAAATACACCAACGAACCGTGAATTTGGTGAACGGAACACCGCGCCAATTCAATGGGTGACCCGCTTCAAAAATAATGGATAGGAAAATACAAGTGCGATTTCAATGCACGCGAAATGTACCATTTTGTTATAATGTAGTGCGTTTCATGTCTCTTTTGCAGGAACTTTGAACTGCGAGTCAAACTGCATGACATATAAATATAACACTGTTGCGCGTATTCTTTCTTACACTTGGAAGGAAAAGGAGACGCATAATTTCATTTGAGCTAATGGTCATATGGTACAACAAATATGGTCCATATACAATACATGATGTACTTTAATTCGTGATAAAAAGTAGCAAAATGTGAATCTATCCATGATTCTGAACAACTTTTAGTTTGGGACCAACTTTGTGTTATGCAAAAAATATTTGTGTTGTTCCTGAGTCATGGATGTAATATCTTCTCTTTGTATTTAAGAATTTATTTATCTCCATAAGTGAACAAAATTGCTTAAATTTCATAACATAAAGAAATACATTTTAAAATGTTGGTGAATTTCCTTCATTGGTTTTATATTTCATTGACATTGAGATAACAGAAAATACATTATTTCTTACTGACAACTAGACCATAAACCACATGAAGGTAGAACAATATATACATATATCGTCGTCTAGTACCCACAGTACAAGCTTTGCTTCGTTTGGGACTAGATCGATTTGTGCAAGATTGTTCCCACATATTTATTTATATTTATTTTGTATCCCGTGGGATTGCCTGCATGCTTTGCAATACACGGGAAGCCACGCTGGCGCGGGTTTATTTTATAAATAAGTAAGTACCTAAAGTGTGTCTGAAGAGACTCGAGGACTCATTTGCATTGTTAGCATGATCGCCTTTATGTCGGACATAAAGCTCTTCTCTCTCGCATTTTATTACTCTGTACCTTAAGGACGAATGCTGTACGTGTCTGACATAATAGTAATTAATCATTTCATCTAGGCCTATCTAATACAACATCGAATGAACGACTATTGTAAAATTGTATCTGCTTTCTAAAATACCCATTTCATTGATAGTTTAACCGTAAAAGCCGAACCACTGCGATCGGGTATTTTCAACAAAATATCGAGAACCATTTCTCATTTTAGTCCAAAAAGCCGTGCCCTAACCTAACCCGCCTAAGCCCCTAAAGTCGGGACAGGGAGATAGAAAACATTTTCGTCATTTCGTACCTCGCTGCAATAGAATGGATGCATTACACAAAAGGATTTGGTTAGGGTTGCGTCAAACAGTTTTTCTTTAAGCTACCTTGCTTTGCCACCCCATCCAAAACAGAATCCAAATTGAAGTACTTGCTTTAAATACATATATATACATTAATAAAAAAACTCCTCACTCAAATCGGTTCACCCATTTATTCTCGTTCCACGATGCCACAGACGGACACACTCAGAGAAATACCCCTCGTTTGCGTCAGTGGTTAAAAACCTTTCATCCGTTCCGTTTTCATTTCCTCGATGTGTTTATAGGTGGTAGTCACTCTCAATATCTAGGTGACGGTGATCTCTATGCTGAAGATCCCTGACGTATGGATCCGTCTGACAGCCAGTCGCTTCCTATTCTGGTCTTTGTCGTCCGTGTCGTAGCGTAAAGATAGCCTTTAAGTCTGTACGCAGTGTACGCACTAACGATTGATGTATAGTCAAGTTCAAAAATATATATCGATTTGATCCCACTAATATTATAAATGCGAAAGTTTGTATGATTGTTACTCAATCAAGTTTAAACGGCTCAACCAATTTGGATGAATTTTAGCACGAAGATAGTTTATAGACTAGATTAAAAAATAGAAAAATAAAAAATACGTCATAAAAAACTAACTATTTTGAAATTTAGAATCCCTAATCAATAGTTCAATTTTGATTACAAAAACCTAATGAGTGGGGCTGATAAGCCTGAAATATGTTGTCCTAAAATTAGGCCGACAGGCCTTACGAGGTTAATCTAACGTCAGGTTTAGTCCAAAAGGACAGACCATGTGAACTTTGTGCATTAAAATTCTATAAACGTTGTACTTGTTTTCCATGCTTTCGACTATAGATAATTTGCTTATCGAATTTTAATTAATTTCAACCCTTCAATTCGATTAATATCGATGATAATCGAAATATGATAACCCCAGAAGACGGTACAAGAAAGGCAATTAATTAAAACTAGACATATATTACGGTAAGGCTTATCTTCGGCGCTACCACGAAAATGGAATTTTCAAATTCGTTTATCTTAATCTCTCTCGCTCGAGCATTATAAATAAATAAAAAAACAATCGGCAATAAAAATGTGCCACACCTCCTACTCGCCAGGACGCGACATTTTCCGCACGCATAAGATTTATGACTAGCTAGCTGTGACGTAAAATACTTTACGTCATACCTTGCCATAATGCGAGTTTTACTGCACGCTGCGCGTGCGGGAAAAATCGCATTGTGGCCAGGTAAAGACGTAAAATTTTGTTCTCAAAACGGGCGGTAATTCGTAAAGCCCCAGAGCGCATATTTATGGCCCTCACCTTCGGTTCGGGCCACAAAAACCTGCGATCTTGGGCATTCACGAATTCACCGCCCTAGTTACGTAATGTACTATTATTACATTAGTGTTTAAATAAAATATCAAGGTGATTTACTCATATTATATCAGTGGCAAACTTTAACGTTTGTGTAAAGTGTTTTCGCTAATTCATGTTAGGTTTAAAGCACAACCCTAAGACTCCGCAACTAGCGTTCACCTAGCTTGCCTTTAAGCGGCTTTCTATGAATTTTGCAGGAGCTTAGTCTTTTTAGACTACAACTATGAATGGAATAATAAATGTGGCTAATAATGTTAACTAGGTAATTAGTGAGAGAGCAGCATTGCTAATGTATATTGTTGAATGTGGCAAAGTGTTGTATGTATATGAACCTGAGTGTGTCAGTTAATTTGTATTTAAATCCTTTGAACTTTAGACGATGTTTAGAATTGTAGGTTTCAAAATAAGGATACTTGGAAACGTGCTGATGACATCAGAGCGTCTTGGACAAGATGAGTCCATAGGTCAGTGGGTATATCTAGGTATTGATGTGCAGTTGCTGACAGGAATACTGCCACCGGCAATATTGCCGGGAACATTGCCTGATGTCTGTTGATATTTTACACATGTAAAACGTATAAGAATTACAATCCATACACTATCCATCCATCCATCCATACTATCCATACTATCTGTGTGTGTCTGTCTGTATGTCTGACTGTTACCTCTTCACGCTTAAACCGCTGAACCGATTTAGGTGAAATTTGGTATAGATATAGTTTGAGTCTTGGGGAAGGATATAGGATAGTTTTTATCCCCGAAATCATCCCCTAAGGGGGTGAAATGGGGAGTGAAAGTTTGTATGGAGCTGTGATATAAACGAGTTCCACGCGGACGGAGTCGCGGGCAGAAGCTAGTATGCAGGCTATAGTTGTTACGGTGCACATTTTGTGTAGTAAATAAACAAATAAATGTAATAAGTGTCGGTTAGCTACTAACTCGAATCCCATCGTAATTGTAAATAGAAATATCGCCAGAGGCTAACGAGAGGTCTTTTAAATTACTATTCTTTTCATAATCATCCGACAACAATATTCTACTGTTCCTTTTTTTCCAATACACCGCAGTCGTTTCATCGCAAGTTGTTTCGTACGTACTAGCATTTTCGACACTAAGACCCAGTGAACAACAATAGTTATTTTCACACCTTTCATTCGGAAAAGTAAGTTTTGCTCCACGACGAGAGGGACCAAAACGCTACTTTTCTGTTCAAGCTACTTTTTTAATTTATACATTGGCATTGGAACATTTGTACGCAATGTGCCAATTGAACACAGATGATAATAAAATAATCGATTGTAATTTCATCGTAGTCGATTCAAAACGAACATATTTCAAGTTTTAACTAAAACAACGTTGTATAAAAATTTATAAATTTTTCGTAATATTTAAAAATTAGTAATAAAAATTGAGATAATTTAGATATATTTTAACAATAACTTTTTTTTTAAATTTCCTTATAGTCGGTGT
The DNA here is from genome assembly GCA_945867215.1 of Epinotia demarniana. Taxonomy (NCBI): domain Eukaryota; kingdom Metazoa; phylum Arthropoda; class Insecta; order Lepidoptera; family Tortricidae; genus Epinotia; species Epinotia demarniana. The sequence continues at coordinate 18,555,847 of OX244272.1, read as the reverse complement.
GAAAAATAGTATTGTGTCACTCGGTAGCAAAATTATTTTCGTCTCGGGCGTAAACACTTGTATCCCTCACTACGTTCAGGATCCTACGTTAGAATCCCTCGCTACGCTCAGGATTCTATTGTAGGATCCCTCGCTGCATTCAGGATACAATACACCGCCCTCGCCGTAAATATACTATTTTGCTCCCTTGTGACACAAGTAACTATTGTGTCACAAGGGAGCAAAATAGTATATATACGGCGAGGGCGGTGTATTGAATCCTGAACGTAGCGAGGGATCCTACAATACAATGGATCCTACACGTGACACATACTATTTTTCACACCGACTATGAGGAAATTTAAAAAAAGCTATTGTTAAAATATATCTAAATTATCTTAATTTTTATTATTAATTTTTAAATAATACGAAATATTTATAAATTTTTATATAACATTTTTATAGTTAAAACTTGAAATATGTTCGTTTTGAATCGACTACGATGAAATTACAATCGATTATTTTATTAACATCTGTGTTCAATTGGCACATTGCGTACAAATGTTCCAATGCCAATGTATAAATTAAAAAAGTAGCTTAAACAGAAAAGTAGCGTTTTGGTCCCTCTCGTCGTGGAGCAAAACTTACTTTTCCGAATGAAAGGTGTGAAAAACAGTATTGTGACACTTTCACTGCAAGAAACCCGCCTAGCGGGTTGCCTACGCCGAATTCATTTTCCGCTACATACGAGGAGAATCACGGGATCGGCTACGACCGTAGCGCGTGGCAGTGACATGTTGATAGTATTAATACTAGTAGCCGCAGAAAATCAATTTTTTCATTACTTACCAGCGTAAACGGGCGGGATATGCAAATTTAATTTGCATCTGCGTCGATAGTTCCACGATGAATGGTTAACGCGGAATGATTGAGCTGCCTACAGTGCCTACAGATGAATAACAGCAAAGTAACACAGAAATGTGATATTAATTTTGTGTCGAATAATATCCCATTCATTAGATAGGTACCTGTATACCTACATGTATACTTCCATAGTACAACTATTGGAAATTCAATACGTTCATAATCATTATTATTCTCGTAAATGCGATTCGATTTAAACCCTTATCCTGAAACCACTGAACCGATTTTATTATTTGCTATGGAAATGACATATTATATATGGAATAGTTTAAACGATTCACCGCCACGCTACGCTCCTAGTGCTACGCCGTAGTCTGTAGCAGCTGAATACTTTCACTGCCAGGAACCCGGGTGCCTGTCGTATCGCATAATGTTGATCGTCCTAAAATTTTTTGCCGAGAATGTTTGGCATAATGTTGAGTGGCATACTACTTATTTAGCCTATTCATTTTTGCGCATACACATTTAAAAGTCCTAATGTATGTTTATCCTAATATTGATTACTCGAACATCGAATTACCTAAAAAGTAATAGTCCTAATTTTCATTGTCATAGTAATTATTTTGCCTATTGTTAAACGTGCTAAAATTAAACCACCTATACTATTCTTTTCCTAAATTTTATATTATTTGTAAACTCTGAGCAGACCCGACCTATATCTAGATAAATAAAATAGGTTCGTTAGTTGCCTTTTGCCCCTCAGAGCAGAAATAGGGACCCCGCGAAGCGGGGCTCCGTCGACAAGAAGGCGGGTCATAGGTTATTCAAGTATTAGGCAATTCTTAGCTGAGGCAACCTTCATTTAGATCAATTAGATAGGTTCGTTAGTTGCCTTTTGTCCCTCAGAGCAGAAATAGGGGCCCTGCGAAGCGGGGCTCCGTCGACATGAGGGCGGGTCATAAGTTCTTAAAGTACGTACCTAAATAGGAAAGATTAGGTAACCACAAATAAAACATTTATTTTTACTATTTCTAAACTCTGAGCAGACCCGACCTACATCTAGATAAATAAAATAGGTTCGTTAGTTGCCTTTTGTCCCTCAGAGCAGAAATAGGGGCCCCGCGAAGCGAGGCTCCGTCGACATGAGGGCTGGTCATAAGTAATTCAAGTATTAGGCAATTCTCAGCAGAGCCAACCTTCATTTAGATAAATTAGATAGGTTCGTTAGTTGCCTTTTGTCCCTCAGAGCAAAAATAGGGGCCCCGCGAAGCGGGGCTCCGTCGACATGAGGGCGGGTCATATGTTATTCAAGTAATAGGCAATTCTAATAGATATGTATGCGTAACAAAATGTATGCACAACATTTTTAGTACATTAAATATTAGTAACATCAAAGTTATGCACATCAATTATTCTAAAAAAAAACCTTCGACACAATAAACATTCGGACAATAAATATTTAGGACAATCGATATTAGGAACAACAATTTCGGCAAATAAAAAATATGCACAACAATGTTTATGCAATTCGATATTCGGCACAAAGTTGGTATGCGACAAAATATTAGGATCAACAATTTTATGCCACCCGATATAGACCCCAGGAACCCCCCTATACTTGAAACCGTAATTAGATTCCACAAAAATAACCTCAAAATTGCCATTAAAATGAAGAAAAAAAAACGATTCTGGCTATCTTACACTATTTCAAATGATGGAAGTAGCTAGTTTTTAGCCACGTCCATCATATGGAAGAGTGTAAGTTTTCCAGTGTCGGTTTTTTTTCATTTTAATGGCAATATTGAGGTTATTTTTGTGGAATCTAATTATGGTTTCATGTATATCCGTTACATACGCCGAAAACCACATGATCGGCTACGAGCGTAGCGCATTCACTGCCATAAATCGCTACGTAGGCGCCCGCTAGGCAGTCCCGGCAGTGAAAGTGTTAACACATTCATTGCCCAGAATCGCTACGCGCTACGCTCGTAGCCGATCCCGTGGTTTTCCTCGTATGTAGCGGAAAGCGACTACAGCGGTCTGACGCATATGTGTCGTCATGGGCCCTGAATGGGTTAATGTCCGTTCATGTAGCAAAAAGCGCCTGTAGCGCTCTGACGCATGTGAGATTGGCTCAGAATGGGTTAAGATATTAAGTTTTTAGAGCAGCAAGGGGTTCAAAATCATAGATTATGTCATACAAAACCCCAAAAAGCCATAGTTTACTCGTTAATGTTTTAGCTTCGTATTACTTGATCAAAACTTCAACAACATAAAATGGCCCTGTACAGCATTTGGGTTGTCGTTATCTAAAAAAAGCACAAGTGACATAACCTTCCTACTAAGATATGTCCTTTGTATGGGGAAGTACTTGAGAATTTAGTCTGGAAAGTTTGGTGTCCCTTGACAACTTGGAATAAGGTTTATAGGTAATCTAAACTTGAGGTTCGCTTCGAAATTATGTTTGTACGGTGAACCCAAAACCACCTACTTAAATAAATTGAATTGATGTAGGTTGTTTTGTGAAATGGGAAATGCTGAATTATTTGAAACAATATTCTACTAGTTTTACTTGATTTGGTAAAAATAGCTACAAGCATACATTAAATTACTACATACATACATACATACATACATTCACGCCTTTATTCCCAAAAGGGGTAGGCAGAGCACATGAAACGTATGTTCCAGCGCCACTTTTAGCAAAAATGTGGGTATAAAATATCGACAAAATGAGATATTGCAGTGATAGGTTGCTAGCCCATCGCCCACAACACACTTCAACCCTGCTATATATATTACTACATATATTTTTACATATTAAAATGGCCCTATTATCTGAACCTTAACGTAAACGCGCGCAACGTAAATAAATCGCATGAAATTCCCAATCAAGTAAATTAGTCCTGACATTTTAAAGAATTTTGGTTGAAGCTAAAACGGAGAACTTCGTTCGTTTCGCTCGCTCGTTCAACTAATATCACGATAACCAGGTAGCCGTCTCTCAGAGAGGAGAAAAAAATACCTAGTTTAGTATCTCACAGCTCACACGCGGTCTTGTACAAGCTCGAGGTCGAATTTTTCTTCGTCACTTCTCATCATGGTTATTTACATTTCAAGCAACAATACGAAACACCACATGGAGCGGGGCGTCAATTCGGTTCATTAGTATAGGTACTTTAGGTACAACGATTTTATTTAGGTACTTGATATTATGGTCAATCTCCTGCAAATGTAAGTGGTAAAATTATTTTAACTTCACTGCCATCTGCACATTAAATGCTGTAAACAGAAGAACTAACTTGAGAACATTGCACGTATAGTTCTTAGAAACTTCAACAGATAGCGCTTGTTCTAGTAAACAATAATTGAATTAAAATATTGAAGTAGGTATAGAATTAGAATGTTGCCGTATTAAAATAAAGGAATGAAGTAAAGAAACGCTAACATCGTTTATTTGAATTGTTTTGAAAGTCCATACTTCGGAACTAGCATGCGTCACTAAGCTCTTGGTTTCGCTACTGTCCACTAGATGGCAGCACTTTATTAATAAGTTGTATTATTCGCTACGCACGTAACTTTATAGCGTAAATATAGGCATTTTAATGTAGTGGCACTTATCGTGACAGTTAATTATTTAAAAAAGTTATATGTAAGATTGATTCATTGATTAATTTAAAATTAATTAGGTAAATAAAAGGAAACATACATCTAAAGAAAACATGCAAAATGGATTTAAATATAAGATAGTTTTTATCTCGGTTCCACACAGATGAAGTCGCGGGCGGAAGCTAGTATTGAATAAGCATTTCCTGTCCCAGACCATACAGCGGCAGGGTTATCATGCAGAGGAAAGTTTGTATGTGAGATGTAAGGACCTTCTCTATAATAAATCTTCGGTGACAATAGGCATGATGACAGTAATTGAAAATCACTAAAATATGGTATTTTCTGAGTGAAATTTTAATCATAGAATTCGAGATTATTGTTTATTTTGATAAAATTAAACCGAAAAATAAGCCATGTTAAAGCCATGATATGTTAAACACCAATCAGAGCGCATGACGTCAAACTTGTATAAACAAACTTGTATAATACCCATAACGGCCATTACCACAGATTACAGAGAAAACTTACGTACTGAACGAATAGTAAGACAGGGATAGAACCATGTTATCTGACAGGTCTTCATATGTCATTGTCTCCGGTTTCTCGCTCGCACGGCCGCGCAAGACTTGGATCATCTAGGTAGCAAAAAGGTTTGCTTTGTTTATACAAACGTGACGTCACTCGGAACGCCATGACACCCCAAGTAGCAATCAAATGTCTTAAAAAGGGATTGAAGATATCTTGAAGACAATTAGACAAATTCTTGCTGTTGTCTTGGCTAAAACCATTATGTCCCTGAAGATATCTTGAAGATATCCCCCAAGACTCAGTTAGGACAAAGTGGGCACAGTATTTAAGACATTTTCAAGAAAGAGTTAATTCTACTATTTAGACAAACTTAAACCCTACTTAAGAATGAGGGTTTTACAGATCTCTAAACTTCGAATTGAAGATATCTTGCAGGTTGACTTAAGGCCAAGAAATAAACTTAAAGATATCTACAATACTTACTTAAAACTATTAACACTGAGTTGCACAAATTCGATCATCTCTTAACAAAGAAAATTTTAAAACTTTTTTTACTCATGGAATTGTATTTTAGAAAATATGGCGAACTCTTTTACTAACGAGAGAATTCACTGAAGTTTTATCAAAATGGCGATTACTTAACTATTTATTACGTTTAGAAACGACCGTGCAATGTCCCTATAGGTATTTAAAAACTATAACGCATTATGGTTTATCGTGTAAAATTGATTGAAAGTGCTATAAAACAGTCGGGCTTACCACATACTGGAAAAAGAGCAATAAAAATTAGGAATATTAGGTTGCTAAATTAAAAATTGGATTACATACAGCGCAGAATACTACTTTTCTGTAAATGTTTGCAATATAAATGCAATTATTATTGCTATTACATAAATCTAACTACAATGTAATTTATTTTTTATGAATTAGTGTCGGATTTTTTTATTTTTTTTTATTTACTAAAAGTAAAATGGAGTTTAGTCTTATTATTCTTAGCGAAGTATGACTTTAGACGATACTGATTTTTTAAGGTTATTTTAGATAAAGTATAGAAAAATTGCATTTATAGTAGTACCGGTTTAGAGATATTATACTAACTTAATACTAAAAACCGCATTAGTGTAGTTCTACTTAATACTTAATGGTTCTTTATCAAATCTTTAGTTTGATTTAATGAATGCAAGTTGCCGTCCATTTTACGGTAAATGTTTATGCAAGAATAACCATTAAGTTTATAATACTTATGATATATTTATTCTGTATATCCTGTCCTGTGTTTAAAACAAACCATAAATTCAACCAAGCATAAAGGATGACATTGACACGTCAACAACATTGCACTTTCATAATCTTCTATCTTTTATCAATCTATAGATATAATAAAGCTGAAGACGGTCGAAAGTCTGTACATGGAAGATATATTCGAGAAAAAGTTTGATGGGGATGCTTAGAATCGATAACAGAACACGATCCAAAAGTTTTTAGAATTTTTGTCTGTTTGTCTGTTTATTTGTACGCGTATCACGTGAAAACTTCTGAACGGATTTTGATGCAAACTTTGCTAACCTGTCGAGAAAACTCCCGGACAACACATAGGCTATAAAAAATATTAAGATAATGGGGCAAGGGGGTTATAAAATGGGGTCAAAATGTATGAGCTAAAGACTTGAAAATTGACAAGATACTTGACTAGAAAGTAAGAAGAACACCCCATTCAAACGTTAAGCAAAATAAAACGTGAAAAAACCCGGGATGTAAAATAGTGGTAAACACTACATATTAACCAAAACTGGTTGATACCTCCACTGATAGTAACTGTTATACATCAGATACCTAATTAAATTGGAACTTCAGTAACTGACGACGGCGCTGTTTATATTGAAAAACCAGCAACCTTGATCTCTGCCTTCCTATATTTGCTATGAAGTCAGAGGTCATCTAAAGTTGTTTGAAGGAAAAGAATTATCATAGTTCACCAACGTCAAGGAATGTGGGTATACAATTTGGACAAAACGGCATTCCGCGGAAAATTGAGTATCTATGGTATCAATTTTATGAATGTAGAAAACTCCCGTGACTTTCTGAAATATGCGCATCATCAGGAGCGCCCCCTAAAGGTATATAATTTTGGGCCTTTCATTCCTATGAAAACCTCAGCCTTCGCTTCGCTTCTTCTTCGCTTGCCTCCCCGTTTTCCTTCAGGATTTTGGTCCTCAAGTTTCGCTTACAAGACACCGAAAGATAATAAGTGTCTTTAGAGGTCATTGCTTGCATTGAGACCGTTCACAGAAGGGTTGCCTTACAATAGAACGAAAAGGCCTTGCTTGCCTCTCCACTCACTCTCCGAACTTTTACATGCAATTTCGCCTGCAAGACACCTGGGAATAGTAAGTGTACATCCCCCACGTCGCCATCAGGTTTCACTTGCAAGACACTGGGAGATAATGAGTGTCCGTCTATAGGGGTGCATTAAGAGCGCTTTCTGAAGGAATGCTTGGAGTCTGTCACTTCAACGTAAAGCACGGCCCTTGGCCTCGGTTGCCTCGCTACTTATCTACGGGACTTACTTCGCCCTTCGCCTCGCCACTCAACTTCGGGATAGTCAGTGTCCGTGAGGGCTTGCTTGCCACGCCGCTTATCTCTATAAGTCTCTAAAAGCATGCTATAGGCCTTTAATTCCTACGAAATGTTCAGGCTTCGGTTTCCCTTGGCTCCCCTTTTATCTTTGGGAATTTGGGCCTCAGGTTTCACTTGCAAGACGCCTGAAGATAATGAGTGGCCTAGGGGCTCGCATTGAGAGCGCTCTCTAAAGGGATGCTGTGGGCCTTTCATTCCAACGTAAAGCTAGGCCTTTGGCCTCGCTGCCACCTGGGGTTAGTATTCAGCCCCCAGTGCTTTCTTAAGGCTTGATTTGGATCTTTCATTAATACGAAAAGTTGCCTGGCCGCTCACCTTCTGGACTTTGGTCTCCGGATACTACGGATACGAAGACATCTGGGGATAGTTAGTGTCCGTGGGGGCTTACCCACGGGCCTTCAGCCCCCGAGCTCACATAGCGACCGCTCTCTAAAACCATGCTTAGGGGCTGTCATTCCTACGAAAAACTCAGCCTTTGGCTCCGCTTGCCTCCCCGTTTACCTACAGAACTTCGGCCCTTAGGTTTCGATTGCAAGTTACTCGGAGAAGTCGGAGATAACGAGTATCCGTGGGGGATCGGGCCTTAGGCCCACGAGCTCGCAAGAAAACCGTTCGCTGGAAGATTGCTTTAGGCCTTTAATTCCAATGAAAAGCTTGGACTTCGGCCTCTCTTGCCTCACCGCTCGGCACTTTGGCCTCAGGTCTCGCTTGCAAGACACCTTAGGATAGTGAGTGTCCGTCGGGCTCGCCCTAGGATCTTCGAACCTAGGGCTCGCTTAGGGAGCACTCTCTAAAAAGATACTTTGGGCATCTATAGAATATTATTGACGAGCAAGTTTATGAGGGTGTTATTTAGATTTGAACTGTTACACGCACTATCAATGAAATCAGAAAGTTTATTTGCTTCAGATACAGTCATAGGGTTATTACAAAAATGATGCGCACAGTGTCCAATGCCTGCGAGCAGGTGTGCAAATCATTAAATTATATATTTAATGTCACAGCTACATAATTTATATGAAATCAATATGGAAATGAAATCTTTATTTTCAGCATGTAGTATGGTTAAAGAACATAAGAATATCATGTAACTAAACCATAATTTATGCGCGTGCGAAGTCGCGGGCAGAAGCTAGTACTGCTAGCTTCATTTTCCACATCTTGCGTCATCATCTCCTTTCTTGTGATCTACAGTATACTTGGTAATAATGATACCAAAGCCTCACTCGAAGATGTACTTGGTACTAATGATAACAAAGTCTCACCCGTTTGAATGACTTGGTCGCACACAATTGGCCGATATTTTTTTTATATTTCGGAGCACCACCACATCTTTAAAAAAAATATATTTCATCCATCTTCAATTGGTTCTAGTTTGTTGAAAAACGTCCCGTTAAACTTATTTTCACTTAAACTTGATTAAATTTAATAAAAAAAGAATACCTACAGTTACCTTAAGTGACCCAATTCATAGAGCTTGGTGTAACCAATCATCTTAAATTTATCTACAAAATCAATTTTTACTTTGTGATTCTAAACTGATACTTTAATTATACCATTGAATCTTAAATGAGTCTTCAAATAATCTGAGTTGAGTAAAAAACACATTTTTAGACTAATTTGTAGACATACTTAACACCAAATAGTTTTTAAAATATTTAACTAGGTTTTAGGTATTCTTGACTTGCTAAAGTGGCGGTACCTTAAAACTCTTTAGTTTTTAAGATTAAAATTACTAAACTGAGTCTTTTTAAATTTAGCTTATGCTTATTTTAGGTAAAGTTTAGAAATGTAAGATTTAATCATTATTCTTGTTTGCTACTTGGGACTGACAAGCGTTTTAGCGCCAACTTGAAATTTAAAAACTAAAATGCTTTTTTTTCCTACTTAACTGTTATATTCTCTTGAAAAATCTTATTCGTTGTACATAATAAATGTTTCTAAACATTATAGAACAGTTTTTCAAAATGTGTCATCATGCCTATTATTTGGCATGGCCAGTAATAACCGCAATTGACTAAGCCAATATCTGGTCTCAGGCAGCATAAGCCCCTACTAACTGGAGAAAGAAGATAGAAACCTGATGGGTAATCACGTAACGTTTTGAACGCGCGTTAGAACAGTTTAACTGTAATTTTCCTATACTAAAAGTGACATTTAGATCTATCTGACGCGCGTACAATGCATTACGTGATTGACTAGCCGTTAATGCTCTTGGAAATTATTCTACCGACAAGAGCCTTGCTCTTAAATGAAATATATGACGATGAAACTTCACGGGTATGCGAAGGTTGGGTGATGAGGTTTTATTATATCGCTAAAAGTTTACTAGAGGACATGTTTACCTACATTCACATCCCACTGCTGTTGACAAGCTAGAATCAAGTTTTCCACCCACTAAACACAAGCAAAATAACCAGCATATAACACTCAAAGCCAGTACTTAGTAGGTAAATAACTCGCTTTCGCAGGGGTCCGCAATTTGCCCGCTGGGCAATTTTGCATGTCGTTACAGTGCGTGCCCGTATTGGCGGAGATGGCGGGCGCCGCAAAATGGCGGACGGTTAATAATATATTCGACTGGTGTTTATGTAAAAGTGGGTAATGAATGCACTTAACTACTTTTATAATGTCTAAAACTTGGTAAATGGCCAAGTAAAATGTTTTATAAGTGCAGAGTTTAAATGTAGAGAAATGACAAGGTGGACGATTGATCAAATAATTGCCGGACGTTGGAACCGACCGCTGCTCTGCTACATAGGTACATATTTAGATTAGATGGGAAACAAATTGCCTATTTAAAGGTAGCTTTAAATCATCAGTTATGGCCTGATGTTATGGCCATATAAGAATATGTTTGGACATCTTTTACGATACGAAAAAAACATTATAAAACCATACATAGTGGAAGGGAAAGTAAGAGGACGGCGGGATCTGGAGTGAGGCAAAGGAGAACAAATGTAGGGCCAAATCAGGGAAAAAGTAAACGCCGTATCGTATCTGGCTGTTAAAGAAAAGGCTCAAAAAAGAGATACCTACATTAAATAGTGATTACCTACTCCACAGACAAGGCCAAAGCTCTTATGTTTATGAATAAGAAACGAATTGGTTGGCTAGTACATGTAACCAACCTACCCTAATATTAAGAAAGAACATACTACAAAGGGACGATTGCATTGAATGTTAAGTAAACAAAGGATGTACAATATTTTATCGTATGATTTGTAGGTAGCAAAAAAATTGGTTGGTGGAGGTGAAGTTTAAATATAATTTATATAATTTATTTTATTTGTAAATGACACAAACTTCTGTCGACTGCCTTATATATATTGGTAAGTTATGTGTAAGGCAGTCGATACAAGTTTCTTTCATTTACAGCTAAGTAACCAGTCGTAAATAGGTAGGTATTGCAACGTTTCAGCTGCTAATACCTGATTGCATAACATTATAATTTTGACACACAAATTCGTCTACGTTCTAGGATATCAAAGGAAAATAATTATAGGCACTAGTTTAACTTCTTTCGATCTATAAGTAGTTATGATACATAACAGTAATAATGTTTTTACGTTTGGTAAAATGGTTTTCCTTGAAATTGCACAACGCACAAATAATCTTATATACTTAGGAATAGGGTATAGTTACACATAAATTATACCTTAAACTCATTAACGAATTGGTTTCTCAAGTACTTTACTTTATAATAGGCCAACCATGCTCATATTCTATTGATTTTTAATCAAGGCGGACTAGTTGAGTCGAAGCACATACCGTCTAAGAAAACGGAGCACAACCAGTCTATTACAGATCACAGGACCCTGTCCTGTTGATTAGCCCGGTATTCCATCATTAGCTCAACCCCACGGCCGGAGGCTAAAATTACTAAGTAATTTGACACAAATGACATTAATGGCATGTATCGACAGTCGGAATGTCATTTTGTAAATTGCTGTCTCCGCATTATAATTGTAATTGGCCGGGTCACGCAGCTTTAGGAATGTGCTGGCGGTGGTCGTGTGTCGAGCTTTATTGGTCAAGTGAATGAAGATTATGGTGCAAATCTATGGATGTTATTAGAGGGTGTAGACAGATGGTTCAATCCACTAAAATGCGCCCCACTCGGAGCTGCGCTATTGGAAATACATTCGATTATACTCTTTTTAAAAGCGTCGAGGGTTTCAAAGTGTCGTCCTGTTTTCGAGTAGCTACTCTCATGAGTTGGGGGTTCTCGATTGTGATAAAATAATTAGATTTCTCTACCGAAAGCGGCTTATTACCGGACTGACATCTCTCTGAACGAAGAAGTCTAGCAACACGTTCCAGATTTTTTGTGAATGCGTGACTAGTGTACCTACCTATTGGTACTACACTACACAACACCTCTGTTCTCATTCACCCGCTCTGTTCAAGACCGCGTTTATGGACAAGTCGGGCGGTTGGTCGAATCCCGAATATGGAAACGCTCACAGCTGTACATAACACTCCTAAGCAACGCCATATGCTTGGGTTTGCCCGTGTTCCGCCGCGTGCACCGCGCCGACGATTGCCCCGCCGAGTTCAAAAACACAGCCTAAATTATACGCACTCAATTAAAATTTCTTTCATTCTCAACGACAATAAAAAAACAACAATTTGAAGAGTAATTCAATGACATCATCGGTTAATATGAATTAACCAAAGTCAGTACCTATTTTATGAGTTTCATACAGATCAGTCCTTTTGGAATTGAGTGACAAACATACAAATGTAGGCATTTGGATGCATGTAACCCTGTAAGTTATTTACGAAATATCGACATAAAGTATACAATATCCGTGAACATTACTTAGAGCATGTTCGGTAACTTGTTCCAATATTTTATGTAATACCTATTATGATAGTTTATAACTTATAACTTTAGATTATGTCATTATAGATGCGGATAAGTTCTTGTTTGTAGATGCACTCAGATTTAAATTTGTAAATGTAGGTTAGGTAGGTAGGTAATATTTTTTTACACAACAGCCGCGAAGTGTTGTTACCTGTTGTTACCTACAAAGTTCTTTATTCATTTAGGTATCTACAAAATATGACTTTCCCGTTAATCAGTCTCTGACAAATTCTAACTGAGTGTCACCAGAGTGTTCCTGACCCGTTTCTACTAGGTACCTGCAATTACACTATTCATTCTAATTTCTAATATTTGAAATCGAATAAGACCGATAATTTAATTCATCACTGGGTGGTGGTTTTATAAAGGTGGTTAGATTAGTAGACAACTGTTAAAAGGAAGCTTAAAACATTTCGTATTATTTATTATATTACCTTAGCGAATTTTTAACTCGTCACCAAAATAGCTTATTTTTAGGGTTCCGCGGTCAGCGAGAATTAGACATGGCGACTTTTTGCAATGCTACAAACACGATACGGTATCGATACAGGTTATTATATCTGAATAAAGTCGCCATGTGTAATCCCGCTCTTATAGTTTGACCACGTCCGTCTACCGTCCGCGGAGCTCTGTTGCTCGTTGACGTTTACACCGACAAAACTGAAATTTGGCATGTACGACAAATCAATCATGCCGACAAAGCGGTTAAAACATCGGATACCTACATGTAAAGTGGGTATATATGTTTATTTCTCGTTGGGGTGGGGTGCCGTTGAATAACTCACTAAAATTAATATAGATATTTTTACCATTTGGTATTTTAAGATTCAGGAATCCATTTCCGTATTTTTTTAGCCTTTGGCATTTTTTTTCTAGCTTCCCTTCCGCCGAAAAAGATTTCAGGATACTAATCCTATAGGTACTGCAAACATTACACGTTAATCACGTCGACCAACTTATCGTGTTCATTTACAAAAAGGTTCCAAATCCATATGTGAAGCCGAATACAATCCGTAAAGTACAATATAATTAAAAAGCCTCGCAGGTTATTAAATAAACATTAAAGTCATTAATCAGGTACGTGACCTTTGCGCTACCCGTAACAATTTGTAAGACACGGCACACTCACCTACGGCTAGGAACTACAATAGCCCCTGTAGACAGGTCGACGCCGTCCGACGAAAGTGAATCCGATTCGGAGAAGCTATTATCATAAAACCAACTCTCACTTGTTGCTCTAATTATTTGGTTCGGTAACAAAAGACGTTATAGACGATAATTAAATGGCTATAAAAAGTAAATGATTTTATTTATTTTCATGGCAATGTATTTGTAGTTTCATGTTTATTGTCATTATTTTATCCCATCCCATCGAATTCCTAACTAGCATCGAAATAGTAAGAAACACGATTTTTCGCCATTTTACATCGTACAATATGGACACGTCAATCTCTATGGCCCTTTTTTTCCTCCTATTTTTAAAAGTCGCTCATGACTGTCAAACACCTCCTTAGCGTATCCTAATAATATTATATGCGAAAGTTTAGATGTAGGTATAGAAATATAGGATAGTTTTTATCCCGGGTCTACGCAGACGAAATCGCGGGCGGAAGCTAGTATTTGATTAAAAAAGTCCAACATTTAAATATTACGATATGTAATGGGATAAACATACTTTCCTGGACACTTTTGCATTTTGCGATGAGTCACTTTCGGCATAAAGTAAAATGCTTTCGGATACTAACTTGACAGATGTTATGGGAACATTTCATATTATTTTTCAGAAAAAATGTTTACAATGTTAATAGACGTACCAAGTTAAAAATATTATGGTAGGACTCTATGAGAACTTGTGCACCTACCTCCACATCTTTCTGACGGAAGTACAACAGGGCAAAAACAAATGAACCGGTCATAAAAATATTTGCCAGCCAGTGCGCTAAGTGAGAATAGTTTTCTAAAGACGCTCGTATAGTTTAATAGCGATTTAATTTCTTTAATGCACTGAGATTCTCTACGTAATGACGATACCCATCAAACAGTAATATACTCAATTAAGTTAATTAAAAGGAATCCCAGTCATCCGAATTAAGAATAGTGTGAAGTTTCGACGGCAATATCTATTTTTGAAACGGAATTTGTTTTTCTCGCTATTTACGTGGTTGGGTAAACTGCGATTATACGTACAGTCAGCATCAGAAGAAACTACGTATTTTACGGGGTTTTTATAATTATTTACGACACATGAGCACACAGAGTTTGTGTCGATACACACGTGATTCGATAGTCTTACACTCGGAATGGTGTTCTAGATACACATTATGCTTTGATCTTGGAATCAAACGGTGCAATGTATTAATTAATGAATATATAAATGTAATAATTTACTTTAAAAACAAAGTTTTAACCGACTTCAATTTAGTACTCCGCCAAGACACGTGAATATTTCCACATTTTTTTTACAATTTACTGATTTCCGATGGCAAATGCGTTGATTACTACTTATAGAATAAAACACAATCGATGTATGAGGGCTGATAATATTTGAGGACTCCCGTCGATTCCCCAAGATCATCACCAATGGCACTTTATTAGTTCCTATTTCAACGGAATCTTATCAGAACCTGTGACGTACTTTTGCACTTTTAAGTACATAATTGAGGAATTCGAGAAGTTATCTGATTTTCGGATGTAAATACACGAGTTATAATGGAAAATACCAAAATTACTACACGCGTGACTAATAAAATTGAGGAGTTCCCTCAATTCCTCATGGATCCCATCATCTAACTGTTTTTTTTTTTTATGGGACCCACCTGGAAGCATATACATACAAAAAAAAAATGTTTCGAATCGGCTCATCAATGACGGAGTTCCGAGGTAACAAACATAGAAAAAAAAACATTAAAAAATAAAAAATACAACCGAATTGAGAACCTCCTCCTTTCGTTTGAAGTCGGTTAGTAAATAAATGATTCGATTTGATTTGAATTGTTTTTTTCCATGGGCAGTCGCTACGCTTGATTTCTAACTTACTTCGCCTTGCAAAGAAAGTTGCCACAATCGATTTGAAGGGGTGTGATGTTGTCAATTTTGGTGGCCAAAAGCAACTGAGTAGATAGTTACAAATATAAGCAATCGTGTTAAGCTAATATTAAGCAGCAATAGATGTAGTTCGGACAGTTGTCTTCTTAAAATCTCATTATTTCGCAATACATCCATTAACATTACACTCTGACGTAATTATGACTTATGACACACATAAGCAGCTTCCTTGAAACGAGCACTGTTTTCCTCGAAGCCCCATTCATTGGTTTCAGCCGCCGAGGAGGTTAATCTGTGGGATACATATGTCGCATTCCAAATGTATTATCGCGCTTGCATCCCCACTCGCCGAGCTAACGTAAGAGAACGAGCGCGCGAAACACGTTGAATAAAATTGGAATCCGAAGTACATGTCGCAGATTATCCCTATGACCCGCTTTGGTGACCCCCCTTGCCTGACCTTATGTCACCTGACCGTACTCGCGTGACCGACTCGCGCGAGTTCCGAGAAAATGGTTATTATTAACTCTTATCGACTCAACCAATGTCATTTTACTCGTACTACGATTAAACTAATTTTTGGGTGTTTGCGGCTTTAAAATAGGAAAAATACTTTTTTCAGCAGTATTGTATTTTTGTTCATAGTTCATAAAATGGTATTTATCATTTAAAAAACCATGTTTTACAACAGCCAGGTGGTGCGAAAACAGTTGTATTAGGTTGTTTTATACTTACAATGGTGGCAAACCAGCTTACAGGTCTCACCTGGTGGTAAGCGCGGTCACCATAGCCTATAGACCCTTTCAACCCAGGGGTGTCTCATGCGCGTTGCGGACCCCATAAATTTTACATCCCGTTAATTGCAAATTTTATCGAAAACGTTAGAGCTGTTTCATAGATAGAGGTATACAAATATTGCTGCTTTAGTAGTATAGGGTTTATGATTGAATTATAAATAACAAAAGAATTTTTGAATTTGTGCCAAAAAGAGCCGAGTGCGAAAATAATTTATCAAATACCTTGCCTAGTCAATTCAACAAATGTCATTGACAAAAAACGGCAGCCCGTAATGGGTCTGACCAATTACACTATAATCCCAATAAAATGGTGCCTATAACTTTATTTAATACAAGGAACAAGTAATAATTTTTAAAAACAAACAAAATAAAACTTATAATCTAGAAACAAAATAACTGACCGAATCATTCGTTTTTCACTAGTCAAGCCGGAAACGACTCAATCACTCTCTTTTTTGTGAAAAATATACAATTAGCAGATACTAGTTTTGTTCAAAATAAATCTAATTTGAATGGAAACTTGTATTATTTCCGCCATCGAACATCAAAACGATATAAGTACTCAAAGATGTTAATGCACATGGATTTAACTAGATATTTTGGCACTCGTCCAAGGAACCACATTATCTAGATCTAGTATTTTAATCGGTTACCTAAGCGTTCCATTTGGAACACGCTACTGACGTATTAAATAAAATGGGAATTATTTAGGTTGGTGCGCTTTTGGTTACGCTATAGCATTTTTGTCTGTTAAATTATCTACAGAAGTTCTAAAAAAACAGGTATGTTTAAATCGGATGTTTAAGTATACTAGAACATTCATTAAATTGTATATTGATGATTAAATTAAAACTAAGTTAAATCTAAAAAAGGCCTTCGAGATACCGCCGCCAGCTCTTCGGTCACCAGTTTCGTCAATTAGAGCCCAGAGGTTTTATGAGTATATATACTTACAATGTAGCGTACCTCTTTTTCTGATGGTTGCAGTCGCTGCCAAATACTATTTCTGCGCGTGCAACTCCCTTTTACTCGTATGCCTTTTCCTAGGCGTTCACGCAACAGTTATCAAATTGCGGTGCCTTGGTTCCTTCTGTAACGCCAATGTTTAAACAATACATTTCTGCATGCTGTTAATGTTAACGTGCGGTTTAGGCACACTTTTCATACCTATTTCTGTTAATTTGGGCTGTAATGTAAGTCTATTGGCTGGATTGGCTGCAATAGTTAGATTTTCCTGAAAAATAAATTGAAATGTCTATCTTTTTGACAACCTGTCATACAACGACAGATACGTCGATTTTGTCAATCGCGCTCACATGAAATTCAGGTCGTATACTTTTAGGCTAAGGTTGTAATAATTATATGTAATTATTATGTAGTCCTGGTACTTCGTAAATTTGAAATTATGAATTTGGAAAGTGAAATTCTGGAATGTGGACCCCTAGGGGTATATAAGCCGTACAATCCTGCGTGCCTTTGAGCGCCACTGCGTGCCCTTGTGCGCCACTGCGTCCCATAGAGCGTTACCGCGTGCCTTTACTGTGTGTCACTGCTTGCCTTTACTGCGTGTTACTGACTGCCCGCCTCTGCGTTCCTTTACTGCCCGCCTCTGCGTGCCTTTACTGCGCGCCTCTACTGCGCGCCTCTGCGTGCCTTTACTGCGCGCCTCTGCGTGCCTTTACTGCGCGCCACCGCCTGCACTGCGCGGCTTACTGCGCGCCACTGCGTGCCTTACTGCATGCCACTGCGTACCATACTGCGCACCACGGCGTACCTAACCACGCACCGCCTCGTGTCCTGAGCTTCTCACCCACAGCAGCGCGTCGCTGAGTTACCCGTACTGCGTGATCCCCTGGGGATCCCCTCCGGTTCCTAGTTTCCCTTACTCTGTCCATTATTGCTATTCCACGTGTCCTGGTAATCCTCAACTCGTCAAAAATAAAAATAAAAAAAGACCCTGACCCAAACCTCTCCTCTTTTTAATTTAGTACTCAACCTTTTTTTACCTGTTCCGTGGGCTTTCAAATCTGGAAGTCCACGTAACGTGACAACCTACTTGAGATAAAAATAATAATAATAATAAGATAAAAGAGATAAAAAAATATAACAGTAAATTAGTCCATTCAAAAAGCAACCTTACCGACTAAGGTACAAGATTCCAATTCAAATGACAGTTTTATAAAATGTCGGTCATATTAAATAATCTCAATACATTTTTGGTAATATTTTAGTGCTGATTTGTTTTGCTTTATTCGACAGAGTAAACGTGATTTTACGTGTTATTAATTAAGTTATTTAACAAAGTTGCGTTCTCAAAGCATTTATCCGATCGAAAACTGTCTTTATCATCATATCAGCCGAGAGACGCCTACTGCTTGACCTAGGCCTCCCCCAAAAAATGCCCACAATAACCGGTCCTGCGCCACCCGCATCCACCTTTACCAGCTGGTAGCTGGTACCTAGGTTATAGATTATATAATAGCCTAGGTCATCAGTCCACCTTGTGGGGCGTCTACCCACGCTGCGCCTTCCGGTACGTGGTCGCCACTCGAGAACGTTTCCACCCTAACCGCCAACGGCGATTATGGCATATACTCATGTAATAGTTAAAAGATCTGCCCGTATGAAATTTATTAAATTTTTATTCGTGAATTTATTATCCGCTCATAGTGAGGACATGCATCCTCTACGATATGAGTTAACTAATCGGCGAAAGTATTAAGTTGCGTTAAATTAATCCAGCCATTTAACTGGGGACCGATTTTTGACTTTCGAGCGCTCAAAAATCAAGTAAAAGTAAATACGTTTGTAGTGTCAAATTGGCCGGCAGTTTCACTTTCTAACAATAGAATTAAATACGACTGGTCAATAGCAATCGTTTTAAAAAATTCTATCGCTATTTCAAAATAGCATTTCATAATTTTTGACAGTTTTCGAGTGAACGAGTCGACCGCTCGAAAGTCAAAAATCGGTCACCTGGTTATCCATGTCTTTAGCTATAATACAGGCGCGGAATGACTTTGACGCAAGACCTAAAATCACTTGAATAAAGTAAAAAGTGCATTCAGTACGCCTATTTGACCCTGTTAACACAAAATACGATATAAAAATTGATTTATTTTTACCTGTTTTCGTTCCTGGTTATGTTAATTTATAATTAAAGGGTCTTAACAGACAGACAGACGGACTACAAAGTGATCCTGTAAGGGTCCCGTTTATTTTCCTTTTGAGGTACGGAACCCTAAAAAGGACTCATAATTGCATATCTCAATGCGTTCAAGTAGAAGCTGTGCTAACTTAAGCGGCTAAAAAATTTATCCACAAATCGACTTGCATTATTTTTGCCTTAACACGCGAAATTAATCAAATGTTAAGGAAGTCAAAACTCATTAAAATCAAAGTTTTTCTACCCCTAAGCAGTTGATTAAGTTTTTGTCCGAGTTTTTTCAGCGTAAGACGATGCCCGTAACCTTGTATACAGCTTTGTAAGGCCTCTTATGTTACAATCGGTCACACACCATTACTTGATACTTGGCTGACTATACACTAGACATAATTTACGTTGCATGCTTATTATTTACTTTGTTAAACTAGTAAGTATACACACTACACGGATTTCATTAAATTAAGTTTTATATTTCAAACTTGTTAATGCTTCGAAGTGAGCGCTTGTGACAAATGGATACAAAACGGATTTATTACTCAATTTCAATTTTCCTCATTTTCCTATTTTTGAGTAAATCTAATGAGTTTTATTAGAAACTAGTTGTATATAGGAAATTGGAAAGTTAATTGTTCACTGTGGAAAATACTAGAATAGACCCCACCCCTACTGTAAAAACAGTTCTAATACAATAGACCTTTATTCCAATTGAAATATCTCTTTGATTCACGACGAATAACTAGTTGTTTTTTTTAATCAAATTATTTATTGCTAACATGGGTGAATTACATACAGGTGGATTGGTCATAAGATAATAGCTGCCAGATCCACATGCTCTGCCGTCTTAGGCGTGCAACATTTGGTCTTAATATGTATTCGAAATTAAAAACATCGAAATATAGATAAATAAGGTATTATTTATTAAGTACATTCATCTAGGCTTATATTTAATAATTACAGTAATGGAATAAAACATTTTTCAAATAACCATTAATGTAAGTTTTTTTAAACACATAATACTCATGCTATAGAACCTTTACGGCAGTTTATATTTCTTTTTAATTATATTTTTCATATTTGTTTATAATCATATTTTTCATATTTACCAATTTATTTCCCGTTATTACCCTAAGTCAGTCTTTGTCAAGATTTTTGGAAGACTAGGACTCTATTTAAGTGGTTAATTTAAAAAAATGACGTTTACTGAACCAGCTTATCTTAGGCTCTGTCGTCGCATAGTCGTCGGTCAATCACTGGACAGTTTTGTATAAGAAAAAAGAATGAACCCACCATAAAACAAAAAAAGAACATATTTACTTTTAATTTGTTATTATATTAAAATGATTTCAGTCCTCATTCTCATTATCCCAATAGGTAGTCCATTTGTGTGTAGCTAGTCAAATTAAGACTAACAAGTTTAATATGATGCCCTGGAGGAACTGATTTTAAACACTTGAACCCATTTTCATACGTTGTTATCAAGACCATATTATATGGCAATGATCGCTTATACCTACTAATTCGTCTAATTAGTATAGAGGATATGACTAATGTTTGATAACCATTGTCAGTAGGTACGTATTTTGTGAGTACCTAAACATAAATTACTAAAGGGAATTACGAGTACAAAGTTCATAAAATCATTCAATGTTCAGCGGAATTTAAATGAAAGGCTTCAGACTGCTCTCATTCGAGTATATAAACTTATTATTTAAAGTTTGGCACTCAGAGACCTTATACATCTCTAATACCGCGGATTGGAAGCCAGTAGTCAGCGGGGCGACGAGCGGCAGTTCATAGATTCCAGTGAGTTCAATGTATGTATGTTCTATTATTTTTAACGTGTAAATCATTAATAATGTAGAAAACTCTCGGAAGAATCAGACGTAATTAAAATATAATGAAAACGAGCGACTCGCATATTTAATGTCGATTTTCGACTTCATTATGTTTCATTATATTTTAAAATTGATAATGTCGTTTATATTCTTATGTTATGAATGATGTATAATTTAGAATCAACATTAGATATACACATTGGCTTGTAAAAGTTGTAAAAGGTGTGCGCATATTTGTGTTTATTTAAACGCAGGCATCCTTTTTTGCGCCATTTATTTCCCGGTCTTTTAAAAGCGCGCTCCGTTCTCAGTCAATCGGTGAAAGGAACTAAGTAGTTCAGTCTTTTAGTTTCTTTAGTTCAGGAGCAAGTTTGAAGATTTGAAGGACTTCAATTAACTATTTGACCGACGCACCGATCGCTTTTCGATTTGATTGACCGTACGAACCATCCAAATCGTAAAGTGTAAGTATAAAACACGTATTTCGCTGTCATTTTAATTCGCAGACAGTTTGATTTTAATTCCTTTAGCTCCGTTTCGCCCATAATACAAGTAATACTATACGAATAAAATTTAATAATACCTTCAATGATTGGCTATACAACTGAACTAAAGGACCAAAACCGATTCAGTCCGCGTGACGGGATTTCGTTCCTTTTAGGTACATTTCCAGATGTCTGGATGTTCGATGTCCCGCTTTCCCGCTGTTCTCGGCTACAGGTTTTTCTCAACCAATTCTCGTGAAATTTTGTGTGCAGGTTCGTATATAGTTCTTTAGCAAATCACGCATTCGAAATTCAAAAAAATTTTTTTTAAGAAAATTAGTCTGGTCAGTTAGAACCCCTAGTTCCTGACCGATTCAAGTCTATACAACACTAGTCGTCAATTGTTGCTTCTAATATATGTAAGTATAATGATAACAAAATTGCACGATAAACTATATGGAAGAACGCAAGACGTTAACTCAACTTTGTACTTGGTGTTATCGAGGCAATAAAGATATTATTTGAGTGTGTGCTCTGAGATAGTGATTCAATTGAGATGACGGCACAGTAATATGCGGGTTTTCCGTAACCTTGCATAACGTAAGACATCACGAGATTATAACACAGCAGCTTAGTATAACATATTTTAATGTTCAAAGATCACTTATATATTGTTCGCCTTATTACAATGAATTTAGGTGCAAAAGTGTCAATATGTCTTTGATGCCAACCCCAAATATGAAACGATATATATGGTAAGTACGAAGGTTCGATTTTATTGAGATTTATTAGATTGTATGACCATTCAAATACATTTAAGTACGTAATACGTCGGCAATACAAATCAACATCATGCTATAGACAACCAACAATATTTTAATAATGCAGTGCGATGTGTTTGTAAAGCATCGGATAAATCCTATAGTATGTATTCATAATTTAGCACTAAAGTGTGAAATATAGATGCATAACTTACATTAGTTCCTCTCAAGGCTGGCTCTCGTTTCGATTCTAATAAAACCACTAGGACGTTCACTTCTGTTCTAAAAATAGGAAAACGGGTTAGATAATAAAATTTAGAAGCGTTCCTGAAAATAGAAATGATGTGCAAATAATTTTGATGCTTGCACGTCATTACTCAACAATTATAAAAGTTCACATAACGCAGGATTCATCCAAATCAGACAATAATTATGCATATAGTAATATATAATCGCACAATAAGAAGCCAAGTAGCTTGATAAGTACATATTTCAGTAGTAAACATAATCAAATTTGTGAATGCATTGGTTATACATACTCATAAATAGATTTTTAAATACCTTAGCTATAAGTTATTTAAATTACCTACACAAGGTAGCTCAATGGATTTGATCAAAATAGAGAAAAACCTCCCAAAATTAGTAAACAAAGAATAAGCCGAAGCTTCTGGTCGTATTCAGATAAAAAGAAAATTAATAATGCATTATATATCAGTGACGCCTTTACAATCGAAATAAATCTTAATAGCCTCGCTACATTATTTCTTAGTTGCAGACATTGTCAATTTTGTTAGCAGCATAATGCTTGACAAAACGCTTTTTAATGATTGGTTTAATGCTAATTACGCGAAGACAATTGATTGCGCAATCAGAGTTGTATTGACATAATTAATGGACCAGTGTATCTCGTTTATGCAAAGATCGTGTTATTGCTAAAACTTTAAAAACATTGTTTCTTCATGCGTTAAGAACATGACAGGTATTTGGTAAATATGTTATCAAGATTCAACTCCCAATCCGCACTGGGCCAGCGTGGGGACTACTGCCCGTTCCCTCTCATACGTGAGAGGCCTGTGCCCAGCAGTGGGACGTATATAGGCTGATGATGTGTGTGTGTGTTATCAAGATTTTTATATGATTCGGTCAATTAACTATAATAATAATAATAATATATTCTTTTTTGCACCACAACATAAGAAAAACATGTTACAAGAGTACATAATGTTAAATAGAGGTAACAACAGGCGGTCTTATCGCTTTCGAGCGATCTCTTCCAGACAACCTTTGGGTCACTATCTTATGTGGCACGTTGCCATGGTTACGTCTAGTCGGCGTTATTATAAAACTGATTTTATGTGGTTTGATTGCACAAAACATGAAATCTTGTAAATCTATGGGACATATTTTAAGCTATCAGTAGCCCGTAATATTACGACTTTTAAGACATTCTGACACTATTATCTCCTTGCTTACTAATAGAAAGGTAGAAAAAAATCAAGCAGAAATAAGGCATGTTTTGAGTTATGCTAATATACGGTTCAACTCACGTATTAAATGTCTCTACGGGCGACATGTTTCGAACTCTTCGGGAGTTCTTCTTAAGGATGAGTGTTTTCGCGGCGGTGTCGCATGAATCGCTCTGTAATTATAATCATTATTTCAACGTCTCACGAAAGTTTAAATTCGAGCTATTTTTAAAGTTAATATCTACTCATTATAATATTATTTCATTCTATGTCAACGTAGTACATGTATATCTTAAAACTGTCCATAAATCCTTGTTTTAGAAAGTATCAAGACGATGACAGCGCACTTCACAATCGTGGTATGCTCCGAGACTAGCCGTTCGGCATCTATAATGGCAAACCGAAATAATCTTCGTCTAGCGCCGTCGGTCGGCTGTAGCCTTACGCAACAACAAGACATTTGACTTTAAAACTATTGTATGTACAAACAGTCCATGTTTGCCATTAGCGCGGTGTACCACCGCCCTAACGCCCGCAGCGATAACGACACACGTTCTTCGGACGCTCAGCATACAACTCGCTTTTTAAAAATTCCTCCCATTCAAATACGGTTATTGCAATAAGAACTTTACGCGCGCGGCGGTAATTTCAAATTGGACTGGCGTGAATAACGTCTTGATACGGTCACGGTTTGTGTTATCAGTGAAAGTAAACTGCTTGACGTTTAGTGCTTGGGATTTGGAACAGTGTTA
Source organism: Epinotia demarniana (assembly GCA_945867215.1). Classification (NCBI taxonomy): domain Eukaryota; kingdom Metazoa; phylum Arthropoda; class Insecta; order Lepidoptera; family Tortricidae; genus Epinotia; species Epinotia demarniana. Next base: position 18,531,053 of record OX244272.1, on the reverse strand, counting down.
CAGGCAGTTCTGCAATCGATATCAGTTATTTTATGAATAATTGATGAAGGAAGAACACGCCTTCTTTATCGAGTGCTTAAGTGATTAACGTTTTTACGTTGTAAAACGTTTGAGTAACTTAGTGAAATCTGACCTGCGCTGTTTGTGCCTGGTGCGATTAAATACATAGCTACTTGTAATTGGTAAGTAATCTTAAAGATATCTTCATGGAAACAAATGAACGTCGCTCGTTAAGACCGGCTAAATCTGTGTAAATACGTTAAACAATCGAATATGAAACTCTGTTGATAGGTACGAATTCTTGAACAAGGTCAATGGTAATACTTGCCTAAATGCTGCTATGTGTCGCCTCAACTATTATGGATAGGTATCTACAGTAAATACAGCAAGACGCAAGTCTGCGCAAGCATCGAAGAAGAGCAAATCCTCAATTATCTACTTAAAAGTACAAAAGTGCGTCACAGGTTCTGATAAGATTCCGTTGAAATAGGAACTAATGAAGTGCCATTGGTGATCTTGGGGAATCTATGGAAGTCCTCAAATATTATCGGCCCACATACAGCGATTCGGTTTTTTTCTATAGTATCAACGCATTTGCTATCGGAAATCAGTTCATGTGGTAAATTGTAAAAAAAAATAGGAAATGTTCTCGTGACTTGGCGGAGTACTAAATTGAAGTCGGTTAATGCTGTTTTACGTTTTTGTTTACAAATAACGCCTTACTCACAATCATATTTATTTTATGCTGGAAACAAAATTTATTATTCCATTTTCCTTAAATAGTACGACGGTGGCAAATAAAGCATACGGTTCCGCCTATGGCAGCAACACAACACTATGCATATTATTCCTTTTTTATCTTTCTAGGGCCAGTAATTCCTGTGAAGCATTGAATACGTACTACTACCTACATTATTTCTCATTCATCTTGAGGATATAGGATTCTAATGATTCAGTGGTAGTCATAGGTTCTTCTTCAATATCGGTTACCGTTTTTGCAAGATTTATCGATTTTTCTTTGACTTTCAATGAACGTATTAAACATTTTCATTTCACGAATTATATTTGGTTGAGCGGAGTCGATGTCAGTAAGCTGTCACCGAGACAGTACTTATAAGTTCTTTAGCGTGAGCCTGCATTACAATGAATACTTCCTGATTAAAGAGGGTGCGCTACGGGGCTACCCAACTGCCGAAATAGCACTACGGGGCTACCCGACTGCCGAAATAGCACTACGGGGCTACCCGACTGCCGAAATAGCACTACGGGGCTACCCGACTACCGAAATAGCACTACGGGGCTACCCGACTACCGAAATAGCACTACGGGGCTACCCGACTACCGAAATAGCACTACGGGGCTACCCGACTACCGAAATAGCACTACGGGGCTACCCGACTGCCGAAATAGCACTACGGGGCTACCCGACTACCGAAATAACTAATATAGTTGTTTGGAACACCCGTCAATCCTGACTATTTCTTTCCCATACTTAGTTACCACCTGGAAATAGCTCTCTCTGCTACGTATGTCTACTTATGTCATACGAATCGTCTATCCGATAACAACATCTTTAGATAACGAATAGGTATAGTTTACTAGCCATTCATAACACCGGATTTGACATCATAACGTTAACACGTTATCAGGCTGCAAACAAGATACCCTGTATCCAAATAAAATGTAACATTGCACGCCTTAGGTCATGTGCGTTCCCGAGGAACGCACATTTGAATAGCCTACCTAAAGATAATACCTGAATAGTGACTCTGGGTTGACCACCCTTATCAGGTCGTGCTTAGGCTTGCATAGCCTGCTGTGTAAGTCGGCACAAACCTAACCAGACCGCAATTTAGTTTTCACACAGATTGACCCACATTGTTTTTAACGTAGATTTATTTAACCTTGTTTTTGTAGTAGCTTCACGTCAATCTCTTTAGTAATTCTGTTTCAAAGGCACTGCGCCTACCCCTAGTTAAGTTGACATGTCTGAAAGACATTTCGTCATATCGAAAACCGTTCGTTCATACTCATATTTGTACTAGTATTCGTAAAACTTACTTATGTAATCAGGTTCACACGTAAATAAATAACTAACAATTAACTGTAGCTAAAAGATTTTATTAAATTGTAATTCTGCATCACTATACATAACTATTAACATAGTAAAACCTAGTCTGTAAGCCCGCTGTTAGTCTCAGTATCAATATTAAAATCTTAATTGTTCATACTTTCTCCTAAATTGGACATTCACATGGTAATTTCTCGAAATAGAATTGAATTATATACATATAACTTATATCTTGTCATTCCTCACGTAATTCTGTATTATAAAAATGCAACACAGCATTTTGAGATAATTAGATATAATTAGTGTTAAGACGTAAGCACTAAATCGATAATGAAAATGATGTAATGCATTACCTATTTTGGAAAATAAAAGTTGATCACTTCATGGTAAGCGAATTGGCTATATATATAAAAAATGGCTCCCGATATTAATTCCATTCATCACCTGCAACTCGAGCCGAAAACATCTAGCCATCTCCCTCACCATCAAGCCCTGAGAACCAGAGATTATTGTTTTCTCTTTCCGTCCTGCGGATTCCACTCCTAGAGAAAGTGCGACCGAATAGAAGAGGTCTCACTTTCTCCCTCACTCTCCAACTGCCTCGGTACGCCGTGGCTAGCAAAGGCGTGTCGCCGTGCCTGTGGTTTGGGTCGTCTATGCCGCGTGGTGGCGGACCCAAAGTTATCGAAGCCAGAACCCGTTCAACGCACGACCGCGCTGAATAATGGTCCTTCGGAGGCCGAATCACTGAAGCAGAAAGCAGCTCAAGCAAGAATATTTCGTGCGAATTCATCGAGTTTCTCAATCGCCGTGCACCGTACTGAGAAGATTGACTTTTTAAGAAGTATCGTAATCCGATTGTCGTCGTGCTTCTTCAATCCACGGGCACCGCAGCAAGATTGACTTTCCGGAAACGTCGTGAAGCAGCCGCAACGAGTGTTCATACGTAGTGCGTCCTTTTATGAAGCTGTTAGGGAAGAAACAACAATATCAAGGCTGAAAAAATTAAGAAAAATTCAAGAAAGAAAACAGTGTCGTCAAACTATATCCTCAAGCAAGTCCAAGCTCGAAAAAGAAAATCCTCGTTATAACCTCACACGAAACAAGAAAAAAGAATAAAGAAAAAACAGTGCCTATCACAATAAATCACTGTCACCGTCATCGAAGTTTCCAGCGATAAGAAAATTCAAGCCTCAAGTAAGAAGAGCCCTCAACAGGGATAAGGAAGCAAGAATTCTCAAAAAAGAAAAGCCTTCCAAAGGCCAAAGAAGCCTCAAGAAAGAAGAGCCCTCAACAGGGATAAGGAAGCAAGAATTCTCAAAAAAGAAAAGCCTTCCAAAGGCCAAAGAAACCTCAAGAAAGAAAAATCCCGAACGGGACTTAGTGCTGCGAAAACTTCGAAGTCGAAGAAACAAGCCGTCGTGTGAGTAATTTTAAATCCTGTTAAGTGCCGAATTTTGTCGATCTTCGATGCATACTGGCAGGTGGCGTGGCTCTGGCCTAACGGTGTCAACCAGAGCGTAAACACGTCTTAGTGCGGTATATCGAGTCGGTATCGCAGCGCACTTTTCAGAGCGTTTATAAGTACTCGGCCGTGGCTGGTATGTTGCTATGTGTTGTTAAGCCACAGGTTGGCAAGCTGAAGGGCGTGACTATCCCCCACGTCATAGAGCATTAACAGCGCATAGTATTCCTCTGCCAGACGGTACCTTTACCCATCCAATTTCCCTACATTCCTATTCTCAATCGGCATCACTACGGTAGTACGCCGAGCGAGCAGCTAGGGCCGTTAGTGTTAGGTAGGTAGGATGTCAGGAAAGGGGGTAGGGCCAGTCACGAGGTCGGGCAAGCAAAAGAAGATGGACTCAGAAGAGGAGCAGAGCACCAGCGGCGAAGGATCCGGAGGTACCGGCGACACGTCGTCGTACGGCACCACTACATCGCAAGAAACGAATACCTGGAGCCATGGAACCAACACCGCGGAGCAGACGACCAACACGGCATCGTTGAACACACCGGCGTGTTCAAGCGATACGGACCATAGTTTTCCGTTAGATAACGAGTTAGGCAACACGGGTGCAGACGCGCGCGGGATTCCCGTTTCATTAGTCAACGGTCAAAAGATAGGCGCGATCGAAGCAGTTAACGCGAGTTTAGGAGGCACGGCGCCCTCACGCGTGCAAGCCGTAGGCGCGAACGGATTAGGTGCGTATCCAGTAGGCGTTCCTAGGCATAATACGTTCGCGGCCGAACAAGTAGATGCGAATTTAGGGGGTCCGGCCGCCCCACGCAGCCAAGCCGCCGACGCGAATTTAGGAGGTTCGGACGCCTCACGCGACAAAGATACCGATGCGAATTTAGGGGGTCCGGCCGCCCCACGCAGCCAAGCCGCCGACGCGAATTTAGGAGGTACGAGCACCTCACGCGACAAAGCCGTAGGCGCAAACAACGCGGGCGCCGCATTTGAGGAATTTTTTCCGCGTAGTGTTTCCAGAGTCGGTCCAGTTGAGGAAGGGCACGATCGAATTTCATCCGGGTTAGGTATTAATATGGAGGAGCACTCTAGGGCCGAAGATGAGAGGTTAGTTAGGTTGCGCGCGGAGGCAGATTTCCGTGCGTCACAGTTGGATCAGGCTAGGGCCGCAGCGTCGTACGCCGCCGCTAGGTACGAGTTAGTGCTAGCGGAGAGCCATCGTTCGGCTAGGCATACGCCGTCACCCACTTTTAATAGTCAACCCAATGCGCCTAACGCCTTACCCGAAAGGGAAAAGCCCGCTCGTAATATCTCACCGCGGAGAGAGCCCCATACGACCGATAGGAATCGCGAATCGAACACTTCGACGAGCGAAATAAGCGCTCTACGCGACGCTATAGTGCAAGCTATCAGTATGAATAGGACTGACAGTCACTCTTCGCCCCAACCGACGCAAACGTCAAATAAGTACATAGGAGACTTACCTTTCTTTGACGGCAATCCCTCGGATTGGATATCTTTTAAAAAAGTATACTTAGACACCGAGAACGCTTTCTCGGACATAGCAAATATGGGTCGCCTTCGTAAGGCCGTGAAGGGCCAAGCACGCGACTCGATAAGAGCTATCTTACACACGTGTAGCAACCCGTACGAAGTAATAGATGCGTTAGATAGATCCTACGGGAAGCCAGACGTAATAATATTAGCGGAAATTCAAAACGTAAAAAAAATGCCGCGTATGAGCGAAGACGGCCGCAATATTACGGAATTTAGCAACCGCGTGTGTAACGTAGTCTCGTCCATAACTGCGCTGAACAAACCGCAGTACTTATACGCACCCGAATTGGTCAGTCGTATAGTAGAAAAATTAAATAACATCGTCAAATTCGAATGGTATAGGTATAAATCTGGTCACGAAAACGTACCAGAACTACTCGCTCTGTCCCGGTTTTTAAAAGAATTAAGCGTTAATTTCAACTCTATGTTCGCGTACGAGCAGGCAAAACAGAAATCGCACGGGCGATCTCGCCAGGTTAATAATGTTAACACTAAACGCAATTTTAGGACAAGAGAAAGCTCTACGTCGTCCCAGGACGCAGGGGATCAAAGCGACTTCTACGACGATAACTCCGTATCAAGCCGCGACCTCCGCGCATCCGAGTCACGTAGACATAGGAACGTAAGTTACGAAACCGAAAGCGAGTCTGAATCGGAACGACACTACATCGCGACAGCGAATAGGCGCGCGACTCGCGATAAGCGCACCAAGGGCGGTAGTGATAGGAAACCTAAACCACAACCGGAAAAGAGTAGTAATTTTGTTAGGAAAAACGATGACAATCGGCAAAATAAATGCATAATATGCTCCGGCAGTCATTCGATAGTTAATTGCGCCGATTTTCTTAAACAAAACATCACCGACCGATGGGAAACGGTGAAACGATTTAAGTTATGTTTCAAATGTCTAGGCGATACGCATCGATCTAATTCGAGTAGGTGTCGCTACAAAGCCTGCGGCAAGGGTGGCTGTGAAGCAGCTCACCACAACGCACTACACGGCAGAAGTAACTTAAATCCGAAAGAGAACACTATCGCGGTTAGGGAACACGTTAGCTCAGTAAATTACACCAACCAATCACAAGCGTATTTAAAGATAATTCCGGTAGAATTAAGCGGTCCTAAAGGTTCGGTATCTACGTACGCATTGATGGACGAAGGCGCGACGCTTTCATTGATTCAAAAAGACGTGGCTAACGAAGTAACAAACCCCGGTAAGCGAGAAACCCTCTCTTTCGAAGGAGTAGGAGGGCACGAGGTCGTCGACCACGACTCCTCTCGTGTCAAACTTAGCATTCGCGGTACGTCCAGCAGTGAATTTCACGATCTCACGGCACACACGGTCGATAGATTAAATTTAGCATCACAAAGCGTAGAAAGGACCGTCGTGAGCAAGTGCGATCACTTAAGACACTTACAAGACGAATTGTGCTACGAATCAGCGCAACCCACCGTACTAATAGGACAGGACTCGTGGCATCTAATAGTATCCAGGCAAGTATGCGAGGGCGGTAAGCAACAACCCTGCGCGTCTCTGACTCAATTAGGATGGGTTTTACACGGTATAAACGAAAGACCTCGCAGATTAAACGGCGCAGTTAACCACATTAAACCTATATACGACAGTCAAGACCCAGCTCTAGCTTTGATACGCGAACATTTCAGTATAGAATCATTAGGCATCGAACCGCGTAAACGAGCGAATGACCCCGAGGACAGAGCTATGCAGATACTAGAAAAGACGTGCAAACGATTACCCGGACAAAACAGATTTGAGGCAGGATTGTTATGGAAAACTGACGGCGAGACGTTACCTGAAAATAGAAATCACGCGTTAAAACGGCTATACTCGTTGGAAAAAAGATTAGATAGCGATTCTGCACTTAAGAGCGAATACAATAGACAAATGAACGACTTCTTGGACCAGGGCTTCGCAGAAAAGGTAGAAACGAACCCCGACTCGTCGCGAGTATTTTACTTAACGCACTTTCCGGTATTCCACAAAAAAAAGGGTAAAATGAGACTAGTTCACGATGCGGCGTGTCGTACGAGCGGCAAAGCGTTAAACGACGCTATTCTGTCGGGCCCCGACCTGATCCAATCGTTGTTCGGAGTTCTTATAAGGTTCCGCGAGGGCAAAATAGGAGTAATATCAGACATCAAACAAATGTTCCTACAAATAAAAATGATTGAGAAGGACCGCGATAGTCTACGATTTTTATGGCGCGGGGATAGTAGAGACTCACCTCCCCAAACGTACAGAATGACTTCGTTGATATTCGGTAGTGCAGCAAGTCCGGCAACAGCCATATATGTTAAGAATAAAAACGCAAACGATTATCGCGATACTTACCCCGAAATAGCTAAACTCGCGGAAAGGAACTTCTACGTAGACGACTTTTTGGGCGCTTTTAACACAATAGAGCAAGCACAAAAAACGATTAGCGACATGGACAAAGTGTTTAAAAAAGCTTCGTTTATACTATGCGGATGGGCGTCCAACGAACCCACAGCTTTGAATAACTTAAAAGACGTATCCACGGAACTTACTACTACCTTAGGTAAATCGGACCAAGAACGAACTCTAGGACTCTTATGGAATCATCGCACGGACAACTTAGGTTTTAACCTGAACCTGCAAAACACACCCTCAGACGTAGTAAAAGGGTTAAAGATACCAACCAAACGACAGGTCACCAGCGCTGTATTTAGTGTTTTCGATCCAACCGGTCTAGCCACGCCCGTAACAATCCTAGGTAAAATGCTCATACAGGACTTATGGAGGGCATCCTGCGACTGGGACGAGGCGATACCCGACAACCTGAACAAGGCATGGCGCGAGTGGATAGACAGTTTAGACTTGTTACAAAACCTAGCCGTACCTAGATACATACCTAGATCCGAGGGACCGATGCAGTTACATGTATTTACCGACGCAAGCGAGAAGGCGTATGCCGCGGCCGTGTATTTAGTAACGATCGATTCCAAGGGCAATAGATCATCACATTTAGTCAGCAGCAAAGCTAGAGTAACACCTCTAAAGTGTATCTCTATTCCCCGCCTAGAACTTCAAGCCACGATACTCGGTTGTAGATTAGCAGACTCGGTAAAACGCGAAACCGACTATAAGATCAGTCAAACTCACTACTGGACCGACTCTCGAACAGTGCTCGCCTGGATTCACGCGGACCCTAGAACGTTTAAACCATTCGTAGCTCATAGGTTAGCCGAACTAGAGACCTACACTAGACCGTCAGACTGGCATTGGGTACCTACGAGCGATAACGTAGCTGATCTCGCGACGCGCGGAATAAAAACCGATTTCGACATAAACCATCGATGGTTTTCGGGACCCCAGTTTATCTTGGAGACCCCAGACAAATGGCCCAAGCCGAAAGAGACTATACAGCCCATAATCAACACAGGCGAAGAACGAAATCTGGTTAACACGGTTACCGCTAGCGAATGCACAAAGGAGACATACTCACACCTACCCGATCCGAAGCGTTTTTCTAGATACATCCGACTTCAACGTAGTTTAGGTCGTATACTGTTAGCCGTCGAATTATTTACGCGGAAACGAACAGAGAACACGGCAAATAAAGATTTAAAATCACGACATCTACTTATAGCCGAACACCTGCTATTGCGACGATGTCAAGAGGAAAGCTTCGCCGAAGAATTTACCCGACTACGTAACAACGACAATGTCTCGAAATCATCTAAGCTACACCGACTAGCAGTAAAGATAACCACAGACGGATTACTCACACTCGACGGAAGGTACAAGATCAACAATGCTACCAACCAGAGACAACCGATAATATTAGACATAAAAAACCATATAACACAATTGATCGTACATCACTATCACGAACAATTTAATCACGGCAACCACCACACCGTGATTAACGAGTTACAACAAAAATATCATATTATCGGTCTGAGAAGCCATCTACGCAACGTCCACGCGCGATGTCAATGGTGCAAAGTGAAGAAAACAAAGCCGGTAAAACATCAACAAGGCGACTTACCACCAGAACGTCTTATGCACCATCAACCCGCATTTACAGCCACAGCTACGGATTTTTTCGGACCTATAAAGGTTACCATTGGACGCCGCGTCGAGAAACGATGGGGAGCTTTGTACACCTGTCTAACTACCCGAGCAGTACACATAGAAATAGCTAACTCACTCTCGGCCAGCTCCATGATACAAACCCTCCGACGCATGATGGCAAGGAGAGGTACCCCTACCATCCTTTTCAGCGACAACGGTACCAATTATATCGGGGCCGAACGTGAGATAAAGGAAGCTCTAGACAGCGCTGAATTAAGCAATTTTCTCACGAACAAACGTATAATTTGGAAAAAGATTCCCCCAGGGGCACCGTCCATGGGAGGCGCATGGGAAGTCATGGTGAAATGTATCAAAAACGCTCTATACTCCACCTTGAAAGATAAAATACCATCTGAAGACACGCTCCACACACTCTTATTGGAAGCCGAACATATAGTAAACTCGCGACCGTTGACACCCATTAACGCTAACCTAACGGAAGAACAACTTACGCCTAATCACTTCCTTATTCAACGATCTAACGGAATGATACCTTTCGGGTCCTTCAGCGACAATAAAACGTTAAAAAACACCTGGCAGGAAGTGCAGCAGCTCGTCGAAAGATTTTGGAGAAAATGGCTAATAGAATATAAACCCGTTTTACTACCGCGCAAACGGACCGCAGATCGACCGAATTTGAAGCCCGGCGACGTCGTCTTAATAGTAGACAGTACCCTGCCGAGAGGAACCTGGCCCCGCGGGCTCATAGAGAAAGTTTATCCCGGACCCGACGGCAAGGTACGCGTCACAGAAGTGAGAACAATTGCTGGACTCATACGTCGCCCGACCTCTAGACTCATCTTGATAGACTGATTAGACTTATCTCGATAGATTGACTAGTTTGGTTAGCATATGTTAGTACTTGCGTACGTGGGGGGGACTGTTTGGAACACCCGTCAATCCTGACTATTTCTTTCCCATACTTAGTTACCACCTGGAAATAGCTCTCTCTGCTACGTATGTCTACTTATGTCATACGAATCGTCTATCCGATAACAACATCTTTAGATAACGAATAGGTATAGTTTACTAGCCATTCATAACACCGGATTTGACATCATAACGTTAACACGTTATCAGGCTGCAAACAAGATACCCTGTATCCAAATAAAATGTAACATTGCACGCCTTAGGTCATGTGCGTTCCCGAGGAACGCACATTTGAATAGCCTACCTAAAGATAATACCTGAATAGTGACTCTGGGTTGACCACCCTTATCAGGTCGTGCTTAGGCTTGCATAGCCTGCTGTGTAAGTCGGCACAAACCTAACCAGACCGCAATTTAGTTTTCACACAGATTGACCCACATTGTTTTTAACGTAGATTTATTTAACCTTGTTTTTGTAGTAGCTTCACGTCAATCTCTTTAGTAATTCTGTTTCAAAGGCACTGCGCCTACCCCTAGTTAAGTTGACATGTCTGAAAGACATTTCGTCATATCGAAAACCGTTCGTTCATACTCATATTTGTACTAGTATTCGTAAAACTTACTTATGTAATCAGGTTCACACGTAAATAAATAACTAACAATTAACTGTAGCTAAAAGATTTTATTAAATTGTAATTCTGCATCACTATACATAACTATTAACATAGTAAAACCTAGTCTGTAAGCCCGCTGTTAGTCTCAGTATCAATATTAAAATCTTAATTGTTCATACTTTCTCCTAAATTGGACATTCACATGGTAATTTCTCGAAATAGAATTGAATTATATACATATAACTTATATCTTGTCATTCCTCACGTAATTCTGTATTATAAAAATGCAACACAGCATTTTGAGATAATTAGATATAATTAGTGTTAAGACGTAAGCACTAAATCGATAATGAAAATGATGTAATGCATTACCTATTTTGGAAAATAAAAGTTGATCACTTCATGGTAAGCGAATTGGCTATATATATAAAAAATGGCTCCCGATATTAATTCCATTCATCACCTGCAACTCGAGCCGAAAACATCTAGCCATCTCCCTCACCATCAAGCCCTGAGAACCAGAGATTATTGTTTTCTCTTTCCGTCCTGCGGATTCCACTCCTAGAGAAAGTGCGACCGAATAGAAGAGGTCTCACTTTCTCCCTCACTCTCCAACTGCCTCGGTACGCCGTGGCTAGCAAAGGCGTGTCGCCGTGCCTGTGGTTTGGGTCGTCTATGCCGCGTGGTGGCGGACCCAAAGTTATCGAAGCCAGAACCCGTTCAACGCACGACCGCGCTGAATAATAGTACTGTAATACTGTCAGCATTCTGAAGAGGAGCAATAGCGGTGAGCGGGGGGCCGTATGATGTACGTACCGCCAGATAATCCACATCCCCATATCTTACTCTCTCTCCCTTTATGCAGGAGACAGAATTACACGGGACGCAGATTATAGGGCTGTACATTAACCGATGTTTTCCGAATCCAAAAATATTTATTCGTGACAAAAACAACACAGATAATAAAAAAGAAATAAAATGAAGAAAAAAAAACACATTTTGCTTTGTCACGAATTGGACCCAGCTCAGCATGCTGCTAGCTTAACCTCACCCCAGCGTTTTCTCACAAATAGATATATATCTTGACAATTTGATTCGAAGAAACTAAGCTTACATATAGATCTAGTTTTCGTTCCGAATAACAACTAAGGCGACGCTTGCAGTGCAGTGATGACTTTTATGATGTTAATAAGGTGAAAAATGTGTACATTTATTTGATGTCGATTGTATAATGATTCAGTGTAAATGGTTGCAGATTATATTATATAAATCAGGGGTCGGTAACCTTTTAACAACCAAGGCCCATATGTATAGGGTCTAACGAAATTGACGCGAGCCGCTTCATTATTTTGCGACATTAATAGGCAATTTCAAAATTTTGAATAATCTTAACGTACAAAACAGCTAGGGAGGCTCACGAGCCGCAAGTAAGGGACTGGTGGGCCGCAGGCGGTCCGGGGGCCACAAGCCGCCCCGGCCGGTTTAGATACTAAAGCATTTCAACTCGTTTGTGGTGCGTGCCGCGGCCGCTGCAGGAGATCATCGCGTGTGCTGACTTCTATCCGTAGGGTGTCGTGTTTCGGCGGTTCCGGGGCAACCAACCGAATTGTACACCGGACTTGACAACGCAACGGAGCCACGCTGTTTCGTCGCCTAAATACTTTATTTTTTAATTTTATAATTGTCTTCATATAATTATAAAATTAAAAACTGCAAGGCCCATAGTAACAAATATCTTAATAACATACCTATGAAATAAATGGACATTAGTATTAGTAACGTAGACAGAACGCGAATCGTCTGGTAGGTAATTGGCATTCATCCAAAATACCTGTCACTAGATTATTTTCTGGTTATAAAGATCACGGGCACGCGTGAAACTATATTTACTTGAGGCGCTAAAATGTTGCTTACCTATTTAAATATTTAATTTAATTTTATAAAACAAAGTTCAGGCAGTACCTAGTGTACCTACCACCTTTTAAGTAAAAATCTTATAATTTCCCAGTCCAATAATCCCTTGACGCTAAGAGACAGAAGACAAGTTGTAGATACCTATGCTAAACCTATTTTAAATAAATAAGCTATATATGTCGGTACATATTTAGCTTATTAAAGATTATTATTTAAGCGCTTCAAATTCGTGAGATATGTAGGTATCTATCGAAATAGATACCAATCTCACGAGTTTGAAGCGCTTCGTGTTGTGCTTTTTTATATGTTAGGTATATACAATCTAACGAGTTAAATTATAAACTAACCCAATCTAACCAACCCGCCATTTTATAATCTCACTAGGTATAAATTATACACTAACGGTTCTTACAATTTTACGGTGATTTACATATCTATATCAACATTCACACCATATACCTGATATGCTATGACCTTGAACTGAACTTCGATAAATGCGTGTTCTTGTATCTGATGTAAGTACGTACTTTTTATAAAGTACATTAGATACTTACGATTAAATGTAATAATGAGGAGTACGACGCCATTTTAAACGTTAAGGAGAGCAGAAGTTCGTTTTTTTTAGTTTTTGAGACTTTTCATGTGAAGTTTCTATATACTTTTAGTGATGTTTCTGTATACTTCTGTCACTGTCACAATTCTAACCTAAGCATTTCTCACTATATCTCTAAAATAAAAAAATCAACAAAAATATACGTAATTACCTGCTTGCAATCGATACCGCAAACCCTCATTGAATCAATTTTGATCGAAACTTCTGTCAAGCGGTATTTAACCTTAGGTAATTTTGTGACTGGTCCTTTTCAGTATTAAAAAAAAACATAATGTAAGTTTGAGTTATATATATAGGTAAGCCTCCTAGTTATTTTGTATATTTACTTTTCGAAAAATAATATTTTTTCAAATTATAAGTTAGTTGATCGAGATACTTTCGCGTTCATAACTACATTATGGTAGGCGCGTACCAACATTACAGCGGGAAACGGTCGGGCCTCCTCCGCATTTTAGTTTATATTAGTACCCAGATATTACCGATCGTGATTCACTGTTGTTGATACTACTAATACAATTAGCTTCGATAATATCCAGATGGTTTCAATGAGGAACATGCAAGTGATTGTAATACGGCCCTAAATTTCATACAATCTATAACGTTTCAGAATCATTACGATTCTATGTTTTGTCATTTAATTTAATCTCAGGTTGCGCTGTCAGGGAATCGACGCCAATTTACTTTTCGCCAGCACTCGCTTGCGGTTTTGTTACCCCTCAAGGCAACTGAGTTCATTTAATCAATTCCCCTAACGTGGAACAGTGTAAGCACAATAACGTTAGCAATAAGGTTTTTTCAATACCTAAATTATTCTATTCTATTCTATGTGGGCACACTAGTACTTCTGCGGAATTGTTTTGCTCTGCTTCAGATGATAGACAGTTTGATTTTGAGAACGTGTTCCACTTTGTTGTTTGAGGACTATGTGGGAAAGGTAGATGTCACACTCAATTTAGCTGGAACGCAATGGTGTCAGGTTACCAAAGGTTTCTCTTCCAGTACACCACGGTGTAGCTGCTGCCTTCATTACATATCTCATACCTATCTTATTAACCGATATCATAAAAAGAGGAGGAGTGCGCGTGCGCGTTGACACATTCTTTAATTTTTATGTATGTTCCCCAATTATTCGAAGATGCCTGAAATCCTTTTTTTGTTTGAAAGGGAATCCTACCCAAGTGGTCCACTGGTCGTCAGGTCAGGATCTGATCGAAGGAATCCTGGAGAAATTGAAGGAAACCTTAACATTTTATCAGCAATTTTGAAGCGGTTTGAGTATTTTTTTACAGTGACTCGTGCATTTGCTTTCGGATAGCAGGTGATGTGGTAAAGTGGAAAGGAAATAGGGAATATTTTATTTAGTATTTTGTGAGTTGGCATGTGTCACACGCGCGCCAGATAAAACATCAGGGGCATCATTAACCTACAATAAAAGATTCTGGGTGGAGACCATGCGTGAAAACATTTTTATTACACTAATTTTCCGGAGTTTCCCGGGGTTTCCCGGCTTGTTTTATACAATTTCAAGGAACTTGCGGCTTTATAATGTTTATGTGTGTACATGTCTATCGCTGAATGTAATCATAACAGGGGTTATTTAAGAGAGCTTGTCAGCGGTTACATGTGGTTTAAATATAACGTTGGATTTACGTTAGCGAGCATTCCCGACTTGGACTCCATTGTGCGAGGAAGTGTCAGAATTTCGAAGCTTGGTGAGTGAGCTTAGAATATTGTTAGTTTTTTTTTAGTTTTTAAGTAAAAACTAGTACGTATCCCATAATATTTTCTGGCAACAAATATGGGTAATAGGATGATCATCACCCTTGCTCATAAAGGGCGTTATAACGCCCAGGCATACAGTGTTAGTGTTACATGCCTATGGGCATAATATTTTTTCTTAAATTGTGTTTAATACTCAGAATAAGCTTTTTCAAAAAATATTTTAAATTAAAAAAAATCTATATATATAAATGTACTTACATTCAGTAAAAAAACATGCATGCCTAAGTTTTTAATGATTTTAAAATGAAGATATAGTATCTGTACGTTCATTTAATTATTGCCGAGGCGCGGAAGAAGGTATTAAGGACTTGCGTGTCAAGAGATGTGGCTATCCTGGTTTCCCCCAATGTAACTAAAGTGTTTTTCCCAAAAAAAACCGGCCAAGTGCGAGTCGGAATATCGCACTGAGGTATCCGTACAAAATTTTACGGTTTTCGCAATTTTTTTCTCTATCCGTGATATATGACGTTGCTTCGTACCAAATTTCAAGATTCTGAGTTCGCGGGAAGTATGAGGATTGCAAGTTTCGAAAATTTGCGGAAATTTGCGGCATAAACGGCTGTATCTTTTGATTGCGTTGGTTTAGAAGTTTGATTTTTTCACAGCTCCAAGGGACAGTAGACCTGAGTATTTGGTATAAATTTTAGCTTGATACCTTCACGAGTTCCTGAGAAAAAGGGTCTTGACAGACGGACGGTCGGACGGACAACAAAGTGATCCTATAAGGGTTCCGTTTTTTCCTTTTGAGGTACGGAACCCTAAAAAAGAGAAAATAATAGAAACACAGTGCTAACAATATTTAGTGACAATGACAATATTATACGCACCTACTTACCTAATAACGCGGTGATACTTATCTTAATTTACTTATGAGACATTTTTGAACCTTCAATTACTTAGTTCCTTAGTATAGAGGCCTCGGCAGAGAGTACAACTTTGTACCTTTTGGCGTCGAGACCCTCGGTCGATGGGGTCCCAGTGCGCAAAAGCTATTTGCGGAAATCGCGCAATGCATCAGCATTGCAATTCAGCGAGGAAATGCCGCCAGCATCCTCGGTACAATGCCTCGAGGGCCTTTTTTAGATTTAACTTAGCTTTAATTTAATTTAGTTAATGTTATAGTTATCATCTTGTATGTTCCTTAGTTCATGTTATTTGTAAATGCGGTTTCTGCTGGACTTCGTTCGATGACATTTTAGGACATCCTTATTGCCGCTATTCCATGGGCCCATAAACGGCACACTTACCATAATAAGGCACGAAATAATTCGCTACGGAAAATAACCAATCAACGACGTCAACGATGACAAACTGCCGAGGTGGTAATTGTTGGTACCGTTAGATTGACAATTGTGTTTACGATGCTTAGCAGCTTAGCTTACGTAATATAGTCACTAAGGCAGTCACCTGTAACCATTCACAGGTAAAAAGTAACTTGACAAGATGAAATTCTTATCATCATGCTAATGTTAAGGGCTGAGTCAGGAGATCATACTTTATGTTGTTACACTCTTCCGGTCTAGTTTCGTGACGGGTGACCGGCGGGGTGAGCCATATTAGCGCTTATAGCGAATAACAGCCCAGGGCAGAGCAAAATGCGCAGAGGCAGGCAGAGTACAAAATTTTACGTTTTCACCTGGCCACAATGCGAGTTTTCCCGTACGCGCAGCGTGCAGTAGAACTCGCATTATGGCCAGGTGTGACGTAATAGTACATTACGTAACTAGGGCGGTGAATTCGTGAATGCCCCAGATCGCAGGTGTTTGTGGCCCGAACTGAAGGTGAGGGCCATAAATATGCGCTCTGGGGCTTTACGAATTACCGCCCGTGTTGAGTGATTTTTTTTATTTTACACATATTTACACACCTGCGCACACAATTGCCGACAGTCTCCGGGATCATTGCTATACAATTCATTTAACCTTGCTTGGAGATGTAATCCTTTACACCCAAAATACGCCGTCCGTTTCTTGACGTCCGCGTGAAAAGTCACCCCAGCAGTGGGGGGAACCCAGGACCTCATGCTTCGTAGGCTTCGGGGCCTACCAAGAAAGAGGTCCCGGGTTCGAAATCCGGTAAGGGCATTTATTTGTGTGATGAGCACGAATATTTGTTCCTGAGTCATGGATGTTTTCTATGTAGGTATTTAAGTATTTATTTATCTATTTAAGTATGTTTATCATCGTTTAGTATATGTACCCATAGTACAACCTTTGCTTAGTTTGGGATTAGGTCGATTTGTGTAAGATTATCCCCATTTTGTACTGGGCCATGTCCTTTCCACTTCACCACGTGAATTAATTGCTTTCCAAACATGAAGACGAATTGAGAACCTCCTTCCTCCTATATAAATCAGTTGTAAAGGAATGGAAGTAAATCAAGGTGCTGAATAATCCGACCTAAGAAATGAATATCGCATGGCGAAAGAAGGCCAAATCAACAATAATGGGTGTAATAAACACTCAGCCCAAAATAGGCGCCCACGTTGTTGCTTTGCCCGACTTATTGATCCACGGCTGACCATGAGGTCAAACTCACAACGTTTTGCTTTTCCGTAATGATACCAATGTGTTTCGCTTTCTCGTTCTGACACGTTAGCTAGGTGCGCGTGAAGCGAGTACACTACACACTCGGTAACATCCTGGTGTAACATTACACTGGAATGAAAAATGTCTGGTCACTGGTCGGTGGACTTACTTCGTGTCAAAATTATGACGGAACTATACAATGACCTTTTACTTTGTTTATATTCGTACGGACTAAAAACTATACAAATCATTTTGAATTATTTTGCCTCGTAAGTAAGAACAAGAAATATTTATTCACTTAAACAACCCTTGTTTCACAGCATTTTCTTCTGCCAAACTGCAGGACAGTTTGTTGGCAGAGTTTGAGAGTGTCTGTTGTTTTTTGATGTGACGTTAAGATAATAATAGAAGATCAAACGAGCTTCGCAAGCGAAGTTCGATCGATATTATATGAGTAAGCTTCATTCGAAGATATAACACACATGTAGTCCTTTAATCTACCAGGCAACATTTCGCAAGTTTAAAGTACGCAGTAAAAACCATAGCTCAAACAGTTTTATCCCCACCTTTACCCCTACCCTACTTAGGGACCTCGGCTTGCCACCATTTCTCATTCTTTTTAGAGACAAAACTTTCCTAGGGGTATAGGGGCGGGCGGGAAGTTATATCTTCGAATGAAGCTTACTCATATAATATCGATCGAACTTCGCTTGCGAAGCTCGTTTGATCTTCTATTATATTTCGAAGCTTCATTCTTCAGATATAACACACATGTAGATGTTTAGAGTTGAAAGTTTTGCTGCCCTTTGTAATTGTAAAACATCATAATCATGAAATGCAATAATTATGTTTTGACAACAATCTTAGATACTCCCAATTATTAATCAAAGAGTACAATTGTAACTTCACATAATTCTACCTATACAAAAGGTAGATTGATCTGGCACAATGACCTTCGTCGATTAATTGACGATGGTAGAAACGAGCCAAAGTTTTCGATGTTCTCGACCAGCCTGCTGCCTTCCGGATAGCATCTAAAGAAATGCCTGACCGGTGTGCAGCTGACGTGGCGGCGTTGCGCGTGCTGTGAGCGCTGAACGCCGCCATGTCTTTACCGCTTTCGCCAAGCACTCGCGTAATGCACCCCGGCTAATGGATTGAGCAGATGCATTTTTATGGGGACTTTTGAAAGTCAACAAAATATGTTGTGAGCTTTTTCAGTCCTAAAACATCATTATAACAGTCACCGGGCAAATATTTCTATTAGGTATCTTCAAAATATGGAAGGCACAAAATCGGTTGTAGACGACCTACACCTGAAGTCTTAACTATATCATCAAAAATTACTTTAATACAATTTGGGCATGACTTAATATTATTCCACTTAATAAGTGACAGTGTTTGTACCCTGTGGGCAGGACATATTGCTAACAAAATCGCCAGATTCTTTGTTAGTTTTTCCAATGAAATTTCTCTATTAGGGTACCATGTTGTTATATGATTTAATACCACTTGAGGATCCCAGGTATGGCTATATTTAGGAGTTACGGGCTTTAATTTGTAAACACCTTTCGGTAATCCTTTACTTTGGTCATCTGAGCTGATACTACTCCCCCGTAGGAGCGAGGGTGCTGACCTATGATTATTTAATGAGCCATACGACGATCCTTTATTAAATTCGTGCGTTAGAAATAAAATAACAGCAGAAATGAAGCCCTTATAGAAATTGAATATCTATATTATTTATGCTAAATTTCCAGCACAACTTGTATTTAACACACGTTGTACTGTTGTAAAGTGTTGTTTGAAATTGACGCTAACATGAGATTAGATACTTTTACTAATCTCAACAAAAGCGGAAACCACGGTTGGGATGGCCATTAGGGAAATACTACTATTCCTGTGGCGTTGTCATTTATAATCTTATGTAAACACTTTAGTACGAGTGCGAGTGGTGGAAACGCTTAAAAATATTTATTATAAATACCAGCTAATAGTGAATGCGACGACGGTAAGAGCGTCCGAGTCTGGCTTCCACGAAATATATATTTCACATTTGGCAGAGGTACGAGAAGCAAAGAGGTCAATTTCGGGCACACCAAAGTGTTTACTTATTCTTTCAAAGGCTGCAATACTTAAATTTCATTAAATATCAGGATTTAGCCTTCTGGATTCTCTGTCTGCTTCTACATTATTCTTAGTGTTAATGTACGAATCGAATAACCATGTCTCGTTCTTCACACCACTGCCAAATAGATCTAGGTAAGCTATTTAAGTGGGGAAACTGGATGTCTCCCATTCGATTAATATAGCTTATCGCGGTAGTGTTGTCGATGCGGAACAACAGAGCACAGTTTGATTTATTTCGCGCAAAACATTTTAATCCTAAGAGCGAGCAAGCTCTAAGTAATTAATATGGAATGCTAATTCTTGCTCTTCCCATGCTCCGTTTGCACACACTCCGTCACAAACTGTACCTCATCCTGATCGGGACGGATCTATAGATATTTCGTGATTCCAAAATGACAAGACGTTACAAATAATATTATTAGTCCACCAAAATAAGTCAGGTAAAATTTCGCGAGGAAGTTTTACTTTTGATCATAGACATCGTATTCCTGAATAGCTCGGAATTTATATCTTTCTAACAACTTCGTGTACAACCAGCTGTATCTAGCTGTCGGGCATGCAGTGGTAAGAACTCTTAAAAAGTGCGCATACCCTGCATAAGAAGGGATATAGACATGATAATTGAATTGTAAACAAAACCTAAGAATTTACAGCATTGTTGGTAATTTTGGGATTGTATCGAGCTTTTGGTATAGTTTACCACAAATCGTAGGCACTCGAGAAACCGGAGAGTCTCCCTCCCATTATGTTTACATTCGTTAAGGTCCCTTCCAATACACAAAATGCCACCCCGGTATATAATAGAAGTTAGGCCTTGTTTTTAGGTAAGTTACGACTTCTTTCATAATTTTGGTGAAGGTTCTAGGCGCCACGGAAAGTCCATAGACTAATAGGGAACAAAACTCGTAAGTAACATTGTTATGCTCGAATCTTGTCAATGGTAGCCATAAACCCGTCTTTAGGGATTAATTTAGAAGCAGTTCTAGTCTTCCATTTTAAAATGGGACTTAGTTACAAATTTATTGAGCCCTTTCAGATTCAGTATGAATCTATAGCCACCATTCGATTTAGGAGTCAGAAAATCTTTGATAGAAACTGATCATTAGTCTGTTGGCATCCAGTGATGCTTTCACTGAATGCCTAGGTTAATTAAGTTCTGTACAGCTAAGCTCGTTTCATCATGCTCTTGGCATGTGAAAGTATTTACAGGTTTGACAGATTGCGTAACATGTCCTAAAAAGGAATTGGAAAGCCATTCTGTATATACCGTTCTTAAGTTATTCTGTATATTACCGTGTGGTGTCGGGTTAGAATTTCACCACCCCCTTTCTTCCCGTGGGTGTCGTAAAAGTCGACTAAGGGACCAGGGTTGAAGAGTGTTGTGGGCGATAGGCTAGCAACCTATCACTGCAATATCACATTTTGTCCATATTTTATACCCACATTTATGCTAAAAGTGGCGCTGGAACATACGTTTCATGTGCTCTGCCTACCCCTTTTGGGAATAAAGGCGTGAATGTATGTATGTATGTATGTATTCTGTATACAGTCTAATAAATAAAGTACGATTATTCGTTACATTAAGCCAACACTTATAAAAAGCTTTAAGGCGACCGGCATGTACCTGCGTTACTGCCGCGGCGTCGCAAGTGGCTTGTTGTAGGCTGCTCGCGGCCGTATGATGGTCGACGCTGTCGGCCTACTTTTCAGTAGATTTGGAAGCTTTAATTTTCTCTGAGAGTTTGCTTCCAAAGAGAGTATCATCTCTCTCAACGTATTGTATGACTTAAGGAATACTTCGTCTATTCCAGGAATGACTAGTTTTATCTAAAATCCGACTTCAATTAGATAGGATTTTTATCGTTAGTACCTATACCGACTCCCAATTGCTGTTGAGATGATTCGATTTTCTTGTCACGGCCTCTTTGGATGTCTGTAACTGCCGCCGAAATTACGGCGTTTAAGGACGGCGCCCATAATAATTTGCAATTTACAGGTACTCTTATAAGAGTTTATCTTTACTCTTTTTATCAATACCTTTGTGTAATATAGGTAGCCACCTTTGCGCTAAATTGGGATGAATTTTCTCCCCATATTTTGGGACATCATCAGTGGCGTCCCCTAGAGCGGTTAGTAACTCGGCATCTATTACAGGGGTCGTTTTGTCATCACAGGCCTCCACGGGAGGTGCATTTTCTTCATTTGAACGTGGGAGTGAAGTTTCCACTGCCTCATACACTTGTTCGTGGTTTATAAATTAAAATATAATATTTTGATTTTTCTAATTGAGGGTAGATATGAAATGCATTGTAAAACCACTCGTCAGGAATTTTAATGCATATATGTATCTAGTGCCCCGCATCGCGAACACGGGATATACTAATCTCGATTAATGGTTGTAGAAATTGCTATCGTGTTGACTCACGGTCAACCGCCAAGCACGAGATACCTTCGTGACGACTCTCGGTCGCCTGCCAGGTTTAGTTACAAGACGTGGGCTCACGGCCCGCGCGGTATTAAATGCATTTATTAGCGATTAATATTGTTAGAAATTGCTATCGTGTTGACTCACGGTCAACCTTCAAGCATGAGATACTTTCGTCACGACTCTCGGTCGCCCCCCAGGTTTAGTTACAAGGCATGGGCTTGCGATTAATATTGTTAGAAATTGCTATCGTGTTGACTCACGGTCAACCCCCAAGCATGAGATACCTTCGTGACGACTCTCGGTCGCCCCCCAGGTTTAGAATTACCAGGCGTGGGCTCACGGCCCGCGCGGTATGAAATGCATTTCTTAGCGATTAATATTGTTAGAAATTGCTATCGTGTTGACTCACAGACAACCCCCAAGCATGAGATACCTTCGTGACGACTCTCGGTCGCCCCCCAGGTTTAGAATTACCAGGCGTGGGCTCACGGCCCGCGCGGTATGAAATGCATTTCTTAGCGATTAATATTGTTAGAAATTGCTATCGTGTTGACTCACGGACAACCCCCAAGCATGAGATACCTTCGTGACGACTCTCGGTCGCCCCCCAGGTTTAGAATTACAAGGCGTGGGCTCACGGCCCGTGCGGTATTAAATGCATTTATTAGAGGCATCACAATGTAGAACTATTTATTGAAACTAATTGCACTTACCTGATTTATCTTCGGAACCTGATGAATCAGATAGCACCGCACTGTCATAACTCGTTTATAGTTTTTTTTGCAATTTCCGTATATTAGCAGAATAATACTCTATTTTTTCCTGTGCACTGCGTTTAGGCATGATTAAATATTTTGAATTATTTTTTAATAGAATTAGTTCGTGCGTTCGTTGCCTCGCAAGAATAAAGAATGAGAAATGGTGGCAAGCCGAGGTCCCTAAGTAGGGTAGGGGTAAAACTGTTTGAGCTATGGTTTTTACTGCGTACTTTAAACTTGCGAAATGTTGCCTGGTAGATTAAAGGACTACATGTGTGTTATATCTGAAGAATGAAGCTTCGAAATATAATTGTAAAGGCTAACGATGATTGAGTGTTCCGAATTAACATCTCGTTCCTGAAGGAACTCCGCCTAAAAGACAGACTTTCATCGATTGCTTCACTAAGAATTCTGAAATTCTTCAGCCGCATCTAAAGCAAAGACCAATCGATGGACCTTCGTCCAGGAAATCTGCCAAGAGATAAAGATAATGGGGCCGATCGCCAACACGCCGAAGGGACTTATTATGTCCACGAGAATGTGGAAGGAGTATTGCCACAAACCGTCTGCAGTGGCGCGTAATAGCAAGAGCTACAAGCATTGGCAAGAGGCAGCACAACGAAGGAGGCCCACCAATTACACAATGAATATAATCACGACCAATCTGAGTCAAGACTGTACGCCTGGGAAGTTATGTGACAAGTACGCCTAGCACCGGCAAGATGTTAAAATGTAGGTACCGACTTAACGACGACCCAAAATATTTTGCGAAAAATTCTGTTTTGCAATACTAAAAGTGGCATTTAAATCTACCTGATGTACGTTGTAAAATGCGTAACGTCATCGACCTGCAGGATTATTAATAGCTGCAAGAAAATCGTGTATGTTTTCGAACACGCGTTAAGTTTAGACATACTATATGTATCATACATTATCCTACGGTTTACCCTGATGAGGTAAAAAAAGTATTCGTGACATACAAACTTTATGTCAGTTCCTGAGTTCCCGTTGTAATCGGTATTTTGATTCTAGTGACTAAATTCGGTATTTCATATTGCAAATCAAATACTCAGAATTCATCCCGTGTGTCGTCTCCATGTGCCCATTTATATATAAATGCTTAACACGAGACAATATTGTGTTAATAGTAATTTATAGTTCAGTGCGTTAGGACGTCACCACGTTAGTGGTTGATATTTGATTTTGGTGCTCACGTATTTGGTTTTTTTTGATTATAGTGTTTTAAAATTATATTGCAAGAAACTGTGGCAGTTAAAATAACGGAAGTAGTATTTATCTATGCAGTAAACAAATAACAGAGTAATTAAGTAAGGCGATGTAAGCTAGTCGTGTGGCTAAAAATCAATTTTATATATTTTTATTACGGATACGGACCCCGGGCTTCTTTAGGGCCGGGCACAACCGGGAAGAACGCTAGGGGAATTAAGTTTTTTTTATTACGGAGTTTGTAAATATGGCTCTCCGGGCAAACCATACCCCATTTCAAATAAGATTAGAAAAATCAAGAAACACTACGTATTATGACAGGTACTCGTAAAAAAAAATTTATGTTTCAAATACTTAAGTAAAACTAGTTCAATATTTATCTCTGATTTACATCTTAGTTCAATAAACGAAGACACGTAGACAAGGTATTCCGTTAAAATTCTAATGTTATAAGGAACAAGGTAAAAGCGTGTGTCACGGTACGGGAAGGGAAACCACAGAATAAATAGTAATATAAACTCTTATCTACCCAAATGTTATTAATATTAACAATTACCTTAGAACATTGTTGCAGTTTAGTCTGTAGTTCATTATATTCAAGGTCGTTATGTTTTCTGTGACGTCCGATCGATTTTAACTAATACGTGAGTATTGGCCTTGCCCCTTTTAGATTCCACGTAGCTCCACAGAAATTTTATAGGGTTCTATTGGGTACATACTAGTCAATAGATTATAATGTGGCGCAGGAAAACCAACCTCTTGCAATAAAAGCATTATTGTAGTCACGCAGGGTAATTGCGTAATAGGATAACTTTACCACCCCGAGGACCCCTTTAAGTCGCCTTGTACGACAGACAGGGGCAAACTATATTACGGCGAAGGATATCGTGTAGGTGTGTGAAGTCCCCAACCCGCACTGGAAACTACTGCCCATGCCCTCTCACCCCTATGAGGAGGTCTATGCCCAGCAATAGGACATAATGCTTATGGCCATGTGGCCATGATGGCGATTAAGCAGGAGAGTTTCATCAAATTCCGGTAGATATTTTCTACTTAAAAATTTCGCTTTTTAATTTGATTCCAATGTGTGTCAGCAAGAGTGCAAGCGAAAGGGCGCTGTTTTTTTGATAACGCGACGGTGGCTAATAAGCTCTAATTTTGATTGTTTTTGATTGTTCTATCAAGTTTTCTAATAAAAATTATTGTATTTAGTTGTTTTAATACATTTTATACTCAGATCCAGTGAACCCCATATGATCCACTGTACCCCAAAACTGATCCAGTGCAACCCTGCAGTAGATCAACTTCCCTTTCTTTAGAAAACGGAAGTTTTTTGGTTTATTTACCACGATACACCCATTTTTATCATTTATTTATGTAACTAGATAAGTATTCTAGGGTTTCATTAAGAAACTAGTCCTTTTTAAGTGAAATGTGGAGAATTTGAACTAGAGTAAATAGGTACTTATTTAGTACGACAAATTGTTAGCGGTCGAAACGTCAGAAATTAAGGATACGCGGTATCATCACGGTAAACCAGTGAAAAAAATAATGCAACTTAATATTCACAAAAATGTGCACATGACATTCAACATCACAAAAATAAAATGAGTTGAGAAATTTTTCACAAAAACTGTAGGACACATATTTCACGTCATAATCGAACCAGCGAGCGAAGCGAACGAAGTTCTATGCTTGGGCCGAAAATCGTTTGTAGGTATGTCCAGTGTCCGGTATCTGTCCCGCTGTTCTCCTCTACAGAGGCTCTAGTATAAGTTTTACCGAAACAAAATGTTACGACCGCGTTCGCGTTTAGCTGTCAAATCCCATACAAAGTGAGGGTAAAACGCAAACGCGATCGTAAAGTTTTGTTCCAGTAAAACTTATACTAGAGCCTCTGGTCACATATCTCAACCGATTCTCGTGATATTGTGAGTAGGTTCGTTAACTATATAGATTCTTTTATCGCGTCACTTTTTCGAAATCTTAAAGTAAATTAATGTTTTTTTAAGACGTCGAAAGTTTCTACAGCTCAGAGCCGCTAGTATAAAATTACCTATTATAAAATATACCTTCGTTTCCAACAGATTATACTGCAGACAACATTAGTACAAATTGTACGTATTTATTCAGCCGGCTGCAGTCGGCAAAACTTCAGTACTATTTTTTATACCGAAATACAGTTTCACTACTCCTCGATAGGTGTCAGTATAGTACCTACCTTCCACTTTGATGAGATAAAAATATGTGTCAGATACAAATCAATTATTTTTATTATTTCTAAAATACAGAAATTTTAAAGATATTGTATTTATATTTTTTTCTTTTAACGATGAGTTTTATAATACCTTTTAATGTTAAATGATAATGCCCAACTTTTCTTCTAGCTACTCGACAATAGATGGCGCTACCAAACATAATCGCTCGCGACTTGCGATAACTGGCGTCATTGTTTTAGCAACTCATTCTTTTGGTGTTTCGCAAAACTGCTACGAGAGGGCGGAACTAGTCTCAATGTTAGAAGTACCTATTTTGTATGAGTAGGTACTCACAGTGACGCAAATATTGACAAATGATGATTGATGATTAACCACAGGCCGATATTAAGTTTAGTTTCTATTCATTCATATTATAAATATGAGATCGATTGGACACTCGCTTTGATACGCTGACCGAACGTGTACTCAACACACTCACAAATCGATATCATATTAAACTGCGAAATGTAAGTGTTACTTATATTGACCTGTAGTTGTACAGTTAACGTCAAGTATATGTATACATTTTTTTCCTTCGTTTAAGATGGGGTGCAAAATTGTAAACATGTCTGTGACGCCGACCGTAGTACCTAAACGTCACGCACGCAATTCATTCTGATATAGGCACATACACCTGTAGGTGTATTCGAAATGTGAAACAGATATATATGACAGTGCATTGTCGGTACTGAGTACCTATTACTAAATGATGATGTAAGTATACGAGTACACTTATTGGTCGCTGGATTCAGCCCAAATCTTATTTAACGGACACGGAACCATAAACGCTTACTAGTTACAATGACTCACCCACGAATAAAAAACTTCCCTTCCCCAGCCTTCAGTATCATTACATTCAGTTCAATAGAACTGTTTTGAAATTCGAAAACCCGCGGCAGTGACGTCGTAACCGCGTCGTGACGTTTTATGAACGAATGCCGCGTAACATTACGTAGTATTTGTGTGACGCGCTACTACAAGGTCAGAGCTCGGTAAACGGTTATAACCCTATAATTGTAGACTGATTATGTCTCTTATGTAATCGTTATGCGGTATTTTTAGCCGTTTATTTTGGTAACTGCTATAAAAATAGTTTTGATGGTGGATTAGCATATTATTTAATAGTGCCGCGGCTGCTCCAAGAGATCATGGAAGTGACCGGTTCTGCACCACCCGCATCCAGCGGACTCCGGCGACCTTTACCAGATCATCAGTCCACCTTGTGGGATCCCTACCTACATTATACTCAAATCATTGCTTTGTAATGTGCATGAATTTTTTTAATAAGTTACCAAAAAGTTTAAAGGAGCTGCCGCTTCATAAATTTAAAAAGAAGTTAATGCATGTACCTACTTGCTGAAAAACAGTATTACAATATAAAGGACTTTCTATCGCAAAATGTAATGTTAGCAGCATAGAACTTAAATAAATTTTGCACGCTAATAGTATTTAATATACATTATAGCAGAATAAGCAACCTATTGTCTATGTACCACCTAAGGACACTGTAAAATACTACTTATTCTATGCAAATAGAATCTTTATCTTTATCTTTATCTACCCACGCCGCGCATTTGGGTACGTGGTTACCACTCGAGAACTTTCCGCCCCAACGGCCATCGGTTCTACGTGCTATGTGCCACGCCCACTGCCACTTAAGTTTAGCGATTCGGAGGGCTATAACGGTTACCTTGATTTTGCTACGGACATCTATTCTCATTTCTGATGCGATCTCGCAGAGATACTCCCAACGTAGCCCTCTCCATTGACCTTTGGGTGACTTTGAACCTTCTTATGAGACCCATAGTAAGGGACCATGTTTCAATGCT
Organism: Epinotia demarniana; assembly: GCA_945867215.1. Taxonomy (NCBI): domain Eukaryota; kingdom Metazoa; phylum Arthropoda; class Insecta; order Lepidoptera; family Tortricidae; genus Epinotia; species Epinotia demarniana. The sequence goes on along the minus strand of OX244272.1, from coordinate 18,502,881 downwards.
ATATGCCTTCACTGGCAACATACACTGGTGAAAGACTCTTTAATATTCATGTTTCCACTTCTGCCGGCACCGCCGGAGTGCAACCCGGTCTTTTTTTTCACTTTTGGTCGCAAAACCAATAAAAATCACAAAAGGCTAATCTACGTTGCTAATTTTAGAACTGCTTACACATCCTATTCGTCACTGATTCCATGAACGAAGATTAGTTACCATATCCTTATGCCCATTAAGGAACTCCAGACGACATTCGCAGTATTTTAAGATGACATGATGTTGCGACTGGCAATCATTTCTCATTAACACTCTTAAGTGGTCTTCCCAACCAAATCTTAGAGACTCCTTGATGTGATATTAAAATTCTGATAAGTAACGGAGCTATGGTAGAAGGGGAGAACCCATTAAAACGCCAAAACAAAAACACGCTTTTCTCGATCTTGTCGTAAAATACCAATGATACATTGGGGTTTTAATAGGATTACTGTGATCGTTAGTGGCTATTAGTGAATTAATTTTCGTCAGTGTGTATGACCCACAGAGTGAACAACCAAAATTTGTCGTTCATGTGATCTATAGTTTGTGTTTGTAGTACGTTTGTACTTACACGATAACTGTTGATTCAAACACAGATTTGCATACAACCAAAAATTAGAAGTTTAGGATCATAACTTAGGCAATATAAATAAAATAAATAATATTAGGAGACAATCTTACCGAATCGAACCACCAGGAAAGACGGGAACCAAAATGTCTAAACGCCTGAAAGTAAGAAGTTTTTGAATTCGGATGAATTATTCTGGAGATTACGGTACAACACTTTACTTCTTTATAATAATATAAATATATGTAGAGAAAAGACTATCTCATCAATCAAAAGCTTATCAAAATTAAATTGTTCTGTTAAATTAAATAACTTAAGAGGAAACGCGGGCTTGCGCGTAGTTCATTCAAAAACGTGAATTTCGTGCCAACATAGTCCCCTATTTCCTCCGTCTTTAAACTCGAGCTTATCATTTTTGTAACAATGCTTAACTGGAAGTTTCTCCATATTGTTAATGACCTTGCTTAGAGCCGTATAAAAAATGGAGGTCAGTGTTAATCCCTTTGAGATGACGTAACTTATCAGTGTCATTGACCCACATAAGGATATTACACCGTAAAATAAGGAAAATGTATCAACAATATTAATGTAACTAAGCCCGTATCTTCCTGTGTAAGCATTTACATACTGTGCGTAAGAATCTAAAAAAATCGAAACGTCCAAGTTCTGTCTATTAGAGTTACAACCACGAACTTCGACTTTCGAAGTTCGGGTAGGTATTTCTATCTCTGTCGCACTTACAATACACGACTTACACGAGTGATAGAGATGCATGTATAAAGTTTCGATTTTCGTGATAGCGCTGCAGTACCATAAATATAGGTATTCATCAATTGCAATACTGGATTGCACTACTTAGACCTCAAAGGCCTTTAAGTAAGTTTTAGTAAGTTCGTAGTCCAACTTACTATTGATTCAGATGAAATAATGTAAGTACTTCTGTATGTAGTACAACGACACTGCCCATTATAAAACAGGTCATAAACAAAAATATATAAACAATTCAACGTGCGTTGTAGTTATAGGAAAATGGTGTACAATACGGTTGTGTAATTTGTAATTGGTTCTGAATCACATTAAACGTCATTAAATGCCAATGTTGCGGCAATATAAACCTTTAGCCGTGATCTTAAGGTCTAATGAGCGTGGGAAATAATGACTCAATCACTACATATTTAAACCGAATAAACTTTTTCATGGTCTTTCATTTCCAAGCTATGGTTTAGTAGCGCTTATTCATTTCTTATGTTTCCATAATGACGTTGCATTGTTAATGGTGATCGGAAAACAACCCGTCTCCCTTTTTATGAATTTATTAGGTGATTTGTCATAGTTAACAATGTGACTTATATAGAAGTTTCCTTTGATGGAATCATTTTATAACATGGAATATACAACTATTTTAAAGCGATGTCTTAAGATTCTTTATCAAACGAATCCATTTTTTATTAACAAACGAGGGTTAATGTTTTTATTAATAAAATAAATGAACCTGTGAATCTATTCAAAGGTGTATGTGAAGTCCCCAACATGAACTGGCCCAGCGTGGGGACTAATAGTTACTGCTCGTACCCTCTCATTCATGAGAGGAGCCCTGGGCCCAGCAGTGGGAGGACGTATAATGGGCAGTTTTTTTATGATTACAATGCTCTAATGAAAAATTGTGAACAATGTATATTGCATGGCTAAATTGTGCATCTGCTCTCGGTACTCATTATTATAGTGGCCAACATATTTTCTTCTATATTGATTATCTTTGTCAGCGCCGCTACAAATCCAATTTAATATTAAAAATGCATAGAATTAAATGTATTCGCTGTGTTTTCAATACATCCCCACTAAAATGATAACTGTAAATCTGATGAAAACCGGTGAAATAGCACCAATGCATCACGGCATTAAATTAACGATGTTAATTACCAAACAAACAGTTAGCCACCGGCTGATAAGACAATCAATAGTTTGTAATCTAAAACAAAACGTAGTATCACACTTTAAACATACACCAAGTTACAACGTTTTAGTTAAAAATAGTAAAACTATGAATAACTGACTCATATAAGTACATGACACCACTATTTACACTTTACTTAAACTAGGAACATAAAATTGATGAACAATGCATTTGTTTGACTCATTAAACGCAATCTTGTATGGAGTGATATGATTTTTCACCTGTTCACATATAGTTCTCACGTTTTCAGTAGTCTGTTGCAAATGTGGTTATGGTTTGTTACCCCAATGCCGCATCCTAGTGAGTCAGGTCGTAACTGTGAGTCAGTCCTCTCGTTTCATGAATGAAATTCTCGACATCCATATTTGGGCACATAGTGGACCATGACTTGCACACTTTGGACACAATTTCTAGAGCGCGTGAGAAGATCTTAAGATTTAGTAGTGTGTTGTTCTGAAACTATTGCCAATATTCCCTTCATGTCCAGTCATCACTTTCAATAGGCAACGGTTGGGAACTTTCTTCTCTTGCGGGATTTCTTTGCGTTTCTGATGTTGCCTGGAATATAAAACAAGCGAATACGGGGCGAGTCACTAGTATAATCATCATCATCATATCAGTCGAAAGACGTCCACTGCTGGACAAAGGCCAAAGAGTGCCATAATGATCGATCCTGCGCCAGCGGACTCCCGCGACCTTTATCAGGTCTTCAGTCCACATTGTGGGCCTACCAACGCTGCGCCTTCCGACTAGTATAATATAAATGTGTAATTTTCCATGGTTTCTAACAAAATATTCATAATAAATAAACACATAAACATTCTTGAAAATCGTGTGATTTTCCAAGTTCAGTTAATATATTGTCTGGTTGATGTAACTGGTGACCGAAGAGCTGGCGGTTTTCTCGCGCAACGCATTGCAATTCAGCGAGAAAATGCCACCAACATCATCAGTGCATTGCCTCGAGGGCCTTTTTTAGATTTAATTTAATTAAGTTAATGTTCATTATGTATGTATGTATGTAAGCACTTCATTGTACACAATAACAGGTTAAGGAATATATATGTCACACAATAGATCAAAGTACAAAGGCGAACTTATCCCTATAAGGGATCTCTTCCAGCTAACCTTTGAGCAATTGAGAGGAAGGTAGGTAGAACGAGATAGGCAAACTTATACCGTGTACAAAAACAGAGAAAATGAAAGCAAATCCTAATTAGTATTAGTTCTAGACAAATAAAAACATGCCAATACATATATAAATATACAATATAAAATATAATACACACTAACATATGTAACATATATATCGCAAATATACAATAAATAAATAAATACTATATTCAACCAATACACAAGTCATTGGAAAGCCACAACTTCTTCAAATTCATCTTAAGTGACGCAACAGACTGCGACTGTCTCAGCGACAAAGGCAACTCATTCCACAATTTAACAGCGCGCGCAGTAAAAGATCTGGAGTATGTTCGCGTCTTTCTAGACGGTACAGCAAGAGTAAGGTTAATACTCGACCGCAAGCGGTGGCCACTGCCGTCTGCCATATAACTAAACCGCTCAGAAAGGTAAGGAGGGGAAGTAGGGCTGAACAGTGTATTGAAAAGTAATGACAGGATATGCACATCCCTGCGCCGGCGAATCGGTAACCATCGAAGCTTAGAGCGGAATTCAGAGATATGATCATACTTGCGTAGACCAAATACATATCTGATACATACATTTTGTAGACGCTCCAGCTTATCTAGTAGCTCCTCGTTGAGGTCCAGAAACGCAATATCGCCATAGTCCAGAAGAGGAAGCAAAAGAGATTGAGTAAGGGTCAACTTGGTACGAAGAGGAAGGAAATTCTGGAGACGTCTTAGGGAGTGAAGGGATCTAAAGATCCTCTGACTCACCTCAGCTATATGGGGTGACCAAGAAAGCGTCTGGTCCATGGTGATACCCAAATTCCTGACAGTAGAGGACAGAGGAATAGAAATTCCATCAAAAATAATGTCAGGCACCACCACCTCTGAGAGCTTATCTACATAGTAAGGACTACCAATAACAATCGCTTGCGATTTCTTCGCATTAATTTGTAAACCATACTTACACGCCCAGCAGCGTATAGATTCTAGGTTTCGATTGACTTCCGAAATTAATGAGGAGATATCATCCACAGTAGCCGCTGCATAAATCTGTAGGTCATCTGCGTAAAGGTGATATGATGTAGTTAGGGATTCGGTGATACTATTTATAAAAACGGAGAACAATAATGGAGAAAGCACCCCGCCCTGAGGAACGCCAGCGGAGAGTTCGCACCACTCGGACATCTTGTCATCGAACGTAACGCGCTGGCGCCTGCCAAAGAGGTAGCTGCGAAACCAGGATAAGGGAGTTTCATAAATGTTAAGAGAGCGGAGAATACCTATTAGAATATCAAAATCTACCGTATTAAAAGCACTGCTAAAATCAAGAAGAACAAGGACAGTGAGCTTTTTGGACTCGATATTGAGACGAATGTCATCGGTGACGTTAACTAAAGCGGTGACCGTGCTATGCCCGGGGCGGAATCCGGATTGGAAAGGATTAAACAAAGAATTTCTGTTAAGATGAGAAAGGAGACGACGATTAACATAATGTTCAATGATCTTTGACAAAACTGGGAGAATAGAACATCAACATTATCATCTTGTTTACTATTTAAATTCATAAAGTAAAAAAACCCCGACACAGCAAATAACCGAACATAGGAGCTTAGTAATTATCATCTGGAACGACCAGATTTTTGAATTAAAAAAACTTGACGCTTCACCGTGTCGTAGGTAGTCGTTGTTTTTCGGCTGCGTGTTTCACTTGAACTACAATCCGTTTGGATGTCAGACAAATGGTCGTCAGTCTTAAAGTTGCAAAAAAATATTCAATTTATTTCTCAGGCAGTAGATATGAAAAATCTCATCATTTCCCAACTCAGTATGTATTCGTATTAAATTCATAGTGTATATATATATATATATATATATATATATATATATATATATATATATATATATATATATATATATATATTTCTTCCTTCAATAAAGGTTTTGAAAGTTCAACTAACTCAACCCTAAATTATACTTTCCATGAAAATATTTATATTTGTTAGTACTGTTATCAAAAAACGTGATAATTCAAGGTACGCAATCGAACATGGGAGTATATAATATATTTGCAATCATACATACAATTACCTGGGTATTTGTATTTTTCTTACATTTCTCTCATTAAGCTTAAGGATCCATCATTTTGTTGGCGGTGGCGGCATTTTTGCCCATAGCATTGGCAGTACTGCTGACTACTCCAGGCGAAGCCTCGATTCACCTTTAATAGAGGCTGATTACTCCAAAATTGTGGATTCGATTGCTTGCCATATTTCAAAAATATTTGTTTTTATTCAGATTTGTATTTTGACAGTGAAAACGATAAATTTTCAACATTTTAAGTTTAGTTTGAACTTTTTATTGCAGATTGTACTTTTTTGCACAGTCATCAACTACTCATTGAGAGGATTGTAATGTAATGAGCCTAGTTTAGGAGTAGCTATGGCCACCTTCTGCTTTCGTCACCAGACCTCGGTTAGGATATGATATAGAAGTGCATTGGCACTGCAAAAATAAAAAAAAATACATAATTTAATAAAGTTTGAAAAAACAAAATTAAACTTTGACTAAGAGCTTGGCAACTAATGTGAAAAATGTTCATTTCAACCTTTCCTCGTAAGCCTTCGGCACAAAAGTGTCGAAATATGGAAAAGCCCAAGCCACGTACCATTAAAGTAACAGTCAAATTAACAAAGAATATAGAACTTTATATCAAACAGAGTAAGATTATTTTTGCGTTTTTTTGACTTCCCGATTGACACATGATTTTTAGCACGTCCGTCCTTACAGCTTCCGAAGACACGCATGTGCCCAAGCATGTAGCAACGGTATTCTGACCAAAATCACATGATGACCACACTGTTTCAAGACTTGATTCAGATAGCATAATAATAATGCACCATGCACCGTTTATTTCAAATTTAATTATTCACCTCTTAACGAGCTTTAAACATTATTACTTTTTTTAAGCTTTGAATGAGAAATTGATAAATTAATTCCATTCCATGAATGAAATACCTTTCATGCATGAGCGTTGTTTTATCTTAATTACTATGCAGTAGTGGACGACATTATTCACTGTTATTCAATTATTATATTATGGAGATTCTTGTCAATATTTTTATTACTGAGCCTATGCCTACCTTATCAATATTAGAACTATGAAACGCCACACCGGCTGTTTGGTGATCAAATATGTTGCACGAGGGTATTTCCAACTTTTTCTTTTCTGTCAGCCTTGATCTGTGCCTTCTATTGTTCACTCTTTACCTGTTTTTCTTTTGAAAAATTGCCTCATCGTAAGTGCTTATATAGTTTGTATTCATATGTCTGATTTACATTCAGCCGAAGTGAGCAGGGAAGTGGGCAGTACAGGTGTAATACCGCATTTTACGCCCGTCCTGCCCACTTCCCTGCTTACTTCGGCTGAATGTTAATGCAGCATTACGTTGATGTGTTAAGTAAGATATAGCTAGTTATCACCGCTTCATAATTTTATGAAATATGACCTACATACAAATTGTGTTTAAACAATATCTATCTAATATGTGCATTCTTAAAAAGGTTCATTGCTTGAGAATATAGAGCAGCATTAGCTCTAAATTTAATTAATTATTGATTATTTCCCTCGCATTGCACAATGCCACCGGCATTCCGAAAGTTGTCCCCAATGATAATACAGATCAACTTACGCATCTCGTCGCAATGGCCGGTCTGTGAGTCAGAGTGAAAGTGACCTTCACACCGCGAATACCGCGGCCAGACAAACATACATAACTATTCGTAACCATGACTCAACATTGACATTGATTCTACATTTCAAAATAGGATATAACCCACTAATTTCACAGCGTGAACTATGATATAGGTCCTTAAGAACAGTACAACAATGTTCATTTGACTTTATTCTCTCGTAATTTCGTGGGTGTGAAATGAGGCACCGTATAAAAGGTTATTACAGAAAATTATTCATCAGTCGAGTTCGTTTAAGTCATGCAGTTATTGCTAGTTGAACCAATAATCTGCAGTTATTTGTTTCGTAAAATAAGGAAAAAAAATGGTAAGTTAACTTAACTATGTTTACTGTCTTTTGTCTATTTCTAGGAAACTCGGGTCAACGACCTATCTACTAGCTACTGAATTGAATATGCGTCTTGAAAAAATAGTTAAGCTGAAATATTAGCACGACTGGGACAAGTAACAACATTTTCTTTCATGTGCATGTTCAGTCACAGTTGACGCAATATACGTATACACCATGACTCGCCGTATTACAAATGAAATGTGCGAGAGCGTAACTATATCAGTGACATACGTAGACCGTACACCATAAAGCATGGATCAATCGGGCATTTAAACTAAAGCTCTTCAGAGGAATTAACAAAGGTATTTGCATCATACGACGGAAGAGGTTAATAGATTTCATAATAACAGTGGCAGCTATAATAGAGATTAGAGAAAAATATTAGTAGTAAGGAATAATTACATGCCTAAGACTTGAGATTAAAGTGAATTGAGAATTGATTTAGCAACGAATATGATTCCAAAATACAATTCGAAGTAGCATAGTACATTTTACTTGAAAAGAGAAACAAAAATAAAGGGATATCCGTAAGGCTGCCGACAAAAATGTTACTCATAGGTCTATAATAGTTCTATTCTGTTTCGTGTAATAATGACTTCGCAATTATTGTATTTAGACCGTATATAACGTTTAGATTATCATCCGGAATTGTAACGTGCGTCATAAAAATCCCAAATCACAAAAACATTGCTGTAAACATATTGCTGAAATATGGCCTACCTTAATTTGCTTTTATTTAAACGGGTGCAGGTTGCAGACAGACAATCCTACTATATTACACTTATTATTATATATGTGAAAGTTTCCAATTTCAGTTACTGATACTTTTTGCATGATTATACAAAAATTGCTGACTGGAAAGGACATTCTTTAATTTGTGCCACAACAAAGAGGCGTCATAAAATTTGATTTTATTTTCTTCTCAATCGGTCTTTATTATAGCTAGGTACATAATATATATATACAGGAAAATGAGAGATCAAGAAAAAAAGTAATTTACTACAATGACAACTTCTGGCGCCGCCATTGCAAACAACGTCTCATGAACGATTTTTAATCTTGAAGCAACATTGGTAGTCATAATATTCACAACCTTTACAACCCACCTCACCATTCAACCAATATCTATAATCATTCTGAGAGAACAACTATGTGTGTTCTGTGGTCAGACTTTTACTGGTTTTGATGTTAGTTAGTTCGTTAGTTAATATTGAAGTGGCAGCCTCAGGGGCCTTTGCCAAAGACAGTTTTGATCTTTAACATAGTAACGAAAAAAAATCGGGCAAACTGACAAGAAGCAAGTTAGTTTTATAAAGAAAAATACCGGCCAAAAATGTAAATTTTACTGTTAAGTTGCGAACATAAAACGAACTAAAACTATACTTAACTAAAATCTAATGTTATTTAACGAATACGGCGTCTCGGTAGACCACGTAGGAGATGGCGAGACGAGCTTGACGTCTTTGACCAAGACTGGTGGGAGCCTGCCCAGGACAGGGATGTGTGGAAGAAAAAGAGGGAGGCCTTTGCCCAGCAGTGGGACACTTGAGGCTCTTAATAATAATAATGTTATTGGCTCACGAGGTAACCGCCATGTGGGATGTTGATTCGACGAACATCATCCCGATAGTCGTTTCGGCGAACGGTTTGATAGCGAAGAGTCTCGACCGTCACCTCAAGAGACTCTCGCTAGATGGCTGGATCAAGGGTCAGATACAGAAGGCGGTACTCCTGGACACTGCGCGAATAGTCAGGAGGTTCCTGTCTCTGTCGCCCTGACCACCGGTAGCTTAGGCCCCGCCTCGCTGCCGGCGGTACCCTAGGTTAGGTTTTTATAATGGTTTTATGTTTTATATGTATTGTTTTATATTTTACTTTTTATATAATTATTGTAAAAACCTAACTTAAGAGAAATATTAAATAAAGAGATAATGTTATTACGAATAAAGAAGTCGCATAAAATGGCGATGAATGGAGTGAAAACTAAACGAAGTAAAGATTTAGAGTTAACAGAGCGAGGAATATAGGGAGGAAAAATATCATACAAAGAAGAAGATAGTCTACAGCATTCGAAAATAATATGATCTAAAGTAGGTACCCTCATCCAAACATTTGCCTTGATGTGAATTGTCGGTAAACGTAGTCTATATGACAAAAACGTCACTTTAATTTGTAGCTAAGTAGGTTTTAGTAAATAATATCATTCGACAATCGACATGCCAAAATTAATTTCAAATTCCTTGTATAATTCAATAAAGGCTTGGTGTAGTGCTCAAAATACACTAGGTTTGGATGTGACACAAAAAGTTGTGTATTGGTAGCGTTTGGCATACAACATAACCTGGATTAAAATATGGAATACCTTCCGAAAATCAGCCACCTTTGGGCTCTTGGCATACTAATTTTCATTTTCCATGATTTTAATAATAGTATTGATTATTATACATTCAGTCACTCGCTCCTAACAACGCAGCTTTTATAAACCGTGGGAAAATGAATTAAAACAATGAAGAGTATCTTTCGGCGCCTTGCGCGAACCATGCGCGAACCAATTGTAAGAAGCTACTTAAAAGTTACTACCTAATTAGATGAATAAGTGTAGGTAAATAATAAAATTGTAGTCAACAACAGCCAATTGTTACAAGTATTATATTATAAGTAGTAAACTTAAGTAACGCGGGATGAGCCGCGCGATCTCGCCAATTATTGCCTAAACCTTTCAAGTTTTAAACAGTTGCTTTATTTGCAACACAACTATTGTTAAAGAATTTGTAGTACATGAAAAAAAATTGTGATGCAATTGGGTACGAATATTAGTTATAGTTTTGGGGAACGTAATATACATACCTACTTACTTTTTATCCCGGAAATCATCCGTTAAAAGGGTGACATATTATATGGTAGTGAAAGTTTCTATAGGAGTGCGATAATCAGTTGTACGAACTACGAAGTATAGATAAACTTTGTAATTAAATTATTCGTAAAATCTATTTCCTCGTTTTCAACCCCCCGATAAATCCCAAGGGGTGTTGTAAGTTTAACACGTGTATTTCTGAATCTGTGTGTATCTTAAGCATCATGACTTGATCATAATAACTTGTACATTTCCATAGTCATTACAATTATAATGTAACAATATTGTTATCTGATCATCGATACGTGTCGTGTCCGGCCCGCGGTGGGGGCCAGGGTATTTTCTGTCTGCGTCACAGTCAGGTATTGTGAGAGCTCACGGATTCTGCTAGTTCGACGTCAATGATCAATGAGCGATTGTGAATTAAGGAAATGAGGAATTTTATGGTATAAACTTTGGAATTTTTACACAGGATCCGTTTCAGATTGGGTTGGTTTACTATGAATTTAACTTTAATTTAAACATAATTTTCTTGGAGAGACAAGTCTAACACTTAAAATGTGTTTTGTCCCGGTCTTACGAACAGAAATGTCGAGAGACAGATAAAGAAATTTAAACACCATTTTAGCTAAAAGGCAGAAGAAAACATTACCAGGCAAAAATCTCTCATATTGCCTTCAAAAATTCGACAAAAACGAGTAGGTATGGTAAGATTTCTTTCAAGATCTTTTTGGGACTTCATTGTCCGTTCGGAAACTTAAGCTTTCCTGACGCTTTTTATCTCGTGCCTTCTTTCCACTCCTTGCTGATAACTGCACGTTCCGGTCAACAATATAAATACGGAGTCAGGTCGTAAATCTCAGTAAGGGGTTTTCATATTTATCATAAAGCTAACGTCACTAATACTGAATAATCTGTAAGCACATGACTGCGACGTCATTAATCCTAGTACTTACAGATAATGGCTTTTAGGAAATTGACTGTTGGTATTTTATTGTTGAATTAATTGCTTGGTGCATAATTTTCCTGTTTTAAATAAGAAATGGAGATATTAAAATTATTACATAGGTACACTACAATATTTTTTTGAGTTCCGTACCCAAAGGGTGAAAATGGGCCCCTATTACAGGCTGCGCTGTCCGTCCGTCCGTCCGTCCGTCTGTCCGTCTGTCACAGGCCACCAGGCCACCAGGCTGTACCGACAGTTGACATTTTCACAGATGATTTATTTCTGTTGCCGCTATAAATACTAAAAACAGAATAAAATTATATTTAAGGGGGCTCCCACTCCCATACAACAAACGTGTTTTTTTGCCGTTTTTTATAGATAATGGTACGGAACCCTTCGTGCGCTAGTCCGACTCGCACTTAGCCGGTTTTTTTTTTATCGGTAGGAACATCATTAATTTTGTGGTACCGCCTGTTTTACTGTATGTAATTGATTATTTATTTGATGCCAATTATACAGGGTTAAATTAAATTCGTGAATCAAATGGCAAAATGTGAATCTAACTATTATTAATTCTGAGCAACTTTTACCATGGTAAACGATGAGTTTTGCAAAAAAAAAACAGCTTTTCATACATTTTCGTCAGTCTGAAATGAGCAAAGTCCAATAAATAGTTTGCTATAAGTATATACATTATTTACATTTTTCTACCATGATTCACGATTTTCGTTTCACCTCGTATATTATATGTGCGAGAGTGACATATCATTTCTTTCAATTAACACTTTCACTGCCAGCACCCTGCGTACCGGGCGCTCTGTTCGTAGGCACTTTTCTCTACTTAGCGGAAAACCATTGGCTACGAGCGTAGCGCTGCTACGAAATTGTTAACAGTGGATGTGGTTTGACCTTTACTATGCATCGTAATTATTTTGTCATATTACTGGCTCTAATAATAAAACCCAAATAAATAAATAAAGAAAATAATTTTGATTGCAAATGTGTATGTTTTCGTTAGACTGTATAGTTATATGTACCTACACAGTTAGTTTCACCGGGCCTCAAAAGGTAGACTACGTTTTTTTAATTCAGGCATTTGTCCCACCGCCGGCGAGTAGCGAGTACTCTCATAGTAATTCTTACTCGCGCGAGTAAAAGCGAGTAAGAATTACCATGAGAGTAGGTACTCGCTACTCGCCGGCGGTGGGAAAAGTGCCTTATATTGGTATCCTATTTGACGCCCGCGCCCCCGGCGTGTCAGAATAAGTGCGCGCAACAAATTCCAAACTCATCAGGTTAAATAGACCTCTGCGTTTTTACCGTTTCCTCTGACATCACTCCTCTGAAATCATTGTTTGTAAACAGTTAAACATCTCAAACAGCGTACAAGTGTTTTGTTTGAATTGCTTTATAAGGCTTTAAGACGAGTATAACCCAGTTTAATACAGTATTTCTTCTCCAACAAGTATGTCCGCGTTATTTGCGACTTCTGATTTCGGTCAAGTATCAATAGCGTAAAATACGCCGGACCTGAATGAATGATACGGATTTGCGTCATTTCCGACCGTGGAACGTTGAAATCGATATGAATAAGTCTTTAGTTAAGTCATGAATGATTACAAATGTTCCGATAAGGATGGCTAACAAGTTACCTACAAAAATCATACCTTGTCACTTTGATTAGTGATGTTATCACTTGTCTATCATCATTATCTGGAGGCACGGTAGTCTATGGGCAACGGGATTAATTTCTTGATTAAAAATTCCCGGGATATGATGCCAATAGTGGACTTATGAAACATATAAAGTTTCAGTTACATAGGTCTTTTACGTAAGATTTTATTGATATCTAAAAAATGCCGAATTCGTTACTGACTCACTCACTCACTCACGAGCGTAATAAAACATACATACATACATACATTTACATACATTCATGCCTTTATTCCCAAAAGGGGTAGGCAGAGCACATGAAACGTATGTTCCAGCGCCACTTTTAGCATAAATGTGGGTATAAAAGATCGACTAAATGTGATATTGCATTGATAGGTTGCTAGCCCATCGCCCCCAATACACTTCATTCCTGGTCCCTTAGTCGACTTTTACTTTCCCACAGGACGAAAGGGGGTGGTGAAATTCTAACCTGACACCACACGGGCGTAATAAAAGCGTGTTAAGGTTGCAAAAAAATTAACATTAACCCCCCAACCCCTTAAACTAGGGGATAGAATTTTAAATGAGACTTCCGCAAATGTTGATGCTAGAGGTCTGGAAATTGATATAGGGACTCCTTGTATAAACAATACTCATATAGCTCCGTAGTTCATAGCTTTCAGTGTGAAAAAGATATCAGATCGCAATTAGCGCTTAGCTTCCTGCTCTACCAGCCACGCTCTACAAATTGTATATCTTGGCTAAAAAGTATAGACCCGTCGCCTAATAATATCATCATAAATGTATACAGTATGCATGCGCGGGAGTCTATGCGGCGACCGGGATTTGTGCCCAACAAAGCTATACTTTTTAGCAAAGGTGTAGAATTTGTATAGCGTGGCTGGTAGAGTCAAACCGTGTGGAGTAGGAGGCTTGGGGCTAATTGCGATCTGATATATTATTAACGCTGAAAGACGGAGTCTTGGCAATTACTTTACATGAAATGATTTTTAGTGGGTCATACATTGTCAAAGAATATTGAATTATATGTCATGTGGAAATATTACATAAATTCTGTTGTGATTGATTTATTTAAACTGTATTGCTTCTACCATACAACATTTATATAACCGTATAATATTTACTATAAGAACCTTCAATAAAATTGGCGGACTACGGATTTGTGCTCCCGAAACGTTGTGTAACCTCCCTGTGCAACTTGGAGTAAGGCGGAAATTGGAGGGAAATGAAAAAAAATTGTCGCCAGGTATTCGATTTAGACCATCATTTGATTATATAAAAAGTGTACACACTTTTAGGCAACTGCTGTTTCTAATCGACTGCCTCGCGACAATTTTTTTTTCATACATTTTTATTTCCGCTCCAGACTCAAATACCGCGAGCCATCCGCTTGCCTATTGGAAACTAAACTACGCGTCATAGCTCTGAATAAAACAAGTATTTGCCGATATCAACAAAAGACCTCCTCTTGTAATAGAAGCCAACAACAAAACTCGCCTCTATGACCGTGACTTGTATTTGGAGCGAATACAATTTTACTGGAACACGATTGAGACTCTGTAATAAATTTGTGTATGTTGCCGGCTGTACCCATCCTGGACTTGGTCACCAAAATATACTTTAAACTATTATCTAATAGTTTACTCATGGATGTGAGTCAAGGGCGTTCGCAGGTTAAAGTAGTTACCTATACATTGATCGATTTTAATTTCCGATCATTTAAAAACTTTCTAGACCAGTTAAATATATTTGACCCGTGCCAAGATCAAGAATGAATCACGAAAACTCGGCTATTTCTAATATGTTAGTAGTCAGTGAAAAATGCAAAGAATGAAGGTATGTTGTTTTCCATATTTTCTTTTGATGCGTCATTCTAGGCATTGAAAATTGTATGCGCTGTATGAGTTTAGTTAGTTTAATCATTTTTAATGTGCTGCGTGGCAGTGAAGTATTTAATGTTTATTTCAAAATTATAAGGGAATAATCGCCCAAAGTTAACTGGTATTAGGGTAAACGTTTCAATGTTTCATTGTAATTGATACCCGACCGATTGATACTTTATTGCTGTGACTTAAGATTGAAGGTGCCACTGGGACGTCATATATATCTTTATTTATTTTTTCCAGTTTTCGTTTTGTTCGTGATGTTTTTATATTTAATCCAGTGAATAGAATGACCAGACATTAATACAAATACTATACAAATATTCTTTATTGTTCACCAGACGTTAATACAATACTATGCAAATACTATTTATTGTTCACCAGGCATTAACATGTATTAGAAAAATAGAGGTAAATTAAACATAAACAATGGTAGACAACATGCGCCTTTATCGCTTAAAAGAGATCTCTGCCAGACAACCTTTGGGTTAATTAAGACATTTGACATGAAAACATTTTTTTTTGTGTAAATTCAGCTAAACGACAAAATAACTATTAGATATTTAGTGAGTTCATTCAACTGTCCTATACCTAGTATGTAATTTTAAAGTATAACCCGTTCGCGCTAAGTTTACCGGTCCGTTTTTCGCTTTGTTTCAATCTGAGGTTTAACTATGGGTAATGGCAAAACTTTAAGAAGTGATTTACGAAATATGGTGTTAAAGGATATGACTTATTTCAAAAATGTGAAGAAAAACCGTTTTGCTAACGCTACCCTTCGAGTGACGTCATATCGCCAGCGGCTAACTAACTACTAGCGCGAACGGGTAGTAAAATAACTACCGTAATCTTATCTAAACATAGCCAAATTTATAATAAATAAGTCCACTTAAATATTTTTAACTTTGATACCTTTTACATTATTGCCGTCCAATAGAGTTGCATATAGAAAAATAAAACACCATTTACTACAATGACCATTGTCTCGGCCGCGAGGTTATTGAACCGTCCCAGTAGTAAATTTATCGAGCGTTCGACATTAGCGCAAGAATTGCCCTCAAGGATACAGCCATTCATGATTGTGTACAAGTGTGGTACCTTACGTCACGCGTGTATAAACGCTGTGCCAGTGTGCGTTTGTATAGCGTTCTTTAGTAGTTGTACTATCAGAACCTACTCGCGATTAGAAGTATCGATGTGACTTTTGAGTAAGTAAATGATAAACGGACTTGGGTGCATCTAGTAGGCAGTAGTAGTAACTGAGGCTAGTTAAATAAACAACATCATCCCTCGTTGGTCTTTTATTCACTTCCATGGGTCTCGTAATGTTTCCGTCCAATTTGCAACACAATTGACAGTTAAATATAGTTTTTTTATACTAGCTGTCCATGCAGCTCCGCCCGCGCGATTCTGAGCATCCAGGTGGAGTAGTGAGATAAAAATAAATACCTAATCTTTGATATTCAAAATGAAAAAAAACCTTAATTACATCGACCATGACAATATAAATAAATATACTGTAGGAAGCTATTACCAAGCGAATTCAAATTATTAACAACGATTTGCTGCTTTAGTAAAAAAAACATGTTTCAAAACGATCACAAATGACTGTTGCACAGGACTCGTTAAACAATCATTCTTACTGCACATAAAGCTAAGGCTTAGATTAGTCTAAGGCAGCGTTTACACGAACGTTGCAACAGGATGCACGAGAAAAGCCGGAATAGGGAGCGACGGCCTTACAGTAGGATCCGTAAGGATACGCCAGGGATCCACACGAGGCACGCACGTGAAACCTTCCAGCACAGACGTGCGTGTGAGAGTAGACACTCGGATCATGAGACGGCCGCGACATACTCTCGATTTTTCTCGCACTACACCTCTTGTTCTAAGTGTTCTAATAAGAGAGAGACGGATAGCGCGAGAAAAATCAGGAGAGCTCGCGTGCCGTCTTGTGATAGCCGTGCTGTAATGTGACAAATCTCGTCTCAACAGTTAATGTACCTATGAAACACTTGTCAGAACTTTATTTTTAGTTGGGGTGCGCTGTGCAGCCAAGTGTAAAAATATGGGTGCATACAACATACTCATAAACAAGTTCCATCGCTCTTATGTCAGCAAATTAAGATTTCGATACCTATTTATAAGAGGACAAGCTTCCGCCCGTGATTTCGTCTGCATGGACCCGGAATAAAAACTATCCCACACTTATTTTAATCCAGGTTATAAACTATATTCGTGCTAAATTTCAACGAAATAGTTTAAGCCGTTTAAGGAAGATTGAGTAACAAAAATTTCAACGTTCGCACTTATAATATTACTAGGATCAAATTTTTTGCACTTGAACATACATACAACAATCGTTAGTGCGTACATAGTCTTAAAGGCTATGTTTACACTAGCGATACGACAGGACGGACGACAAAGGCCGGAATAGGAAGCGACCGGCCGATAGACGGATCCATAAGCTTGGATACGTCAGGGATCCACAGTACACAGATCACGGTCTCCTAGATATTGAGAGTGAAAATGAAAATAACACCGTACTAGTATGTGTTCTTCTTTATTTTTAATGAGATTTTTTGTAAATTGACCTTTGTGTGCGTTAACGTCATTTTATGGCCACGACGGAAGACCAGCGCTGGTCCTGCCAGCATTACGCTGAGTTGCGAAAATTTACAGTTTGTTTTTTATTTGTCACCAATAAATATTTTCTTTCTTTGCTATGTTACTTGCATTGACTTACTATTTAGGGCCACCCCACACCTGGCGTCTTTCGAGCGTCTTTCGAGCGTCGTCCCATAGTAAGCGGGCGAGCGAGGGGCGAGGCGAGGTGGGTTGGGGGGACGGTTTACTATGGGACGACGCTCGAAAGACGCCAGGTGTGGGGTGGCCCTTACTACGTAGACTGGCCACCTAAAACAATTTTCTCGGCGTCTTCCATCTACCCGCCATCTTGGAATTCAGTACAAGCGGCTGCAGATTATGCAAATACTCTCACTGGGGGTAGGTTAACATGCGCAAACTTATGCCAGGGGATGTCTGCTCTATACAACTCAATGGTTTCTTGACTTCTCGTGAACTCGTGACGTTATCCTCTTGTCGATCGTAATAAAACATGTAAGTACCAAATAAGTAATAATAATTACGAAGGCAAGATAAATATTAAAATAAACGAATTTGACAGCTGACAGAGACGATAAAACCCCGCCGCCTTTGGTTACGCTTGATGAATCAGTGTAAATAATAAGTAAATAATCCATGAAAATGGCAGTGATTTAACATACGTACTTACCTACACAATTATAATAAAAAAAAAACAACAAAAACTCTAATACTAACCGTATTCCATTTAAGATATGAAAAAAGGAAACGTAAAAAAGTAGGGTCTCTATTGTTTCCCATAAAATTTAAGATCCGATTTTTTCAGTCCATAACGTTTTCCACCATATTTTTTTCTAGTCATATTGTCGAAAGTCATAAAATTTAACAATATACATTGGAGTTCCGATTTTTGCAGGTCATCATTATTGTTAGTCATAAAATTGGTTACCCATAACGTTCAATGTCCCGGTGGTATGCAATTACATAATGTTACAGGCAATAATCTAGTTTGTAATAATTATTGTAAGGTATTTTTTCGCAAGTCATAATGATTGGTAGTCATCTGATTAGTTAGTCATATCATTAAATTTCACGGTGGTGTCACTCTTCATAATGTTAAAGCCCATAAACACACTCCCAGAAAAATAATAAAATACATGTTTTTTTTACTACCGAACGTTACTGAACGCGTTCTTCCAGACTGCTTTATAACATACCCACATCCCCATTGATTATAATTAATCTGAGTACTTTGGCAAAAATAAAGAGTGATGCGATTGAAAGATATTTATGCCGCTCACTGTTTTGTTTAGTGGTCAGAATACGTTGAAATAAGTATGTTTTGTTTTGAAACTTTTTTCTATAAAATCAAAAATGGCCGAAATATTTAACCCGAAAGTTAGGAAAAATATGTACTTGTCAACATTTCGATGAATGTTGTGTCATTATTGGTTCTGGCGCGCTTAGGGTCACGGTACAACTAACACTCCTCCCCGCTTCGCTCGTCGTCGTACCTACACCGACCTGCCTTAGAAGTCCAATATCTTGGCCATTTTTTATTTCAGAGAAAAAGTTTCTAATAAAACATGCTTATTTAAACGTATCCTTTACGAAACAGTCATAAACCCTTCGCGCTTTATTTATTTATATTTATTTATTTATCTATATGACTTTGGATGTTATAGATTTGGCCTCTTAGACTTAATTCACTTTAGGCATTAAAACGACATGAATAGCAATCATTAGTACGTTGAAATATATGCCTTAGAATATTTATGAATAATTATCGATAGACCTTTGATCGTTATGGACATCAATTTCTGACTTTTGTGATTATAATACTTAATATTATGGGTCATTAATGTTAGAACTACAAAAAGTTATACTTAACAAAGATTATGACTACTGATGTTTATGTCTATAAATTATATGGATATCAATTTCTGACTATCGAAATTCGGAAAAATAAGTTTATGGGAAACAAAGGGACCCCAAAAAAGTATTGTGGTAGAAGTGATATGATCGGAATTAGTAAAACTGGTACAATAAGTATGTCTCTTTGATATCGTAGATAAACGAAGAAACATGGATGTTTTTTCCCGATATAATTATAATGTTGTGTGTACGAAGTATAGTTTTACTGCTGCGGAACGCTTTATCGTCCAGTTTCAATTAAAATCAATCGAACAATGTAGCGAAGAGAGCGGCTTTACGCACTGGAGACCCAGGATGCAGTATATCCGGGTTATCCGGATGACACGAAATCAGTTCAGTTCGTTCAGGCCGTTGACCGGTTAAAATGTCGAATCCGGGTTGTGAATTTGAGGGATACAGTGCCTCCTTTGGTATTTTCTTTCTAGGCCGGGTGAACAAATAAATTAGAACATTTAATTTTTTTTTAAATAGTTAATGCCGGTATGTACTTACCATATGGCAGTGACAGTCTATAGGTAACAAAATACCTAGAGCTTAAATATATTGAGAAAGAATCATTATTCCACAAGCAAATAAAGTATTTGCTGGTTGAAAACTAGTTTTACAACATGAAGGAATATCTAAGTTATAAGGTTCAATATTGTTAGTGTGTCTTAGTTTTTAAGTACTAGATTACCAGAGTACCAACTTTATAATATTGATGTGACCTAACGGGGTTTATGCTGGAACATGTTACTACTTATAAAACCCATAAATGCAATAAATATAATATATGAATATGAACAGACTAACCACAGACTCGCCACAATAATAATTACCACCACTGCAAGTTACTTACTATTTATTGGTGCATCGGCTCCACGCACGCGCTTCCGAAAGGTCCCGTGATACCATCTTGCCTCCTCTTTCTAATTTGCAGTGCGAGTAAGATAATCGCTGATATCGTGTAGTGCTAGCGCCCCTGGATGGCCTTACCTGATTCTGGAAAACACTTTGACGGATTGAAATGATATATGTGACTTTTCTTGGTGTTTGCGCTCTTTTATAAATAAGTGAGCGAGATCCACTAACTCCCCCTAATGGGGAAGCAAGAAGAGATGTCATATTATTAATCACAATACTTACAGAATAAAGCACATATAGAAGCCATACGTGCTACCGTACGAGGCGGAAGCGCTACTAGAATTTGCTGACGGGTTAACTTAATTTGAGCGGGTTATCGTTTTTTACCACAAGTAGTTTGGGGCAAAGCGTGAGCTACGGTAGCCTAGTGGTTCAGGCATGCGGCTGTCAAGTGGCGGTCGTGGGTTCGAATCCCGGCTCGTACCAATGAGTTTTTCGGAACTTATGTACGGAATATTTACCGTTAGCTTTTCGGTGAAGGAAAACATCGTGAGGAAACCGGTCTAATCCCAATAAGGTCTAGTTTTTCCTCTGGGTTGGAAGGTCAGATGGCAGTCGCTTTCGTAAAATTAGTGCCTATGCCAAATCTTGGGATTAGGTGTCAAAGCGGACCCCGGGCTCCTTTCGAGGCATTCCCGGTAATAGCGCTAGGAGGATGATGAGTTGGGGCAAACAAACAAGGTGAAACTGGCAAAGACAACAAATGATATTTCAATACATCTTGTACCACTTGTACAATATTGTACCTATTTATAGCAAATAAAGATTTATCTTATCTTATCTTATCTATCTGTAGCTCTCACACTTATTCAGATTTTTATACAACTATCTTGCTCGGTAAATGGTATAATTGGCAGCTTTTCAAACACAAGAATATTCTAAAATGTATAAAGATTTTTTACACATTTACGTATGGTTAATTGTTGGATTGCGTTTTTTGCTTATAACTGAACACATTTCATTTATTTCAACGTTTATCCTGCAACGATTTATTTTGACCTTCTCGTACAAAATCATGTCTGCGATATGACAGGTTGTAATTTTACGGAACCAAACATGGCCCATTAGCAGCAGAACTACGGCTAATAAGCGCGGTTGTAGCAAACATAAAGTTTACGTCGTTGGCTTTAAGGTTCTTATTGATTTTTGGGTGCGATTTCAGATGCATTGGCCCGGCGTTCTGCTAAGTTTGGTTGATCGCCTCGAAAATCTAGGTCACGTAAGCTATTGCTTCCAGGCTCGTAAGCCTAATACAACTCCAACCCTAATCCATTACCAAATTATCATTAAACACAGACTAATAATCGGTTACGGAGCAAAAACTTGGGGATATTAAATTGGGCAGCTTAAGCACTTTGTATTTATTTTTACGAACTAAATAAAGTCTTTTTATTTGCAGGTCTTGGCGCATTCAACCGTCGACTAACAGTGATTTTGAGGTATGTAAATCCTTAGCTTAACATTTTTAAGTAACTCAAGACACCATATAAGAAGACAGTGTAAACATGACTGTGTGTTCCTGCGGCTCCACTGCATTTCATAAAACGACATTTTAAAATAGAGCCAAATCCAAAATCGTATACCTAAATACAGATGAAAGAATTTCTTAAATCTGATAAGTAATTCCGGAAAATACCCCTCGATAAATACACAAACTCGCAAACTTTAGAACAAAAACTTCAATGGACAAAATATACTTTAAAATTACAGCAAAAGTACACAAGTTGCAATATATATTTGCAAAACAAATATTCAATACAATTTACACGATTCAATAATAATCGGCATACAACCTTCAACTCATAGTCGTAGCACTGGCCATTAATAAACATTCCCATCATTTTTTTCTTGACGTGACAGCTCTATATCGTCTCTGGACAGCCGAGCGACGACATTGACAATTTACGTTCAACCAGTGCCTTCACATGTTACTGTGTAGATGTGAATTTTTTAAATTGATTTTGGAATATTTTTCGTGTTATCTATTTTAGAGGAAATTATTTATTTACGCGCGGTCATGGTAAAATATCATGTGTTATAAATTGTTTACGAAAAGATCAGGCAGCGGTTTATTGGTTAGGAGTGCGAAGGAGCAAGCAGTGTTGTCATCATGCTGAACGAATGGTGCAATCGGACGGAAGAACTACGAAGAAAATTTCAGGTATACCTAGAATATCCATACTTCCATACTACTATTATAAATGGGAACGTGTATGTGTGTGTTTGTTTGTTTGTCCGTTATTCACGGCAAGAAGGAGCGACGAGTTGAAGGGATGGAGAGTTTGACGACCGCTTTAGCCTAGGTGGTAGTGACCCTGCCTACGAAGCAAGAGGTCCTGAGTTCGAATCCCGGTAAGGGCATTTATTTGTGTGATGAGCACGAATATTTGTTCCTGAGTCATGTTTTATATGTATTTAAGTATTTATTTATCTATATAAGTAAGTTTATCTTCAAAAAAAAACAAAACAGATTTTTTTTATCTTTGTCTAGTACCCATAGTACAAGCTTTGCTTAGTTTAGGACTAGGTCGATTTGTGTCAGATTGTCCCCAAAATTTATTTATTTATTTAGGGATAAGGGATAAATAATCCCTGAAAAGCGGGTGAAATGGGGGTAAAAAATTGTATCGAGCTGCGATATAAACGAGTTCCACGCGGACGGAGTCGCGGGCAGAAGCTAGTCCCATTATAAAGTAAGTACAGTATATATCAAATCTTACCCCTGGAGGTATACCCAGTATGGCAGTGATAGTTTGCCAGCCTTTAATAATATATTACCCGCAAAACACATCAACTCTATTCCCGTTGTCGACTCTGACAACTCTTATGGAAAGGAAGAGATAACTTAGAATATGTTAAGTATTATTCGGTAGTAAATTTGCAATTAGCGTATAATTTATTTAGACATAATAACGGTCCGTTTCAAATACATGGACATTACTATTGTTAAGGTAGGTACAACTTCGCAATCGACGTACGTACATACTAAGTACAGTACTTATATAAAATCTTACCCCTGGACGTATAAGTACCCAGTATTGCAGTGTTAGTTTTCCAGTCCACAAAACACTTCAAATTTGTTCCCGTAGTCGACTCTGACAACTCTTATGGCAAGGAGTGTTGTTATCTATAAGAATGTTATTAACAGGAAAAGTGTATGAGATTTTCTATACCTACTAATATTATGAAGATGTAAATTCTGTGAGATGTAGCTTTGTAGTATATACGTTTATAGAGGTATGTAATGGGTAATATCCCGAACTGCTAATGCGATTTAAAAAAATCACGTTCGTGTAGAATGGACTTTCTATAGGCTATATTTTACCCCGCGGGTTTGCCTGCGTTTATTGCTATAGGTGGGCGAAGCCGCGTGGACAGCTAGTGTGGTACAGTCAGCATCATAAAGTAGCTACTACGCAAACGAAGACATCAAAAGGGAATAAGAATAATTTATTGAATCAGGCGTTACTTTGCGGAAGTCCATGATATATTAGGAGAACAATAATTCTTTGCTATTCCGCTAAAAAACGTGCTGGTCTATTAGTGAAGATAAGATGCAACTATTTGCGTAAAAACATGCAAAAAATTACAGCAAACCACCACCAATAATGACAAAAACCTCGACACGTGTTTCGCCTCTCTACGAGGCATCATCAGGAGATGCTGGCAGGAGATGTTGCTTGCGCCACGTCCACTGAGCAAATGACCCGCCCGGAGCCATCCGCCATATTTATATTCTGTCCCCCCATACTACCGTTCATGCGTGAAAGAGATGGAAGAACACGTAACAACGGTGATGACGCAACATTCAATTGTTCGTTGATAATAACGCCTCTATTGCTGTACCTAATTATTTCTAATTGTTCTAGAACACTTAGACGCAATCCTTTTTCGCAAACATGCAAGATGTTGAAAGAATGATTGTCAGATAACGCATGGTTATTCCCCAATAAATGTTTTGCGAAATTAGACTTGTCCGGGTGATTATGCCGATACGACGCAACATGTTCCTTATACCTTGTGCTAAAACTACGGCCTGTTTGTCCCACATAAACTTTATTGCAATTATCACAGGCAAGTTTGTAGACTCCCGACTTTTTGGCACTTTCCACTTTCTCCTTGCCATTGCACAGTCTAAAGCGCAAGGTGTTATTCGTTTTGAAAGCCACGTTTATGTCGTTAGACTTTAAAATATTGTAGATCTTATCAGACAACTTGCCAACATAAGTTATGCTTGCTTTGTACTTTTTAGGTGGGTCCGAAGATCGTGCAGCGTACAGAAGATAGTTTGTCATTCTAGCCCGTTTTTTCCTAATAATACCATCCATATGAGACTTGCTGTAACCGTTTGAAATTGCTAAATGGTATATATTATTTAATTCCATTTTATAATGAATATCAGAAAGAGGCACTGTCAATAACCTATGTGCATAACAATGAAAAGCAGCTAACTTATGTTGCCATGGATGAGCGGAAGAAGCCGGGATAACAGTATCTGTATGCGTAGGCTTACGGTAAATTTGGAATTGATGTTTGTTATCCACCTTAGTAATCGTTAAATCCAAGAAATTCAGTGAGTTATTCTGTTCTAATTCCTTCTTAAACTTGATTTTATGCTTGTTGTTGATTAGAAAGTGGAAAGTGCCAAAAATGTCGGGAGTCTACAAACTTGCCTGTGATAATTGCAATAAAGTTTATGTGGGACAAACAGGCCGTAGTTTTAGCACAAGGTATAAGGAACATGTTGCGTCGTATCGGCATAATCACCCGGACAAGTCTAATTTCGCAAAACATTTATTGGGGAATAACCATGCGTTATCTGACAATCATTCTTTCAACATCTTGCATGTTTGCGAAAAAGGATTGCGTCTAAGTGTTCTAGAACAATTAGAAATAATTAGGTACAGCAATAGAGGCGTTATTATCAACGAACAATTGAATGTTGCGTCATCACCGTTGTTACGTGTTCTTCCATCTCTTTCACGCATGAACGGTAGTATGGGGGGGACAGAATATAAATATGGCGGATGGCTCCGGGCGGGGTCATTTGATTCCGGTTACGGCAGCGGTCGAGTGAGGTCGTGCTTTAGCGGTGCGGTCTTGCCCTATTGTTGTTGTAACCCGAATATCCTCTCCGACTACCTGCTCACTCTTATCGCTCCCCCGCGCGGTGATTATCGCAATTACCACGTGGAAGCATCGGGTGTGTTAGTTAAGACTTTCATAAGTCTCCAGTCGACCCGCGTGTCCCTGCCCCTCTGGAAATCCACGCTCGTAGTGGTCGCAGTCTTTCGGGGCTGTGGGCTAGACACGTCAGTGACTACCCGTTAGTTAAGACTTTCTCAAGTCAGACCCGGGTCTCTGTCCCTTAGAAAGACCACGCTCGCAGTGGCTACACAGTGACGGATCCTAACGGTGCCAACTAAGTCACAGTGTGGGGTGGATACCACCACGAAGCCCAGTAATTCGTACAGTCCGACTCTTCCCTTCGTGTTAGGACACATAGCTGACACTGACACGGCGGACAAGTGGACAAGACTCGACACCGACATCAGGATAGCATTTCGGTTCATATTAGGCGTAGGAAAAGCTTAGCGGCGACCGACCAACCAAGTAGGATGGAGCTGCAAGAAAGGATCACGAGGATGGAGGAAGTCATGCGGGCTATGCAGGCCGAAATCGATCGCCTCGCTGCTGAGAACCGACAGCTCAAGCTGGCTCTCAGCGGCGAGGTCTTTGACTCTGCCCAGGCGGCTCCCATACAACCTCCCCCCCCGACAAGTCTTGACTTGCAACTCCAGGCCCGTCCGGCCACTCCGACGGCCACTCTGGCCGCCCAAGCCCCTAAGGCCACCATGGGACCGCCGCCGCCACCGCCGTCGGCGGCAGCAGCGACCCCTTCGCCCCCTACCCAGGCCCCTAAGGCCAAAACGCCCAGTAAGGGCAAAAGTAAACTCGCCAAGGCAGCCGCGTCTGCCCCAGCCAACCCTCCGGCCCTTCAGGCCCCCCCCGAAGCGGATTTAAGCGTGAGACAATCGCGTTCTCGCTCCCTCCAGAGGCGACCCTCCTTGCGAGAGGAACGCACTGTCCCACGCTCCAGCTCTCCCCCCCACCCCCTCCTTCGGTGTCTCTCCACGACCAGACTGACCGACGAACAGACTCGCGACCTCCTCTACTCGAACGAGGAAATGACCATGGACACGACAGTCTGGACCACAGTAGGCAGCAGCCGCAAGGGCAAACGTGCGCTGCCGAAGTCTCCTAGGGCCGATTCGCCGGCGAAGAAAGCCCTTCGGACTCCCGCCGTCCAGGCGCCCTCTGCGCAGGCCCCTCAGGCCAGTAGTGCCATTCTGGCAGCGGACGGCGGGTCTTCGGCCCCCAGCAAGCCAACTCCGGTAGGCAACCCGGACAAGCCGGATTCATGTGTCCTGATCGACACACATAGATACCACACTGCCATGGCCATAGCCAGTCAGCGTGGCATCCGGGTGGTCGGTTCGGAGATTTTGAAACCGCCCTTGGAAGGGATGCGCATCACGGTCCAGGGACCCGAGGACTACCGTGCTCTGACCCGTCTCTTCGACGAGCTGTCGATGGCCTACAACCGGAGGCTGACCGTCGAGGAGAAAGGCTACAGGGCCGTCCTCCGGGGAATCCACAAGGATATCCCGGAGGACGAGGTAGCCGCGGACCTCAAACGCAAGGGGATCGCCGTCAGGGAGGTTCATCGCCTCTACAATAAGCAAGTAGGGAAGTACGATATCGTACTAATAGTCATCGACCCGAACCAGCGCAAAGCCGTCCACTCCCTTAAGGAGGTCCTTAAAATGGCGGTGAGAGTGGAGACTCCCAAAAAGAGGACCCACCTCTCACAGTGCCACAACTGCCAGCGGTTTGGCCACGGCGCCCGTGGCTGCCACTCTCCCCCCCGTTGCGTCAAGTGCGCTGGGGATCACGCGATTGCGAGCGCCCAAAAGGCTGCAAGGACCCGAACGGCATACGGTGCTGCAACTGTTTGGGTCGCAAGCTCCCCCATGGGCATACTGCCAATTATGGGGGATGCCCTTGCCGCCCAAAGAGTCGCGACACCGGGGCAAAGTCGAAGTCCTCGCCTCCCTCTGGGCGCAAGCAAAGCGCGGGCCGGGGTGCTCCCCATAGCACTCCGCAAAACTTCCCCGCCCTTCCGGCCGTAGGGTTAGGAGCCCCTAGGAACCCGCCGCCTTCAGCGGCCGTAGGTCCCCGCCCGGTGCCTTCTGCACCCCAATCCCAGGCGGGCCCCTCTGTATGGGGACCCGCCGCCAGTCAAGCGGGCCGGCCCGCTATGGACCCACTCTATGCGTTTATGCAGTTAGTACAGGTACTCCCACCGGAGGTGGCGAGCGGCCTGTCTACCCACATATTCGCATCAGCTACTCGCTATCTCGCCGCACCAAGCGGCAGCCAGGTTAACGGTGCCTATTAGTATGGATAGTACATCCCAGAAGCTTAAACCTGCTTCGATTACCATTGGCATTTATAATGCCAATGGTCTAAGGGGTATGAAGGACCAGGTGATGAACTTCCTTCGCGATCACTCAGTAGATTTACTTCTGGTCCAAGAGACCTTTTATCGTCCCGGCATTAGAGCCTTTCGCGTCCCTGGATACGTTCAGATTAGAGATGATAGGCAAGATGGTAGGCCATTCGGGGGCACGCTCATTTTCTACAAACGTAACTTACATTGCATAAGTCTCAATCCACCGCCCCTGACTAATATGGAAGTGTCGGTCTGTCGCATCTCGATGGAGGGGCACCCCCCGATATCGATTGCGTCAACCTACCTTTCACCTCAACGAGACTTACTTCTGACTGACCTCAACTCTTTAGCCTCCCTAGGTCCTTCGGTCATCGTGGCCGGGGACCTAAATAGTAAGCATATCAGCTGGGGATGCGTAGCATCCAATCCCAACGGCAATCGGCTTCATCACCTTTTGATCGATAGCCTCCCTTTCGATCTCCTCGCTCCCTTAGAGCCGACTCACTTCCCTCATAACGTAGACCACCGACCTGACATACTCGACATAGCACTACTAAAGAACGTAGCGTTAACTCTGCGTTCTATAGAAGTGCTACACGAACTAGACTCGGATCATAGGCCAGTCCTCTTGAGACTAGGCCCTCACCCCAATAGTACTCCTCGAACCAGGACACTCGTGGACTGGGACAAGGTACAATCAGGTCTCCTACAGACGGACTCCCCCCTGCTTAGAGATATCCCAGACAATATAACTACAACCGAACAGACAGACCAAGCGATCGATTCTTTCACCAACTACCTCAACGCTGTTCGAAGCGAAGCCTCAAGGGAGGTGTCGGCGGAGGACATCCAAAACCGACCTCTACCTAC
The DNA here is from genome assembly GCA_945867215.1 of Epinotia demarniana. Taxonomy (NCBI): domain Eukaryota; kingdom Metazoa; phylum Arthropoda; class Insecta; order Lepidoptera; family Tortricidae; genus Epinotia; species Epinotia demarniana. The sequence continues at coordinate 18,473,918 of OX244272.1, read as the reverse complement.
GGAACTAAGAGAGTTGGTGACAAGGAAAAATCGCGCCATACGTACCTATTCAAATCACCCTTCTGCCGAAAATCGGCAAATCCTGAGGGACTTGTCTAACGAGTCCAAACAGAGAATTGCCGAATTTCGGGAGAACTCGTTCAGGGATCTGATGGGGGAGATAACGCCTAGTCACCTGGCTTACTGGAAACTAGCGAGATCTCTCAAATCCGATGCCTGTTGGACCATCCCTCCCTTGGATCGACCGGATCACTCAACCCCCGCGTTCGAGGACAGTGAGAAAGCCGAATGCCTTGCGAGTAGTTTAGAGTCCCAATGTTCGCCCAACCTCCTCAACACCGACGAAACCCACATTAGTAGGGTCGATTCCGAGGTGGACAGGAGATCGCGTCTCCCCGTAACTTCACCCATTTTACCGGTGTCGGTTAAGGAAGTCAGTGACCTTGTCAGGCGTCTCCGTATTAGGAAGGCTCCGGGTGCGGATGGTCTATCCAATCGCATCCTGAAACTTCTCCCCGAAACCCTCCTCCTCCTTTTGGTCGGCATCTTCAATGCCGCACTGACCAATGCTCACTTTCCAGCCGCGTGGAAATGTGCAACGGTCATAGGGATAGCGAAGCCCGGCAAACCCCGGACCTCGCCTGCCTCTTATAGGCCGATCAGCTTACTTAGCTCCCTTGGAAAGCTATATGAGCGGATCCTTCTCACGAGAATTCTCAGATTTACGGCTGAGAATAACCTCCTCATCGATGAGCAGTTCGGTTTTAGATCCGGACACTCATGCGTCCAACAGGTGCACCGCGTCACGGAACACGTGTTGGATGGTTTCTCTCGATTCCAGGGGCTCAAGACCGGTGCGATCTTTCTCGACGTAGCGAAAGCCTTCGACAAGGTCTGGCATAACGGGCTTGTATACAAGTTATACCAGCTCGGAATGCCGGACAGACTCGTACTCACAATACGAGATTTTCTCAGTGACCGAAGCTTTCGATACCGACTGGAGGGAACGTATTCGGACCCACACCCCATCCGGGCCGGAGTCCCGCAAGGCTCCGTGCTCTCTCCCACTCTCTACTCGTTATTCACAAACGACATTCCCAGGCACCCTAAGGTGCAACTGGGGTTGTTTGCGGATGACACCGCGCTCTTTACGACTCATTGTAAGTACGCTACTATCCGGCGATACCTCCAAGAGGCAATCTCCGACCTAGGTCGTTGGTTTAATCTTTGGCGTATCGAAGTCAACCCGGAGAAAAGCACTGCAATAGTCTTTCATCCATCGGACTGCATTAGTACAGAAAGGCGGGTGGCTCCGATCCAGATGTTTGACCGACCCATCCCCTGGGTCAACGAGGCCAAATATCTTGGAGTGACCCTCGACAGGAGACTGACTTTCCGTAGCCACATCCGTAGGGTACGCAACCGCGCGTTGTTCGTGCTAGGAAGGCTAGGGCCGATGATCAACAAGTTTAGTAAAATGTCACTTAGGAATAAGCTGACACTCTACAAGACTTGTGTTCGTCCAATCATGACATATGCAAGTGTAGCATTCGCTCACGTGCCTATGTCATCGCTCAAGCCGCTTCAGGTCATTCAGAATCGTTTTCTCCGAAGGGCGACTGGTGCCCCGTGGTACCAATCGAACCTCAGCCTGCACCACGACATGGAGATTAGCACCATGTATGGTTTCTTTAAACAGGCTGCCAGACGTTATTTTGATAACGCTCCCCACCATAGGAATCCGTTAGTTAGGAAGGCTGCTGACTACGTCCCCATCCCTCCCCCCTCTGTCGTTACTCGGCGCTCACTGATTAGGGGCCGCACGGTCCGGCGTCCTAGGCACACACTCACGGACCCGGACGACGAAATCACAGCGTCCATCGAAAGATGGAACGCTGCGCTTTCGGCGTCCAACACATCGCGTACACTTCAGCGTTCCCGCCGGCGGGGACGTCCACCGCGAGACAACACAGACACATACAGTCCGCTTTCGTCCCGGTACCGCCGCATACCGGGTAGAGTCAGTCCGACGCAAGTCGGGCCTAGCTGAGTTTCTTGCTGGACTCTTCTCAGCTAGGCTAGGTTTTAGCGAACCAGCGATAAAACTCCCAGTAGTTCGATACCACTCACACCCCAGATTCGGTTGATACCGTTCAACCAATCTCACTGGAGCGCAAACTCTTAGAGTATTCCAGTGTACAAACTTCCCCGCGTGGTCGTGCCGGAGGCTACCCCTGGATTTTCCCCAGGCCACCCTCCAACCACGCAGTTCGACCGCTATATTGGGTCCGTCCTATTATAGCAACAGTCAGGTTCAAAAAAAAAGAAAAAAAAAAAAAAAAAAAAAAAAAAAAAAAAAAAAAAAAAAAAAAGGGCGGGTCATTTGCTCAGTGGACGTGGCGCAAGCAACATCTCCTGCCAGCATCTCCTGATGATGCCTCGTAGAGAGGCGAAACACGTGTCGAGGTTTTTGTCATTATTGGTGGTGGTTTGCTGTAATTTTTTGCATGTTTTTACGCAAATAGTTGCATCTTATCTTCACTAATAGACCAGCACGTTTTTTAGCGGAATAGCAAAGAATTATTGTTCTCCTAATATAGGGAATAAGAACTTTTAACGTCTTCATCTGCGTAGTTACTTTTGTTGCTGACTGTACATTATATTATATTAATCCGATAAAAGCTTTTTACATAGATCGGTTAAATCTGATCGCAGTGTTATAAATTCGCAAAAGGGAATACTTTTTATTGAGCGAAAGATTTTCTTGTTCATGTCGTAATCGTCAAATGTTAGACGACCGATTTAGCCTAGTGGATGGTAGGCGGAATCTGATGATCCTGAGTTTAAATCCCAGTAAAGGCAAATATGAATTACATTCTAAAAATACTATAAATATTGAATACTTTAATATATTGGCAATACAAGGTATCTCGGGACAAGGGTGTGTGAGACAGTTGTGGGACCTGTTTTCATCAAGAACTGGGCTGTTATTCGCTACGCGCTAATGCGGCTGCCCCCGCCGGTCACCCGTCACGAAACTAGACCTCTACCTACGCTTAGTTTCTACGCATCGTTATGTCAAGATATATTTGTGGGTGAGCGTTGAGGTGAGCTTAAATCAAGTTAAAGAATAGGGGGGCTGATGTGTGATTGTTCGTAGGTGTTGTATTCGCTAATAATATGTGTTCGGCTAAACTTGGTTGTCGCACACCTCCGAGGTGTTGATTGACGATACACCCAATCGCGATACGAACGAAAGACTTCGTACTTGTTTACTACGTAGGTACTTACAGTTGGTTTTTTTTACACAGAAGATCTTCAGTACGTAATTACTAGCATTTATTGTAATATGCGTAAAGTTTTTTTTAGCGTTCCGTTCCCAGAGAGTAAAAACGGGACCCTAATACTAAGACTTCGTTGTCTGTCCGTCTGTCTGTGACTAGGCTGTATCTCAAGAACCGTGATAGCTAGACAGTTGAAATTTTTACAAATTATGTATTTCTGTTGCCTCTATAACAACAAATACTAAAAACAAAATAAAATAAATATTTAAGAGGGGCTCCCATACAATAAACGTTTTTTTTCAGGCTGTATCTCTAGAACCGCGATAGCTAGACAGTTGAAATTTTCACAAATTATGTATTTCTTAGGCGCAGGATCGGTCACTTTGGCACTTTTTTCACGATTTCGTGGTTTGGCCCATACCGAAAGTTGCTCAGTTTGACCCTCCCCATCACCCCATGGCACTCCTGTTCACCGATTAAAAACCACCGTGTATATTATTTTAAGCAATAAAAGCGAAAGTACTTCCGTCTACTAGAAGGATCTTAGCAGGGTCTACTGGCCTTAGGAGGATATGAGCCTCGAGTATCCTACTAATCGGATCTATAGCGAACTCGGAGCCGGCGCTGCTGCGGGTAAGACATTGCGCAGGATCGATCTAAGTGGCGTGCTCTTGTGTCGTAGGCCAAGACTCATTTTGGGTAGTCGTTCCGCCTTAGTTTGTTAATAGTTTAGTATTCTACTGATGGCATTCGGCCACTTTGTCAAATCCTCCCGTTTCTGCGCTGGCTGCCAGTCTCGCCATCGCCGACGATAAATAAAAATTATCCTCATTGAAATCGTCCGATCATACGATACATGGATTTTTACACTCATTTTAGGTCATAGCTTGTCTTTCCTTTGCGTTACCGTTACTTTAATCACATGTGAACAAATGCCGTCTCTCGATGGATATTTTCACGCAGCCTCCCTCCCTTGATCACAGACTAAAATAATGGTAGAAGACGTGGACTATTTTTATACTTTTTTTTCTCGACTAAGTATTAAGCTTAATTACTAAGTAGGGGACTGACGCCAGGACGGTCATGATGATGAAGTATTAACTTTAATTCCTCTTTTGATATTATAGCGACGTCCATTTTTAGCTTCCACCCGCGACTTCGGCTGCATAGACCCAGTATAAAAATAGCCTATATTTTAATCCAGGCTGTAATAATCTTCGTTCTGAATGTCGTCCAAATCGGTTCAGCCGTTTAAGCGTGATTGAGTAACAAACATCTAAACATCTAATCTTTCGCATTATTTATAAGAGTTCGTTACATTCCAAAAACTAGGACGTTCATAGTTGTTTGTTTGTTTGTATTTTGGTATGTCGCAAATCATCTCGATTCTCGGATATGACTAATCAGATTTACGAAAAAAAAATAGTAAAAGATAGAAAGTATCACATACTTCCTAAAAGTAGTTAAATTTGTCCATTATCAAATAGGCAAAAGTAGTTTTTTTTTATTCAGTTTAGATCGGTCTTGAAATTATATTCTGACTACAGAATTATACCAAACCAGATGTGAACTTGTACTCGTACTGACCAACAAGGAGATAACCGTTTACTTGCAGCGAACGAAAAAACCATAGAATGCGAGCTTCTTACAAATTTCTACCCTAACACGTGCCTAAACCCGGCATGCGCCTGTTGACACCTCACCCCATGTTTCGGGGTCTGCGTGATCCGTCTTGAGTATTGTCTTAACTTTCCATCAGGTTAGACGAAGGTCAAACGCAAACCAATTTTTAATATAAAAGGCACCCGTTTCCACAGGCAAGGTGAAATTTAATCTTATGTCAGAAACATTGAAAAATTTCGCAGTTAATCTGTTATTTATTATCAGTTGTTATTAGTCGCTTCTGTACCTTTAAAAATCTGGGACGGAAACAAAGAGAGGATCGCTTCCCACTCGACTTTTTATCACCATAATGACCTTCGATTTTAATTGTCCAGCTAATTACGACATAATTTGACGACGGCGAAGTAATGTTTTAATTGTACACCCTTCTCTTTGTATTTCTTGGCAATTAGTCGGAGTGATTTAATTATTACATCATGAGAGAAATGAAAATCAAAATGGTTTAATTCGAGGCTTGGGTAGCAGAATAGGGCTCGAGCGTTCGCGTGACGTTTCCATGATGGCGCATTGCGTGCGCCTGGACGGGGGATAGGGTGGCCGAAATCGCGATGGTTTCGCAACGAATTCAAAGATTTAAATTCAAAAATGGAATACAAAAAGAACGGACTAAGCGCGGCGAGCAGAGTGCCCACCCAGTTGGCGGTCGGTCGCCTCGCTATGCGACTCCTCTGCAGTGTTTTGCAAATACCGCCAATTCCTTCCCCGAGCCCCTCCCCATCGCACAGGACTTAAAACCCACACTAGCTCTCTTCAATTTATTACTTTATTCACATAATTATTAAATTCAAAATCGAGTGTCATTGACGCGTTTAATTTTCTTACAGAGATAATGATTAAATTGTTTCGGCATGTCAAATCAAACGAAATTATGCTGTTATATCTTGTTTAATAGCGGGACGATTATTTTGTTTTTTTTACATACCAACATGGATACCTCCAAGTGAGATTTCTCCTTTGAGGGATTTTCTTTGACTGCCTAGTCAGCATCTTCAATCTTATACATTATGACCGAATACCTCCATCAATCCTTGTAACTAGTTTATATCGAACATAAAAAACGTGCCCAAAAATGATAAAACCTAATTCTCATTAAAAATTACATTCACGGTCTTAATTACTTAATAATATAAACTTTTTAATTTAAAAAAAGTAGAAATGTTTATTATTTAACCTCTGACGTTACTTTTTTCTCCATTTTACTACGTTCTTAATCCCTTTTTCAAGAAAATACATCTTTATTGATTATTCTATTTAGTGTCTACACCTTGCGCCGATCTCAAGTGATAAATGATCATCGTAATCTAAGACGGTACAGTCGAGTTCTCCAATATCTACACAGACAACCTTTCAAAAATATCTATACAGAGACTTTATTATTACTAACATAAGACACGCTTGGCAGAACGTGTATAGACGTCCCAACATCACCTCGCTTAACTAAGGTTCTTAAAGTTATATCATATAATAAGTTCTTGATTTATTTATCAATACAAAACGTATAATAACAATGGCGGACATTCTCAATAGCGTATATTCAAAACTGCATGTAAAGTCATTAAGTCATAGAGCGCGCGGACACCCTCCATCATCAAGCCGCTCCACTCATAGGAGAATTGTGCCAACTGGTAAAACGGATATAAGAATTACGTACCTACTTTACTTCACTATATTGCTTTTCTGTTTTAAGGAAAAGCCTCTGTTCTTAGCCGAGCGGTAAGGAGGGTGGCTTTCAATGCTATATGGACGTCGCGAATTCGAACCCGGCTCGTATCACTTAGCTATTTTCAAAAAACCTATGTATGAAATATCATTGGATATATACCTAACAGTGGTTTTTCGGTGAAGGAAGTTTTCCCTCTGGTTTGGAGGATCAGGAGATCGATTTTTGAATCTCAGCAAGTGACTAATTCTCACCCATGTGAGTGATTTCCGAAAGTTCGTATTTTTGAAATTCATCGGTGACTGACATTTGTCATACCTATGATATCGATTTACGAGTGCCCATACCCACTCGTAATTGAAATCACCATGCGATTGTTTTTGACAGTTGACGTGACGTATGTGACTCTGCCAAGAATTTTTCAAAACTTTAATTTTCGTTTAAATGACACTGACAGATACTCTACGTTTTACGTTTGAATCTGTTTTAAGTTATAGTATGAGAAAATAAAAACTGGTATCAAAGACAGCATCTGCGTAAAAAGGAACGCAACGGGAGGATTGTCTCTGACTGACATTGTAAAATTTCTGCATGTTGGTGAACAGCGTGTGACTTATGGCTTTTGGAAAATGGTGACATAAAAGTCATCGGTGATAATTTTAGTCACCGGTGACTTTGATATCACCAGTGAGATTCAAAAATCGAACTCCAGATGCCAGTCGCTTTCGTAACTACAGCCCGCGCCAAATCTACGCCACTTTAAGGAAAAACGCTAGGATGATGATTACTTTTCTGGTTTGAATATATATAATATTGATGAATGAATAATGCTACATCATGGTAAGTACATAGTCCATTGCGTGCCTCACCTCACGTAAGTACCTCCTATATCCGAGACTCTACAGTGTTCGAGATTTGGAACTGGTCTTTTGACACATCGCGACACCCATATAACGTAAATTGGCACTGCTCATCGAAATAATAAAAAAAGTTTCAATAGCTTCCGAGTTACAAACGAAGTTCAATATCCATGCACGCTCTTTTTAGCACTTATAAAACGATTGTAATATTTCTACGGCTTATTTGTATAGAAATTAGCATTGAAAACTCGGTATGCAAACCATTATTAAGTCTTACGACTTTTTTTAAAATTTAGTGATACACTGCTTTAATCGATTGGAGTCTGTCGAAATAAATCGATATTAATCAAATAATTGTGAATGGGAAAATAACAATGTATTATTTAATGACTGTCACGATAATACGATATAAAATCACATCGATCGAAACCGACATATAAGATTGTGCAAGATGTTGCGTTTGAAAATATGGCATTGATTTCTGCACGGCGCGCGAGCTCTCTCAATTTTTCTCGCACTATCGGTCTCTCTCTTTACTTACAAGACACTTGTGTTAGCAGACGACAGTGTATAGGCTCTCTATCTGATTTTCTAAAAATAATTATTACACAGTAATCAATCGATACCTTTTATTAGCCATGATCAATCGTAATCGGATACAATCGATTTACTCTAGCCACATCACTCTTTACATCATATTGGAACTGTCCAAAGACCAGTCTCAAATCTCGTACACTGTAGTATGCTTGTCGTAAGCTTTACCGAAACAAAACGTTACGACCGCGTTCGCGTTTGATTGTCAAATCCCATACAAATTGAGGGTAAAACGCAAACGCGATCGTAGAGTTTTGTTTCGGTAAAACTTATACTAGAGCCTCCAATTTCGACTTAACTCGAAGGAAACCCTGTTATTCATTCAATTTCAAAACATTTTGCATGATTTTAATTTTATGGAATCTTTATCGTGTATTATTCCCAATACCCATGACGGCGCGATTCATACGTTTCTTAGGAAAAGTCGGGTATGTACCTGTTACATTGCTGGATTAAATGGCGGTTCTCGCAAGTGGAAGCGGTGTGGAAAAGTGTTGTATATCGTAACCGGCCTTGGACTGCTTATGACGTAGGTAAATAATTCAACCTGTGGACTTTGCTCATTGACTCATACGATACTTGTTGCTCCAATATATGTCATAATAGTAGCAAAGGTGTTTGAACCATTTACTTTTAAACGAGATACATTTTATTGTTTAACTTACCGCATAATTAGGGAGAGAGATACATCGATTTTTTTTAATTCACAAAAAGTGAAATAAAAACGTTTTTCAAAATAGGTATCCAACAGATTTTTTTCAAATATTGGAGCATAAAAATAATTATATGAGGAATCCAACGACACGTCAGAATATATCAGAATTCAACAAGCCATTTGGACTGTAGCCCGCAAAATATAATTTTCTTGTCCACATACATACAGGATGTATCTTAAATGGGTTGTGAACCGTTCAAGGCAGGTTCGGTAGCGTATTGCGATTCGAAAAATGCATGTTTTATATTTTAGATTTGTTTTTGTTTACATTGAAATGTTTGTTTTTGTTTTCATTAGAGTCTTCGTTTTTGTAGACATTGCTTGTGTATGACATGAAAAATGAAAATAAGTGAATGTCAAAAAAACACACATAAAACATTTGTCTTCATATAATAACACAGCTGAGCACGTAGCGGTTGAAAATGAAATAAACCCTCCCATCCCGCATCCTCGCGCGGGAACGTTATCATACACCAGCCATGTCAACAAAAACAAAGACTGTAATGTTAACAAGAACAAAAATATCAATGTAAACAAAAAAAATAACAAATGCTTATTTGGAATCGCAATGCGCTACCGAATGTCCTTGGTCGGTTCACACCCCATTTATGATACACCCTGTACATAAATACATGTATACATACGCTCGAAACACATAACCATCCTTCTGAGGCAGTCGAGTAAAAATCATAAAATGTGTAAGTACCTAAGAAATTATGTATGATGATGAAGGGTTAATTTACTAACAGCTACCTTACCTTAACATATAGACCTGATAGAAACCCTTCTTTTCTTAACACCATTATATTATTATCTTATCCAGTTCTAATAATTTATAATTATATTTTATTCGTATCAAAGTAAAGTCTATACATTTCAAAACATAGCTAGTGAAAGTGAGGGGGCAGGGGAAAAGCATTCAATGACACGCGTATGATGCCAATTGCCGTGTGGTAAAACCATTTCATTTCGTAAGATCCTCTTTGTAATTAAACGCGCTCCCGGATCTGTTAAGCCTAGATGTATGAATCCGTATGTCCCCCTTGTTACATGACGATTACGGATTCGCATTGACGTAGATATTTCTGCAAGACTATTACTTATTATGAAATTGGACTAATTAGAAGGTTTTTAATTAATTGATATTTTTTAAAGCTACATTTCAACCGGTTGTACAATGAAATTTTACGAAGCATACGATTTCTATCTTTTTTTTTCTAAATGTTGCCAATTTGTATGCCACTGATGATTCATCATGGGAACGCACTTCATACAGGTCGTTACGAGTCTTTGACAAAAACTCGAGTCCAAGTTCATTCTCTAAACCGGAAAGTAGGCATATTATTGACTTACAATTTATCACACAAACATCCAATGATGCGACTATTGGTACCGCTTCAAAGAGAAATTTCACGCCGTCCCCTTGTTCCCCTTTAATTGTATTGCGCTTAGTCTACTCATTGTATACTTCCATTTATAAGGCCGCCTGCGCACGGTAAAAACAAACAATGCCCTAGTGAAATTTAAACTTGTCGCACGCTATTTTTTGTAAGCAGCTACAGCTTTATTACGGCCTCCCTGAGCGGTTCAAAATTTGCTCATCGTTAAAACTTAAACAAAAGACTCAGAAATAAGATGTACACCGGCACGGACCCGACAATACCTTAATTTATTACGTCATATATAAAGTAGTGAAAGTTAAAATAAACGCTTTGTTTCTAGCATTCATCGGTTAACGGTAAACAAAATAAGACACAAAGAAGCCGCCCTTGTACAGAAGTCGGATATTTTACAAGCGCCCATAAACATTTTGCGAATTTTAGTGGGACTTTTACGTCTTTTATATTTATGGGAAACGAAATAGTCGAGAGTGCGAGACGTGTTTTAAATGCCGAAACTGTTCGTTTGTTTTCTCGATTTCAAACATTCTTATGATACAGAAACAAGTGTTATAATACTTATAATATAAGAAATAGCAATCGTATCACGAAGAATGAATGCTACATTTAGAATCGTCAGCTGTAATAAATGGCTATGTATAAAGATACCTATAATTTTTCCGACGATTCAAGTCCTTTGGAAGGCGTATTTCCAGTGCATCCGGGAAGCTAAAACTCGATATCCGGTGACTGAACTTTTTTTTTTTCTATTGTACATCTATAAATTTCGTATTACGCAGAAATAAGGACGCTTGTGTTATTATTACATAAGAAAACATTTCATAAGATTTTTAAATGAGAATTTCTTGAAAACTTTGTATATGGGTGAAGATCAAAAAATATGCTACATAGTTAAGGCCTTAATTTAATCTACGCTTGAACTTTCTCATTTTCGTAACGACAATTACCCATATATGTTATATGGCGTAATTAATTAATTAATTAACATGACGTACGTAGCATATTTTTTGATCTTCAACCATATAGTTACCACTAAAGCTAGCTTTTTACTATTCCTTTTTGTTACCAATTACTTCATTACATTAGAGAGACATTGTCATTTGACGACCGCTTTAGCCTAGTTGGTAGTGACCCTGTCTACGAAGCAAGAGGTCCTGGGTTCGAATCCCGGTAAGGGCATTTATTTGTGTGATGAGCACGAATAATTGTTCCTGAGTCATGGATGTTTTCTATGTATTTAAGTATTTATTTATCTATATAAGTATGTTTGTCGTCGTCTAGTACCCATTACTATACTTACTAGATTACAAGCTTTGCTTAGTTTGGGACTAGGTCGATTTGTGTAAGATTGTCCCTTAATATTTATTTATTTATTTATTTACCAAGACAGTGGTTTGAGAAATTAAGAAAGTACCTACAAGGATAGCAGACCTTTAGGTAATGACCAATAATTGCAATCAAGTTCATGTAAAAATTATTCTTAAATTCGAATAATCTAATCAATTAATTAAAACTGACTTAAGTGACGTGGTTACTACTTTGTACAAACTTTTATATGAATGCCCATGAATTCATGTCAGAAATGAGCATTTCTAGAAAACTTTGTACATAGTTACCAGGTCTGATGGGATTAATATAGTAATAACATTGCCATCTTCAACAAGGTCAACTATGTACAAACTGTATATGTACAATGCCGAATTTGAAATGGATTTTCCGGACACGACCCTATGAGCAGGCCACGTCCTTTCGGGGACATAGGATACCAACATATTATACAACTTATCTGAGTTTGTGATGTGTTGGTAAAATTTTATACCGGGTGGAAAGGCACGACGATCCCTTCCGCAAAAGGGGGATTGTTTAGACTGAGTACAGTATTTCCTCTAAAGAAACTAGGCTCATATTCATAACCGTTTTGAATTTATAGGCAGTTAACTTTTAATGCAAAATACTGCAAGTGACCACCCTCATTAGGGTCAGTAACATTTTAACAATTACACAAGAGTCAGTGACCTTTATCAATACGTATAAACGATAATTAGTACGTATAGTAATAGTAGGGTTGTCACAGAAGAACACTAATTAATTTTATTATTTTTAATAATTGATCGTAAAAAAAAATCTAAACATTACGAATCGATTTTCCATCACTTAAACTAACCCCCCTTTGCGGGAAGGATCGTCGTGCCTTTCCACCCGGTATGTATTAAATTTACGTTGAGTTTCTCAATATTTTGAATAAAATTCTCAAATAATTAAGAATGGGGGCTTCTACGGATGTATAATATTGTAACAACTTTAATTCTCAATTCTTTTGAAAAACATTTTAGTAATGATGATTACCATTCTTCTTCATTTGAATTAGGTTAAGTCGTGATTCGTAAAAAAATATTAATTAGTTACATCTGAATAATAGTTGCAGATAAACTGGAAAAACGTTGACATAAGATTGATTTTCACCTGTCCAGTCGGAAAGGTTTTTTTCACTATACCTTTACAAAATGGTCCGTTTGTCAATTCTACAATACAATCAGTCGCGGATTTATGAAAGTATCTCAAGCATGACTGTTGACTAGCTGAATCATACCGGACCTGGTTGGCAAGCCTACAGACAAACGGAGATGTCGCCGATTCTTTCAAAATTACCCGAGCTACTCAGATCATCCCAGGTTCTATATTAACAAATGTTTAGATCACGTATAACGGTCAACATGGAAAACCTATAAAGACAAGGTTAAACTAAGCTTTCCTTCATCTGATTCTAATCTAGAATTCAATTTTTTCAAGTAATAGCGGTATCAACTGGGGAAAACATAATAATCATTCCTATTTCGTGGTTCTTGTAAAGGTATAAAAGTGTTTTGTAAGTCGAAGTTCTAAAATAAACAATTATATTGTGTTAATTTTGAGGTCGGGTTCTTGCCCTCAATGCAAAAACAAGGAAGTTTGACACCTGTGTCAATATCAATATTGTGTTAATACTGGTCGTCTAAGATCACGCATCTGAACCTATTCCTAATTGATAAAGGAGCATTTTATGTTTATAGATAGTAATGCTCATAGATAGTAAATTGAATCTCAAGGGAGTGAAATTGAAATTATATATTTACGGCGATTACGGGCGGTAGATTGAATCCTGAGTAAAGGGAAAGATTCTACAATAGTATGTAGTATATAATAGTAGAATCTTGAGCGAAACGAAGGATTCAATTGTATACGCCCAAGACGTAAATATTTTTGCTATCGAGTGGCACATACTGCTTTTCACGCCTTCTATGAGGTAAATTGATTTAAACAGGGAAGATCAGAGTAAAAAAGTACAGCTTTAATCCCAAAAATGACTTTTTTCTAAATAGCACGTATGAAAAGTTAATTTCATTGTACTTTACTTGTCATAAGAAAAAAGAAGTTTAAAAAAATCTCAAATGTAACTTGGCATCATATATGAAGGCGTGCGAAATTCCTTACAAGTCAATGTCAATATTTAGGTCTCGTGCTTCAGTCCAGGACCTGTATTTAGAGACCATGACGTAGATAGACGTATGACGAATATTTGCAGAGCATATATGGGAGTGGGTATGTCCTGCAATAACTTAGATTTGACGATACTATGACGCGTATACAGCAAGATGAAAATGAATGGGAACGTTTTGGCGTTACTCAGATATTTACGGATCATACAATTTCAGTCATGTATTTTTGTATGATGTCACCATTGACACAAAGTCACGATACGATTATTTAACTAAACCATCTTTTTTATGCCAAAAGATTTAACCTAGGAAGGTTGTAGTTATCAGTTTGGTTTTACCACACAACCAAGAACCAAGAACTCGTATCATATACATTTTGTCCACAAGGTGCGGAATAGTAGGTATGGTTAGGCTAGTGGAGATCGGTGGGATTAGTTGGAAGAGTGACCCACGATAGCAATCGTGAGTCATACGTAAAAAAGACCTTAAAAATATTTTCCTCCTAAATATTAAAAAGCATTTATTTTAAGTATATACAAGATAATAATTAACATTAACTATATTAAATTAAAAGTAAGTTAAATCTAAAAAAGGCCGTGACATATCCTATTGTACTGAGACTGCTGGCGGCATCCCCTCGCCGAATTGCAATGCTGATGCGTTGCGCGAGAGCTCTTCGGTCAAGCCGCCAGCGCTTCCGTCAGGCCCTTAAGTTGAGGATCGTGGTTCCGTCATAGGTTTTCTCAGCAACAATCCAACGCCATCGTTCTTGGTCTAAAGAAAGCCTTGTGTAAAGGTATTTCGGCAGTATTTTCTACGACCCTGTGCTATTTCGCCTTGTATGAGTTGTATGTTGACGCTAGGTTCATTTGGTTTCCGTGCTGTCTTATATTATTTATTTATTTATTATTATTTAATAAAATTATTATTATTTTAATTATTAATATTTATTATTATTTAATATAAAAGAATACAGAAACATAATAATTAACAGGGTCCCACAAAACTGTCGGAACAGTTTGTCTGTATGATCATTTTATGGTATAGTCACCAGCAATAAGATCTGCCACAACATAGCACGCATAAATATCTGACACGACTCTATGTCTAATGCCATAAGGACGTGTCAGATATTTATGCCGGCTTTGTTTCGGCAGATATTGATGCCGGTGACTGTACAGAGTTAACTAATTTGTACATACTTAAGTTGTGTTTGTGAATGTTAGTGTGTGAGCTATGCCTTACATACATACATTCACGCCTTTATTCCCAAAAGGGGTAGGCAGAGCACATGAAACGTATGTTCCAGGCCTTACATACATACATTCACGTCTTTATTCCCAAAAAGGGTAGGCAGAGCACATGAAACGTATGTTCCAGCGCCACTTTTAGCATAAATGTGGCATCGACAAAATGTGATATTGCAGTGATAGGTTGCTAGCCCATCGCCCACAATACACTTCAACCCTGGTGCCTTAGTCGACTTGTACGACACCCACGGGAAGAAAGGGGGTGGTGAAATTCTAACCCGACACCATACGGGTATCCAAACAGCTATGCCTTAGGTGTATTAATGTTAAGTAATGTCGTTTTAATTTCCTATTAAAGTCTTTATTTATACTTTCATGGCTGTTAGTTTCTGGTAAACTGTTCAGAAGAATCAACGTCTCAACACACCGATCACAATTTCATCATGAATAGAATGATGATATATAATAATCGTTTTTAGTGTTCGCATTTAATAGCTTCCAGCTAATAGATATGCAGTCAGACAGCTTGACGGCGCGGCGAATGTTACACATTCAATTTTATCGCAGTGATTTATACGGATCAGTAAGTTAATCGGAAATTAAAATATACGCGAATGTAAGTACTAACTTAAAAAATTCAAGGTTTTTGCGCCCTCAGGTCTCATCCATGTTTAATTAATTTTTCATGATTTGGGCCATTTCAAGACGTTACAAGTAGCAAATAGCTACTGGAACTCTTAACCAGCAATTCTGGTCTAATGGCCTGACTGAATTGTTCGAACTCCTCAATGTGTTGCCAGTGTAGGGTGGGTTGCACCAAATCGTCTGTAATCGCAAGCGGGTTTCATCAAAACTGAGTGTAGGGAGAAGTGGCATGAAGGAGCCAGGTTATGAAAGAGCCAATTTAATTAGTTTGGTAGTTTAAGAAAGAAGCACATCAAGTCAAAGTTTTTGGCACTAAAAAGTAAGTATACGAGTATTGCTTAATTTAAGTTGTTTTTCAATATTTTCTTGTAATCAGATATAGGTAAATGGCTTTTAGATTGAGTTTCTGCATATATTTTACCTTGCAGCTGCGTAAAAACTGAGCTGCGAAAGTATTGATATTATTGTTATTTTGAAGATTATATTTTTTTAAAGAATAAGTTATGAAAGAGCCGGATGAATTGGCCTTATAAGAGATATAAGAGCTGGCTCTTTCATAACAAGCTCTTTATTCATAACTCTGTTTTTGAATTTTGTAAATAATAATAAATATGCATTTTTCTTTATATATTATTAAATTATTTGCTTCAGATATTGCATTATGGAAAATCCTGGTTCAAAAAAAAAACCGAAAAATCGGTAATTGAAGAAGCAGTCAATGAAGTTTTGGAGAAATGTGTGGCATTAAGGGGAAATTAAATTTCTTTTAAAAACCTGTTTCAAATTTTAAGAAAATTTCATTGGGATATTCCAGTTCCAAAAAGTCTGAATCTTAAACTTAAGCAAATAGAGAAGAGAGAAGAAGCTTCATGTGAGAAATATTTTTTTTGAAGTTCTTAAAGATTTAACTATGTTGTTTTTGACAGAAGATTATCATGTGTTATTTTGTTTGATTTTCCGAAACCGCCTCTGATATGTTAAGATTGTATATTTAGGTAATAAGTAGATTAAAGCATTTGTTAGAATGACTGATACAATTAAAAAACTATTAAAAATGATATTTTTTCTAAAGGAAATTGTTGCAATTGCCTTTTTGATTCTTTTTCATATTACGATTGTCATTATTTTCACAATTACACTTTATAATATAGACTCGCTCTTTCTTTACTTTTAGCAGCTCTTTCAATACGACATGTTATGAAAGAGCCAAAAGACACATTTTTCAAAAATGAATATTTCATTGATGTTTTTATAGTGTACAAGGTTTATTTCTTATGAAATTACCTACTTTAATAAATAAATAATCATTAAAGAAGAAAAAAAGACCGGTTTGCACTCCGGGAATGCCGGCAGAAGTGAAAACTTGAATACTATTAATTTTGCAAACCCCCCTAAAAACCTATAAACGTGTCGCGCAAATACGCATTTTCATTGAAATATCCGCGTTTTGAAGCGCAACTCTCGCTTTTTGTATTCCGGCAATTGGCAACACTAAATCCTACAGTCACGTGACTTCCTTCACCTGTCGCGAGTTTACAGTTTTTCCCCAACCCAAAGAGTGCACAGCGCCTCTAAAGAAGTTTTCACTTCAAAAACATAATATCTTTCATAGAAAGTATATTTTTTTGATCCGTTTAGCAAACTGGCTCTTTCATGCTACCTCTCCCCTACACATTGTGTGATGCATGATGTATGATGACAGCATTTTTTGGCACACGATTAATATGTTTGAGAGTTAAACCCTCTGATACGCCCTTGCAAATTATCCATCTCGTAATCTAACGGTGCCCCTGGGTGCTAGTGTCATCTGAAAAATTGGGGTAAATAGGTTCAATATTTAATGGAAGCAACCTGTCAACCCTGAATGAATAGTCTTGTATTGTTTTTCCCGAGTAGGTTTACCTACCTACTTACTTATGTGCGTAGTGGTTTTCTCGAGGTGCAGTGTGGGGGTTCTTCAAGAGAGGAGTCTACAGGTTTTCAAGGGACGGCATCGCGCATGCGAGTACCCCGTATTTGTCATGTTTCTCGGGTCCATAGGCTATGGTAACAACATACCATCAGGTGAGCAGGTCACTTGATAGCCACGGCCATGGTAGAAAAAAGGTCCATTTATGCTCTTGCAAATCTGTTTTAACCTTATACACTGTCAAATAGCTTTGATCGCGGGGGCGATGTTTGGTCATCAATTTCTTATCAGAATCCGCTGATGCGCTCGCTAAGTGCAGGTGCTACTAGCATAGTTCGTCGTGGATTCAAAGAAGCCATAAAGTCATTCGATGATAACAATTGTCGTTTGGTTTTTCTGAATATTAATGACTTTTGTCCGGATTCCTCCATGTAGGTATTAGACGTAGGATTATTTTTCTCTTTTTTCTTTTTTTCCTGAAATACTTAAAATTTTAAATGCTAATAAGTAGGGCCCGGAATTTTGCGTGCGGTTTTGAAACACTCGAAGGGAGAGAACACGAATGTTTATCGACATATCGATAAATCGGTCGTGTACTCAAAGAGTCATTGAGATTAATTTATATTTAATTAAATAATACTTGCATTCTTGCAATCAAATACCTACTCGTTATAGGTTTTCGTCAATATACTAAAAAGAGTGATGCATGGTGTTTCGGACCGTCTCCGACACGACACTTCATTTTGAATAGAGAGTATCACGTGATCTTTGTTGTGAATAAAAAGTGAAGTGTCGGATGTGTCGTGTCAGTCACCTTTTAGAACACTTAATCCTTAAAACAATCAAACGGATTATACTTTCCTATATTTCGTACATTTTTCGTCACTGACCATTGAAAGAGCATTGAATGTATCATCGGAAAGTTTGAGTTATTCTTTTTAAAAACACTAATAAATAAATTCGGTTTATCGATGTATCGATAACCGTCGGTGTTCTCTCCCTTAGACTTTTCCAAAACCGCACGCAAAATTCCGGGCCCTACTAATAAGGTACGGATTTTGCTTTTCTTAGTTACCAATGTTGAATGCTCTTAAAATAACAATAGCAGAATAGAACAAAATGTAAATAACATCAGCCGGAGGTTGAACAGACATAAGTACTTACGAAATAATTTTGTCCACGCTGAAACGGAGAACTTGTTCTCTTATTGATTAGTAGCTATCTATAACTTGGCGCCGTATAAATATTGCAAAAAACTAACCATAAAATTGCCATTAAAATGAAAAAAACCGACACTGGCATTACACTCTTTCAAGTGATGGACGTAGCTAGTTTTTAGCTGTTAAATGTAACGATTATCATTACGTCAAACATTTTTAAGCGAACCCATTATTAGTAATATTACAATGTAAATTAATTCAGTGGGAAAGTAAGAATTTCGTGAATTAAACTTTGAAATTTCTAATTAAAATTGACTCTGTTTTCGTAAAGTGGGTCAAAAAGTCCACCTAAACAAGGCGCTTGTGACGTTTCCTTCGTCACGTAATGAAGTTTTGCACGTAGAGGTAAAGGAATTGTACGAATTAATTGGTAATTTAGCCAAATTAAGGCATTCACCTGGTTCACAACAATATTACTCAACAGAAATAAGCAAAATACCGCGCGGTAACATTTTGTTTTTGCCATTAAGTCGGGAAAGCGCAGTATACGGAAAAGTATTCTGACCAGGTAACAAAATTTAACTTCGCTTAGTAATCATTAGGGTCAAATACCGGTTTTTTCCTGTTTTTTTTTAATAAAGGAACTGGCACTACATATTTTTATTGATAAGTTGGTTTAGTAGTCAATTATCTAAATTATAAATTTGACGACATTATCCCAGATGAGACATTGACTTGCTCATAAATATCTAACGCAAGAGCTGTTAAAACGTGCCATATATTTTGATCAATTATTTATTCCAGACAACATACTATTAAATATTATTAAAATCAAAAAATAATTTCTATAAAGAAAACTTTATTTGTGATTATTTTTAAATATACGTGAGCCTCCAGCGAAAGAAAAGCAACCATATAAAGGGGCCCGGATATAGCACATAACCACTTTCAGTCTGAATACCTATACGCTTCAACCCCTATCTACTCGGGTGGCAAGATTGGGTCGGTAAAGGGGCGGGTCCCGCCGGCCGCGATTGGCCCGCAAGAGGGTCACCTGAGCGCTGACTGGTGGATGCCCCACTATAGCTCACCACGTGCGCATACTTTATGTTACGCGCCGGCACCGAGCTATTTAGTCGTTTACCCGACACTCAGCGCGCACGACCAGCGGTTAGGGGATGTCAAACTAACATATCGATCATGGATTCTACCTTGCCAGATTGTGCCCAACTGCGGCAGAGCGGTACCGTTATAATCACAACCAAGGACGATTGCTACAGGATATATTCCACAGCTCGTGCAAATTTTATTAGTACGCCGGAAAAATGTGAACTGTGTATTAGGACCAGAACAAATAGCCAATACAGTGACTGTGATAGTGAAAAAGTGAAGAAATGTCGACCCCACAGATCGAGTACAGCTAGGAGCAGTAAGATTTTTATTTACTAATTTTTTTTTTTTTTTTTCATGTCGTATTTTTTATATAAAATTTATTGTATTTAATGCAATATTTATCATAAATATTAATTAAGATATTGGTGCAAAATTTGAGTGTATACCAAAAATAATAACATAACAAGTAACTATTGATAAAAATAATATTCCGTAAATAAAATATTACCACTAGTTCACTTAGTAGCATGCCGATTAGTTAATGACTGAAAATAAATAAAGGGTTTAATATATCTCAGCAATCATAATTAGATAATGACAAACCAATTAACGAATGCCTTATACCATGCGACACAAAGTCGTCGCATGAGGTTTACCGGCTAATATCATCAGTAGTTAATCAACCGAGGGCCATCGTAATTGGCAACTATACCCTTAGTCGACGCTAATAATGTAAACGGAATATCCGGTGTCCATAGGGCCTATTCTCATGACGGTGTAATCGCACCCGTCCGCCGTAATAGAGCTTACAATTTCATTACGCTAAAAAACTTGGCTCAGTCTCGCCTCTACAATGTTAAACACGAAGATCAGAACTAACTAACTAGGCTTAAACTGCTATTAAACTAGCCTAGTACTGTTACCGGAATGACATGTCTGACTAAATGTTTCTATCCTTTAAAGAGCCGTACAGTTACGCTGGTCGCAGCGGCCGTTTCGTAATTGCAAGTATCGCTGGGTACCTCTCTATATAGGGCCGAGAAATGATTTAAGTGTAGCGAGAGAAAAAATAATACCAAGTGCCTTGTCGATTAGAGCTCGGGAATGTCCGGAAAATTTCCCGGGTAGAATTAATTAGGATCTTCCCTAGCTTTCTTATTGATTATCGTAATTAGTAAGAACAAAACGTCCGCGTTGACATGCCGACTTGTCTACTGCAATTTGTATTTAACCCAATTCGAACTGTAATTATTGCACTTGAGGGCTGATTCGTTTTGCTGTGTCGATAACTTTGTAATCTCTCTTTGAAATAAATTTCTTAAGGGTTTAAAAGCATTAAAACCCTCTTTAAGTGTTCAGCCGAAAATAAATATCATAAAACACAATTTATTAAATGTGTCCCTAAAATAGGGCTCTATTTACAATAAATTAAGATGAAATTAAATTAACACCAAATTAAATATCAACTCCCGCTTATTCGATGTCTCATGTTCTGTGAGAAAGGGTTGCTTTTCCGGCTGTAATCATTTAATAGCATTAACCACAAAACCGCAATTATAAATCAAATAATGTTATCCATAAAATTTTAAATTGTATACAATTGCTCAGTAGATAATATAACAATAACATACACTGTTCGTCACCATTTTATTATTAATAACTAATAACATATATTAATAAGGAAATAATTCTGAGGATGTATATAATCGGAAACATTGAATAAGACGCGACAATTATAGAAACTTCCGGCCTGTTTCCTTCGACGTCAATTTCTGAAAACAGTTACTACAAGTTTTCTCACTAATTTGAGATTGGAAAACCACTCTCGTATCAGTACAAGTGAGTCATCGAAATGCAAGGTGAGCGCATATGGTAATCGACATAGTGCGAATACACCGCGTGACGTCACTCCATAGTACAATGCCGCTAATGCCCGATAGCTAATACACCCGGTTCGAAACCCACGTCGACATATGGAATACTATGTTTTGTACTATGTTGTAAAAAGTCGTACCTACTTAATTATTTTACCTTAACATAATTTTATTTATTATAAATACTAAAACAAAGTTAAATCGATGTTTATTCCTTCATAGTGAGTTAGATATAATTTTGCATGGATTTTGTAATATTACATTATCGACCAGCCACGTGAGTAAATTTGGCAAACAATCTTACATTTATGTAAGTACAGTCTCCAATATCTATTGGTACAGACAAACTTTCAAAAAATATCTGTAGGTACATGCTTCTAATGTCAGTAACAATAAAGACTGAGTACCTAAGGCACTATGTATGAATACAACTACTTTATAGGTGAAAGAATATACTTGTCACAATAGATCAAGTACAAAGACGAACTTATCCCTATGAGGGATCTCTTTCAGCTAACCTTTGAGCAATTGAGAGGTGTGGATTGGTAGGAGGTTGTCTGTATAGATATTGGCGAACTGGACTGTACTTACATAAATATAAGATTGTTTGCCACATTTACGCACGCGGTTTGTCGACAAATATAAAGCTGTACAAAATCTATGCAAAATTATAACTGAAATTGGATTATGCCAGGAAGGAGTAAAGTAATAAACATCGATTACGCATACTATTCTACATTTTGCGCGAACTTGTGACACCTGTATATTTACGTACGTTTTGATTAAAAATATGATGTTTTAAAAATAAGTGACCAGTCAGTGTGAGCAGCAAAATAAGCTAAGCGGGTCAAGTGCTCCAAATGACCTGCACACGACTCTAATGTCAACAGGATAAGGACTGTCTAGATCATTTTGAACGTGTTATCTTGCGTATCTATTTCTGCTGCTGATTACAATACGGTAATGCTAAATTTACAAAATAGGACCTGGATAGTTGAACATAGCTCGGTTTTTTATAGGTACATTGTATCTGGTAATTTATTCGTCGGGTCAAATCGTAATAGCGAATTCACTAAAAATTGTGACATATAAAATCCACATTAAAAAAACGCATTAGATGTTTCGGTCAAGCGGTGAGTCGTTATTAACTGGTAGCCAGTTCGCTTGAGAACGCGCTGCGCTCGATTTCAGACATGAACTATGTCCGCGTCATTAGGGCTGATCCACTCTCATTAGCAACATTTTCACATAAAACGCTCTTCGTTTACGCGGCAAAGCAGCCGCATCAATTATAAACAGTTATTTCAGTGAGACGGCTCATAATTGCAGTATTTAACTGTCACCCACCCATTTAGCAAGATGTCAATCTCGGCTAAACAGCAATCACTTGCTTTCATACGTAATGAACCACACTCGTTCTGAAAATGAAAAATTTCAACCCTAACTACCGACCGGCACTGAATATTCGTGCTCCCGTAATTTCGGTAATAAGATTTTTGTTATAACTGTAAACGTAACTGATACAGATTGGTTTTCTAGAAATTGAGATGAAAGCAAGGAAATAACTGCAGCAAATTGCATCTTGATAGGGCGCATCTTCGACACGCACCGCCTTAAGCGTGTCAAACACTGATTGACCGAAATTATTCCTCAAGCATATTACCGAAATTATTATATCATGCAACACACATTTGCATTTAATTTTCCTTAAATAAAAGTTATTGCGCTACCGTTAAGTATAATATCAAATTGTTACCTTATTAAATTAAATTCGCGAAAAATTCACGGCTGTTTCGTTAATTTTGTCGGAGGCTATTAGCATTTAGAGCGATTTTCAGTTGATGAAGAGCGTACCGAGCCTCGTAGTGGCGACGCGCCGATAATTGCACTTATTATGCGCAGTCAAATTTTACGACCACATCGGTTGTTAGCCGGCTACTAACAAAATGATAATCTGACTCAAATTAACTCTATTATGGATAAACATGAAGCTTTTTCTATGTAATGTCACGCGGATGGATATTAGTACCGTTAATGACCTGGACCGACCTGGAGCCAGGAGCGCGTCAGCACAAACAAGCATGGTAAAATTCCCTGCTGCTTTGCTTACGTAAATCCACTCGTCATATACACATCTGGTATTCTGTTAATAAGCGTATCTTTTGATTAATATAGTGGGCGTCATAATAATATAACGACTGACGACATTACACAAAATAACGGGACCAGTCCTCTCAGTTCAAAAGATTAGCCGGTGGACACAGACGGACACGGCGAGTTCGGTTTGAACAGTATAATGTGTGATTTACATAATGATTTCGCAGGCGCCGGCCAACATCCGGCGGTCCGTCGACGCGAACTTTTCTCGGTTTTCGAGCCGAAATTCTAGTTAGCGGCGATTTCTTTAAAAAGGGTAACAAGGTGCCCTCGTTTGGGTCGTTTTTCGTGCAGCCAGCCTCCACGGGCGAGCTGTTAAAAAATAAACGAAGTCTTTGTTTCTCGAGTAGTCGCGCCGACCTCCGACGCGGACCCTACTTTTTTATGCCCCCTTATAACCTGTGTATTACGTGTAGGTATCTACGGTTTTTATGGTCGCCCGGTCAGTTCTTCAATGGGCTAAGGAATTCGATCGAGTCTCCTCATTGTTCAACTTAGTTGCGATCGACAAATACATTTATTGAATAAAAGAAAGTAATTAGTATTGTCATCTAATTCATAGTAGTATCATATCATAAGATACACTTTAGTAATTAGTAAAATGTTTTAGTTTATTTTCGAAGTATCGTATTAAAACGTAATTCAATAGGAATAGTAAAGCTACTTAAAAAACCTCATTTAAAAATAAAACTCAACGGTGGGAATGACTCCACATCTCTGACAAGTTGACCTGTTATTTTTTTGGTTGAACTTTTGCCGGCGGTCCCGACTGCTTTTGACCGCCACTAATAAAATGTTATGATCGTGTGTTTAACGCGTGTTGTGGTGTCGGACCTTCTTTTGACATGATCGTTATTACCGGTCCACCTTTGTGGTCTGCTGTGCCCGAAACTGTAACAACATTATTATAGTGTCAATTAGACGGCAATATACCAATAAAGGGTCTACACATCGTCTAGTTAGCCAGAGTTTTAATGATCACAATTTGTTTATGCAAATGGCTGTGCGTTTTCGAACGCTTCGTGCCGTGAGAGAGTTCTATAGCGCCGTCCTTCTCCTTTATAATAAGAGGGGCGTACGATGATCGAGATCAGTTCACGGGCTCTAGTTAAATAATAAGCGGCGCGGGGCCCTGTAACTATAATTTCCTTTATTTGACCACCGCCGCCGGCCAAGGGGCGAAATCGCTAACGAGACCCAAGAACAAAAAAAGTGCACGCACACTTCACCCACACTTGAGCATATGTTAAAGGTAGAGACTTTAGATCTGCATTGAAATAAGGGGTTAAGTAGGCAGAGTTGCTAAAGGACGTAGGCTTCTATTTCACTTGGGCTTTGTGCGTCCATGTCGATTACGTGAATGCCTTATTTCTTTAGGAGCTACAAAACGACTAGGTTAGTCTAACGCATCGCACTTGTTGTAAGATTGTTTTGAGTCACCACGCATTAACGATGTGACTCACGTTTGACTCAAAACTAAAAAAAAATATGACCGTGTGTATATACACTTATACAGATTGCGCGTACACTGTATATATGTATTCAGAAATCAAATCAACTGGCCGATATATGCTGTCAGGTTTGTACTATTAACGTAAAATATTACACTCGATCATGTAATGACGTATTAGTTTACCAGATGTAAAGTAGGTATACGATCCCCATTACGGCAACGCTAAACAAGATAACAATTAATCAGTTCATTGATATTACAGTCTGGAGCAAGATAAGGAATTTCGCAGAATTAACTATTGCAAAACACGGAAAAACTAAAGAAACTACCCATTTATTTACACCAATAATAAAGATAAAATTTGTTGATGTATTAATTTATCGATATCAAAAGAATGTTCGTCCGTCCGGCATCGTTTAAGTAGCGCCACATTAACTATTCACTCAGGTTCACTGCACAATTAGCAAAGGCTGTCCACCTCTCGAGTGTTCATCGATTCATCGGATGTCCATTGATTACCATAATCGATAGCACCGCGCGTGCCGCATACGATACGTTATCGCCCATTCATGAGAAGATTAGATTAAACGTACGATAAAATTAAATTAGTGGAGTCGTTTACGCCGGAATGTTTGGCACAAATACAAAAATTTAGTCCAACCTTCAACCTCCACCGCCAAGTGTCATATTTGGCCAAACCGAGCAGAGTTAATCTCTCATTAGATCAGTTCCTACAATTTGCCCATTAACCTCAGGTTAAGTCCTTATTTTTGTATTTTTGATCAAATCCAGCATTGGAAGGAAATTGAGATTCTCCGTTCAACTGTATGTTTTAAGGTGGTTCACCTTCCATATAAACCGTCTTTTGACATTTGCAGGCTAACGGCGTGATATTTTAAGAAACTTATGTAATAATATTTCATAAAATGGCTTTCCATTTGCGCGATATTCCCTCTTTCCTAGAATAAACTAGGACAATTTGGCTTTGATATGTTAGGTAGGTCACAAGTCGATGATAAATATTTGGTCTTGAAAATGATTCAGTACTTACCGTTGCATTGTATTTCATTGTAGATATTTTCCGAAACTAATAAAGTCACAGTGTAAAGATCCCGAAGATTTATGACGGAATGAATGTGTTTTATTTATTTTACTAATTGACGTTTATTTCTTTCATCCAGGATACGTCAACGTCTGTGCGGCGGTGTGTCTGCTGCTATTGGCCGGAGACCTGTCACCACAATCTTCGGCGGCGCCGCGGCCTAGAAGAGACGACATGGCGAAAGAAAACAGTTTGTGGGCGAATCCCTGCGGCTGGGGTTCTGGCAGTGTAAGTTTACTTTTTTTCTCTTTTTGTCTTCTAGGTGGCCATTTACAAATATGCTTTGGGATAACTGCCATATGTGGGCCGTGAAAAAAGCATTACGTGTACGAACATACGTAGAAGGGGCATTTTTGTAATCGTGGGGCGGAGGAGAGGATCCAGGGCAATTTTTTTTGTTTGCGAACAGTCCATACTAAATGCTGACCCACATCAGGGTCGGCGGGAGAGGAGGGGTGAGCGACACTTGAGTAATAAACTAATTAATAACAAAATGAACTAAGATCACTTTGACCTCAAAGTAATGTAGTAAAGGATGGATCGATTTTGTACTACTGTGAAGATACGATAAAAAAAATGAGCAGTTACCCGTTTTTCTTCACTCAAGTAGCACACGCTACTTTGACAGCTACAAGTGCAACAGTGTATTAAAATAGCTCTTGTATTCGTCCTCGATGTTTTTTACACAATTTGTCATCTTATGTATGTATGTATGTATACTGGATGAGAGGTGCCTTTCATTGTAGATGGTTACTGAATTCAGTGTGACTCATGCGCATACAAATATTCTGCTGGATAGTTCCGCACCATACCATCACATCCGAGACTCGTCTGAACACATTATACACGTGATTACTCACTGGGTAATCCCAAACCTATTGTTGTTAAATAACCTTCTTTTTTTTCATTACAGACGACGTCAGCACCAAAAGTATTCACTAAAGACCATGCCCAAAAAGTCGCGAATCAAGCAAATCACGCTTTGCACATTGCCGTGGGAGAACAAGACGAATTCAAACGGAAATTCGTAAGTACCTATGCACATTTCATAATTCAAGTTGGCAAGTCTTTCTCTTTCATTCACCGATTCCGCCAAGTAGTATTCGCGGGGCCATCGATATGCCCGACGCGTTGCAATAAATGAACGGACGGACTGTACCATCGACCAATACCAATAAAACCCGGCTGTGGACGTCAATAGTATGCCGATTACTGCCGATTTTATCTGTATGAATGAAAGTGTTGCCATGTCGGTTGCTTTGTCTTGCCGTTTTATTATTTACGCCTGATGTAATGACTAGACTGTTACAACATTTCTATTTACAAGTAGAGGCCTGCGGAGCTACCAAAGTGCCGAAAGGCATCCTTCGAATTATGACCCGTTAATGATTCCCGGCGAGCATATTTTAGCGCTGTTTTCTCACCGCGACGAAAGGAATCAAAGAGAGATTGCATCGGGCGCGAGCGCCGCCGCCGGTTTTGCTGTTCTACGTCCGGTTCCCAACGTTTCCTCCCTTCTAATTATTATTTTGAACACCTCTCCCGCTTGTGACGTCATGAAAACTCGATACATCTAGACCGATTTTCATTAGAACAGTTGATCACGTTGCTTACCTAAGTCTCGTAGACTACAGAGGCTTTAGACTTGACGATTGCGGAAACGCAAGCACCTCAACCTACATTCGAGAATTCATAAATAATTCACGATTTATATGGAACAAATGTTTGGCATGTTAATAAAACAATTCATATGACGCTTCTATAATTCCAATCCTCTGAATATATTTCCGAATCGGAAGTGTGGTGGGTCGATCAACGAGCAGTAATGCGTTGTCGATGTCGCGCTTCGCATCGCTTATAGAAGCCTCCTACCAGAGCCCGTAATTGTCAAGACGACCCTAGAAGCGTATGCTGTTCATTTCAGCTTCTTGGGACTGTACTCTTTCTTGTCTGTATGATACAGCGTCAATGTATACGCGACACGTGATGCTAGTGGAGTATACGTGTAGAGCAGTCTGCTGAGTTGTTCGGTTATGAAGTATGGTGGCATTGTAATAGGCTCAGCAGTCATAACGACGGCGACGTCCTGTCCGCTGCCTCCTTGTCGTAAAACGACATTATCGACGCACAGTAGCCGGAACGGAGTACAGGACGGTGCGCGGACGACTCGAATACTGATTGCGCATTAGTATTGCACGACACACCTGCCCGTCGATGTGTCTTTTTTTTCTGTCTCTCCCCTTAATGTCGGTCATTCGTTGCTAATGTTTCATATTTATTGCGATTTAGACTCCCGGGAGGCGTTGAACCGCCATTGTTGCCGATAGACAAGGACGCTCGGCTCTTTGTTTTATACGGGTTACGTTTTTTGACTTCTCAATACGTCAATCCACCTTCGCGATCGTGCGTCTTATAAAACACTTTTTACGGCCGAGATAGAGAGATAGATGTGAATATTTCGAGCTGCGTCAACTGTTGTCAGACCATTTTGTTTAAATAATAACTGCCCTCGTTGTACTAAGAACGCCATAATAAATTCAACGAACCCTACCGGTACTGTGTGACTCGCCACCGGGCGGCGAGCGGCCACCGTGTGAATGTGTTTTAACACTCGGCTTTTGACATTAAGCCGGTGTCATGTTATCGCATATTTCGGGTCTCAAACGCCTCTAACATGACCGTCGTGTAACAAATCGTGTTATGAACCATTTTTTTAATGTGATGAGCAATGAGATTCGAATTTCTGAAGGCGATTTATTTTTTCTCAAGCAATAATTATCGGCACACAAACTTCGCGTAAAAAACAAGTTTTCTTGACCGGGATTTGTTTTTGTTAACGTGCAAATTTTGTAATTGGTTAATCGTTTAAACGGGTCTAATAATTTAATGCGTATTCGCTGTTTAAGATAAGATAGGTACTTAATATACCTACAACGCGGTCAGTGGTACTAGTTTGACATTTCATGTTTTAACAAAACTCGCTTAAATACTTTTACACACTAACACAATTGAAGAAATTGATAGGATAATAACCAATACAATGTCGCAAAGCAACCCGAGAGCGTAGGAAGCTTGATCGGGCCGCATGCGCAATGTATCTGTCCCGCTTATCTTAGCATAACCACGGCGATACATAAACACTGAATACATGTATTTACGATATGTACATACTTAGTATGATAGCGTTGTTCACACGGCGACAGGCTGTCTGCTGCGGCTAGTGTGCGTGTGTGTTATGTAGACTATGTAACGAGCGTGTCGTTGTGTGGGTGTCTGAATAAGCTTCCGATGGTCCGAGCTAGGCATTCGGATGGTAGTCAAATTTCTTGGAGGAAGCCCACCCACTTGTGGGTTCCTAAAGCGCATATCAACAGCACTTTACGCCGTGAGAACTCAATCATACACGTATCTCAGACTTCTATTTAACTTATATTTAACTCAAAGGGTTTAATAACAGTTTCAGATGGTTTTGTTTCACCACGAATTTGTAAACGTAGACTCACGTGAAATAACTACCTATTCGTACACCAATTCGAACATAAAGTTGTCTCACCAACCGCATTTTCTGTTATGAAATGCTAGATTATTGTTATGTAATAATCAATTACTTGTATCGAATACAATTTTAGCAATTTTCAAGCTTCAACGCTAGTTGCTATGCAGTCCCACCAATTATCATGTATCTGAATTTTGAAATTTCTTCAAAACAACAATTTTATGTGACCGTTTGTTTTCGTGCTTTTATTAAGAATCTAATAAATTAAAGCGAAAGTCTTTCCAAAATTATTATAAAATAGTTGAAAACGACGAAGATGATATAATATTGGGTATATCACTGCCTCCCCTTATTCCTGCTCAATAGGTACACTATTTCATTTATGAAATGCGCGATGAAAAACTCAAAAAGAGTTTGTCTCTGGCCAACGTGTCGTAGGTAACGTTTCGGCGTGGCGTGAGACACCGGACGCGCACCTGTGCCCACATGCCCAGGTTAGCACATTCCGAATCTACTGTGATTCATACCAACCTCTCAAATTGTCCCAAACATAAACAAATGCACTGACTAACGTTCCCAGAACAAATTGTAGAAATAGCAATCAAATATGCAGGAGTAATCAAAATGCGCTCGTACGATGCCTACATGATGATATGCGTGTGCGTCTCGGTAACTAGGTTTCTTAGTAAGTTAAAAAATGTAAGGTTCCTTGAATGCAATTCGTTATTTAAGCAAACAATTAACAAATTGCGTATTGTTTACCCGGATTATTTTATTTAGGTATAGGTGAATTTATTGCTGATTTAATCTATAGTACTTACTAATCTTCATCCATACAATTCAGTTAACTTCAGTCGGAAACAATTTTGGAAACGTTTTGCGCAAATTCTATTGCGGTTTTAATTGCACTGATCTACTGATATAACAAGTATTGTTGTCGCATATTGTCGCCGCAGGCCATCAGGCTCTTTCGTTTAATTAGCTACATTGTCGGAGACCATATTTTTCCAATAATCGATATCTCGTTAACAAAGGGACAGATAATTTATATCACCTCCGTTGCATCTGCCACCGGTGTGCACGTGGCAAAGGTTTTTGAACTCTCAATGGTACAACATAAAAATGCTTTTAGTATACGCTCGCCGCGTCACGTACCCGCAATGAACCACTAGTTTAGCAAAATTTTAAGCAATCATGCGGAGCATTATGTGTTTAGTAACGAAATATGCTAGTGTCAAACTTTATCGGCTACCGGAATAAGTGCCTATTGAAGTGTCGAATTCATATGTCGGTATGGTGAATAACCAGACGTTATCAGACCGCGGCTTGCTCTTGTTTCGGCTCATCTTGCACCGCCGGCCTTGATTTGGCCGTCGAATTGTAAGCGAGGGAGTGCCTCCTGGCTTCCGATCACGAGATGTATCTTAGTTCCAATGATTAATAAAAAAACACCACAGACAAAAACGATTCTTAGGTTCAGTTTACTTCATTACATATAGAGGGTAACTGATTCCGACAATCAAATGATCATCAAATATGGCCAGTGTCAACCAGGTTGTTCAGCTAATCTCCTCTGTGCCAAACAGGCTGCAATTGCAATACTCCAACCAGAACCAGCTACGTTCGACCCCCTGACACATACTGATTTGAACAGTTGATGGATCTAATGGAGCGTCTGTTGTTCACATGATCTATAAATATCACTTCGAGGAACAGTTGCACGTATGTGGGCGGCTTAATTCCATTAGTGTATTTTTCCGTATCGCAATAAAACAATATAAAATCATATATTTTAGATAATCTCCAGTAAAAAAAGTGACTTTGTCAACAAGTTTTGTAACGTGTGATTGAAGTGCTCTAAAGGTTATCTAAACGGATATGGCGTCATAGGGCATTCCGTCTTCGTCGAAATCCGTTAAAGTGTCTTTCAGTATGTCAAGCATTAATTACGATTAACTTTAGATGACCTATAACTTCTAGTATTTCATTGATATATCAATGTTGACATTACCAATCAATAATAAACAATACTAACGTAGAGCGCAGATCTGCTACAAAATAGTTTTTTTAGTCTACTCACATGAGAACATTGTATCCTGTCCATGTCGAATCCTCTTGAGGCACTGTCTCGGGGAGCAAATCCTGGTCTTTTATATACCGGATAAGAAGCAGGATACGGCAATATGGACACCAACTCATCTTCCGTTCATCTCGTCTTTCCATGAAAGTCAATCAATGACTATTTTTATTGTTCAACAGAACTCAGCAGGGATCAAATTTAGCAATCTATGTGTATGATTCATACTTTTTACTGTAATAGCCGTGTATAAGAGTAAATATTTGTTGTTTTTGAAGCCGCTGTCATACCTAATAACTTGATAAGGCGGGATTCCTGCCAATATACACGTGATATCTCGGGTATAATTTACATCACAACACTGTTGTTTTGAAACCTTAAGAGAATAAGATAATATGGAACAAAGTTCATGGCTATAAATTGAAGATAGCAGGATGTTATTAGGATTTCCCCAGTCAGCTATCTTGCTTACCCAAACTTTGTTCTCCTATCAAGTAGGTATATGGAACAAGTAAAGCATCGGTGTTTCTGTTCATTTACAGGCTGCTGGTATATACTTCGACGAAAACTCCGACTCGCCTTGGCTGCGACAACTCGTCGCGCCCTCCGTGTTTTCGGAGAAGAAAATGTCACCAGAGGAACTGAGCAAAGTAACGGTGAGTTATCAAAATAATTGATCTCATTAATTTAATGGAAATATGTCAAATGTTTAATAGACCTACCCTTTCTATAGAGACGACTACAAAAGCCTAAAAGAGGTTAATATATTTTTCTCAAAATTGCTATGTATTTTGTTGTTTAATTATCTTGTAAGACCTCTCAGTCGACTTGTGATTGTTGAACTTCACTTGCCAAATTGTTTCCCAACGAATGATAATCGAATGGCGGCGAATGCGCTGATGCCAAAAACGTGCATTCGTATGAGTTTTTCAATCGATTTCAAGGAATCACCTCCGTTGGTGGCACTCATTGTCGTGGACCGACTATCGATTACGTGAACACAATGGTTTTGCAATGTGGACGTTTCAATCTGTAATAATTGGCAAAATGTTTGGTGATATTGCCCATTGGTAAAGATTAAAGACATAAGTCGGCGTGTATTGTTTGTTATTAATAATTATTGAACGCTAACTATAATTAGGGCATTTGACGACATTCATCATTAGGGTGAGTATGTAGCAAAGCTGAACAGGGTAGCAAAGCGGTGATATATAAAATCTGCCAATAGATTTCCTAGCCTGGTTCACGCAAATCTTCTTTTTGGTTTCTATTATTTTTTCTCGCACACCGCTCCGTCACTTCGTACTCTGATGGATACTCTTCCTTTTCATCACATTAGCCGAAACGAAAAGTCTATTTCTGGACGTAGTCCTCCAAAAAAGTTCACCACGACTTCTCGGGTAGATCTCACTATTCCCATTGAGCTTTCCCAATTATGGTAATAGTGATACTACTTGTATCACTATTTTCATTGCGTTTATATAACCGCTACTATTCGCGACCAATAAAACGCTCGGATATTATGACCTCTTTATTATTGTTTTGATATCTATACAGGCAATTAGTAATAATAAGTCACAATTACAATAATGATTTTCAATACAGTATATTATTTGTACACCCGACGTTTAAAAAAAACCGCTCAAAATGGGAATAATGAGACATTTTGTAGGAGAACATAAGTCTCGCTATTACCATTCGGCGTTTCGTAATTCAATGGGAATAGTGAGACTGATTTGAAAAAAAAGTGCAGTCTCAGTATTACCACTGCAATGGGAAATGGGAATAGTGAGATCTACCCGACTTCTCATGCTTACCCCGCTGTGCACAAAAGACGCTTGTCATTTTGAATACATCCTGGCACAATCCCTAAAACATAAAACAAACTAATAACGGGAGAGTGGATGGAACGCTGATTTACAGTGGTACACTAACTCCCTTATTCATAAAAAAATACAAACCTTTGTTTACTAAAATGTGTTCTGTCCTCTTCTCACAAGCACAAATGTCAAAACGAATTTTATCGGCATTTTAGCTACAATAGGTTTATATTGATAAGGGCATACAATACTGGCACAAGAAATAATTTCACAGCAATAATTCGTCATTTTCTTTGTCCACAGTCTACTCTTGAAGGCCAACTGCCAGATATGTATTATGCGCTCAAGATGGTCGCTGCGGGATTGTATGCCATCAAAGAAAAGGGACTTGACCTAAGCGTTAAGAACGAGAAGGAACTCAAACCCTATTTCGATGCCTACTTCAGCGCCGTGAGACTAGTTCTTTGCGAATTTAGTGTAAGTTTCATCATAAATCATCAAGTTCTATATAATTATATTTATAATTAAGTTCCTTTTGAGCTTCATAAAGTTTGATGTATTTTTACATCTTAAGATGAAGTACTATTTAAAGTTATATCTAATGTTAAACTAATACCGACCATGCCTATATCTAGTGGCTTAGCAAAGAAAACAAAGTTGGATGTTTATAAATATAAGTACTAACAAGCACATGTTTGTGAAAACTAGTAGACTTGTCCGTTCCTAAATTGTGTGATTAGGATTGTTTCTAATTTTTTCCTTTTCTTTTCACAGGATGGAATTTCCCAGGAGGACAACATTCCCCTATTGGATGATCAAACTCCCTCCATTCATCCGTCAAATAGACTAGATACCATGTTCATGATATATAGAGACTCGATGCTATACCTCAATCACCTTCGGCAAGTCATGGAGTACTGGAGCAAAACAGAATAGACTTCTAGAATGCTTCGGATACTACCAAAATGAAGCGACTCTTAGATATGGAGGATTCTTAAGTTCAATGTCCAGATCAAAATGTTCAAGTCTTTGTGTGACAATGACTTAAGATATTCGACAGCGATACATATTCAAGAACAGAAATCAATGTTAGAGTAATTGGTGTACTAACACACATATGTACATCGAATTATACATAGACGTTAATCAGAAATGTACTGCAGTGCTCCAAATCTGCAGGAATGTGAAATATACCCCACGCTTCTAATAAAGTACAATACATTTACATATTACATAATTAGTAGCCAAGTTGTTGTAAAGCCATTTAAAGAAAATATCCGTCCCTATCTCTGCTCCAAAAACTATTACCCCGAACTAGATTCGTTTTTGGATCTACGAATTCACATAACAACTAGGGTTATGAGTTTTTATAACTCAATATTAGTTACAGGTGTAGTTTATTTTGGTATTCCGCTAGTTTATGTATAAAAATTCTATAAAAGCAAGTACTTATTTTAACCCTGGCTGTAACACCATTCGTTTAAATAACGGCAGGCAAACCAGTACATATATTATTATTATTATTGTACTGCAATCAGATCGGGAATTAACTCTCAATTAGTATTTCCGATCTGACCGTGGTAAGATAATTTATACTACTGATCAAATACTTTACCAGCAGAGTGTTACATTTAGGAATTTGTTGTTGTCTTCGCTTAGTAAATTAACATTATGAATAGTAGAAAAATATCATTGCCATTACATTGCCATTTTGGTCTAGAACGAATAAGTTCCTTTATTTTTGTAAATAGTTGTAAATTATCACTTATTTATTATTGGACCGGCATTCATAACATCCTAAATTCCCGTTATCCTAGTCAAGGTCTTAATTTATTTATTTATCCCTAATTTCATTTTAATTTCGACTTTGTATTTTTGTAGTTTAGATTTTAGATTAGACTTCATTCCATCAAACTTGGTTGTTCATGTATTGATGTATTGATGAATGTATCAGATGCTGTATCGTGATTTCGTGTGGAGTCTCTAGTTCCAATGGCTAGCTAGTGTGGTGAGGTCATGGGAGACCTACACTTTATTCCTACTTACATTAGTATTACTTAACTTTGTTACTATTTATTATTACTGTTACAGAAATCCAATGAAATATTGATTAGCTTTAATACACCTGTTAAATATTATTATTATAAAGAACAGAGCTGGCTATAGCAGTAGCTATAGCTATTTATGACTTAATCATTATTTGTATAGTTCAAACATATGTTTGAGAAAATAAATTATTATTAAATTTATAAACTCTTTCTGTTTTCACCCGAAAATTAATTATTTACTGCTTTAAACAACCTTCATCCTATTCTACATTAGGTACAGTCACCGACGCGAATATTTGCCGCAACAGAGCGCGCATAATTATCTGACATGTCAGGAGATAGCTTGGTTGTGGCAGATACTATTGCTGGTGAATGTACTCACATCACAGCATTATTCTTCAAGAAACTGTTTTGCAGGGTACACACCATATTTAATTCTTACTCAATTCTCCAAAATGAATGTCATCATCCTTCTCATAGTCAACAGTTGAAATACTATGTTTAATTCACAAACTACCTGAAACATCACGAATAAAATTCACTGAACGCTGTAGTCGCTCAAGCTTCTATCTAAAATTCTCAAATACAATTACAAAGCTGTGACAAACGCCCACCGTGCTAGGGTCCTTCTGTTGCTGTCAAATGTTCACGTTTATTATTACAGAGAGCATTCCGGCTCTCCCATGTTCCCATGCCTGCCCTGGAAACAATTTCACATCTTTACACAACATATTCACAAAACGACGCTGACGCTTATTTGCGTTGGTGACTCGAATGAATTAGAACGAAGTATGGGAGTAAAAAAAAACAAGTCAGGACAGACCGTATTGTGCTGGATTTAAGGTGGAGAATCATTTGAAAATTAAAGTGTGGTGGTTTCGGCTTCTGTTACCGATTACGATATCAAAAGCGTAGCCGATATTTGTTCAAAAGTTAGTGGTCGTCAGGAGTCGCGGTGTTAGGTCTGGTTATTAGAGCAGATAGTGTAATCAAAGATTTCGCTGAGGTAGGTCAAACGGGGTTTCTTTTAACCCCCGCTTATATTAAGATAGTCAACAGAA
This sequence comes from Epinotia demarniana, assembly GCA_945867215.1. Lineage (NCBI taxonomy): Eukaryota > Metazoa > Arthropoda > Insecta > Lepidoptera > Tortricidae > Epinotia > Epinotia demarniana. The sequence continues at coordinate 18,437,081 of OX244272.1, read as the reverse complement.
AAATATAATCTTTGATTTCACAGATATAATTACCATGATACACCTAAGCAAGCATGTGCAACGTAACTAAGTAGATACTTCTATACACATAACATAGTAGATACATACGAATTGACACAGCCAGTACAACAGCAGAGCACTGTTGTTGTCGTTGTTGTTGCTGCTAGGGCACCCCAGAGGTGCAAAGGGTGTTCATAAGCCTGCGTTCCTGTCCTCGGCGATGTCCTTGGCCTTGCTCCAGCTCATACTACTATTCGCCGCCATGTCCACAGGACGTCCGTGATTTCACCTTCCGTCCGGCGGCGTCCACTCAAAAGCGATGCTTGCATTATTTATTTCCCCCATTTGAATCGCATGGCCTCTCCTTAGGCGCACCGAGATTTCCATGCCAATTGGTTGTTGCCCGCATATAGTCCTCATTTCTTATGGTATTTGGCCAGAAAATACAATGGATCGACCTCAAGAACTTACCTACTGACGAAGCACTGCTAGTTTTTTAATAAAGCCGCATTCATTCAAACTTATCTGACTGAGGGCCTAGACGTAGACAAGGTTACAATCGACAAGCGCTAATGCCAATAGAAAACTAATAAAATGTATGGGAATGACAGATGTTAACGAAAAGTGTTTCGTTGGTATCTGTCATTCCCATACATTTTATTATTAGCGCTTGTCGACTGTAACCTTGTCTACGGCCCCTGACATGCCGTGATGCTATGGAACGATATCGTTTTCACTCATTTGTACAAAAATGGCGATTCAAACTTATCTGATGCGATTTCAGGTGATTAGGTGCTCTGACAACAAACCAGGAGCAGTTGTGGTGTCAGAGCTCATTATAGACCATCACGACAGATAATTATGAATCAGGGCTTAACTAACGGTGAACAATTGAAAAATGTATACCTATCACCGCAAGCCGGATTCGAACCCACGACCTCACGCAAGTGTCCATTCCTTGCATTGCTCTGAACCAAGTGAGCTACCGTAGACGAATATTTCAATCCCTTCACTTTTTTTCTCAATACACCTTAGAAAGGCTCTCATAGCGACATCTACCGCGAATTTGTTACAACTTCTGAAACAGCATCAACGTCTCAAATTATATTGTGAATCGTTAGTAACAATGCGCTGTCCCATACTACCCCAAATTAATTTGTAAATTATTCACTTTGATCGGAATTTCGAATTTCTTTGCCAGACGTTTCTGCTTCGTAAGCATTTACTGTTAACCAACGGCTGTCTGCCTGGCTGCTAGTGCTATCACATTCGTTTACTTCTGAGAAACTAATAGCACTGTACTTTTTTGAAAAGCTGCCGTTATTTTCCTTAGACCGCACTGATTTTGTCCCAAGCCTCGAACCGTGTGAATATGGAACACATATTTACTCTTTATTAACTCGTGGCCTCCCAGTTTGTTTACACTTGAGACATTTTTTCCTGAGTCTTTTACTGATTGTTATAATTCAGCACGTTTTAGACCATTTTTAAGGTTTGGTTACCGAAGAGTTCAACGGGACCCTACAAGCAAGGCTCTGCTATGTGCCTGTCTATTGTTATGTCTATCTGTCTGCCCGTCTGCGTCTGGCATTATAAGGCTGTAATAATTACCTAAACACCTGATACAATTTATTTTTTAATTTGTGGTTATATAAGCAAAAAATAAACACAGAATTACATTACCAATAAACCATTAGGTATTTGTATGTATATGTTGCGGGTAGTGGCCTTGCAATCACTGTAATATCACTTATCCTATATTTTTACACTAACCTACTTTTGATAAAATTGCTTCAAAAATTTAATTTCAAGTTCTCTGCTCATCTTTTTTGAAATACTAAAACATAATATATAACAAAAGATTAAAAAAAGATTTTGCCGCTCACTAGCTTAAATTCAGTCTGCATTGATTGACAGATTCCAGCACGCGACTTCATCTGCGTGGAACTGGGAAAAAATACCCTGTATTTCTATAAACTATCTTCGTGCAAAATTATACCCGAATCGGTTGAGCCGTTTAAGCGTGATTGAGTAACAAAAATCCAAACTTTCGCATTTATAATATTAGTAGGATTAGCATTATCAGTATTAGTAGGAATAAAATGGATAATTGTTGAACTATTAGGTACTTCGTCTTTTTATCCAGGCTATAAACTATCTTCATGCAAAATTATACCCGAATCGGTTGAGCCGTTTAAGCGTGATTGAGTAACAAAAATCCAAACTTTCGCATTTATAATATTAGTAGGATTAGCATTATCAGTATTAGTAGGAATAAAATGGATAATTGTTGAACTATTAGGTACTTCGTCTTTTTCCTCAATTACACGGCCATCCCAAACTAATGGATAAGGCGCTTACGGATACGTCTTAGATAAGGTGCTTGGCAACGAACCACAGAGTAAACAATACATCAGATTATGATTAAAGTATTGGCCAACTTAAGACCTCTTTGCTCGCCTAGCTACCGTAAGTGTCGTTTAAGACTTAAAAAAAACAATTTCAAAGGGGTTGTGTGATATATAAATGCTTGGGAAAAAAATATAAGTAGTTAATATTATCGTGCATAAATTGTTCATACTTGTTCTACTTAAATCATACAAGTTGTCATAGATCTTGTGTGCGTGATGTTTTGTTGAATCAAAACATGTTTACACAAAAAACATCACTAGCTCAAAATCACAGTGTTTAATTATGCTTGTTGTGTAGGTATAGTGTTAGGTAGATAGGTGTACGTGGTATCGTATTCCAGGTGGTGAATGCGTTGTGTTAAGTGTAGCTGCTGGCAGCAGAATTCGTTGTGTTATCATCTAGAGATGCTGTACCTTTTGCTGTTAACACAACAAATTCTCAAATCAACATAGGGTTGGCAACGTCATCTACAGGTTACGATGTCTGCTAACCATCGGGCAGCCTATTTGATTGTTTCTCACGTTCCTAGTATTTTAATAATGTACGACATACAATTCAATCACTAATTACTCATAATAAATAACAAGAGTTAATAGATTTAATAGATTTCATATTCCTCCCGAATAAAAGCAGCTATAATTATGTCTAAGCCATAAAATAAAACGTCAGAATGTAAACATGTTTCATTAGTGTACCCTGCGCCTTAGGGACGGCTTTTTGCTGCTTGTGCTTAAACAAATGTATTGTTGACGTCAAAGATATGTATACTCTTTACGCCCTAATACAATGGAACAAGGTGCAAACGTGTTAACATATCTTTATCGTGGACACATAACCACGTCAGTTACGACTTTCTGTTCGAGATGTTATGTCAATTACTTGTTACCTTAAGCACAAAATATTTCCACACTTTAACGATCCGTCGGCGTCCACAATGGCCTGGCTCGAGTCCCAGCATTATCCCTCTCACGTCCCTTGTTTTATTTATTATAGAGATTTATTATTTACCTCGCTCGCACACGATGTGTCACGAATCTGGGACGAAAAAACGAGGCTATGGTAATTCGTCCGCGCACGTGACAAAGTTTTTTTGAGTTTAAAATACTTTTTTAAGATAAGGGTTTGACCCTGGGTGGCAATTGATGCCCAGTATCCAGCTATGCTTAAGCTTTTACCGTCCTTGATTTGAAGATTAGCTGCCGGCTTGATAAAATAGGCGCGGCGTTGGTAGGCCCCCGACAAGGTGGACTGATAACCTGGTTGCGGGAGTCCGCTGGATGCGGGTGGCGCAGGACCGGTCACTTTGGCACTCTTTGGGGGAGGCATATGTCCAGCAGTGGACGTCTCTCGGCTGATACATTTAAATACCCCTATAGTACTGAACCGCTTGCTACTCCATTGCTGGGCGGAATACTTAATGACTGCATCGATCATAGAAAACATGTTACATGTACCTTCTCTTATTTTATTACAAATTTAGATTAGTCTAGTCATTTAAGTTCATTTGAAGTAATGCGAATGTTCCCCCTACAATGCGCTATCTACTTATTTTTATTGTATCTCGTGAGGTAGGTGCGTGAAAAACAGCGCTGTACAGTCGTCAGGGCTAGCAGCAAACGCTGAGCCCGAGCCTATTGTCGCACCTAACTTAATTAGTAATTACCTACTTGCTTTCTTTTTTTTATGTGTGTAGAGATTGTGTTTTTGTGTTTTTTCTGCGACAATAAATCTTCTTTTATTTATTTATTTTATATGATGATGATGATAAAACCAGGAGTGAAATAAAAAAAAGAGGAGGAATCAAATCAGTGAGTTTTCTTTCAACTCACCTTTTAGGTTCTGTGTTTACCTATTAGTCACTAGTATTTCAAGTACATCGATAGTAAATGTTTGATGTCTGACGATAGCTAAGTCTTATATCCATACTAGCATCCTAGGGAAGTTACCCACCTAAATCACGTCGCTCTCAATTCCTGTCTCATTCCCACTGTGTAAATTAGAAAGAGGGGGGTAGATTTTCTCGTCTCGTGTCGCATCGCGTTGTCAGTTATGCTACCCTCAGGTCGATTTAAATGTAATTTTTGTACGTGAAAATGACAGCTGAGTTGTCCTAACGTTCGTTTGAAAGCTACCTCTGGACTGGAAGAGTTAAACTTTGCTTTCGAGATAGTTTTAGGACCTGGAAAAGGTCGTGAAATACGGGTAGAAGGTTGTTACATGTTCGGTTTGGATGCAAGCAGACAAGCGAAGTAGAGGCGCAAAAACCTGTTGATTTCATGTACCTAATCAAGGATGACTCCCTCTCACTTTTAAAACTACAACGTTTGCTCGCTCTCGCTGCACTCAAAAACGTCACGACCCTTAGTCATGTCATGACAGTCATGTGGTTTTGACAAGTAAAATTTACCCACAAATATTACCCATCATTGTAATTTATTATTTGTCTAAAATGTCTTACCGGCTTAACCACATTTACCGGTGAATAATTACGAAGTGACTTAAAATCACTTATACATGCATGCCTGAGACATAGCGAATTGTCTAAACATCGCACTTTTTTTTAAACCGATATAAAAATCGAATGAGTTTGGAATCAGAGGCGTGCTGTTGTTTTAATTTTTTAAGGCAATTACCCTTTTTGAATGACTGCACATATATTATATAGTTAGTAGTCAAATTAATAATTAATAAATATTTTCAAATACAGGAAAAAAATTACGATACTTGATAGATACGAACATATATTTACAAATACAGGAAAAACTAAACTATAGTTGATATGGCAAAGTGTAATATCACAGGTACTGTTTGTCAGATTCGGTAAATAAATTGTGAATAAATCATGACTTGGAAGCTTTCTCAGAAATATCCACACAAGCTTGAACTCCTTGAATATGGCCACGTTCAGGTGTTTCTGAGCACACTGTTCGCTATACAACGTGTCCCAAAACTCAACGATAAGCCGACACCGGAGGATGGAGCTGCTTATTATTAGTCGAGAAAAAATAAGGAAAAAAATATATCTCAATTATTTTAGAAATTACAGAAAAAAAATGAAATTCATCGAAAATCGACATCCCTAATGGTATTTTTAACGACCATGTCTACAAATATTCAAATATTACTGTTTTTTTTTGTTTTTGGAAACGTAAGTAGCCCTGCTATCTAACACAGTTCTTAAAAATACCATAATACATGTAGTTTTTACACAAAAAATAATCAAAATTCATTTTGTCCCTACAATTTTGAAAGATTTTTTCTTACAGTCCACTTTCAACCATCATGGTGTAAAAAAATAGTATTGACACCACTATGGCAATTATTTTCAAAAGATTTTTTTTTTTTTTGAGATATATTTTTTTCCTTATTTTTCTCGACTAATCATAAGCAGCTCCATCCTCTGGTGCCGGCTTATCGTTGAGTTTTGGGACACGTCTGATGGCGACCGAACAGTCGAACGGCAATGAGATTTTCCCACACAATACATATAGGCTTGTTTAATCGCTGCAAAACCACAGGCCTGCCCTGACCGCGACAAACAAGCAAAAAGACAAAGATAGGTGGACAAGTCTTGTTTGTAGTTCACTGTGTGCATTGCAGGCCCTCAGAATAAACACAAATATTGAGTGCTGGCACTTGACCGCTTTGTTAATTATGGGCCACAAATTAGTATTTATACCATATTTCTGGCCCCTATTTAAAATGACAATTGTCACTTCACTATGGCAATTTACAGTATTCATGGCAAGTAACAATAATCACTTACTGAAAATGAATCTTGGCAATAGCTATCACTATCACAGTAAGCGAGTTTAATCCCGATGTATATTCATAAATTGATACGTTAACGAATTATGGAATCCGATAACGATATGTAGGTAACTCTTCAAAAGGAGAATTATCTGTAACAATAAGAATAAGAATTTATTTATTTAGCACACAACACGGCAAAAAAAAGAAAATACAATCAAAAAGGTAACCTAATATAATGTGCTAAACTGGAGCCTCACTCAGCATGTTGTCACGGGGGCCGTGACGCTGGTTTTCAGTGAGAGCCCCAAAAATAAATAGAACTAGAACTAAACTAAACATTTTCATAATTTTTAGGCATGTACCTATGTCTAAAAATTACGAAAGTGAACTTAAAACTAGCGGGTGCCATCAGAATCGTCGACTGTGATTTATTTGCAGGCAACAACAACATGAACCATGCAATCTTCTCAGTATGTACATAACAAAATTCATTTTACTTGTGTAAACAGTAAACTAAAGTACCTATCTACCAACAGATTCAATTTATTATTTTATAAGCAGCAAGTATTAAATTGTTATTCAAAAGTTTTACTTTAAAGCTATGAATGGATTTTAAGGCGCGGAGAGGAGGAGGAATGATGTTCCAGCACTTGGTTGTTGCGTAGCGGAAGCTGCCTCGAAATGCTGCCGTTTGCGGCCTTGGACAAACAAGCTGAAGGAGCTCATTGACCTCACTCCCGAGGACCTGGAGTTACGAAATCATATCAACGTATTGTACAGGCATGAGGGAACCTGTTAATTAACTATGCCAAACATTAGTGTGGCTAAGTGTAGTTTTTGACGTATGGACATTCTCAAGATACGATTTTGATTCAGGAATGGCGTCGTGCGTGCGTGGCGGGATATGGGAACAGAAACGAGCACAAGCGTTTTGCACTCGCTGGGCCAGTCTCTGCGTTCGCGACAACAGACGCGGCGCGTACACAATGTCACTATAATTTAATTTCGATAGTACAAGTGTATCACAAAGCTGTATCCTAAGTTCGACATTAAGAAAGTCGCGAATTTTGTACAGTACCTTAAGCCTATAAAAACAGTCGCGCACAGTATCAAGCACGTGTTGTTCAAAGCGCAGCTCGCCATCCATAACCGTTCCAAGATTACGAGCCTCGCGCACACGCTCGACAGGATCGTTGTTAATATGTATATTGATATTTAGTAACGAATTATTACGTTAGAGTGGGGCTACGAAAGTCTTTGCTATTGTCATAACTTCTGGCACGCAGCGTAGTAGGTAGGTACAGCAACTATCAGATTTTAGTAACCAAACTGGCGATATAGGATTACGGATATTGTTACTATATATGTACATATCTTTTGTCCTGAAGTAATAATACTTATAGCGATGTATTTTTTCTACTATGGTTGCTATTATCTCTCTATTTTGATTGACTGCACCATTTTATCCGGCGATCCAAATCTGACGGATCTACGGAAAAAAAATACTGACAAAGCCTGGAACCGAAAAACGTTACTAGTAAAATAAGGGCCCGGTTTCAGACTACGTACTTTTGAGACTACATATATACGACTGATCAAATTAAATGAAATAAATCCGCCCGATAAATTTAAGAGATGTAAGAAACTGATAGCGAATCAGAAGAGGAGGAGGAAATGTTCCGAGATAACTCGCCTGATGTAACAACCCCCTAGAACAGTGACCGCCAACATAAAAAGAAGCTGCTTACAGCAACGTACACCTCACCAACGCTTACGAGTATCGTTTAACAACATTCCCAGCCCTTCCTCATTTCCAATATTGGCAAGGCGGAAAAGCCGGTCAATTGTGGCTGAGAGCCAGAGCGTGTCATTCCACATAAATTTGTGCTCCCTGGTATGTCCGGCTGGTCGGGGTCAAGTTTGCTTCTTGACTGGGTGCGGTACCTTTCTATGTTCATGTGCATGTTCATATCCTACATATAAATAAGATCGTTTAAATTAAATTTGAATAGTTTAACCTTAAGGCAATACTTTTAGAAAGTAAACCCGCTGGCGTCCAGTCATCACGAAGGATGGTCTGTAAGTACAAAAGTACTTAGCACCCTTATTATTAGGACAAAAAACTAGAAACGGTTTTAAGTAAGTACTTACCTACGTAATCTGTTGTATCCGGATTTAAAGTAATGAACCATAAACTGTAAGGGATCATAATGAACGTTATATCGTTAGCACAAAGCTTGGTACAAGTTGCAAAACTATTAGGTAACTTGACTTTTTGTAAAGTTTACAAAGTTAATACATTTTTTATAGGGATTAAATATGATATATACTACCAGGATATCGATAGACATCGAAAAACCAAATGACTCCAAATTTTCCAGGAATAACGTCACTGTTGCCTTGTAAGAATATGAAATGTCAAAATGGGGGGAATCCCACAAAAGTTCGTGTTACCCTTCTTACTAACAACTTGACTTATTCGGTAACAACAAAACACATTGTTGTATGGATAAAGTCAGTTTCCACAAAATTCTTATATATCTTAAATGAGACGACATTAACACAAACTTAGTCAAACCAGACGAGATTGAGGACAGACCATTACTAGCAATTATTATTTCGTCTCCTAAGGTCACACTCGATCAGTTTGCAAGACCCGACCTCGGGAATGAGGCGCCAAAAATGACGAATCGTCATACATTTTGATGTACACTTAAGTCATTTTATGCCTTTGCGAAGTCTTGCCGCTCACGAAACTATGACAGGAAGTGAGGTGCATACCTTTCTTCAGGCGTCGCCAAGCGCTGGTCTACTTTTCAGTTAAGTTTTGTTTTATTTGCCTTTCTTTTAGCAGATGTTGTTTTTGTGTAATAAACATTTGAGTGCCGCCTTAAAGTTTTTTGTTGTGTTGTGATGAATTGCTGATCAAAAACTAAATCAACAAAATAAATAAGAAGTGTTTTTAAACTATTGTGATGTCTTTGTAACTTTCAATAAAATATAATATACACACAAAAGAAAAGAGCTAGCTGGAGCTAGCTAATAGACATGTTCGACATAGCTACTTAATTATAAAAATTATGGATTGTTAAATTTCTGTTATAATTTTAATTTTATGTAACCTTTACCTTATTATATTTTGAATAATTTAGAATCAATAAATATATATTTTGTCTTGCAAAACAACAAATATTTTGAAAACTGCCACTCACTTGCTTTCCAATTTTAAAAAAGGTAGCCCAAATTGCTTTAACTTTTTCTTTATCAAAAAAGCCCATACTTCGCTTGGCAGCCACAGTTGCCACCATCAGTTTAGGGGTCTGCGAAATTGGCAACTGTGGTTGCCACAAGCAAGTGAGTGGATAACAAGAGCCATTTATTTTTTATCATTTGTCTAGTACACACATCGTCACACGATATTCTAGAACATTAAAAAGAAAGACAGATAAACTAAAAATACGAGTATAATAAAAAAAAAACCACCATTTGGCAACCTCTGGGCCCTGATGCAAAGATATACAATGATCATTGTCAGTAATTACGACGGAAGAACTGTATCCAACAGTGGGTACCCCTGATCTTGTGCGGTCTGTATCATCTGATTAAACATTGTGTTAATTGTTTACAAGTTCACCTATATTGGTTCTGTCATCGAGGTCTATGCAGGTGGTAACTTGGATAAGGGAAGTAGCTACGATTATCATCGTATTTGTAACACTAATGCTCTTAAATAAGCTGATAAATTAATCTGGAGATAAAAATGTTATCAATCCTTTGATATATCGTAAAATTTGAACGTTAGAAATTCTTGTAGAATTTGTCTTCTTTCTCTATTTATGCGGCAGTTTTCAACTTGAAATTTGCTACTGCTTCTAAATGTCAAGTAGTGTCTTGACGATACTTTCGAAAAAAATATAGATTATTTCAACAACCTCAACTCTATGTGAATCTATTATATTTTAAAAACTTATTAATGCTGACTCAGTTATAATACGCTCCTGCCTCTTATATCTAACTAATATTAATAATTCAGCATGTGCAAAATGCGTGTGCTTGTTTTTGTTTTATAATCCCCCCCAGAACTATTTAGCGATTTAATGTATACATGGAGTCTCAGCGCTCCCTGCACTTTGTTTGCCTACTGTTCGGGATTGTGCAGACCCAAAGACCTCGATACCTGCATGACAAGCCCAGGTTTCTGCAACGCCCAAGAGTATGTACTCTTTTCATGTGCCCGAAACACAAAGCTGCAGCATTTCGTGGCAGTTTTAAGTGCACCGCCAAATATTGCTGGAATAACATACCACCACCTTATAAGCAACAACTACTAGCCTTCTTTTAAAGCTAAATTAAAAAGTTATATTCTTACTGAATAAAACTTTAAACTTCTGAGTAATGGAACTTTCACTCCGTGTTTTACATTAAGTACTTTATCATACTTGCCAAACATCCCATATAATATATATATGTACACTAGGATAGGAAGAAAATAAAAAGGATATATTATAGTCAGAGAATTTAATCCATACAGTAGCTAAAAAAACCTCGCGTGATTTGTGCACAAGCCCTTAGCGCCAGTAGGTATTTGTGTGATTCTACTAGCAACTACACGTAGCTCAAAGCGTCGGGTACCTGTCGTATCGCATAATGTTGATCGTCCTAAAAATTTAGTGGCGTTGAGTGGCATACTACTTATTTAGCCTACTCATTTTAGCGCATACACATTTAAAAGTTTTAAAGTATGTTTATCCTAATATTGATTACTCGAACATCGAATTCTCTAAAAAGTAATAGTCCTAATTTTCATTGTCATAGTAATTATTTTGCCTTTTATTAAATTAGCTAAACTACCTATATTACTTTTTTCCTAAATTTTATACTATTTTTAAATTCTGAGCAGACCCGACCTACTTCTAGATAAATAAGATAGGTTCGTTAGTTGCCTATTGTTCCTCAGAGCAGAAATAGGGACCCCGCGAAGCGGGGCTCCGTCGACATGAGGGCGGGTCATAAGTTATTTAAGTAATGGGCAATTCTGACCAGATCCAACCTGCATTTAGATTATGCACAAAATTTTTAGAACATTAAATATTAGTAACATCAAAGTTATGCACATCAATCATTCTAAAAAAAAAAACTTCTGTATAATAAACATTCCCACGATAAATATTTAACACAATCGATATTAGGAACAACATTTTCGGCAAATAAAAAATTTGCACAACAATGTTTATGCCATACATTATTCGGCATAAAGTTGGTATGCGACAAAATAGTAACCCAACAATTTTATGCCACCCGATATAGACCCATCCGACGCTTTGGGGTCTATATCGGGTGGCATAAAATTGTTGGTACTCTAGTAACGCATTATGCTGAATGTTCACCTTTTTCAGTTTATCCTATACAACCCGTTCTTTCATTGTTTTCCTTTTTTTTGTAATTATTAATACCTAAACTGAAATAAATTATATTCTAATTTATTTGTCTAAATTATCATGATCATCATGATATCAGCCGAAAGACGTCCACTGCTGCACATAGGCCTCCCCCAAAGAGTGCCACAATGACTGGTCTTGCGCCACCCGCACCCAGCGGACTCCCGCGACCTTTACCAGGTCATCAGTCCACCTAGCGGGCCTACACACGCTGCGCCTTCCGGTACTTACGTGGTCGCCACTCGAGAACCTTTCCGCCCGAACGGCCATCGGTTCTACGTGCAATGTTCCCCGCCCACTAAATCTAAATTATGAACGTTTGATACTGCAAAATACACTTTAGTTTTGATTTTATTTATAAGGTGCAATTTAATAAGGTCGCCGTCACGGTTTCATATGGTCAAAAAATACCGTTGAGTATGACAATGATACGTCGTCTGGGAGAAGCACGGTGGTGATTGATGACACGTTATTAGTCCAAAGTTCTTCAAAAAAACTGAGTCATAGTGCCGTAGTACTCTGTGGATTTACAATATACGTACCTATTGCGTGCAGCCACTTGAGTTAATTTACTCGCACTGAACTAATCTGTGTTCTAAGAGGACACAGATTGGTTCTTGGAACGTTCGTGTTTTGTTACAGGATTATATGCCGCTGGTATACTGACTAAGAGTTATGAAATTAATAAAAAGCCTGCCAAGTGAGAGTCGAAGTCGCGTGCGAGGGTTTTATGCTGCTGCACATGCGCGTGCAGGGGACCGATTTTTGACTTTCGAGCGCTAAAAATCAAATAAAAGTAAATTAGTACGTTTGTAGTGTCAAAATAGTAGGCAATTACTGTCTACCAATAGAATTGAATACCAGTGGTCAATACCACCCGTTTTTCAGTTTTCTATCGCTATTTCAAAATAGCATTTCATAATTTTTGACAGTTTTCGAGTGAAAGAGTCGAGTGCTCTTGAGCACATGGATAGCTGTGATATAGCGAGTACCTATACTCGCATGATTTGCAGCTATATCAGAGGTATCCATGTGCTACCTATATCACTCTTAAGTCGTATCCCAAATTAAAAAAAATCGAAAAATGTATCACAAGTTTTTGAAATACAGTTGCTCAATTAGTGCTACTTTACGTAGCTGTTTAGCTTGCGGAAAGTTGGTTTTCGCGACCTAAAGCTTTTCACTTTTCCCACTCAATAATTGTACAAATTGTACCATTAATTTTTATGTCAATAAAAAAATGGATGGACAGACGGACGGACGGACGGACGGCCAGACGGACATGGCAAAACGATAAGGGTTCCTTGTTGACTACGGAACCCTGAAAAGGCTCATCTTTCTCTGGCCAGACTCTACTCGTACTACTATTTTATGTAACATAACATAACTGTTTTCGATCTTTATTTCTTACATCGATATGGTGTAATTAAGTCTAAACTTAGGTATACCAGTAGCCGAGCCCAGCATGACAATGATCTAGTAAATAGATATACGTAGATACGTATGCACGCTAGAAGCGAAGAAATTTCCTTTCCTTCCGGTCTAGTTTGATAGATTGTGTTATTATTCAATCCGCGTTAGAATAGGATTGGAAACGACAGTGTCAAATACGTCAAAGTTTAGGAAATCCTAATTTCATCATAGTTGAATGATACTTTAGTGCTCTTCTGTCAATTTGACGAGTTATCTACAGGTACCTAAGTTAGCAAAGATATATTAAGAAAATGGTTTAGAACCACTCTTACGATAACCAGGCTTGGGATTATGTGAATCACATTTTAGTTATGCACTAGGCAATGTATTACAAGGTGGACCTAGGTAGTATCACGTCAGAAATTGATAAGGTTTATTACCCTTCACGTTGTCACCGGCGATGGGAATAACCATTTATTCATCGACGATTCTTAGAATTTTAATGAATAATCTTTTTTCTACTTCTCCGTGTTTAATCAGTGAAAAAATGATTTTTTTATTATTATTTAAGCTAAGCCTTAAATGTTTACTAAGCAGAAACGTGCAGACTGCCGTTTGCAGTAACGGAATTCTAAATTTCGACTTACTAAGTAAGATTCGTCGCCACGAGTGGAGGCCTTCAGTAGCTCTGGCCCCTTTTTCACCAATTCTACAATTGTCGTCTGACAATGACAATTCGACTTACATGGCTGCGTCGACTGGTTAACTTGGTTGCTGGACAGCTTATTGACCCAGCAATGTACGTGAAATTGTCATTGTCAGGTGACAATTGTCAAGATGGAGAAATAGGGCCCTGTATGTAAGAATCTGTCCATTCTAGAAGGCGCGGGTTCTATTCAATCGCTCGTGGCTAAGTAAATTTAGGCTAAGCTTTTCACAATTTGACGACAAAAAGTCGAATAAATGTATCAATTTCTTTTAATAATGGCAGTTTCTAAATGTCAACTTCAAAGTTCTTCTGGCTCAACTTCAGCATAACGATTTAATTTAACTATTCAATTAAGGCGGTAGCTGTTTCCTTCGGTCCACCAAAGCGAATCATGATTCATACTCTATTACAGATCTTAACACCGCAAAAACGAGATGAGTAATGCAACCTGCCTTTTAAAATAGATGTAATGGCAGAAAAAAAAAACCTCAATGTCAATAGCCTTTTCATAGATTGCCAGTTGCAAACAACGCTGACAAACCCGCAGGATAAGAAAGGGCTATGTCAATTCAGATAGAATCCGGAGATGACCCCCTTTCATCAAATTTTCAAAGCTACAATGTCACTGACTTTTCCTCCTTAATAATATGAATATAGAAGAATAAGATGAATACATTAATTGTACACACGACACTGTTACATAATAGTAAAGCGTTGTCCAGTGAGTCCCAAACTAGGCTGAGCCTGTATCTTGGAACTCGTGGAGTTATACCTGCTACAAATGTTATATATAATAAGGTATAATTAGCTACGTGACAGAATTTGTGTAAAAAAAATTATTACGCTTATTATTTAAAAAAATGAAACCGCTTAAGAGGAATGCCTACCTGCGATTTTCCCATACAAACGCTCTCGACTGTTTCCTCTCTGGTTTTTGAACATAGAGCAATTAATTTTTCAAACAAGATCAATATCATCAATATCTATGCCACTATGTTTTGCTTTATTTGATATTTTTATTTTAAAGAAAATTACAGCGCCTTGAAAATTGCAAAAACGGCTTAATTGAATTGGCTGCCAAAAAAGAAATATGACAACAAATATAAAAAAAATCAAAACATAGCGGCGTAGATTATTTCTTCTTCTTACAGTTCCCAAAATTTTATAATGACGAGAAGACTTTAGTCTTTTTTCTTGCCTAAGAATATTGTGGTACCTACTTTACATTGCTACTAAGTAGTAGGATACAATTACAAAATTCCAACTAAATCATGAATCACTTTAACTTTCGGATCATTTTTCTTCTTGTATTTTTTTCTTTATTGATCTCAAACGATTTCTGAAGATCTGTACACGCTGTAAGTAGTAAGCTCGCACCCAATATATGGGACCCCCAATCCTTGCAGCAGCGTTCTCGGGAGGGTCAGAGATATTGTATGCATTATGCATACGAGTACGATAATATATATTAGTCCAAGTATTGGCGAGAACTCACTCCAATATTCAGTAAAGGATGATTAATAAATTAGTGTACCCCCAAATCAAGCCAGTAAAACAACTGATCAAATTGATCGAATGACCCTAACTGTCCAATCGAATATTGGAGCGTGCCAAATAGAATAGCTAATAATGATTTCTATGGTGATTCACGTCCGGAGATTCCTTACGGATGTAGAATTTGCGTTCCCAGGCGCTAAGGTATGCGTATGAGTAATTCGATGGGTACCGCGGTCCGTTTTGAACCTTCGAAGGACGTTGGAGAGCGTAATTGAGAATAGTACCTAAACGTTTTTCTTTTGCTTTATATGCAGTTAATGGTTTAACCAACGGTATACACCCTACGATAAAAGTACTTCAAACGTCCTATACGTGAGTGAATATCCTAGAGGATATTCACTCACATATAGAACCTATAGGCGCGTACTGGCACGAAAAAAGAAAATCATTTTCCGCCTTAAACCTACGGCACGGGGCTCGTATCTGCTCTGCCGCATGTAACGGTGCGCGCGCATGATTCACCATATCGTATCAATGCCTTCACTCATGTTTGCGTAGTGACTGATAGTGAGCTGCGTAACTACGGGATTTCATTCAACGTTTGTTTACGAGGATGCGTCGCATTTTGTTTGTTTTGGCATCAAGGCGAGATATGCCCAATAGAACAAGCAATCGCAAGTGCCAACAATCGGGGTATTTGCGATTGTATTTTTGTTTATTTCTAATTTTATTTAAAATTTCAAAGAATCATGTAGGTAACCATTTAATAATTTCTCTGTTTTTAAACCTACTAAATGTATGGACGACAACATCAACACGCGACGGCAGAGCTACGCATCGCGTCATACGAAGATTATACGTAAGAGAAATATGTGATTATTTATAAAGACTTAGATTGTTTAGAGTAAATAAAGAACCCAGTAGTTAGAATCCCCATAGTAATTATTTACATAAAACACGCTCTCATAGCATTCATTTGATATTGTAAACATTAAAGTAAAATCCCAGTACAAATTGTATTAGAAAGAGAGAGGAGATGTTGCCTATGCGCGAGCGCAGCACAGACTGGCCGCCATGGAGGGGAGGGGGGTATCGCGCCAACATGACCGTAACGAGAGCCGCGGCCACCGAGCCTGAATTAGAATTTAGTACGGCGCATTTTCACTTTGCAATTAATATGTTTACGTTTATACCTTTACAACGGCTCATCGTATCAGAATGATTTATATATTGTTAGAAAGCTTATTAAAAGTTCTATTAAATGTTTAAACTTACAAATAAGTAAACTCAGTAGGTTCAGCGCAAATGATGAATAAGTGTTAAGAAAGGGACCGAATTACGGTTTGCCCGATTTCCATGTACGATTATTCAGATAAGAAAATATTTACGAACCCTACTGTACTTATAAGATCTCAAGCCATATTAGAACTTTGTAAATCAGCTTAGTCTTCCGCCCATTAATATGTATAACATCCCAATATCATCTTACAATGTAAATTAGTCAAGTCAAAGTGGGCGTAACCTTTATTGTCTCACTCAGCACGTCTTGCTCGCCCACTAGCAGGTATAAATAGCAGGTACGGCCCGGAGCAAATCAGTGTCAATCGGAGCCTCCTGGAAGTCACAACAAGAAGAAGAAGAAAACTACAAAGTAATAGGAAATTAGGGACTTGTAATCAAGTCATTTAGGGCAGTGATAGGGCAGTTAGGGAAAAGTAAATAAAAAGTCTATTTCTCGTTATTCCTTCTTTTATTTTGGTAACATCGTTTACCCAAACGGGTAACGCACTGTCCGAGCACATAGGGGCGGAGCTCGTCCGTCGCCGACTTGTGTCTCGGCACTAGGTCACTCTTAGGTGACTGTGAGGGGCGAGCATTGCCGCGGCCGGTAGCGCGCGCGCTCACTCGCCCGGCCGACGCCGCCGAGAGCGGACGTCGCTCACAAAATGGTTACATAAATCGGACTGGGTTATTCACCTTAATCACAATTTCAATAATACCTATGTGAAATGTTATTAAACGTGTAACAAAAAAGACTGTATATCTTGTTTTAAATGTGTGTTAAATTGCAAACTAAATTATCACGAGATCACCTACCAATTTGCGGGAGGGTACCTCCTCCTCCTCTACAGCACGCTTGAGAAAACTTGATGTGTCCAAATTCAACGATGCTCGTGGTTCCATGGTCCAGCTAAGTGGAATTTAAAAAATCCTGATACTCCAACATGTCGGACCGCAAGTAATTAAAATTCCTCGTCGTCCGACATGTTGCACAACGTTATCGAACCACGCGGTCGGTGGGGAAAAATATAAGTAGTTCATTTCACTGTACTTTTAGCGTCATATTGTTTGGTAGCAGCCAAAGTAGCCAAATATATCGCAACGTTTTTATTACTGTAGCAGTGTGTTACGATATACAGGTTGACATTTTAATCGGTGTCCAAATTTTTTGTAGGCATTTGGTATCACTAATAGACTCCATTTTTGAAAAAACTGGTAGGTATTTTTAAAACTATAATTTGTCTATCCCAAAAGAATTATCCGTACTGCGTGGTTACTGGGCATTCAGTACCGCGCGGGGCGGTTTGGGGCCGAGGGAGGGGAGGCGTGCCGTGCGCAAACCTTACTACCCGCTGAGGTGCCCGCGCGGTAAGGTTTTTTTGGGATAGCTTTAAGCAGCAATTACTAATTTTTTTGTACTGAATGATATGAAACATAAAAAAACGTTTTTTATAATTTTGCTGACGAATCTTATACTTGAATTTGGACACTGATTAAAATTTCACCCTGTATTTGGGTACTTTAGCCGCTACTTACTATATGATGCTGACTGTATTTATTTGCTAAAGTAGAAACAAAATTACCATCGATAAAGAACTATACAAATATGTTAGAACAAAAAGTGGCTACTAAATAAATAAAACGTATCTATTTTTTTCCGCTGAATTTCATTCACAAGGACCCACCGCGCGCGCTCGCTCGAATTAGCGTCACTCGATAGCTCAAAATATCGCTTGTTAAATTGTCAATACGCGTTAACCATAACAATAGGCGAATATAGTTATAGTATCATGTTTCTTTCCGGCTGCAAATTCAACGGTTAGTTTAACTCGCATTTACTAATTCACCTGTTTTCACTTAAGTATTATCTTTAGTAATTTTGTTGTTTTTTATTAATTGCATTATTTATGTTTATCTGTATTAAATTGTATGGCGATCTGTAAAATAGGCGAATATCCATGTGATATTTTTATACGAGCGCCTACTTCGCCGAAAGTGTTGTTGCTCATTTAGCACCACCCTGGGGACATTGAATTAGTAAATCATATCCACAACATTAATATTACAACTCTAGTGCTTATTACTTACATATAAAACCGGGAAAACGCTTGAAGGATGATGAATTGATGATCATGATTTATTTGAGATTGTTAAAGTTGAACTCATTAGTTTCAATCTCGCAGCAACGCTAAAGATTCAAAGATTTAATTGGTTCAACATAGATATTATGTTACATTGGATTTCGTATCACTATGTGATGCCTGTCGGCATACAAATATATTGGTCACAACATGTATTGTGTTGACGTAGCAAGTAATAGATAGTCATTTTAATACATGTCATTTAATAACTATAGTAAATTGGCTATCAGTCTTTTATGCGTTAAAATTTAATAAATTGTGTAAGTTATTCGTCTTTCGTAAGCCTGTGGCTCAATTTTAAGCGTCTTTGACTGGCGAGAATCGATCGTCCACCAACAGAGTAAATATTTTTTATAAAACCACAGTTGCCTCTGTAATTTACACTGTCACAGCCCCAATCGAAACAGCAAACGGCAGCCTAACAAAACAAAAGCAGTCGTAAAAAACCGTGACATTCACGCGAGCACAGATTATGTAGCAATTAACGCGGTCAGAACAAACTCGGGACATGGGAACGGTTAAACGGAGGAATGTTCTGGCTTTCTGTCACATCCTGACGTGCCGGGACGCCTTTATGATAAAAGGAGATTAATAAAACTGAGTGATCGTGTTTTGTTTAAGATTTTCTTTACTGATAGCCCTATTTAGGGCTTTAGAGCTTTTGTTAAGGTTACAGATTTGGTTTCGAATAAGAATCAGGACTTGTGTAGGGTACTTTTTCTTAACCCTAGTCTTATCAGGGAGAACGAGTGAGAAGATTCTGAATGATGTAATATGATATTATACGATTGGATATACAATTTTACTTAAAACTGTTACACTTAATCAATTTTAGGAGTTTATATGGTGATCATCAGTTATTTGACATTTAAAATTACATTTTAAAACAATAACAGAAAATGCTTATATTTACACGGTTCAACTCAAGTATCAAATGTCACTACGGGCGACATGTTTCGAACTCTCCAAAGTTCTTTTCCAGGATGAGTGTTTTCACGGCCCGTAGTAACATTTAATACGTGAGTTGAACCGTGTAATTATTATCATTCTTTCAACATGTATCACGAAAGTTTAAATTCAATAACAAATATTTTGAAGGTCACATGTCTACAAGTTACATAATTTACTTTAAATGGGGCAGCAATTATGCAGATTAGGGCAGGTTGTTATTCACAATGCACAGGATGATATGATTACAGCAAACGATGCCGATGCTAAATATCGTCCGATTTGAACATGGAGAATGAAAGAGAGTATAGTATACACGGTACAGTTCGGCCCAAGCAAATGTGAATAGCAGGTTATGCACAATCTTAAAAAAACTGTTGTTTACCTAATAAAATAGATTCGACCCATTATTTAACACCCCAAATCAAATACTCCAGCCTCAACATCCGTGTAACTACACAAATAAACTTTGAAAAATTGATCGCCGCAAACCAGGAATTCTTTTTGTCGTGTAGGTCAAATAAAAGAATTCGGGTCCTTTAACAATAACATAATTCCAAACGTTGGCGCCGCCGTGGCGACCGCTTAGCACTCGCCGTGGTATACCAAAACGACGAAAAATAATACCCCTATTTCCAAAACACAACTATGCCAACCCATTTTGAACTTAGCTGTCTACAACCCAAGATCGAATGCGACCGTAAATGTTTTAAAGGACTTGGTAAATGGTAGTGACTTAGGTTGTTGCGACAGTCGGGTGTTACATGGAATATTATAAAGCAGATATCTATGAATGTGTGAAATCGGGATGACACCGGCAGAACAACCAAATCGATGCTCGAGCCGTTACGCTTGAGTCTAGTAAAAAAAAGTAAGAGAAGGATTTTGTATTCATGGAGACAGTGTTTAGTATGTCTAATGCATTTTGATGCGTTTGACTGTCTCTTCTTCTTCAGCGTGTAATGCGCCCACCGTTGGGCAAACGCTTGAGAAAGGCAACAGGCGACCCTCGCGCGGGCAGCTTTCTCGGGCAAAGATGTGCAACCAATGCTTGCAATTCACTTGCCCGGGTACTCTGTCAAAGGTACCCCAGGAAAATTACGTTTTTTTTAAACATTAATTTACACAGCGTTTTTTTTGTTTGTTTAATTTTCAAATGTTATTCTAAGATGCCTTATCCAAGAATCCACCAAAATTTCCATCGGGAAGTAAATATATAAAAATAAATGACTCGTCCATTATGTTTTTTGTGTGATTTATTTATTATTCTTGAAGAGCTCCTGTAAATTAAGCAAAACATAAATTAAAATATCTTTTAATATTTTTCCTCTTTTCTCAGGAATTGGTTAAATTTCGATTTTTTTGATGACTAATATTTTGGTAGATTTTGAGTCTACGTAATTACTTAAATGATAATATATCAGTTAAACACAAAAAAGCTGCTGTTATGAATTATTTCCAAATTACAATTTTTTTCCATACTAATGAAAATAAAGTGCTTGGGCTAAGGGCCCAAATTTAGAAATTAGTTCTTGGTAGGTTATTTTTAAGTCAGTTTTAGTTTTAATGTTATTTTTAACGCACCGTGTGTATTTTACATATTTCATTCGTTTTAACAATAAATTAAATTGTAAATATTTTCAAAGAATATTTTTGTCATTTTCGACAACCGTCAAGTCTCACGGTCGAAACCAGCCTAAACGCAAAAGAGCCGCCCGAGTCGATCAGGCGGTCCTTTTGCTCGGTCATTTTTTTCGGCTGATTGTGTATCTAGTTACTTATACTAAATCATTGTAGGTAGCTATCAACATTTTATAAAATTACTTCTTAGATTACTTACACTTTATTATTATAAAAGAGAAATGGCAGCCTCGGGGGTCTTTGCCAGAGTCAGTGAACGTATATAAATTAACTATGAATTATCGAATTAACCATTTTCTACTTACACTTTTACATAGCGGCAAAAACTTTGTCCTGTCAACTGGCATTTGCCATAGGCTTGCCACAGATAATTCCAAACCGACACATCTATAGAGGTTTATGCGCAGCGATATTATGAATGAAGTAAAAAATACTATATATTGATATAGTATTGAGGCGAGAGATCCGAATGGACGGGAAAAGCGTAGCTAAGTAGAAGTAGGGCGAATCTATAGTCAGCAGCGAAAGTTTTGCGGACCAAGTGCTCAAAAACATATATACAAGTCTAATGCCCAGAAAATAAAGGCTATGTAGATCATTTAGATTGTGCCCTTTTACGTAGCTACTTCTGCTGACTGTACTTAAAAACCATACTATGTATTGAATCAATAGTCACTGAAACATAGTTATAGAACAAATTCTTTCCAGCTTGATCACAACACATTTAAACTAGCTAGTGTAAGTAGCTTGTGGACCAAGAGTGCCTTACGTGTCCAGTACAATAATGGTTTCAGGCTGCAGTTTGGGGCTGCCTCGCTTTTGCAGTGCATCTAGCCTAAAAACTATTGCAAACTTACCTAGGTTTGCAATAGTTTTTAGGCTATTTTATTCGTTAAGGAGTTGTCTCGCTGATGTTCCGTGTGCGAGAGAACAGCCTCCTGAACACCATTGTTGATAGGTTGGAATGCCCGATGGTGGAGCACTGGGACACCTTACATGTTGTAGCTAGTAATGTTAATGTTGCAAAATAGTACATTTTACAACTAGTGTGAAAAGAATGTCTTTTTACCACTAGTACCGAGGTATCTTGCCACGAGAAGCGAGTGGCAAGACTCGGTACGAGCGGTAAAAGACATTTCACACGTGTTGTAAACGACGTTTTTTAATACAATTGCGAAAAAAACTTTACTAAATTTACAACTTCACTTCCATATCAGTGCGAGTGAAGCGCGCAGCTTCAATATTTCAACCAGTCACAGTAACTATTATTCTTGGACCAGAACTAGTATTCTTGGGGCGCGTGGCCATCTAGATTTTTTTCAACCAATCACAGAGCAGAATTCTAGTGGCGCGCGGCCAACTAGATTTGCTTAAACCAATCAAATCACACACAAGCTCAATAAAAAGTAAAAAGCACTAGTTCGAGAAATTGAGCTTCTCGTACGCTACGCAGCCACAAAAAGTACCACTTTTTGAGCAACTGTATTAAAAATCTTTATTTTTAATTACTTACTTAACATTATTTTGTACTATATAGCTACTTTTGGACTCATGGTGCGAAATGAATAATAATTGTTATTTATATGTTTTTTCTGTACCTCGAAACCAGGTCCGGGTTTTTGAAAGGCGTGAGTGGGGCCGAAGCCAACAGCGCAGAGGTCATTTAAAACAAAAATAATTTAAAACGAGGGTATCCCCACACAGCGGATGCCATCTCCGTGCGCACACATGATACACCCGGTGATGGTCCCCTCCAGGTGCAAAGACTATTGCAGTGCAACACTGTGCTGCGATAGAAACTAAGGTTGCTCATTGGGTTGAATGGTGGTGGTCTGGAAAATGGGTTATGGGCTGAGACTAGCGGACACTTGCCGTGACAATCCGTCTCAAAATTGTAAAAAGGCAGGCGGTGACTCGCCAACTAGTGAAGTGTGGCCCACAAAGAGTCGTAGGCTCAGTGCAGCAACAGGTCGAGCGGCTGTGAGGTTGTCGAGAGGTGAGTCTGCGGAAGCTAGACCCCAGCAATCCGTTGAAGGGCCGCCGGCGTTAGGACAGTTAACACTTTCAACCTGGAGCATAGGTTCCGACTCTTGCGACTCCACTCTGGCCGGCCGGTTAAGGCAAGCGCAGGGGCGAGGGCCAGATCAAATGGAGATCAGGTGTCCGCGGTGTCGCAAATCACCATTAGCTCGACACAAACTGCCATTATTATTTAACGCGGTTGCATGCTGAACGTCAAAGCAACACTAAAACCAATTAATAATAAGAAAATAAAATTCCGTTTCATTAATAAATTCGTTAACGGACAAAGCCCACCGCAACGATAACGCGTCGAACCGCGCCGACGAGCCGTCCCAAATTAATCGAACATAATTAATATCGCGACTAAAACTACGCATTTAGCTTAAAAAGACGTATTTACATACAAATTGGACGGCGCTTACGCTCTTCTCCTTGAAGACCACAACTCCATCCAGCTCCCGACCGATCTTGTATGTTACCTTATTTGTTATAACCACAACCAATTTAAACTTCACCTGTCTCATTTACAACCTTAAGCCTTATACGTACATTCCATTTTCCAATGGCAAAAGTTTGGGTATCGGTGGTTGTATTGCCTTGTTGTGTATCTAAGGGTTTTTTTTTTACATTCCTAACAAAACGCCTGTTGTAAAGAGCATCCGACTATACCACCCATTCATAAGGACATTGGTGACCTATTGAGATTTTTTTGAATTGTGTGGATATGCCTCAACATATTTTTCAAATTGGTTACTCTTTTTCGTTAAGTAGAGATGCTTGATGTAAGAAATACTTAACCAAAAGAAGCGGTTGCTTCTGGTATTTGTTAATAGGGTGAATAATATTACACATAGATTCATGCCTTCACGCCTTTATTCCCAAAAGATGTAGTGAAAGCATATGAAACTGAATCGAACTTATGGCGAATAATACTGTTGAGGAATTAAAATGGCATGGATATCTGGTATCCGTGTGGTGTCGAGTTAGAATTTCACCACCCCCTTTCTTCCCGCTGGTGTCGTAAAAGTTGACTAAGGGACCGGGGTTGAAGTGTGTTGCGGGCGATGTGCTAGCAACCTATCACTGCAATATCACATTTGTCGATCTTTTATACTCACATTTATGCTAAAACTGGCGCTGGAACATACGTTTCATGTGCTCTGCCTATCCCTTTTGGGAATAAAGGCGTGAATGCATCTGGTAAATTTAAAACCGAATCACACCTACAAAGAACAACAACCAACAACAACCTGAAAGACTTATAAATTCGTAGTAAATCTAAATAACTTAAGAAAGCTTTTTACCTATTTCTTTTTTTAATTTACATCTAGTTGGCCACGTTTTGATAAGATTGAATGACGAAATAAGATTTAATTCTTCCTAATGTGGAATTATTATACCTTCAGGAAGGCTTCGCAAGCTTCAGATCCGGTAGAATCAGATGGTATGACGACCACGTTTTGATTAGATGACCGGTTAGCCTAGTGGCTAGTGACGCTGCCTACGAAGATGCCTACGATGGTTCTGGGTTCGAATCCCGGTAAGGGGAAATATTTCTGGAATGAGCATAAATTCCTGAGTCTTGGATGTTTTCTATGTATTTATTTATTAAAAATATCGTCGTCTTGTACCCATAACACAAGCCTTATTGAGCTTATTAAGGGACTAGATCGATTTGTGCAAGATTGTCCGCTAACATTTATTGTAACACAAATTGGATGCTCAAGACACGCCTAGCGCTTATTTTCACATTCGAACGTTGCCAATTGTTTGAACAGCATCCGAATATGTCAAAGCGATACGCGCTCTGAGATGTGTCAGAAAGCCTGTTCCGGTATCTGGCACATGTCACAGACCTACAAGTAGCTTGCTTTCGGCAAGTCATATTTGTTATCTTTTTTATTTTACATTGTTTAGTCGTATCCATATATTTCTTACCTGCCTCTAGCCCACACGCGCAGACCTCTTGTAGCGACTCTGCTCTGCTTTGTTGCTTGCCCTTGGTAACAAATTTACGATCGCACTTAGACATAATGAGCGTCAGCACCACTATTAACACCCTAGGTCCTCAATTAAGATGTCACTGAAATCTTGGAAACACGAAGATACATATAATGAAGTATGGTTAAGTGAAAAAATAAATAATATTATGTGCATACATTGCAGACCCGAAGTTAGTCGGGTGAAAGACCCCAGAGCTAGACTAACCCGACACTATACCGACGATATCCCGGACATCAGCCTGTACGAGACTGTCATGACTCTTAAACAGCTCAAGAACAACAATGCTCCCGGTGAAGACGGAATAACAGCTGTAGATACTCGTGAAGCCGGGTGGAAAACCGGTCCTTACGGCTTCAGAAGTTGTTCGATTCCGTCTTACTGGAAGAGAGAACGTAAAAGGCATGCAACAGAGGGGTGGTGGTGCTGTTCTTCAAAAAGGGTGACAACACCCTGCTGAAGAACTACAGACCCATCAAACGTGGTTGCTTACAATGGGCCTCATAACAAAATATATATATATATATTGGGGACAATCTTACACAAATTGACCTATGCCCATACTAAGCAAAGCTTGTACTACGGCTAAATACTAGACGACGATACACATACTTATATAGATAAATAGATACTTAAATACAAAGAAAACATCCATGACTCAGGAACAAATATTCGTGGAGCTTCCTTAATGGAGCTGTATTACAAGATACAATAAACATCATAATAAAATATATTAGTCTTCAAGAAACCTAGGTATCATAAAAGCGAATAGGATGTATGTCTGCTATTTCCCCCCAACCCTAGCTTATGCTAAAGTTTATTGAAGGTACAATCAAACTGCCGGTGTATTTGAGGAAATATATTATAACATATTAAAAAAGTGGTATCATTAACGTAGTATACTTATAATCATAAATTTGTCAGAGTAAATATAAAAGCCATTACATATTTCTTGTCGCTGTATTTTCTAAAGTTCGATAAAATATTTGGACTCATCTGATAAATAATATTTTTATGAGTTAGATCTTTAAACTTTAGAGTAACAGCAACAAAATATTTCAAACGATCCCATTAATGACGCCAGAACTAATTAAATCAATCATATTTATTTGCCTTCACATTTCGATCCACCGGCACTAAGGCGTCCACCAGATGACCCCGGTTTACCTGCTCCGGCAAACGCCAACGGATCCATTTCTGGCTCCGGTTTCTTCACCACCTTCGATATCATACGTTTCAAATTTGCAATCACTTTACCCGGGTGCAGGCCTTTAGGACAAACAAGCATGCACACCATTATAGTGTGACATCTGAATGCTTTGAAGTCATCTCTCACATCGTATAGCCGGCGCTCATGGTCTCCGTCCCGCGAGTCTATCACCCATCGGTAAGTGTGCAGGAGAGAGGCAGGTCCCATGAACCTTCGGCCATTCCACCAGTAGCTGGGGCACCCTGTCGAGCAGCAAGCACAGAGAATGCACTCGTACATACCAACTAGCTTAAGATTGTCCTTAATACTCTGGGCGTACTGCGTGTGACCTAGCGGCAGGGGATCTGAACGCACAATATACGGCCTCACATCGTTATACTGCCGGAAGAAATGCGTCATATCTACCACCAAGTCTTTCTGGACATACATATGCGGCAGCGGCAATATGGTGATCACTTTATCCTTCGGTATCGCCGTGATGCACGCTAGACAGTTCGATCCTTGGAGGTTGATTCCACAGGAGCCGCAGATTCCTTCACGACATGATCTTCTGAAAGTAACCGATGGGTCCATTTCCTTGATCTTGATGAGAGCATCGAGGATCATACCGCCTATTTTCGTGATGTCGAATTCGAAGCTTTGGACCTTTGGCTTCTGACCGGATGTAATTCCGGCAAAACGGTAGACTTTGAAGGTGCGACGATCCGGAGCTTTCTTACCAGGGTCGGCGGATTTCTTTGGCGCAGGGCCGCACTCAGTTTTCTTTGGCGGAGGGCAGCCTTTAGAATACCTACATTTTTGTAGCAGTTTGATCAAAACCGTCCTACGTCCACCATGTATGAGATTCACAGCCATTTAGTATCGAGATATAATAAAAAATTACTGATATAAATCGAAATGTCTGTACATATTTCAAGATGACATTTAAAACATCACAGTACTTTTAATCATACACAATGTCAAAAATTTAACAGATGCATGTAAAACTTTTTCGTAGCTTATTTAAAAAGTAAAAAAGGACAGTAATGAAGCGTTATCAACCTCAATTATTAGTTTTTTCATCTTTTTCCGATTTCATTCACACGTTAGTTTTGTAGACATAGTCGGGGTGTAAGTTTCACTTTTGCCACAAAAAGTCGCCTGCGAAGCGTATAATTAGTAAATTGCCGGCCGGTCACAAACGACACACCTAACGCCTCCTGACACACAATAAATCCGGCGCAACAAAAGTCGTTTATGATTTTTAAAAGATTCCTAAACGAAAAAAAATACAATTTATGAGCACTTCACCCCCGCTGTAACCATTCAAAGCCCAATAATTGTATATTCTTCTACAGTAGTGTGCCGTTTATTTTGTACGCCCGATGAAGGCATGAAAAAAAGCATTCAACGAAAATCAGAGGCGCCTTTAATCACCTCTAT
Organism: Epinotia demarniana; assembly: GCA_945867215.1. Classification (NCBI taxonomy): domain Eukaryota; kingdom Metazoa; phylum Arthropoda; class Insecta; order Lepidoptera; family Tortricidae; genus Epinotia; species Epinotia demarniana. Next base: position 18,409,193 of record OX244272.1, on the reverse strand, counting down.
TGAGATCTATCGCGGGATCAAAGCGGAGCGTTGCCATGACGAAACCACCCTTCACAATATTGCCATACAGTCCAATTTGGGGTGCGATTAGTCACGCCCGCTTCGCGTTTTTGTGACCGAGCGGATGCTCGTGTCAAACGCTTTAGTATTTTGAGTTTGTTTTGAAAATTCTTTTATCTGATGTATTATTTGCCGTTCTTTTTGTTCGATTCGCAGGGATGCTCATCTGCTTCGGGGGCGATTTGTTGACTCGCCTTCTGAAACTGGCTTCTTACAATAATTTAGATGTCAAATAGTTGGTTTTTGTTACGGTGACGTGGCGAAGGTTTCAGGGATATTTATGGCGTGGCAGGGAGTACAATGCTGGCACTAGCTTTGACGGCAGCTCGTTGGTGGCATCTCCGTTATTATTATATTTTTTGTGCAAGTAGGACCTGGAGTGCCTCGGTGCATCGCCGGATGTCGGTGACTGACGAAATTGAAAAGTTGTCCTAATGTCCCGCGTATAGAAAAGACTTCAACGAGTGTCGGCGAATACTATAAATTAAGATGCATATCTATCATGAAAGCTCGGCTCTGTATAACTGATAGAAGCCAGTTTTAAACCAAAATATTGCTGGTTACATCCCGTCATATGTACACTGCTGCAATTTAATTTAAATGCTCTTATATTTACTCCATACTTTATACTATCACATTTTTACTGTGTTACTTTTTCAGTCATAAGAAATTATCTGCAAAATGCAGGTCCACCTTGTTCAACAGCCTAATTAACAAAGATTGTGCCGTTTTTGTATTTCTGGTGCGCAGAGTACTTCTTCGCTTTAGCTTAGAAATATTGCTGACCGATACACAAGCATTAATTCAAACAATTAATGTTCGTCAGATTTAAGTAATCTTATGATTACCTTTAGGCGATTAGGAATGTGACAAGTTGAATATGTGAAAGTGGTTGTTTCTGAGCAGTATCGCTACGTTTCGACTTATCAATTTTACGTCCAGTCGTCGTTGTCAGGTGACTATCATCAAGTAGGTGAAGTAGGAGTCGGAATAACATGAGGCTAACAGTTTAACTAGATTTAATATTCAAAGTACTTAACCCATTCATTGTCAACGATTCATATCTCTACTGTTCCCGCAGTGCCGGCACCTAGTAAGCGATGATGAGATTGCGCGTCCGCGGTATTGATGGAATTCTCAGCGACGCGAATTCGCGTCCATGGCATTACAATTAACTAGCCTCGCGACGCGATTTCGGGTCCGCGTCATAGATAGCGCTCTCAGCGACGCGAATTCGCGTTTGCGGCATTACGATTAACAAACCTCGTGACGCGAAATCGGATCCGCTGCACCCACGCAGCAGTAAAAAAAATATTATTGTAACTATTAGACTAAATAAAAAAAAACCAAGTAATACAGGGAACAAGTTGGTATGCAATGGGCCCCAGGTGTTATCACCCAACGTCTGTGGGTATGTTTAAAGACTTGCAACCTTGATATTTTTATTGGCTGTTCGCCTAAGTCATGTTTAATTCGTGCAAAATTATGGCCACATCGGTCTTGCTCGAAATACTTACTACATATACTAAGTCCAATCATCATTCTCCTGTTCAAGTTATTCCTGGTTGTGCTGTGCCCTAAAGGAGTCCGGGGTCCGCTGTGACACATAATCCCACTAGTTTTACGAAAGCGACTGCCATCCGGCCTTCCGGCCCAGAGGGAAACTAGGCCTAATTGGAATTAGACCGGTTTCCTAACGATGTCTTCCTTCACCGAAAAGCTACCGGTTGCTACCGGTAAATATTCCGAACCCACGACCGTCGCTTGACAGCCCATGTCTAAATCACTAAGCTGCCGTGCCGTAGCTTATTCTAAGTCCAATATGAAAGCTTAACGTATCCTCACTTCAATCACGGCTAAAGGGTCACACGCACTCGCAAGATGTACGCCCGCTGCACAAGAACAAATCGCACAGCAGCTGCCCAGACAGGTGTGTATGCACCCTTAGATCTTCCGCGTCCATTGTGCGTCTGGGCTTGACCACGCGTGTGCTATCACATGTCATTCCGTTTATTGTGTTGCTATAAAAACAAATTAATGTGATCCTGGACCGAGTTTCGTCAAAAAAATATTTCAATATACGATATTAGTACATCGTATTCGAGCGCAGTTGGATATGCCTGTACGGAAACGAAAACACATGACTTAAGATGTTTCAATATAATTTCAATACGTAAAACACGTGTTACGCGAATGGGTAGTCTTCATGATCGACGATCAATTTCATTCGAAATTAATTCAACTTATTAGTCTGACACCATCTCAGGCAGTTCAGCAAGCTAGCTTACGTTCTTCTCGCGTTTTGTATGACGCTACTCGTCCGCAGGGCTGTTATTCGCTATGCGCTAATGCGGATTACCCTGCCGGTCATCCGTCACGAAGCTAGACCTCTAGCCACGCTTAGTTACTACGCATTGCGGTGTCATGGTATATGTGTGGGTGAGCGTTAACGTGAGCTACTGAATAGGGGGGCAGCTTGCTTGTAGTGGCCAGTCTCGCTACTATAGTGGCTCAATGTGCGGCGGCTCTGTCAGTTACAATGCCGGCGACGCGACTGTTGTGCAACGCTGTTACTGTCCGCGGAGTCAGTCTTCAAACCGAAAGACGTCCACTGTTGGATGTAAGCCTCCCCCAAAAAGTTACCAGGTCATCGTATTACATTTTTTTTTTTTATAAAACTCTACACAATGAAACAGTAGACGTAGTGGACTCATTCACAAAGCAATTAAGTGGGTTTCTCCTCACAACGGCCGTTTTTCCATAGAAACGTAGTCCCCTGTTTTCTCCCTGGATAATGGCAGTAGAGCAATATTAAATTATTATTAAATTACATTATATATATTTATATTATTAAATTATATTTATTATAATATTTTTTCCATAAATCTATGGCTACTATTGACATGTTCCTATGTTTTCCTTTTTTTCATAAATTTATTCTCATAAGAGATATTAACCTTCAAAAACCTAAAAAAATGCCAGATTTTCCGCTGTGTTCAGACACCCAGAAAACAATTTTGACTAGATTATTTCAAAAAAGGAAAGGATAGGAACACGGCCAAAGCCTTTCTTTGGTTTTAATAAAAAAAATAGTTAAATAGGTTAAGTTTTGGAGAAGAAATCAGGGGACTACGAAACGTTGATTTTATGTACTTTTAATAGGTATTTTCGGTCCAAGCTGCAGTTGTCCCTATCGCGCTCTGCGGGGGGAGGCTTGAGGTTGGCGCGACAGCAATAAATTTTACAAATACCAATTTCTCAATTATCTCGACCTCCTTGTTTCCTCTTAAAGCCTTGATTGTAACTGAAAAGCACAACCGTAAAATACACAAAAAGAGCCTCTGCCTGACCGTCGTCTTCGCACTGTCAAACATAACCCTAAAATTATATTAGCACCCAGCTAACCGCAGTCACCACGGCAAAAAACCTCCATTTTAGCAGTCCTTGCACATAGACCGCCATAAAACCCGAAACAGTTCAAAAATATCATGTTACCCAATAAAACCCTTGTCCAAATATTTGGTATCATAAAACCTATTAAGTTATAATATATAGCGTAATCAGCCGCTCGCTTTGTATTCATTCAGTAACTATGTCCGCCACTTAAACGTTTTCAAACGTTTTTTGTTCCGAATTAAACTCGCGCGCATTAACGCGCGCATCACGTACGAACACGTTATAAAATGTGCCTTCGATAAATTAAAAACTATATTTGCTTTTATAGACTAAAATCATAGTGATGTTGAGTTTTGGGGATGATGTGTGTGATGTGTAAGGTGAAAATAAACGAAGATTTTAGCTGTCCCGAAAGGATGTGTAGCGGTACATGTTTAACAAAATAAAAGAGAATGCTCCCTGCCCTGTGTTAACTCGGCCGTATCTTTTTATTTATGTTATCGCAAATCTCCATTATTTGTGAAACTTATTTTTTCATATTTGTTAATTTGATCCCCCCGAATAAACTCATATTTTCCAAATTTATGATATGTGGCTTATATACATACATAATGATTGTAACTTTTATTACAAGCGGAAGTCGCTTTTTAATAAGACTTCCGATTGTATTCCAAGTCATTGCGCAATGGACCCCTAACTACCCCTAACGATGGAATCCATTAGAGATTAACCGACAACGGAACTCCTTATATATTTTATTTAGTAGTTTTAGTATCTTATGAGTATATAGATAAGAAAAATATGATATCGTAGTGATAGATAATAGATAGTAGAGATAGGTTGCTAGCCCGCAACACAATACGACCCTATTCTCATTTACGTCTCTTATGACGGCCACGTCATGGATCACGGCATTGTGCTAATGGCAATCCATAGTCGGTATGATTATTTTTAATTTTGTAAAGTATGTCCCTAATTATGTACTAGGTAACTACTCTGGTTAAATATGTATCTAACGGCTCTTGCCGACGGCGACGTAACGTAACTAACAATTGGAAATGTAACACTTTGAACTCTCGCGCTCATATAATATGATATTATTTTACAGTGGGCGTGTGCGAAACGCCAGAAATAAAAGTCACTTAATAATATCATAAATAATTGGAAATGGTATAGCGAAGTATGTAAATTGTATTAACAGATTAACACGTATTTATAACACACATATAAAAGGCACCAATTGAAAACACCTCCAATAAAAATAACTACGTTTAAAAGACATTTCTGAGTTGTAACCAAATCATTATATCGCCTCACAAATACCAATAAAAGGCATAATTCAACCCATTAACATATAAATGCCCGACTATAATACCTTAGTATCAAAGCTCGATTCAGATACATCATAAAAAAGACATCAAAATCAATTTATGACACAGAGTAATAGTCGATATAATAACGTGGGTAAAGAAATGCATCATAATCGGGTTGTCAAACGAGCTCCTTACGATATATCGGTAAAAAAGCGTCCATTGAGACAATAGAGGAGTTAGAGACACAATAAATCCTGACACGGTCCATTTATCACGGCAGATTATCATCGCGGGTCGGATTCCAAATCGTGTCCTAAATTGTCGCATCGTTTTGTTATCTAATTATAGGGCACGTTAAACACTATGATATAAACACTGTTTGTAAGAGTAAAGTGTTCCAAAAAGTTTTATGTAATTTGGAATAACAATTTGTGTTTACAATACTGACAGCGTGCCCCATAAACACAACGCATTTTTTGCATCAATAGGCAGTAAAAATCGCATTACAGCCCGTAAACCTAAATCGCCATTTAACGACACACAGATAAATTGTAAAAAAGCGCTCCGTGTGTATCGAACTAGGGTTTTAACAAATGAGGTAAAATATTCCGCTCTGTTTTTTTGACCAATCACCGTCCTGGGTTTGGTTAGGAGCGAGACACGCGGCCCTTTCCACACGGGGCGATCCTTTCCATTCGTGTTTTACACATTCTTATTTATGAAGCACATATCCTTACCGCGCCCGTTTTTATAGGCAGTAAAGTATGAAATTACGCATTAGTAAACCTTTCACATCTGAGTTTCATATCAGTGTAAACCCGAGATATGTTTTAGCGGCGTTTTGTGCGGGATCTTTGACGCGATGTTTTTATGGTAATATATTGTTGTCTTGATTTCTTCGGTTTTATAGCTTTTTGGCACTTTGTGAGGCGGGTTTATAATATATGCGTTGCATTGGGAGATTGGTTCATGTTTCGAAATAAAAGGGTTGGGAATGTTGCGATTTGTTTGTAAACGCTAAAAAAATTGTATTTAGTGTGGCCTGTTTAAATCAAGCGTTTGTAGGAACCTTTATTATTTATTAAAATTAGTGTCGCAACTTTCGACTGACTTTTTTGATGCTTAGGGGAAAACCGGGAGACTTGACCTGGTGGGTGACATTTATTTTATTTATTTAATCATACAAAATTTATACAGTTTGACAGTAAGAAACCAAATCACTGCACAATTTATAATTCTTAACATGTAAAAACAGAAACAAGAAAAAAAAAACAACATCTAAACATACATCAACTCGCAGTATCACAGACAAATGTGACATACATTCGCCCATTGACTAGCAAATACATCGCATTCAGGTGCTTGTGACAGAAGCGAGTTCAACAGTTTTAATGCCCGAACAGCAGGTGAGTTCCTGTGTGCTACAGTACGAGTTGATGGGACTGCCAGGAGATCGTGATGTCTCGGTCGCAGGACTGCTTTGGGCACAAAAGGTATAGTGAGTTTTACGGCTCGTGCCACGAGATCCGGGCAGTCTGTGTCGCCACGTAAGATACTGCACGTGGTCACCAGAAGATTGTAGTTACGCCTCACTTCAAGAGAGTTAAAGCCCAGAGAACCTAACAGGAACTTGGTAGGGTACAAGAAAAGGTAGAGAGAGTACAGTTTTTATACATAAACCTGAGGAAGGTTTTCTGTACTTTCTCCAATAACAAGGCGTAAGTACTTTCAGCTGGGTTCCATACGATGCTTGCCACCTCAAGCTTACTCCGGACAAGGGCCGTGTAGAGCAACGTGATTGCTCTGGGAATCAATAAATCACACGCATTTCTAATAACAAATCCCAGTCGTTGGAACAATCAGTAGCTAGCCGCTTGATATGGTCATGAAATGTAAGAGACCTATCAAAAAGAACGCCGAGGTCTCGAACAGATGTTACGCAAGTTATGACTTCCAATCTCAGCATATATTGGGCAATTAAAGGCTTCACCGAACGAGTGAAGGACATAACGCAGCATTTGGTAACATTGAAATGCAGCTTATTCGATGGGATTGTAGGACTGCATTTATAAGAACATTTAGAATTTATAGTAACTGTACAAGATTAGTGCACAAAGTGAATTTTGATTTAACAGACAAATCACTCCATTTATGTTATTATTGGGACAATTTTTTTAGTTTTAGTAATATTAGTAATCTCAAATGAATCATTAATAATAGAAGATGAAAAGACAATCATAGAAGCCGATAATCGGCCTAATAATCTTTCATTTTAATTACATTTGTAAGAGACTGTTTTACAAGTAATTTTTGGTTTTAAATTATATCATCATCATATCAGCTGAAAGACGTCCACTGCTGGACATAGGCCTCCCCCAAAGAGTGCCAAAGTGACCGGTTCTAAAATTATGTATTGGTGGTGGTGGTGGTGGTTAAATTACGCATTAATAATTAAACAAAGCTCGTCAAGTCTCGGCACTTTGCACTGGTCATCTCTCCCATAGGGGAAGGAGATTTAAATATTTTTAAAATAAAATTGTTAAAAATAAATTAGTCATTTAATCTACAATCTAATCATACCAAATGATACCTTATTAAATTTGACACAATAAGGCCTAAAGTTAAGCCTGCGACTATTACCTAAAATATTAAGCGCCTTTAAGTAAAATGGGGTTCAACTCTCCCGAACTTCCTCGATACTGGAAACTTTTTGAACCTAACCCACCTATTGTTAGTAAAATATCGCAATAACTATGTAGGTATGAACAATTGAAACACCAGCGATATAGTCAGTGACATAAAAATAAACTAAACCCATATCAATAAAATTTGTCTGGCCTAATTGTTAAATGTTCATAAAAATCACGATCCTTAATTAAATCGGCCACCGGCCATCAAACCTTACAAAACCCCCAGCATCGCTCCAAACTGCCTACAATATATAATCACAGTCTAATTTATGACTATCATTGACAAGAGATGGCAGGATGCGATATTTTAAACCATTTTGTTTGGCAACACTAAATTATCCGGGTTTGAGTCACAAAAGTACCGCCAAGTACCTCGTGAGGAACGATACCATCCCATTCGAAAACGACATAAGTTTCTAATAAAATGGCACACGTAAACTGTTTTTAAAGTGTGACGGAATGACACGCTAATGTCTTAATTTTGAGAACGGAACACTTCTGAGGCAAAACAGACCGCCTTGTTGAACTGTCCTACTGTGAGGCAGGTGACTCGGCTCTTTGAAGTACTTACAGAGTCCAGTAGGAAGCTTTAAGCTCGTGTGCGGTAGGCCTTGATTCAAAAGAGGTACCTATTCAATGTATTAACGATGTAAATTGCCGTCTTAAATGTTTCATGGTATGTTTAAGCCTTCTGTTAAATAAGACATAAAATTAGCTTTTATTACTCACACTATAGAGCTCTTGATGTGAGTGATCCATATCTAAAAAATATTGTAATACATATGATATATTTTTGTAATATGATGAAGATGGTGATGATGATTTCCTCCTCGGTCGGGAAAGTTTACGTGCATGGGCTCGAATCTCGAGCATAACTTGCAAAAAGTTTGGTTTCGAACGCACGGCCGTATAAGAGACAAACTGAAACTCCGTAAAATAAAACAATAACAAATGTAATTGAGTAAAGCGTACACAATAATAGTTAGCGAAATACTAGTAGTATTTTCCGCTTTGCAAGGCTGATGATGTCCTAGGATCATTCGACTAATCGTAATGGGTTGAAATCCAATTTACATCTATTACTTATCCCAAGTCAGCAATGGGAAAGACTGACTTCAGAAATACACAAGTTTGGACTGGTTTATCTGACCCTATAAAATATGATTTATTAAACAACCTTCACACTGGCAAGCCTTATTAACAGTTGCAATAAATTAATTACGTGACAACAAAACTGTGAGAAGTGGAGATGTTCGCGCGGTGGGCGATATCGACAGTGGCACGGCAAGCCCCCGCTGGCACCGACCTCACGGGGGCTAGCGAGCGATCTCTTTTGTTCGCCCAAATGCGTCCTTTTCGCTTCAGTCAGGTGTAAATTGAATTAAGTTGTTGACGGTTCTGTAGATTCGACACGGGTCCTTTAGGACTGCGTTATTAGTTGTAATGGGACGTGTAATTTTGACCGTCAATGTCTCTTAAAGTGGGATGGTCACTTCATTCAGCCAGTGCATTTACGTTTCGTTGTTATTGTTACTAAACCTGTTTGAACTAGTTCAATATTTGTGAAAACTTATTTAAAATTGATTACTTAGTAGATACTCTATACAATATAAAATTTGCATATAAAAAATATATAAATTATAATCCTACTAATGTTATAAATTGTATGCGAAAGTTTGAATGTTTGTTATTAAATGACGCTCAACGAATGTGGATGTAATTTTGCACGAAGATAGTCTACAGCCTGGATTAAAATATAGAATAGTTTATATCCCGGATCCACGCAGACGAAGTCGCGGGTGGGAGCTAGTAGTTAATTTTCCATTGTAGTATAATTTTGACTTGCCTTCCTGTCAGGTATCAATGATGTAATAACTAATAACCTATAAGACTAGGTCCTTCTAATGCTGCACCATTAAACCTCGACGTTAACAATTCAAGGCCGTCATTTGAGTGAGCCGTATTGACGTATTTATAGAGTTGTGCCTCTAAGAATATAAGACTTTATTGTGGTCTGGAACGTCGAGATTTATCTCAATTTCACCATGGGACATATAGGTACGGTGCTCTGCTAGGCAGACACCGTCCGGGAGGAATAAATGGGAATATATAATCAGGAAGGTTGGCCTAGCCTAGTGCGTATCGGGGCTTTAGAAAGTACAAAAAAATTAAATAGTTTATTGAACGTCGCATTAATATGCGCGATGAGTGTTGAGAGATGTTTTGCAAAGATTAGGTATCGGAAGTGGGTGAAAGCAGTCTGGCAGAAATAAATATTACATTGGCCTACTAAAGTGAGGGTCTTGCTGCTGATAAGTTTCTACAAGATTATCGGTTCAGTTAATTTGCAAATGCTGAACCGTCGTCAACCCGCGTACCCCTAAAAAGCAATCGTCGGCGTCGCCTTTACGCCGTGGTCATCATTTTTCACGTTTTATTCAATAACGCACGCATAGCGGCGCGATAGTGATCGACTTTTGAAATATTTCGATGGGAGACGAGCCCTTCCCAAGGATATGGTGTTACTTTGCGTCCGGAATGTGCCCTGACTGTCTGATTTTTAGCCGACTGCGAAGGCGAAAAGAACATAAGGGTGACAATCGTATTTATTTGTTGTGACTTGTGAGATGCGGCCAGTACACACCCTAGGATAATATGCCATGTTTGGGTTTGGTTTGCCTGAGTGTTAGCCGACTACGACAAGCAAAAAGAGGATAAGGAGATCGTATTCATTTAAACTTTAACTTGGCTAAATGTAATGGATGGTCTTTAAGATTTGTACCATTTATTGTTTGTATCTACATAACTTAGTGTAACTTTAATCAGGTGGTCTATATGGTATCATCACACATCTTTAGTGGATTAAACTCTTAAAGCAATTACTTTTTCACACGTGCAGCTAGTTATTTAGCAATTCGTGAACCCGATATTACCAGAGTATTGTCAAAGGTGTCTTGCCACAAAGTGATGATCAACTAATTTGAGCGCATGACTTGCTTTCCTGGTGTATTACTACAGTTAGCAGGGCACAATTTGCAACATAAAACAACCTGCTTCAGTAAAATACACCGCTTCGGAACTTACTTTAAGTCAATAAAGATAACCATAACTATGCTTCGCAAACAAACCAGAATCAAATCCCTGTGCATTTGCATCACTGGACACATTATATGCCTGATGCAGAAGCGTCAACGTGCAAAACCGTGTAAGTCATTTATTCCCAACAATAACCAACCATCTTATACAAGAACCCTTTGTGCTGCCCACATAATAGAAAACCCAAGCAAACAAAGTGTTTGGTATTACAATTGTAAAATTACTCGGTCGGCTACTTTAACGGATTACCGCTTTTGTGCCTACGAATTTATTGAATGGTCAAGGGGACAGGTACAGTTACATCCATCTTCATTGAGCACAGATGTTTATCTTTAAAACAATCTAAGTTTTGCAAACTGCGGATTCTGTGGTGGCTTATCGAGATCGTGTTTGGGGCCGCTGGGTTTAATGTGCGTTATCGGGAGAGGGCGGTTCGGCACTTTGATGCGATTAAGTGGCGTGAACACATCGGTTCCGTGATTAGGGCCCGCTCAGGATGGATTTATCGTCCTTGATTGAAACAGATGACTTAATAAAGACGAGCAGAAGGTTTTGCTACAAGTTGTTGGATGCTGTTTTGTAAAAAAAAACATGTGAGGGACACAATGTGCTGTCTAGCTTAAGGCCATGTTTATGGTCAAGTGGAGTGTTTGACCCAGGCCGCGGGCTACGGAAACGCTCACGCTTGTACAGCTTAAGCACCCTTAGGATACGCCATATGTTCGTATTAACGCGTGCTCCGAGCGAGCCTCGTGCCGCCAGTGGTCCGTTTGTCCATAACCACAGCCTGACCCTGATTAACACTTACACCTAAATGTATCTCAATTGAAGGCCTGAATATTTGGTAGAAGAATAATTGGTAGGTGTATGTTTTATTTTGTTATACGCCATCATTCCATTCATCATGCTTCAGACTCGCCACGAGCCCGAGTTGCGATTCTTCGTGGACGACTCACTTAAACTGTTCTTAGAATCGACCTCCCCTGAAATGGGAAAATTAGAAATATCGTTCAAAACTTTAAGCAATTTGTCGCAAAATCGGCCTACATCCGGTAGGTACTGCTGTCCCGTAGTCATATAAGGGCCACCCCACACCTAGCGTCTTTCGAGCGTCGTCCCATAGTAAACCGTCCCCCCAACCCACCTCGCCTCGCCCCTTGCTCGCCCGCTTACTATGGGACGACGCTCGAAACACGCTCGAAAGACGCCAGGTGTGGGGTGGCCCTAAGTGTCTTACAAAAGACCTGAGTTATTCGGGAAAACGTGTCACGTAAGTCCTTTTTCGAAGGTGTAGTGTAAAACAACATTTTTAGCACTGATGCTTAGGATTCTTATGAAAGGCGCCGATGTCGGCTTATCCATAAATCCTGGTTGTTTTTTCTCCTGGACTTTTGTGAATGAAACTTTTTGGTGTTTTCAGATTAACAATAGCGATCACATGACTCAAACATTCTCTTCGCACTTCACCCATTATAGGTATAGATTATTATTTTTATTACGGTGTAGTCCTAAGATACCTTACCTTTCATGAAAATATCGAAATGACTTTAAGATTCGTTTTTTATATTAATTTATGATTATTATAAACTATAAAGAATGACTTATGCAAAAAACTGCTTATAAATTCAATGAATAACACACACAACAATACAATTAAAAATCAAACAGACATGTTCGCTGACGACTAAACCGAAAGAAACTATTTACATTTCAGTGAAAAACTAAAACATTTCGTTCATTTTAGACTATCGCGCCATCTAGCGGCGAGTAGCGTAAGTAACAAAAAAATCGATGTTCCCTGTGCTGAAACTGGTATAAGGTACAATACAAAAAAAAATGTGACGAGATTCTCATAATTTACAATTTTGTTTGATACAATAAAACACATGAAAAGAGAGCTATCCTGAAGAAATAAATAAGGATCACGTAGTTGGTGATAACGACGATAGATGGCGCTATCAACCATTCCATGTGACATGTTATTCGATCGCGTAGTTAAAATTGTTTTTATTTTTATTTAGTCTTAATTCATTAATGACCTAAGCCATCATTAAACGTAAGCATTAGGCAAGTAAATAAGTTCTTAGTCACATCCTTTACAAACTTATTTTTTAATGAATGTCCAGCCAATTTAGCCAGAAAACTTATTTATTTTTTAACTCTTGTTAGGGTAACCTTATTAATTGTAAACAGCGCCACAAAACCAACATCAAAGGTTCTAAAACTTAATTTAAAAATGCCCTAATAAGAATCACGTCGCGGCGATGGCTATCTCACGACTCACGCCGCAAGAGCGCGCCGAACATCCTGTCATTTCTACCATTTTACCTTTGAAAAAAAGAAATCAAACCGTTTATCTTCAATCGGCACCCTGTTTCTCGTTCCATGTGAAGGTTAACACCGATTCATTAAAAAACGACGACCGTGGACCCCCAAAAGACTGAAAAAGGTTTGTAAAAAGACTACATTTGGTTACCGAGCGGCGCCTAGCGGTTGCGCCCGACCTGGCGTCTGTGAATTTGGGTTCTTTTAGAACACGCGATCAATTGAATGAGAAGGAAAATTACAGAGTAAGAAAACAAATATTGACATAAAATATAATTTTATCTAGCCCGAGGAAAAGGGAATTTTTCATTATAGGTGCCTATAATGAAAAATCCAGGTGGTGTATATTATACTTATTGCCAAAGAAGTGAATTTTCCTGTACCTTTTATTTTAAAGGTCCTCTTGTGGACTGGTACTAAGGATGCCTTAATACTACTGATATACTTTACTATTAATACTACGATTAATGATAATTTCGTTACTTTTCTTGAAATGCAGCAACTAAATATTGGTAGAACATAAATTTTCATAAGTATTATTTGAAAAGTCATGATAAAAAAAAAAAGTGCGTAACTAATTTTTTTACTTACTATTTTTTTACAACGAGAGTGGCTAACAAGCGTATGGCCCGCATGATGGTAAGCAGCCTATAGACGCATGCAACTCCAAAGTAGTAACATGGGCGTTGCCGACCCTTGATATGTTTGAGGATTCGCCGTGTTGACAGCAGAAGGAACAATTGCCCTCGCTCTGAACACAACGCATCCTCGGGAGCTCTGGCGACCTTGCTCACCTTCAGGAACACAACACTACTGCAGGGCAAGTAGGTAGTAATGTTATTATGGCTGTGGTCTTCTGCAAGGCGGAGGTACTTCCCCAGTTGGGCTGCTCCAAATTCGAGCGGGATGACATTTCGTTGTGCCCTACCTCACCAACTACTATCTAGTCTTTTTACTGGTATTATCACTTTTGTTTAAATCTCAACTCATTACCATTCGAGAATGAAAAAAAACTATTTTTTCTAATCCTAAATTCAGGTCTCTTAAAATTTCACTTCAAAAATAAATAAGTAGAGCTAGAACGAAGAGGTCAGTTCAATTAGATCATTGGCACAGAGGTCAGCCCACGTGACACTTCACTTTCCAGTAAGCATCGCAAATACATGCCTACCTACAGCAATTAAGTACTTGCTAGTGACTCAGTAGCTGTAGAACTCGTGAGGCCGATGGCATTAGAAAAATAAATGAAGTTTGAAAAACTGACTCGACAATTTTTTAAATATACCTAATTAACGAACCTGCACGGCTATCACGCGACGGCACGTGAGCTCTCCCGATTTTTCTCGCACTATCCGTCTCTCTCTTATTATAAAACACTTAGAACAAGAGGTAAAGTGCGAGAAAAATTGAGAGTATGTCATGGCCATCCCATGATAGACAGTGCTGAGGGATATCGCGAAACGAAAAAAAACTTCATTCGTGTATCTCCGTCTTTGTCGCTCGACTCCCTCTCCGTCGCACTTGGTAGTTCGAGCGACAGAGACGGAGATACAAAAACGAAGTACGTTTTCGTTTCGCGGTAGCCCCTCAGGTCACAACATTTCACGAGAATCGTTTGAGAAATGAGACCTGTAGACAGACGACAGAGACAAACAATTTTCGGCCCATGCTTTAGCATAGAACTACGTTCGCTTCCCTCCCTGGTTCGATTATAGAGTCATTTAACACACCGTGCGTAGTACCTACATACAATAAATATAGGTACAAGTATTTAATAGTTTTGTTTCTGGGAGAGACGACTGTCCAGTTCACGGAAACCTAATCGAAAAGCTTGTTGCGCAGGCTCCCGATCGTAAATAAATAATATAATAATTAAAATAGCGTTTTCTACTATTACATTTGCTAACATAAAAATATTTTTTGTGTCGTTTGATAAAATTTTGTTCAGGTAGTAGGCGTAGGCCTCCCCCATGCTCTTCCACAGTTGTCTGGCACGAGCCTTACGCATCCAATCGGCACCCGTTATTCAGGTGAAGACATCCTTCCATCACTTCCTCGCGTGTCGTCGCTTTCTCTTCCCTTCGTACGGATACCATTCGTACATGTCATTAATTATGACTGTCACTTAACTCACAGATGAGGAACCGCTCAAGTGAACCCCTGATGATGGTGTCCCAATGCTGGGTAGATGCTAAAAATTACCAGAACTTAAATCATGTAAGAATCTAATAAAGAATTTCACAGTCGAAAGGTATGTCCAAGACCGTACGGTGTAAAAGGCTCCAGATTGGCTTGATATTGGGCGTAGTTTTGTTGTCTCGCGCGCACCTAATTTATACGCGTTGACTCCGACGCGAGGCGCTATGCGCTTGCACATAAAGCGACGCGCAATTATCGCATTGGATTGGAATTTAATTAAATAGTTTTGACAGTATTCGTGGTGCCTAGTAATTCTATGTTTTTAGTAATCTTTGGACCTGCTGATCTATAAGTTAACGCATTGTACGCACGTCAGGTAGATTTTAATGTACCTTTTTGTATAGAAAAAATACAGTTGTGTTGTCCTAACGCTCGTTGAAAAATTTACGTGATCACATCCCTGTGATATATTATATTTGTAGCCATGCTGTATTTTTAACTCCCGACGAAAAAAGAGGGGTGTAGCGTGTCTGTCTGTGTTATCGTAGCTCCCAAACGGATGGACTGGTTTAAATGCGGTTTTTTTTGTGTCATAGATAATTTTATTCCGAGTGTTCTTAGCCATGTTCCATCAAAATCTGTACAGCCGTTTTTGAGATATTGGACTTATAAATGAAAATGTCGGGGGTTTATTAACTTTTATAAGTTGTTAACTACATATATTATGAATGTTTAGTTCGGCTTTCATTACAAAGAAATACAATCCCGCTGGTCGGGATCTAAGTGTCACTTTTTGTACGGGAAAATTACATGTGGGTTGTCCTAACGCTCGTTCGAAAAGTTCCGTGTTTACACGTCTGAAAATAATATACCGGCTAGCGTTAAAAGCAAAACTACAACTAACATTAGGGTCCAATGATGTAATATTAATAAAACTACAACTTAGAAAACTTAAAGAACCCCCGACATTTTCATTTGAATCTCCAATAATTCTAAAACGGCTGAACAGATTTTCATGAAACATAACTATAAACTCGGGATAAAATGATCTATGACACAAAAAAAACCGCATTCAAATTGGCCCATCCGTTAGGGCGCTACGATACCACAGACATACACAGATACACAGACACGTTAAACTTATAAGACCCCTCTTTTTTGCATCGTGGGTTAAAAAGAGGTACAATAAGCTGCCTTTACGAAATTCCCTGTTTACAAATGGCCACTACATCTGACAGCTGAGACACGTTTATGCGTGTCCATTGACGACGCGAAACTGAGGCAAGATCGAGCAATTGGCTTAGTTTTACTGTGCCACTTTTGAACCGCTTATAACCTATCTAAGTACCTCTTTTTTATACCGTCGTAATGTTGTTATAAAAATATTCAAGGAAAAACCTACCCTCACAATCCTCCCACCTACTATCTCCAAGGAAAGATACTACCCTAACTAACAATGTAAATTAACGACTGCTTTAGCCTAGTTGGTAGTGACCCTGCCTACGAAGCAAGAGGTCCTGGGTTCGAATCCCGGTAAGGGCATTTATTTGTGTGATGAGCACGAATATTTGTTCCTGAGTCATGGATGTTTTCTATGTATTTAAGTATTTATTTATCTATATAAGTATGTTTATCGTCGTCTAGTACTCATAGTACAAGCTTTGCTTAGTTTGGGACTAGGTCGATTTGTGTAAGATTGTCCCCTTATATATATTTTTTTTTTTTGAGTTTTGTTTAATGAATGGGTCACTAAAAAGCAATAGCTTGCGTCCCTAATTCATACTTATTACCCTTCAAATATATCTTCTGCATTCGCAACACTGAATATCCATGCTGATTCACTGGCATTTTAATTCAACCCAAAACACACGTATCTTTCCATCAGCGGCACTAACCCTTAAGCACTCTTGTATTTCATATAATAATTATGGCATCGTCAAATATAGGCGCCGACACCATTATACGGGGAGTTGCGTGTCTTCACGTCTCCGGCGCATCCCACAAAGGATCCAGCGGACAAAATATTGTTCAGTTTTGACAGATTATGGGACTGCCCACAAACGAGACGTATAAAAGGTAAAGATACCATCTGCGGTCAGCGATGGCTTGAATGGACCCTTTAGATTGGAGATAAATCAACGTTAAATGGTAGGTATTTGTAACTGTTGTTCTACGTGAGAATTTTGTTTGTTTTTGGATGCGGTCGGGTATTAGGTTGCGGTTTATGATGATCGCTGTTTGAAGATAGCGCTAAGGGATTTTTCATTCCAACGTTATGAGTAATGTGTTTATAAGTTATAATATTCTTATATAAGATTTTCTTTTCTGGTTCTTCCTCGTGTAATGATGGGTATAAAAATTAATGATATAATTTCAAAGTAATATGATCACTTATTGTATATAATAAACGTTTGGTATTATTTCAAAATATATATGTTTTTTCGTATAAGTATAGTCTGGTACCAGACTTATTTATTAGAACCATAATATGATATAATTCTCATGTTACATAACTATCAAGTACCAATGTTTGGTAACGCCACTAAAGTAAAGAAGGTATAGCAAACGGCTTTGAAATTTGTACTTATATAGTATCAGTATAAGGTAGTACAAAAAGTTTTCGGTTCTGGCGCTTCGACGGCCGCTGAAGCGGCACGCTCGATTCGCTCGCTAGGCTTGCGCGCTGTAGGATCGCGGTTCTACCTAACACTCCTCACTTCGCTCGTCGTCGTACCTACACCGACCTGCCTTAGAATCTACCAAAAAATATAATGCTAACTGTGCATCTTCACTCATATGAGAATTACATTTGTAGTTACATAAGTACGAGTATAATTATCTATCACTAATCTAAATTAGTATAGGATATGGTACAACAACAATAAAACTACAAAAATGACTAAAACTAACTTAACCTATGGGGTATTTACACTATATTTACATATATCCCCATATATCTCCAAAATCAATACCACTTGGTAGAGTGCCCATAAGGCTGGCTGCATTACCTCGCTGAATGGCAATGCCAATGCGTTGAGCGAGGAACGAGTCAGCCCTATGGTCACCAGTGGAGCGGATGAGCGTTTTCGAAATTTGGTTAAATAATGTGAATGCCTCCGATCATGACCAAAGGTCTCCATGGCAAACGCCGCAAATACGTAACTGTCACCTAAAGATGCGTATTTGCGGCGCTTTGCAGCTTCAAAAGCAGGCCTTCGACGACGTCGTGCCGAAAGCAGAAATTAACATTAAATCATATGTTCATTGTAGGAAATATGCATTAGAGTTAAAGTATGTTTTATGTAATGTTATTATGTCAAACGATCATGATATAAAATAATAATTATATCATATGTAAATATATTATGTGCTGTTATATGACTCAATAATTATATGAAATGCGTTGTTGCGACTAATATTATATTTAGTAAATATATAAGGGGTAATCACGTAACGTCTTGAATGCGCATTAGGTAGATTCAACTGTCACTTTTCCATATGGTATAAGGATAAGGTGTCAAAACATGTCAAAAAATAAAATCATTTATACGCAATTGTATATATCAGTTCATTTAATACAGAAGGTAATTGCGTATCACAGGTAGTAACAATATTAGATAAAAACATAAAAACAACTAAGCCTCCTAAACAAACACTCTAACTAAACACCTCGGGCAGAGGTATCGACGACCACAGCAGAGCGACCTCGGGCAGAGGTACCGACGGCTACAGTAGAGAGACCTCGGGCAGAGGTACCAAGGATCAGCGCAAGTGACAGTGCAGTGAAAGTGAAAAAGGGCAATATAGTGACAAGTGGAAAAAGAGGGACCGTTCCCTCGACAAAATCACGGATCATCCAGTTCAATGGACACGATGCACCACCTACATAGGTCGGCAACTATACGCTTAGCGTAGCGAATAATATTTTTAGAATTTAACAATTAGACTTTTAAATATCAATGCCTAATATCAAACCTTGTCTGCACTATACATTAATTTCACAAATTGTTGTTAGTATTAGTTGGTTATATTTGTATTAGTAAGTATCAGAATCAATGCACCTCTCAGAACGCCGGCCTAACTTGTCTTCTTTTCTGGAGTGCCAGGATGTACAGGCAAGCGTCCATGATTAATCGCGCTCAATCAGCAACGTAGCATGCGTGCTGGGAAGTGCACAAGATTATCATTTACAATTAATAATCTGTTCATAATACGTGAGGGCGGAAACGTCGAACTCACGTAAAGTAAATACATACATGTATTAGTTAAGCATTAGACAATAAATTCAGTTATCAGTTATCAGCTAGTTTCGAAGTAGTTTTTTCATTCAGAATCCCTGCTCGGAACTTTCTATATCATTGTTAAGGGATCGCCCTTACAGTATAAACTTAAGTAGCATACAAATATTTATAACGGAATATATTAACTAAACTAAACCTACATTATAAAATAAACCTTTAATAAGTAAACACCCCCCGTCATTGGTTATAGTGCCCAGAAGGCTGGCAGCGTTGCCTCTTTGGATTGCTAGGCTAATCCTTTAGCCAAAAAAAGGCTTTCGCGCCCTGTCCCAACGGCCCCAGAGTTTCCACTCCAAACGGCGCAAAGATGTAGCCCTCAAAGAGGACAGCATATTTGCACCGCTTGTGTTGCTCTGCCGTGGTGGCCGCAGCTCCGGCTTTAGTTAGAGGAGGTCGCTTGGAGATGGGACGGGGCTAGTGTATCAACGCAGGTAGCGTCCCACACAAGAGTCCTCCCCTGCTTCCATGGAATGAACGTCATGCCGTCAGGGCGCTTGCAGAAGGTACATGTAAAATATATAGAGTTAATTTTCTTAAAAAGAACACGATTGTTGAACTCTATAAATTAAATAAACAGAAAACATTCATAAAAAATACTATCACCATTGAATTGGTAGAAAAGAAAAGTTACTTTAAAATACCAGAGGTAAGGGTGAGAATCCACCAGAGACGTGCTAAACATTTTTATATATTTGACACCTCTCCCATGCTACAGCTAGGTGTCACTTATATGGCATCACGACTTAGCACATCTGTACTCACCCTAAAAGTGTCTAATTATGCGCAAGTAAAAATAATACATATTTTTCAGAGGGCCGGTCCTTTAACGGAGCTTGCTTCAAAATTACAACCATGAGTAAGGTGCTATAAAAATCATTAGTACCTACCCGCATTATGCAGCACAAGACCGCGAGCGAACAGTTTTGCGCGCTAGTAAAGCTATTCATCTCTTTCTAATTGGAACACTTCGAAAGGGACCGGTATATCTTGCGCCCAATCTTATGCTAGCTATGCTTGCGCACGAGAACGCTATCCTTCACTGCATTTTAAACGACGTCATAGTTATCATTTGAATCAATTATTTCTCCATTTACGTGTCGGCGCATTGGAAAGCTCGAGGTTTTTGTTTAACAGGAGTGGAATCAAACGAATATAAGACATACGTAAGAAGCGAGGGTTGGAAAGGGAAAATGACAACTTTTTTATAAACAACGCTAGTGTAATGTACATATCCGGATACTTAATATAGATTCAGATTTAAAATAAAAATACCTATACCGACCTCCGACCTTACCGACCGAGATTATCTATTTCGACTTACATATTTTTACTTAATGTATGTAATTTGATTGTGTGGATCACTTGACGTTGTTGGCTAAACATAATCATTATGGTGTAAAAGGCAAGTCGCTCCAATCATATTTGTCTAACAGAACCCAGTGTCTTGAAGTCGACGGATCGAAATCTGTGCAAATGTTGATCAGAATGAGCGTTCCTCAGGGGTCTATTTTTGGTCCTTTTTAATTTTTAACTAACGTGAACTATCTGCCATATATATAGCTACGCTGGGAGGTTTGACCAACACAGTTTTATTTGCAGATGACACATCTCTCCTATTTAAATTACCCAGAAATAGGGATATAGCTGAAACTATTATTACTTCTTCCCCAATCGGACCTAAACATAGAGACATATCCAAAGTGGTTGAGGCAAAAGTGAACGATGGGGACCTAAAAGGTGCTGCGAAAATTCTTTTCTGCAGTGATACGTCAGCCCCTGATACTCCCGAAACACTCGCAGCCTTACTAGCTAAGCACCCGCCGGCTCATTCATCCCCTAACTTCCCTGATCAACCTAACCCAGCCCTGCAATGTCTTCACGCTTCCGAAGATGCAGTCCTGGCCGCTATTATGTCTTTCAAGAATGGATCGGCCGGAGGCTTAGACGGTATTACACCACAACACCTGAAGGACCTTACTATAGGTTCTCCGGGGGGCCGAAAAAATGATCTTGTTTCGGCCATCTCTCGCCTTCTAAATTTTATGATTTCAGGTAATGTCCATCCAGAGGTGATACCAACTTTGTTTGGGGCAAACCTATGCGCTCTTGGTAAAAAAGATGGAGGCATTCGCCCTATCGCTACAGGATCAACATTCAGAAGGCTAACATCGAAAGTTTGCTGCAAATACGCCGTGAAGGACTTAGAGCCTATTTTCCAGCCAATCCAACTGGGTTTCGGATCTAGAGGTGGCTGTGAAGCCGCCGTCCATGCTTGCCGAACTTACCTTCTCAACTCCAAAGATCAGGTACTCCTAAAACTACTCGTAGATGTCAAAAATGCGTTCAATTCCGTCAACCGCGATGCTTTGTTGACAGAAGCTCAAAAACATATCCCTAGTTTATATCCTTATCTTTGGCAATGTTACAGTTCACCTTCAAAATTAACGTACAAAAATCACAATATATCCTCCGCTGTCGGCTGTCAACAAGGCGACCCATTAGGGCCAGCCATCTTTAGTCTTGCAATTCATCCCATAATTTCGGCTCTAAAGTCCAAATTTAACATGTGGTATCTCGATGACGGTAGCCTGGGTGGTGAAGCGAGCTCAGTTCTCACCGACCTCTCTTCTTTAATTCCAAAGTTTCAAGAAATCGGCCTTGAACTCAATATGAATAAATGCGAGATTTATTTAAGTCCTGAAATTGTTAATAAATCGCAGATTATTGACAGTTTTGACAACATCTGTCCAGGCATTAAAGTCCTCTCGAAGAGCTCGCTTCATCTTCTCGGAGCCCCAGTTTTCGAAGAAGCAATCCCGGATTTTATCGACTCCCAAATTCGCCGTTTCTCCGATTACTCTGACCAACTTCTCAAAATTAACTCGCACATGGCTCTTTTTATTCTTCGTTCCTGTCTCCAAATTTCCCCAAATTGACTTACTCATTAAGGTGTAGCCCCTTCTGGAAATTTCCTCAATTATGCGAAAAAATTGACAACATCTTGCATCTACATATCCAAAAACATTTCAACATCCACATCAATGAAAGGCAATTTCTACAAGCTACCCTGCCAATCCGACATGGTGGCCTCGGAATTAGGCAAATCTCCAGCATCGTTCTTCCTGCTTTTCTTTCGTCAGTTCACAGTACGTTGCCTCTTATAGGTAAAATAGTTACTCCCTCACTTCGAGTTTTTGAGGTAGCGTACTTACACGAAACAGAGGATGCCTGGAGACTGGCCTGCCCGGGTAAACCCCCGCCTTCAAACAAGGCAGTACAAAGAATTTGGGATGAACCTCTTTGTCGCCAGGCTTCAGAGTGGCTTTTAAACTCTGCCTCTACGAGGTCTGAGAAAGCCCGTTTATTGGCATTATCGCAACCCGAATCCGGATTTTGGCTACACGCTTACCCGTCTATTCACTGTGCAACTCTCCTGGACAACAATTCTTTTAGGTTGGCTGTCGGTCTCCGTCTAGGCGCGGATATCGTAGTACCCCACCGCTGCCCCTGCGGAGTCGATGTGGACCGTTTGGGCTACCACGGCCTCTCATGCCAAAAAAGTGCCGGCCGCTTATCCCGCCACGCCTGTCTTAATGACGTCATCCGTCGGGCTCTTGCCAGTGTAAACTTGCCAGCCGTCCTGGAACCTCCCGGCCTGGCCCGTGATGATGGCAGGAGACCCGATGGATTGACACTCATGGGTCGGCCCCTTATCTGGGACGCCACCTGCGTGGACACCCTGGCCCCGTCCCATTTAGCCGCAACTTCTTTGAGAGCGGGCGGGGCGGCAACAGCGGCAGAAGCAGCGAAGCGCCGCAAATATGCGGGTCTGACAAACTGCTACATATTTGCGGCCTTCGCTGTAGAAACTCTCGGACCGTGGAGTTTGGATGCCCACAGTCTATATAAAGAAATTAAAAAAAAAAATGGTTGAAAATACGGCTGACCATAGAGCTGGCTACTTCCTCGGCCAACGGATAGGAATTGCAATCCAACGAGGAAACGTGGCCAGCCTTATGGGCACCCTTCCGAGGGGCAGCGACCTCGGAGAGTGCATGGATATTAGTAGTTAAGTAGATTTAAGTGTTAGTGTTAAGTTTTATATTATATTGTATACTTTTGTAATTGAGTTCACTATGGCTAATGAGCCGATCGCATTATTACTTAATTAATCCCGTCTTACAAAAAACGTCAACGTGGTTTACAATAAGCAAGATTTGACGTTAGATAGTAAAGTAAAGTGGGATTCACACTTAACCATTGTAAGTAGTAAATTATGTTCTGCCGCATATACTGTAAGAAAAATAAGACATTTCATAATCATATGTGTAGATATATATACAGCGCAATTAGTATATTACAGCTATTTCCATTGTCTAATGTCTTATGGAATCCTGGTGTGGGGTAGATCTGCTCATGTAAACAGCATATTTATTCTGCAGAAAAGAGCATTGAGAGCAATTTATAACTTAAAACCATGAACGTATTTAGAAAAGTGGATATGATATAGTACATTGTTTAACGAGGGGCGTAAGTGGAATATTGCGAACAAGAGTCTATCAGAAGCCCGACGCCGAAGGCGGAGGGCTTTTGATGACTCGAGTTTGCAATATTCTTACGCCCCCGTGTTATACACAATGTTTTTCATCACATTTGCGAGGAAACAAAACCATTTTAGAAGAAATTAATGCAAATCGTAATAAAAACTGCAACATGTCAGTCGTCCATTTTGTTGAATTTGACGTGAGGCGCGTATGGCAAAGACCCTTCGGTATACAGCCACGATTTAAAAACACTTAAAACATTAAATTGCAGTCAAATTTAATATAAAGATATGTTTTATACATGTTGAAAGTTGGTTGTAGCCAACTTTTGAAGACATGAAATACACCTTGGCTGATTGGAAACATCCTCAGTCCGAAGTGAAGTATGAGTGGGTTCTATATTTTAAAACTAAACTTAACATCCCGTGGGAGGTAAAACGGCTATAACTGCTCTGTACGCTCGCAAGTAAAAACGCCGTTGACGAGCAAGTGTGATGAAAAATTGATAACACTGCCGTCACTATGCATTTATGAAGTTATTATGTACAGAAAACATTACGCAGCTCTCCTCAAAAATAGTGGCCTGCACAATAACACCAGAAAAAAAACAGTAATCATTAATCCGACAAGGCTTAAAAGATTCTTCTTTATTAAAGAAAGTCTATCCGTACCAATGGACAAGTCATAATATATATTACGAGTTTAAAGAATTCAATGAACGCTAATCAAATAAACGTAAAATTAACTTTATGACACCAAATGTATACAACTTGTAACAAAATTTAGAGAATGCACATATTATGGGTCGTATCAGAGACTTTATATTTCACGTGACAAATTATAATGAAATGAAAGCATTTATTTCGGATATGGTACAAGTACATCCATATCATGTTAGTAATAACTTATATTATGTGTGTTAGTGGAAAGTATAATTATATTTACAACAGACATGCAAGGATATCCAGTGCGCGAGGATAGGGCTGTTCATCCTCTCAGCGATCACCTTCAGGAGGGTGTTGGTGATGCTGCCCCGCACGCGCTCTCCGAGCGACGCCACCCGCTTGCGCATCACGGCTTGGAAACTGTCGGTTCTCCACGCGGCGAACATTCCTGACGCGCTGCAGCGCCAGGGCAGCCCCAGCAACCCCCTAAAGGCATTATTGTACTGGACGCGCAGAACACTGTAGGCTTTTTTGGTGTAGTCATACTCCACAGGTTGCACGTGTATAGGGACTGACAATACGTTTTGAACAAGGTTAGTTTCACCTCCGTAGAACAACGCGCAAACCTGCAAGAAAGCATGTTACACATCATTTTTTAGAGTATCAGTAACCCAGTGACCCAAGTATTTGAACCTAGTAACTGTTTGAAGAGGTGAACCACTGAGCATTATTGGCGGAATGGGATATGTTTTAGTACCAGACTTGAACAGTAAGACTCTTTGTTACATTATATTTTAGTCCGTGGGTCACAGCATATCTGTCACATATATTAAGCAGACTCCTAAAGCCGTTGACTGAGGGGCTCAGCAGCACCATGTCGTCTGCGTAGCTTATGTTGTTCACAGAACAACCATCCTCCGAGCATCCGACACCCGCGCTGCTGAGCGCGCGCGTTGATAAAAGAATGGTCGGAAGTTTTAATTTAGGTAAATTTGTTCCAGCCAGAGATCAGAGGGTTGATCACGTAACTTTTCGGACGCACGCAATTGAAACTGTAATTTTCCCATACAAAAGGTGAGATTTAGATCGACCTGCTGTATGTACAATGCGTTACGAATACGAATGCGGAGGACGAAGAGGCAAGATGATGGACAAGCAGTTGAAGTTACTTACCACCTGTGCGTTTTTTAATGATACCTAGGAAATGTATTTGCCACGAAATGCTGAAATAACATCGCACCCCCCATTAAAAACGCTTCAACATTGAATTCATTAAAAAAAACTTTGAACCCCATGGTGGATACCAGAAGGGCAAAAATGATAGGAGGAAATAAATGATTTGAGTACCTTGGTCAGTCAGGTGTAAGTTTAAAGGTACTTGCGTGTCCCACGTTGGCGGCGCCGCTCTCTTGATAGTAAATAAAACACCTGCTTGTCTGTCTTGTCACACTACGTAAGGTTGAGTACTAGAATTGAAAATGCTGAAGGCAGACGGGATCCACTGACTCTAATTGGAAGGTTTATTAAAGTTTATGAGGACGCGTGAGCGCGTCACGTCAGACACATTTTTTTTTTTTTACGAGAGAAGAGAGAATGAAAGTCTAAAAGTGACCGAATGTAATTGTTGATTAAGGATATGGAAATGAACTAAAGATGAAGGGTTGCTCCTTAATGTTGCTAGATTAAAATAATGTAATTCCTAAACATACTGCCCGGGAAGAAATCTTCAGGATTTCTTAGAACACTTACAACTAATTGTCTACAATAGTGCAAAATAAACTATATTATTACTAAATATGCTTAAAACTACGTGAACCTCTACATTTAATCATTGCTGATGAGGGAGAGGGCACAGCTTCAAAACAGGTCGCACCAAGTGGTTGCCTGTAGCAGTTTTCAAGGTAGCAACTCGCACTACACCGTCACGTCCTGGTGATAACGAAATTATACGAGCCAGTGTCCAACAATAAGGCGAGGTGTTCTCATTTATTATGAGTACCATATCATTAACCTTTATATTATCTGTGCCCTTAAACCACTTGTTCCGGCTTTGCAGATGGTGCAAATACTCCAGGTTCCAACGACGCCAAAAACTTTGAGTTAAGCTTTGAAGAAGTTGCCAACGAGATAGCCTATTCAATTTCTCAGTCTGAAGATCGTACTCAGGAAGAGACACCATGTTATCTCCTAAAAGAAAATGAGCTGGGGTCAATGCATCAATTTCATCAACGTCGTCTGAAATGGGACATAGAGGTCTCGAGTTCAAAATTGCTTCAATCTTGGAAAATATGGTACTTAGTTCTTCGAAAGTCAGAACGGTTTCTCCTATTATACGTTTCAAGATTACCTTTGATGATTTAACTGCAGTCTCCCATAGTCCTCCCATGCTTGGAGCAGACGGGGGATTAAAATGCCATTTAAGCTGATGCTTGAGGAAGTAATTTTGCACGTCAGTGTTCGTTGTGCACCTCTTGAGGAAGGAGTAGAGTTCCTTTAAGTGATTATTTGCTCCAACAAAGTTAGTACCACAATCAGAAAAGATGTCCGAGCACCAACCACGTCTACTAATAAAACGGGTGAGACACGCCAAGAAACAGTCGGTGGAGAGATCTGACACCAATTCAAGGTGGCAAGCCTTTGTGACCGTGCAAACGAATATACACAGGTACGCCTTTGCAATACGCCTACGCGGTTTTGCGGTATTGCGGTACGCCTTTCCTGTGCACGTTTCAGTTTGGACGTTTTTATCAAAAACGGTCCGGCATAGTCAACTCCAACTCTTGCAAAGGGTCTACACGGAGTGACTCTTGATGGAGGCAGATCTGCCATCAAATAGCCAACTGGTTTCGGGTTAGCCTTAAAGCACTTAAGGCATTTTCTAATTTGCTGTTTAATAACCGTACGAGCCGATAGGATCCAAAATTGTTTTCGCAACAATGAAAGCAATATGGGGGCACCCACATGCAAGTACAATTCATGATAATAGTTTATCAACAAAATTGTTAGGTGGTGCGATTTTGGAAGAATAACTGGATGTTTACGTTGCGTGGAGAGATGCGTATATCTTAATCTCCCTAATACACGCAGGAGCCCTTCAGTATCAATGAAGGGAACTAATTTACGAAGGTTAGTTTGGTGTGGTAAACCGCGTTCAACTAGTTTCATCTCAGTGGCAAACACAGAATTCTGGACAAGTTTTATTAAGGAATATAAGGCGTTACGCCACTCCGAACATGTCAATGGACCATTAATTTTTGCGGTTGGGTTTTTCAGATTGTAAATAAATCTCAGGCAGTATCCATGTACCTTAACGAGGGTGTGAAGTGAGCTATATCTAGACATAAACTCCGTCGGATCGACGTCACAAATGATCTTGTTCACTTGGACAATGGACTCTGCATCGTCATCAGGTTCAAAAGGTAGCGTCTCACGTATGATGGGACCGGCAGACGGCCAAGTGTCTGGCGACATTTTAAGCCATGGCGGAGACCACCAGAGAGAATGGAAGCCAAGCTCCGAAGGCATCAATCCTCGTGATGCAGCATCTGCAGGATTCATCAAGGAAGGCACATGCCTCCATTGAGACGGGGATGTGTTCGCCAGAATCTGTGAGACTCTGTTCCCTTCGAACATCTTGAGTTGATGAACCGGCGTGCGTATCCATGAAAGAGCAATGCTCGAATCACACCAGATCACAGTTTCATGGGATACGTTTATCAGTGTGGAACAGTGTTTGACCAATTTTGACGCTAGAAATGCACCACAAAGCTCGAGTCGTGGTACCGTCATCTTCGGTTTTATTGGTGCAACCTTGGACTTGGAAAGTAACAGGTGAACCTCAACCTCATTATTTGCTCTTTTTACTATGATACGTAAAAGCATCAGTCACAGGATTCCATTTAACACCCAGTACCTTCACGGATCCTTCATTTTCAGGCTCAAATGACAACGACCCTTCACGGACGTTGTCAGGCAAGTCAGATAAAAACTCACGATTGTTGCTTGACCACTTGCGCAACTCGAAGCAACCTTGTCTAAGCAGATCAATTAACTCGGCTCTTTGCTTCCGAGCAGAGTCGAGGTCGGAGGCTCCCGTCACTATGTCATCAACGAAAATTTGATTCAACAAAATTTGACTAGCTTCAGGATGTGATGCCTTTCCTTCCTCCGCCAATTGCAAAATGCACCTCATGGCCAGGAATGGGCTCGCCGAAACGCCGAAACTGACAGTTGTCAAACGAAATTCTTCGATGGGATCATCAGAGTGCTGACGCCAGAGAATTCTTTGATAGTCACGGTCGGCCGGATGCACCAGCACTTGTCTGTACATAGCTTTGATGTCACAAGTGAATGCGACAGGCTTAAGACGAAAACGTAGAAGTACGTCTACTCTATTACGCTGAAGTTTAGGACCCGCGTGCAAAACGTTGTTTAAAGATATACCCGTGGATGAAGGCATAGAAGCATCGAAAACCACTCTTAATTTAGTGGTAGAAGAATCTTCTTTTGTCACAAAATGATGAGCAAGGTAATATTTTCCACTAACAGATTGGTCGGGAACAGGTTCCATATGTTTCTCGTCCATGTATTCCTTCAACACCTTGGAATACTCCATCTTCAATGCAGGATCCCTTTTGAATCTTCTTTCTAGACTTAAAAGTCTTCTGGTTGCCGATTCGCGGCTATCTCCCAACTCAGATTGATTCCCTTTGAAGGGAAGACGTACAACAAAACGTTGCTCATCGTCACGTGTGACATTATTCAAGAAATGATCCTCGATAATCTCATCTTGGGGATCAGGAAATATAGTTTCTGGGACCTGTTCAATTTCCCAAAACCTAGTCAAACAATCATCTAACGCCACGTGATGTGACGTCAACTCAGGAACAGATTTGGTGAACCTTGAGGCATCACCAATTATTATCCAACCAAAAACAGTTAGATAAGCCGCTGGTACATTGTGGGAAGGCCATACCTTCTCGCCACAAGGAATGTCATTATACATGTCACTGCCCAAGAGTATGTCTATGGGCCGAGACAGATTAAAATTATCATCAGCCAATTGTAGATGCTGATAATTTGACTTAATATCTGCAGCCAGGGAGACAGATGGTAGATTACCAGTCACTTTCTTTAAAATGATAGCCGAAACAGTCAGTAACGGCGTGTCAGAAGTCAACGGTTTTAAAAACAAAGTTGTCACTCCATGTGAGCGATGAGGCATGCCGGCACCCACACCACTTATTGCCACTGGCTGATGGTTGTGCTTAAGTTGGAGACGTTGAACGCATTCCTCTGACACAATCGAACACTGGGAACCAGGGTCCACAAACAAACGAACAGGTT
Organism: Epinotia demarniana; assembly: GCA_945867215.1. Lineage (NCBI taxonomy): Eukaryota > Metazoa > Arthropoda > Insecta > Lepidoptera > Tortricidae > Epinotia > Epinotia demarniana. The sequence goes on along the minus strand of OX244272.1, from coordinate 18,379,318 downwards.
GGAAATGGCCATCACCATTACCTGCTAGACACATCGCCGTACCCAACAAGACATTGTGCAATTTAGGTTTAGTACCCATCACAGGAGAAGATATCAACATTGCACTGTTGACCTTTGGCACATCAGGGACATCCATTTCTTCTTCACCTACAGGAGGAGACAACAGTAAAATCAGCCGTGACAGCAGCTGAATGTACAACAGATGAAGCAGCATCCCCATTTGCTGAAGATGGACAAATCAATGTGTGATGCTTTGCCCGGCAGATCTTGCATTTATGTAATGAAGTACATTCATGGTATTTGTGAAGACCAAAACAATTGAAGCACAGATTCTTTGATTTCAGAAATTCTCGACGTTGCTCAATACTTAATGCCCTGAATTTATTACACATATACATGTAATGATCTAAGTTGCAATACCGACAACTTATTTCTTTGCTTTCTTTGCCTCGTTCCTGAACATGCATGACTGTTTTAATGTTGCGGTTAAATTGAGGCTTAACAGGCAGCGATTTAGACAAAGTGCTACATGATTGCTTTACAGGGACAGACATCTCCAATGCCATGCAATGATTTTCCAGGAAGACTATAAGTTCAGTATATTTAGGTATGTCTCCACCTGTCAAACTCAATTCAAATTTGCTACGCACATCAGTAGGTATCCGCTTAAGTAGAATGTGTAACAGGATAAATGACCATTCATCAGGGTTGAACTTTAACGCTTTAAGAGCTGCAATATGTTCATTAAATGTGTTTAAGAATGGCCTTAAGTCTGACTTAACGTTAACAATTGTCGGCAGGGCCATTATGTGCCCAAGATGAGTATCTGCAATTAGACGTATGTTAGAGAACCTCTTCTCTAAAAGTGTTAAGGCAACACTATAATTTTTATCAGTCAATGGCAAATGTTTCACTAAATCATGAGCCTCTTTTGACAGACATGACAACAAATAATGTAATTTTTTCACAGGCCTCATGGATCCATTTTCATCAATTAAATTTTTGAAAATATTGATGAAATTGGTCCACCCAGTTATGTCCCTAGCAAACGACGGCAAAGAAATGCGAGGTAAAGGCAAGTCTTGCCCTTGACATTGGGAGTTGACATCGGAAACCACGTTAGCGGATGGTGACGAACCACTCGGGACTAATCGACAATATATCGCACTCACCTGAGTCAACTTTGAATCATATTCCATGTACTCTTGTAAATGCTTATCCGCATCAAAACCGGCGCGTTTAGAAGCCTCGACCGAAATATAACTATCCGTAAACTCCTTTTTGATTTGCGGAAACTCTTGATACTTTGCTTTAAATTCTAACCACTTTGATTCGTCATCAACCGCACTATTTGCCGCATTCCACAGTAAATCTATTTGTAATTTTACCACTTTGTATCGTATTTCGACCGTCATATTCGCTAAAACTCACGATTTTCCTTGCAATAATAACAATATCTTTCACAAATAACGTTTCACGAAACTATGGAATAATTGTCACTTGACAGTTCAGTTCAGTTCGTTACGTTCAGTCACTGCGTTTCGTTTCACTATCACCACAGACAAAATATGTTCCCATTGCCTAAGATTCGAATGGAAACTCCATGAAATGCTCCAACGAAAACAGACGTGGGTGACTACCTTTACCAACCAGCAATGACGAAACGTAATATACGTGAATATCTACCTACACTTTTAGGTTAGATAGTGAAATTCATTTTATGCACAATGCAGACAATTAGACGTATGACTTTATGCACAATGCAGACAATTAGACGTATGACTCAATTTTGTACGTTCTAGACACGATAAATCGGGAGCACATAAATAAACAATTACTTTCGTAAGACCGATGCAATTCATGCAGACACTTTCGACTTATATGCACTAAGTGCAGGAAATTAATTACTTTTGTAAGACTAATGCACAACTTGCTGACACTTTTCAACGTAATGCACTGCGGCAGAATACTTCTAAATTAGTTTAAAGAAGTTGGACAAACTACGCAACAATATGGCCGACAACGTGAAACTTTACTTTGAAAATCGGCGTTTTCAATACAAATGTTGAGAGATCCGGTTCTAAAGGAACAAATTTTATGGTGGATACCAGAAGGGCAAAAATGATAGGAGGAAATAAATGATTTGAGTACCTTGGTCAGTCAGGTGTAAGTTTAAAGGTACTTGCGTGTCCCACGTTGGCGGCGCCGCTCTCTTGATAGTAAATAAAACACCTGCTTGTCTGTCTTGTCACACTACGTAAGGTTGAGTACTAGAATTGAGAATGCTGAAGGCAGACGGGATCCACTGACTCTAATTGGAAGGTTTATTAAAGTTTTTGAGGACGCGTGAGCGCGTCACGTCAGACACATTTTTTTTTTTTACGAGAGAAGAGAGAATGAAAGTCTAAAAGTGACCGAATGTAATTGTTGATTAAGGATATGGAAATGAACTAAAGATGAAGGGTTGCTCCTTAATGTTGCTAGATTAAAATAATGTAATTCCTAAACACCCCATGTTTTGTAGTTTTATATGAAATTCATTTATTAAGAATATCAGTGTTTAGAAATAAAACCCTTCAAGTAGTTGTATTGTGTAACGTGCAGTTGCACCACATGTGGATCCATATAATAACAGTTTCGTTTCACCTTCTGTGCATCGATATGCTGAGTCTTTTTCGCATCTAACCTTAGTTTTAATATAGCATCTAAGTGTAAATGTAAAAATGTACTTCCTGCTATTTGCGAAATAAAGTTTTTCTATTCTATTCTATTTGGTTATAATGTTTTTGAAAAATGAGTATTTGCAGATTTAAGATAGTATCATTATGTTGCAAAACTTTTTAATACAAGAAAGTAGTTTTATTCAGCACCATTCTCTAGATGAGGGGATCGAGCAAGAACTAAACATAAGTGACTAAGCAGTATTTATACTTACTCAGTATAAATACTGATACCCCCCAGTGTGGTGTCAGGTTAGAATTTCACCCACTCTTCGGGTCTTTTTTATACCCACATTTATGCTAAAAGTGGCGCTGGAACATAAGTTTCATGTGCTCTGCCTACCCCTTTTAGGGATAACGGCGTGAATGTATGTATGTATGTATGTATGTAAATACTGATACAAAAACACTGATGCAGGTCACTTCCGCATTCAGTCCTCGCACATTGCATGCATCCAAATATCGCCATAATTTTCCACATAATCATTTACTCCCATAAATGACAAAAGAATCAACGCTCAATGAGATGGAAATGGCGCGTTAAGGCGTGGCACATACGTAGGGGTCGAATTAGGGCTGTGTAATGAGGACGATTAAGGGCGCGCATCCTGTCTGCAGGATATGCGTGGGAGTAATGTTGCTAAGCGTTATTTTTAATTTTGTACGAATATTGAAAATAACTTTGTATCGGTACCATAATAACATACTTGTTTATTTGCCATAAATTCGACTGGAAATAGTATTATCCTAACAAGGTCTAGGTAAGATGACGATGATGATGATGGCCGCTTTCGATAAAGTAGTGCCTATGCTGAATCTTGGCGCCGGCAGCTGTCATCTGATAGAAAACTATCAAATTTCCGCAGTTCAGCACGGCTGTCACGCGACGGCGCGCGAGCTCTCTCGATTTCTCTCGCAGTATCCACTTAGAACAAGAGGTATAGTGCGAGAAAAATCGAGAGTATGTCGCGGCCGTATCATGAAACACGTGCAGGCACAACCCGACGTAACTTAAACGGACAAACAGCAACAACCTTAGGGTAATTTAAATACCCATTATTTATGTGCGACGATGTCTTCTGGGTGGCTCGCATGCTTGACAGCTAGGTGTCAAATATATGAAAACGCAGCTTAGCACATCGCTGGTGGATATTCACCCTAATACTTTTTCTAGTTCTTAAAGAAACGTTATATAAAAATATTACAATGAAAACAATTAAATCTGATATTTTTTAACGAGAGTTTATTTATGATTTATGCTACGCGCCCTACTTGGGGTGTGAGCCGGTCAATAATCCAAACAGTATTACAACTTAATATAATATTAGTCGAAAGCAGGGACTGCATAACTGAAAAATACCGGTATTATTCATAACCGATATGACGTCATATCGGTTTTGAAATAGCGGTTTCGGTAGCGGAACCTTTATATTTCGCTATCGAAATATAACGGTAACCTTTATTTTTTCCGGTACCTGAACCGATTTTTAAAGGTTACCGATATTTAGATTTTGGCGTCGTTGCCAAACCGCCGGCGCTGCAGTTTTGTCTTTCTTTCCGCGACATCGTCGCATCGTCAGTAGGAACATTACATTCAGTACATTGGCACAGCAACATAGCGTGAGGTGCACCCGCACCTCACGTTATGTTGCTGTTGCAATGTACTGTGCGGGCGGGGACTCGGAGAGTGTGGAGCTATGATGACAGATAGTACAGCCGGATACCAACAGGATGATGTTTTCGCTTCATTATCAAAAGAAAAGAAAGCGTACACGGCGTTCTTTCGTTTTCTTAACATTGCAGATTTTAATTTTTATATTGTAATCGAATCGAATAGCTCGCGTTTGCACTGTCAAGTGTCGTTGTCGGTGAGCATCAAAGAAGCGTATGATATGCCGCTGCCGTTTTGCCCGCGCCGGCGTCGACCCCCCCCCCCCCCGCACGCGGCCCGCGCCATTCCGTTTATCATGCCGCGGACCCCCCCCCCCCGCACGCTTCTACTACCGCTCGCTCCCCCCCCCCGTTTCTCACTGTCCGCCGCAGTCCGCGCCATTCCATTTATCACGCCGCGGACCCCCCCCCCCCCCCTCTCCCCCCACCTCTACTACCGCTCGCTGCCCGTCCCCCGTTCCTCACTGTGCGCCGCGCCTCGAGCCATTCTGTTTATCATGGAAATTAGTTGGGTAATTAAAAATATCGGCCGACGGACAACATTTGATACCAAGTTCAATCAAAGTACGAATAATAGTACATTACGCGCGCACACCAGCGGAGGAGAACGGGAATCGAACCCGTAATCAATCTATTAATTTGCCATATGAAATTACGAAGTATAATAATGATTCCATTTTAATTTAAATTATCTTTATCACATGACGTGATTATCGCTAACAAAAACCTAACGCAGTACACAAGCACTGCGCAGTGAAGCACACGCAATGAATGAAACGGCGCGGCACGGCGTGACCTGACCTGACGGCGGCCGCGGCGGCATCGGCCTGCCGATGCCAGCACGCTTATTTTTTTCGGTAACCGTTATAATACCGGTTTCGAACCGGTATTATAAAGGTTTCGGTTACCTTTAAATCGAATAGCGGTAACCGATATTTCAAAACGGTTACGGTACCGTTATGTTGGCGCGGCGCGCGTAACCTTTACACCATTACGGTACCGTAATGGAATACAGGTTTCATACCGATAAAACCGTAAATGAAATCAGTCCCTGGTCGAAAGACGTCCACTACTGGACATAGGCTAAAGTGCCACAATCACACCGGTCCTGCGCCACACGCGTTCAGCCGACTCCCGCGACCTTTACCAGGTCATCAATGGACCTTGTCTACCCACATTGCGCCAAGTATGTGGTCTCCACGTGAGAACCTTTGCGCCCCAACGGCCATTGGTCCAATTATGACCATTTGTATAGTATGCGTATTTACAATGTGACGACCCGCGTGATACTTATATGTTTATGATGATATAGATGTTTGAAAACATTAACCCCAGATTCAAAAGGATAAACCCTTGTTAACCCTTAAATGTTAACGGCATGTTTTTAAGTGCTCAACCATTCCGCGCACTTAATCCGACGCGTGTATCCTCCGAGCTCACGCTTCGACCATTACCACAAAGGCGTATTTCAAACGGCAACCAGCTAAAACCACAGACAACAATAAATTTCGCATTGACACACATCGCGCCGATCGTAAATATCGCTCGTTTTGTATCCTACCATTTTTATGTGGACAACTTCAAAAAAATACTTCCCAAATACCTTTGGAAGAGAATAAATAAAGCAGTGTGGTAGTAAATGTCAATAATATGCAAAATAATGGATGTTAATCTGGACAGGCTTTGTGATTTGCGAGTCTGCGCTTCAAAGATTAGCCGCGTACGAGCCTTCTTAAATGTTCCAGCTTATATTATGACTATAACTTTTATGTCTTACACATAATTTTGTTGTGTGTCAACGTGGAATCCTCGCTTTAGTTACAAAATAAATGAGATAGTGTTGTTTATTGTGTGGCATGCTGTTCTTAAATGATTTTCTTAATTAATAATTGATGTAGTAAAGTTTTTATTTTTAAGCCCGGGCATAAATTACACTCTCGTCAAATCGTTTTACTCTTCTAAACTCAATGGAATGCGAGTGGTATTCTTTATGCTCATTATTTACTATTATAAATAACTATTATAAGTGTAACACATAGGTAGTGCACGTATACGTCGTACGTAGATATAAATCTATCTATGATAATATTGTTGACGTCCAGACTGGTGTTTAGTGGGTACAAAAAATCCAAACCATAAATCGTCTAAGTATTATATAATCGTCAAGTTTAAGCACTCTCGCTCCTAACGATACGTTAATGCAGTTATAATGCAACGGTCTAACGCAAATGCACATGAAACCGCATGAAACCAGACGTCTCGCATATTAGCTCAATAATTCAAATTAAGTGAAGTACCAATCGATAGTAGGGCGCAGAAAGCTTTCGATCGCCATTCATCATAACACTTTCCTAATGTGACAGATCACCTCCAGTAATGTCCCAAAACGACATTACTCGAGGTCGCAGACGTACGTCTCCCACGCGTGACCCGATGACATTGTTACTATTTTCACTATTGCTCGTTACGTCGGGCAAAATACTGGCCAATTAGTTCCTACACACTTTCACATTTGCGCGATTAGCTTTCGGAGCCTTCGTTAATCCGGTCAACGACCCATCTGTCTAGTTTCGGCAAGGACAAGGTGACCGATTGTCAACACCATTATTCTAATGCGCGATTGTTTATTTTAGTAATATGGAACTTTTATTACGTTTTTTGTATTGCTTACTTCGGCACATTCATACCTAGTTCTTTAGTACTCTAAGCACACCCATGATGGAAAAGTAGGCGAACCACTAGAATTCGCTATGGTTAGCTATAGGCAAATCAGACAAAATTTCAATACTCTATCAGTAACTCAGGGAATGCGCAACGTGGTAACGTATAAGTTATCTCATGCGTAAGTTGAATAAGAGTAACTGTTATTTTTACATACCAAACTTTTTCAAGTAGATATTCCTACTACCTAAGTAGTCTATGTCAAAACAATAAAATAAAAAGATATTTTTATATTTCGGATTCACTAATCGATGCCATAGATTCGTTTTATTTAATACTTACCGGCGTTGATATCTGATATGTGAGAACGGGAGAACATATATTATATCGTTGCATGATAATAATTAAAGTCCATATTTCGCATCCTTTATAGATATTCCTGATTTAATTTTCAACTAACAAGGAGCTTAAACAGTAAAAAAAACATAAAGGGTCATACGCGTGAAGTGTTCTTGATCGACGAAACTGATTGGGGACTAAATAAACATTTGTTTCACACATTTTAAGCGAATCACCAAATAATATTGAAGCATAATTAAATTAGTCACCAGTTAATTGAAACAAAAGTGATTTTAATTTTGACAAAACAACGTTTATTTAAGTGTATTTCGTTTCCATTCGTTTTTCCATATAAAGATCACGAAGTAATTTAGTTCCTAAACCATTTCGTTTTATGTTCCAATAAGGCTGAATTCGCTATTCATAAAATGGTTTGCTTAATACCTTTCACTTGTTTAATCGTTGTCACCAATGATGTCACTAAGCCTAATTAAAATTAGCCGGACACAGTCTACATCTGCATCATTGGTACGAGTACATATTTGAAATAATTGAATTGTTTGTACATGCCCTAAAACAAAAGCTGCCCGACGAAGCGCGTGACATTGTTGTCAATCCGTGATCATTCGAGTTTTTACTCGACAGAAGAATTCCTTCAGGGTCCATTTTCAAATGATTTTCATAACGTTACCAAATATTATGTTACCATCTGTATTACACTTGTAAAGTCCCAAATTGCCTAATGGAATTAGGGTGAAAAGCGAATTACAAGATTTGATATTGTTAAAATTGTTAGATGCATTCATTTCAAAACGTCTCCTATAAAACCTTAACTTAAATAACTTTTATAAATAGTTTGACATATAACCATTTAACTTCTAGAATATATGTGAGAACAGTTTTACAGCCGGTAGTAAAACTATATAAAGCTTATACTTGTTGTAAAAATCAGTATATGTGGTTGACATCGACTTTTTGAATTATGATTAAGAAAGCTAGATGCAAAATATGGTCTAGATTGTTATTTAGTTTAAACTTGACTTCGAGTTTATAAACATACATAAAGTACGCATAACGTACAAATGGGGTATAACATACACACCTCAGGGCAACTTCGTAGTAAGCTCAATAATGCTCAGGTGTATACTAGGGGAAGATATATTTAATAGATATTAAACACTTAAATACATAGAAAACAACCAAGACTCGAAAGAAATATTCATTGCTCATACTACAAATATATGTATACTTATCCTTACCGAACCCTGGACAGTCAGCTTTCGACAGCTATCCACTAGGCTAAACCGTTTGTCAAACAAATAACATGAGCAGTGATAAATCTGGGTGTTCCCTAACACCGCCCTTGATCCTTTATCTCTGCCCTCCGACCCGTTACCTTAACCGTTAATGATGCTGATTCGCAGTAACGGTCACGCCTTTTGGGGGACAATTAAAAAGTGACGCACACTAAACCATTCAGCGAATCGGTGCATCGACAATACACACCCGGACCGGGCCATCTCGATTTACGATTCGCAACCCCATTACACGATTCAGTAATGGCATGACCCCCTTTCTTTGTGCATCATGTCTGCGGGTAGTTTATGCGCATTAATCTTATTCACAGCAGCAACCCAATTTGTTAAAAATAAATTTAAAATCCAATTATTGTTCCCAAAAATGATGCGTTACCAAGACAATTTGCATCTGAGTAGCTTGCTCACAATAAATCTCTTCATCCCGTTACATTCTCGGTTGCATCATCCTTTCTAATCGGAAATTCTGAACGCGTTACCTTAAATTTAAAACCGCTCACCAATGAATCACGGCCGAAACAAGGTATCGATAATCGAACTTTTTTCACGTGCCCCTGTACAAAGAAAGCACTTTTACTTTTTGCTTTCGTTTTTCTCACGGTCCGAAACCGCTTGACTCACCTCTTTCGCTCGAATTGCATCGTGTGCTGGGCCCCTTAATTATGACGTCATAACCGAGGCTGCATCCCGAGTTCCTTTTTCAAAGTTCTTTTTATTTATACACTGACAGAGCTCGTATTATCTTAAAGCAATCTTTTACACTGCCAGTTAACTTAAAATAAGACATGGATATTTAGCATTTGTGTTTGTTTATTGTTTTATTTGATTCAATTTATACTGTTCAAGCCAAAACCTTGGTGCTGACGAGAGTGCTTGATAATGCTGCAAGTGAAAAATATGAAAATATTAGATTTAGGCTATTGACGGGCAATGCCACGTATCTTCGGTTTAAGTGTAAAAAGGTACAGCAAAAATTGTATCAAACAGCAAAGATATTCTCGCATTTTGAATATTAAGTACAAATTAGCAGATTCGCTCATTTCCGCGTTTTCAAATACGATTAACCAGCAAATTACCGCTATGAACACGTTTATGAAAGGCTATGATTTAAATATTAAGTCTTCAACGATCTAAATGTGGCGTGCTGCTGTGACATTTTGTCGTTCCTTTTCACGCGCTACAATGGCGCCCGGCTAACGCCTGCAGGCCCTGCAGCCTGCCTATTGTGACTCCTGGCGTAAAGTCGTAAAATGGGTATAAATAAGTATAACTGTCCGATGCAGTCAGAAGAAAGTGCAATCTCCGGTGCCTCGTAAACCGCAGCACAACTCAATGAACATAATTTCAATAAGTAGTAGCATATTGTGTCGGCTGGTAGCCTGGTAGGCATGTTTCACCTTGGGTCATTTTGGAACAGGATTTTTCATTTGTTTCTTACGTTTATTGTGCGTATTCTTCAATTTTTTCGTTTTATTTATACACAGAAGTAATTACAGACAACAGTTGAAGTAACTACACAGAAGAAGTTTTTAAAATAAACCGCAAGTCCTTATTATTAGGACAATGAAAGCTCGTGCCGATCATTTGGAATATTTCGCTCGAGTAGTGACTTCTGCTGCCGCCTAGGGCAACAAAACAGAAAATACCAAGAGCAAAATTATGCGTCCGGGGGCTTTCTTTATTACAGTCCGTGGTGTGTACAAAATCTTGCTTCTAGCCCTAATATAAACAGAAATCTTTATTGTATAACTAACTGTATAAGTAGAGTGCAAAGTATCAGCTCCCCGCTACGGACATACACTATTTATAAGATAGTATGTATGTATGTATGTATGTATGTAAATACTTTATTGTACACAAGACACAGTAGTCTAAAGACTACTAGGCTAGATAGTCTAAAGTGGTTAAAATATTTAACTACTTATTACATTATTATTTTATAAAATCTTATCATTACTACTTAACTATGAGCACTTTAAAATATGTTAATATTAATTAAGTTGTATAATTACCTATACTTATGTCTATTAACCAACTTTTAAGCTTAGTTTTAATTTCTTTCCTTCAAGCATTAGGCTAGCCAGGAAGTAGGATCTTCACAATACATTGCGATGGTACCTAATCAGGAATGGTAGATATTTCAAGTTTATTTATCTACAGTTAGGTTATACCAATAACTGTTTTTATCGTCCATAAACCGGAGATCATTCCTTCATAAAATAAATGTAAATTTGCCCATGTAAGTTGTGCAGAGAGCCACCTTCAGACGTTACAAAAGCCGGCTCCCCAGATTTCACAACGTGAATTATGGGCCTAAGTCGCATGATACGTCCTGAGTAATAGACTGGTTCTATTCAGCTTCTCAGATGGCTTGTTTGTGAGCTGACCTGACACGTGGGCGATTATTTTGAGTTTTAGTGTCGCTAACGTCGAAATATTAAATACTAGTGGTGGTCCGCGACTTCATTCATGCTGACTTCCTTTTGTTGGACGTTTACTGGTATAAAAAGTATTCTTCCTACCTATGTTTTAATCCAGGTTATACTCTATTTTTATACTTGAATGAATCTTAATCTGTTCAGCCGTTTTTGCGTCATTTAGTAACAAACATCGAAACTTTCGCATTTATAATATTAGTAGGATTTAGCTGTTGCTGTCTGCTACTTGGTTGCGAATATTGCAAAATAAAACACAGTTCGAAGTTACTAAGAAAAAAGAACTTATATTTGGCAATAATATACACAGACAGATTTGAACCATCATCAGGATGAGAGGGCCCAGTGCGCGTTGGTGACTGGCAATGGGGCAGATTCGCATAGCCGCAAAAATATTTTAATATTGTACGTCCTTTTGAGGGTCGACGGCTCGAAGCTGATGCATCGTAGGTTAAATCCTGAGTGTAAGCAAAGGGGAGTTGTTTTGACTTGCTTGCAACCAATATACCATATGATTGTGTTTATATCTGTGTTTTAATCGGATCTAGAGCATTGTGAATTAAATTTCACAGCGTATAATGTTACACATAGTAGAATCATGCCGGCATACAGCTAGATTCAGAGGATAATAGACCTTTTCTCAATGCCATAAAGACTACGACGTCACCTTTACGTATTTCTGCATAGCTGCATGGCAATGGCGCGAAGTTTGTCTCTTTATATACAGAGATTTTGTTACCCGCTGTAAAAGTTTATACCTTTATGGGATTTTATTATTTTATAAGTTGAAAGGTGGGTCTTTGTGCGCTTTGTTCCCAGTGATAGTGGTGGTCCTTTAGGTTTGTTCTTCTTTGCACTCGATAGCTTCCGTTCACTTGGTTCATTTCTCACCGAAAATAATCTCGGCCGCGAAAGCACTCATCCTGGAGAATAACGCCCGAAAGGTTCGAGACATGTCACACATTTAGAGACAATTAAACCGTGAGTTCGACCATTATTATCAGTATAATTTAAAAAAAACTCACGTCAGTTTCAATTGAAATATTATAGGTATTCAAAAACATTACAATTGAAGGGATGTTTACAAAAACGATCGTCGACGTGTCGATTTTAAAGGAAGCAAAATAAACAATTCTCCTAAAAATTTTTTTTTTAACAATACCTTCCATTTACTGTGCAGGCGTATGGCCGTTGAGTTACAATTGTATCTTGGATTCCATTAATAACCGGTCATCTCTTCAAAAATATGAAAAATAAATTCGTCACTAATGCTGTTTTTGTAAAATTTGGCAGTTAATTATGACTGTTAATTTATTGCACAAACAACTTACAATTCCTATAGTAAACATAATTTTTGGATTTGTAAAAACTGTTTTATAACCAAATGTCTACATTATTTTTAAATGTATTATAGAATGTAATTATGATTGGACTATAAGTTCCGTAGAGCTGAGTAATTCCATCTTACAGATATAAAGCGCTTATTTTGGGCAAACCGCCATACTATAAATGGCAACAGGCTAGTGCATTCTCAAGCTCAGAGAGCCTCTAGTTTTTTGTACATATAATTTAGCAAAGACTGAAGTAAAATAAGCTGCTAATAAGCGTTAATTTAACAGTATAATAATGGCTATATTATGACTATCGCACTGTTAGGGCCAAGAGGAATAAACCGTCGTTACACGTCGGTCGCCTGTTTTAATGGCCTCATGCTTCGCAATAAAAACGATATGTATCCCGTATATTGTAGCAAAGCGGTGAGTAATCGAACATTGTTTATTACCCAAATAGATACCTAATCGTTGCGGTTGGTTAAAACTATGTTAGGTACGACAATAGCTCCATGAGCTACTTTTTACTATGGGTTCTGTAACTGCTGATACAAACGAATATTTTTTTTGGAATATCAAACGTTCACATTATGCACAACTAAATTACCAATACTTTTTTGGAAGAAGCGTAAAAAGCCTCTTGTAGATTAAAAGTAGAGTAGAGTAGCAATTTAAACTGCCTGATTACAAGATTAAGATGTACGAGATAAGTAGTACGTAATTTTCTGCAAGAAATTGAAATCTTAATCTCAAAATCTAAATCGATCGCCTGTCGTTGCTGCTAGATAGAAGGTAATAAAACATTGTATTCTGTATAAGCCTTATGTGATGTATATTCTTGTTTTTGTTCCAAAATAAATTTATTATATTCTGCTAGACATAGGTATCTCCTTACCATTAATATTTTACAAAATAAACTAAACCGCATTCAGAAGGTATCTACCTACGACGTTTATATTCCTACGTATATCTTACTTCATTAAAAATGCAGCATGTCTAGATAGCGCAGCGGCGCATACGCCGTAAGTTCACGAGATCCACGTGTGGCGATACCGACAGTAACCCTTTGTTTACTTCTACGGGAATATGTTAAATTGCTTGTATTTTGTGAGTATGTAAATAAGCTATGATTTATAGAGGTGATGAGTTCGCGACGACCCGATAACCGTAGTTGCGCTAACCTGTAAAATATGCTACTTATTTATGATTTAATGTCATAATTTTGGCATTTGTTTGTTGATCCCCGATCATGTCCATGTAGTCTTCACCTCGATTTTTAACCCGCCCCGATGCGAAAACGGGGGTGTTATAAGTTTTACGAGTCGGTGTGTATCTGTGTGTCTATCTGTAGCATCATAGCTCCTTTAGCGGATAGACCGATTTTAATGCGGTTTTTTTGTCCGAAAACTGAAGAGATGGAGATGGTTCTTAGCTACGATTCAACAAAATTGTTTCAGCTGGTTTTGAGATATTGAACTTTATTAAGTTAAGTACTTATAATCTGTCATAAGTCATAACACCAGTATTATTTACACCGCTTTTGTCCAGTGATTAAACGACTTATACTTAATGTAGGTACACTAGTTACCTTATCTTATCTTATCTAGATGAGGGCCCTTTCGGATGAACTTCGACCCAGTGGGATCATTTGTGCAATTTCCCTCTCCTTTATGCCTACTCACAATCTCGCTCCATCATTTCCACAAAGCGGATGATGCAGCTCAGCGGAAGTACCTTGAATTCGTTTGGTTGCGGATAGCCGTTACCAAAATAATTCATTCTTTGTCTGGCAAGAGCATACTAGTTGCAAAGTTTACCTACCTATCTGGGTTTTGCTATTGGGTGCGGAAGAAGCAAAGTTTGTAAGTACCGTTACTTTAAAGCTACAAAAAGCTTAAATTCGTACAGCGTTAAATTGCTGAATAGTAGGTACAGATGTTTATGACTCCTGTCCAGCAACAATTAGTGCAGTAGCTTAATATATATTAATGACAATCTCAATAGAAAACTAGACCCCACCCCTTGATTCAACTGGGGAACACTTATACGTATGTATTTTTGCCAAAAAATATATGAATGGATAACAAGCTCCTTGTGTGGTAGGATTTCGTGACTAAACGAATATTCAAATAAGTAACAAGTAGGTCACATACATTCTAAATGATATACTTATAAATCATTTCAAGTATAAATTATTGAACAGCTAATGACAAATAGCGTCCAGGCACGGCAGACAAATTAACTTGTTTCAATTAAATATTCAATTACCGTCGTAAGTGTATTTATACGTGTTATTTATTATCCTCATACATTTAAAACAAAATTAAGATTTCTTCCTAGTTTAAAATAGAGAAAGTTAGTATTTCGTTTGTTTATCACATCAGGATCACGTAACGTTTCGAACGTACGTTAGGACAACTCAACTGTCATTTTTCCATTAAAAAAAATGTCATACCTACCTGACGCGCGTACAATGCGTTACGGATCGACTTGGTGGAGGTTAATATTCGTTCGCCGCTTCGTTTACTAACTAAGTAGCATTTCATTTTAATGTCTTGCTAATATACCTATTTTTATTTTCTAAAGGATATATAAGACGATACGAGTAACTAACATTAAATAAATTAAATGTAAACTAAGTTAAATCTTAAAACAAGGCCCTCGTGTCGTTGTGCCTAGGATGCTGGCGGCATTTCCTCGCTGAATTGCAATGCAGGTGCGTTGCGCGAGAAAGCCGCCAGCTCTTCGGTCACCAGTTAAG
Organism: Epinotia demarniana; assembly: GCA_945867215.1. Taxonomy (NCBI): domain Eukaryota; kingdom Metazoa; phylum Arthropoda; class Insecta; order Lepidoptera; family Tortricidae; genus Epinotia; species Epinotia demarniana. The sequence goes on along the minus strand of OX244272.1, from coordinate 18,364,084 downwards.
TCAACCAGACGTTTCGCGATTTCCGCAAATAACTTTTGCGCACTGGCAACCCAAATGGTTAAAAGTTGAACTCTCTGCTGCGACTTCAATACGTCTTTCTTAGTACAATATGAAAATGAACCAAATTAAGCTCCAGGTATAAAATAAGAAGTTACATAATTTTTACAAGTGTTTTATAAGCTTCTATCGCTTTTTTGCTATTGCTTGATGACGTCTGTTTAGCACTCACTAATAGTCTATGTACAAGTGTTACCTATATGTACATAAATTGTTAACAAAAGAGACATCAATTTAAATGGCACGTGCCTGATATCCTCCGTGATTTGCATAAACATTTAATGTGCTATATTTGGCTAATTTAAATAGACATCAGCTAATCATTAAAACATATTTAAAGTCATCGAATCCATTGATCGTCCAAAGATTAGGTTTTATTAGTTCCGCTCAAACAAGTCGTAAAGATGAAAACGATCCAAGTTTCCCGATCTGCTGTTGTAAACAAACGCAGCCGCGTTAATTGATTAATTCATAAAAAAACGGAAATTCATTAATAATAGATACCTACTCGTATGCTGTTGGTAGGAACTACCAGTTTCACCGTCTATGATTATCGAACGAGCGAGCGGAGCGAACGATGTTCTATTCCTCAGTTCGGACCAACATTCGTTCGTGTCGTTATGTCCCGCGCCACTCACATGCTTGTGGCAACCACTGTTGCCAATTTCGCACTTTCGCAAATTGATGGTGGCAGCCGTGGTAGCCATGCTAACTATGGAATTCTTTAAAATCCGAAATCAAGTGAGCGGTTAACCCGCTGTTCCGTTATCCGGCTGTCCCGGCGGTCCTCCTCTACATGTCGCATTTCTCAACCGATTCTCGTGAAATGTTGCAAGCAGGTTTGATAATTATATTTACTGCTCTCTAAAGTTTAAGGTAAAGATAAAATTTACTGATCTTTGACGCTATGATAACTAAGATGTATTTACACGCAATATCATTTGTTCTTCTTCTCTCATGAGTGAAATATGTCTGTACGCACCAAGCGACATAGAAATATTAGACATTGGCGAGTCGGATTAATACGACATTATTACACCAGTAAATTCAATCCCGTAGATTCCAGCGGCACATGACCTATATTAACCGTGATCTATTAGAATCTAACCGAAACTAAATCTAAGTTACAGTCGACGTAAAAGATATGATCATGTCGCCGTAAAATTGAACACTTCGTAAGTCTATCATCTGACGCATTACGGTATAAACCATAGCTAGCCGAACGTGAGGTACTTGTTTAATAAACAAAATTGTATACGAACTGAAAGTATGAAACCTAATATACTAACGCTAGGTTTCTTATTTTTTCCTGGCCTAACTGGGTTGGCAGCGATATAAATTGGTAAACTAGTAATTTACGGTCATCTGTTTAATAACTAATATTAACAATGTTCGATTAGTATAACATTTTGGCGTTCAACCATTGAGTGCAATGTGTAATATAAAAAGTATAGTTGTTTTCTTAGCAAGGTTTTTTAGCTTACCCTTTAGCAAAATATGTTTTAATGTTCTTAATTCAATATATAATAAACTTCACCCAATAAACAGATAGATAAAGGTCGTACCTACATTTATTATTATCTCCTACTAACCCGTCACTTTATAATACCACAAAGCAGATTGCAAATGAACGGTCCTCACAATTTTACGTTGACAAAATATATTTATAAATTGTTAGCCGTCTTACAAAAGTGCGAAGTTATAAACATATATCATTGCCGTCAACTGGACAATAATATCAAGTTAACTAAGTCTATTTTTTTATTCCGAAGACTAAAATGACAACCACAAATGTCAAAGGTAGAAATAATGTGACCAGCCAATGACCAGCTATATACAAACAGTGCTGATCTTTGATATCGGTTTGTGAATAACCGATAAAATCTTGAATTAATTTTAGATTCAAAATAAACAATAAATAAAATCTACTCACAAAAGTGGCAGTGGGCGGGGCACATAGCACGTAGAACAGATGGCCGTTGGGGCGGAAAGGTTCTCGATTGGCGACCACGTACCGGAAGGCGCGACGTGGGTAGGCCCCCGACAAGGTGGACTGATGACCTGGTAAAGGTTGCGGGAGTCCGCTGGATGCGGGTGACGCAGGGCCGGTCACTTTGGCACTCTTGGGAGGAAGCCTATGTCCAGCAGTGGACGTCTTTCGGCTGATATGATGATGATGATGACTCACAAAATGATACGATAAACAATAAATAAAATTTACTCACTACTAATGTACTCAAACATTTAAAATGACATTGACGTATCGCCGACCTGACGCGACGCCATTTTGGTTTACGTATTTGGCATTCGTTATTTTACTCGTATAGTGATCGGATGTTTTCAGTGCGTGTTCTCTCGTTTTTAGCACGTCACGGATTATCCATTCATTGTGTTACAGATGCTTCATCAACAAATATAAGTACCTCCCAATCGTTTATTTTCGGTTAGTACCGGTTGTAGCACATCACTATTTATAAGACGTAAGAAACTAGCAATCCATGAAATGTCATTTTAGTCTACTGTGTCTAATGTGTGTATATGTAGCCTTAGGTATGAATAAAGTGGAGGCAACCGGAAGGGACACGAGCGCGTGGGCGATATCCGGCGCAGCGCCCACCGTTAGCGTCACTAGAAATCCTAAACCTAGACAGCCTGCATAGACGAGCTGGTGTGTGGAGAGGTTGTTTGTAATTAATAAGGATTTAGTAAAAAAAAACCTCTCATTCTCACTCATTCTGTGCCCGGCACCGGACGTGTATAAGTTAAATAATTTGTAATATTTGCTTACTAAATGTCAAACTTTGCACTAGATTTGACTGATTGACTGATGTTTATACATAGCGGCGAATCTTGATGCCTACGACATCTGTCATCTTAGTACAATTTTTATGTTTTTACAAGCTTTTATTTACTTTCAACTGTCCCGTTGTCTGTCTGTCTGTCTGTAATCAAATCTTGCAAGTTAAATTGGACCTACTTCCCGGTGACTGATTGAGCTGAAATTTTGGGTACAAGTATAGTTTGGATGACAATTCAATATTATGGTACCATCCAGCTGATCCAATGATGGAGACAGGCGGCCATGGGAATTCAGTACTTAACCGACGTATCCCCGTTGAGTTTAGGCTCGTTAGAATCGTCTCAATGAGTAGTTGATGATGAAATTTTTGACAGAAACTTTTTAAAGTTATACATTGTAAGAAGATGACAGCTGCTATAAGGCTCAAGCTTCATCGTGATATGTATAGGTGCAAAGTTATCACGCTATTACCCGTAATGAGTATGTTACGCGTCAGCGACACAGAACGGAAGCATGCCAATACGAAACATATGAAACAAGCTAAAGAAAACAAGCGACTGTCGCGCGTTGAGATCTTTCATAGCGTAGCTTACGATCAAACGCGCCGCGCTCTGCTGTCAAACCAAGTATCCCAGCGGGGTAGTTGCGGAACCTTTCGAACGAGCGTTAAGGAAGATCAACTGGCATAATCAACGTTTAAAAAGTACATTTATGTTCAATGCCTGTTCGAAAACTTACATATGTGTCAACTCATTTTGTGCCACCCTACTGACAGTCGAAAATATCCTGACAGGCCGTATGTCTGGGTAGTCATGTAAGGTTTTGAATGCGTGTTAGGTAGATCCAACTGTCATTTATCCATATAAAATTTGACATTTAGATCTACTTAACGTTCTTACAATGCGTTACGTGATCGACCTGCTGGATGTATGTAACACACATTTATATTATTAAGAATAACAAAGAATAACAAATACTAATTTGGATAAACCTGATTCGACTGAAATCATAAAGGAATTCAACTCATTAAACACAATTTAAAATACTTTTCATTAAACAAATAAGAAGAAACGCTATTTGTACATAACAAATCTTATGTTCAATTGCCACTAAATATTTAAATGAACTCATCAGAATAATATGGTATTTTCATATATTTACACCTAGCAATGTAAAATGTATGAAAACAAAGCAGGATTTTCACACGCTGGCAGATATTCACCCAAATTCATTGTAGTCTTTAGAAATAATTGATTGCATACAATTTCCATGATAGGCGCAGAATTAGGTACCTACTAAAAAGTCCTCTGCCACGCAATCTTGACTCCAGCAGCTGTTAAGCTACACTCAGTGTCACAAAGATGGCGTAATATTTCACATGTATCGCTTCTGCTATCGAGCCGTCCTCTTGTGAGCAATTACATAGAGCAAATCCCACCGCACCTGTTCTCACATTGATATCGTTAATAATCCCCCTTAACAAACTCCTGGTATATACGAAAATCAACTCTAATCTTTGCAAACAAGGTCCAGTTTTCAAAGCAGCGACTCTGTTCGCTCAAGGACAGTGTAGTTTAGACTCTGTGAAGTCATAATAGCTTTGATTTTTCTGTGCTTTATGCAACTGATTAAGGATAGCAACCCACGCGTTTTCATTCATAGAAAATGTGTAGCTTTGTTTTGTAATGAAATTGTTAGTTTATTTCTTGAATCGGTAGCTAGTGTGGGGTGGTCCATTGACTGTTCGTACGTTGGATCTGATACAGTTAATACATATATTTACGGTTTCGTAACAATAGAGAAAGTTGGAAATGGTGTGATTTACAAAGTGGGAGCATAAACACTTTTAGATTGGGGTCGTTTATTGCCACAAAACACAGTTGCTTGCTCAAAATTCTAATTAATAATCATCATATTAGCCGAAATACGTCCATCTGCTGGACATAGGCCTCCCCCAAAGAGTGCTACAATGACCGGTCGGAATTTACCAGATCATCAGTCTGCCTAATAGGGGAGGGGTCTACCCAACGCTGCGCCTGCCGGTTTGTGGTCGCCACTCGAGAACCTTTGCGCTCCAACGGCCTTTGGTAAAACCGGAATAAATTATAATTTAACTTATCTTGTAATCCATGTATCAGGGCTAAGGTCTTCTGTAAAATGGAGGTAATTCTCCAGCTCGGCGTTTACATATCAGCTAGATGACATTCCGCTATACAGAGTGTTACAAAAATGGGGTGTGGACCGATCAAGGGCATAAAAGGTTGTTCTGATAAGGAAATACTAAAAGAATTTTAATTTAGGCGCGATTTCTTTATCTTTTTTTTTTTCTTATCGGAACACGATAAGTTATGGCTTTGATCGGTTCACATCATATTTTTGGCACACTCTGTAGAGAGGTAAGGCGCTCTAAAAGTTTGCTTTTGCGAGCCATATTTGAGCGTACCATATTCATAACCAAATTAGAGTTGCCATCGCCGAAGACAATATTATCATACATTTCAATATGAATACGTAACAAAATATAAAGTAGGTAAATAACGTTAAGGGCTTTTGAAATTGTTTGAACAATTAACGGTCCGTTAAAGCCAGCAAATTAGGGGCCCGTTGAGGACCCTGGGGTTCCGTACTCGGGTTGCATTCTAATTTGGTTACATAAACTTGAAACAAAAGCTCGAGTCGAGTGTATCCAAGGACGTCAAATGTATGGAACCGGCACTATGAATTGAAATGGTGAAAATCTGAAAGCTTGTGAAGAAAAGATACACGACGTAACGTATCACTGTCAACCGGTCCGTAGCACAACGGGCGTAGCCGGTACAGAATTGTTCCGCCTTGTAGCGAAAACTGGCTATGAGCGGAGAACTTGCCGATGTAGTTGATAATGCGGACGACGAAGCGGCAAGTAGACTGTTATCCTTTAGTAGGCTCAAAGTTATCTAAATATTTCTACGCATAGGTATTGTAACTTTTTACCTAAATGGCGACCACGTACCGGAAGGCGCAGCGTGGGTAGACCAAGGTGATAACCTGGTAAAGGTCGCTGGATATGGGTGGCGCAGGACTAGTCATTGTGGCACTCTTTGGGGGAGGCCTATGTCCACCATTGGACGTCTTTCGGCTAATGATGATGATGATAATGATGATGATGATGACCCAACTTTATAAACGTTGTTAAGCTTCAAATTCTTGTACATTACTGACGCCTGAGATTTTATACTTTGGTGTTTTGGATCGTGTGTCAATGTTGCTATATCTGACGTGAAATTATTTGATGATGCTATTGTTCGGTTATTTGTAAAATATGACATGTAAAAGAACCCTAGATGTCGATGGTAGGTTTACTTAGCGAAGTTATTTTAATGAAAAACTACATTGCATTCTAGACATAAAGGGTATTTCAACCGGTTCCAGTATAAACAGACATCTGTGTGTCCATCCTACGCACAGAGCCCTCATGATGTTCCCGTTTAATTCTACATTTTCAAGTACAATGAGCTTAAAAGCAGCCATTTTAAGTTGACATCTCTGCCGTATAGAATTATATAAAACTCGCAGACTATACTTCACTGGTCGTTTGTACAATTTCTTCTTGAGACGTAATCTTTAGCTCAGAGACGTTATCTAACGTGAGAATTATTGCTATTTAAAATATCTCTGCAAGCAAGTTTCATGCAATAAATACATTGACTCCAAACAAGTTTTATATTGTAACCAAGTAACTATATATATAAAAAACACATACTTGACTGTTTAGAGGGCAACGCTTGAAGTTCTAATCCCGTTTGTTCTTTACAATAGTGCCATTGACAATGCAGAACGGAGCGTTTTCTAGCGTATGTACCTAAGGTTAACGTCCGAGTGCTGGACGCTGTACTAGTATATGGCAAGGGTACTCTACCTCAAAGGCTTCAATTTGATAAAATAAAAATCCCCATGGTTCGAATTTAACCCATATTGCTTTCAGATTCAGATTCAGATTCAGATGATTTATTTGCTATTCGTACAAGTACATGCAAATACAACTTTAGGTACAATCAACAATACAATTATAATTACAACATTACATTTTAAAATTAATTACTTATTCTAGTTGCACATTAATAAAAGGAGACATTGCATTGGATTTTATTGGTTACAATATTTAATAGATGTCATTTCTGATGTCAAGGGCATTGGCGAAAAATTCTTTACTTGTATAAAATGGTCTATTAATGAAATAGGTATTCTTTTCTTCATTATTTTTCGGTCAAAAGTTCTCACGTCTGTACATTGTTTGATATCCGGACTTATTTTATTAAATTTTTTAATGGCAACATTGTTAAAGCTGTTATTGAAATGGACAAAGTTTGGTTTAATTAGAGACTGTTGACTATTATTCCTAAGATTAAAATTATTATTTTCTCCAGCAGTAGAGTAATGATTCTTGTTTAAATAGGCATATATACATATGTGATATAAGTACATTGAAATAATGGTGAGGATTTTGTGATCTATAAACAAGTTTCGATGGGTGTCAGGTATGCATTTGCATCCAGAAATAAGTCGAATAGCCTTTTTTTGCCTTTGACATATTTAGAAAGCCCTTGCCATACAACGTGTTTTTGGCAATTCCCGTTAATTGCAAGGGGGCATAGGTTAGATCAAATAAAGTTAATTTCTCCAAGACAGTAGTATCTTAACTCTTACTGTTATCAAGATATTGAATATTTTAATTTTAATCAGATTTGCAGATTTAGCCAGTTTAAAGGCGTTTAACTGTGGTGTCATGACAGCTTTTTAAATGTTGTAAGGTTCATATACACTACAAGAAGATTTACCAAGTAAATTCGTTCGATATTAGGAAAAAACTGCGTCGGAGGTAGATTTTTTCTATTAAATGTGACTTGTTGGACCTTCTGGTCTTGAACCCTTGTACAATAAGACAATACTTGTAACTGTTAATGCTACATTTTTTTTTTTTTCAAGAAATGATTATGCTATTCGGTTTCTGTTAATGTATTCTGCAATATGCCAAAGTTAACGGAAATTCGCCGGAACACCATGTATACTAAGTACAGCGTCGAGCACTCGGACGGTTACCTTATCTACATTATGTAACAATGTACTTCTTTAGTCCGCTCCCTCGCTTTACGCTAGTCTACGCATCGTCAATGGTAAAATTCCTATTGCCGATTATTTTTTATTTATCGTATGGCAAATCAGTATTTAGAACCATGAGATCTTGGAAAAGACAGTACGGTTGCCAGGTTGTTGCACTTTTAGCACCACCCAGGGGTCACGTGTAGGGTAGCGATGGGTAATTCCTACGGACGTGGTGCAACTTCGACCCCATTGCCTAACATGTAAGAAGAAACGATAAAGAAAAATTGAGTCTGCCCACGACCGAGTACTGTTGAGATTATTTAACTTGGCCGTCTTTTTATAAAACTGTCAGTGGAATCAGAGTCTACCTTAGTAGCGATAGATTTTTGGATGAACTACTTTGATGCAATTCGGCAAACTCACATAATCTCAACATCCACTCCATCATTTAAACACAATATTAAAATGTATCTAATCAACCTCCAAACATCTAAATTCTAATGCATAAGCGGACAATCTACATAGCTCTTAATTTCAATATTTGTAAATGACATCTTACCTACACCTAACCCCGTAGCATGGACCGCCTTATCACATGATAAGTGACAAGGTAGAGCGTTCGTCTCGTTCTATTGAACGGTGTCAGCCAGTGACGGAAGCTCTATCTTATCACTTATCGTGTGATAAGGCCGTCAATGCTACGGGGTGGACTTGATTTGTAAACACTTGATCGAACATTGACCTCTCTCTCATATGTTAAGTTCTGTTACGTTTAAGTCATAATTGTAAGTTATATTTTAAGATCTTTATCTGTATCTCTCTCTGCGTGCCCTGAAAACCAGCGCCTTCAGCAATGTATTCTGCCGTGCTTACGATAACAGCAATAACTCCATTAAAAATATAATTCAAATCAGTGCGTTATTCAAACAAAATAAAGTGAATATTTGAATTACGTTTCGAATGGAGTTCTTGCTGTTATCGTAAGCACGGCAGTATTGCTGGTGACATATGCTGAGTGGCATCCGTTTTGGTGCATAACAATTAAGTCTCTTCGTACATGTAACCACCACACCACACCAAATAAATATATTTATTTCTTTCTTCTTTTCTTTCTTTCTTCTAAGTATATGTTGTGACACGTGCAAAATGTCGGTACTGTGTGTGTGTCAATATTTAATTGATGTTTGATATTTTAAGATTTTTAAATTCATTATTACTAACAATATGGACATTGGTTGATTGTGACGTCACCTACCTACCTAGTAATCCCTACGAATTTAATATTAAAGGAGGGTTTTAAACGTTTCATAAAAATAAGCAGATTTGATTTTTCTCAAATACCGTATTAGTTAAGTACAATGTGAAAATCATGACTAACTTCATCGTGGCAATAAATAAACGTACGTTTATCCTTATCTATTCGATCTGGTTTCGCATGGCGTGTCTATTTTGTGTGCTCACCTCATAAATCATTTCGCCGCAATTAATGGTTTATTGTGTCGAGATCGTGGTTATAGGCTTAATTGCCGGGTGCGATTTGATCTTGTGCCAAATTAATTGAATAAATTGATATTGTTGAACATAACTAGTTAGCCATGTTCAGTTGTGGCTCTAATTTTTTTACCCTCGTTTTATAACTAAATACCTAACCTAATATGTTTTTTAATTGTTTATGGGGTACAAATATATAAATAAATAAAATAAATATAAGGGGACAATCTTACACAAATCGACCTAGTCACATAGTAAGCTCAGTAAGGCTTGTATTATGAGTACTAGACGACGATATATATAATAGATATAAATACTTAAATACATAGAAAACATCCATAACTCAGGAACAAATATTCGTGCTCATCACACACAAATAAATGCCCTTACCGGGATTCGAACCCGGGACCTCTTACTTCGTAGGCAGGGTCACTACCAACTAGGCTAAAGCGGTCGTCAAATGATTTACGCATACCACTCGGGCGAAGGGGGTGGGCATGAGCTGATGAGTCCCACGGACGACCCCGCCGGTAGCAGCCGCCCACAAGTGGTTATTCGCGCCCGGATGCCCTCCACGTGAGACGCGCCAGATGTTTTGACGCGTCTGTCTCCTGGATCTCCACCTATCCAGTAGCGGACCCTCCTGAGTCCTCTACAAGATGATCGTGGGTGCGGAAAATCTATCACCCGGTGGCGGATCAGGTCTGTGGTTCCGCCACCGACCACGTCTCGGCCACAGAGGATAGGGAAAGCGGCGCACCGTGATCCTCTTCCTCTGCGGTCCGACCAATGCCGATTCAGCAGAATGGGCCCGCCAAGATCGCAGGGGGTAGGGAGAGTGGCGCACCGTTATACCCCAATACGCCTCCCCTGCGATCCCGCCTCGGCCGCAGAAGACAGGGAGTACGGCGAACCGGTACGCCTCTTCCTCTACGGTCCCTTCCCTACGCATTCTAAGCGGGCTTAGCCAAGCCTGGTTACCTATCATAAGCTCGAAAATCGTAATTCCGAATATTAAAATCCCTTAAACGTTTCCCTTTTTATTAGTTGGCCGAAGTTTTGTTTGCCCGAAATTACATTTCCCATATTATTATTTTCCCAATTCTTAGTTCGTTGCAATTTTATTTTGCTTAATATTCGAATAGACACTTATTAAAATTCCGAAGGATCATTTGCCAACTGGTTTTTGGTACCGAAAAGTATTAAGTTCGAAATATTAATACCCCGCTATATCAAAAGATCAAAATTGTAGCATGGAACCTAACATAACCGCCAGCGTGTCGACGTCACCCCGCTTCGCGGGGTGCCTATTTCCGCTCTAAGGGGCACAAGCTAAGCCTAACCTAACCTAAAAATAATACCATTGTTAAGATGTATGAAATGGCTGATTGAGGAAGTGTACTACAATCTTAAAGACTTTTTTGACGACGCATGCAGGTACAGAATGTAAATTAGTTTGAGTATATGCTTAGTTTGTAAGTAGTTTTTTAAGAACTATATTGTATATCCGCAAAGGGCTGCTGATGATACCATTTTTTGTACCGATCATCTATATGTATACCTGCACAGTGGACAATAAAAACATTCTATTCTATTCTATTCTAAACTATCATTTGTTGTTTTTTAGTGCGGGGGGCTTGGCCCCTGAGCCCACCTTTTTGGGCTTTTTTAGAACTCGTGCAGCACTTAGTAGCTTAAAGGTTTTGACCTAATCTAATCTCTTTTTCTATCAATTGTTTATTTTGTAAGGTCACAGTTTTAAATCTAACCTAACCCGCTTAGTAGCGAAAGAAAGTGCACTTCTGTAGGATTTTTAGCATATCTAAATGTTTTTTTAATCGTGGCGATAAAATTATATGAGGGAAAATGATATTTAGATTTATGTAGCATCGGAATTATGAAAAGGTGGTTAACAAATCGGTTGTCAAATAATAAAGTTGTCAATCGTTCTTCTGGTTATTGAGTTTCGGGAAAACGATAATGTGGGAAAACAAACCAGCGACATTTCAAAAGTATGGTAAACAAAGTTTATGGATAATGAAAATTCGGTTTACCGTTTTCGGACAAGTGAAAATCGGGCAAGTGTTTTTCGAAACTTCGATAGGTTACCGCCAAGCCTGCTAGGAGCGCCCTCCTCGGGCCAACCGGCAGCCCATACACACCGTGGGAGACTAGTCCACGGTTACTAAGCCCCTCCTACCCGACAAGGCGGGCACCGCCGAGTTTTAACCGGACTCCAATTCAGTACTTCGCCTTATTTGAAGAGTCCCCTCGATTCGTCCCGGATGCTATCATTAGATCCCGACCTTGATGAACATGGGAAATTTTATTTTTAATTAAAAACTAGTAGTCCAGCGGGTGCTGTCTCTGTGTGCGTCCCATGACTCGGGCAGGGACAGCATCCGCTCGGTGTTAGGTACTCCTTGCATTTCATTAAATTGTCAAAAGGGCCTCTACGTGTTGACCCAGTTGGTACTTTGTAGGTACTAGGTAGGTAGCTCCACGCACGCCTCCCGACATAAGGTCCGGAACATAATTGTCCCGTGAGCGGGAAAAACATAGGTATTATTGTAACGATGCGTGTATCGGAACGTTACACACCAACCTACTGGCTACTTTTATAATCAATAATATTCAAATTTTCAAATTAAAATCCGTATTCGAAATTCCACAGTCATTGCGCAGGTTTTCTTGACAAGGTACTTTGATCCAAAATATTGATCTAGACACATCTCCTCACAAGACAGTTTAAAGTTATAAAATAAGATTAATATCTTATAGATTTTACTACAACAGTTATCCAGTATCTAATAGTGTTTGTTTTAATCCAGTGCACAAAAGTTAAATAAGTGCCATCCTGTCCATCAGTTCCCGTTTAAAGGCACAATAGATTGTTATTGTAAGTCATAGTGTTTTAAGTTACTTACCTAATCTAAATTCGTTGTAAATCATAGCCTAAGCATTACCTGTTTGTTACAGGTGCCTTTTCCTTTTGATTTGAAAATAAATACTTACTGCCCTGGTCTAACCCGTTTTCCTCATCCCGGTCACCTCTCCATCATCGAGCCCCTACTACCCAACGACACACTGTCACACTGGCGCCCAACGTCTAATACCACCCCGAGACCCTGAGATCCCGACTGTCACACCTGCCCCACCCTGCCTGCCTGCTGCTTTGCCTACTGCACCTGTCCGAGAACATCCAGAACTCCCGACGACGAGCTGCCAACATTCCGCCTTCGACCCCAAGAACACCCAGAACCTGAACCAGAAGCTGAAGAACATTATTGTTTCACAGATATTTTAATTTCTATTTTTAAGTTATTTTTCCAAATTCAAAAAGGTTACATTTTCAACCAACCCAAATTTTCGATATTCCTCTCTCAGGCTATAATTTTACTTCAAGATTTTTCCTAACCTAACCTTAGTTACCGTAAAGTACCTATCTATTCCATTCCATTCCATTTTTATTAACACTTCTAACACTTTCTCTAAACTTAAACCATTGATATAAATAATAAAAACCAACAATTACGTTTCCAGAAACTTATTAATCAATAAATAGCTATTTACATCAATTTAAAACAACAACACTTCACTATTGTCGATACTCTAACTTAGTTCCGTAATGAATCCAACACTCTTGAACAAGCCTGAGCTTATTTACGAACTCAAACTAAGAAATGTCCCATTTCCAAGCTCTTCACAGGCAGACGAGCTTCGTCAATTACTGACTCCAGACTTGATTACAGATCCTTGCACCAATCATCCCAGTCCATATACATTAGAAGTTGACCTCAAAGAGATCAAGAAGTGTTTGACACTAGTTTCCTCACAGATCCTTTTGATTTCCAATAACACAGCAAATATTGATAAAATCAAGACTTATTTTCAACATTTAAGTCTCAGAATAACTAGGCTTGAGCTTTCAACAACATTATCCGAAGAAATAATTAACATTTACAAAGATGTTTGTGAACAACTGACAGATTGTCAAAGAAAAATCAATTTTTCACAATCGTCACTAACGTCGCATTATGCATCCGCGACCTCTTTGGTAGATCATACTACGAATTTTGACCTACTAACACAAAAGTTATCCAACCTTACCGATACTACTAGACCAAATGACTTAAAAAAAATTAACTACAAAGGTGATAGTTGTCCGCGTGATTTTATTCGATTTTATAAGGTATGCCTTCTGTCAATCAACCCTTGATCTTAGGCATTGACTTTTGGAAATTATTTGAGTTAGCTCCAGACATACTTCAGACTTTAACATCATATTCTGATAAGCATATCGATACCTTGATTATCAATAATACTCCCACTCACATTACGCATTACGATAGCCTTACAGACACTCAACAATTAATTACTGATCTCTTAATCGAGAAGTTTAAAAATATTTCTACCGAAACCAAACCCTTAGGCAAAACCCATCTTGTTGAACATCATATTGATACCGGTGATCACCCACCAATCAGACGACGCTGTTATCGACTTTCACCCGAAAAACAAAAAGCCTTAAGCAGAGAAGTTGACGAGATGCTTAAGTTGAATGTAATTGAACCTTGCGAAAGCCCATGGTTAAATCCTGTTATTATAACACCCAAAAAAGATGGAACCTGGCGTTTTTGCATTGACAGTCGTAAATTAAACTCTATCACTAACAAAGATGCATACAAGCTCCCATTTATCTCTGACATTCTCGACAAACTTAAAAACGCTAAATACCTATCATCTATTGACATACCAAAGCTTTTTGGGAAATACCCTTACGACCCTCTGACAGACCTAAGACTAGCTTTCACGTTCCATCGAAAGGAATGTACATGTTCCGTGTAATGCCTTTTGGATTAACCAATGCTCCTGCTACTCAACAACGCTTTATGGATACTCTCTTTCCATCAGAAAATCTGGATAATTCAGTATTTACTTACTTAGATGACATAATTATCATCAGTGAAACTATCGATGAACATATTGCACTATTAAACAAAGTCCATCAAAAGCTTTCCGAAGCCAACATAACAATTAACTTCCCCAAATGCTCATTTTTCAAAAAAGAACTTAAATATCTAGGTTACATAGTAAATGAACACGGATTAAAGACTGACCCTGACAAAGTCAAAGCCATCTTAGATATACCCACCCCCACATCTCCACGAGAAGTTAAAAAGTTCTTATGAACAGCTAGTTGGTACAGACGTTTTATTCCAGATTTCAGCACTAAGGTTGCACCTCTGACCAAACTTACTTCCACTTCAAAAAAAGCTCCACCATTCAAATGGTCTACAATGGCAGACCAAGCCTTCAAAACAATAAAAGAAGCTCTTATCTCCACCCCTATCCTTGCCTGCCCAGACTGTACAAAACCTTTTGCTGTCCATTGTGACGCTTCAAGTTTTGGCATTGGCGCTATGCTCACTCAAGAATTCGATGGTGCTGAAAAACCCATAGCCTATATGAGCAAGTCACTAACCGATCCCCAAAAAAATTATTCAATTACAGAGAGGGAACTCTTAAGTATTCTACTAGCTTTAGAACATTGGCGTTGTTATTTAGACAATGGTCTAAAATTCACAATTTACACGGATCATTCCGCTTTACAATGGTTCCTCCACCTCGACAATCCTAGTGGACGTCTAGCCCGCTGGAGTATTCGTCTTTCAACATTTAACTTTGACATAAAGCACAAACGCGGTAAAGACCATGTAATTCCAGACGCCTTATCACGTTCCCTACCTGTAAATGTTATTAATTACAACAGTTCACAGACAAATGACGACTGGTATATTAATATTTATTCTAAATGTAGTTTATCCCGTGTGGTGTCGGGCTAGAATAGCACCTCCCCCTTTCTTCCTGTGGGTGTCGTAAGAGCCGACTAAGGGAACAGGGTCGAAGTGTGTTGCGGGCGATGGGCTAGCAACCTGTCACTGCGATATCACATTTTGTCGATCTTTTATACCCACATTTATGCTAAAAGTGGCGCTGGAACATAAGTTTCATGTGCTCTGCCTACCCCTTTTAGGGATAAAGGCGTGATTGTATGTATGTATGTATGTATGTATGTGTAAATGTAGTTTAAACCCAAACACAACCCCAGATTATCTTATTAATAATAATATATTATATAGATATTCCAGAACAACCTCCTTACTCCAATCAGAGTATAACTGGAAAGAGGTTATCCCACTAGAATACAGAAATGCAATTATCACTGAAAACCACTCCACTCTTACTTGCGCACATTTCGGAACATATAAAACTTACAATAGAATAAAGTTGAAATATTTTTGGCCTGGCATGTACAAAGATGTTTCAAATTTCATTGCCAAATGTGAGACTTGCTTAGCTTACAAACACCAAACTCAACTTAAACTTGGCCTGATGGGTAAACCTAAGCAATGCTCCCGTCCATTCCAATGCATTTCTATTGACTCAATCGGTCCATGGCCCACCACACACAAACATAACATTTTCATTTTTGTCATAACATGTTGTTTTTCAAAATACTGTCTTCTTTTTGCAATAAAACGCGCTACCTCGTCAGTACTCGTTCATATCTTGGAAAATTTAGTATTCTTGGTTTATGGTATACCTCAAACTATTATTCTTGATAATGGTCCACAATTTATTAGCCAAGAAATAACTGACCTATTCCATTCATACCAAATACCCAAAATACATTATTGCCCAATAAAATGCGCACAACCAAATTCCGTGGAAAGATATAATAAGGTTGTTTCCACAGCAATTTCATCATTTGTAGAAGATGACCACAGGAATTGGGATGTCAATTTACATAAAATACAATTAATTTATTGAATCAGGCGTTACTTTGCGGAAGTCCATGATATATTAGGAGAACAATATTTCTTTGCTATTCCGCTAAAAAACGTGCTGGTCTATTAGTGAAGATAAGATGCAACTATTTGCGTAAAAACATGCAAAAAATTACAGCAAACCACCACCAATAATGACAAAAACCTCGACACGTGTTTCGCCTCTCTACGAGGCATCATCAGGAGATGCTGGCAGGAGATGTTGCTTGCGCCACGTCCACTGAGCAAATGACCCGCCCGGAGCCATCCGCCATATTTATATTCTGTCCCCCCATACTACCGTTCATGCGTGAAAGAGATGGAAGAACACGTAACAACGGTGATGACGCAACATTCAATTGTTCGTTGATAATAACGCCTCTATTGCTGTACCTAATTATTTCTAATTGTTCTAGAACACTTAGACGCAATCCTTTTTCGCAAACATGCAAGATGTTGAAAGAATGATTGTCAGATAACGCATGGTTAGTCTCCAATAAATGTTTTGCGAAATTAGACTTGTCCAGGTGATTATGCCGATACGACGCAACATGTTCCTTATACCTTGTGCTAAAACTACGGCCTGTTTGTCCCACATAAACTTTATTGCAATTATCACAGGCAAGTTTGTAGACTCCCGACTTTTTGGCACTTTCCACTTTCTCCTTGCCATTGCACAGTCTAAAGCGCAAGGTGTTATTCGTTTTGAAAGCCACGTTTATGTCGTTAGACTTTAAAATATTGTAGATCTTATCAGACAACTTGCCAACATAAGTTATGCTTGCTTTGTACTTTTTAGGTGGGTCCGAAGATCGTGCAGCGTACAGAAGATAGTTTGTCATTCTAGCCCGTTTTTTTCCTAATAATACCATCCACATGAGACTTGCTGTAACCGTTTGAAATTGCTAAATGGTATATATTATTTAATTCCATTTTATAATGAATATCAGAAAGAGGCACTGTCAATAACCTATGTGCATAACAATGAAAAGCAGCTAACTTATGTTGCCATGGATGAGCGGAAGAAGCCGGGATAACAGTATCTGTATGCGTAGGCTTACGGTAAATTTGGAATTGATGTTTGTTATCCACCTTAGTAATCGTTAAATCCAAGAAATTTAGTGAGTTATTCTGTTCTAATTCCTTCTTAAACTTGATTTTAGGATGCTTGTTGTTGATTTCATTCACAAAAATATCCAGTTGACTCATACTACCCGTCCAACAAATAATCAAATCATCAACATACCGGAAATAATATAATATATTATTATTATCCACAATGTGTTGGTTCTCAAAATGATCCATGAAAATATCTGCCATCAAAGGACTAAGTGGGAAGCTGTGGACGCAGAGGTTGCGATAGTTCTTAACAATAATGATATGGATGCAAAGCTCACCGTAGCGAATGCATTAAAAAAGACATGTCCATTGAGGAGGAGTGCGCCTGACTCTGACTGGTTATTGCTGAGGTCTATTCAACAGAAAGTCGATGACAACGATTTAGTGGTGTCAAAAGCAGACAAAGGGAATTGCATTGTCATCATGGGTAGGGAACAATATAACCAGAAAGTAATGGATCTTATACAGGATGATGGTTTTTCGGTTTTACGGAAGGACCCAACGCCTGGTTTCCAGAAAGATCTAAGAAATGTTGTCAAGAACTCTATGTTTGTCTTTGAAACCGAGCATCAGAAAAACACGGTCATATCCATGAATCCTCAAGCACCAATTCTGTATGGTCTTCCAAAAATTCATAAAGACAATATCCCGATTCGTCCAGTTGTCTCGTATTTGAGTGCACCGACTTATAAATTGGCTAAGAGGTTGAATGGTATCATAAGACAGAAGTCTAATTTTGAACCAAAATACTGTTTAAAGAATAGCTTGGATTTAATCGAAAGGATCAAAGACATCAACATGCCACAAAATGCTATTCTTTTGTCGCTGGATGTGGATAGTTTGTTTACAAATGTACCATATTTGAATACTTTAGACATTCTCAGGGCACTTTTTGAAAAACAGAGGCTGCATCCAGGGGAGGTAGATGAATTAATAGAATTGGCGACAGTCTGTATGCGACAGAATTATTTTAGATTTGGGGGGCAATATTATCTGCAAGGTGATGGTTTGGCAATGGGTTCCCCACTTAGTCCTTTGATGGCAGATATTTTCATGGATCATTTTGAGAACCAACACATTGTGGATAATAATAATATATTATATTATTTCCGGTATGTTGATGATTTGATTATTTGTTGGACGGGTAGTATGAGTCAACTGGATATTTTTGTGAATGAAATCAACAACAAGCATCCTAAAATCAAGTTTAAGAAGGAATTAGAACAGAATAACTCACTAAATTTCTTGGATTTAACGATTACTAAGGTGGATAACAAACATCAATTCCAAATTTACCGTAAGCCTACGCATACAGATACTGTTATCCCGGCTTCTTCCGCTCATCCATGGCAACATAAGTTAGCTGCTTTTCATTGTTATGCACATAGGTTATTGACAGTGCCTCTTTCTGATATTCATTATAAAATGGAATTAAATAATATATACCATTTAGCAATTTCAAACGGTTACAGCAAGTCTCATGTGGATGGTATTATTAGGAAAAAAACGGGCTAGAATGACAAACTATCTTCTGTACGCTGCACGATCTTCGGACCCACCTAAAAAGTACAAAGCAAGCATAACTTATGTTGGCAAGTTGTCTGATAAGATCTACAATATTTTAAAGTCTAACGACATAAACGTGGCTTTCAAAACGAATAACACCTTGCGCTTTAGACTGTGCAATGGCAAGGAGAAAGTGGAAAGTGCCAAAAAGTCGGGAGTCTACAAACTTGCCTGTGATAATTGCAATAAAGTTTATGTGGGACAAACAGGCCGTAGTTTTAGCACAAGGTATAAGGAACATGTTGCGTCGTATCGGCATAATCACCTGGACAAGTCTAATTTCGCAAAACATTTATTGGAGACTAACCATGCGTTATCTGACAATCATTCTTTCAACATCTTGCATGTTTGCGAAAAAGGATTGCGTCTAAGTGTTCTAGAACAATTAGAAATAATTAGGTACAGCAATAGAGGCGTTATTATCAACGAACAATTGAATGTTGCGTCATCACCGTTGTTACGTGTTCTTCCATCTCTTTCACGCATGAACGGTAGTATGGGGGGACAGAATATAAATATGGCGGATGGCTCCGGGCGGGTCATTTGCTCAGTGGACGTGGCGCAAGCAACATCTCCTGCCAGCATCTCCTGATGATGCCTCGTAGAGAGGCGAAACACGTGTCGAGGTTTTTGTCATTATTGGTGGTGGTTTGCTGTAATTTTTTGCATGTTTTTACGCAAATAGTTGCATCTTATCTTCACTAATAGACCAGCACGTTTTTTAGCGGAATAGCAAAGAAATATTGTTCTCCTAATAAAATACAATTCGCAATCAATACTTCAGTAAATGAAACTACCAAATACACACCGGCATTTATTGTATTCGGCCGCGAATTACCTACGTGCGGTTCAGTATACAATAATTCTGACCTCACTGATGATATTATATTCGCGCCCAGAGATGAATATGCCGACAATATCGGTCTTCTTCAACCAGTATTCTGCGAAGTACAAGCACGACTTTGGAGAACACACCAAACCAATTCTTCTTCGTATAATAAACATCGCCAACATTACGAATTCAACGAAGGCGACATCGTCTGGAAACGTAATTGCACTATTAGTAATTCATCTAAACATTATTCTACTAAACTTGCCCCAAAGTTTATAAAATGTTGGCATATAAAAGACTTAAAACCCATTCCCAAAATACAAAAATAAACGTTTGTTTGCTATCATAATTTAAGTCATATTTCGACAAAATATGACCACAACTTTGACAATGACAACACTTGTTACTTTTCTCCTAATTCTTTTCTACTTACCACTGTATATATTGTACATACCTACTTAATTTAAACAAGCTTCACCTCATCATTCGCATTTCGGATACATTACGTCGACTTACTACGAGATTATTATTTTGCCTATTTCGTATGTTTGTTTGCTATAGCAAATAACTCCTGATGGTATTTTGCTTATTTTAACTTGGTTTTGCTCAAGCCATAGTTACCTATACCGTTTACCTGTCTCCATAATAAGACTTGTATATTTATATACTAACGACTCTAACGAGTATATTATTTTACATGCGTAATATTAATAAAGCGCTTTTACGTATAATACTACTATAGTATGTCCAATCCTACGATGGATTGTACCTACCATATTTTAAGTTGAATATTATCAACTAGCATTATATGCAACTAACTGTACATATTTAATCATACTTCATAATTCTTCAGCGGGTGGTTACTGATTCATAAGCCTAAACACCAATTGAGGGCGATTTTACGAGTGTATATCCATAGTTACAGGAATACTCTACTGAAAGACATTTTGGTTGATGTATTTTAACCAAAATTTTGCAAGAATGATGAATGGAAGGAATTTATTAATGGTTAATGTTTCTAAAATCGCAACTCTTGTATAATACACATTGTAAATAACACCCACATCTCCAAAATTAATCACATCTCATCTCATTCTTATTATAGGTACGGAGAAATCCTTGGCCTTCAGCCCAGGATTTCCACAGTCATTGCGCAGGTTTTCTTGACAAGGCACTTTGATCCAAAATATTGATCTAGACACATCTCCTCACAAGACAGTTTAAAGTTATAAAATAAGATTAATATCTTATAGATTTTACTACAACAGTTATCCAGTATCTAATAGTGTTTGTTTTAATCCAGTGCACAAAAGTTAAATAAGTGCCATCCTGTCCATCAGTTCCCGTTTAAAGGCACAATAGATTGTTATTGTAAGTCATAGTGTTTTAAGTTACTTACCTAATCTAAATTCGTTGTAAATCATAGCCTAAGCATTACCTGTTTGTTACAGGTGCCTTTTCCTTTTGATTTGAAAATAAATACTTACTGCCCTGGTCTCACCCGTTTTCCTGATCCCGGTCACCTCTCCATCATCGAGCCCCTACTACCCAACGACACACTGTCACAATTATATGCAATGAGTTTTATTTGCACTTTTTTTAATTTGCTAAAAACAGGGTTAAGCTAATCTTTCCTATGCATGGTACTAATAGCGTAGATATCTCACACCTCTCTTTCTATGAGTATTATAGACACGGCACTGCTGTTTTTAGTTTGAACTCTGTAAACGAATCTGTTATAGCCAAAATCATTTTAGGAATCAAATCAAATGCAATGGGTATTGATCATATAACTTTGGATATGATACTTCTAACACTGCCTGATACCCTACCAATTATCACTGCAATAATTAACAAAGCTATTACAACTTCAACTTTTCCTGATGTATGGAAAACTGCTTTGATCCGTCCTATACCCAAAACTAACAATCCCGTCAGTGTTCGTGATCTGCGACCGATCAGCTTGTTACCATTCTTGTCTAAGGTCCTAGAAAAAGCTGTGTACGATCAGGTGCTTCATTATTGTGAAAGCAATGATTTGCTGCCACAAATGCAGTCGGGTTTCAGGAAACAACATAGTACGTGCACGGCTTTGCTTGATGTCGTTGATAACATTCTCTCTTCCCAAGACGAAGGTAATGGTACAATACTGACTCTGCTTGATTTTTCGAGAGCGTTTGACTCAATTAATGTAACACTCCTGCTGTCGAAGCTATCATACTATGGTTTTGATAACTGTACTGTTAATTTTTTTAATAGTTATCTTAGTAATCGGCAGCAGCTTGTGGAAATAAAAAAATCCAACGGACGAGTGCGCTTATCAAAACCCCAGCCCGTCTTTAGAGGAGTACCTCAAGGCTCCATTCTTGGTCCTCTCTTGTTTGTTCTTTACTCAGCTGATATCATACAATGTATCAAATTTAGTAAATATCATTTATACGCTGATGATTTACAGCTTACCATTACCTTTAATAAACATGATGTAAAAAAATCTATTCAGTGCATAAATCAAGATCTCTTGAACATTGCCGAATGGTCCGCTAGAAATTCCCTAGTTTTGAACCCAACTAAGTCCAAATACCTCGTCTTGGGAAGCAAAAAGCAAATATCATTGTTTTCGCAGAGTGACGCTAATTTGCAAATTGCTGGTGTACCTATTGAGCGTGTGTACTCTGCACGCAATCTTGGTATTCTAATGGATTGCAATTTGCGTTTCGAAGAACATGTTCTGAATACTGTCCGTAACTGTTTTTATAGATTAAAGGTGCTTTACAATATTCGCCAATTCATCTCAGTAGACCTAAGAATAAAACTTTGCGAATCACTCATTCTTTCTAAATTCAACTATTGCGACTCAGTTATCGGGCCATGTTTATATAATAAAACTCAAAAACTTATACAAAGGGTACAGAATGCTTGCGCCCGTTTCTGCTTCAAAATACCCCCACGAACATCGGTTTCACCTTACCTGGCTAGGGCAAATCTCCTTAATATGAAACTAAGGCAACATCTACATCTAGCTTCGCTTCTTTTTGGATGCATTAAGTCAGGTAAACCAGCCTACCTACTGTCTAAAATCATTTGGCGAGAGCAGCGGCGAGCGGAGCGCACTATGGCCAATCACAAACCGCTCATTGTACAAAAGTACAAATGTGCAGCGTTCCGTGGTAGCTTTCGTTTCCAAGCTACTAAATGCTGGAATGACCTGCCTCCCCCGATAAGGAATTGCGGATCTAAGTTTAGCTTCCAACAAAAACTGCGTGAGCTGCTACATGCCAATCAAAAGGCCTCAAAAAGTGTTTTGCTCTCTTCCTAATCCATATTATTAGTCCTGTTATCCCATATACATACATATATTATGCACATTTATTTATTGAGTTTTACTTTTTTATATATTTCTTCTTGCTTCCGATATTCATTAATCCTCTTGTCAATATATTGAGTTGTCTGTAATCTGTAATAGTATTGTATCCACGCCAACAATTGAATGTAAGTAGTCTGTTATTATATAAGTTTTGATCAACTTGATTTCTATTTAGACTCATAGGCTGTGGCAGAATAACAGCGTTGCAATTTGCATACTTTGCAAAATAGCAACACATGCTGAGTCCCAGCCTTTTCTTTATCGCACACATTGCTGGACCCTTTGTCCGAACAAAGTGTACACGCCTTTTTATGTTATTATTATTAATCTAGTCCTGTTATGTGTGCTTTATAGAATAAATGGTTTTCTTTCTTTCTTTCTTTCTTTCTATGCACAACAAAGAAGTCAACACTGAAAATATAAATGAAAATGCAAATACCTGAAAATGTTGGAGGTTTCATTTCGTAGCTGACATAAACCTCGTTTTAATCCTGGCCAACTCCGTATTGTCATTATGTAACTGTGATTGTCACTCTTGTCAATGTCGTATTTTTAATCCTATGTGCTGAATAAACTCTGCATTATATTTGTATAAATATGTGGTTTAATTACCAAACATATTAGGTTATGGTTCCGCAGAAATAGTATAACTAGTCGGAAACTAAGAATCAAAATTTTTCACATGAAAAATTGCGTGGACGTGAAAATTACGTCGAATGGAAATTTGTTATGAAAAATGCATTGATTCACGACAATTTGTGGATCTGTATCAGCGGTTATGGTGCGGATGATAAAACAACGTCGGAGGTGAGAAAACGACGTGATGAAATAGCTAAATCCAAAGTTTGCTTGGGCGTCGAAAAGTCATGTTTTTCTCATTTAATGTCGGCGGAGACGGCAAAAGAAGCCTGGAATGCACTGGAACGTGCTTATGATGATAAGGGACTCGGTTCAAGAGTGAGAACTCTTCAGAACTTATGCGCTGTCAAATTTGAAAAATTCGCGAACATGGAAGCTTACGTCAATGAAATTTTGTCATTAGCACAGCAATTGGCGAACATGAACAAGCCTGTTGACGACGAGTTTCTGGGTGCGCTGATGCTCAAAGGTTTACCGTCAGAGTACGAGCCCATGATCATGGCACTAGAGCATTCGGGAGCTGCCATCACATCTGATCTAGTCAAAGCCAAACTGCTACAGGATCAACGTTGGACTACTCGTGGAGATTCGACTGAGTGCTTATATTCTACCAGAAAAGGCGCTATAACGAGTGACTCCTGGACGAGAAAAGCGCAGCAGCACAAGGGAGAATCAAAAGCGAAGGATCGTTCTGATCGAAAGAGAGAACCGTGGTGCTGGAAATGCAGACAGAAAGGACATCTGAAGAAAGACTGTCGGAGCGAGAAGGGTTCTTCAGGAAACTTTGTGTTGACAGCATTCAGTACTAGTGCGGGCTCGGAATCTTCGTGGTACATAGACTCAGGTGCAACAAATTGCATGACTGGCAGGCGCGATTTGCTGACAGACTTTAAATCGCGTGGTGGTTTCGTCACCATCGCTAGTGGAGAGAAACTGCAGTGTACAGGTATAGGTAACGTTATGTTGTCGGATGACGTGACTTTGACTGACGTGTTGTTTATACCTAAGCTGTCTGTGAATCTTATATCTGTTTCCCAATTGATTAAGAACGGCTGTACTGTAAATTTTGATACTAAGGGTTGTACAATTTCAAATTTGAGCGATGTTTTGATTAAGGCAAATGACGTGGGAGGTGCATATAAACTTCAGACCTGCAGTCTAAGGGCGAATCTAACTATTAGCACTGCAACTTGGCATCAAAGACTTGGTCACTTGAGTTCCCATAATATGAAGCTTTTGAGGCAAGGACTTGCTAATGACATTACTTTTCGGGAGGACCCTTGTAAAGACGTTGCTTGTGAGGTTTGTTTGAAAGGAAAGCAAGCCCGTTTTCCTTTTCCTAGCAATCCTGAGAAGTCTGTGGCTGCAAAACGGTTGGATTTGATCCATACCGATTTGTGTGGTCCGTTGCCGGTGAATTCGCTTGGAGGCAAGAGGTACATCCTGACGTTCTTGGATGATCACTCAAGGAAGGTGTTCGTGTACTTCCTGAAGCGTAAGAGCGAGGTGAGTGAATACACTAAAAACTTTATTAAGCTAGTGGAAACACAAACTGGTGATAAAGTCAAGGTTTTGAGGTCGGATAACGGGACAGAGTATGTAAATAGGGACCTTGAAGGCTTTTTGAAGGGTAAGGGAATTGTCCACCAGGTAACTGTGCCGTACAGTCCGCAACAGAATGCCTGCGCGGAGCGGCTGAACAGGACGCTCCTGGAAAAAGTAAGGTGCCTGTTATACACTTCAAATGTAGACCACAAATTTTGGGCAGAAGCTGCCAACACTGCAGCTCATTTAGTAAATGTGTCACCTTCGAAAAGGCTCTTGGGAAAAACTCCTGAGGAGGCCTGGACCGGTAAAAAGGTGAGCTTGAAACACTTACGTGTGTTTGGCTGCGAAGCTTATGCTCACATTGATAAAGTGAAGCGGAATAAGGTTGAACCAAAAAGCAAGCATTGTATATTTCTTGGATATGAGAGTAATGGGTATAGGCTTTACGATTTGGCGAAAAATGAAGTTTTTCGTAGTCGTGACGTTGTTTTCAATGAAACAATCTTTCCAGGTGTCAAGAGCAAGCGGTCCGTGGAGATATTCTTTCCGACAAGCGACGATGGAGTCATCGATGACGAGAGTTACGCGGAAGATGAGCCTGAGGTTGAGCTTGAGGCGGAGAATGCGGAGCTACCGTTCCCACAGAATGTAGAGATTCAGGTTGAGGCGGAGAGGCCGATAGCACCTGAAGTTTGGTTCGAGGCGAACGAGCACGTACCGAGTTCATCTACTGATACAGGCAGTAGACCACGGGAGCCACATGTTGACGGACCTGCTTTTAATTTACGGCCGAGAATACCGAAGACAATGTCTGCACTCGAAATAGAGTTGAATGAGCCGACAACTGTCAAGGAGGCTTTGCAATCGAGCGATAGCAAGCTATGGCGGCAAGCTATGCAAGACGAGATTAACTCATTTAATAAGCATGAAGCTTGGGAGCTTGTTGACAGACCGGCGGATAAGAACATTGTCAAGAATCGGTGGATATTTAAAATTAAACGCGACGCGAATGGAAAAATAGCGTGTTATAGAGCGCGATTAGTTGCGAAGGGGTTTACCCAAAAGTTCGGAATTGACTACATGGATACGTACTCTCCAGTTGTTCGGCATAGTTCGTTGAGAATGTTGCTGTCTCTTGCGGTGGAGCTAGATCTGAAGATTGATCACCTTGACGTCAAAACTGCCTTCTTGAATGGTAACTTGAGCGAGGAGATTTATATGTCACAGCCAGAAGGATTCATAAGGCAAGGCGATGAGCATAAAGTCTACAGACTCAAGAAAGCCGTGTACGGTTTAAAGCAAGCGTCTCGTGCCTGGTACGATAAGGTAAAGCAAGTTTTACTTAGAGAGAAGTTCACGCAGAGCAAGCATGAGAGCTGCATCTTCAGTCGTCGGGTGGGTAAGCGAACCATTATTATCGCACTATATGTAGACGATTTTTTCGTTTTCTACGATTGTGACGAGCTTGCTAAAAAGCTGAAAACGTCATTGAAGTCACACTTTACTATTAAGGATTTAGGTGAGGTCAAACATATGCTAGGCATTAAAGTAGATCGTACTAGTAGTGAGTTGAAGCTGAGTCAGAGAAAATATATTGAAAAGTTGCTTGAACGTTTCGGTATGAGCGATTGCAAAGGCGCAAAGACTCCCTTAGACGTAGGTCTGAAGCTCAGATCATAAAAAGAAATAGATATGAAACGGGGGCGTGGCGCGTGTCGCCGCGACATGCCCAGACGGGCATGTCACTGCTCGCCGCAGGTTAGTCGCAATTTTGCCGTGAATATGAAATGTTCGCCCACATTTACGCAAAATGCCGACTTGTAGCGTGGTTACATGCAGAAATAGGAGTGAAACGAAAACCTATAAGAATAGTGGAGTCACGTACCACATGTAAGTATTAGTATTTTCACTTATAAGTCAGTAAAAACAAATATTTTAACAAATAAACACAACGCCGCATCATTTCTCGGGATCGAAATAACATATCGAACGAAAAAGCATATTTTTGTTCAGTGCGTTGTACATTGAACGTTCAATACAATAAGCAACCTGTACAGCGCTAAATCACGGCGCAATGTATTAAACCGCTATCGATATGAACGCTGCTTGATTTTTTTAGTGGTACGGCCGCTGCTTGGCGTCGCGAACTAGAGCGGTGCCAAAATGTAGTTACAGTTTACGCGTAATCGATAAAATAGAAGTACGATATCATACTTGTGATTTTATTTCGACTACTTTCGCCGTTTTATTTTAGTTCATTACTTGTTCTGGTTGGGTGCATATATCTTAAAGGTAACTAATAAGATACTAATAAGATTAAAAGGTACAATTTTGTTAAGGTACCTACTAGTTAGATTTCCACTAAGTCGCAGTACGACGGTAAATACACATTATAAAATTTTATATACACGTATATAATTTAGTTGCAAATGGCTCCAGAACAGTGGATATACTATTTCGCGCCAAAGTGCGCGTGGGATAGGCCTGGTACAGGTCAAAAATATCGATGCTACCAGAGTTTTAAATGTATGTGAACCCGAACTTATAAAAAGCCGTTTAGATACTCTTTAGGTTGGTATTCGTCGATATTTTTTACCTTTGCGATTTGTAGTAAGTTAACAACCCGTGTTATTAAAACTTGTAGCTAGATAATTAAATACCACCACATAAACTTACCATCTTAACATAATAATTTAAATATCAATATCGATCAGACATCATTTTAACGTTTGTCGCCCCCTAGTGTAGTGCGTTTAAGCCAATCACAGCCCTTGTTTGCACGTTGCCGTAGACTCACTAGCAACGCCCGAGTCTTTGTTTTTACACGGTTCAATGTGTGCGTGGGCGCTGTGGTGGGAGAAAACTGGGGACATCGGTTTTGGTTGAAATGAAGCAGTACGGCACTTCTCCCTTTTTTTATGTTCTGAGGTCTGAAGTTTTCTGATAGCACTAACCACGATAGTAGATTACCATATCAGGAATTGATAGGATCTTTAATGTACTTGTCTGTGACATCTAGACCTGACATTTCATTTACTGTAAGTTTTCTTAGTCAGTATAATACCCGCTAAACAGCGGAACATTTCGCTGCGGCCAAACGTGTGTTGCGTTACTTGAAAAGCACAATGAACTTGGGTCTAGTGTACAGGAAAAATGTTGAGCATGATAAGTTTCGTTTTTATGGTTTTACTGATGCTGATTGGGCTAACGGAGCAGATCGTAAATCATACACGGGATATATCTATAAACTAGGTAGGAATGTAATTTCCTGGGGTTGTTATAAACAATCTTGTATCGCACTTTCTTCTACCGAGGCGGAGTATATAGCTTTGTCTGAAGCGGCCAAAGAGGCGGTATACGTCCGTGCGGTTCTTACTGAATTGACAGGTCAGAGTAACACTGTAACCCTGTATAGTGATAATCAGTCTGCGGCGAAGCTTGCCACTAATCCGGTTTTCCATAAACGGTCTAAGCACGTAGACATTTGGTATCACTATATTCGTGAGGCTGTTGACAATGAAGTCATTAAGTTGTCATATATGCCTACAGAGCAGATGACTGCTGATGTGCTCACGAAGGCACTGCCTACTTGTAAGCACCAGTCATTTGTTCAAGATATGCTGGAAGTCGTCCAAGATTAAGAGGGCGTGTTGGAGGTTTCATTTCGTAGCTGACATAAACCTCGTTTTAATCATGGCCAACTCCGTATTGTCATTATGTAACTGTGATTGTCACTCTTGTCAATGTCGTATTTTTAATCCTATGTGCTGAATAAACTCTGCATTATATTTGTATAAATATGTGGTTTAATTACCAAACATATTAGAAAATCAATGTCAGACTAATCAGTAATCATACCCGTATTGTTGGGTCTAACCGTACAATCATTGTTAAACAAACACCAATTACAAGTGCACAATAAAAAGCAATCACAGTAAATCACGTAATTCAATTTAGATCGCATTTAGTATGTATTAAGGATGGCTTTGTCTCAACTATTGATTTATGAAGTCGATGCAGTATAATGTAAAGTACAAACTAAATACCTACTTTGTCACAATGTATATTAGGTATGCATTATTATATCAATTTAAGATACGTGCACGTGCGTGACACGCCTATTGACTCTTCTAATTTGTTATCTTGGCTTACAATAAATTTATTTCTTTCTTTCTAATTTCCCGACTAATTTTTATAAGAATTTGCTTTATTAGTAGCATAATAAGGACTGAAACGCATGAAAACGAGTTAGTAATAACATTTAGGGATAAGCCATTTATTTCAACTTATGCATGTCTCTTTTTTACAAAGTCATTCTGACTACCATTAACAAAAAAGTCAAAAACTAAAAAAATATAAAATATAGAAAAATTGGTCGGTCAACAACTAGGAAAAATGCTGTCATCTCAGCACTCAGGAGCTTCGGTGATCTTACTAACAACCATACACATACAGAAGTAAATAGTGTTATTTGGTCTGCAGTTGTCTAATATGTGGTTACTGTGCTTTATTATCTCTAAAAGTATGAATATGATACAATAAGTGACCTAAGTCTCGGAATGTCGCTTGTTTATAGTGATTAGAACGTCAAAAAAGGTCCACGCTTCAATTTTTCAGCAGTTAAAATGAAGGCTTCATGAGTTCTTGCAGTGTTGTATCGTATTTTTATTAAGTTCCTTTAAAAAATGAGGAGGTTTAATTATAAAAGGAGGGTAATAGACGAGTGGAGGTAAATAAAAATAAAATTACAATTAAACTAAAACCACTTAATGGATGTCTCCCAGATCAGGCCCCTGTGGTAGGATCCCCATTAGCCTGGCTGCGTTCCCCCTCTGGATCGGCTGATCCGTTGAGTGTTCTGAGCCAGCCCTTTGGTCCCCAGTGGTCTGGACAAGCTTTCGACACAGCGTCCTGACCAGTTGGTGGGCATCTGGACTCCACGGCCCGAGAGTCTCGACTGCAAATGCTGGACTGTGAGAGCCATAAGTATACCTACTTGCGGGCCTTGCGGCGCTTTGCTGCCCCAGCCGCTGCAGCCGCCCCGCCTGCTTTCAGCGAGCCTGCGGCAAGATATCACGGCGCAAGGGTACCCACGCATATTGCGTCCCTGGCCGCCCACATCGCCAAGGCACAAGGGTCATGCCGTCGGGCCTCTTGCCACCGTCGCGCGCGAGACCGGAGGCTCCAAGTCGTTAAGGCAGGCGTGGTGGGATAGACGGCTAGCACTCTTTTCAACCCCCGACGCAAAAAGAGGGGTGTTATAGTTATAAGCTCAACGTGTCTATCTGTGTATCTGTCTGTGGTATCGTAGCGCCCAATCGGATGGACTGATTTGAATGCGGTTTTTTGTGTCATTGATAATTTTATCCCGAGTGTTCTTAGCCATGTTTCATGAAAATTTGTTCAGCCGTTTTTGAGATATTGGACTTTGAAATGAAAATATCGGGGGTTTTTCTAAGTCGTTACACGAGAAACCGTGATGGCCCAGATGATCCCTTCAATTATAAAAGCCGCATGCCTATGATGTATTTGTTTCTTTAATGTTAACCGAATCATTTATATAAACGTTTCTGATTATTTTATATTCAACCTGCCATCTTCCTCGAATCTAATAATAACTATGCGGGTAGAAAAATATGTGTAATGGAACATGTGTATTGGTTATTATATTTCCTTAGATCAACAAGAGTATAATGTAAAAATAACACACCAAGAGTTAACGGAAGGGCGTCGGGAAATACAGCGGGGTGGCATTACGACCCATCACCATTTCCTCCTACAAGCACATTCTAAAAGGTCACAAACGACAGCCACACCCTTCCATGATACGTCTTCCTAGTTTATAGGAGGTAATCGCTTCAAACAACTATTAGAAGACAATTTATAGCACAATAATTGGTGTTATTTAAATGATTAAATTGGCTTGACCTATAACCGCTAACTTCAGTGTGGTGTTGAATAGATAATTGTTATGCTATGGAAATTGTAACACAATATTTTTTTGTAGGGGTCATTATAAAGATTTTGATGTCAAATCCTTTGAGAGTACAGTAAAAAAAGCTCCAGTATCAACAACCTTCTTGAATTGGGTAGACAACTTTTGTTCACCTAATTGGTATATGGTTCATCGTCAGCCTATATACGTTCCACTGCTGGGCACAGACCTCCTCACATGGATGAGAGGGAACGGGCAGTAGGCAGTCCCCACGCTGGCACAGTGCAGGTTGGGGACTTTACATACACTTTTGAATTTCTTCGCAGATGTATGCAGGTTTCTGCACGTTGTTTTTCCTTCACCTAAAAGGTAAATATGATTTCATTGGTACGAGCCGGTATTCGAACCCACGACCGCCGTTTGACAGCCGCATGCTTGAACCACTAGGCTACCTTAGCTTGGTATATGGTTAATCTTTGCAAAATATATTGGTCTATGGTTACTGTTCCTATTGGTGGCCAAGGTAAACGCAAAGGGAAGGCTAGTGTTTTAATGAACAGACCATTAATCCAATGTATTGTTGACCTTAACTCGCGCTTTAACTTTAATCGAATATTATTAACGACTCTATAAACCATTCCCTAATAAAGCAAATAACGTTAATTTAATACCGCGACACCGACCTTATTCAAGTCGTAGATATTTATTGAAGGGCACGAATCAATTTATCATTTGCATTCTCAGACAGAATGGCTGACTTGTGACGTAACCAGTGATGTAATCTCACAAATAGTTCATAAATAAATAATTATGTTGTTAGACAGACGAAACTTGTAGATGAGAATCGGTTTGGAGTATCGATGTATTGATCTTAACTAATTAGTTTGCGAATAAATATGATATGATTTTTTTTAGTATGAAATGAAAATTAATAGTTATTTACGATACAAGTGCCGAAAAAAGGAAATTCGCAATGAGTGGTGATAAATTAAAACACGACCTAAGGGAGTGTTTCAAATCGACACGAGTTGCGAATTACCTATTCGCAACTCGTGTCGGCTGTTTAAAGTTTCACCATATGCACGGAAAGTGTTCTTTTCCGCTCTAGTGCGGAAAAGTAGCACCATATGTACTGTAAAACATATTAGTATACTTATATCGAAGTTTGAACACGAGTCTATCTAGTGGACAAAAGTAAAAATAGCAATTTCCGCACATAGTGAGAAAAGAAAAGATGGCAAAGAATTAAATAATAACACAATTATCATTAATTTAGCGTTTATAATTAAGTCACAACAATGACATATCAAAATTATCAAGAAAGTATAATAATATGGAATTTCAATATTAAATTCACTGATTGGTATCTTGACATACCTACACCCTGTGGTCAGTGGCGGATTTGCAGTCCTAGCCGCTCTAGGCCCCAGGCCATGTGCCGCCCCTTTCTCAGCTCCCATCATTATAGACTAAAGACATAATTCATGAATTTACTTTATTCCCACTTTTAATTGATTCAGAAAATTGTTTAACTAAAAGCTAGCGGATAAAGCTAGTTTATAATATTTTCCGAGATTTCAGGGATGATTGGACATTTAAATAAAACATTTAAAAATGGTTTTAGGTTTTGTTTTTAATAAAATAAATGTTTTACTCGTACAATGTGTTACAAAACTCGTCTGCACTTAAGCGCAGCAAAACCATTAATCAAATCTTCGCAATCCAATTTGCTTAAAAAATCAGCTTCTATGTTAAGCAAAGCAAGAATTTAGGCTATAACACATCTTCGTGCCAAATGGCATCCAAAGCGGTTGAGCCGTTTAAGCGTGATTGAGTAACAAACATCCAAACATCTAAACATCCAAATATCTACAACATCCAGTAACTTTCACATTTATAATATCCGTAGGATTCATAAACAAATATATTTTCATTTTGATTTATCTATACCAATTATCGACCTTAGCCACAGCATTTGAGTAGCGAACCTTCTAGACATTGTGTGCATTTTGACGTTCCGAGTAGCTAAACAATACACAGGATTATGAACTTTATTGTTAGAGAAATAGAATTGATATTTCCGTGACTACAAACGCAAATTTCGTCTGTGATTCTATAAAATAGAAAATTAAATATTTCTTTATACATATTCTAAAATAATACTTACCGATGATAGGAAATACCTCCATGAGACAAGTTTTTTACTGTGCTGTTATTGGAGCAGCTTTTAATAGCGCAATACGGTATTTTACTAAAATAATCAAATATTCTCTCATGTCATACGCCGCGAGCGGTTGCCAGGTGACTGACTATAATCTGTGCAAGAAGTATGCTAGTTATTGCTCATGTTCGGCGACACGGGAACGCCCACTTACCATTTCCAACAGTTCTTTATTCCATGTGTACGATGTACGAAATTATTTATACTTTGATACGCAAAAATTGTGATTTAGGAAGATTATTAGTCCAAGAGTAAATGTTCTGAAAAATCATTTCAGAGCATTAACATTTTGCACATTTGCTCTTCTCACCGAGCTCTACAAGAATCCGTTGGCAATTTTTTTTTTAATTCATGATATAATTAATGCACGGGTTTTCGTACGGCTCTTGGACTATATATAATCATACGGTTAAGATACTTTGCATTTGAGTTATTTCTTGTTAATCTTGTTGTTATCAGTGATTTTTTTGGCACGATTTGCCGCCCTTAATATCTGGCCGCCCTAGGCCCGGGCCTACTGAGCCTTAGGGCAAATCCGCCACTGCCTGTGGTCTATAATACCGTCGTCTAATACACATAGTACTTACAAGCTTTGCTTAGTTTGGGACTCGGTCAATTTGTGTAAATATTATTTATTTAAATATTATTATTTACAATATTCTATTTGTCCAACTTTCTCAATATATACTACGTATAGGACCCACAGACGAGGTTGTGCGACAACCAAAGGAATAAGTAGGTAACTAATAAGTAATAACCAATTATTCGCATTGTCTAACGGAAAATGAAAAAAAGTCCTACTAATGTTTCAAATGGAATTCTGATGTCTAACCGAATCTCATATCTAAACTCTATCTCACCATAAAAAGTGTGTATGTCTGTTGTCTCTTAACTCTTACACCGCTGAACCGATTTAGATGAACTTTGGTATAGATAAGTTGAGTCCCCGCAAAGGACATAGAATAGATGGCATTATATACCTTTAATATAGTCTCTCGTGACACCAACTGCACTGATTTTGTAATTTCTCGATGATAAGAAATCATACGATGCGACCGGGGGCCCTTTTTAGAGATAGTTTGAATTTTTAAGTAAGCTTTAGTTCTTCTATTACTGTTATTGTAAATAGTTTAATATTCATTATCTCTGTGTGATATGTATTCTTAATGAAGCTTCTAATTGGCATTTGGTTTGCTTCAAAATGTTATAATCTGGCTCTCTACAGTGACAATACTGACAACACTGTCAATATCGAAAAAGCTAATGATAGTTAGAAATAAAATGGGACCATTTTTCTTGGACGACGGTTTTTCGGTGTTGAATACACACAGAAAACCGTCGGAAAAAGCTAAGCAGCGATATATAAGTAATTTGCTAGTTTTGTAACACCGCATTTAAACGTGGTTCGAAGCAACCTTTAAGATAACCAAGCGAATACTTAGATACATGACCCTATATAAATCAAATACGTAGGTATTTACGTAAGCATTATAAATTAGTAGTGTCATTATGGGTATTGTAATTTATCTTTATATAACTAGCTGCTCGCGTACAAAGAACCCAGGCGGGGCCACGGGATTTAATATACATTTAAATAGTCCATTCCGTACCTAAGTTCCAATCTAAAATTTCCTTAACGTTTGCTTGCAAAAAATAATAATTTTAAGAAGGCAAGTATATTGCAAGAAAAAATTGTAAGGGAACTGAAAATGTGCCAAAAAAAGCTTCGGTAATACATTAGTTACCCTATCAACATATACTTACCGACATACATACATACATACATCCATCCATACATACATTCACGCCTTTATTCCCAAAAGGGGTAGGCAGAGCACATGAAACGTATGTTCCAGCGCCTTTTTTAGCATAAATGTGGGTATAAAATATCGACAAAATGTGATATTGCAGTGATAGGTTCCTAGCCCATCGCCCACAACACACTTCAACCCTGGTCCCTTAGTCGACCTTTACGACACCCACGGGACCACGGGGTTGGTGAAATTCTAACCCGACACCACACGGGTACTTACTTACCAACATTATATGTATCTATCACATCCTATATACATGTGTATTTGAATCCCATCCATGTGATTAACTGAGGGGTAATAGGTTAGGGTTATTCAACGTTTTGAACGCGCGTTTGGACAGTCCAACTGTACATTTTCCAATTTTTCCATAGTTATATGTCATTCAGATTTTGTATCGGAGAATGACAGGTGAATTGTTACGTGTTTACCCCTTTGATTTGATTAATTGACATGTTGTATGTTTTAATCAAGTCACTACGACGGTTGTCTGTGGGTCAGAATCGCTTGGACAAGTTTTAAATACGATAAGATTCCCTTTTCCTGCATCTATACAAACGATCCATGCTCGGATCGCTCGTGGGTCCACTTCGACAGCTGTGGCGGGCCGCGAGTGTGAGTGAACCCGCATGGGTGTGGACTGCAGACCGTTATCTTGAGGACGGCGGGAATTCATCATATTCATCACCATCATCATCGGCTTATATACGTCCCACTGCTAGGCCCAGGCCTCTTCTTATGAATGAGATAGAACGGACAGTAGTCCCGTAGAACCGACATTCACATAGATCTTTGAATTTCTTCTCAGCGACGGGAATTACGTAAAAGCATTTAATATTTATTTAATAAACAGAGTAGGTATACAAACTTAACAATTAACTGGGTCCCACAAAACTGTCGTAACAGTTTGTCTGTGTGATCATAGACATCATAGTACAGAGTTAAAAAAAATGTAAATAGGTTTGGGTTAAATACATGTTACATACAGTTATGCAAAAGGGATTATTATCTATACTTATGTATTAAGCCGAGTATTCGACAAGCGGAGTAAAGATGTTTATATTTTGATCCCCCGACGAAAAAAGAGGGGTGTTATATAAGTTTAACGTGTCTGTCTGTGTTTCTGTGTATTTATGTATCTGTGTATCTGTCTGTGGTATCGTAGCTCCCAAACGGATGGACTGATTTGAATACGTTTTTTTTGTGTCATAGATAATTTTATCCCGAGTGTTCTTAGCCATGTTTTATTAAAATCTGTTCAGCCATTTTTGAAATGAAAATGTCGGGGGTTTTTCAACTTTTCCAAGTTGTACTTATTAACAATTTTGGCCACGTCATTATAAAACTTCGAATTCAACTGAGCGGGTAAATAACTAACGGTACGTATATTCCATACAGCCGTTCAAATGTGGCGGCATATAAATCTTATCCACCAATTACAAACAAGTAATATGTCATGCGCGGAGTTGAATAATTCAAGAACGAGAGCACGATTTATATAGCTTTGTGCACAGACGTCAACATGAAACATATTCGTACCTATGCCCCACCCCATCTAGACGTATATGATTAGATTGATTAGAGAACGTGCTAAAATGTAACACGACTTTGTACAGTTTTTCGTGGGTTATGGAATAACTATTTTGTTTTCGACTAAATAGAGTAATACGTGAAAAGAGCTCTAAATGGCTATCTTAGCCATTACCAACTCGGCTATCATGGGACGGCCGCGACATACTCTCGATTTTTCTCGCACTATATCTCTTGTTCTAAGTGTTCTAATAAGAAAGCGCCGTCGCATATTAGCCGTGCTGCACTATCCAATTTATATCCGACGAAACACGTGAAGCTTTTGTTCCTCTCTCATACATAATACTCGCCAGTATGGACAAATGATTTATATCGGACATTCCATGTTTTCAGGCGTTTTCGCGGTCGGTTACCGGACACTAAGTATAGCGTTTTTGTTATGTTTTGAAATATCTTAGTACGTAAAGTGAAAAATGAATAAATAATTGAATAAGCGCCATCGTGCTAACAAGCTTAATTTGTAGGTAGATTTGTAATTTTGAACATGTGAATTTTTATTGTAGGTACCTACTTTATTTTCATTTTCTGCATTGGAGAAAATCAGAAATAGAAATATGACAGTTGTTTACAGAGGGAAAAGAAGTTATGCTTAAATATTTAAAATCTCCCCCGTGTGGTGTCGGGTTAGAATTTCAACACCCTCTTTCTTCCCGTTGCGGGTGTCGTAAAAGTCGACTAAAGGACCAGGGTTGAAGTGCATTGTGGGCGATGGGCTAGCAACCTATCACTGCAATATCACATTTTGTCGATATTTTATACCCACATTTATGCTAAAAGTGGCGATGGAAAATACCTTTCATGTACCCCTTTTGGGAATAAAGGCGTGTATGTATGTATTTAAAATCTATTTTCTATGGCATTCCCAATATGAGGTTTATATATCTGATATAATGAAAATGCCATTGGAACAAAACATAGAACAGCTTAAGTTACGTTTTACAATAATAACTTAAGACTAGTTGATACGGTAAACATGCATAATATGTATATGAAAAAAATATTTACTTAGCTCTTAGTGCAAGGCCTGAGTTGACGCCCCGCTCAGAGCGGGGCGTGCAGCGTCCATATAAAACAAATGCAATGTATATGGACGCTCGACGCCCCGCTCTGAGCGGGGCGTCCACTCAGGCCTTACACTTAGCTGTGTGCAGCAAAATTACGATTATAAAATGATTTATTTACCTAGCTAACCGTGCTCTACTATTTTAAAATTATTTATTTAGCTTACTGTGTGCAGCATAATTACAATTATTTGAGTAGGTAACTTATTAAGTAGTTACGTCAAGGAAGTGTTATACAATACACTTTACCGCCAAAACATACATTCATTTAAGTAAGATAAATATGTGGTAGCACAGAAGCTGGTATAAGTTACGTCGTTGTCTATATTTATTTATCGTATGGCACATCAGTATTTAGAACCGTCTATATAATGATTAATGACACATCCATATCAAATGGTCAATACCGATTAACGAGTGTGAACTTGTCTTGTGAGGTAAAAAAGCTCGGTGGGGTTTTTTAAATACTATTTGCGTGAAATATTAAATTGTAAAGGTCGTGGGGGCTGGACGCGGGTGGCTAAAGACTGGTCACATTGGCACTCTTTGGCGGACGCCTATAAGTGGACGTCTTTGGGCTGATGTGATGATATATATTTAATGTATCTTTCATATAAATCGTCACTATTATTATTAAGTATTATACTTACGTGAAATATAATTATTACTATTTTTTTCCTAGCCTATAGTGTGTCCCACTGCTGGGCAAAGGCCTTCCCTCTCGATTTCCACTCGTCCCGATTCCGAGAAATCTCCAGCCAATCGTTGCGAAATACGTCCAGGTCGTCCCGCCATCTCGTCTCCGGCCTGCTACGCCGTCGCCTCCCATCGTGCGGCACCCACTGCGTGGCTATTCTAGCCCACCTCTGGGGATGCATGCGGCAGACGTGGCCAGCCCATTTCAGCTTGGCGGTCTTAGCCCCAACGTCAGCAATGCATGTTTTTGAGCGCAGCGTAGGGTTTCGGACCCGGTTGATCCGTTTTACTCCCAGCATACTACGCTCCATAGCTCGTTGGCAAACCTTCAATCTGGTCTTTCGTGCCTCGGTGAGTGACCATGTTTGAGCACCGTAGGTTAGGACGGGCAGAATGTACATATTGACGAGTTTTCGTTTCAGGGCTAAAGGAAGGTCTTCCTTGAGTAGTTCTTTTAAAGACCAATAGCTTCTCCAATCTCCAGGCGTTTTGGATCCGTCTTTCGACTTCCATATCCTGCTATGGCTGAAGGAAACTAGTTGTCCTAAATATTGTGTACTCGTCGACATAGTGTATTAACTTCCCGTCTACCTCAACCCTACGTTTCGTGCCATTGGTCATTAACTGAGATCTTTGGATCTATTCATTACGAGACCAGCTTGAAGGCTTGCCGAGCATAGATCTTGGCATTATTGCTTGGAGTACCTGGGCTGTTGAGGAGAACACTACAACGTTATCGGCAAAACGCAGATTTGTTAATCTTCTTTCGCCGATGATAATGCCTTTATTTTCCCAAGCGGACCGCCAAGTTCCGAAATATTTGTTCCAGGGTACTTGTGAATAGTTTAGGAGATAGCGGGTCTCCCTGTTTTACGCCTCTTTCAATTTTGAACGGTTGACCAGAAGATTGCAATTTTATGTCAGCCTTACTAATTTCATAAATGGAATTGAGTATGTCTATATATTTATGTGGTAAATATGGAACAGTGTGTGATGCTATCAAAGGCTTTTTTATAATCCACGAAAGCTAGATAGAGAGTTATATTGTATTCATGGCATTTTTCCATTATTTGGTTAAGGGTATGTAGCTGGTCAGTTGTCGAGAAGCCGGGACGACACTATTACTTTGATGAACGCCTTATATAGATGCGAGACTAGACTAATTGGCCGATAGTTATTAATGTCACTCTTGTTTCCCTTTTTTTGAAGGAGTATTATGTTTGCGTGGGTCATTTGTTTTGGGATGTTGAATTATTACTATATTTAAACATTTTTGCACAAAAGAAAACTTATCGTAGCAAACTAAAGCGTTCTATGCCAGTCAATTATCGTACAAAGTTAGGCTTAGATAGTTATATGTATGCATAAACATTTCGCTTTTGAAATTGTTCATACTGAAAAAAAAATAGGTACTTACCTACTAACAACAATGTTCACTAATTGATTATAGGTACTTACTTTCTTTTTATCTATCTTACCTCAATACATAAATGCCCATTGATAAATGGATAACACGTGTACAATCATTTTCGTAAATCAATTTGTTTCACACTCACCATATTCAGCACAAGGCTCCTTAAATGGAAAGATATGTAGGCTGATGACGGATCACTTTTGTAAAGTTTAATTCAGCTTTCAAAACTACTTCGACCGGTTTTCACTCATTTGAAAAATCTTGTTTACGTTTGAGTATTCCAGACCCAGATTTACTTACCTATTTAATAATTCTAGTCATGCACCGCCGACGTTTCAATAAATCGTTAACATGTTATATATCCACTTAGTTTCACAAGTTATCCATGTTTGATTAACCATATTAATTACATCATCGAAACCGGCCGTAGCAAAAACGTTTATGCTAAATCGAGTCCCTAATTGGCGGCATAATTCGGCTTCCATTACTTCCATGTGACGTCATTTCTCTGCCAGACTTGCAGGTGCCAATCGGATACTCATTTACATTCTTGAAACTATGAACATTCCATTACAATTCCAACCGTACTTTTAAAACAACACGGTTGGGAATCGTCCGACGATTTAATGAGAAACGTCGTTACGGAAGAAAACGTTTGATGATGAAATTGATTGAAGTATCGAGATTAATGTTTTTGGATATGGGCGGCTGTCTAACGAGTGTTACTAATACAATTGCTGCAATGGTTATGGACAATGATTCACTGGAGCTGCTGTAAAAACTAACAATAGTAGCACTTAATGGATAAAACGCCTACGTTCGACAGTACCGATTGATTGGCAATAAAATGCAAATGGATAGATTATTTGCGGTATTTAAATGTGTCGATTAGTTTAAGTTTATGTGATTGCTGTTGTGTTAGTGCGAGATAAAGTTCCTGCTTCTGGAACATTAACTTGCTTGGATACGTATAAACTATGAAGTAATTACTAATTAGCCGCCTAGCTATTGATTTCATTCCTTTCACGCAGTCTGGTTTGACAACATTTCATTTTTTTAAGTGGTCTGATTTAGGTGGTATGATTTAGTTCGATAGAAAATGAAATTTTAAGGTAAAGATACGTGTTTTTTTGATTTCTGCCTAAATGTTAATTTTCATTCAAAAATCTCAAAATTAAAAGTTGTGAATTCCAATAGGTCGTAAATAAAATATGACGTCATTATTATGTCTCTCTATAGCACCTGTCCACATCTTTCACTAACAGACGTAGGAATGACGTCACGCACGGGCTACACCGCGTTTTACAGATTTTAGTGATTTTCTCCGAAACGAGTAACAATAAAAATGGGAAAACCACTTTATTACGTTCAGATAAGATAATTACAGAAATGGTTTTCGATTCAGGCATCATTACATATTTTGTAATGTTGAATGAATAAAATGAAGAACCCACTAGACTAGAATCAACTACACGGCAACGCTAAAGTTCATACGCATCTTATGTTATCTTGGTGAGGGCCATTTCGGATACACTTGGACCCAGAGGGGTCTTTTGTGCAGTTGTCCCTACCTTTTTGCCTACTCCCAACTAATCAGAAGACAGCTCAGCAGGAGTACCTTTAATTCCTTTGGCTGTAGCTGTTGCCAAAGTAATTAATTATTTGTCTGGCAAACCATTTGATCAACAGTTGCCGTGTGATTGAATCATTTGCAACACTCTACATAGATAACTCTACAAAAATTACGTTTTTGTCAGAAACTTGTTTTATGTTTTGATAAAGAATGGAAAGAATAAAAATATATGGAAATAACCGCCAACAAGTACCAACAGACCATGGATAAAAAAATGTTCTGAGAAAGATTTTGTTATAGTAACAAAGTACCTACATGTACATATTTAAAGTCTGAATTGTTTAATTGAGACATGTTAAATACCTGACAAATGCAGCTGTATCAAAAAGTACAGCAAGTAAGTGTGTAACTAACTACTCCAATAAAACAAAC
Organism: Epinotia demarniana; assembly: GCA_945867215.1. Lineage (NCBI taxonomy): Eukaryota > Metazoa > Arthropoda > Insecta > Lepidoptera > Tortricidae > Epinotia > Epinotia demarniana. Next base: position 18,322,023 of record OX244272.1, on the reverse strand, counting down.
GTCCGTCCAAAAATTACCGAGAAATTCGGCATATCAAACGAATAGTAATAAATCTGGCTCTAAATAATAAAAAATATAGCTTTTAAAGTTAAGACACCGTGAGTATGTTTACAGTGTCGTGACTATAGTAACAAATGATAATACATTAATATACACCTCAAAGCATACCAGTTTGTTATCGCAACCAAAAGTGATTGGAAATCGCCGGTGTTCAATAGTTTTTGCTTAATTGAGTATAGTCTGTGATATAGACGCTAATATGCTCTCGCCGTCAAAATATTTATGTTGCAGCCTGCAAATAGGCCACAAAGGTATTTTTACAAGTCAATATGTATATCTATTGATTCTCAACTATACATCGTTCTTCAAAAAAAAACAGGAGTATCATAATTCTTAGAGATGTATAAGGTCTCTGAGAGACAAGATTTAAACAATTAACTAATATAATCAAATGAGAACAGAGTGCAGTTTCTCATGTTGAATCCGGTGAACTTCCTATCACATTTTTGCTACTTAAGTATTCATAATTTTGTGGCAACTCACAACAGCATTCTCCCTATGGACCGACGTTGCTACAGAGCACATAGTAAAACCTTATACTTACGTTCAATCTGTAAATTGATATTCTGGCCACTACGCCGCGATATAGGTTTTGTTGCGTTTCTGTCAGCTGAATTTGTGTCAAAAATGAATTTTGTTATTACTTTGGGTTAGAAAATACATGTATATTTAGTTTTAAGTTGAATAGATATTATTTATGATTATCCGATACTACAATTTATTAAACACTGTACTAGTTATGAAGAGAGCATAAGCATCATCAGTGAAAGTATTTTTTTTAACGAATGTATGCCTCATTCAACCAGCGGTTTGCTAAACAATAATTTCATATCTACTACATGAATATGCCAAACACTGGATTATACGCTTTTTTAAATTAATTATTTTATTATTTTCATTAATACGAATCAATTTCACCTTTTACTAAACTAAACTAAACTCATAATGAATATGGAAAATGGGGTGCTGAATAGAAATTTACGTTTATCCCTTGGACTAATACGTACGCAACTAGCCAGCACATTTACATACAAATCAACAGATTATCATATCTAAATTACTATTAAGGATTGTCACAAGATTACTTAGCTGGTTCCTAATTACTACGACGTTCATCAACTTTGAGGTTGTTGAATTTACGAGTAGCGCTGCAATCTGCAATACGACGAACCAAGTACGAGTAAGTCGAATAAGGATGACGACGATAGCTACACAAATAAAAGACCGGGTTGCACTCCGGGAGTGCCGGCAGAAGAAAAAGTGAAAACTTGAATATTAACGTTGTTCATTTTTGATATTTTGGAATGGTTAGGGAATAATTTTGCACGCACTAATTATCAGTATTAAAAGAGGGTTCCGTACAAAAATTGAGGGTTTTCGCAATTTATCCTTAATCTGTGCTATAAGACGTTGCTTCGTACCAAATTTCAAGATTCTGAGTTCACGGGAATTACCCTGTAGGTTTTGATTCCCTTGCGAGTTTCGATAATTTGCGGCATAATCGGCTGTACCTTTTGATTGCGTTGGCTTAGATGTTTGATTTTTTCACAGCTCCAAGGGACAGTAGACCTGAGTATAAATTTTAGCATGATAACGCGTTTCTGAGAAAAAGGGTCTTTACAACGGACGGACGGACGGACGGACGGACGGAAGGACAACAAAGTGATCCTATAAGGGTTCCGTTTTTTCCTTTTGAGGTACGGAACCCTAAAAGTAGTGGCTCTGTGAGCTGTACCTAGAACCCGAGAGCCCCTTTTTACAAGCTGTTATTTAACTTACACTGCACTATAGTATAACAGGTACGTAGATTTAGATTTGAACCATGATATAAAAACAAGTTAAGGGCACGTAATCCGAAATCGAGCTATTTTACATTCAATAATAAACACTGAAATCTTGAGTTTAATGATGGGATATTGAGATATGTTATAGTTTAACAATCGCCCTTGTTACTTTTACGGACCAAAATACGAAATTTTAAACTTCGCTCGATCATATCATGCCTAGAAAAAAGGGAATATTCTGATCTTATTTCTAGTCATACATAAAGTGGGCGCAAAATTGACTCAAGTGAATAATGACAAAAAATAGACAATCATGTAAAGAAGATCTTTTTACGGACACTTTCTTTAAAAATGGCTTTAAATTTTTCTATACACAATTTTTACTGGGAAAGTGACCTGCGCGTCTCGTTTTAGTAGGCAGATGGTGGGCAGATGGTCGCGCGGCCTCAGGCTGGACGGACGTCTGTAGCGATTTTTTCATTTTGACAACCGTGATTTTCGAAAATTTAATACCAGCAACCAGATAATAATATGATTTTAGGGAAAAAATATGAGATGTGATTTGGTTGGATAAGCACTCAAACTAGATATTATGGTATTTTTACAAACGCACTAATATAAAAGTTCAAAAAACATGCCATTACAACGCAATTTTCCATATTTTTCTTCTTCGAGCCCTTTCTTAATGTAAAAAGTTTCAATTAGTTTCTTTAGTATGAGGAGTATTTCTTTATTACACAGGCCACATTGTCTTTTACGCCGTATAGGAGTATGTGTGTGTATTTGTGATAGATTTATCGTGACATATTTTAGTACGTCTGACATTTGACATATATGGCATGTTGTCTTACGCAATTATTGATTTTGCAAAGCTAATATTCTAAATAAATATTATGAAGTACAAGGAGCATTGTATCTTGTACCTACGAGAAATGCAGATTTTGCCATTTATTATGCTGTAATTGTCACCCAGCCATTATGTTTACGCCACCCAGTGAAGTGCAGTGCTGCAGTGCCAACGACTTGGATCCTAATCGAGAAAGACATAGTCACAATAATTAGATCAACTCGTAATCCTCTACAGTTGGACGTTCCACTGGTCTCCCGCTAATACTGCTGCTGCAAAAACTATCGATGACATAGTAGGTTATAGCACGCCCCGTCATGATGCTATTGAACAATCTGTGAACAACGCGACAGCTATTGGATACCAATCTTCAAAATACTAGCTACAGCACACTCTGGGTGTTTTTTAAACTGAAAGTGAAATGAAGACCCCAACAATCACTTAAAACAGTATGGCGTATACATCTGTTTAATATGGCGAATCAACTATTTCTTGTACCGAATAAACTATTTTTGTTTAAAAATATAAATTGTTGTTTTGCAAAAACTATGATTTTTTTTATTTTATTAATCCCTTTAGTTGGCGAATGTGATGCTGATGAGAGCATTTACTGGATCCAAGCATTTACGAATTAAAACCGCATGTTTGAGAACTGAGTCTTTTGAAATGTCTACTGGGTAACAGATAAGAGATATTGGATTTCGGTAATAAAACAATATGTAATTGAAATGTAGCCTCTTTTAATACTGCTAATAATCACAAATTAACTTGTAGAAATTAACAAAACAATAAAAAACAGTCTCATTGTTATTTTATTAAGAGTTATTGTGTCTCTTGAGTCACATATGTAAAATAACGAGAGTATATTTTTATATTTGAGCGTGGAATCAATAAAAGTAAATTATGCAAGTTCTAGTACTTTGCAGATTACTCACTTAAATATTATTCATAGAAAATATACTTCTTTAGATATTATAAAATAAAATTAATTACATAAACTGTTATATTACGAGGGGACCAAAATGTGAGCCAAGAGACTAAATGTCCTCTAAGACTAATTGTGAGTAAGAGTTGTGTGTAAGAGTCTGAGACTAATTGTGTCTCCAGAGACACAATAACTGAAACCACTTATAATTATAGTTATATGAACCCTTAAGTTACAAGTTATACAACTCAAAAACAATAACTTGAGCTAAATAAATCTCCAAAATAAGTATAATTAACAATCACATGAAGTCTTAAGATCCAAAAATATTAAAATCACATTGTTATGGCATTAATTAAAGCAAATGCTGCCCGTTTAGTCTACCTAATTGTCTTCTAATGCGTACTAGTATTTACTCTGAACAACAAATAACACTTGAAAAAATAACAAAAAACAGTCTTCTAAATCGTATTATAAATACGGGTATATTACTTTGAAACTTCCAACTTGTCTTTAAATATGTAATATTGCAGGCCTCGTTTGAAACTAGTAGTTGGTTTATCGAGAATTTTAACTATGTCGGTGTAGTCGATGTCAGCAATATCACTGTTATCCATAATAAATGTAGTTTTGTTTTTAACGTAACGTAAAAATGTTACCTTCATCTCTCCATCGTCGTACAATTCATCTACTACACAAACATATTTAAAAGGTTTGCCCTTCTTCGAACATACGTTAACTAATAAGAAGTCTCCGAATTGCACTCCTCTATTTTCCTTATCCTTTGCGTACTGTCTTGAAGGCCCAGGTAGTGGCAATCTAGAGTCGTCGCTGTCAGAACTTTTAGTGTAAACAACATCATACCAGTTCTTGTTGTGGGTTTTGCTCAGCTCTAACAACCCGATTTCTTTTAAAGGGGATTTCGCTTGCGATTCTTTGTAATTACTCAAAATCTGGTCATCGTCTGAGCTCCAGACAGAGTTGCCCGTTGATGGATTGACATTGATGTTATTCATACTTGTGTGCACTTCGAGCATCTCTTGATCATTGTGAATAAGTTCCATACTAGTATTCTCAGTTTCGGTGGCCTCACATTCAACCTCATTATCAGAAACGATGTGTTCAGTAGCACGTTTCTCCCGTTGTCCATTTTTAGGAACAGGTACAAGTGGCCGATATTCTTTTGGTGAAAGGCATTCGCAAAAACCTCTATTACAGAAACAACTTAGGTTTCTGTATTTCAACTCTCCTCGAACTAATGTAAATACCTGGTGTACATGTTTCGTGCCAGCGAGGGGTTGAATTTTCGGAGGAATTGTTTCGGCAACATTGCCAATATCCGCTGATGAGATCACAAAGAGCTTTATTTTGCTGACATCTTTTAAAACATCATAGAATTTGTCTGTGTTTGAAATATCTTCACCTCTAGCCACCAGGTCATCTGCTGATCTTTTCAAGTATCCGCCTATGCCATCTGCCGGCCCTTTGCCGTGCCCTGCCTCGAAGAATGACCAAGACATAGCGTGAAACCCGTGATCAAATGGAGCAGTAGAGGCGAGATAAAAGTTTTGCTTCTGCCGATACTGACTGAAAGGGCCATCAGTAAAAAAGTGAACTGTTGTAATATTTGGATAGGAACCACGAATGTCCTTCAAAACCGGATGAAAAAAGATGTGCCCATATGGCCGAGGGTTGATGATTCGTGTTTGACGATACAGTGCAATATGATTCAATTTTTTTTTTGTTTTCGACTAGAAGGTATACTACAACTGTATGCATTGACACTTGCTGTCTCGAACCACCGAAGTGATGAGCTTGTATTTCCTCGTGATGTTTACAATTGTTATTTTCACTAAAGTCTGCTACTATGACCGCTTCTGTATGCGTCAAGTTATCAATGGCCATCCTGAAATTTGTGATTTGCACTTTCATATTGTAGACATGTTTTTTTAATATTTTTAGTTCTTTATTAAATTCTGTCATTAAACCTTTAACAGTTCCCTCTTTATCTTGCTTCACATTTTTAAAGACTTTAATCTGTTTTCCATCTTTTTCGTATCTTTCCTCTACTCTTCCCCACTCCTTCCACTGAACTTTGGAGTTATATTTGTTGGCGTCAATTTCTATATTTAAATCACAGCATGTATCGCATGTACCATACATACAAGCTTGCAATTTCGTATTGCAAACTATAGCAGCAATTAGCTGGTTCATATCGTCCGTTTTGATAATGCCTTGATTTTTTAAAGCTTTTGCTTTATATGCTGGGTTTGTGGGAGTCTTACAGAGACACATCTCTCGTCCACTCACCGAAGGCTTTACAATGTAAAACGGCTTGTTTTTTGTAAAGTAGTAGTAGGAACACTTTGCTCTGGGATTTTCAGACTCGAAAGTCTTGTGCAAGTTCTTTAAAGTGTCCGGCAAAAATCTTTTTTGAACTTTGTCTCCATGCTTAGTAAGGGTCTCTTTTTTACCTGCTGTCGCTCGGGAGACATCCTCTCTAAGAAAGAATGTCTCTATTGTTTTTTTCAAATGCGTTGCAGATGTTGTTTTCAATGTTTTTCTTAAAGGTGCAGTTAGGCCCAGAGATTCTTGAATCATTTCTTCTCTTCTAGAATCATCGACTTTTTCAAATATTCCTTTCAATATATTTTTTTCTTTGTGTCTCTTCATATTTGCATATGTATCCTTAATCGCACTGGAAAGTTCTTTGAACTTCGTATTTTCATCAGGACTCTTTTTTTCTTTCTTTTTCTTGTCAATTCTCTGCAGTCGTTTTTTGTATTTTTCAGACTTCTTTTTCAATCGCTCATTTTCTTGCTGTAATCGTAAATTTTCTCTGTACAATTTTGATCGGTCTCTTCTAACTTTTTTTCTTCCTACACTATTTACAGATGCTATAGGATTTTGATCTATATTATCCTGTACTACATTCTCTAGCAGGTGATCATCTGGTCGCATCATAGTGGGAGAACTTGGAGGAGTAACTTGGAGAACACGCTCTAAGTTTTTTCGGTTTCGTCTTAAATTTTGCTTCCTAAGTCTCCATATTACACGTGCGTTGTATTTTTCTTTTGGCGAAAGCTCATTGACTAGTCTCTTTTTAGCATGATAGTTAGCCCGTTTTTTTTATTTTGTATTGTTCATATTTTTCAGGGTCAAGTTTAAGTTTTTGTTTATACCGTCTCTGTCGTTCTGCCGCCGTAAGTGGCATGGTAACTGCAACAATTATATAAAAAAAACTTTTTTATGTCACTGATTTAAATACCATGATCATTTTAATTACTAATACAGAATCAGAGATATCTATCAAAACATGGGTGCGTCCCACGAGATATAAAAACATTTTCATATTAATAACGTTCACAAGATATAATGAATGTTAGCTATTCTTAACAACGAATGAATAATATCTCTCGGGGCAAACTGACTCGGATAGGTTAGGTTAGAAGCCTAGGGCGGGAGCAAAACTCCCGCTTCCTAGGTTTCCATGTTTGCTTGCATGCATGCAAACAAGCAGGCATTGTTATTAAAATAATTATAGGCGTTTATACTATACGAGCATTGATGTTATATCCATTGTACGATATTTGTTCTCAATATCAGTGTTTATGACCGTTATACGCTTCAATCGGTATATCCATTGATATTATATCTAAATAATGTATATAATAATGATGAAAGTACATATTTTGGAATTATACGTATCGTTAATTTTAATCAATGAACATTATAATAAACAAGCTTATACACAGTGGGCGTATATATTATGACGGTTATATGATAAGTTCTTATATCTCGTATTACTCACCCACCAAAATATACGCAACGAAATCTTAGTACCGACACAAAACTATAACAGCATTTCACACAACTTGAGCTATTGATGCATTCTATTGAACACGCTATTCACTAACGAGTCACTAATGCGTTGGAGTAAAAAATAAATCATACAAATGTCTCTGGGGTCACAATACTGTCCTTTGGGTAACGATTTTCGTGACTCAAAGGAACGTGAGCCAATAGACATATTATCGGTTAGATGCGGTTTTTGTTAAAAATTATTTGAATTATGGTAAAATTATTGTGTGATAGGCAATTTAGACCTTAAAGTAAACAGAGAAATGATAAAATCACATTAACAAAGGATAAACTTACCGAAATTCGCATGTGACCCAGCCGACACGCAATAAACACACGTTGTCTCTTCTCGAGTCACGGACGAAATGACAGAGCCAATTCAAGTTAGCAGCAATGGTGGACGCGATCATACGATTAACAGATCGTGTTCCTATTGGACGAGGCGTCACTAGTCTGTCTCACTCGCACTTAGCGGTATTCTGTATCTTGTGACTCAGCAGACATGTGTTTGAGTGAAGAAGCAAGGACAAACATCAAAATAACAATTTGCATAACTAAAAATGACAACAGTGCGAAATTCAAATTAGAGTGAAATGTTGAATGTATTTTTCTAATTTTAAAATGCAATAATATGTAACACGCCAAGGAAAAAATATTCAAAACATCAATGCATAGTATATTAGTATGCCTCGGGGACAGTACGGTTTACTATAGTGGGCAAATTTCGTCGCCTGGGTCACGATTTTTTTTGCTTGTTATAATATCATTAAAAAAAATACAATCAGGATCAAAACAATCATTATTTGTCTGATATTTTAAGCGTCCACTTAAAACTCGAAAACAAAAAAGGATTAATTTTTTAATTTTACCGAAGTGCACTGGACACGTTTTTGCATAAAATAGTTGATCCGTATTTTGTTACCTATGATAACATTGATAACTCATAAACCAAAGAATAAAGCTATTTTAATCTCGAATTTAATTGTGTCATTATAAAGTGTAGTTTACTTGCAGGCAGTTACGTAGGTGCCTATATACTGTGTATACTTTTCGTATAAGTATAACATGATAAGGCAAGTAATTGTTTCATTTTATTTACTCTGAGGCTAAGGAATTCTCTTAATTCTAGAACATTATAACATTATAACATATGCTGGTTATATACTGGATGGACTATTTTATGTATGTGTCGGAAGCACGGCGTGGTATCTTCGTACCATCGTATCACTGCCTGAATTTACACAGCTTCAAGATTGCCACATGATTTTGTATGTTTTAAGCGGTTAATGACTCTCCTTTAGGTACAGTCACCAGCATAAATATATGACTATAGGCAACGCTGCAAAAATATATGATCATCAATTGAAGGTATAGTTATATGACGATACAAAGGCGGTAAAAATATGTGATGATTTACAGCCGGCATATAGGTAAATCATTTTCCTGTAACAGCATAAATATCAGATCAGACCACGTGAAAATATTTGATACTTCACGAAATCAAAATGATGTGACATATGACCAGCGTAATCATCTATCCGCTGTAGAAGCATAAACATCGGATCACGTAACGACAGCATAAATATCTGATACGATTGGCAGTAAAAAATATCTCTAAATTCTGCAAAAATGAACTTTATCAGGTTTGACGGTCGTAATTTGAACAAAGCTATTTGACGCTTCTTGAAAAGAGTATTAACCTGTCATTGGATATCGCCGTCTCACATCCGTCTCACGATTTAAAACGTGAATTTGACAGAATTGCTAATAAGTCAAAATTGTCAGATGGGCCTAATATTGCGTCTCTGAGCCTTATATTCATAAGGAGCCGTTGAATTGATTGACATCTAGTCCCTAATGTAATTTGACCCCTAGAATTGTAGCACATATGTGAGTATTCGGTGGTGCAACTTATACTAGTCCATCTATAAATGCAGCTAGTAGTCTGAGAGCTTTGTGGATTTTTTTAATGAAGGTAGCATACTGTGATATGGGGTCAGTTTTATGCACATGCGTCGTGGTGGTGGTGATGATGATGATGATGTGGTGTAGCAATTAATTTTGTAGGACCGTGGATATTCGGGTTGTAAAAGACAGCGCACACTTGTGCAAGATAAATTCTAAAGTCATTAACATTTTTATTTGTGGACTGTGATTTATTGAAATCAGTTGCATTTTTCTTGGATTCTCTTGAAATTAAGTTATACGATAGGAAGATCCATATTTTCGGTAGAAGTTGGCAAAATCATATGAAATTTTCATCAATGTTCCCCTGCTTATATTCATGCGATTTTGCACCTTAGTGGAAAACGCATAGAGTTACTATAACGTTGTCAATCTAACGTAAGTACTATTGCCTTTTTAACTGAAAATCACCTACCGAAATCACCGAAATGTATCTAAGAAACATACTTGGAATAAAATACGAAATGACAACAGGTCTCTGTCATTTTCCAGTAATATGTTTTGACAATTTCAGTTTCTCTAAGGAGGTTGGTGACTGGTTTTTATTCTTAATGTCACCAAAAAAATAATCAATCCTAGGTCAGTGACCTGTCTCATTAAAGTGAGATAGTGTGCGTGAAATGTAATGGTGTGCGTTACTGGGGAGAATTACGATAACGTTGCGCCGCCTAGCGGATATATAGTGTCGCGTAAGTAGCTTTACTCGAATAAGAAAGCCTTAAGTCATTACCGAGGATGTAGATACTACATTGCCTACGTTACACAAAAGTTGCTATTGTGCACAGTTGGCACACAAATGTTGCCATTGACTGATATCTTCCATACAAACAAGCAGTTTTGGAAATGCATGATTAATAAAAATGAATGTTAGCTTGTTTAACTATTTATTTGGGGTGAAAAAACAACTGTATAATATGAGTGGTTTACCGTAAATATTCATTAAAAAAATTGCACACAGTGACAATACACTTATTCAGAGCAATGACGCGTAATTCAATGTCGGAGAGGCCACCGGGTGGATGGCTCGCGGTATTTCAGCTCCCGAAGTGTTTGGAACCGCCCTGTGCAACCTGAATTGAGCCAGCTGTGACTGGTTCGGAAATAGGAGGGGGGTGGTAAATAAAAAAAAATCGCGAGGCAACCGATTGAAACGCGGTAACCTAAAAGTGTGTACGCTGGTTATATAATGAAATTTTTATTCCATCCCTCCTAGTGTAACCGGAGCCGAGTAAGCGAGAGATGAAAAAAAATAAAAAAATTGGCAGGTAACCGCTTGAAAATTGGCATGCTTGTTCTTCATCACACACAGACACTGTAAAAAAAATGCCATCCGTCCCGGCAGAGTGGAAGCCGAAAAAAAAAGGTGGTGGACGAGAACTTAGGAAAAAGGCACTTAAAATCATTGAAATCGGATGGCATTTGTTTTTCAAGTCTTGTATGATGTGATAAATGATATGCACAAATGCCATCCCTCTCCCATGAAATTTCATCCCGCTGTGGCCACCCTTACAAACGCGAAATTCGTCAAATTGGAATACGCGCAATAAAAGGTTTTACAATCAATTGCCAATGGACAACTTTCGGGTGCGTAACGTTGCCTATAAAAATTTTTGAAATAATATTAGTCGCAATAACACTCTTTTCATATAATTCTTGAGTCATATAACAACACTTAATATATTTACATATATATATATATGTCATTTAATATGATATAATTGTCATTTTGTATAATGGTCGTTTGATATAATAAGATTTAATATAACATGCTTTAAATATAATGCATATTTCCTATAGTAAACAAATGATATAATGCTAATTTATTCTAATGCACAATTAGCATAATATTTATTGGTAGATTCTAAGGTAAGTCGGTGTAGGTACGACGACGAGCGAAGCGAGGAGGAGTGTTATGTTGAACTGCGACCCTGCGAGCCGAGCGAGCGAAGCGAGCGTGCCGCGGCAGCGGCCGGCGAAGCGCCAGAACCGAACACTTTTTACTACCTAATATATACTTACATAGTACAATTTGCAACCCGTTATGTTTGCTACATTTTCTTTTGATAATAAAATATTATTGTACTTGATAGTTTTATGACATATAACTTGTATGTAACATGAGCATTATACCATATAATGATTATACAAAATAAGTGTTTTATCCGATGATAGTTATACAAAATAAACATATATATTTTGAGACTATAACAAACGTTTATTGTATACAATGAATGATTATATACCTTGAAAATATATCAATCTTAAAGCGAATGAAATGATATTATTTATTTTTATAGCCATCATTACACACCCACAATTTTCGCGTGGGAGGCATGGTGCGGAGTCTCTAGATGCTGAACTAATACACCGGTATTTACGCCTTCATACACATGTATACAGGATGACCCAAAATTTTGCTACACGCATTGAAAGTACCTTAAATGTTAAAGATAGGAAACTTTATGAAGTCGGTGAATAGTACAGCAACTATAGACTTCGCACCGTGCCTCCCACGCGAAAATTCTCCATTGGCAATTGATTGTAGAACCTTTTATTGCGCGTATGGACTGATTTGAATGCGGTTTTTATTGTGTCATAGATAATTTTATCCCGAGTGTTCTTAGCCATGTTTCATCAAAGTCTGTTAAGCCGTTTTTGAGATATTAGACTTTGAAATGAAAATATCGGGAGTTTTTCAACGTTCCTAAGTTGTAGTTATAATATGCTGATGACGTAGGCAAGATACGCTGACGGCACGACCTATCACGGGAATGACTTACCTTGTTTAAAGGCCTCCACACACGCGCGGGTCGGGCGGTATCTCTATCTCTTTCGCACAGTAGCGCGGGCCCGCGCAACTGTGTGATAGAGATAGTGAGAGAAATATTAAATGCGTTGGTAGTGAGAGGAAGTGGCAGTTAGAAAAGAGTAGTGATGTACCGACCCGCGCCGCGCCCTACCCGCGTTCGATGTGAAGTTCTTGTGACACCGCTCACCGATACTCTCGCTCGGCGGTGCCCCTTGCTTTCCACAGGCACGTGAGGTGTTCAAGAACACGCAATTTTACCCGACGGCGCATTTTCCTTCGCGACGCTAATTGGCACCTCCATGTCTGAGAGCTATGGATTGTGCAGGGAACTATACAGAGATGTTGCAATGGTTTTGCGGTATCATAATCATCATATATTTGTTTCCACCTTTCAACTGTCTTCGGAAAGGAGGGTATCAATTCGTCGGCATGTTTTATTTTTATGTATGTTCCCCGATTACTCGAAGACGCGTGGACCGATTTGGAAAATTAGTTTTTTTTTTATTTCACTGGTAGCCCTGTGGTCAAGGACCTGTTGATTGGAGCCTGGAGAAATCGAGGGAACTCTTCAAACACGGCAAAGTACTTTGTTTTTAATATTAGTTTATACGCAACTGATCCATAATGAGAGGTCATAAAATAAGAGTTTGGTGAGTGAGTGAGTGTTTTAAGTTTTAAGGCCTAATTACAGTTGCATTCACTACTTTATCTACTACACATATCATAAGTACTCTAAGATGGGTTCACAAAATTCTACTTGCGTGACAGTAAAAAACCGACAAAAAAATTACTTACAACAGCAATGGCCGTAATTTGATCCTCCGTCCAGACAAATGGTTTTTTAATCATAGACAAACGAATGAAGTCCTTATACTCATGTCACTCGACATCAACAACATACTGAATTGACGTTTCGTACCAATAACTGTTAATATATGTGGATACTAGAATAGAGACCCACTTGAATTTTGATAGCTGTTCCAAATTTAAACTCATAACGTTACAAAAACCTATACTGTTATAACATTATAGTACAGATTTTACCTACTGCCACAGACAATAAAGTTCTCATAGTAAAATCGGTTGTAATAATGCTGGTCATTTCCTACGTTTTCTGAACGCATTTTAAAGCACTAATGATATGTGCGTAGATAAAGTAAATTATATAAAGTAAAAGCAGTTGTTTCTACTCTTTAAACATAAATGCATTACCGACCAACCGGCAAGAAACGCCAGTCCAAACGTAACCGACAACTGAGCGACTTGAACTGCGTACCGACATGTAATTTGTCAAGCAATTTAAATAATATGCATGATTATATATCTATTAAAGGCGCAATACGTGTTGATATTGAGCTAATGAGGTAAGTCATTGCGGGCTACTGGTACCAGTACCGCTTTTGTAAAAAAAATTGCCCAGAGAAATCTTTACGACGTGAATTAACCTTATTTCTTTGTTGATATCTTAAAACTTGTTTCGGTGGAAATGATTGTGTATAATTAGCGCGGAGTGAGAGGTCCTTGGTATAAAAGAGAATTGGACGTTGCAGATTATGAGTTCAAAAGGGAGGTGGTTCCCTGTTTTATACCGACTTCGGCAGATCGGAAAGAAAAGCATATACGCGTGTTCCACCGTAGCGTTTAAGATACTGAACCGATTTTGATGAATCATCATCATCATCATTTATTTAAGAGCTCTCTTGTCGGTGGAGTAATCCATTACTCCTTTTTGAATGAGATTCGATTTGATGCGCCTGCAGGTTGATCACGTAACACATTATACACGCGTCATGTAGGTAGATCTAAATGTCACTTTTCGTAAGAGAATATGACAGTAAAGTACCCTAACGCGCGTTCAAGTTACGTGAGCACCCCTCTGAGGCAATCGCGTAAGCAAGTAACGTTTTTAACGCGCGTTAGGTAGATCCAACTGTAATTTTTGCCACATGTAGACATTTAGATATAACTGACGCGCGTACAATGCGTAAAGCCCACATCACACTGGCGCGGCCTGGCCGCGGCGGACAATAGTAAACTTGTCATTAGCTGTCAAATTTAATGTCGTCCGCCACCGCAGGCCGCGCCAGTGTGTTGCAAGCCTTAATAGAATAGAATAGAATAGAATAACATTTATTCATGACAATAACACATACATGCACATACATCAAAAAAACAAAATAGAAAACAACATTGCCACGAAATGGTAATGTAAATGGTAATGGGAATGACAGATGTTAACAAAAAGTGTTTCGTCAGCATCTGTCATTCCCATACATTTTATTATTTTCTATTGGCGTTAGCGCTTGTCGATTGTAACCTTGTCTACGGCCCCTGTAATCGGAAGTTGGTGCAACTATTCGGCCGAATTTCACCTTACCATACAAACGGGGTTTCGTTCGCATATTAAAACTACGTGTTGGATTGTGACGAAACTTTACATATACAATGACATGAAGTATATCTATGTCTGTAATTAGTTTATATGGTTCCATATATATGGTTTTGTATGAAAAACTTAAATTACAGACCTCGATATACCTCATAACATTGTAGGTACATGCAAAGTTTCGTTACAATCCAACACGTAGTTTTTAAATGAGAGCGTAGCTAGGTTTGTATGAAGAATCGAGCTTACTGCGGACTCTTACCTAGTGCCATTTTTTCATTGCTGCAGGCAATTTTCGTTTTGAGAGGTATTTTCTTGGTTTAAGCCTTATTTATTCGGTATTTCTTCAAAGCACGTAAACAACCGCAACAAGTTGTTTTATAACACTGGCTCCGAAAGGGCCTCATAACGTGCAAGCATACAAAGCTAATAGATAGGTAACCTTAAACGAAAATAGAAAATATATGTAGGAGTATCCTAGGAGGCCGGACAGGCATGTGTGACGGCGGATCCAACATTACGGACCATGTGGGCATGCATGTGGAGGTATTCGCGAAATAATAGTCACACAATATAACTCAATCATTATACTATTTAATTAAATTCACAAACACTACAAAGATAACAGGATTGCATTAATAAATCTCGATTAAAGAGCCAATGGGTTTGCAAGCGACCATCACGGGCGGGGCGCTGTCAACGAATGACATCTCTCGCCGCCATGACACTTACAACTCCATTCGGGGTTACCCGCTCTTAAAATAAATCAACTTGATGTCAACAATTTCGATAACTACCCGCTTAAATAAATAATCAACTTCTCAAACTATTCACGATTACTCGATTAATTGAATTCCAATACAATTCCTCGAAAATTATTAATCGCGCGCCGTTATATATATGTTGGCCTGTGTAAAAAAAAACAGTAAGTTACTTAGTGCCATGTGGTCACCGAACGAAAAAACCATAGAATGATCCTTACAAATTTGTACCCAAACACGTGCCATAAACCCGGTATGCGCATGTTCGAACTAAACGGCTGCCTGGCATCGTTTTGACACCCCGCCCCCATCCCCGCATAACACCCATTCTGCCGGGCCATTCTGCGGCGCTCTTAGACTCCTATATTTTTTTCGTTCGCTGCATGTGGCATGAATAACTGAACACGAACTCATGGTAAACAAGTGTTTGACCCAACAGTAGAATCGCTATCACATTATTAAAGATAAGTATAATTTAATATTTCCCCTTCGCCATTCAACTCTCGGAAATCCTTTACTCCCACGGACACTTAAAGCAGATAAAAAATACGCGAAAATGTTTCCCACATCTGGCATTACCAGCGAAATGCCGCCAAAGCCGACATGTTTATGTTGGCACGTAATTGACTTGTCGTGTCAAATTACCGTTTATTAGTTGTTACGATATCGACTGTGCGTTATTATTTTGTACGCCACTATACTTAGCCGCTAGTTTGTCACTAAGCTGTAGGTACTACTTAATATTGACATTTGTATCTCTATTTCAATAAGAAGTGAGGGATCTGTCCATATGTTTATATTTGGGACTTATCTACGGATACCTAATATCACTACTTCGAAAAAATAATTTCCAGAATGAGTCATTTGCCAAAGTTTCATTTGTCCGAAGACATTTTTTCAGGAAGCACTGATAATACCATTATTTTGATAGTTGTAACTTATACCCTAGGGGTAATCACATAACGTTTTGAACGCGCGTTAGGACAATGTAACTGCCATTTTTCCACATAAAAAGTGACATTTACTCGTAGATCTATCTGACGCGTACAATGTGATCGACCTACTTATTAGATAAGGTTACTTACTTACTCCGTTGGCTCAGCGACCCAAAAGGAATAGGTAAGGTTAGGCTTGTTTAATGAAACCATTGCAAAATTATAGCTGTCTGAAAAAATGCATTCGCACGAATAAAACTTTGGCTAATACTTAACTCCTTCGGAGAAACAATGTGTCGAGCTTGTGATAGTGATAAGTTAAAAATACGGCCACTTCCGCTTTTTTCGGTGCGGGCACGGTACAGTATAAATAAGTTAACAAATTTACTGTCAGTGAAGTCAGTACAGATTATTTATTGCGGGCGCCTACATTTAAATGGGTGCTTCCAGAGCTATTGCCAAAATCGAATCTGGAAGTTCGTATATCTCCGTCTCTATCGCACTTTTGGTTTATGGTACTCATTAGATATCCGATTTCCACCGAGATTCGATTTTCTTCGACTTCGGTACGAATCCGGCAGTTGCTGCATGCGTAGGTACCACGCCGCGTCCGCGCAATGAACTATAATAGGTACTAGGTACTATGTACTAGATACTCCGCACATGTAATACTGACAGTGTACCAACAAGTAAGGATTGGGTGATATCATTGAAGAATAAAATACCGCATAAACATTCGGACACCACACGATCCACACCACATGATATACTTACCACTTCTAATGCAATCCACTCTCGCTCATACGACTATACCTCATAGTACCTTGTTTTACGCGATTATTCCACGAAAAGCGACAAAAAACTGTAAATTATTGCATCCGATACTAGTCACCATTGTGATTTGATCCGGAATGGAAGCCGGTAGGCGTGGTCCCCCAATCCGGGTGTAATAATCTAAATCAAATTTAAATTTTGCAGGACGGAACCAAGCTTTTGTCACACCATTGTTTCAATTTATTAGTGTAGCGCCCTATATTGAGGTCGTTAGGCGTAATTAATTCTCAATCAATTCACTGTTATATAGTGTTTTTTGATTAATTATGCATTTAGTATTTTAGCTTTGAGTCATACCTAATGCAGATGATACATTTGGGTGAGATTAAAAATAAAAGGTGGTATATATTGTGGGACTGAGAACACAATATATCTAGGTTAGGTAGACGTAGGGCGGTAAAATAAAGCATGGACAGTCAAAACGCAAGTGTTTTCTGGACGACCGAGTTGTGTACAATATAAATTACGTCTACAATATCCAGGAAGTGGTCAGCACTTAAAAGTGTTTTTCATTTAATATTTTTAAGAAAGATTTGGTTATATTCTACATATCGTCTTTCAATTGGTTAAATTAGCTATGGCAGTTTAAAGAAACCTGCGTCTGAGTGCAAAAAAGACGTACGCGAATACAAAAAAGCCTGGTCATCCTGTGGGATTTCCACAGTTTTCAAGATACTATCTAACCAATCCGATTAGATACGGATTTATCTAATTATTTATTTGCATTTGATGATTTACTTTGGTGTTTTTTGACTATGAAGGATGTCCGGCACGTTAATACTTTTACGTGTAGGTTCAGACGTTCTGATACAAAAAGTTATTCGTATTTATATACTTAAGTAAGTTGTTTGCAATGTGCTGCGATGGCTTCCAACGAAATCATAACGGGCTTTTTTACACTGAGTGTGGGTTGCATGCATGTTGCAGTCAAGTGTAAAAATATGATTTCAGATTCGTATTCAGGTTGTTTATTTGTAGACAGTAGAACAGCCCAGGATATGTGACGTGTGGAAGTCTGAGATCTTTAATATCACATTTAATACGATACCTACCAACAAAAGTTTCCGAATTGCTCTGCGGATACTTGTCAAGTGGCGCTATACAATTTCAAAATCAAATCGTTCTTTTAATTTAGCTGTAAATTAAAATTTAATTAAATGAAGGTGAATCAACTTTATAACGACCAACAAATGGGTCTGGAGATGTTGTTAATGTTCTTTAAACAAAAACTGTATCATCTAGCAGTGATATAAGGAAAAACTAGTAGCAAATAACAAAACCTCTAATATATCACTTACTAATTGCAAAAGTTATTAAACTTATTAATAAGATATTATCAGTATAATTAATTCACAGTTCATAAACCAATTACTGAGTTCAGTACATTTGTGTGTTCTGGATACAAGTTATTTCTGTGAAAGACTCGTCTACTTACTTACTCATATATAAATCAGCCCCGTGCGTGTCGGGCCACGCGCAGTGTAGGGTTCCGTAGTTGCCTGTGTGTCTTTGTTACATCGACACGCAAGCGCCAAGTAAATGGTGCGGTTGCGTCGGCTTGATTTGTACGAAAGAGGGCCTTTTCAAGTACATTTTAAATTAGTCGACTATTACGCGGTAACTTGAAATGTCTACTTAGCCGTGATAGTTTGTGTGAAGCTCATTATATGTACTACTTGCCACGATTTTTTTCTCATTGCCAGTAACAACCATTTAGCCAGCAGGGGGTGCGTTATGTTTCATATAATGTCAGAAAAACTAAGATACACTTGATATAATACATTACATTGAAATAAAGATTTTTGCTATATTTTGCTGTAAGTACTCTAACTATTAATTTAGTCCTAGCGGTACACCCCTAAATTCAGTAAAATGCTGCAAATGGTGTTAAAAACATGAAAATCGGAAAGATTGATCTTTAGGCCATACGAATCAATTTGACAAGTAAAAATTACAAGCTGATAAATTCACAATAATTAGTTGAAACGTGTATAAAAAATTCAATTTTTACACTGAGGATGATAAATACTAATGCGAGAGTTTTCAATAATATTCATATTCTGTATTAATATCGACATATTATTTTTAAATATTATAATAAAATACTACCTAAATGTAAATATTTTCAAAAGTGCTTTCTTCGGGGGGGATATGAGGCATATGATTTTAGGTATATTTTACAAATAATGATTCAACCGTGTCATATCTGGAGGAGCCCAAACTTGGTATGTTCAGAAAATGATTTTTATATTAATTTAAAACAAGTGACTGGAATATAATGTGATATATTTTTAGAATCGGGTTATGCCGGTTCCCAATAATCAATCAACGGATAGTTTTCCTTACCAGCAGTAACATTTTGACAGATTACCCGTACAAAATGTGTCAAAATGTAACTGTTGGTAAGGAAAATTATCGGTGGATTGATTATTGGGAACCGGCTTTAGTAAGGGCCTCTCATTAGGCACGGATAGGTTTCAGAACAAAAAATATTATTTCTCATACTAAAAATAGTTTTATTTTATTTTTTTATTTAGAACACAAACAGTCGCATAAACAAATGTATTTGGGGTACACAAAGAGTACCAACAGTCATAATGCTAAAGACCCAGGTTCATTAATATTCTGATAATGTGTTAACAAAAACAACTTAATCATGCAAACTGAAATGGATGTAGACACTTACGATTGATTGATTACGATTTGATTACAAGGAGATCTGAAGAGATTTACATTAGGTAACAATAATACTCCTGGAAGAACGAAATAAAATAACTCCTCTCCAAAAGATGACGTTATAACTCCTCTCCTTTTTTGTTTTTTTTTTAGTGCTACGGGTCAAATTGATTCGTATGGCCTAAAGATCAATCGCTCCGATTTTCATGCTTTTAACACCATTTGCAGCATTTTACTAAATTTCGGGGTGTACCGCTAGGACTAAGTAAATATACGTGTAAAGAGGCCAAATAAAAAAAAAAAGTTTTGTTCTACCAGTTTGTCTCGTGATTGATTATAATACTCATTCCGAATTATTTATTTAATTTAATTTAATTTATTAGGAGAATAAACAGAGGTAAATGTACAGAATACTTAAGATTAATAAACCACATAACGAACATGCATTTAGCTCCTCAACAGTCCTCACTGGGATGTATGATTTAGTTTACTTATTATATTTACTTACCCGTAGATATTAAGAATGATACATACTTTAAATGTTTCTAAGATTTCGAATAGTAAGGTCACTGAGCTAAGCCGCAAACAGATAAACGGATAGACAGAGTGTGTAGGGCAGCGACTTCATTAGTTTGTATGTTGATCTCCGAAACTACTCACTGATTTCAGAAATCAATGAAGTTTTCGAATGGTCTTGGTTTCCGCCAGTGTTTTTGTGCAACGGTAGCTCGGAGACTGTGCTACCATGATTTACGTTACGTCTGGGGCTTGAACTGATGTATCACTTTCGCATTGTGTTATTTGTGTTTGTCTCGTTCTGACTGCTTGGATCAGCGCACGTGGAAGTTGCACGCAAAACACATTGATTTGCGAACCCGATACCAAGTTACGAGTATAAACAAAAATAAACACGTGTAGTCAAAACCGACATTAATAAGATTAATCTATAACCATGACCACTTCAGACCAACCGCAAGTGGTTTAAAATAACTAAATGAGTACCTAGTAATGAATCACAAAGCAAAACGGCGTTACGAATGAGTTTACTCATCGTAGAGAACAAATGTTTCCGTAATAGGTCAATAAGCTTTTTGTCTAAAATGACTAAGAGGCGCTTAGATCAACTTGATGCCATGCCAAAGTTGCTACAGAGAAGTGAAGAAAAAAGGTTCAGTCTCAGAAATTCGATTCCCATTCAATAAAAATAAATGATAGCTCAGGTTTTCAATGCAATACCATACAGCCTGAATCAGTGGCGGTGGCGGTCAGTAAAATTAAGGCCTCCACCCACCAAACGCGTGTCGTGCGCGGCGCGTATCAGGCGCGGGTGAAGCGGTATATTCACACCGCAACGGGCGGCGTGTAGCAACGCAGGGGTACGCGGCGGGCCCGTGCTGCTGCTGGGCTGCTGATGCGCCGCTGCCGCGCTACTGCCGCGCGGGCCCGCGCTGCTGCTGCGCCGCTGCCGCGCTGCTGCCGCGCGGGCCCGCGCGTCATATTTCTCTCTTATCTCACTATCTCTGTCACACAGTAGCGCGGGCTCGCGCGGGCCCAGCGCTGCTGCTGCGCTGCTGCTGCGCTGCTGCGCTGCTGCTGCGCCGCTGCCGCGCTGCTGCCGCGCGGGCCCGCGCGTCATAGCTCTCTCACTACCAACACATTTAATACGTATCTCACTATCTCTGTCACAGTCAGCAGCGCGGCCACGCGCGGGCCCGCTCTTCACATGCGACGCGCACGACACGCGGCCGCGCTTCCGAGTTGTAACTTTAGCCCCGCGTTCGATGTGTCTTTGAAGTGTAGTTTCAATGCTTTACAGCACGCGCGCCGCGCGCGACACGCGTTCGGTGGGTGGAGGCCTTTAATGTTAAGTTTACTATCGCCATCGCACACCGCGCCAGTGTGATTCAGATCTTAAAACCAGGCTCGACTAATGAATAGGCAACTCGATGACTTTCGTGACAAATAACAAATGGATATATAGTGACGGACGACCTATTTGACGTTAAAAATTAAATGATATTAGTAAGATAACTTAATTACCGTGTTACATTAAAAAAAAACGATGAACAAATATGTTCAGTGCTTTCCCCTTGCTCTCGGGAACTAATTCCTAATTAAAGCGTGTCACACACTGGCGCGGCCACTATTGTCCGCCACCGCAGACCGCGCCAGTGTGTTGCATGCCTTATGCAACCGGCGGCCATGCTTCGGGTGGCTCGCTATGCGTCTGTGGCGTTCTGGACTCGGACAGTGTTGACTTTTTTTCTGCTCTGTTATTGTTTCCTGTACCTGGACTACTGCGTATACCCTGGACGCCCAAAAGGACTAACCAGTCCATCTAAAGTGACCTGAAAGTGTAAAAACGGCTCTCCACTATGCTATAAGCGGGCCCTCAGCTTCTTTGGGCATATTAAGCGGGCAACAAAGCATCATTTTCAGAAGCAAATAATTCTAAGCCAAATGGATGATGCCTTACCCTCGGCTCGCCCTAGGGTAAGGCGCCAACGTGATAGTCTGGCACCGTCAAGAAGGCGGCAGCCGGTAGTGTACAACTTGCGGTCCACATGGCTTATGACCGCACTTGGAGAAGGACCGTATGTGGTCGCGATCCTCAGTAGTGAGGAAATGAGGAAGACAAAGATTGTTTCCTGTAAATAAAACCCATTTGACTTCGCCCTCCGTGTTTTTCCAGTCGCCACACTCTACACTTTGACTTCGATGAAGAGGCGAAAACGTTTAACTTTGGCTATGTCCTCTTCACAAGACAGATAAGATAGTTAAGATATGTAGCCCCATACATTGTAGACCCAATTGGCCCACATATTACGGTCATCTGGTAATATTTACTTGCCGCTAAGAGCAAAAGGCACTCTTTATTGCTAAATTGTGAATGTACCCTTTGCCGCGTTTATTACCACTAAAGCTGACTTTGGCTGCGCTACTCCTCAAAGCTTCGCCACGTGCCTATAGACTAATGGCAGATGTTTTTAACAGACTGGCCAGTTAAAAGAATACCAGATGTGCCCTTACCATAGCAAAGTTACTGTGGTGGGAATATTCCCCATGAAAATCTCGAAAGTTGCCAACAACGGTATGTTATATTTATAAGTAACGATTAAGTACTTTTAATTTTTGCCTATACAATAAGTATGTAGCCGTATGCATGAGCCACGTTTTTCTAGAGTACAGTACTCTAGGCTACGATGAGTTTTTGAAGCTAGGATACAAAAATGTACATAGGTAGTATGTATGATTTATTTGTGTACTAGCGGCCGCCCGCGACTTCGTCCGCGTAGATTTTTGATGATGACAAAGAAATAAAATAGGTAAGTGAATTTTATTCTTAGTTAAAATGGTCTAGACATATTACATTTCAAACAGTGGCAGACACTGATATGCGATTGTTAAAGAATTTTTAAAGATTTTCCAATCAGATTACGGGAATTGTTTGCAGAATGCTTAATACTTATTCCGTCAGTTACCTGATGCTTTAATCTAATTTTAATCTTTGGCAAAAATGACTGCAAGATAAGTTTAGTGAGATTTAAAATGAAGGTTAATGAAGAGTACATCTCTTTAAAAAATCCAGTATTCCCCGTATAAAACATTCAACCTTTTTTAACCCCCATTGGGATAGAATTTACTTGAACGCTGAAATCACTTTTTTGTATTGTAATGAGTTAAATTTCTACAAAGTTTCAAGTCTTTAGTTCAAAAAATAATGTTTCCCCCATACAAACATTGCACCCCCATTTAACCCCCGTAGGGGTAGAATTTTCTAAAACGCAGAAATAACTTGTTTGTATTTTAATAAGTAATGTTTCTACAAAGTTTCAAGTTTCTAGCTCAAAAAAAAAATGATTGCCCCATACAAACTTTGCACCCATATTTAACCCTCTTAAGGGTGTAATTTTCTTAAACGCAGAAATTGCTTTTTTTGTATTCTAATTAGTAATCTTTCTACAAAGTTTCAAGTTCATAGTTCAAAAATTAATGTTTCCCCCATACAAACATTGCACCCCTATTTAACCTCCATAGGGGTGAAATTTTCTAAAACGCTGAAATTACTTTTTTGTATTATAATAAGTAATCTTTCTACAAAGTTTCAAGTCTCTAGTTAAAAAAATAATGATTCCCTTTACAAACTTTGCACCCCCATTTAACCCCCTAAGGGATGGAATTTCCAAAAATCCCGTCTTATCCGTTGCCTACGTCATAAAAGGAAGTCCTGGTGTAAATTTCAAGTTTCTAGTCCTAGTAGTTTCGGCTGTGCGTTGATGAGTGAGTCAGTCAGGACATAGGCAATTATATATATAGATAATTATTTTGTCATAAATTTTATATTTAATCAATCAATGAGTGAGTTTGAGTATGAGTAGGCCAAAGCCGAACAAAGTCGGTCAGATGCAAGGACCGCTGAACACAGCCGCCCACGTCTGCGAGGAGGAATATAAAATGTAATGTCTGTTTAAATCGTCAAATCTGGAGCCACTGCAGTGCCCCCGCCAAGTCGAGCAAAACAGCGGCACTGCCGTACGATCCTTTTCTCGAAGCAGGTAAGCCCATCTTCAACCCCCCTATAACTTCGTTGCGGATAAAACAAGAAGTTTCAATTTTTGGTAACCAAGCAGGCATTGTAAAAACACGGTATATTTCAAATTTAATTCAATTTGAACCAGTCGTTTAAGAATTATAACTAGTCAAAGTTTCTTCATTTTGTCACTTACTGACTGACCGATCATCAAAACTCTAAGGCACTTCTAGCAGACAGAAGCTTCAAGTTTAGAATACAATTAGTTTAAATTAATTAAGAAAAAATGTTTTGTAATTTCGGTCAAGTTTTCTAGATACACCAACTACATAAACAACTTTGTAATGGTGTGTTATAAATATATAGGATTACAAAGCCACATTTGCAGTAAATGAGACTACATTCATAGTTTGTATGTATTGAAATAATGTAATAAAGAAGTGAGATCCCATAAAAAACATTTCATGTAAAAAGGAGGCCAAGTCTCGAAACTCTTCTACCATAAAATTTGTGTAATATTTCGTAGAACCAAGTCTCAGGCACTCTTATTAATCTTTATTTGCTTGCTAAATTAAATTGTGTGACTTGAAGTGAAGCTGAACTCAATGACGTGAGCGCTTACACTCTTCAATAGTTGTTATTATCTAACTGAATTTACTAGCCAAGGTAGTTTATTTTTATCCAAATTATCCACCACATATACACTGACTGTCAATAATGAATGACACAAGTGCACAGTAAATACAAAAAAAGTACTTTCTATAAACAACGTTACCAGGTTTAAATCGGACTCGCAGAAACTCATGGAAAAAACAACGTTAACGGAGAGAGATATAGCAAAAATCTTAATTTTAGGATATATTTATATTTTTATGATAGAATCCCGGATATTGCTAATACAGTTGGGTATTATAAATAATAGTATATTATCTAAATAAAACTTGTGTTAAATATAAAAAAAACCTTTTACGGTTATTTAATTTAGGGTTATAGGATTATAGGGGTAGGTATTCATTGACCGCGAGTGTACTCATCCAATTTAATATATCTGGTGCAATTGTAGAACGTGGATTTTCTGGATAGAGTATACATATGACGTGGCTCTGCCTGGGTTCTTTATAAGACGCGGGCAGCAAATTAATCATAAGTTCATAACATAAAAGTCCAATTATGCAGTTATAAATAAAAACCGACGATATCACATCACATCACTGCGACTTATTTTGTGACAGTGAACTTCTCAAAAAATACTTGTGTAATAGTTCACGAAGAGCTACCTACATGATGTCATGAACCCGCGTTTCGACCTATAAATCGACTGTTTGAGTCTTAAAATAGAAGTGATCTCTAATAAATTCAAGTCAGCGTGAGAACAACCTGGCTGGTGAATAAACATAGCCTGCTACATTATTTAACCTGTAAGTATGTGACGAGTGTCTTCTTTACGACGCATACGGTAATCTAAAACACAAGCTGAACGTATGTGAAATGAATATAATTGAATTGTTTCAGCTTTGGCAAAGATGATTACAGTCTTTGGCTTTGGGTAAAAAATATTTCGTATAACCGACGACTTTTATCCTCTAATGGTCGTATTCCTGAACCGATTCTCGTGAAGTTTGAAATGATGAATAATTTTATAGATCTAATTATAAATAATAAATAAAAAGTACAGGCTTGCGAGTTCAACAGCTCACAGAGGCCCGGACTACTAGTTATACATACTTAGTCTATGTATGATGGTTTGACGGATTTTTAATTGGAATTATATTGTTTTGACATATCTATCACAACGATTGGTTAATTTATGTGTTCATGTACCGTTACGTGATAGGAGCTACGGTAGCCTAGTGGTTCAGGCATGCGGCTGTCAAGCGGCGGTCGTGGGTTCGAATCCCGGCTCGTACCAATGAGTTTTTCGGAACTTATGTACGGTATATATATACCGTTAGCTTTTCGGTGAAGGAAAACACCGTGAGGAAACCGGTCTTATCCCAATAAGGTCTAGTTTTCCCTCTGGGTTGGAAGGTCAGATGGCAGTCGCTTTCGTAAAACTAGTGCCTATGTCAAATCTTGGTATTAGGTGTCAAAGCGGACCCCGGGCTCCTTTAGGGGCATTACCGGGAATAACGCTAGGAGGATGATGATGTACTGTTACGTGATGTTCTGCCTCTCCGCCCAACATGTAAATGAAAAGAGATTTATACTGAGACACATTTAGTTTTCCAATTTTATTGAAATGTTTACACGCGCTTGAACGATATTGTGCATAGTCGTCGTATGTAGTTTATTTATGAAGAATACAAGACGTAAGCCATTGACATGAACCTCTGAAATACATCATTTAAGCCGTTCTTACGTACATATAAATACACTAATCGTAGCAACAATCTGGCATATCGTTTGGTATTGGTAATGATGAATTGACGGTCAATTACGTTTATTTGCGTGATCAATACATAACATTGCTAGCAAATTGGCAATAAAATGGACCATTGTTGAAAGTTAGATATTTACTGATGTGTTGTTTTGTTATAGTAAAATGAAATTTACTTCTTTTAAACTTTTCGGAACATGCGTAATATATTACAGTATCATATGATAAATAATATTCCGTTATGAGTCCATTATTATACCCTTTTTGCAAGTAATTATCCCTTATTATCGTTATTTGTGTACCTGAACCATGGCTATCAGTCTTTACAAGCATAAGAAGTTCACAAAACTGTACCACGACTACCGATCATTAACTGAAAAATAACTGTTTTTCATATAAAAGGTAGCCTATGTCATTCGGATCATAATTTCGAATCGATTGATACCTCATCCACCAAATTCATTTTAATATCTTAAATCCTACGGTGGAACACACGTCAATACAATCAGAGTGCTAAAATTATATTCCACCTTCCTTTCGGTTCGACCGTATTCGGTCAAAATGCATAAAACACATGACTTTTATTTGCAATACGATGATAGCACAAATCTTCAAAGTAAGGATCTCATAACTAACTGGTGCTCTTAACATGAATATTCAATTTACAGAACACGAAGGCCTACACCGCACCTACCTTCAACTAACGCAAACTTTACGTTTATGAATGCGTTTTGTACTGTTTTGTCACACGCCATCCATCTTGCCGTAATTGCTCAAACGTTACCATAGCAACACGTTTTGGCATGCCAACTTGAGCCTTATATATAGGGCCATAAGTCAGTGAAAATAAGATAGGGTTAATAGGGACGTCTGTTTGCGCAGAAGCAGCTTTCGAGCCGCTGGCGCTGACCTTTAGGTGCGTCTGAGTTTGCCGTTTCTCAGCATTTTCAGATGTCACCAAATACTTAGGATAATTCTCTTGTTATTTGTCTTATGACCTTTTAGTCGCTAGGAAACAGAGTATAGATTATTTAGAATCTAAAATAAATAACTTATTGGATAAAGACCTTGAAAAAAAAACTAACGTGCGTGTGGATTGCTAATTTAAAAGATCTGCCTTTTCACCTCCATACCCCTAACTTTGTAGTTTATCTTCTTTTTTACTATCATTTGTAAGAGCTTTAGAACTTGCAAGCCTGACATTTTTCAAAGATTTTATTTTAAAATAAAAAAAAAACGATTGAAAAACTTCATACAAGTAAATAACAAGGCTGCTCATAAATTTTCACGAGTATCGGTTTAAAAATGCGACCTGTATAGGAGAACAGCCGGACAGCGGGACAGACACCGGACACCTGACATACCCGTAGGTACTAACAAGCCGAATGGCTCAAGCTGAAGCATAGAACTTCGTTCGCTTCGCTCGCTGGTTCGATGATAAACTATCCTTACGAGTTCTGTTTTGGCACGTATTGTGTGTGTCTTCGCGGCAGTTAATCCATCGCTGTCTCAGCATTATGCCAAGGTGCCAAACAGACACCTACAGCGCCGGTTTCAGACAGCACCGTTTGTGACCCACGGAACACAACACAACATACTACATATACAAACTTATACACATAATAAATAAATAATTACCCAATGTAATCTATTTGTAAAATATTTAACAGTAGCACAATTGGATGAAAAAAAAAGAAAGTAAATAACGCGACGGATTGGATGTTTTATAAAGTGCTGTATAGGTTACGGTTAGGATTTTTGCAGCGCTAACAAATAGCCTTTATGCTGGCGCCTAAAATGTATACTTGCTAGATGCTCCTTGAATAGGTGGAGGGAGATCATTCCAACACTTGTACGCAAGTAGGTATTAATATCGCCGAATTACAATAGTGCGTAATTTGTCGACGTCGGTTCGTACAACTCTCAGTTTATACAACACACCCCCCCGTCCCTACTCTAATGATGTAGTTACCTACCTAGTTTGTAAGTACGTATCTTGACCTGGGCACGTGATACTTACTTACGTATTACTTACAATGTTACTAACTTACTTATTATGTGACTGTGCTCCCAGTACGTTTAAAATGATCTATTATTTTGTATTTCGATGTCCTTACGGCGGATAATAAGTACCCAAACCGTGTTTGCTATGTAGGCTCCAGAAATTAACGATAATATTTTTAAAAACTGTGTAAGTAATTTGCATTTTTTTTTTTCAAATTTCATAATTCCGGAAACCATGTTCTGCTGAACGAATTTCAGTTTTTCGGGATATAAATGTATACATACATCTGCGTCAAAATTATCGTTTAGCGGAAAATGGTGTTCGGAATGTTGAAATTTCGCAATAATTTTGGTATCGGACCAATGACTCTTCGTAATTTTTGCCACATCCAAATCCCTTGTAAAGACAAGATAAAAGGCTTATAGACCTGCCTCGTCTAAACTAACTTGGATTTCGTACGTTAATAAACATGTCCTTAAATGTACAAAGTAGGTAATAGAAATATAATTACTTGAAAAACGTAATAAAGTATTTGCTCAATAATAATGATTTATTTGAAAACCACGACGAAATAAACGCAAAGTTACTGATGATGTGTGTTTTGCGCCTTCATATTTGTTCCTAGTAAATGATTTACTTTAGAACAATGTCCGTTCTATTCTATCGCTATTATTAAATTTTAACAATTCAAAGACAAGTCGATTTTAAATTGAATAAAGTGATCTTGCATTTTATATATTTTAGTAGCGGCTATGCCATAAAATTGCCACGTTTTCAAATAAATCCCAGTTGAAATTACATATATACGTATAATACATTTTTAGCTTTTAATGCAGGCAATCACTTTTACAAATCTCTGTCACTTGTACTCCATGTACATTCAAACAAAAAGGAATAACCGAATCAAATGATTTGATTATGATCAATGTACCTGAAGAAATTGTGTTGACATGACAGCTGTCCCAGAAGCGGCAATACCGATTTTGGCAGGTGCAAACATGCGAGACTGTCTTTATATATTAGTCCAGCAGACGGTGGCAAATGTTCATACATCATTAATATCATAATGTATAAAAAAATATATATAGACCCGTCACATGGTACGCTTGGATAAAGTACAGTCAGCATTAAAAGTAACTGCGCAATCGAAGGCGTCAAAAGCTCTTTTTTCCTTTTAATAAACTATTGACGTCTTCGCTTGCGCAGTTACTTTTGATGCTGACTGTACTAGTCTCTATTAAGCCTTCCCAGAAATATATGACGTTTGCCATTAGGGTTCTATTGGTCATATATATGGCAACTGTCTACGTAGTACCGTAGGACCAATTATTAATTTGAATTAAACTCCGCAGTATCTTTTATCAGGTTTTAGTATACCTACATGTCTATCAGATTTCTATTTAGAAAAAGAAAATCTAATTGGTAGTAAGATGTGCTTAATAGCGGCATGCAGCCAAATGTGTGAGAGTGAGACACCGACGCACAGACACACACGCTCTTTTGTTTAAATAACTGAATTGTTTTATTCAACGACGTAGACAATTTACGTCCATCTGGCCGACTATATTGATCATCCAATTCAATCGATCATACTAACTGTAAGTTTTATTGTATTTAGGACGATCCGTTATCAAAAAGTCCTTTACATTATGTTTTTATACCATTGATGAATGAATATGATGAGTGGTTCGCACGTATCAGTGTTTTTGTGTCAATTGGCGGTCGGTCCTCTTTATCATGTTTTTATTGACATTGACAACTTATAATTGGTTTATTAAGTTTTAATTTGTAGATGATCAGATAGATCTCTCTTGCGGTACTGGGAACCCACACTTGAGGTGAACGTCAATCAATAGAAGAGGACAACCTTAAACCAAAAAACTATCAATAAGTTTTTAGAAAACGTAAGCAGTAGAGGAGACCTGGGTAAAATAGACCAAAATATACTATAATACCATCATAAAATGAATTCACGTCGTGAAAAACTCGTAGTGTCATCCTTATGCAGGGTTTGTCTTGATTTTTGATACGGCAATTCGTACTTTGAGTTTGAAAGTATGTATTTTCTCAAATGATCTATATTTCACCAGTTTTATTTTATTTTTAGAAACCACAAGTCTTATTATAAAACAAGCCTTACCTAACCTAACCTGCCTGCTTACTTACTGCCTAGGGCACTATACAATGATGTCTGAAATCTAAATTAAGCGAAATTGGACGACTACCTTCAATTAGCACTACGTTTAAAAAAACAGCCATGTTAGACATGTTGTAATCTGTTAGTCATAATTGTTGTTTAAAACTTAAGCGTGAGTTGTCACCGGTTGCCGCCCACATACTCAAATACGATTAAATTGCCTACCGCCTTCTCAAGAGGGTAGGTCTGTAGTTTGTACTCTACTCATCCACTTTCATTGTGTGTTTTTTTCTAATTGTATATGTGTACAAACAAAATTACTTGCTATGCGCTGGATATACACAAATCGACTTTCCAAAAAAAGCAATAAATATTGTAAAACTTGTGAACATGATTCCACGGTAAGACGTGACGCCCATTTGCTATTTATATAAATTGACACAAAACTGCTGATCACAAATGTATGGTTAAGTACCTACCAAACGTTTTGTGATTTGGTCTTCGTGGTATGTTCATATGATTTTTATAGATTTCGAGATGATTTAAACAATTACTTGACTTTCAGGTTGTAAGTTCAAATTAAACAAGAAATAATATTAAATTGTGTTAAATGACAAACTCCTCCCAAGATGGAAACTTAAAGGCAACAGAAGCCACCAAGGTAAGGTAAGTGGGCGATATCTTGATTATTACATTAGACTACGTTGTCGACGGCTGATTGATGAGTCTAACGATTACCTTGATTTGACGAATCATACTGAATTAGTCACACAATTGATATATGGTCACAATATTAATTGTCTTGATAGTATAGGCAGCTCTAGATGTTAATGTATTCCCAAAATACTTCCATAACGGTCCACAATCCATAAGTCCAATGAAAAAATCAATCAATACAAAAATGTTACCAAAACATTGCCACAACTGTAGGCTAAGAGGGTTGCATCTCCAAGGGACATGACATGGCACTTGGACACACACTGGTGGACGTTTAGATCCTTATGAACAAACCTGTGATAACTCTGGGCACATTCTAGGGATTTGATATCGATAAAAAAGATGTCGATATATAATAATACATGAGCTGATTGAAAATTCTCGATTACTGTAAAACTAGATGTCATTTCAAACAAAACTTTTTACAAGCTTTATATTAACTTAACCTGTTCGTATGTGTATGTAACTATATAAGTAATTGCAATACATTTTTCAGTCAGTTGCCGTTATTCGATTGAACTGAAATTTTAGGTATTAGTTGAGTTTGGATGACAATTTAATATTATGGTACAATCGAACTGATCTGATGAAGGAGACAGAAGGTGGCCATGGAAATTCAGTATTTAACCGACGTAACCCCGTTGAGTTTAACCTCGTTTCAATCGTCTCAATGAGTAGTTGATGTTGATATAGAGAAAAGTACAGTCGGCAATAAAAGCTTGTACCAAAAATGTAGTTTTTGACAGAAACTTATTAGAATTTAAGAAGCAGCACACAAAGAGAACTTGTATAAATATGTTTATTTGTAGAACACTTAAGTATAAGTGCCCCGAGTTATCCCAGTGCTTATGAAGGTTGGATGTATAGATGTCAATACAGCCAATTTTCATAAGCTATAAATAGAACAACCTTTAGAGAAACGAACTTGGGTTAGTCAACACAGTGCATCCTCAAGGGCTCTGGACCTAAAGCGACTCACCAACAGGAACAAATCAGCATCACCGCACTCCCACGGAAGTATTTAGCTAGCAATCTTGTGGAGCCGACCCACGATGTATCTGCCGCGCTAAAACCTTTACGCCCAATTGACCTTCAGTTCGGTTCTAGACATTATTTGTTTATATAAGTTTATAACGAACCGGACCACAACCCGGAACATGTTTTGGACATATTGTTTGGGCGTATGTGAATTGTCAGTGTATGATGTAAAATGCAAATCTATACCCGTGATAAACAGGGGACCGATTTTCGACTCTTTCACTCAAAACTGGCAAAACATGAAATAGCGATAGAAAATTTTAAAAACACACAGTGGTTATGACCACTCGTATTCAATTCTATCGGTAGAAAGTAAGTGCCAACAATTTTAACGCTACAATCGTATTTACTAGCGCTCGAAAGTGAAAAGTCGCCCCGCTAATATTGAAAAAAAAAAAAAACTTTTTTTACGAAAATGTGGTCATGAACAACAATCGTATTGAATTACTTTGTTTTTATTACAAATTCATCATGTAATCGAAGGCATTCTCACATTTTTTGCTATATAATATTACTGAACAATGACTGTGCCTATGCGCTGATAAGATTTCGAGAATCACATGGGCGTGTTGTTGCGAACGGCGCCTGGACGTGTTTGCCCGCGCCTGACGTCAAACGAAGCGGACCCTCCATATCTATCGTCATGCAACAATATGCCTTTCATTGCGCTAAAGATACAATCATGAATCTGTAGCGATAAATTCTTGAGGCCGCTCAAGCGTTGAAGGGCCCCGTACACTGAAAGTTTTGCCTAAAAATAATTTTATGTATAAAATTCGTGCATATAGAATAAAGTGTTATTATGGATCTGACCTTTCGACCCAGAGATTAAATAAGACCGGTTTTCACACGAAGTTTTCCTTCACAGAAAAGCCACTGTTAAATATCAAATGATATATCATACAATAGTATTTTGAAAAACCCAAGTGGTACGAGCAAAGGGTTCGAACCCACGGGGCGTCCAAAGTGACTCCGCTGGGCTACAGTGGAAGCATTATACGACATAGCTTTAGAGATCGGACTAATGCCTTTTAGGGGGTGGAACCCTAAACAAATTTAACTATTTTTAAATTATTAATTTGACATCGTACCAGGTATTAAACGATTCCCACATTAAATAGCTCTCCTTAATTCATTATAATATATATTTGCTGTGCATAGTAATTTTGAGGTAAGTATTACATATTTTATTTAAATGAGCACGTATATTTCAAATTCAACGACTTATTTTCCAAAAATAAGATTGTGAAATAAAGAAATAAAAATATTGAAGGATGCCATTTTGTTTGTAAATATTATGGTTTCAACATAGATGTCTATCTCATTTACACCCGGTCTCCCCTAACTGTTATCCCTTAGCGTTTTAACCCAGTTGACCCGAAATAAAAATAAGATAGAAACCTAAAAATTACGTGTTCGTAAAGTATTCAAGTCTTTTTCGGGTCAATGTATTCATTTTTATAATAAATTACCTAACGAAATTTCGGCTCTACCCTTTCCAGCTCTTAAAAATTAGATAAATAAAACATTGCGTCCGAAGGCTTATTACAGGGTTGAGATTATCTAACTTACAGAAATGCATGGCCCAAACCAGAGCCCAAAATAGCTCCATTATTCATATATATAGCTTATTCGGACATTGTGTTCTTGTAGAACAACGCATTATGATGGTTTTTTTTCTTTGTATTCATATTCATATTCATATTTAGTTTGACTAATTGTAAGTAGGTTAAGAACTATCTTTGCAATAAGTTTTTTTTTTTTAAATGACTGACTGTTGAGTTTGTTTCGGCGTTTCATCTTAACAGTGGTCTTCTTTTTCAAAAACGCTGGTAGAATTTTGAGTTGTAAAAGTGCCATTACGGCCTGCTTGCAGAATAAAATTCATTTATTTCATTTATTTATTGTTGTATCCATAGGGAGCCCGGGGTCTTCCCCTACTCTGTATATATACCTCATAAATTAAATAATGTATCTTATTTTTAAATGCACCCGTAGCTAAGTCCTCCTAGCAATAAAAACGGAGTAGGTAATCGCTAAGGTGACGACAATAAAATACTGATCTTACCATTACTGACCGCAAGATGTAAAACAATATATAACTGGTAGCGTTTAGCAAAATATTTGCAGACTATAATCGAGTTCCAATGATATAATTACCATTATGAAGCGTGTTTCTAGGAATATACACAGTAGGAGTTGCGGAGCAAATATTTATTGCGTTTGTCTAGTAAAAGTAAAATAGTAGAGATATTAAGTCAATATGGGTTGTCGTGTATGTCGTGTACATAGGCTTCATCTACACTACTATTATAAAGAGGAAAGATTTGTATTTATGTATGTGTGTATGTTTGTAATGAATAAACTCAAAAACTGCTGTGCCGATTTCAAAACATCCTTCACCATTGGAAAGCTACATTCACCCTGAGTGACATAGGCTACTTTTTACCGCGGGAAAATGCTTCATTCCTACGGTAAAATGGTGCAAAGCCGGGCCGAGCAGCTAGTTTATTATAATATGACTATCGCTGTCACCTGTAGATACTTGTGCTTTAATTTAAAGCTTTAATAGTCGAACAGCTAGCAATGCGAAATCTATCTAAATTCGCCGCTGATGGCGCTGATACGTGCCTTATACCTTTTAAATGCATTCCTCATGGGCAGTTAGTGCGTGATGAATGTTTGTGGTTCAGCGAGAAGATGGATATACGTCTCTCTTCTGTCTGCGACACATCCCATTTTTGATTTCATTGCCGAGTTTTCTCACGATATTTTTCTGTATCCGTAAAAGTGCGGACGGAACAATAAGTATCAAATGATATTCCGTACATAAGTTCCGTAAAACTAATTGGTATCAGCCGGGAGTCGAAACCGCGGCTGCCATTTGAGAAGAGAAGAAAAGCGAGGAGCTGCTAACGCATGTATTTACATAACAACTTCTGTGCAACGACATAATGTTTGTGTTTGTACGTATTTCGGCTTATAAATAATTACCGTATCTTTTCACGGCTTGCAACTTCGGGGTTTTCACGTACAAGTTAATGTTGTGGTTATTATTCGATGTGAGACAGCTTAAAATATAAAATGCAGATCTCACGAGTCGGCAACGTGGCGCATCATCACCATTGTATTCATTGATAGACTCTCCATAATTATGTTTTATTAAAATCTTCACGCTTTCTTTGGTTTTGGGGTAGTCGTGTAAAGAAAAATAGACAAAACATTTCAAGTAAAGTCCAAGCATTATGAAATATAGAATAGCAGGACGTTACTTTAAGAATGGGGATATGCTACCGAAAAGGTCTCCAGCCAGCAATGCAATTGACGCAGCAGTGCCAACGGCGCTGCTTTTCTGTGGTATAATTCAAAAAATTACAAATAAAATAAAGTTATTAAATAGACATAAGTATTAGAAGGCGTATATCAGGCATTCGAAGTGATTAGTAGTTAATGAGTTTTTGTAGTGTGTCGGCTAATGTAATGTTTGTCTTGTTTCAGCCTAACGACACGCCCTTTCGCCTTTTTCGTGTCTCATTACATATGGGAATCATAGATTTCGAGAGACTGAGCTATCATCTACTTACTACATTGGATAGGGTTAGGCAGAGTACCCAGTCGAATATCGGACTAAATCTCTCCTATATTGTCTTTGTCTTTCATCGCCTTGTCAACTCATACTAAATAGTGTT
Source organism: Epinotia demarniana (assembly GCA_945867215.1). Lineage (NCBI taxonomy): Eukaryota > Metazoa > Arthropoda > Insecta > Lepidoptera > Tortricidae > Epinotia > Epinotia demarniana. Next base: position 18,285,686 of record OX244272.1, on the reverse strand, counting down.
TGGCTAGCAGCTTATTCTATTCTCTTTTATGTTATTCTTATTATGTTGGCAAGAAATGTTTGTTTTAAAATCCTTATAAGGCGGGGCTCACTTTGTGCGTCCATGATATGTTTTTTTTTAGGTTAGCTTTAAAATTACCAATCTATATATAAATCTAATCTGAATACAATTTGTCTCACCAATAATTAGTATTTACTTTAAGTACGTGCTATTTCTGAGTACGTTGTCTATCGATCAAATATTTGGCCCGGCCGGCGCAGGCGCCCCGCCGCCGCGCGTCAGAGCCGGCGGCGTGACGCATGCGCGAGGTGCGACCTACGACTCTGCAGTTTTTTCTTCGAAAGCCACAACAGGGGCTTGTCCTGTATCCGTGATATAGTTTATTTTATGCTTTATCTGACGCCTCTTTAAAGCCATGTGACTAGTAACGATCGCTGGGTACTTTACCTATTCCCTTGTAAGTCCCGGATCTTTGCGATATGTAATCTTTGTTAGTTCCTGTAGAGTTTGCAATTCGATATGAAATTTATGCATGTACATGTTATGAGGTCTAGCTAGCGTTTATGTTAGATGTAGTCGATTCAAGAGAGCTGGCGCGGAAAATATATGAAACTGTCATTAATTTCATTGACATTACGCGCCAGCTAATATAACGCATTCTTCTGTTTCTAGCATGTGGTTAGTGCGAGAAGGGCGTTTTAAGTCCGACATAAACTCATGCTAGCTAGGCGAATACATCCTCATTTTCCCGGTAACAAGTCGTATAATTTCAATACTAATCTCACCGAATATGGAATGATTATTCGTTAGAATTAGTATGAAGCAATTGTGCGTTATTTCGACGAGGTACCGGGGTTTCCCAACCGCCTTAGCCGCTTCAAAGAAACGTAGATAATAATCGGATAGCAAATTCTAACCCACGTCTATACAATTGGACGTTTACCTCATCCAGTGGTGGACATTAGCCCAATACTTGACATTTACAAATTCAATTCATAACAAGCGTTCAAAAAACTGCAACCCGACTGCGGAAAACTAACTAAAAAAACTGATATTTTTCATACACAGTATAACCTGTATCACACCCGAGCATAATTCCGAATCGATTGAGATCTCATTAATTTATTTACTTAAATCAGACAACAAGGCCCATATTACAAATACCTTAAAGACTAACATACATATCAATATAAACTTATTAATAACTACAGAATACTTTACAGAATACGATGCGGAATAAGTTGTCTTAAACGAAAAAAAAGAATGAACAGCTGATGATGCTGGCATCAATCTTGACTTGTGATACCAGAAAGCTCAGAGGATTGATGAGTCTATTTGTATTTTTTTTATTTTTCGACAGAGTTGGATAAAAGTGGGTAAGTTGGGAAAGCTCGTTATTTTCACGGAATTTCCTCCAATTTCCCACTAGTTTATTCCGTTGCGTGACAAAGTGTGTGGGAGTTTCGTAATTCCGTGAATTTATATTGTATATACCTACATTAAGTAGTTGTTAACATGTTATATTTATATTTCACAGAATCAGGAGCTCTTCCAACAAAATAAAAATCAGCCTATTAATAATGTGTTTCAAAACGTGCCGGAAACTCAAAACGAGCATACGAACTGTATTGATATCTAATAAGAATGCAAAATGTAAATCTCTCATCGCCCCCGATTCATAGAAACTTTACATTTTATACGAAAAGGTCATGCAGTCACGAAAGCCCTTAGATTACTTAGTAAATTAGCTACGTAAGCTGACAATTCTACGTATGAATGACGCTACGTGACCTATGCCATACTTACGCCTACTAATATTCTGTTATGTGTTAAATGTGCAGTATATGTCATAAGCCATGGTAAAGGGGAATAACAATGCACTTACGCATTGTCATTGAGGACTTAGCTAACAGCACATCATACATATCTACAGACAGTGCGTTTTGCATGCGTTTGCTAACTTTCCGTTTTAAAGCGCCCCGGCAGATTTGGCGTTTGTCGTGTAACTCGCACCTGGATACTATAGATGATACTCATTTTATACTAAAGGGACTCTCTGTTCTAATCTACTTTGTGCAAGCACCTACGACACTTGCGTAATGATGGTAAACGAGATAGTGGCCGTGGGTCGTGGCGTCGGCGTTGCCAGGTTTTAGAGTTAAGGAAAATACTCGCAGTTACGTCATAAAGGAACCCGTGGGGAAAAGCTTTGGTGGTAATGGGACAGCAACACGCAAGCGGCTTGGTGAATGAAGGCTAGAATTCTCAATGAAATTACATATCAAGCAATTCGTACAAGTTTTTAGGTTGGCAAAAATTTGTAGGTTTTTAAGGAATGAAACAGTATGAATAACATTTGGATTTTGTCGATTGATGTCTTCTATTAATAAACTTGTTAAATGTCTGGTAGATATGAAACAATAAAGGAAACTAAAGTTATTCTTTAATCGTGTTACTTTCTTTAATAATAGGTATTCGAATTATATGTACCTGGAATAGAAAGAAAGAACAAAGAAAGCAAAACATTTATTCATGACATATAAGCAAATCATGTACCTGAGGATTAAATAAATGGGGACTAAAGAACTACATCTAAAACATATATCTACTAGTGTCACGAAATAGTATCGAATAGAATAGAATAGAATATGCATTTATACGTGACAGTAATAATTAAAATGGACAGAAGTCATACAATTAAGGTTGATATACTCGTTCATACCTAATTCGATTACTGAACTCAATCCTTACTATATCACCCGTAGGGCCCCGTTTGATTTTACACAGCCATAAATGTTAACTTAGACAATTTAACTGTATCCATTAAACAACAAAGGTAGGAAACCAAGTTGGTTGGACACTTCAGTGGCAAAATGATAAAATGTCTCGCCGCCACCGTATTTCAGAATTTAATCGAGAGAAGCTAACGCCGGGAAGTTAACACTGAGCGGTTGTACCGCCGTACCGCGGCGTGTAAACCGCCCTAACGTAATACTATGTTCCTGACTTTGATTTATTTCACGTCGATGGCAAACAAGCGTACGGCCCGCCTGATGGTAAGCAGTTACTAGATAGCCTATTTATTGGCGCCAAAAGTTAAATTTCCTGAAATTGCTGGTATTTTTTGGTGAAAAAAAATATTAGTAATATAGATCAATTTTAATGTCCCCCTTTTGATAAACAATGCTGATTGAATGTCCTCTTCACTCAGTAGAAGAAATATAACCCCTTGTCACACTTTTTTAATAATTTATGTCAACAGGCTGTCTTAGGGGTAATCACGTAAAGATTCGAACGCGCGTTAGGAGAGTCCAAGTTTTATATAAAAAAATGTCATTTAGTGTATGATTATATCTTTTATATTTATACATATATTTAAATAAGCGCCAATTTAAACCAAGCGCTTACACCGCCGCGTTCGCCCGTCGCACAGCCTACACTATTCTGTAACTTGTTTTAAGGTCACCTTAACGCTCACCCACAAATATACCTTGACACCGCGATGCGTAGTAACTGAGCGTAGGTAGAGGTCTAGTTTCGTGACGGGTGACCGGCGGGGTGAGCCGCATTAGCGCGTAGTGAATAACAGCCCAGTGTTCGCCGGCTGGGTGTGGGCCGCGCGGTAGCGCCGAGCATCCATCAGCGCTTGAGTAATTGTAGTCGGCGACTGTCGTGAGTTGCGGGATACTGGTGGGTTAGGAGATGATACAACCCCTTCGTTCACACTTTCTTTTTATATTGACAAGCTTTTATTATTCTCTATTCAAGATGAAAGTATCGAATAACAGATTGGCTCGATGTTTTTTTACAACGCCGGTGGCTTACTGTAGTACCGCCCGTCTGATGGTAAGCGGTCACCGAAGTCTATGTTCATTTAAACGACCAGTACACGACGTCACATGCACATTGGGTTGGCACCAAAAAAAAATAACGTGTAATTATCAAATACGCGAAATAATAGTGAAATGCGATTGAGACGAACCAAATGTAAAAGAAAAAGAGATGATCCAATTGAAGACCGCAGTCACCTTATCATCATCATCATGATTATAACGATGTAAATTATAAACAACAGTCATCAAAATAGCTCAGAATTTAAGTCCACTAGTAACTGTGTAGTTGCTGGGGTGAAAATGGGTAACCTATCGAAGTTTCGAAAATCCTTTGTCCGATTTTCACTTGTCCGAAAACGGTAAACCGAATTCTCATAATCCATATACTTCGTTCACCATACTTATGAAATGTCGCTTGTTTGTTTTCCCACATTATCGTTTTCCCAAAACTCAATAACCAGAAGAACGATTGCCAACTTTATTATTTTACAACCGAATTGTTAACCACCTTTTTATATTTCCGATGCTACCTAAAATCGAAATATCATTTTCCCTAATTTCATTTTACTGCAACGATTAAAAAACATTTAGATATGCTAAAAACCCTACAGATGCGCCCTTTAATATTGCGATTGCGATACTTTAATAAACTTTCGCTAATAAGTTGGGTTAGGTTAGATTTAAAACTGTGACCTTACAAAATAAACAATTGATAGAAAAGGGGATTAGATTAGGTCAAAACATTTAAGCAACTCGAGTGCTGCACAAGTTCTTAAAAAGCCCATAAAGGGCTCGGGGCTAGCCCCCACACTAAAAAAAACAACAAATGATCGTCAATTTTTGTAGGTTAGGTTAGGGTTCACTTGTGTCCCTTAGAGCGAAAGTAGGCACCCCGCGAAGCGGGGTGACGTCGACACGCTGGCGGTTAGGTTAGGTTACATGCTACAATTTTGATTTTTTGATATAGCGGGATATTAACATTTCGGACTTAATACTTTTCGGTACTAAAAACTTGTTGGCAAATGATACTTCGGAATTTTTACAAGTGTTGATTCGAATCATAAGCGAAATAAAATTGCAGCGAACTGAGAAGGGGGGAAAGTAATGAACAGGGAAACGTACTTTCGGGCAAACAAAATTTAGGCTAATTAATAAAATGGGAAACGTTTTCGGGGTATTAATAATCGACATTACAATTTTCGACTTTATGATAGGTAACCGTGAAAATGCAATAAGTAAGTACTTAATCTATCTACCTATCTATTGCATCTTTTGTAATTGCCTATAAGTTTAAGGTGTATGATTTACTATTGTGAGCGGTGCGATACATTCGCGTCACGCATAAACCTTAGACAAGTTTCTGTACGCGTCTATTAATTCAGTATTGTGTTTTTTCTCTTTTAATATAAATAAATGAAAAAAAAAATTTTCATCAACCCTACTTATTTTTCATAAAACTTATTAAACAACTGTTAACCATACTTAATGAACTTAATCCGTGTGTTTCTTCTTTTCTCACAAACACAAATATTAATATGACAGGTTAATACGTATTTTAACTAGAATATATGTAATTTGATGGAAGTTTATGAATAGCGGCAAAAATATCCCAGACATTACAAGGTTTTGTAGGTCAAACAAGGGTCAACCCAGCTCATCCAACTTAATTAAAAGCCACGCCTGACGTAGGTACTAGGTACTCACTTCATTAAACCGTGCTAGCCACTAACTTGCTTCTGGCAATCAGAGTTACCAAATTCGCACCCCCCGAATCGATTGTGGTAGTAGTAACTGGGGTTCTGCCTTTTCTCCGAATTAGTTATATCCGAATTTCATTTGCCAACCAACTTTTCGCCGATGATTCACCTTGACAACTAACTTATGGCAAATTTTTGTATGACAACAGATTCATTTGGTAGAATTATTGTTAAGTCGATTATTATAAATAATTAAAAAAATTGGCATACCTATCATTTGGCAAATCTTTCAGTTGGGCAAACAACTACTAATCGAATAACGTTTCGTCTGTGCAACAGTTCCCTTTTCTTACATAAGCCAACTTTTTACTACAAAGAATAAGACAGCATAACATAGTCAGACTTTTATTCAACGTGTTCTTATATAAATTAGAAGGAGAGAAGTGAGGATGGGGAGACGAAGCCAGCCACAGGGGAGGTTCGGGGGCAAAGCCCCCGCAGTAAAAAATAACATGCAAACGTAATAATGATGTTATTTGTAGGTTAGGTTAGGGTTAGCTTGCGTCCCTTAGAGCGGAAATAGGCACCCCGCGTAGCGGGGTGACGTCGACACGCTGGCGGTTAGGTAAGGTTTAGGTGAGGTTAAAATAATTGGCAGGTGTTTGTTTAAAAAAATAACACATGTACACCTACATACATACATTCCACCAAGCAACAGTCCAAAAGTAATGATGTAAACACTTATCTCCAATGATGCGATAATTCAGGTACCATCATTGTCAAAAAAACAGGTGAGCGGTTGCGCTTACTCACTTTGTAAATACGTTACATAGTTAGTAAATAAAACATCTGGTAAGTGTTATACCACGAAATGTATATGTGTCAAACTGACCCATTCTGCTACTCGAAAGGTGGCATTTTGAAAAGTGACTTTATGAAAAAAAGTCCAAGCATACAGTTGGTAACCGTGAGGTTGCGAAATAAAACTAAACCTTTTGATAAGTTGACACTTAATCATTCGGCGAAATGACATTATGCGAAAAATTGGTTGCGATGTGATATTCGTACATAAAATTTTCGGAGATGATTTAGAGAACCGTAGTAACTGGTAGTTGCCTAACGAGGAGTTTTAAATTCGCAATCTGAAATCAAATGAACGCTCAAAAGGCTAAGGCCGGCCTGACAGAACGGAATTTAGTCACTGAACGATAATTTGCATCACTTAAAAGCAATTAAAACGGTACGCTTTAAACAGATTTGCTACTAGAGGTTGTTCCTGTTTTTTTCTCTTGAATGGTCCTGGAATACTGAATTCAGTGCATTTATTCAAACTGGCAGACAGTGCTCAGCCTAATAACATCTCTATGTAAATATTTTACTATCAAGTTATAGTCCATTCATCGCAAGCAAATCGAAAGCGCGAACGGTACGCACTTCCCCCTTCATTCAATAACTGAATGGATTGTCCGGGAATATTCACTTTGTTACCTGGCCATTGTACATTGTGAAGGGACATTCAGAATAAATGGGATTTGAGAAATACTATATGAAACCGTTTGGTTACCTTTTGTTTTTGAAGGAAGACATTAAATTGTGTGTCCCTGTATTCCTTAAGCACTGATTCTGAAATTACACCCGAGAGCTATGAAAGGTAAACAAATTCAATAAAACATCACCTCTACAATAATAGTACCCTACTGAGGCCGGAAAAATAGGGATTGCCAGCAAATTGAATAAGATGCTGTCAATCCCTTTTCACGCTAGATATGATGTACTACATATAGGTATTGTATTTTTCTCAAAGATACAATTAAATTTAAATAAGAAAACTCCAAGTAAATATTGTTTTAAATGGCCGAACGTCATGATATTGTTTCACAAGTTTGTACTGAAACAATGTCACAGGCTTCTACACCTTCAATTTTCCACACAAGAGTGTGTCGCCGTACCCGAAACGTGATAGATATTAGGTACTTCGCAGCCTATTAAAACGCCAATACATTCATGTTTGAGAAAATCTATTATATTTGCGCTCTAAACATCCCAAAAAAAAAACAGTTGGTTTCACTGGTCTATACGGCCGACGTAACTGATGCACCGAGTCCGCTGATCGGACATTTATTTATAGAAATGTGTTTTACAGCCCCGCTATTCTGTAACCTGTTTAAGCTCACCTCAACGCTCACCCACAAATATATCTTTACATCGCCATTCATAGTAACTAAGCGGAGGTAAGTGTAGTTGCATTAGGCGTGACGGGTGGAGTGAGGCGCATGATGGCGTAAAGAATAGCCCTGTTTCAAGCATAGCAATTTATTTTGTGTTATTGATTTCTAAATATTAATAATTAAAATGTATTGGCATATGAATAATTAATCTAATTGTGATTAAACACGTACTGTGCCTTCACTAACCACGCGGTTACTGCCAGCATTCTAGCGCCTCACTCAATGGTGACTGTTAGTGTCCCGATGGTTTACGTTGAACGGTGGTAGTAAATCTGCACAAGACATGTTACTGTACCCAAGTTTAACTGCTATTACATTTCACGACAATGTCAGCGAAATTATAGCTAGGCTCTCGAACGTGTACCAATATCCAAAGGATCTTTTGTATCGAGTACCAGTCGGAAAAAACTGTCTATATTTTTGGAAATAGCACGTTGTTTTTCTTTAAAGCAGAATATTCCAAATCGTTAAGGCACTGGTCCGACCGCCGGCGAGTAGCGAGTACTCTCATAGTAATGCTTACTCGCTTGAGTGAGTAGCACGCAGTAACACTCGCTTACTCGCCAGCGGTGGGACCAGTGCCTTGAACACAATTTGAAAACGTTGTAAAATCTCTTCTATAAGTATTAAATTCTTTTGTTCAGTATTACCACCGCGTCTTTAGCCTAGTTCAAGTCAAGTTGGCTCAGCTCGGGTTGCACAAGGCGGTTCCGCAACGCTTCGGGAGCTCAAATACCGCGAGCCATCCGGTTGCCTCTCGGACACTGAAACTATTAAAGAAGACCGCAACCATAATTACCCCATTACTCGCTCTGTAGGTACGCGGTGTTGTGTTCCAGCAGGTCGACAACGTAACGTACCTATTGTACGCGCGTCAAGTAGGTCTAAATGTCACTTTTGGTATGGAATAGTACATTACGTACCTAGGGCGGTGAATTCGTGAATGTCCCAGATCACAGGTGTTTAATATCGACGGCGAAGTGCCATGAACTCCTATATACGAGAACCTAATTTTACAGAACGACTAATTAGACGACGTAATTAGACACTACTTACGTCGATATGCGCTTAAAATATGCGATCTGGGGCTTTACGAATTACCGCCCATGGTGAGCACACAATTTTACGTCTTCACCTTGCCGCAATGTGAGTTTTACCGTACACGCATAGTGCGGTAAAACTCGCATTATGGCCAGGTGTGACGTAAAAATAATTATTGAGTTGTCCTAACGAACATTCGAAATGTTACGTGATCACCCCTCTAGTAGCGAAGTTGTCAGAGCTTCCAAGGATGCAATATGTTATAAAGAGAAGAAGTGGCTGTGTGGTGTACTTATACTTACTTACTTAAAAAAATTAAATGGCTCTGTGAGCTGTAAACACCTCAATCATATACTTAAAAAAAAAACTTTTTTATTTCGAGTAATACTAATAATCTCTATTATATCGAGTAATAGTAATACTACGGGTCGTAGAGATGAAAAGCGAGAAAGTGGGACAACCGGTCATATGTAGGTATGTTACGATTTTCGGCCCAAGCTGAAGCATGTTCTTCTTTCGCTTCGCTCCCTCGTTCTCTATCTTCGTTCGGTTCGCTCCCTCGTTCGAAAAGTACCAAACAATCGGTATTTTATCCAACAGTCTGAAAACGACGGCATTCCGTAAGCATATTCAACAATGACGTGGTTTGTTTATGTTATATTACTACACTACGTAAGTATATTGGTATTTGTGACGTAGCCATGTTCTTCCCCATTGTATTTGTCCTTCCGTAATGTTCAATAATGGAATAAATTTCACTTGCGTGAGTCAAATCATGACGAATTTGTTGACTCGACGGAATTGTGATACGGTTGACGTAAAAAAAAATTCGCACCAGTTCATTCTACCTACCCATAAACAGCGTACACACTTTCAGGCAACCGCTGTTTCAATCGGCTGCCTCGGGTTTTTTTACTCATTTCCGCCCCGGGCATCGGCCATTTTGGACTTTTTTGGTAGTTGGCTCAGTTCGGGTTGCACAGGGCGGTTTCACGACGCTTCGGGAGCTCAAATACCGCGAGCCATGCGGTTGCCACTTGTATACTACATTAACTATTCGTGTTTGCTCTGAATAATTGGGCTAAACCGATTGTCTAAGTATACAATCTTTTACGAGTATATTTCCAATTATGACATTGTAACTCGATTTACTATTAGGATAATATTATAATTTATGGGATAATACTATATTAGGTATATTGACTGTATCCTCATTTTACTGCAAACCACAAAAACTACAAAGTATTTTTCTTCAGCTGGTCATAATGTACCCAACTCATTCAGGAAAATATTCCAAGAAATTATAATGTGATTCCATGAACTGTGTCATGAATATGTGATTCATTACGAATCATTTCTATTAACCAATGTAGGTAGAAGGTACCCGTTTACCCGTTTTCGTATTATAATAAATACTTTTATTGAACAAATACAAAATGTTTATTCACATGTAAATAACATAATATGGTAGTCGAATTCTCCAATATCTATACAGACAAACTTTCAAAAATATGTACACATGTGGCTTATGTCAGTAACTATAAAGTCTCTGTATAGATATTTTTGATAGGTTGTCTGTGTAGATATTGGAGAACTCGACTGTACATTAAATAAAAATAACAATCAAACCGAACCTGGTTTAGATAATGATAGATGTCTCCCACATCAGGCCCCTGCGGCTCCGTTCCGTTCCCCCTCTGCACGTCTATCATGGGACGGCCGCGGCATACTCTCGATTTTCCTCGCACTTGTTCCCACTTGTGCACTTGTTCTAAGTGTTCTAATAAGAGAGAGACGGATAGTGCGAGAAAAATCGAGAGAGCTCGCGCGCCGTCGCGTGATAGCCGCGTGCAAGCCGTGCTGGATCGCTATGCTGATCCGTTGAGTGAGGATCGAGCCAGCTCTCTGGTCCCCAGTAGTCTGGACAAGCTTTTGACAGCTTTAATTTATGTATATACATCTTTGGGGGTGCGGTATGTCCAGCAGTGGACGTCATTCGGCTGAAATGGTGATGATGATTAGCAGTGATCTTAACTTTTGTAGCATTTTTGATGCAGCGTAGTGTTTTGTTAACGGAATTGTTACTTATAAATAATTTCAATCGTAATGCTTAATTAGCGTTAATATCGTTCATATTAAGCATAATTAACAATTTTGATTGATGTTGTCTATACCAATTCCGTTAAGAACACTACGCTGCACCAGAAATGCTGCAAAAGTTACGATCACTGATGATTAGGTACATAGCACAGACCTGTTCACATGGCACATCGATATCTGTCTTTGAATTTCTGCCAGTGTTTCTAGAAATTCATCCGTACCTAAGCTATTATCGAGGCATACTTCGTGTGCAATAAACATTTTGAGCTTTGAGCTTATAAGCTCACCGAGCATCCTCTTCCGCGTATTGTAAACAACGAAAGCAAACCCGGGGCATAAAATATACATAGTCCATGTCCATCGAAAAAGTTCATTCTGTATACCGGTGAAATATTTTGTTTAATCGGATGAGCGGGTTCGTTGTTAATCTCCTTTATACAAACTTACAAAGCTACAATCTCAGTCTTTTTTTGTCTTAATAATATTTCTCTTTAGGTACTTAAGTACCTACTTATAAAGTAATGTGTATGTTCCTTAAAAGTGTAGATATATAATCCTTGCAACACAATGTCTCCATTTCTAACCGTATTGCTTTCAATGATCAACTCGCCTCTGAATGGCGTCGAATGAGTTGTAATTGACTGAAGTAACTGCCACTAACCACGGCTTGTAGCATGCATGCACCAGCATAAGAAGACACCTATTCTGAGGAGACCTGTAAAACATAAGAGGTCTCGGTTATCTGGTAGAGAAGTAGTTGAATTTTATTTATATACCGTTCAGCCTACGCCGATGCTCCGTACCGTAAGAGCTGTGGTGGCTTATTAGCGAAATTGTTATGATTCTAGCATAAATTTGTGTTTAAATTTATCAACTAGCTAGGTGGTACAAATGATTTTCTTGCCCCTCGTGATATCCCTGACCCCATACGACCACTCTCCTATTTTAGAACATCAAGAGATTACCATCCCTTTATTCTATGTGTCGGACACTCCAATTTGAGGTCAGAGGTTTCCTTTTTAACCGACTTCAAACCACAACCATCTGACCTGCCTCTTCCGCAAGAATTACCATAATTTCCTCCAATGTCGATTACTAGCATAGCTCACGCATGTGTCAATGACCGTAGGCGATGATGACGTAGTCAAACCGTATACTCACATCTCACTACCTTATGTGATTCACGTCGCCCAGCGAATTCGCCCAACCTTGACTGGGATGATGTCAAGTATGACTTAATTACATAACATAACGTTATCTGGCGTGTGAGTAACACCGTTAACATGGCGTTGCAGAAGGCGGTAATGATTCATTATAGCAATCGCTTTTTGACAAGAATCTATTGGCATGTCATCGATATAACAAATGAGCTGTCGAGAACCCGCGAGCCTATCTTTTTTTTTAATTTCGTGAAACTAAATCGGCCAAAAGTTACATACACATACTTACATACATTCACGCCTTTATCCCTAAAAGGGGTAGGCAGAGCTCATGAACTATTCCAGTATATAACATTTATAAAAATTATATACAATTATAGAACCTGCTCAAGAAATTCACGACAAATAGTTGAGTAATGGCCGGACATACGAAATATTGTTTGTCCAAGAAGAAACGGAGAACTTCGTTCGCCTCGCTCCCTCTGTCCTCCTCTACAGGTTCTCAACCGATTCTCGTGAAATTTTGTGAGCAGGTTCGTTATTTATATAATTTTTTTGTCGTGTAATTTTTATATAAACAAAAAAAAAAATTTTAATGACTTGCTCGCGAGTTCTACAGCTCACAGAACCACTAGTCGGTATACTATATGTTATTAGGAAATGACTTGCATATCACCCTTACACGCCACTGCTCGGAAATATGGCAAAAGTTGGTCAGAATTCAGGCTTCAAAGCTAGTGTTAGTTGGAGATCGTACGAACAGGCCAACTATGAGTTCAAACTGTCCAACAATGTTATTGTTGCACAGTTTGAACACCGATTCGCATAATCTCAGCCCCGCCCCTCCGTACGCGAGTGGGACCGCGCTAAAGTGTTAAGGGGCTCCCTTGGGGCTCCCATACGCCAATGACCTTCGATCTGAATCACTTGGTTTTCTTATGTTTATTGTAGGTTTTATACTAAAAAAAAGGCTTTTAGCAATAAAGTATCCCATATTTACTTCAAAGTTCATTGTTTTCGAGATATTTAGCATCAAAGTAGAAAAATTTTAGGCCAAAAAACTGGCCATAACGGTGCATTAAGTGAAAAGATGAAACTGTCATGTGCGTTGCGTTATACTTATTTAAATGTAATAAATAGTACATTGTGATACAAATGAGGTATGTTGATAATTAATCAGAGGCGAAATTGTTCACGCGAACCGCAGGTGACCATGATAAGAAAGCCGAGGTTGTAATTATCAAAGCTCACGCGTTTCGTACGACGTTTTTCAACACATTTTGCGAGGAAAAAATCCTTTTCATAATACGAAAATTGTATAGACCCGTCAAGTTACTTTCTTTACTTAATGTTTTTACTCACAATGGCACAACGCCAAGAATTCCAGTGGCATCCATTCTATTTATACCTTTTCTAGTCACCACGAGTCAACATTTTTGATAATAACTAAACAAGCATTAACCGCTCACTTGATTCCGGATTTTAAAAAACGTACCTAGCTTAAACTGCTTAAGATTTTTCATTATCAAGGCAGCCCATACTTCGATTAGGAACTGTGGTTGCCACAAGCAAGTGAGTGGTTGACAATGTTTACATATATTTGTGAAGTAATGGGCAATCCACATTAAGTGATTTTACCCCAATTTGTCAGGACATGTCGAAGTCAGAGTTGGGTGTAGCGTACAGACGTAACAACTGCAACTACAATTCCATTCAGTGTGGCCAGTTAACAGTAAGAAAGCGAAAATTGCCGCATTCAAACGGTCCTGCGAAGCGGACTGCAAGATTGTTAATAACCGATGAGATAGGGCAAGACAGCACGATCTACACACGGCCGCGACATACTCTCGATTTCTCTCGCTCTATACCTCTTGTTCTAATAAGAGAAAGACGGATAGTACGAGAAAAATCGAGAGAGCTCGCGCGCTGTCGAGCCGATATAGCCGATGATAGCCGTGCAGCACACAAAAATCGAGAGTATGTCACGGCCGTCTCATGATAGACGTGCTGTCTCATCGGTTATTAATAATCTTGCAGTCCGCTTCGCAGGATCGTTTAAATGCGGCAATTTTTGCTTTCTTTCTGTTAACTGGCCACACTGAATGAAATCATAGTTGCAAAACACCAATTTAAAAAAAAAAACTAAATTACAGTGTAAAATATTATTACAATATTCTTCAGTATATGTTTTTTAATTTTCGTTTAAATTTATTTGAATGAAATTTGACAGAGAAAAAACACTTGGCAGATCATGCAAATTCCATGGTCCAAATTGTGATTTTCATGCAATTAGTCCGGACAACTCGTTTGACGGTTGGAACATGCATCCAGACGATACCAATTAGTCAGATTCTGATGAATTGGGGCTGACAAATCACGTAATGTGGATTGCCCATAACCATAAGTTTTTTTTTTCGTGAAGTTTGCGCAGTGCGCGCGCATGTGTAAAGCCAGACTTGGATGAAATCTCTAAACAGCCAATACAAAATTAAATAAATATTTTCGTTTTATAATGTTATCTTTATTAATTCATGTAAAATGTTATCAAAAGTGAATACTTTTACTAAATTAAACGTTTCTATATCATATCCAAAAATAAATAGTCATTAACAAAAAGGATTAAACTGGTAGAGTAAGAATCCATTTGCCGAGAATTAAAAAAAAGCTGTCCATTCTGTACAACCCGGTTAATTTAAGAGTGCACCGTGTTCATGCATACATCTTGCTCCAAGGTGCCAACGTGACTTAATCGGGATATAACCATAAAACAGTGTTGTTATGTTATAAAACATGCGTGTTAATATCCAGGATTATGAGCCTTAGTTGAAATAGTAAATTACGTAACTAAGGGCGGTGAATTCGTGAATTCCCCAGACCGCAGATGTTTGTGTCCAAAAATATGCGCTCTGGGGCTTTACGAATAATCGCCTGTATTGAGTACAACATTTTACGTCTTCACCTGGCCACAATGCGAGTTTTCCCGTACGCGCAGCATGCAGTAAAACTCTCATTATATATAACACATTTTATTTTGGTATTTTTGTAACACTGAATTGTGAAGATATCTTTGACCTCGACTGTACATTTCATTCATAAAATGGTAGTACAGAATATCACGTCAGTTAAAGCTTGCTATTTACATCGATTTTCCTTATCAGTTTTCGCAAAAGATATTGACAAACACGAGAACAGATTAAGTAAATTTAGATTTTCCTGTGAAGTCTTATCTTTACCTACTCGAAAAGTAACAACAGTCAGTCGTCATGGATGACTTATGTCAATAATCGATGTCGGACGATGACGGAGGCGCTTCAAAACGTTGCCACGTAATAGATTAGACAAATCGTTTTAACACGCTTTGACGCATATTACCATAAAAGGATACCACTAAATCGGCACAACATATGTTATAAGGATTTCGCCGATTATTTTGCTATTCCGAAGTTGGTGACGGGCAATAATCGCATCCGGCACCCTTTATTTTAGGGGCGATTCGAAATAACGAACCTTAGTGCTGTTTCTAGATTCTCAAAACTGCGTCCCCGCTTAAAGAATAGGTTTAGGTCATTCCACGCACGGGAAAAAACAATACTACACTTTTCGAAAATCGCTTTTTTGTACAAATGTGGATGAATTTGTAAAGTTTTTACCATATTTGCTTCCAACAGACAAATTTTTTTTTATTTAAACTTCATTCCACTAAAAAAAATCGCACAACAGGCGGACTTAATGCCATACGGCATTCTCTACCAGTCAAACCCTAAGGCAAAGCGGAATATTATATTCATATTATTTGATTATCTCGTTGACCCAACCATGTGCTAGGAAAGCCTATAGTCGGACTTTCATACATTTGCGACCTTTGATTGTAGAGAATGGTTTTTTTTGTGGTAAGCACCACTAATGGCGTCTATTATTTTGCCCAAGTTTCAGCTTCTTATGTTTGACAGTTTCTGACTTATGTCACTTATACGGTTTTCAGAAAATAATGATTTTCTCATAAACTACCCACACAATATTTTTGAAATTATTAGTCCATATTCTATTAACTACGACCCATCTTTACAGAAAATATTAATATCACTTGTTTAAAAAAAAGAAGGAAATAAAAGGAATCGAAAAGTTCAAACTTTTTTTGTATATGTTACGAGATATCGACACCTACAGTTTTTGTTCATAAAGTGGGGTCTTAGTTGATAAAATATGAACTAATAATTTCAATAATATTGCGTGGGTCGTTTATGAGAAAATCATTATTTTCTGAAAACCGTATAAGTGACATAAGTCAGAAACTGTCAAACATAAGAAGCTGAAACTTGGGCAAAATAATAGACGCCATTATGGGTGCTTACCACAAAAAATCCATTCTCTACAATCAAAGGTCGCAAATGTATAAAAGTCCGACTATAGCCTTTCAAGACACTAATATTTGAAAAAATGTCTCGTAGTTCAGGTTGAGTTCAGGTATGTTGCAAATGTTGCTTCCCTTAGTCATCGGAAGCAAATTATTCACCAACTACATGAATGTTCAATTAGTCGAGAATAAAATATCTGTAAAAAACTAGCCAAGTCTCGATGGAGCTGCTTGTTTATCTCTAAAAAGTAATGAAATCTGTGAGACATTTTGTAGTACCAACTCTAAGGCATTCTTATTATTATTTATTTACTAACTAAATAAAATTCTGCAACTTGGCAATCACACAACCTTATTGCATTTAATAATAATAATTTAATAATTATAATTATTATTATTGCATTTATGGATAACTAAAACTATGTAGTATTGTGTAATTGCCAAGTCACAAAATTTTATTTAGTTAGCAAATAAAGAATAATAAGAATGCTTGAGACTTGGTACAACAAAATATCTTACAGATTTCATTACTTTTTAGAGATAAACGAGCTGCTCCATCGAGACTTGGCTAGTTTTTTACAGAATGTTTTTGATGGGATTTCACTTCTTTTTGTAAAAACGTGGGCTTATTGATTTATTTTATTATATTTTCTTATTTGACACAGTTTTTATTCTTTATAGGATAGATATATCTCTAATAGTTTGGTTGGGCTCTTGTGTTTTCTAATCAGGGTCACCAGGTACTCCAGATCTTCGATTATCCTAGTTTTTTATAGTTTTCCCTTTATGTGGCCATTAAACCCTAACTCTGTACCAAATTTCAGCTCTCTGAGTTTATGGGAAGTACTAGTTCTATTTTTATGATCATGAGTGAATGAGTGTCATAAATGCGAAATTTGCTTTCGCTTAACTTTCGAACTAAATGACCCACAGACTACAGACTTGAAATTTTGGATTTTAAGTATGTGATTATAGCTTACTAGATGACGAAAATTTCTGCGTTCTGGTCTTATCCAGAGGTTCTCAAATAGGGGCCTGAAAATGCGGCGAAATGGTTCCAGTAAAGGATGGTTTGACGCGTTAGCGCTAGTAGCTAGTGTTAGTAGTTGGTAGTGACCCTGCCTACGAAGCAAGAGGTCCTGGGTTCGAATCCCGGTAAGGGCGAACATTTATGTGATGAGCATGAATATTTGTTTCTGAGTCATGGATATTTTCTATGTATTTAAGTATTTATATCTATTATATATATCGTCGTCTAGTACCCATAACACAAGCCTTACTGAGCTTACTATGGGACTAGGTCGATTTGTGTAAGATTGTCCCCTTATATTTATTTATTTATGGTACGGCAGTGTTTGCTTCGCGCTCGACTTAGCGGGGGCACTGCCGTGCCCCCAGATTTACGTCCATTCTATTGAATGGGGATTACAAGTTTAATTGAGCGCATAAAATTGGTACAATATTTACGACTTTTATCGAGGTCAGTCGTACATCTGGGTGACTAAATAGAACTTGAACGGGTACATTAGGCTTTAGAATGTAGGTTACAGATGTAAAAATCTAGTTTAAATTGAAAAAAATGGTAACGTTAAAGTTTTCACTATTTTTTTCTGTTCGTGCAAAAATGTTATGCCAGTATCCGAGGATATTCAAAATCCTGTTCATTCCTTACCATCTTCTGCATAAAACATATTGATTGTAATTTTACATCGTATTGACGGAAGCGTAATAACTACGCATGTATAATCATTTTGTGGGAACAAAAATCACACTTGAAGATCAAAGATTACACAGGTCGCAGATATACTTAAAAGAAAAACCGTTTAAAGATTGTAGATTGTAACACTTAAAGTAAATCACCAGATAACAGCAGTTATCACAAGTATTACTCAACTTTTGTGTACATCGATTAAAGTAATCGCCGCTCCACACGATGGGCCATTCTAACCCATCATACAGGACGCGGCTATGCGGTAGAACGAGACATAAATATGTCTTACTCCCTTTAACGCATAGTTGCGTCCTGTATGATGGGTCAGGATGGCCCATCGTGTGGAGCGGCCATCAGAGTTCATAATAAAATGAGTTTGATTTTGACGAGGCGTTGAAATGGCTGGTTGCTTATTTTTTCTCTTAGCGGACATGCATTTCAAATTAAGAAATTGTATTATAATTTTGACTAATGACGTTATGTCAGAGTAGGTAAAAACATGATTGGTAAATTGTTGAAAGAGGTTGCCTGTACTTTTGATGAAGTAAAGCGGCAATTACACTTCGTCGTTCGCCGCATGCTGCATGCGGCGACCGCGAAAGTGTAAAGAACACGTTAGTCGGCCGCATTCGGCGATCGACATCTGCGACCGCATGCGGCATGCGGTCGCCGAATTCATTTTAAACTACTTAGGCCAACAAACGTCTTCTTTACACTAGTCTGTCCGCCTACAACTAAGCGTTCATGCGGCGAACGACGAAGTGTAATTGCCGCTTAATGCTGGCTGGTTATTAAGGTGCGTACACACCAAGCCAACGAACAGCTATGTATCTCACTCTAACAAATATCTGTCACATAAATGCTTGGCGTTCGTTGGTTGTTCGTTTGCTCAGTGTGTACCCACCATTACAATATTTTGAAATCCCGAGACAAATGTGAAACTTGTGAACTTAATATTCTTGGCAATGTCAATGAGCTTCTTTGTTTAAGATGTAGTAAATACTGCCACGAAGAATGTGTTCCCCTGTTTCATGAAAACAATATACCTATGATTGGATCATATTTGTATCACATTTCTTATTATCCTCACCGGGCAAGTTCCTCGTCGGATAGTGAGGATTGAATATTCATTCCTAAAGAGTTTATTGTTTAATTTTATGTTAATAAGCTTTTATTATGTTAACATTTTATTTGACCAAGTACTGAAAAAAAAGGCTAGTATTGAAAATACTGGCTAATAACTAGGTTAAACGTAATGTCCAATAAAACAATTAAATATATGAGCGGGATGTACTCGTAGTATTACTTTTATTTATTTTTACGTATTTTAATTTTATCATTCTTTACACCATTGTATTCCGACTTGATTTGTAATTCATATTATGATAATGTCCATAGTGTTATTTTAAACTAATTAAAGATACTTAGTATTAAATATATTAAGAAATAAATAATATCGTCCCCTAGTAAACACATGTTCCTTATTTTCAACATTCACTCATCATCATCTTCATTAATTTAAGAGTTATCCTCTTGTCGGTGGAGTATTCTCCATTTCTGTCTGTCGTACGCCAGCCCTTTGATTTGTTGATATGACACGACACCAGCTTTTTCCTTTATTTGGTCTATATAACTACGTCGTGGTCTTCCCCTGCCCCTCCTTCCTTCTATCTTTCCTTCCATTATGGTTTCAAAGATGTTGTCGTGCCGTATCAAATGACCAATCATTTTTCCCCCTCTAGTGCTGATGGTGTTCAAAATCGATCTCTTCTCTTTTACCCTTCTCATAACGTCCTCATTGTGGTGTTGGGCAGCAGTGGCATCAGTACTGGTAGAGGCGGAGGAAGCAGATTCTGGTAAGGCTCTAGACCAGACATCAAAAAGCGGGAAACCGGGTTTTGAGCTGCGGTGTGGAAGGCAAGTGGGGAAACCACCACACTATTTTCCCAAAAAAGGAGTATATGGAAATGCAACATTCACTACTTCCCCTAAAACAATAATATGGTCGATATCTCTTTGCAGGTGATCACAATTAGCATTCTATGCAAGCAAGATAGTTAAGTGGCCAGTTACTAACGATTTACCCTACCTATAGTAGAATTATTCCTATTTGCGTCATTTGACAGCTGTCATCCCAGTACAAATTATGTCAAATTTGACGTTTATTGTACTGGGATGACAGCTCTGTCATGACGCAAATAGGAATGCACCAACTATAGTGTCATTTTTGAAGTTAGCAATTAAGGCTACATTGCTACTTAGATGACCTATACATATTAAACGTCATAGTGTACATACCTACGCAATGTGTGCGAACTTGTACAATGACGTGATCTGTCTAGGGCAAGATTTATCGGTCAATGCATACAAATTTCCAATCAGCGACTAATATCCGATTGACTTCTAAGATAAAACATATTATGCATTTACTTAATATCAGAGAAGCTAGCTTTTGAAATAACTTCTAATTAGGACAGGCGGTCGATTATTAAAGGGTCGATTGTGAATACATAATAAAATACGGAATCGGTGGAGGGAACACATTCGTGCTCGAATGAAAATCACCAACCACGTCAGTCATGACGGACACGACTAAGAAGAGACACATTCATTTCGCAAGTGTGGAAATGAGCCCACGAAACATATTTATATCAATTTGATTACCGAAATGTGAGTATCTTATCGTTCCCCCAGCGAAGGTTTCATTTCAAGAGACCGCTGGATCCTTAGGGGAGGCGTCTGTTCAGCAGTGGGGGCGTATTTTGACTCATATAATGCTGTCTCAAGTGGAGCATTAGGGTTCATTATCACTGGGCGTTAGAACCCGCACCCCGCATGCGCGGAGCTCGTATCTTTAACAAATACAAGGATAGCACGAGCTTCCCGCCTGCGGGACGTAGACTCCGAGTATTAGTAAAAACCGGCCTTGAGACGTTACACTAAGAATTGATTTGATAAGAAGGTCGTTGATACCATTCGCTTTCATCCCCCGAAACTTGGTCACCGCGTAGGTACGGCGCCGTGCGTGGGCGGGGCGAAAGTGCGCTTTGATTGACTGATCCGACGACGTTGCGCGTGCGCTCGAATAAAAATCGACGCACCAATCATAGTGAGCCACAATTACCACGATTTTCTTTACAATTTGGACCTTGTTTTCTATTAAATTGTGCTCAAATTGAATTGTTTTTACTTGATGATTGTATCATGTTTTTACAATAGGTATCAGTTTCTATACAATTTTGCGAGCGTTATTAAGGACATGGCATATATTCAAAAGGTATTTTAAATCTTAAATTAGTATGATGTAATAGTAAATAGTTATCCAATCTCATATTCACAGACAATTTCATTAGCACCTATTATATGTGTGTATGTCGAAGCATTCATAGTATTATTTGTCTAGTGCAACTATATAAATAGCAAATATCAATATGAATTTAAGATTTTGAGCGCTGCTAAAATAAAAACCAATTTATATTATTGTGCTTACGACTACTGACACAGTTGGTGGATCAGACTCCCTAAAATGAGCCTGTGCAAGATAATACCTACATAACCGTTATGATAATCAAGCCACAATCTCACCAATTCCAATTTAGGATTATAAAAATTAATGCCTTTTCTTGGCGTAATCCGGAAATTTTGTGACAACGCATAAACTAAGCAAATTATATTTATCCGACAATCTTCGCTTACTCACAAAAACTTTCCCTTTCAACACACAAATAATGTACCTACCCACAGTAAAACCATGCATCTAGAATAAAATATGACTGGAAGAACCATTTACATCTGCAAAAATATTCATTTTGCTATTATTTAAAAAAAATAACGGAAATTCAACTTTAATTACAAGGCGTAAAGTTCAAGTTTGAACTTCGAGGTAGGCCGCAAATTAATGTTCAAATATTAACCAGCCATATATTTGTTAAAGTGTACGTGCAGTAAATAAAACTACTTTATAGATAATCGTATTGTTGCAATAAAAATGATGAGCGTAGGATTCAAAAAGTAGGTGGATCAGTGGCCTTACTGCGAAAGTGAAATTAATTACTGAGTCTATTGGAATGACTAATATTATTTACTGTAGGGATTTTATTTATTGTTTTGGTTAGTACGTGTGGAGTCATATATGTATGAGGTCACCAAGCAAGCAACTATTTATAGGGATAGGTAAAGACGCAGCAAAATTTCGATCTATTATTATTGAAGGATAGGCTAATCATAAAAATCATAAGAAATAAAAATAATGAACACGCTACTAAAAGAGACAGACACATAAAAAAGAATGTATTAATTAAACAGATAAATGCGAATAAAGTAAGAAATGATTCATCTGTTATGACAAAGATAATTTATGCCCCTCACAGCTTAACCAAGGCATAAGACAACAGCAAAAACGTTATCTTGGCGTACGTCAGAAATAGTCCGGCATATAAATTATCGCGAAAATCGCAGTTGATATTCTCTAAAGCTCGCTAGGAAAGTTACGCAAATTTTATGTAAGGATATCTTTCAACTTTCCATGATAGAGCTATAGACCAATCAAATTAGCAAAACCTGGACATAATTCGATAACGGTATTTTTTTTCTATGTTATGAAGTAAGTATTGTTAGCTAAAGGTAGTTAAGTTTTGATTAATCGTGCGTTAATTGTCATGCTATTTTAAGCAAAACCATTTTGGTGTTATTGGTATAGTAAAGCCCTTAATGATCGAGATTAGTAAAAACTTGTATTTCCCTTTGGTGTAACTTTCCCTTTGGTTTCAAAAAAACAAGAAACGTAGAAGAATTTGTCCGTTAAAATCTAATGTTATATGAAATGGGGTATAAACCTGGGCGTCACAGATGTCGTGAAAAGGACAAGTCTGAGTTACGTACGTGCCTGTCATCGCCCTTCCAAGAATGTACCTCCTCGTTAGTATTCATCATTATTTTAAAGGAAACGAACAAGAAACGCCTCGATGCATAATCACGCTGGCCAGTAATGATAACAATTACTTGCCATCGGCATGCAGAAATTATTTTGGCCTAGAAATAATCAGTAAGCGAGCTTGCATGTCCTTTTCGAGTAAATACGTGTTATATTAATGAAGTAAATGAGAGGTTCGAAAGGCAATTTTCGTGAAAAATGTGGCACGGTATCATGTAACACTGCGATACGTCATATTTAGGCCTTGCTTAACAAGCTTAGTTAGTGAGAAATTTAAGTGTTACGTTAAGTCGAGGTAAATCTTAACAATTTGAATTTTAAGTATGTGTTTTAGGACGTACGCACGGAATGGGAAAAATATTGATATGTGTCACTTAAAATTAAGCTGAACAGAAGTAAAACGACGCGCACATTTAAGTCTCTCTACGTAGATCGTCTTGCTTCTTCTTCTTCACTTTAAGGACTCTCAAACGTTCATCTGTATTACTAATAGGAGGTAACATCTACTTGATACCAAAATAATTGTGCTCAATCGTTCTCACGTACGATTAGTAAGCAAACTAATCAGACAATCAGTTGATCATCAATACTAATCCCATACAATCATGAAAACCTACACATCACGCATTAAATCGCTTTCACTTCACCGACATCGGAAACCACTCAAATAAACAACACTTATCTGTACTCACAATAAGCAATTTATCATAAGCAAAGTTGATGTTACACTTACCCAGTAACAGGAGGAGAGAGCAGACTATGGCCTTGATACTGATTCGCACCACTGCATAAAAATATCTATTGGTGTCACTTTTTCAAGCCTGACCCGAGCATATGCAAATGTAGGTACCGCAAAGAGTACGTCGACCTTGAAGTCTATTCGACTCGACACGTCGGTTTCAATCCAAAATTATGTTGCACGCACTCATTCCGATAGGTTAGGACTTGGGAGTGAGCACGCTCGACAAAGAATACATTTTGATATCATACTTGAAGCCAGATAGACCTCCTTGCGATTGCCGCCCACGATTAGTGAATCAATGCTCGTAGAGTAAGTGTCGGGAGCTGCTAGTATAGTGACCTACTGGTTTCCGTGGGGCTGTGGGCGGTTGGCGTTTCGTACTTTTGGCGGAACACAGGTGATGTCGTTGACACATTATGATACCTTAAGTGTCGCTGGCAATTTATTACATTTCTAAATACTCCAATCAACAGCGGATGATTGCTAATATGCAACTTGAAGGATTAAAGTTGCGGTAAAATATAAATAAAACAAAACACCCTTTATTTTCACCTTTACAAATTTAAAATATAAACTTGAATTATACACTATCTGTGGTGTGGGGGATTTGCCTCTCGGCATAGGCCTCCCTTAAAATCCTCTATTCATTTCTATCTGTTGCAGTTCATCGAAAAGATAGGTAAAAGAAGACAGGTAGAGTAGACCATTACGCAGATGGGAGGTTGAAATAAAGGCAGTTGCAGGACCGACTTGCTGGAGACGGACTGCAACAAATATAATGCATAGATAAGATAAGATAAGATAAGATAAGATACATTTATTGTCAAAACTGTGTACATTGTGATAACATGTTATAAACAAACAAAACAACAACAATATATAGGTAATATACGTCCCTACAGGTAAGATTATAACGTATGTTGGTGACGATATTGAAGCGGTGATCATGTAACATAATGGCTCTCTTGATTCTTCAATGGATTGACGTATTTTACTAAGTATAGATTACAATTAATTATTTTTACTCATACTCGTAATGACAACACAAACAACTATCGTTTTAAATATAGAATCTGTTGTAATAACGGTAAGATTTTATGCGGAAGGCGGGTAAGAAGATGCATACATATGTATTTTTCAATAAGTAAGAAAAGGATGGCCTGAATTCTCGTTTGATCTTGGCCAGAGTATTCAGGCGGCATTAATGTAGTTATAGTAAATACACGTGAACTTTGTGATGAGGCACGAAATGTCTCTGATGATTTAAGTACTTACCGATTAGCGCTAAAAGTGGCGCTAACAGACGTCATAGTCATAAAATCAACATTGTTTCACACATTACTTGTAATTAAATACACCAGTTAAATCCTATCCTAACAATTTATGATTTTGTTATTCTTTTAGCACAGATTGCGCACGCCTCGACCGCCTGACAAA
The DNA here is from genome assembly GCA_945867215.1 of Epinotia demarniana. NCBI lineage: Eukaryota > Metazoa > Arthropoda > Insecta > Lepidoptera > Tortricidae > Epinotia > Epinotia demarniana. The sequence goes on along the minus strand of OX244272.1, from coordinate 18,260,450 downwards.
GTTTTTGCACGTCAAAGAAATGTCTCCTGCTTTTTCCTGCATTCGTTATAATTTAGGATGGGGATTGGGGGACTAAGAAAAAGGAAACAGCAGCCGATAAAGATCACGAACCCGTCGGATCGACGCAGTGAAGGAAATCTGTAAAGGAAACTTGCAGACGTTTATCCGGATGGCCGAAAACCGATTGCCCAGGGCGCAAAGCGTAGCAAAAAGTTAAAAGTAAACGTAGTATCCGCTCACTTGATTTTTAAGAAGGTATCAAATTGCATCCAATTATTCTTTATCAACGAAGTCCATACTTCGCTTGGCAACCACAGTTGCCTCCATCACTTTAGGGGTGCACAAAACTGGCAACTTTGGTTGCCACAAGCAAGTGAGTGAGTATGGAGAAATGCAAACCTTAAAAAGTTAAAAGATTCAGTCGCGACCCCTAAATCTTATCCAAAAATAAGAATAAAAAAATATACATTATTTTTTCGGTTTTTAAGGACCAATCTATTAACAGTCTTAAATTCTTATTAAATTATTACATACTAGCTTCTGCCCGCGACTTCGTCCGCGTGGAACTCGTTTATATCGCAGCTCCATACAAACTTTTACCCCCCATTTCACCCCCTTAGGGGATGATTTCGGCGATGAAAACTATCCTATGTCACTCTCCATCCCTTCAACTATCTCTACTTATAAAAAATCACGTCAATTCGTCGCTCCGTTTTGCCGTGAAAGACGGACAAACAAACACACAGTTTCCCATTTATAATATTAGTATGCTAGGCTTCCTGGCGGAACTGGGTTGGCACGAATGACAGTAGTGCCAATAACCCATACGCAAAATAGGCGCTACTATGACGTCGAGTTGCGGAAACCCAGCCCGCGTACACCTATAACCTATATTATATAAGTACGCGTTTCATTGCGATCAAGCTCAAGCACCATCCCCGGCACCTGGCTTCTACAAGCATATCCGACTGCAAGCGGACCCTATAACAGAACTGTAGGTAGGTACGTTTTTTTCGTAGTTTAGAGCACGAGTGCACCTTTTGTTTTAATAAAGGACTCACTTCGACTTGTGACAGTATAAATACTAGTCGAATTCGGTCGTTTAATAAAACAAAATCAAAATATATTAAAAAAAATCGCGAAATTCATATCTGAGACTAGAGACCGAATGACAGACCGTGGTTATTAGGTATTGATTGAGTTGGTTGAGCTAATTATTGCTTGTGTTCCCGTGACGCACAATATCTAGATCAGCTATTCTCGAACGGCGGCCTGCCGAGCTTTTGCGAGTAGCCCGCCATCCACAATGCGCTCCTAATAACCAACCACTACATCTATCTACCTTATGGCCTGGGGCTCCTCTGCTAAAATGTCTTTGCGGCCCACGTAGAAAAAAGGTAGAGTATGGCTTATCTAGATAATGAGATGAGGTTTAATTTAATATTAAAATCTTTTTAGTTTTACAGTTTTAGTTCGGATCTAGGTAGGTAAGTACAGTACCTACAATCATGTACCTAATCCATAAAATAGTACATGGACTTTGTGGCAGTTAATATTTATTGGTCACTAAAATGAATACTTAGGTACTTAGGCCAGTAATTTTGCGTAAGTGCCTCCCACGCCGCAACCTTTACATTACAACAGCCGTAGTAACATCCAAATAATACCCAATTAAACATTTGACTGCAAAACTAACTGAAAAATAGTCTCGTTGCAAATACACGTGACAATTTGTTGGAACTAGTTTATATGGACTCATTTCCCAAAGGTTGGTGACACAAGCGGAGGCCTCTATTCAACTCTTTTTGTTAGAAAGAGACAAAGAGACTTACGTTTGTTTTATGGTGGGTACACACTGAGCAATCGGACGACCAACGAACGCGAAGCATTTACGTGACAGCTATTTGTTAGAGTGAGATACATAGCCTTTCGTTGGCTTGGTGTGTACCCACCATTACAATTATTGTGGAATGGGTTCTATTCATCTGGCGAATTCGACTGCGTAGAGCGTTTGGCTGTCTAATTCAAATTCAAATAATTTATTGCACTCGTGTTAGAATACAGGGTCCTTGAATTCGGTATTCAACATGAACTATGTAATGGCACAGCAATTAAATTAATTATAATTTAAATAATAATAATTGTTACATTTTATTTTAATTTTTGAGTTGATTAACGTTAAAAATGTATTGACAAAAATATATAAAAGTTCGAATATTATTAACAGATAAAATTCTCATGAGAAAAATGTCAGTATAATTAACTAATAATAATTCATAATATCAATCTATTACCTACAATTACAATGATGTCCACTCTTCATACTCATCATCAAAAAAAAACATCTAATGTATAATATTTTTGTAAGGTATAAATAACAGTTTTGAGAGCGGGAATATTGCGGGAAAAGGCTGTAATTATTTTTCTAATACATCTGACGACCCCGTTTCAGCAAGCCGTAACGTACATTATCAGTTCATTTGGTGGTACTTTAACGAGTATAATGATTACACAACCGGCAATCAAGGAAATCTTTCGGCCGAAGAAAAGTTTAGGTATTAGTGGTTATACCTTTTGCGTAACGACTTAACGAAAATATATCCTTATTAATTACAATATGTTGACATTGTCTTACATTTAATTAAACCGCAAAAAATGCACCAGTGAAAAACAATAGTCGAGTCAATTTAACACGCTTGTTAACATGCGGTCAGCTACTTTTGATCAGGATAAATTTGGATCCCCACTTCGCATCGCAATGTCATTTCAATATATTGCGCACGCTTACTTCCGTGCTCTAACGTGTCAGAAGAAGCCCAATGCGTTGAAAACACATACGATGCGAAGTGATGAGACGAATAGATCTACAGTTTTTGCACACTATGGCTGAATTGAGACAATGTTCATCATTGTAATGAATCACAATGACAATCAATCCTTAAGTGGGATATGAGGTGAAATATTCTCCTCATTAGGGGGCACTAAATGTATTGATTTGTAATTAAATTAAAATTAGTGGAGCGCACTCATGATGACACTCCGGGCTTGAAGAACGTTGAAGTGATATCATACAAAGCCACCCCCTCTGGTTCTTCCACAGTCACTAGCGTGTTTACCACATTGTTTTATGAAAGGCTCTCACAGAAAAGGCACAAAACGAATGTCCAATAAGATTCCATTCCATAAAAGGACTGTCGATATCCCATTGTCTAATTGTCTATTGCTTATAAATACTAACAAATATGTAAATACAATCTTGTTTTCTACTATACTTGTATATGGTCAGAAAAGGCTGTGTGTCTCGTTTATTCTTTCAAGTATTTAGGCTCTTTTGCAAGTAACAGATTGGATACTCTGTGATTAGCCAGTAGTGAATAATTATGAACAATATGATTGGTAGCGGCTTTTAATTGACAAGTCTCAACGCCTTCCACCCACTCGTCGAGGTGGACGGCGCGACAACAATGGGAAACATTGTGGTTTAAATGACAAATGTTTTGCACGGACGTCCAAACATATTTCTGACGTGCTACCCTTGATAGTTATCAGTACCTACGTCATAGCATAATTTCTTATATCTAAATACCTACCTTAGAAAGGACGTTTAGGTACCTATGTATACAATTCAAATGATCAGAAAGGATAGCTTCAAATTTTAAAAAAATATTTGGAGTAAAATCGTGATTGCATAAAAATATTGCCACACTTGTGCTCATAATATTTGAAGAGTCCAAAGTATCATTCCTGAATGGAGTTATAAGAGAAGTTTTTTTCAAGTTCTAAGAACTAAAAAATACTTGGAGTGAAAATCATAAAGATATCTTAGTGTATGCGAAATATGAACAGAAACATACTCATATTTAGTATAATAAATAATACAAGGGTCATGGGCTTTTTCGTCAATAAGTCTTCCGAACGTATAATTATAACTAAGACACGCAAAATCAACCAATTGTATTGTATCAGTGAGTAAGTGAGTGATGTCAACCAATATCGAGCGACAACCGAGAACTACACCAATTCTGCTAAATGAAATGGAGCGCCCTGTAATTAGAGTAAGTAAGACATATCTCAAGACTTTCTCTCATTCCACCCATTCGAATAATAAAAGACGCACGGAAGGCTACATAGATGCTTACATAAAACTGACAGGGCAAAAAAGGCTAATTCCTCAAGACTGGCCAGCTAATGACGGCCTCTTTATACCACAACCCGTCCTGTATTTCCTGTTCCGTGCGAGTACAAAATTGCTCTCAGAGTTTAAATTCCATCACTATTGTGGAAGTAAATCGGTTCTCAGATTTTTCATTTGCTTTGTTTGAATATGTATGTTGTTGCGTAATTTAATTGTGGATTGAATAAGGTGCGCGGCAGGTTTGAGACGTTGCGGAGGGAATTGTGTGATAATGATAATTGGAGCTCATTTTATTGGATTATAAACTTATACTTACTATTGGAGCTGGTGCTGCACTAAGCGAACATTGTTTGTGCACATTTTAAAAGACCTTAAAGGTTCAAGAAATCGTTTAGGGCTTACAAAAGAGAGAAAAAGATTTAACTGAATTGGTAACAGAACTTCGCAAATCCTCCACTCGCTCTCATGGTCGGGCGTGGCTATTTACCTAAATTAAATAAAGTAAACAGAACGAGCATTATTCTTACCTTTACTTAACAATGCAAATTATTGTCCTTGTAGGATTATGCATTTCAATTATAGAAGTGTTGGCAGGCTAAGCTAAAATGTGTCTGGTTTCAGTGGACAATAGATCATTATAGATTGTAAAGTAAGCCTGGATGACGCGGCAGGCAATGCCCATCTTATTAGTAAACCGTCCGGTGGTTACCATTACCACCTAGTGGCAGTTAGAGCTTTAAACAATTCAGCAGTCCTTAAACATAACTAGCCCTTAGTGCTCTATCGCTGTAATATGATTGTTAATTTATTTCAATTACATTTCATAATAATGTTTAAATTTGTCAGGTTTGTTCATGAATAATATCCCAAAAGAAAAAGGTTCCTAATCTTCTTCTGCTATTTGTGAAAACTGTCGGTGGTAATAAATAATATGCGCTAGTACTGTGCCGTTGCCGTAATTAGTATTTCTATAGGATCATTATCAGTCCTAATTTGTATAGGAAGGGCTTGAGAATATTGCTGGCAAATACTCATCACTAGAGCGCAATATAATTTGTGGAAGTGTTGTTAAGTTGGGAATAAGTATAGCTAGTTTTTGTTCGATATATGTTTAAGTTCGACGACCCCATTTGTGTTTCTTTCTTATGTCACGTACGTTTTCTAATAAATGGTTCGCACCAATACGAAAACATGATATTGACATTCGATATGTGATACGATAATTTCTAAGTCTATTGCACTATTAATATGTTAAAATCGTGACTTAGACGCGTACATTTTTTACACTTTCTAAGTATCAAATATCAAACAAAAGGTAGAAACTACAGTTGAAAAAAAAAGAGTAACAAATTGGTACATGGTTAATTACCATGAGTGACCAATAATAGCCAATGTCTCAATTTTTGCAACATTTTTGTGAACAATTACTAAACTGAAATCTGTGGGAACCATTTGCATTACCCCCAATCCAATCTCACCTTTTTTATTCGAAAGAACTTCTCACCAAAGTACAGTCAAAAAAGCTGTTCTGTGTGCACCTTGCATAGAATTTTGTATTCATGGAGAGTCACTTTTCTCTGCAGCATTGTACATAGCACAAGTAGCAGTTAGTCGTCAGAAATCGTAATTACCGTCCAACATTTGCATCAGCCCGTGTCACGTGTCAAATTCTACAATTTGCATGTACATACACCACAGTCACGCTACGGGTATTCCTATTTTTTGCAAACGTAACATTTCTGTGTATCACTAACGTAAGTGCTCCGTGGGTAAGTATTCTCGCGGCATAATTGTCAATAGCTATTACGTTAAGATGATCAGATCTTTTCCCATCTGCACTAGATGCAACTGTAACAATAGATACGGCAATGGGAGTGAAGTTCATCTTAAGCAATGGCTGTTTCGGTAAAAAAACAGACTTGTTGAATACGCCACAAAACACATAAAAACATTGTACATACCTAACTAAGAACTTCGAAATACCAGCCATAAAACAGCTTAACACTCATTAACTGATTGTTTCAATGTGAATCGTCGTTATTTAATGACCTTATTTTCTCCGAATTATTGATCCTTTTACACGAAAAAAGAATACGTGCTGTTTCAATTCTGAAAGGTACAGCTATTTTGAAATTGTTTTGCAATCGTATAAGCACAGCCATAATCGCAGCGTAAGCGTAAATGGGATCATAGAAACATAAAATAAACGGAAAGGGAGGGAGAGAGAAAGACCAAGAAATTAACAAATATGAATTAAATTGTGACACCAAAATTTACAACATCATCAATTGCTTGGAGGTATAGATTTTTCATCTCGCAAAAGCAGGCAATATGTTCACATAAAATGGGCACAACAAAGATTACGGCGACAGAAAAATTCTACCTGTACCTCAAAATCACAAGTCATGACAACATAACCGTTTGTATCTGAAGTAATAAAACATAGACTCATCTATCCATCCACATCATATAAATGTCCAAGGACTGCAAGCGCCGTGGGAGCGATGCACCGTATTCAAATAGCTTTACTGAAGAAAAAACCGTTTTATGGAAAACCTTTCCAGTTTTTCCGGTAATGTTGCATCGTGCTTGAGATGACTCCTCCGAACGGGATCGCGTAATTGTACCACTGACTTTTATATTCAAATGAGCCTTTGTGAATAAATATGCGTTTTACGTTTTAAACTATGGGCTTTCCCGGGCCGTTGGGCGATTGAGACTTATTCTTTGTTTATTGTCATATTTCTTTAAATAAGTAAATAGCTCAAAGTTGACCTCAAAACGATTACATGTAAAGTTTCTTGTTTATGCTTTATGCCTTTTTTTGAAGAATGGTGCGAACTACTTAAGGATTTAATAGGCATGATTGACAATGGAGATGGTTTTGTCATAAACCGACGTCAAAATATATTCATGAATTGACATTTCCGAACCTATCACGGTCAAATATAAATAAATACTCATTACTCTTGTTCGGTAGTAACTATGCGGCTGTCAAGCGGCGGTCGTGGGTTCGAATATCAGCTCGTACCAATGAGTTTTTCGGAACTTATGTCCGGAATATTTACCGTTCGCTTTCCGGTGAAGGAAAACATCGTGAGCAAACCGTTCTAATTCCAATAAGGTCTAGTTTTCCCTCTGGGTTGGAAATTCAGATGGCAGTCAAATTTGTGCCTATGCCTAATCTTGAGATTACGTGTCAAAGCGTTCCCCGGGCTCCTTTAGGACACGACTGGTTATAGCGCTAGGAGGATGAATGGGTATAATACACTATACACTAAAATAAATGAATAAATACATGAAATTCATGAAAAATATCCAAGATTCAGGAACGTATTATTCACGCCGCCAATCGGATATATACCGTATTCCGGATAAATACGGTATAAACCTTTACTGGGTTTTAATAACCTACTGGAATAAACCCGTGACCGCCAGCGTTGTGATCAATACCAACTAGGCTAAATTGGTCGTGACATAACAATTACATTTGGATAACAGTTTCAGTGAAATAGCTAACCATATTTGACAAATCCTAGCATTACATTCACTACAATAACATATCTATATGCTTGCAAAAACTAATCCGTTCTGAGTTAATACTTCAATCCCATGTCACTTTTTCCACACAAAAGTTATAAAGAGAACCGAAATATTTATCCCCTGGTTAAAATTTATGGTTATAACAAGGGTCAAGACCAAATTTATCGCGCATTCAATCTTGTTCCTAAACCAATAGCTGGTTTTGTGGTTTCGCCAACTTCATCGGTTTGGTGGATGGTTATAATTTAGGTTAACGTTTAGGTCTTCTTATTTTGTTTTAATTTAATATATTTTACTGTCGTTTATCCTTCATTTATCCTCCATCTTCCGTTTAACAATTGCACCTTTAGAACAACTTAATTAAGATTCAAAATTTATAACATAGGCTGAGCCTGAAATTAGGTATATGCATATTATTATTATTTTATTACCAGATATCAGCGCAACGATCGTTTTCAGACCAATAATACTAAAGGTGTAGTATGATTGGTCTAAAAACTATCATGTTATTCCTTTTTTAACGACTAATTAAAATAAATAGCATTTTTGGCAGCAAGGTCTTCCGTTACTTCCTTTGCTACTCACGCAATTCCTTCAGGAGTGCAGTCGTTTTCTTCTTTGTTCATTTTAAAATAAATGCACAATTTTTCCTTGACACAGGAATAAAATTTTAGTGGGTGTACACCATTTTTTTACAATCCCTTTAAATACCTGGGCAATCAAAATATATGACACCTTTTGTTTAATTTGTTTGCGATTGCCATCCGAAGGAATCCGAATCCGGATCCGAACGGATGCGTTTTTGACTATTATCTATTATCGCCGTCATTCTGTCATTGTATTTGAGTTGGTGCTATATATAGATACTTACCGTACAGGAGTAGAAAAGATAACTTTAAACACAGTTTATATTTTATTATATCGTAATTAAACTTGGTGCTGGTAGGTGGTACCGTGAGGTGCTGCGTAAATGTAAATAAACTGGAATCGTTCCTTGGGAATATTCCTCGTTACTTACAACATACAAATACAAACTTAAAGTTAATAAAATATAATTTTTCATACTCGCCGCGGCGTCTTCACGCCACGGGCTAAAATAACTTGTCTTTATGTCATTAACCGAACCGCATACTATTAAAGTAACAGTACATATTTTTAGGTACTTGAACATAATTCGATGCAAATCTGCAGGTGTGATTTTACAGTTACTCGTATCGTTATATAAAAGTTCTTATTTTCGAACTGAGGACAACTGTTACTCTCGTACGCGGGAGCTACCTAGTCTACCTACCACAACCATGCACGTGTCCCCTGGTTGGTGCTAAAAAGTGACTAACTTTAAAGGCGAAGAAATGTATGCCATACGATTAAATAAATTTTGGAACTTTATTTACGCATAGTGAGGTTTCCTCTACATTCATACATCATTCTACAGGGGAAGAAAATATCAATTCTTACCTTTCAAAATGCTTAAAAGCATATTTGTAATGCACAAATACCTAATTAAACCTACATTTATTCATATTATAAGATAAGGAGATATTTAAATTGCCATTAACCAGTGAATTAATTTATAAAACGTTCACGAATGTCAAATTTAATTATGTTCATATAAATGTCATATTTTATTCAAAATTACATGAACAACCAATTATATATATATCAAAATTGATCGGTTGGCATAGTTCCTTTCAGACACAAGAATACCTACAAGTACACAAGATTGCCTATGTTTAGATCATGCCAATCATTTGCAACGTACCTAAACGTCATCACTGTTTCCGTACATTTAGACCTACAAAGAAGGAAGCGGGAACTTTTATAACGTCATAGTGAGCCGACTGTTTAGGCATTTCCTCCTGTGTAGGTATCCGGTCGAAATACCTCGCCGAATCACCATGACCCTGTTACTCATCAAGGTTAATCATATCTGAACTTTTGAAACCTCCCTATTCTGAACTTTCGATTTCAAATGTGGTTTGCGTCTCTTATGAAACTGATGTAAATGAAAGAGATAGCGCTTAATTCTGTCAGCTTATTTGCGTATTCGCGGCACTATATTGTCTGAATGGGGAAGGCGGAACGTTAGATTTTCGTGAGATTCAGAATACCATTGTCATGACTACACGTTAGATTAAGAATGGTGATGGAAGCCTTATTATAGTAGACAGGTGATTTAAAATTAGTGATTTAGTATTATAAACATCAAAGCGCCGAAGTATGCTTGTAAGTCTATAGGGTTATTTTTGATTGTATCTTTCGTCGTCAAAGGTGATTCATTACAATTTTCTGAACGAATTCTAATGGTGGCCTTCACATTCCAATCATTTTGTAGACAATGGGGGCAGAATTGAGTAAAGCGAACTACTCAACATATCATACCAATTTCTTACAAAATGAAATTGTACTTATGAATGTTTGTTACGTTTGTTGCTCAATCGCGCATAAACAGCGGAACTGATTAAGATGACTATGGAATTAAAATGATCTCGTCTGAATAAGATTATTTTTATTCCGAATAAGATCTCTCAAAGGCACGAAATCGGGGAAGTACCTACATTGATATGGGAGTTCAAGCGGACAAAGTCGCAAGCAAAGCTCGTAACTGACTGTCATTAAAAGCAAATATTCGGCTACATTCTGCTTACGTACGCAACTAGATTATTTACGACACTATTGTCAAGGATTGCGGATTTGCAGCCATTTGCATAAAACATGGCTAAACATCGCCGGGGTTTCACCGTAAACTGTTCCTTGTAATCGTACTAATCAGAATTGTTCTAAAACCCTAATGAGTCCATTTAAATTACGCGCTCCGACCTAGAATTCCCTAAGAAAGGTGCGCTTTTTGTGCGTCGAACGCTCCTTCAACGACCGCATTCACACCGTTCCGAACATGTGCCTTTGTATGGCATGGGATTAATAAGGCCAATAAAAAATATTTAGTAAAAAAAGTAGTAGTGCAAACGAAGCACACAGGTGGGATGAATACTCTTTCAGATAGCTTGCATGATAATTGAAAAATATTTTGACACTATGACTGCACTACTTTCACCGGGTCATTCAATGAAAAACACGCATTCATGACACGCAAAGCTTTTTCTAGAGGAGGAGGTTATTTAACATATGTATGCATTAAACAACTTAAACTTGACTTAAAGGTGTATTCAAATAATTTAGAATGGACAATATTTAATTTTATCAATATTTATTAATATACATGTTACAAAAAAATCTTAAAAGTAAGGTTAAAAAAAATGATTTAGAATTGATCAAATATACCTTGATATTCTTTTTGTTAATAATCATCCTGTTGAGTTCTGCCTGCATGCCTCTGCATTTTAAAATTCGGGTTCAAACTAAGTTTTGCACTGAGTAAGATTCAATCATAAGGTATTACAAAAGTATTAAAAGCGGCCAAGTGCGTGTCGGGCCACGCGCAGTGTAGGGTTCCGTAGTTGCCCGCCAGTCACAGAATGCGGACTTAACAGAGGCTTTTGGGGTTTTTATTATAGCTTACCCTCGTAAATATGATTATTTTTATAACACACCCATGTATAGGGTCGTTTCGCCGGTTACGCGACCACCTTCGGTTAGCGACCACCTGAAGGACAAGGTTTTTTCTATTGAAGATAACGTGCCGTAAAAAAGCAACTCTATCGTCCACGGTAAAAGGTTCAAATTCCAATGACAATGTATATGCACCCGAAATTAAGTGCATTTCTTACCAGTTAACTATAGTTATGTGTACTACTCGTAGTACTCGTTAACTAGTAATGTCAACTTAACTGTGATAATTTTCCTTTTAAATTCATTATATGTACTACTGCCACGATTTTTTTCACGTTTCCAGTAGAAGCCATTTAGCCGGCAGGGGGGGGGGGGGACACATGACTCGAACAAAAATTAGGGCTTTAAATCCCATTATCTCGCAAACACAAAACCGAGTTTAGGAAAACCCATAATATTTTTGAACAAGCTATCCAACGATACCCCATACTATAGGTTTAACGAGAAAAATCACCAATTTACATGTAGGGGAGGTACCGTAAAAATTTTTTTTTCAATATTTTGTTCTACTGTCTTGTCGGCGTGATTGGTTTATATATCCACGCCGAATTGCAGTTTTCTAGTTTCAGGGTTACTGAGCAAAGCCGAAGACGGACAGACAGACAGACGGACGGACATGGCGAAACTATAAGGGTTCCTTGTTGACTACGGAACCCTAAAAACGAGTACAAGGTTCTCGGCATTCAGAACGAGGGGTACGTTTCTTTCACATATATTACGTTCGTATACTCGTCCTGACACACCTGACATGTTACACGCGCAAAAATATACCACCAGTTGAGTATATTTGAGCCAGTTGAGCTTTGCAGCAGATATCAGCTCGCGACTGACAATAGGTCAATTTCAATTTATCTATTGCATATCACATTACACTTGACAATTATCTTAATCTTAATTTTATTATTTAATGTTGTAATTATATAACTACTAGCTTCCGCCCGCGACTTCGTCTGCGTGGACAAGGGATAAAAACTATTCTATATTTTAATCCAGGCTATAAACTATCTCTGTGCAAATTTCATCCAAATCGGTTGAGCCTTTGAACCGTGATTGAGTAACAAACATCCAAACTTCTAAACATCTAAACATCCAAACCTTCGCATTTATAATAGTAGTTTAGTAATAGTAGGATGTAGGATGAGTCCTGTTACTTGAAATAAACGATTTTTTTCTTAAACTAAATTGAACATAATATGTTCTAGGTGTCGCTGTAAAAAAAGTTTTTTGAGGCGCCCTTAAGGTTAAATTTATTGCAATTTTTGAAAAAAGGAAAACTTATAAACAGACCAAGTTCAGTGTATAAACAACGTACTAAAAAATCATTGAGATTGGAAAATATTTAGAAGTGGAAAAACATTATCTCTTTTTGTATGGACGAGTACATAGTATTCTTCCCTCCTAACGGTGTAACATGAACTCTAATACATAATTGGGTCTTTTGTTTGCATTTGTACCGGCGTTTGTTTTACGTGGCAATTACTGCGTGAGACAATGCGCAGGAGTCACGATATCGACACGTTGACATACTCGCAGCGTTGCTAGGCTCCATTCAGATGAAAGCGAACCTTTCTGAAAGCGAAATTTTACACATTATTCTATAATCATCATCCTCCTAGCGTTTTTCCCGCTAGTCGGTAGTGTTCAAACGAGCCCGGGGTCCGATCTAGTATCTAATCACAAGATTTGGCGTAAACACTACTTTCACGAATGCGACTGCCATCTGACCTCCTAAGGGAACACTAGACCGTTATGGGGTTAGACTTGTTTCCTCACGATGTTTGCCTTCACCTTTCGGTGCCAAGCCAAGCCAAGCCACATTTTTCTGTACTTAATCACAAAACTAAATAAAATAGTAGAATATGGTATTCTACCGTGAACAATGTTTTTCCTGTTGAGGTCTGATTCCATGACATACAGATATACCCACTTTCGTAGCTCGGTCTTTCAAAAGCAGAGTGATAGAGATAAACGAAAGCGATATCTAAGGGACACCCCGCCCCCTACTGTCTTAAAACCGATGGAATCGCTGTCTTGAACCGTATAAAAACGTATTAAATGAATAACCGGGCGTTATTGAAGGTTATATTGAGTACCTAAGCGTAACAGGCGCTATACGCCACCAAGCAAGATAAATTTTGATCGATGAAATGTAGTGTACGTATTAGCAGGATATTATATCCATAAATACTTAAATTTAGTATTTCTACACCGCCTATTTTGTTTTCATAATATTTTCTTATTTTTGGTTCTTAAGCGGTGGTCCGCGGACCACTCACGGTCCCTGGTAGCATCCGAAGTGAACCCATCGATTTGAACGATAGATCGACCCAAGCCATCGATCAAAAATATTAAATAAGTGCCAAAGCGTCGACCTAACACCCCTGAATAGTAAATGGTCCATCATCATCATCATATCAGCTGAAAGACGTCCACTGCTGAACATAGGCCTCCCCCAAAGAGTGCCAAAGTGACCGGTCCTGTGCCACCCGCATCCAGCGGACTCCCGCAACCTTTACCAGGTCATCAGTCCACCTTATCGGGGGCCTACCACGCCGCGCCTTCCGGTACGTGGTCGCCACTTGATAACCTTTCCGCCCCAACGGCCATCGGTTCTACGTGCTATGTGCCCCGCCAACTGCCACTTAAGTTTAGCGATCCGGAGGGCTATATCGGTTACCTTGGTTCTGCTGCGGATAGCCTCATTTCTGATGCGATCACGCAGAGAAACTCCCAACATGGCCCTCTACTTTGCCCTTTGGGTGACTTTGAGCCTTCTTATGAGGCCCATAGTAAGCGACCACGTTTCAGTGCCATATGTCATCGCCGGTGGTGGTAGCCGGATCTTCGCCGGAGATTCTTCGCACCCCTGACCCCGCTGGTACCCTGGCCGCTACCACAACCAGGTTACCAGGGGTCGCCGGAACCTCGGGGCCGTGATTTTTTTGTACCTATCATTGGGGGGTATATGCCATAATCGCCACGCTTGGCATGCGGGTTGGCGATCGCAGTATTTCCACCGCACTCTAGCGATGCTGCTGCCCATCCCCCGTTGGTCTTCGTAAATGGTCCATGGCAAAAGGAAAAACAATAAAATGGTCTCTAATCTCTAAAAGGTTAAAAACCGCTGCCGAAGACGAACATACACATTTGTATGCAGCCCAAACTTTATTCCAATTTTTGAAGTGTTGGTCAATGCCTCTTGCGTTAATGTATACTTAGTATGTGTGAGGCCTATGTCCAGCAGGGGACATCTTTCGGCTGATATGATGATGGTGATGTGAAAGCACGGTGATCAGATCGTACAGAATGGAATGGTTGGTTTCAATTTGCAAGCGTAACTAGAATTTTCTCTGTAACGTTCCACATTGTTCGTAGACAATATAGTTGGCGTCGTAGCAAGCGTAGCACTTTACAGCGTTAACTACGATCAAGAATTTGTACAAAAATATCAGACCATTTACACATACTCGTATATGCATATGCGTGCTTAATATGAGCTACAAGTCTACACCTATAGAACTGTAGGGACTTCTCGCAGAGTATGCTCATAAAAGCCAGTTTGAAGCGCTACCGCAACTTTGCTATTTCTACCTCTCCGTTGCTACATGGTGAAGGTGCGGGGTATGTAAAGGTTTTATAAACACCTTTATAGTCCTCTCGGGTCTTAATTGTAGTAAATGTTATCATATAATGTTTAACGGCCTGTGCCTAAGTTTTTCTCATCAACAAGAAGGAATAGGCTTTAGGCATACTGGTCCAACTTAATAAGGACTTTATATATATGAGAGTTTGCTCACTAGGTAAACATTATACTTATTCATATTACTATTGGCTAAACTTTTACGCTACGGGATAACGGATAACCCATCAGCTGAATAATAGCTGACGCCTTCACTCCAAGCTAACTAAGAAGTTAGCTTGGAGTGATATTAAGGAAGAAATGCGAGACGATTCATATACACTAAAAACGCAAGTATATTATTTAGTGAATCGTTAAAACAGGACCGAATAGATTATAATATAAATATAAGTAAATATTTGCTTAGCCCTGCGGAAAAAGAAAAGTAATTTATTTGCCATGCTGTAACATAATAGGCTCTATGTAATACTAATACAATAATGCACAATAATATAAGATAAGGGTTGAAAATACTTATCAGAATAGGGAAGCGTGGCGCTCTGTCGTGTCGGATGCCTAGATCTTCTTTGGGTAATCGAGCCAGCGTAGTAAGTAAGTACTTAGGGCGGGTTGCACCGACCTACGATTACAGACCGATCAACGTTAAATATGGCGCTGACAGCTGTCAGTCCATAGAAACTTGTCAAACGTTCCGTACATTCATATTTTAACGAACACCGCTTACGATTACAGACGGTTTGGTGCCACTCACCCTTAATCAACAAGTTTTTGATAACAGTAACCATTGTTGGTACCAGCTTTTGTTGAAGACTGTATATTTTTCAACAGTCGTCTACTTCCTTTTTTAACCCCCAACGCAAATAGAGGGGTGTTAAAAGTTTAACGTGTCTGTGTATCTGTGTAGCTGTGTATCTGTCTGTGGTAGCGTAGCTCCCTAACAGGTGGACCGATTTGAATGCGGTTTTTTTGTCATAGATAATTTTATCCCGAGTGTTCTTAGCCACGTTTTATCAAAATCAGTTGAGTCGTTTTTGAGATATTGGACTTTGAAATGAAAATGTCGGGGGTTTTTCAAATTTTCTAAGTTGTAGTTATTCTATGTAAGTTCTAGTGAGCCCAAACACCACGGGTGTATCCTTTACACATAAGGAGGTTGCTATAGATAATTCGACACCTTCTCACTGCATCATCCGACCAGTTTGATGGTACCATCATTTTGCATCATCATTTGATTTACAGTTAATCAAAAGCTTG
The DNA here is from genome assembly GCA_945867215.1 of Epinotia demarniana. Taxonomy (NCBI): domain Eukaryota; kingdom Metazoa; phylum Arthropoda; class Insecta; order Lepidoptera; family Tortricidae; genus Epinotia; species Epinotia demarniana. The sequence goes on along the minus strand of OX244272.1, from coordinate 18,244,308 downwards.
TAATAGTAAAGGATTTAAGTTAACCTACTACCTAGTCATAGTAGATATTCACCGATACCACAGAATAGATAATAGTACAAATACAGTAGGGACACTTCTTTGATCTTTACAAAAGGCGCTTTTTTCTCAGCCAAAACATTAAGATCTATGGGCCTCTGACGTCGTCGATGACGACGTCGACGTTCATCGCTACAAGTATATGCCGGTTCTCCAACGTTGGGGCACCGGCATGTACTTGTAGCGATGAACGTAAATCGCGGAGTGTCCCGCACCTGCCGATACTAAAGCTATCAGAAAAACAAACTTTAAATTAACCATTTTTATTAAGCTATTCTATAAATGTATTTATTTGGATAACCTTACCAAGAAACCGTTGTTCGTCTAAGTTTGAATGTTATGTAATCTCATCACTTATACTAAAAAACTTCCTCACCCTCCCTCATTTCACTAAGCTCCACAAACCAAACAAAACATTTTACGCACATTTTGACAAGTACTCATACGCACGTGCGCTAACTAGGTCGTGTTCGTATGTATGTACGTAATAGGCGAGATGATTACTCCGGGCGACCAATAGAGTGGGGCTGGGAACCGTTCGCCGCCTCCCGATCTCCCGGAGGCGGTCCCAGCCGGCCAAATGCGAGAGAATTTAAATTTGGAATGACTGGGGAAGCGATTGTTTCAGCCATTAATCGAAACTTTTGTTTTTAAACTTCAATAGAAGGAGAGGCAAGGAAAAAAATACGCGATTTAGTCCTCCGAGAAGAAGGTTCTTTCAATGTTTTTTTAAATATTTTTTATGGAGAAAAAAATGGTATGTACGAGTATGTATATTAGGCACGAGTCCCGAAGCGTCCTGACTGGAGCCGTCAGGCAGTCCATCCACTCTGAATCCCATAATAATATTATTCCACATACTCGTAAATGTGATCAAAACCCATACGGTAAAAATATAATCAAATAAATCGGTAATGAAAAATAATCACAATTTTTTCAACGTGGCATCGATTGTCATTTGGCTAAAAAATATATCTTGAAAAGAGATTTAAAGTTACATGGTAGGTATATTTAAAATTTGATATTTTGATGTAGGTATGCTTTGCGTAAAGAGCAAGTGGTCATTCATAAACGCATAATAGGTACTCAATCAGCCCGGTGTTGGATACTTATCTCAAATCCATTGGTACTCAATCAACCAGCTTTATTAAAACTATTTTGAAGGATTTTGAATTTCAGATAATCTTTACAGGTTAGAAAACCAGAAAATTAAAAAAAAATCTCAAAGTAGGTACAGTGAGCTACAAAAAATATCACTTTTTAAGCAACTATATTATATTAGAAATGCTTTTTTGTCCAAAGGGATGTTCCCAGATTATTCAAGAGAATTTCTGATGATGGTTTCCATGAGGAATTGAGGGCATCACATATTATAATAGGCCTGCATATGGCGATCTCGGCATTTTTTATAGTTAAGCATGCATTTGCTCTCGGCAACCACACATTTGGTGACGAATAATGACCAAAGATTACCTACGAAACTCCACGATTATTGAGAAAACTCACAAATTCCAATTAGAATTCGTTGCGTAGAAAGGAACGCTTATCAAAAAGTTTTTTTGGTATTTAAATATGTTAAAGTGTCAAGCGGAATTGTGTTCTAACTTTTAACCTAAGGTATTATTGTATTTTTGCAAATTATGATCGAGATCACCACCGGGGGTCTAGGTATAAATAAATTGAACAAGCTTATATTTTTATTAAAAGTTGTTATGCGTAATTTCGCTATTTTACTAAACTTTTTGACGTTGTTCCACTTAGAATGACAGTTTTATTGCATTATAATGATAGATTGTTTCGGCTTATATTGCATGACAGGGGTATTTTTTTAATAATCTACTTAAATACAACTGAACTGGTTTGTCAATTAGTACTTGAAGAGGTTAAAATGATAGCTAAATTATATAATAGTCTTATAAAGAATCACTCTAGCACTTTTTTCTACTCAGATTAGTAATAAAAATATATTTTACAGTACATATGGTGCTACTTTCCCGCACTAGTGCGGAAAAGAGCACTTTCCGTGCATATGTCAAAACTTTAAAGAGACATATGTACAGTAAAACGTTGTACGATACACGTGCGAATAGGTAATTCGCAACTCGTGTCGATTTAAAACACTCCCTTGGGTCGTGTTTTAATTTATCACCACTCGTTGCGAATTTCCTATTTTCGGCACTTGTATCGTAAATAACTATTACGTGACCTTGATTTGTTTATCAACGATGTCAAATAAATGAAAAATACATAAAGATAATGTATTTTTTATATGTGATTTACTGTCTCAACTTTTCATTTTTATACCTGGTTTATCACAATCCAACCAAAACCGCCAAAACTCTAAAGACAATAAATAAGCAGACATACATTTTGTAAATTTGTAGGTGGGAATAAGTAAGTAGTTTAATTTAGATATATTTTTAGAATTTCGAAATCAAGCTGGAAATCGGGAGGCAACCCATAAATAAAATAACAAAAAACCACAGTAACAGGCTGTAATCACATTAGACCAATGATTTTCACATACAACCAGGAGCTTACGCACTAAATGTATTTATTTTGATAAGTGGCTACGTTATAGCATCTGGCGGTCTTACGTCCTAATCGCGAGCGACGTTATCCGTGACGTAATAGCCCTAGTCCAAACAGTTTTTTGCACCCTATATCGCGGGTGCGCCGGCCACATAAAAGCCGTGTAAATCGTTCAGGATACACATTACAAGTGTAGCGGCCCGCTGAACAAGCGCGAACTGAATGCGCCGCGCCATTTTCAAATTTCAAATATCGAACGCGCGTCGTTACATTAGAATTGAACATTTGTGATGTGCCAGTGATATTATTGACCGTGAATGTGAATTTGAACCAAAGCATATTTATTATTTTTAATCTGTGATACTTAATTTAAAAGAAAACATGGATTTCACCGCCTGCAACAGATGTTCCTCAGAAATACAAGGATCGTTTAAAAACGGTAAAAATTCTATATTCTTCATATGTTTCTAAAGTTTCAACAGTGACTATATAAACAATCATGACGCTTTAAAATTGGATTTCAAGTTATGTACATCGTTCACGTGTAGGTATGGCGTAACTACATATATAACGATGCAAAATAAACAATAGATATTGTCATAGCGTATAAAACCAGACATTTTATAATTGAATGCTTTATGAATATAGGTTATGGTGAAAATTTCCTTTAAATATAGAAAATAGCATGGTTTTTACATACAGTTATTTTATTACTGCACATAATGAAAAAATAAATAGTATACAGTGGCAGTCTTTTTCCTAATGAATATTTAACAAATATAAACTCAATGTCAATAATTTATATATCTTGCCTAAATTACCTGTACCTACCTAGGTCATGGTTCGCTTACTCGTATTAGGTCAGACACAATTCTTATCGATGATTCGATGTTCAGCTGAATTCGGAATTTTATTACTAATGCACGGAGTCATATTTAGTAAGGTTTTCAATAAATTGTACTTTAATAATTTACGTCTTCATATTGATAAGCAAAACTACTAATAGCTCGTTGACAATACCTGGCGCTGGTATTTCACGCATCGTACTATCCAGTGGAATGGAGATTGCTACTATCGTTTCTGTATTTGTTATCTTTGTATATATGACGATTCAGCGATCTTAATTTTCCTGAAAATAAGGAGCAATTAACAAGGGTTTTTGTATGTACAGTTGACGTCAACATCATCATCATTCTCATAGCGTTATTCCCGGAGATGCCCCTAAAGGAGCCCGGGTTGAGCTTTAGTTCCTAATCCCAAGATTTGGCACTAGTTTTACGAAAGCGACTGCCATCTGACCTTCCAACTCAGAGGAAAAACTAGACCTCATTGGGATAAGACCGGCAGTCAACAGTGGACGTCAACGATATATACATTCTTCGCCTTCTTGCAGTGGAATAATATGCAAAAGTGTAAACACATTTAACTTTGAGATACGGTTAAGCATTTAAAATAAACAAAGTCATTAGCAATGAGATAAATAATCTAATTACAGAAGCTTAACCAAAGGATTCTGTTTTGTAGTGCTCGATTAGATATACTATTACTATGGATTAGAAAAGATTAAAAAATTGACTCGTTATCTCTCAATACAGTCACATCTCATTTTAACACCTTATCGGTATAACGGTGACATAAACACACATTTATAAATGTATTTGTTTCCTCAACAATTTTCCCTTGACGTTGATATAAATAATTTCATTGATCACAGCGACAAGTAGGCTTAAACTGGAGAATAATACGTCATTAAAGGAAAGTTAGATGCTTATATAATAATTAATACGTCAATAACTACTTATATGTCGCACATACGGAAACCGCTAATATATTCCTATTCGTCATTCTCGAATGAGGTAATAACCGTCGAAGAAAGTCCAGGTTACAAATTCCAAAACGAAGAAAACACTATCAAATCGGAGCAGTAAACATGCGCTTACTATTCCTACTTATTCAAATGTATGTTTGTTTGCGCATCAGCCAAATGCTTTCTCGCGCCAGTCAGCGTGATTTATACTGCGGTGCAAACAATGCCATTCGGCTATTGGCAACCACGCCGCAGACGCAGGCAATCCCGGCTGCAGCTTCTATAGCTTACGGTAAACTTAAATTAGCTAAACCATGAAACTTTGCAAAACCATCTATAGACTCAGCTGATTCATACAGCACCTATGACATGCCTAATTCACAGTTTCGACATCAAGGTTGTCAATGAACAAACCGTTGAATCAAAGCGGATCCACTGAGTACCCGCGCTTTCTACAGACGTGAGTAATGTCGGGCCAGACTTTTGCAGGCTTCCCTTCCCTTTTCGCGATGAGTCCGCGGAAATTCGGGAAATCCGTGACTCATCGGCGGGGCAAAGCCGGAAAAGCCGCCAGTTAAACTAATTATCGTCTGAAAAACAGTTGATGAAAGCTGTATCATTATGTCAGTAGACATGAACAAAAACGCACGCGCTGGGAAACCGCGGCAAAAACAATTGTAATCTCCCGCAAGTCGTATCGCAATTACAAATTGCATTCCGTCTGTCGTATTGCCTCAGTCATTTCACTTGCATCGCTACTGGCCAGTAATCGCAAAGCGATTTAAAAAGAAAAAGAACGTATTCCAATTTTAAATTGAAAAAGGACGCGTAGCACCAAGATGATCTACCGCCCACTAAGAATAAACAATAGGTTCAAATTTGGTGCGTTATTAATCATGAACTTTAATAATCCTGTATTGACACTATCAATAAGCGGTCACGTACAATGGCGACCGCTTGTTAAGCACGGGACAAAAAACGTGTTAAAGTAAATAGTGCGAGGGCAGAGTACCCAACCATACGCGGTCAAAGTTACGAGCAGACTCGTTCCCAGACAAGCAGTATACAAAGTGATACGAATGTCCACATATTTGTCTCTGTTGAGGTTAGTATAAAATAGTAGTTTATTTTGTATGCCTACGTATGAACGTGAATCTCTACTTTAATCTGTGTCACAGAGTCGTTGGCGAGTCTTTCCCAGACTCGAGATGTTTTTTGTAGTTGGCTTTCTTATTTTGGTCCTTTTCTGCATCGTGTTTGCTGTTCATATTTAAAGGACAGGCGACACAAGTAATTTCCTTTTCCTACAGACGGAATGATGTTCATTTAATACGACTACGACAGGATGCGAATTTGATAATGTTGTCATGTTTTGTAATAAGCAAGGTAATTGGCAAAAAATTTACTGTCTAATTTAAGCCTAAAAGTATTCGAATATATATCAGTTAAGGACATTCCATAACCGATTTAGACGATAATTAAAATCAAGTCAATCTTTAGTGTCGCGAAAAGTGCGGAACCACGTGCCAGACGCCGCGTGCTCGATAAAAACTCACTTTGGATAGACTCATCGATGATTCACCGCCGACCGAATAATGTTCGCTGCACAAGATGTGGAAAGAGATTGGAGTAGAAACCTTCATGATTATATTTTGCTTGAAAATTTCGTATCATGAAAAATATCTTTTTTTTCACGTTCATCAAACACAAGTATTTTTGTGATTTGCGTTGTAACGTATAATTATATAAGTATATAAAGTAAGTTTTTTGCTAAATCAATTGAAAACCAAACTAGAATACTTGAAAGCTTTTTAAAATTAAACTGAATAAAAAGCTTAGGCCGATATATTATATCCATAGCAACCATACAATACGAGCTTAATGTTAGACTTAATAAATAAACGTAAGTCGTCTCCGCCAACCGTAGCACTTTTGTCCAGTCGGCGCGGCGGTAAGGGTTTTCGCATAATGTTTGACCGGCTATTTCATGTACGGTGCCGCATTTCGGTACCCATTCATCGAGTGGAGGTTGCCCGTGCGCCGGTCTCGCACTCGCAACTCGCACCACAACGGTGACACACGATTCGAGACGAATAGTGCAAATTGAAATAGTGCCTTCCTAATTCAAATTTGAAATTCGCCTTAAAAAATATAAATATGTTGTGCTTTTGTTTCTGAGTGACGCGCGTGCTTTCAGTTTTCAGCCAGTGTTGTATTCGAACTTTCATTTGTTTTCCGCTAATCGTGAAAATAGAAAATCGTGTTTGTTATTGCCCGCGTGAATATGGACTTGCCCAAAGGAGCTACGTCAATGTATTGTTCATGGATGTCTTTTTAACTGGTGTGTGTTTTAAGTATAATTGAATTTATATTAATAATTTATAATTGAAATTAGGTATAATTGAATAAAATCTTAAGGTCTTTTTTAATTTTAATTAGTAAAATTAATGTTATTTTCGGTGCGGTACAAATTACTTGATGGGCCTGCTGGAGCTGCCATCGTCAGTTTGACAAAAGCTACTAAATAAATAAAGAATCCAAAAATATACATATTTAGGTATAAATTATTTTGTAATATTGATCAATGATATATAAAGTTAAAGAATAACCATTATTACCCATTGTAACTACATAAATAGTCAATAAATCACTGAAACTTATTAATATGCATACAACAATAGCAATAAATACAGAAACGCAGACACAAGTTAAGGTGCACCACTATCACGAGGCAAGTGGTCCAATACCATTCTGAATATGTCATTGTTATTGTTCAAATCGATTGATGTTCGTTTTTGGAAGTCGACCGACGGGAGAAGTGGCGACTACCTATTCAGCAAGTCGTGTGGGAATGTTCAACACAACCCGTCGGCACCATGTCAAAAGGATTTTTCCTTGAAACTGTCAGCGATGACATCCGATACTCGTTTGTTTTTCGAATTCGTAAATTCGATGATTAACTTTTTAATTGTTTAATTAGTTTAAACGTTAAATAGAATGCCGTCGATTGACAATTGGCAGCGTCACACACATTGATGTCGGCGTTGTAATGTTTAGTTTTCCTCTCTTGTGTTCGAAGAATTCTGCATAGTGAGCAAATATATTAGATAATTGGCATTCCAGTAAATAATATTAGTAACATACTGCTGCATTATTAGTTGCATTGCATTTATCCATATAGGATAAATAAGTTAAATCAATTATGTTTAATTCTATAGGTAATATGCTCATACGAGAAAAGACAATATATACTTTCATTGTATAAATCCATTAAACAGGCCATGACATAATTTAAATCATAATCATGTTTGTAACTAACCATGTTCGGCATTGCGGAAATTTAAATCAGACTACTATGACGCCCATAAAAAGGGGAAAATCCAAAGTATTGTCATGTTTCAATTTTCGCGGTACTGCACGAGCCGCATTGTTTGATCTCGCGATTCATCCCACGATGCTAATACGCTACTAATCGTACACAATAGCCACAGCATAAAAAATACCACCAAAAACGAACATGAAATTGACAGATCAACTACACAAATAAGGATATTAAAGCTATACTGTGGTGAAAATAGCGTCATGTTTAGTTAACATACATTAAATTGTCAACGACATGGGTTGACCCAATGATTCACTGACCATTTAACTGGACTTTATCCTTATCTGACATAATATATTACGTGCGAAGTTCTGCCACATCTAATGTTGAGTGCTTTAATAAAGTCATCAATTCCAAAAAAGTGCTAATAATATAGACAATTAGTTAAACCGCCGATTCGTAAAACCGCGCAATGAGGAATATTTGCACAATTTTATTGGCTTCTTGATTAAATATGCTTCAGGATAATAGTGTACGTGATGTAATAGAACCTAATATAAAATGGGAATAAGATATACATAAGCACCAACCGCAATGTTAGCTAAACATTAAGAATAATCTTATTCGTCTTAAGCTTGCTCACTGTAAACCTAGTTGGCGAAGCCAATCCTTGGTCGTAAAGCGTCACTTTTGCGCAATCTGAAATAGTCACTTTCTACGCGTTTGCACCCAGCACCGTTGTTGGTGGCGCTTTTTAAAAGTCTGGAAACGTCGCTCCGAAGATTGCAAACCTCTGACCGTAAAACATATTTTACGGCCGGCGCAAAACATCAAAACCTTCAATATGTTTTAACAATAAAATCGAATGTAACGGGTGATGTTCTGATGTGTTTGCGAAATTATTTTAAAGCGTGACGCTTTGTCAAAAAGGAATTCTTAGTTTCGATTTCGTTATTTCTTTTACAAATCCAGTTTATCAATTTCTAAGTAGCTGACAAGCACCACAACGAAATGCTTGATATGTAAAAAAAAGAGCTCTCTATATAAAGTGCTGAGAAAGTACCTGGAGACGAAAATCACCCTATACACCGGCATACATACACAGAGGTGCCTATCTCTTGCGCGGTAATCGCGGGGCTTATTATTTTTTATGTGACTCCTCGAGTACTTTGAGGAATGCAAGCTACTGTGTGAACCAGCGTTGGAAGTATCTTACGTTCAAGAATGCACGAGATTGTATTCACGAAAATATTGACACAAACAATACGTTTTTGAGACACTTTTAAAAGGTCAATGACTAATGAATGAGATAGGTACCCTACTACTCTAAAACAATGTTATCGATATCATATTGATTTTTTGTATTCATTGTTAGTTTACCTACTTATAAATATGATACTTACTAAAATGAACAATTTATTTTTCTACAGTCTGCAATATCATTAGTAACAACGGGGTGTTTCAAATGTTGTGTAATTATGACATATTGATACCGATGTATGCAAAATAGTACTGATAATACATGTACTGATAACCTATTTCCAATATGAAAATCCATTATCAAATTTTGGATATGAAAATCATTCAAAACATGCTTAGCACGTTGTAAAGATTAACTATTATCAATGGGTGACTAATTTAATCAGCATTGATAAACATCAATCGGTCTAGTTTCTTAACCTACCTTATGATGAAATTATCATGCCTTTTGTCTTGTTGCAGGTTTTCCCAAAAAGCTTTTGGTAGCTGTATGCGTAGTAATAATCATCACGATGTGTCTCACGCCAATCGAAGCACGACCACATCAAAAGACAAGACATGAAAGGAACAGGGAGGAAAGACTAAGAAATAAGCTAATGCCAAAAGAAGAAAAAATAAAGACTAAATTGACGCCGCATCATAGGCCAAAGAACGTAGCCCTCCATGCAACATTAGCAAGAAAAATTATAAAAAAATTGAAAAACACGAGGCGTTTCTTCGAGGAGGCGCGTCATGAAGTACGGGACTCTATGGAACACAGATTCGGGAACCCAAAATGGCTGCCCAAAGTGAAGTTTACCGACATTCATAACCACACTTACACGGACTTAGAGAATGGAATGTCCAAAACAAAAGTAAGTTTCATCTTTAATTGATGCCTTTCATTATTTTTCGGAAAATCAAGCGAAGGTTTAATTGTTATCCATTCATAAAATAAATCGGCTATCCTCCAACTAAATATAAGCTTTTACAACTTTAAATAATTACAAAACTTGCATAATAAGTATGTTCGAAGCATTGCAGATTGGTGATTTTTTATTAACGATCAACGACCTCGTGGTTCCGTCTGTCTGTTTCGTAATTTTTGCATATGACTAAAGCGAGTTATGACACGTCTACCCCGGCCGGATATACTATTAAATAGGTCACTGATGATTCGTTTGGGTTAAACAATTTGAATCAAGTGATTCACATCACGTGAGAAAGAGTTCGTTATGTCATTGTTTCAATATGTTACTTTTCGTATGTTTATTACATATTCTCAACAATCTCAACACAAGTTTTTTTGTAAATACAACTATACCTATGTACTAACATGTAAAACTTTCATAAATACTTACATATAGATTTAAATATTTTTCAGTAAACACTGAAAGTTTTTTAAAACATTATTCCACTACCAGATAACAATATCATAAAAATGAATGCAATAATTGTGGAAATACTTACATTAGCTGAATTAACCCCTTATTTGACCCAAGTCTAAAGCTGGTATCCCGTTGCGGCGCATCGCGGGGGAGGACGGGTCGCGCCCATCTCTTATTTTCCGTTCAATGTTTTAAAATTATTTTTAATTTTTGTTCTCTTTAAGATAAAGATTCCCGCGCACATTAGCCCGCTCGAGGCTGCGCGGCGGCTTAAATGAGGCTCCGTCGGCCAAATTACACGGGCCCGGCCCGCCGCGCGTTTATTTACTTCACATTGTACTTAAGGGCAATAACTACAAATGCAGCCCTTCATTTTCAATACCGCTGTGCGCGAGAATCCATGCAATTTTTCAACGCCTGATATTACTTAATTTAGTTCTTTATTGGCGTCCTAATTCATGAAATTAAATCGACAAAGATCAATTTCGCAATTTAAACACGTCGATTATCAATTCAAAATTTAATTGGGAGGAATTATCGCTTCAAATTTAATATAGCACCGCCTCCAAACGCGGCCAGTCGGAGATGATCTTTGGTCAACGGGGAGACTCACTGACTGACTTCTAATGCGAGGGTTCAAGTCGCGCTGGTGCTTCATAAATCCGAGCTTTACGGTGCGTGCCAGTGGGAGCCGGGCAAACAAAGAAGCCAGTTAAATATTTCGAGGAAATTTGCATAGATCGACAGCGTCCATGGCGGCACGCGAGCCGATAACCACAGTCTACGCCGCGTATGATAATTGCTTTTAGACCATTGATTGTTCTTGCCGCCTCCAACCGATATATACGATACACAAGCATGTGTAACGGGCCTTCTTAAGCTCTTTTATTGTTTGCCGAGCACACATCTGGACCGAGACTTTCTATTACGTATTAGTATTGGACACCGACTAATTAGTACACAAAACTAATGCGACACGAAACAATAAGCGTGTGTGCAAGCGATGGTTTGGTGTCCGTTCACATTAGGAGAGTTTTACTGCCTATAGGCGGCCGAGGAACGAACTTCTCACACGGCTCAGCAAAGCCGCGCAGTGCACACACCGTTGTATGTTAAATATTTCTGACGTTCGACTCGACATTTCATCGATGTATGGCCACTTAAGAAATTCAAATATTTGACGTTGGGCAAAGGAAAGCGTTAGAATTCAAGTGATCTCAGCACCGCTCCAGCTTTAGTTTACTTACGGACAGTTTAAAAATTAAAGAGCCCTCAAATGAGTCGTTAAAATATTGGAGCTTTGGACTTAAGAACATCCTTATGTTAAGAACACAACCGTGGATAATTTATTCGATAGGTGTGTGTGATTTTCTTGTACAATATTGTTGACTAATGATACCTGACGACCAGGTAAAAGCATTCGTTGCTGAGGAATGGCAAAGCTGTCAGCGCGCGCGCCGCCGACGGCGCGGCGGTCGACAGAGACAAGCGCTTTGCCTCGCCAGAGACGCTAGAGTTTGTTCAGTATTTACGATTTAACAAAACAACAAGAAATGTTAAAAACACATTATTGCTCAAGTGAGACGAATGTGAACTTACGATTCCGGGCGAGCCGTTTGTCTGCGACACGTTCTCGCCTCGCGCCGCTCTTTAGCGCAAATATACGGCTTATTGTCGGTTTTCAGCTTTAATACTTGCGTTTGCGCCGACGCTTTTATTATCGCTCGACAATTTCTTCTTTGGAATTCCATGCGCTGCCAGGAAACTATGAAATGCGTTGTTTACGACCCAAACATATCGATTATTTATTGTAAAATTAATTATTTCGATTGTATCATTCCTCATTACTGTGCGCTTTGCAGAAACTATTCTTCCTAGGCATTAAAAGTTAAAGTTTTTAAACATGAACCGTAACAATTTGAAACAAAACCATGATACAGCATTTATAAATAGGGCATCACTAAGCAACAATATACTACAAGCGTTATCCCATGAATTGTGAATCACCCATTCACCGAGAGGAAGTTTACAAGTGACACTGTTTATACGTAAACAAAATATTCGATTACGTCCGACTCTCAACCGTCCGGTGTAATATTATATTCTATGAAGAGCGACAATTATTCTAGATGAGTTCATTCATTCAGTCGTTCACTGTCAGGCACAGATCAAATAGAACTCTACTGCACTGCATTACAGGACAAAGTCGATTGGAGTAAATTGTAGCATAGCAAATCGCGAAGTTTTATTGAAAAACTGAATAGTTTTCCTCGTATTAAATTGACAATGATGCTAAACGAGTTTATTTACTATTTATTCGGTTTGAATTAACTGTTATATTGAGTTTTATTTGGTCTCTCTCTCAGTAATATCTTAAATACTACTTGTGTTTTATCTTGAGTTTTAAGAACTTTGTTATAAGTATGTAATAATAATGCCGTAAGTAAATAATGCAACTAGAACCAAGACAAGACGTTTTAATAGAATAATAACCGATCAGTTACAAGAGTCGAGGCAAACCGGCTGAGCAACTTGTATTTACCTAGATTCTGCGCTTCAGCACAACTATAGAGAATATAGTACTGAAGAATACATTGCACACAGTCAGTATTATTGTCGTAGGACCAACGCTAGTAACAAATGCCCTGCTATTTCGTATATAACTCTATACTGTGTAGTGAGTACTTTATGAATCAATAACAAAATAATAATAATAAAATGAATAAAACTGTGTATTTTTTATACTTGGAAACTTGCGTGACTTTTTGTATTTTACACATGCCTTTTGTGAACTACTATTTAAGAGATTTAAACCTATATCTTCGTTTAACCACTGCGGAGATGGCTTGCCAAATGCTTTATAGTGCAATTCCTATTCAAAGCCCTACTCACAGTGCATGCCAACGATACTAAACAGTAACGATTGTGGAACTATGAAGTCAGACCAATTAACTGACTGACTTAGACAGGAGTATGCCCTATCGAACTATTTTCTAATCAGTTGTCTGCGATATTCAAAGACTTTCTTGTTCATACAGAGATTTAGGTACGCGTCCCTTCCGTTGACATTGTCAAAACTAAGGACCATAAAGCCTAATTTTTGTTTGGACTCTTAATCCACATAAACAGCATATAAGAATTTTATATGATTTCATGCCATCAAAATATTTGTATAACCGCGGAAACTCTAAACCATTGCCCACAGGAAAGACAACTTCTGTTTTACTCAATCTGTATAATAACGACTAATATGGTATGAGACTTTTCCTCTCTTTATCTATTTAATCTCAGATTTGCCATCGCAATATTATTGGCAGTGCAACTGGATACGACACTTGCCAGTATGCTTGGGAGATTGTGTCATAGTCAAGCTATGTGTTCCACGTAACTCCAAAGGGCTTAAGATACATATGATCTTTACGTTTTTGCCTCATTTCAGATTTAAATTATATACGTAGGTACGTAGAGACGTACCTGGGTATTCACCGGTTAGCAGCTATTCAATGCTAGGGCAAATAAATTAACCGATATCGTATTTCAAACTGTAACCAGAATTTAAAGTGTTGAACGTTTAATTACGTGATTCATTTTGTAAGTCATAAAAAGACAATGATTAAAGTACATTTGTTGAAGCGATAAATCTTAGATGTTTTGACCTACATACTCGTAAATAGGATCTGCAACTGCAATTGCGTGAATAAATAAATTGCCAAATAGGTAAATCATAGTTAGGTAACGTTGCAATGAATTTGAAGAAAAACTGGTTAATGAGCAGGCAATCGGTCATAGGTTGAGTAAAGTTGTGTTAATGCCAGTTGAACAGTCCTGCTGATCACAAAAACGGATTATACAACCTCGACACGAATTAGCTTCGCAGTAAAATATCGCACTTTATACGTGTTTAACTGCCAACAATATGATTGCATCTAACTTTGAAACGATAATACTTGAAAATACAGGCATTCTATAAACTTTTCATCTAAATTTAAGATATTGTTAGTTCAATAAACACATAACTTACCTTATTTTTCTATTGTTTCAGTTTGAATTTGTGGTACCAAAGCTGTACAGGAGCCTAATGCACTTTAAGTTGGTTTGGGAGCGGCTCGGCAACGTCAGCATCACTCACTTAGACGTCGACTTCAAGATGCATTACGCCAAGAAGCGTAATGTCCTCATACACTCAACGCTCGACGAACTGTTTAAGCTCCTCACAGAAATTGAGGATGACATGGATAAAGCTGGTATTCCTAAACCGCATATTAACATCGACAAGCTAAACCTAGAAGATTTGCAGAAAGACAATGTAGATACAACTCGGTGCCTTCGACAAGATACCATTGCGATCAGATCGTACGGTAAAACCCTGAAGAAGTGGTACTGGGTCCTGCGGTGTCCAGACGACTCAAACGCAAAACTTTCTGAGCAGTGCAGAAAAGTGGATCAAACACTCTTTGTAAACAGGAGCCTGCAGCGCAACGCGCGCACCGTTAATCTTAACCGACCTCGGAGGCAAAGAAGACACCGGCACTTTAGATCAATACCGTAGGTAAAGTCACTGTTGTGTCACACGTGAGCTTTAAACAAGTTCATTGCATTCCAATGATTAAGAATTCATCTAAAAGTAGGCAAACATGTATGTTACCCTACGAGACAAGCCTAGCCTACATGTCCT
This sequence comes from Epinotia demarniana, assembly GCA_945867215.1. Classification (NCBI taxonomy): domain Eukaryota; kingdom Metazoa; phylum Arthropoda; class Insecta; order Lepidoptera; family Tortricidae; genus Epinotia; species Epinotia demarniana. The sequence continues at coordinate 18,229,288 of OX244272.1, read as the reverse complement.
CTTGATTTGTGAAAATCATTGAGCGGTTTGTTTTTTAATATTTACTGGTTGATATTACAGTTGTTAACCAATAATAATTAAGTCACTGTACTTTTTTAAGTCAGATCATGAGTATTATAGTGACGTAATTTGAACTCTTAACTATTTATTCTAATGCTAAGTGCCTGTATTATATATTTATTGTTAGTGTTTAGGGTTTATGCTCTCTGTAACACGTAAGACTCGTCGTCTCGAGTTCTTGCAACCAGTTTTATGACTGCCCATTCGTGTTATTAAATAACGATATCTTCTTAATAGTTTGTTCAAATTTTAAGTAAGTATCGATTTAATCACCAGTATTGTGTTTGGTTTGAGAATTTTTTGACACATAGCGATTGGTAAACTGAAGTGTTTGAAGTAACGGTTCGTAAGTATTGGGTACTTTCTCTGTGATATTTAGTAATCCGTTGTAAGTAATCTTAATTTATTCTAGATTAAGCACTTGTAATTAGTTCCTTTTTGTCACTATATTTTAGTTTCACTGTTGTTTTAATATCATTTCATATTTTCTAATTATTTATTCAGTAACTTCCTAATCTCATATTCCCTCAATTTCATTTCCTGTGCTGTGTATTTTTGTTATTTCCCTAATACACTAAGGGTGAGTTGCACCAAACCGTCTGTAATCGTACAAGCGGTGTTCGTTAAAATCTGAATGTATGGAACGTTTGACAAGTTTCTATGGAGTGACAGCTGTCAGCGCCATATTTAACGTTGATCGGTCTGTAATCGTAAGTCGATGCAACCCGCCCTAAGTGTCTAACAATCTTTTATATTTATTTTTATCGATTTTACAATCGGTGATTATAAATTTGGTAATCTTTATAAGAACCAGTGTTGCGATTTACTTTAAGTTTTTTTTGTAAAATACCAGTATTTGTTGGTATTCGAAGAAAGGAGATAACAGATTGGTAACTGGATTTACTTCGTTTGATTTTAACTAATTTATTACTCTACTGCCTACTCAATAGTTATTTGTAAAAAAAATGACAATTAATTCAGTTAGTAATGGATTCCACAATACCTGATTTCGAGTACAAAGAAAATAATCAAGGATTTGCAATTTTCGTTGCTATTTTTCCCAAAAATCTCAGATATGTGATGTGCATCTTCCTGCTATTGCGTACTTATCTCACTTAAGTATTATTTCTACTAAGATTCTTCGCCTCTTCATGCAAGAAAGACTTTTGCTACATATGTCAGTTTCCCTATTTATTAGCTGAAGTGAATAAAAAGAGTTAGTTTTGTTCAATATTACTGTATAATGGTTAACTCAAGTTTCAAGACCTCGAAGAAAGCAAAGTATATTAATAATAAAACTATTATTTTTATTCACTTCATCCATTACGCATAGTTGTATAGTTGTGTCCATTTGAATGTGCCGTTAGTTACATAGTAAGTAAATGAACTGAGTATTATGAATGTGTAAATAATATTTTTTACGAATGCGAATATTGTTACCGCATATAAAAATAAAAGATGAAATAAAACTATTCCGAATATGATATACGACTGGCTTTCCTTTCACTTCACAGTAAATAGTAGATTGTGTCTCAAGGGAGCAAAACTATACTATATTTACGGTATATTGAATCCTGAGTGAAATTAAATATTCTACAGGATCCTGAGCGTAGTGAGGGTTTTTAAAGTAGCGACTTAAGCAAAACGAGGGATTCACGTATTCACGGCTAAGACGGAAATAATTTTGCTACCGAGTGATACATACTGATCTTCCCCACACCCTATACACAAACTGACAATGCTACAAAATTACATTTCACCGCTCACATATAGTTAAAATCAATTGTACTATTCAATACTTTCAAGTAAACAAAGATTTTCTCCAAATTGAATGTGGAAAATTCTACAAAGTAGGTCATTAGGTACATAAATTATGAGCAAGTAACTTTGTAAATCTGGGAAAAATCTCTGTTACAAATTGCAGCATCGGCATAACCGTAAGAAATGTCAAATGATTGGTCTCAAATTGGGAGCGGGACCCACAGTCAATAAAATTATTGGACGCGTAATTAAATTAAATTAAAAAGGTAATACGTGTTACATATTTCGCCGAAGAATAAATACCCTCAGCTAAGTACCTAAAGTACTTACCTACGTCACGTTGAGTTTACCTAGCATGACGAAGTACGTTCTACTAAGTATATCTGACTATGAAAATAACGCTACTAGGTACATATACAAAAATACTTCTATCTTTTGTTCCTGATCTCAACTCGATTGCTCAAAGGTTAACTGGAAGAGATCCCTTACAGGGATAAGTTCGCCTTTGTACCGATTTAACTTTTTTTGTCTGTATTTTACCTGTGTCTTGTGTACAATAAAGTATTGACATACATACATACTTCTTTAAAAAATATTAATTGCTATATCATTAGTCCCAATGCGATATCATTTTTGAGGGCTTTTATTGCTGTATCTCATTATTTGAGCCCAAACAGCATTTAGAAGCTAGCTTTTACTTTAAAATAATATAATTTTACGATCCTAAAATAACCATGCACAAAATGCTGCCTCCGACGGACATGAACATGACAATAGTAAAATAAAGTGATTATATTTGTCAAACATGCCAATTGAATTTCTATACTTTCCAGGCGCCCCAAATCCGAATTAACGCGCGAAACACGTTGAAGCCGGTATACGAAACGTTATCTTATCTTTGATGAACCTTCTGTTCATGACTAATCCACCAGTTTGTACGACTAGCGACATCTAGTTACGGTCATTTAAACTGCTTTCTTACCAACATTTATGTTGGTTCCGCTACTCGTCACTAGATGGCAAAACCGTTTGCAACAAGTTACTAAGAATGTTACTAGATGTCTCTGTGCATGAAAATATTTGAGATAATTGAAATGAGCATAGTACCTACTACTTTCTGGGGCATTTTAAAATTGAAACGAACTTTAGTATAAGATATTGGCTGTGAATGCCGGCTGGTGCGAACCCTAAACTTGACAGTGTATCTTTATTATGTAACTACACATTTTCACTAACTTTTATTTTGTAAGTACCTACTACATACTTTTATTGCCAAGTTTATTGTACCTACATCAGAGTAGAAAGAAGAGTAGTGAAGAGAGCTACGGTAGGCTAGTGGTTCAGGCATGCGGCTGTCAAGCGGCGGTCGTGGGTTCGAATCCCGGCTCGTACCAATGAGCTTTTTGGAACTTATGTACGGAATATTTATCATTAGCTTTTCGGTGAAGGAAAACATCGTGAGGAAACGGATCTTATCCCAATAAAGTCTAGTTTTCCCTCTGGGTTGGAGGTCAGATGGCTTTCGCTTTCGTAAAACTAGTGCCTATGCCAAATCTTGGGATTAGGTGTCAAAGCGGACCCCGGGCTCCGTTAGGGGCATTACCGGGAATAACGCTAGGAGGATGGAGGCTGGGGGAACGGATAACAATATGATTTCTAGCTCCCTTGAAGGAAATGTTTATGACTGTGTTTTTGCCATGTCTAAGTAGTTATTTGGTCTAACTTTAGATAGATAGTAGATAACGTAGGTACTGTGATGATAACAGTATTGTACAAAGCTACCCCGCGTATGGGGTGCTTTCGTACTAAATATTTTTGTAGACGAACTGGCATCAAATAAAGACTGGTCCCTATACTAATTTTTCCCACCTAAATTATTGTCTCTTGTAAATGTGCGTTCGTATTGACGCACATACAAAACTCCCACAACCTCTTTTGTGACGGAACTGCGTGAACGAATGTTCTATGTCACCTGCGAGCTGCCATAGTCTGCGCATTCGACTGAAAACACCGACCGGCTCGGATCGATGTTAAAACTGCAAATTAAAAGTGTGAAAATATGAAAGTGGTGCATGTATGTATCTGGTAATCAGGAAGCCTATATGGATAAATGTAAGTGAGACCCTTTTTCTTTCGCCCAATACGTAGCTTGTCGTAGTTCAAACAATAGTCTGTGTGTACTACTATCCCTTCCCTTAAAGGGATAAGTTCGCCTTTGCACTTTGATCTAACGTGTGACATGACAATAAAGTGATTACATACATAGTTACATACTACTTTGCCAGGTCGATAAGTAGGTCATGACGGTGTCCTGTGACCAGCTGTACTCATCGAGCCCGCAATGCCATCATCATTTCAGCCGAAAGACGTCCTCTGCTGGACATAGGCCTCCCCCAGAGAGTGAGTCCACTGGGTGCGAGCGGCGCAGGATCGGTCATTGTTGCACTCTCTGGGGGAGGGACGCATGTAAATGTATTTTAATACAACTAACGAAACACTTTTAATAGAACCTCTATGATTTTGACATCGATTATCGACCAAGACGCATTTGATGAATGATGACAGCGTAAGTGCCAACTTCCACCGTTTTTTTTTTCAACATAAAACAAATTATAAAGCTGGCACAATCAAATCAGTAGGTACCTATTGTCAACTATTGTTAAATACGATCATCTAAAAATCGCGGTTTTACAAAAGACGTTGTAGAAAATACATTACTTCTAGTTGTCACTTGCCAACGCCTAATCAGGAAAGCCTACGTACGTAAATTTAGTACATACCTACACATAAACATTTACGGATATTTTTTAATAAGAAATAGTTACAAAGTTGAGGTCCCAGTAATATTATGAAATAACTAAAATTATTCTAATGCTACAAGCTAAAACTGAACTAGATCGTCGTCCTTCACACCTGGTCGGCGTTGCTTCCGCTCGTATTGCAGCTCGCCCGTTTCTGATAAGGTTCTTAGATCATACTCATTATTTAAATTAGAACGTGCCTTCGACCCACGGTTGCGGTTGGGGTGCGTTGGGGGCGCGATCAACGCACGTTAAAGCGGCCATTCACATCCCCTTACATTACACCCGCCCGTCAATTGTAATTAATGTTCATTTTTGACTTACGGCTAATCACGATTTGTAAAGAGCAGCGCCGCGCCGCGCCGTTTGTCTCCGCGACAATGGATGCCATCCAAATAGATGAACGATAGTTCAGTGTGCCACAAGTACGGTAAGATATGTTTTACGAACGACAGTCTACAAGATGCCCGACGTCTTACTGGCCGCGCCTAGGTACTATCTTTAACGCTACAGTTTTGACATATAAAGAACGATGTTGGCGCGGCACTCGGTTTGTGGGAGCTATCGTGAATGACCAGATCGGTCCAAAAAACCGACAACTCACAAATTGTACAAACGTTTAAATTATACTAGGAAGGAGTTAATATATCGATGTAAGAATGCATTCCGTAATCAGTCCAAAAATGGAGTTTACATCGTGAGCTTGCGTACCTACAGATACGGATGACAAATTGTAAGTAAAAAGTTACCGCGTTGGTTTGAATGACTGTGTCAAATCAATGACAAAGTTAATAAGTAAGTACAGTTAATGAACATCTGTAAAAAATCTCTGACATTTGTGTGGCATAAATATGACGTAGCTACTACATTAATTAAATACCTACCTACTTACCTCCGTTTTTTGGTGGTCATACTGGCATGTCATACTAATATATGACTAGTTATAATCGCTTGTATTGGTGGTCATATAAATAAATAAATAAAAATAAATAAATAAATATAAGGGGACAATCTTACACAAATCGAGCTAGTCCCATAGTAAGCTCAATAAGGCTTGTGTTATGGGTACTAGACGACGATATATATAATAGATATAAATACTTAAATACGTAGAAAACATCCATGACTCAGAAACAAATATTCATGCTCATCACACAAACATTTGCCCTTACCGGGATTCGAACCCAGGACCTTCAGCTTCGTAGGCAGTGTCACTACCCACTAGGCTAACCGGTCGTCCGTCATATACCTACCTTCCTAGAATAAAACGAAACCAAAAATTATAAAACATCCGGGCCCTGGAAAAACCCAAGGAGGATGACCATCCGGTTTAGCTAATAAATGATACTAGATGCTTTTTAATTCTCATTTCAAGTAAATTTTTATTTTCTCAAACTAGCAATGAAATATTGACGTTGTGTTCTTCATAATGGGCTTCAAAGTGTCACGTTTCAGGCGCAGCGAGACGAGAGATCCGTAATGGCATTTCATACAAAATTGTTTTTTTTTTAATTTTCATTCCGCAATTGGTGGCACAGCATCGGCTTCAGCCATGAAAATGAAAGTTTGATTTCTTAGAGTTTTTTTTAATTCATTGCATGTTTGAGAATAGCACTACCTCGGCGTGAAAAGGGGTTGCCAGCCTCATAACTATCCATCTATGTGTACTCGGCCGGCAAACCCTTACTTCCCGGCCTCTGTAGTACTTATCAACGATATACCGAGTGTCTCAAAATTTTGCCACACGGAGGGAATAGTACATTGTTGTAAAGGCTAGAAAGTAGGCAATAGATGGACGAGTGTGTTTAAGCTTTTTCGGCCGAGACATTACATAGTGCTTTTCACGTCTACTGCGAAGAAATTGCAAATATTTATAATGATAAGTCAAAATTAAGTATCTTATCAAAGATCATAATATGAAACACATTAGCGCGGCCACTCGCGGCCCGGGGCGCTTTGGGACACCCGGTAGACGTACCTACAGTAAGTATAAAAATATAATTAAATAATAAGCTGCTTTGAAGCCTAGGCTAACGAAAAAAAGTTCCTTGGGAAACTTCAATTTTGGCATTTCATTCTTCAATTACTTGAGCTCCGATGTTGTACAGTCAGCGTCAAAAGTATAGCTACGCAAACGAATGCGTCAAAAGTCTTTATTAAAGGGGAATAAGAGCAACGATGTCTTCGATTGTGCAGTTAATTTTGATGCCGACTATACCACATGGACTTTTAAATAAAATTGCATAATAACAATGCTTCTTATTATTATATAATAACCTCACATAAGTAGTATAACTATTGGACGCATTTTTCACGATCCTAATGATTATTTTACTTCATTTTCAAGATCCAAGTCATTGACAGTCCCATGTCCTAAAAGTCACACAAGATTTAAATTATTGGTAAACCCCGGCTATTTAGTATTCTTTCGTAAGTGCACTCTAAACAGTATGGAATTTTTGTATGGAGTAGCGCAGGGGGCCACGGGTTTTCTGGGACGAACGCACACGTTTGCCGAATTTTTACAAGACCCATTTGCGTACTGCTCCTGAAATGAATTGCAAGCAGCGTTGAATATGCTCTTTCTATATAGATCGAACCTCGCGTGGTTCTGAGGACACCCTATATAAAGTCAGATGAACGAGCGACTTGCTTCTACGACGGACAGCCGATGAGAAAGCGGGTAATTCAGTAGGTACGACTAGCCCAAAACCACATAATTATCTGTACAGGGTTTTCTACGATTATATTGTATAGATAGATAACTACTCATAATTGGGTCATACTCAAATTTAGGTTCGCGTCTTTCCTGTGGTCATTATAAAAGTTAAGGGCTACGAAGCCTAATTTTGGTTTGGACTCTTAAGAGTCCGCAGTAAGCTCGATTCTCCATACAAACGTAGTTACGCTCTCATTTTAAAACTACGTGTTGGATTGTAACGAAACTTTGTACGTTCAATGAAATGAGGTATATCTATGTCTGTAATTAGTTTATGTAGCTTCAGATACCATAATAAAAAAAATACAGCGAATTTAAGTTTTTCATACAAAACTAGTTTTTGCTGTATTTAGTTTGTTTTATAAATTGGAACCGTATAAACTAATTACAAACATAGATATGCCTCATGTCATTGTATATGCAAAGTTTCGTCACAATCCAACACGTGGTTTTAAAATGAGAGCGTAACTACGTTTGTATGGGAAGGTGAAATTCGGCCGAGCTTACTGCGGCCTCTTAATCCGCATAAACAGCGTCTCCTCTTATGTATGACTATTCGATAAAAACCTGATTAAATAAGGTTTTTATCGAATATTAATATAGAAGAGGAGACGCTGTTTATGCGGATTAAGAGTCCAAACCAAAATTAGGCTTCGTAGCCCTTAACTTTTATAGTGTCCACGGAAAGACGCGAACCTAAATTTGAGCATGACCCAATTCAGCAGTAATAAACCAAATGAGCAGCTATCGCAGTTTCCACACGAATCCTTTATTCATGCGTGCAGTAATCCATGAAAACCGGGTAATTGGCCGTGTTCAACCAAGGCACGCTCTATTTACGACCAAGATTATCGGCATTAAGTTATTAATAACAGATGAGGTACCTATTTACAGCAAATCTATGCCAATTTAGACTTTAACTCATTTTCGTAAACGTCATTCATACTAATGCCTAAGGTACCTGCGGCAAATAAGGGTCGCCTTAATAATTATTTTAAATGTCTAAGCGATATGAATAAAAAACATTACATCAGACAAATATTTGCTTTATTAACAGTACAAACAAATACAATTTTTGAGTTTCATTCATAATTTTACGTCACAAATCAGTCTTTTTAAAACCCTCTCTGCGGCCCTTATTAAAAGCAGGTAGTTTGAAAAGGATCATATCAAAATATAATTTTGTTTAGTTTTATCATTAAGAACAAACCGTTTTCTGTTTTCCGCCGACGTCAATTATGATTTTCTAACAAATCAAGCTTTCAGCTAATTATTTTTTATTAGAAAAACCCTGATGGGCCTTAGTAAAATATCGTAATATAAATTTGCATTAAAACGTACCTATCAAATAAAATAATATAAACGTAATTTTTATAATACTGAATAAATTGTTGATAACACTTTTTAAATCTTAAATAAAACAAAGATAAATTCAACTTTTTATATCCAAAATTGTGACCCTTATTAGACTAATAACATTATGAGATTGTATTAGACTGGCCCTTCTAACCAACCTTTTAAGTGGCTCTTATTAGACTCCACACCAAGTTTAAACTTTTGGACGTAAGATTGTTTAAAGTTAATATAGCGATTAAACTTACCTTTATTAGTTAACACTAATCATTATGCTTTACTATTAAACAGTAGCTATTACAAAAAATAAGTTATTTTATGCATAATTATGTTTCTCTTATGTGGAGAGATTTTTACTATCGTGTGACGCAGACTAACTGCCTGTACGCATTCTTGAGTACTGGCAATATGGTGGATCGTACCATCACGTGGCCGCGGAAATAAGCTTTCCTATTAGTCCTTTAGGATGTATGCGTACGCGGAACCTAGGAATCGGTTGGAAGTGTGTTTTTGTAGAAGTGAATTCGATTTCTATTTACCCCTGCCTACTCTCCTCACTTTAACGGACTAGTTGAAGCCGCTGTTCGTTCTACAAAATTTCATCTTAAACGAATTCTCAATTTAACTCACCTAACTTACGAAGAAATGTCCACTTGTCTCACTCAAATAGAAGCTATATTAAATTCTCGCCCCTTAACTTCACTTTCCAATGAACCTACCGACATGTTAGTGTTAATTCCCTCATTGGACGAACTCTCACATCAGTGCCCTGTCCACAGATCGCCGACGACGTCAACATCAATCTGCTTCAACGCCACAAGCGCATAGAAGCCATTAAGCAACACTTCTGGCGCAGATTCACTAATGAATATGTTTCTATACTTCAACAGAAAACCAAATGGCACAGAACCACAGATGGCTTGAAACTGAACTCGCTTGTGCTAATTAGAGACAAAACTGCGCCGCCGCTGTTATGGCGCCTTGGACGAGTGACCCACGTCTACCCCGGAGTCGACGGGATCAGCCGAGTAGCAGATGTGAAGACCAGTAAAGGAACCATAAGACGGGGATGGAACAACCTCTGCCCCCTGCCGATGGACCAGTACCTTTGAAGCCCTACTTCAACCCGGGGAGCATGTCTACGCGCCCCACCGCCCGGTGAAGCGGGGGACAGAACCTACCACATATAAACTCTTTTTCCGCCGATCTCCACCGCGCTCGCACCTTGCCATTAGGCTATTATATTTGTAATAGTACGTTCCTTTGTAATTAAATCCTATGTATATAACAGTCTACAGTTTTAATTATTGATTCCCGAAGGCTCCAACAGCTCTTGTTATACGCCGGCCCTTATTTGCCGCAGGTACCTTACAATACGTACAGTACGCGCCAACACGCCAACACTGAATAATTAAAGGTTCAGGACGCCCCGTCAACTGTCTAAGTGGTGACGCTAGCTGTCATTTCTTGGCAATGGACAAGGACGGAATGGGATAGGGTTGTCGCCGGACCACATAACTGAACATCCAAAATTACAATTGTTTTAGTTTTGGTATCGAAATAATCGCCCTTTTTGGAAAGAATAATATTTTGTGATAATAAAAATACTATAGGAGGGAAGCAAGGATTAAGTAAAAAGCAACTTAGAAAAGTTGAAAAACCCCCGAAAGTTTGAAATTTCAAAGTCCAATATCTCAAAAACGGCTGAACAGATTTTAATGAATCATGGCTAAGAACACTCGGGATATCTATGACACAAATCAAATCGCCGCATTCAAATCGGTCCATCCGTTTGGGAGCTACGATACCACAGACAGATACACAGATACACAGACACACAGACACACATATACACAAACAGACACGTTAAACTTATAACACCCCTCTTTTTTCGTCGGGGGTTACAAAAAAAACAGCATGGTTAGCACAATATGGCACGCGTCCTATCTCGTGCGTCAAAAAGCAATATATGGCGCGACATAGCTAATTCGTAGCACGAGACACCTCTTGTCTCGCGGTCAAATGTCAAAGCAATTAGTTATCCTGCCGTTCAATTATTTCTCGGCGTAAGTATTAGAAAGGTGAACGCAAGAGACTTACAATTAGACTTGTGGAGATGGGTGTACCTAGGAGGATTCGCACACGTCTCATACTTCTGAAAGTCCGTATTCTTGTACCCATATTGAACACGCACCAACACCAGACTTGTTCCTATTGTCACTTCGGCTAAACAAGAATTTCACGCACCTCCGAGCTGTAATTCGCAAGCGTTGACCTGACAATGGTGTTTAATTATAAACGGTTGAGGGTTAGTGTTTTTTTATGATATTTAATAAGATGACAATAAGTACATTGACACGATACGTCATGAATGAAAACAAATAAAAGCATAGAGGTTAAACAAATAATAATTATTATTATTGAATAAAAAATAAAGCGATTAACGAGTATTTGTGGAGGCCGGACGCATCGACCGAACGGCAATCAGACCCCGTATTACGGTACGACACACTGGCTCCGCCTCGACGCGCGGAGGCACGAGAGGAGACGCAGGACGACTCGCGCGCTCGGATGGAGACGCGGTGCGTGCCGCAGGGTATGTCACACCGAGTCGGTGTGACATACCCTGCGGCACTTTAACCTCTATGCTTATTTGTTTTCATTCATGACGTATCGTGTCAATCCACCGAGCTCCGCCGTAGTGCCGTACGGATTTTAGCGTCGTGCATCGCAGCTCCGGACGGAGATGCGGAGAAAACTCGGACGTTGGTGCGTTGTCTCCGCATGCGAGTCCGTTGCTCCGCGTCTCGCAACGAGACGCGGCGGCAGTGTGACAACTACCTTATTGCGTGATACGACCGAAAAAAATTATTTGGGCATTTTGAAATAGTTGGGATATTAGTGCAAATCCTGCGACCAAAAAACAATTGTGCGGGGCTATATCCATTTTCACATTGACCACTTCTGCAGGCCATTAGCCCTAAAATTCGCTGTTCACATTTTTTTTTAATCTTTATCAGAGTCTACAATTCCATTACTCGATGGTGAAGTGAGGAGGATATTATGCGTGAAACCCCCAATCTTTCGCAAATTAATTGAGAGTTTTTAAATAATAGATATGTATAATAGCAGTTTTCTGGTAACCAAGTAGCATAATTAGTTACGTAATTAGGTCCAATTGTTCAAAACAAAATTATATATTTTTGGTATCAGGCGTATTCAAAATCAATACGAATATGGAATTACAGCTTAGGTACTTAATATCCACACTAAGAAATCGCGTAAAATACCTACTCAAAAATCCAGTCAGGAAGCAACTACTCAAATCTAGTAATAAAGAATGATTTTGAGCTTAAAATCGGCTTATGGTTCCCTAGTACCTACTTTTTTTTTGTTTACAAACATTTTCCTGCAACGCGCATTACAAAGCCCGCAGTACGCGTGTGCGCATAAAGCCGATAGAAAGTACCGCAACGGGTTCAGTCGTCGAATGCGCGCGCACTGACACTGACGCGCGGCGCAAATATTACCAGCTGCACGCGGGAAATAGTTGCGTCCTGAAAACTGTGAAATAAAAACTTTACAAAAAAATCGTGTTCAATTTTGTTTTCAAAATGGGTGCCAGTGCGATTTTTGCCTTGTTGCTGATCTCAGTTGCGGCGGCAGTTCCCGCGGGTGACTCCAGGAATCAGCCATTTATAGGTATGTTTTTATTTTCTATTAATTTTGATCTAAATAAGTTAGATAGGTCCAAAATGGAGATGGCAACTGCTCCAAAAAAAATTGACAGGAACTTAAGGTATTAGTATTTATTAGACAGTTTTTTGTTGTATCAATTCACATCTGGATGATACACTAAATATTCGAGATGATTTATAAGGTTTTTATTAACCGCAAAAATAATCCAGAAAATGTTTGATTATATGTTGTCACCTGAGAGCATTATCAACAAAGTAAATGCATAGTTGTATCAGAATGTGTCAACAAAAAATCATGAGAGTGTTCAATATCTGACTAATTAAATCTAATGATATACTTCGTTTCAATGGATAAATAATGGCATTTTCTATTATTACGTCTTAATATAAAGACCCTAACCTTAGTAAAAATTTGAAGAAGGCAATAAAGTTAATCGTTCTTCTATTAATTAACACTAAACATACAATTAAGAAGACACTAAAATTACTATTAAGAAAACACGTTCACCGATTTTTGATGTTATCAATTACATTAAGTATTCGAACTTTAAATGCATAATTTAACGTTTACTAATTAGTAATTTTGGTGAAGGATTGATCATTTATTGTACAATAAAGCAAAATTAGTACGAAACGTAGTAGTTTTGAAATCATGTGGGAACTCATTAAAACAATTAAATAATAAAGCTATTCACATTCAAATGTAACGTCGGGAATTCTACATGCGAAACTTTAGCAATAATGCAATCAATAAATTAAGCAGCCATTGCTCAAAACGGGTTCACGAACTGTTCGAACACTCGTTGCAAAAGTCAATAAAGAACTTTTACGGTAAATTTCACGGCGAAAAAATGACTGCACGCTTGACAATGACCTGAAACCTACCGTCACGCCGGGCGGTTACAAAAAGATTAGGCTTATTTGACGTAGATACAAATGGTCTGTTTTGCAGACATTGACGGTTTTGACAATGTTGGAAACGCACATTGAAATTGTAAGATTTCTAACATAATGAATTACTGTGCACAAGGGCCAATCAACTATTTTTTGTTTGGTTTACGTCTCGGGTAACTCCTTAATACTACGATTTTACATGCTTCAAATCCATTAAATATGTGTCTTTGTCATATTGGTTAACATATTTTCTGGTGGGACAGCTCATGAGCATGCTATGGGTCCAATATTTATAAAATGTTTTTTAAGTAACACTTCGTCACTATTGTCTCCTGACTTACCGGGCTGGAAAAACAACAAGAAAAAGTCGATTGACCCGCCAAACTAAAATAAGACTTGTTTAATCAATTTTTCTAACACTGACAAAAAATATATCAATTTTGTAGACAAAATCGTCATAAATTATAAATGTGGTCACATAATCATGAAGAGATTTTACATAAAATATCTCTTCAGTGTGATGAGTGATGACCAGAAATAGCACGATTTGGTTACGATATTTCACTGAGATACTTACTAATAATGTGTCTAGACCATGAAGAATTGAAATACTCAACAACCAAGTAACAAATGAAGAGGCCACAGCAATTATTCACTTCATAGGCATAACATTGCATATTAGAGGCAACGATCGACGTGACCCAGATACCTAACGGCGCCAAACAAATTTGATATTTGATAACACCGTGAAATGTATTATACCAATCGACTAGAGCACACTTTACAAGCCTCTTTGGCGTAAATAGGGGTTATACATTTTAGTCAAATAAAGTTGTCTACAAATAGAGCATACATTTGCTTGAATAAGACGTAGGCAGCAGCAATTGACAACATTTTATATTTTCATGTAGGCCATTTTATGAACTCTGTATGGCAGTTTGGACACTTTTCATATGGCAGCCATAATACTGACGTCACACACGGTGAAAACCACTTTTTTAATACAGTTGCTCAAAAAGTGGTACTTTTTGTGGCTGCGTAGCGTACGTGAAGCTCAATTTCTCGAACTAGTGCTTTTTACTTTTTAGTTCCAAACTATACTTTCGAAACGCAGTAATTTTATATTACATTTTTTACCCGATGGCGCTGATTCCAATAGTATGTTGTCACTGTCAGTGTCATTTGTAAAGTATGGGTTCGTTCAAAAATAACTTCGAAGCAAGCATATTTTATCGCAATGATATATTAATTTATTATTTTTCGCAATTGTATTAAAAAACGTCGTTTACAACACGTGTGAAATGTCTTTTACCACTCGTACCGAGTCTTGCCACTCGCTTTCAGCTCGTGGCAAGATACCTCGGTACTAGTGGTAAAAAGACATTCTTTTCACACTAGTTGTAAAATGTACTATTATACGTTTTCGCGATTTTCTTAAAAGCGAGCAGGAAAAAAACACAGAAAACGACTTTATTACGTTCAGATAACATAATTACCGAAATGGTTTTCGATTTAGGCGTCATTACATATTTTGAAATATTGTCAATTATGAAAGCAATGTGCATAATGCAATGCAAATATACAATGTGAAAGAGCTATGATAATTTACTTGTACTTCATTGGAAATAAACAATATACAACTTTAACAATTCATTAATTTAAATTCTTTCAACTACAATAGAAGGACATTATAGATTAGCAAAAAATTATAAAAGGCTTTACCGGACATGAGATGAAACTTTTTGGGATCAATTGACGAAAAACTACTAATATTTTTGAAATATTTTATTTTTATTTTTAATAATATTTTTGAAACCATCGTTCAAACCTATGACTTGTTTTTATGAGAATATAAGTAGTCAGGTATTGCGATTGGCTTCTGTGAGAAAGTAAGTCCTTGAAATTAACAACTAGTATTTTTTTAACATAAATATATAGGGTATAACATTCTAGTGTCCTAATTCTCCGGAAATAACTTTTTAGAATCTCATTGTCCGTAATAATCTGTTCCTTTCAAGTCCATTGTTGTCACTGCATTGTCTTATTTGCCTTAGCTTAATCCGATATAAAACAATCTGTATGTTTTGTCGAAGTTGGTAATACGTTTACGAAATAAATTGATCGTATATTTCCAACAATGAAACTTAATGCCCATCAAATTGCGTTTAACTGATTTTCTTTGGCCAAGGATTTTTGCGTCAGTCCTAATATTGCCTAATTGCTTCAACCTCCAGTACTGTCGAGTAACAATGGAAGCCCAGCAAGGCTCTTTAATGCTCACAGACAGACAAATTTAAAATGCTATTGTTAATGTTAGAGCCAAAAACCGTTCCATACTAAATTATTTCTGAGCGCATGCGGACCTGTGTCACGAAAAACACATGAACAAGATAACTGTTTCCATTATACACATTATTTCAGTAACATATTTACTGGTAGTTCGATTGCGTAGCTCATTATGTATGTAGCCAGTAGTTAATATAATTATGAGATATCAGAACAGGACGTGTGTACTCTCAGGGTGTAAAATAATGTCCTACAAACAATGCCTCCGCAAGATAAGCACCGCTACGTTAAGTTTAGTGACCTTGATGAGCAATTTTGTTGTCCTTGTCATAAAACTAACGCAGTTTTAACGTACCATCCCAAACAACTTAATCAACCAGTTCCTAACTGTGAATCCAGCCCCCGTCAAGCCACGATTAGCTGCAATTAAGAATTCTGAATTTTCTGTAGTACATATTTTTAAATCGACATCTTCCTTAAGTGACACAGCATTTTTACCTGTGCGTTGCCCTGAGTCCTTTCACAGTTCAATACCCGAGACAAAGTTAATATTGACAATGTACTTTGACTTTACGATTGCACGTTAACTTACACATGGGCCAAGAATGCGGTTTTCGAAGAAAATACAACGTCAGGGCTTTGTTTATGGCTTTGTCATGAACAACTTCGCCCACTTGCTTTTGAATTGGCCGGGGTCTCATTTGTTTGTCATTCGTTGTAATTACTGTTATAGTTTCATACTGGACTGAGCAATAAAATAATCAAAGAAAATTCGACCCCGACTCTTATCCAACGACCTCAATGTAGACACATTGTCTAATTACACAGTAAAGATAGATAAAATCAAACAGGTGTTTTGGTATTCATTCAATAAGATACAACACGTCCATCACGATTATAAGCAACCTGTTTTTATCAAAACCCTTTGTCGTCATTTCTACATAAGTCGGTTTGTTACTAAAGTTATTTTATTAATTATGTTTAGTTACTTCATGCATTATCGTCAATTTAAAAATCGTGCCAAATATTGCCATATTACTTTGATTACTTAATTTAATTATCTGTACTGAATTACAATGTGTTATGTCATGTTTGTTTTGAAAGAATGCTTAATCAATATTTTGAAAAGTAATCGCTTGATTACGACCGATAGCCATCTATTTCCTTAGTATTCAGAAATATTAACATTCTACATAGATTTTACAAAGATGCCGAACCAATTAATGAGCCGATTCTTCTTACGTACGCAGAAACTTATATCCCTTCACTTTATGATTAAGATTATGTAACAACATAACTCACAACTGTTTAGGATGTGACAAGTCGTCAGCCATTTAAATTATCGATAATTTAATTAAGTGTTCATATTTATGAAATGTGAACCCGATGACTTCCTAATAGTATGATGATTGAAATACATCATATGAATCACGTCGGTCGACAACCATAGATCATTAAAAGTCAATTAATCAAGAACAATATCATTGCTTACCTACTTTCGCGAACTTGCTTTAGTGAACTTTGATTTTATGAGTAATTTAATGTAGTTTGATTATCGACCTGTTTAAGTTAGGTACTTACTTTTATACGGTCGTTCGGTCAATGTATCTCGTACAAAACGGGATTTGTAACCTAAGCCAGCTTAAAAAGGATAGTAATTGGTGTTACATAATTACATATTAACCATAAAAACTATAACAGGGCAAAACAAACGTCACATAAGTATGATATATTTCACGCTCTACGGATGCTATGTACCCAAGTGTAAAAGTTGGGGAAAATTTACATGACAACAGGAAAGTATGAACTATCAAAGGTTCTGTGAACTGAAGAACACATGATCATGTAAATGATTAATTTTGATTTTAACTTCGATTGACTAAATTGGTCAATAGGAGCTGCTCACATAAATTCACGAGAATCGGTTGAGAAATGCGACATGTAGAAGAAATTAGCCGGCCAGCCGGACATACGAAATAATTTTTGCCCAAGCTGTAATGTAGAGAACTTACTTCGTTCGCTTAGCTCGCTCGTTGAAAAATGTGATGATACTCCAAATATTAAGCTGTTGACTTTAACAAAAAATAAACACAGCCCTTCAAGCATCATAAACAAAAGAAAATAAATTCTACAATAGGAGTACTAAACTTATAAAACAGCAATTTACTACCAAAACTAAAATATTTCAAAAAACTTCACAGCCTCATAGGTATCATAACATTCATAACCTATGGTGAAAAGGGATTCAAGACATTTCAAAATGTAATCTTCCGCCAAAATGGATAATCGGGCCTCCGTTGCGGCACGGTTTCGCCACGCAGCTCTTCATCTGCGCAGGCGCCGCCTTTGTGTTCCTTGTTTGTGAAACTTTGCGGCTTACTGCATTATGGTAACTTGTAAACACTAGGATTTTTGTCTCGGAAAGGAGGATGTCTTTATACGACTTGAATTGAAGTTCTAAGTGGGTCTCCAAGCTACATGTAAAGAACTTTTGGACTTAGTATACTTTGAATGAGATTACTAGGTAATTAGAAGTAAAGAAAGAAAATAATGCACTAGCGCAATAAAAAAAAAAGAAAAACAAACAATATTAGTACAACTTTTATTACATACAATGACGGTGGCAATCAAGCGTAAGGTCCCTGATGGTAGGCGGACACCGCAGCCTAGACGTATGCAACTCCAAAGGAGTAACATGGGCGTTGCCGACCCTTGATTTATTTGAGGATTCGTAACTGAAGGAACAAACACCCTCGCTCTCAACACAACGCATCCTCGGGAGCTCTGGCGACC
This sequence comes from Epinotia demarniana, assembly GCA_945867215.1. Classification (NCBI taxonomy): domain Eukaryota; kingdom Metazoa; phylum Arthropoda; class Insecta; order Lepidoptera; family Tortricidae; genus Epinotia; species Epinotia demarniana. The sequence continues at coordinate 18,210,923 of OX244272.1, read as the reverse complement.
TTGCTCACCTCCAGAGACACAACACTACTACAGAGCAAGTAGTATTGTTATTATGGCTGTGGTCTTCTGCAAGGCATAGGTACTTCCCCAGTTGGGCTGCTCCAAATTCGAGCGGGATGACATTTTGCTGTGCCCTACCTCACCAACTTTTCGGCAAAATGTCATCATCCCTTTCTAGGCCACTCATATTTGACCAGAAATATCTAAAATCGCAAGCTATCGCTAGCTAGTTGTGATTTTTTTATATAATTGTATTGTTAGAACCGCCACCAGTACCAGTACCGTATCCAAGTTTGCAGCTTCGAAGACTTGTGCTACCTTTGCAGCACTCGAAAAACCACGAAATTTTCGCACAAAATCCTAAACTAAGCTAAAGTTGTATTTCCTGATTCCGAATGTTAAGAACACATTAAACACCACCCTCGACGTAGTTTTTGGCTTTGTTCCAATCGGGAATTCGGGACAGAAATTACCGAAGAGCTGGCGGCTTCCTCGCTCAACGCATAAGTATTGCGATACAGCGGGGAAATGCCGCCAGCATCTTCGGCACCATGCCGCGGGGAGACCATTTATTTTAGTTATGTATAAGGACAGAAAATATATTTACACACCTAAATATCTGTGATGATCCAAACATTTGATTACAAGTCTTAAACTAATTTCTTTAATTTTGTTGTTTCTATATGCCACTTGTTTTTGCTGTAATCTAACTATGCTTTACACTTACTTAATTAAAATTCTAACTGCGTAGGCACTATAGTTCTCTGTCAACAATCCAAACACTAACCCCGCCGTTGGGAAATCTTCAAATGTCATCAAGGAGGTATCCATGTTGGCGTCTGAAGGGTACCGAGCTATGCTTGCAACACGATCACAATGCAATACCTACATAAACACTATGCACAACACAATGAAACTCTGCTGATTATGGATTCGAAAGATTCGAATGGAAAGGAAATTGTCGGTAGTAAATTAAGCGAATCAATTGATCCAATATTAATTTAACCGCAACGAATTGGCTTCTTTTCTGGCGTATGCTTATTGTTTAATATGACCTCTTTTCTTGACGAAGCATCAATGAATAGCTTACCCAAAATATCGCTAACATAAAAAAAGGTTTTATAAGCATAAAGTTCAAACTTACATTATGCACTATCAGACAACGCACCCGATTTTTAACCATTGTTGTTTATGTATTTGCCTTATAATATATTGGTTGACTCTTCTAAAGCACAGACATTAGCATCGGCATGCGGAGTGTGACGCGTATCGTGTAATAGTTGGATCACTTAAATGCAATTGACAGCTTCGCGCAGGATTCTGCAACCACCCTGATATAGTCGTGAGCCATAACATCACAATCGGACAAAGCGTTTACTTTGTTTCATCACCCCATCTATCAGCTGACAATTTACAGCAATATTGTGCCAACGAAAAATCGTGACCGCAGGGACTTGAAACACCGCTCATAATAACTATGATTTAAGTACGGAATCCTCATTATTCCAATGCTCGGTGTAATCGAAAATGGGCAATTATGTCGCCGACATTCAATTGTCCTAAATTGTCAATGGTAAGAACAATTCAATTCGTACGGCCTTCGTTGAGTCTTTTCCATCAAATGTCATCATTGGTTGGAAATTCGAAATGAACAAATGGTTGCTCTTCGAATATATATTGTTTGAAATTGGAATTGGTTTAGGAAAACTATGTATTAAATTACGTTGCTCAAGGCATCGTGTTCATAGAAAAACGGTGAACATTATATTGCCATAATAACTCTGTGTAAATGCGTCTGAATGTTACCTTTTCACGCTTAAATCACTGAATTGATTAAGATTTACTATAGTGTGGAGCTGTGGAGACAGTTTGAATCCTGAAAAAGGACATGGAAAAGTTTTTATCTCGGAAATCATCAATTCATCACCTATGAGACGTACCACGCGGCTAAGTCAGTCGTTTCTACGATGACCTATTCCATTTGTTGTTTTATATTTTGTTCTATTATTGCTGCGAAATTGCGCCTGACGATCATTATACAATAAGTAGTATTTACATAGTGTTATTGTTATAATGAGAATTGTGTAATGAGATGAATAAAACTTAACTAAACATGCCGTCTTGTTGAGGGTTCTACCTGCTTTGGTATATATATTTCAATACTTCAATGAGTTACTTACATCTATCTAGGTACTCGTTAGAATCGATTATATTGATTTAGCAGTTTCGAAGGCTCTTTGTTAGTGTAGGTAGCCAAATTAGCGGTACACCCGAACTGAACTAGTTTCGCAGCCATTGCAAAACGTTCATAATAACAGTATAGGTACAGGTCGATTCACGAGAGCTGGCGCGGAAAAGTATGAAACTGTCATTAATTTAATAGATATTACGCGTCAACTCTTTTACCTACGGCTCTATAGTTAATTCTAGTTATTAAATTGCATTAGGTCCAAGTATTTGCAAAATTAATCATTGCCTATCGGATTCATCCCCGGAATCTAAAAGAAAAACTCCAAAAACTCCAATAGTTATTTACGATACAAGTGCCGAAAACGGGAAATTCGCAACGAGTGGTGATAAATTAAAACACGACCGAAGGGAGTGTTTTAAATCGACACGAGTTGCGAATTACCTATTCGCACGTGTATCGCACAACGTTTTACTGTACATATGGCTCTCATATGCACGGAAAGTGCTCTTTTCCGCACTAGTGCGGGAAAGTAGCACCATATGTACTGTAAAATATTAAACATTGTAAACAAGTAGTAACATCTCAATAACACACTATGTGTACTTAAATATAAAGATGCATGAACATTTATGAACTGCATTATTATGTTGTTTTTGTTTTTAAGCAGTAACGCTTGTAACGAAAATTGTACATTTTAAATGAAAGGAAAAATTTAATGCTACACACCTCCTGCTTACACGCCTCCCTAAGGCTATGAAGGAACTGATTGAAGGATTTGGTGCCCGAGCCAGATTGTTCCGATAGCTCAGTTGGTTAGTAGCGACGGGCCATGAATGCCTGTGGTCGCCGGTTCGAATCCGGCTCGGAGCATTAAATTTTTCAATTTTTCCTTTCATTTAAAATGTGCATTATTATGTGTTTTAATCCGCTGATGGCGTAAATTTGTGGGGTACCGGTTAATGTCCACCCAATAATCCGCTTCTATACTGTACATGGATAACAGGCTGCACATTATTGGGCCGTCCTGAGCAAACTTGGTCCGGGGCAATAATTGAAAGCCACTTTTGTCCGGGCTGATAATGCACAACCCAATAATCCGAGTCCACAAAAAGTGGACGCGGATTATCAGGCTACATTATTGGGCCGCGCATTATTGGCTCCCCTGATGGCGTAAATTTGTGGTATCACTTCTACAAACTATTTAGTTTAGGTAATCTATACATTCTATCTTGTATTTAAGGAGCATTCCATCAAATATAATGAAAATTAAGCTAGTATTTAAAATCACATCAAAAAATGCCTAACAACCTAAAAAATACTAACTCGCACATATATTTTTTTACAATTGCACATAAAAACCGAATTTTGATGAACGACTAGCTTTTTTTTGGGTAAGCGAATGAAATTTTCTCTTTACATCATCAACTTCCGTCATTATTTCACGGCTGAACCCCACATTGCGACCCTGCCAGGATTTGAACCTGAAATATTCAAAATGACAACTGCGAGATAGGTGCGAATTTTTATGTCGAAAAACAAAAATATGGTACTAAATTAAGCCAAACCAACTCCTGCCAAAATTACGAAAACTACTCGTAGGAGTCGTAGGGTTCTAAAAGTAAAAAAGGCGAATATACTTATTTTAAGTTCTGACCAAAGCATAAAAGTCCCGAAACATAATGTAAGCTACGTGATAGGGTTTCAAAACAGGCTTTATCTACATCCATATTATAAGTTTTCTACAATATGTTTACCAGCGATAAGCAAATAGACTATATTACGAAATCTGTATCTGTGGGTGCATCGTAATTTTTACTTTACGATATCGGCAACCAATAGTTTAATTACATTTAAATTTGGAACATTCTGTTAAAAAGTAAAAATCGTACTTTAATTGCAATTATCGAATTCATCGATTTGTAATTTCATTCACTGTAAAATTCATATTCCATACATTCTTTTAAATCTCGAATATTAAAAATCGATTTTAGAATCGATATCGACTCAAGACTATATATTGTCTATGAATTAAAAAAAACAAATGTCAGTCATTTGGAACAGCTGTCAAAACTCTAGTGGGTCTCTATTCTAGTATCCATAGTTATTAAAACAGTTATCGATACGAAACGTCAATTCAATTCAGTATGTTTTTTTAATACAAACCGTACGACATTTGATCTCGAGTGATATGAGTATAGGGACTTCGTCTTGACGGATGAACGAATTGCCGCCCTTGCTGTTGTAATTTTAAGTGTTGGTTTTTTGCTGTTGCTTACCACTACTTATGATATGTGTGTAGATAAAGTAGTGTATGCAACTGTACATAATTAGGCCTTAAAACACTCGTGTGATCATATTATGAAACTCGCTGACGCTCGTTTCATAAAACCACACTCGTATTTTAAGGCCTCTCATTATGGATAAGTCGCATAAACTACTATTCTCTAACTACTCACGTGTAAATTATAATATCTCATTCAAAGCATCAACTATAGAATTCTTAATACAGCAACGCCTGTCTGCAAACCTTAAATTAAAGGTTACGAAATTTCTTACAAACACCTGATTTATTAGCAACACTAAAGGCTTGAGCGTATTTACGCAAACCTTATATTTACCGGTAAATAAATTCACGGCGTTATCCGATAACGTACTTAATAAAATGTTAATAATTACTGATAACTTTCGCAAGCTCTTAGAATAATATGGAATTATCTGGAACTAAATGTGAACCTTTCTGTAACTAATCAAGGTCGCTTTCTTTATGCCATCATGTTCTTACGACCGTGCTTAAAAGTGTTATCGATATCGTATCTCCCACGCGCTACCGTGGATGCATTTGCGTAAAATTCAAGGAATTTTTATGTGACCCAATAAATTCAATTTTATTTTTAAGGCGCCAAAAGGCGTCAGGGTCGTTAACCTGCACAGCAGAAATAAGATTTTACGTTTTATTTTCGTTTAAGCAATCGTGTCCGTGGCTTTATTGTAATTGAATACTTACGTCAATATTTATAATAATGTGTTCTCTCCGAATAAAGGTGGTGAGCATCGAATACAGCGTAATTAAGGTTTTGGTTTGTATTGACTGACATGTTTGTGATGTTTTCAAAGCTCTTAAGAAATGTCAGAAAAACCCTGAGTTTAACCGACAAATGGAAGAAGATTATATTTTTATAAACGATACAAAATATATTGACGTACTGATTCATACCAATGTCAATATTATTGATTATGTTTTGGTTGAATCAATTAAGGTCTCTTGTTCGCCACTTGTTTTTATTATAAACTCATGCATTTCTAAGAAGGTAACGCGCAAGTAAACCCTACAGTGCCGAAAATATTGGACATGCATAAAAAAGCTGCAGTAAACTGCAGCGAATCTAATAATACAAGAAAATTAGTAGGTAGTTATTACTATGAAGGCAAGAATAGTTAGTACTTAGATGTAGATGTAGATGTAGTGAAGGGACGCCTGGCCGGAAGCAGGCGGGCAGTCGATCGCTCGTCGCGTTCATTCAGCCCCATTCCTTTAGGTTGGAGCTTAAGGTTACTGTCCCGGCAGCGTTCCCACATTACACTCTTCCATTTTTCTTGTGTTCCTGCAGAACAGAAGGACATCTTTAAGGTTGACATCCCTCAATTCCCACTCCGCTAGCACATCTCTACCGAAAGCTCTAAGCCGCGGTGCCGCATACATGACGCATTCCGCTAGTACATGCTTGCTAGTTTCTTCCTCCCCACAGTGCGGGCAGGAAGCATCATTTCTAATACCTAGTGTCTTTAAGTGTCTATTTAGAGTGTTATGACCAGTTATAATACCTGTCAACATTCTTACATTGCTCTTACCCAGTTTCAGCAGATACCTGGTTCTTCTGTGATCCATACCTCCTATCATCATCTTTGTCTGTCTACATCCAGGTGCTTCCCTCCATTCTCTTTCTCCTTCCTGCTCTCTTAGCCTTTCTATGACCCCCTTTGTGACTTGAGCCGAGAATGGAAGGACCGGTTCCGGGCCTACAAACTCCTTTCCCGCTCCCTCCCTAGCCAGCTTATCTGCCCTCTCATTTCCCGCTATCCCCTTATGCCCTGGCACCCACGCCAACGTAACACCTGGGTTTTCTCCTATCTTGTTTAGCTCCTCCTTACATTCTTTCACTAAGGCGGATGTTACCGTCGCCTTATTTAGTGCCTTCAGTGCTGCCTGACTGTCTGTGTATATCACCACCCTTCCAGTCTGTTGCTTTTCTTCTCTGATGATCTGATAGTTAGTACTTACTAAGTATTCATTCGTTGAATTAAATTTTATGTGTCGCGTACCTGTTTCACTAGGTGTCTTAGAATTTTGAAAGTTTGTTTTGTAGTATTTATCAAAATATAAACTTACTAGCTTCCGCCCGCGACTTCGTTGCGTCGACTCGGGATAAATCTACTCTATATTTTAATCCAGGCTAAAAATTTCATCCAAATCCGTTGATCCGTTTAAGCGTCATTGAGTAACAAACATCCAAACATCTAAACATCCAACCATCCAAACTTTCGCATTAATATTATTAATAGGATGCTAATACATTTATTTCTGTATTCTTACTGAATCCTAGGAGGATGATGATGATGATGATCTATAGTAATTTCAGAGCATGAAATCGGTGCCCCGCAAATGATATTCACAGACACTTGTGACAAATTTCAATTGACACGGTTATGAAACTGGGTGCTAACCAGACATAATCATCAATAGTTACGAGGGATTCGCTAAATTTAACAAGAATGTGTCAATTTATAGCTTCAACTGAGTGGTTTATTCTTTGATGATTAATTATTATTTATTAAAATATACTGCCGTCGTTAATTTCTTGTTTCCTATTTAGATAATTATTTGAGCTAATTATAAGCCGTAAGTGATGGTTATAAGCTATCAAATTACACCACAACAGAATTTTCCGTAATTTTTATAATTTGCTTCTATTAAAACATTTAAATTAGCCTTATTAATTTCCACGATCATTTCAGTATCTTCACAATAAGAAAATGCCAATCTTGGTGGAAGGATAGGGACTTGTTTGAAATAAGAGCAGACCAACCTAATAAATAGACTCCATATGTTACAACGCAGTTCTAGCCAGCACTTGACTAAAATTGCATTGTAGACATAATAATTTGGCATTCCTAATTTGGCGTTCTCAATGTTCGACGGAAGGAGCCTGTAATTTGTTACGTAAAATTGCCCGTTTTAATCATTTCCTTTGGTAGTTTCCTCTGTCCGGTGTTTATCTAGCAATCCATATAACATTTGCGTTTCAAATGACCTTCTTAAACGAAATTCAGAAAACACATTTATGTGTTAGCAAGAATTTTGTCTATTCTTAAAAGTATTATACGTACTTAACGCTAATTTCTACAAGTAAGCATATTTTTTTATTAATGTTTTCATTTTTGGACCCGCAATCGGAATGAAATCGTTGTTAACTAAGCCTACATAATCTGTCTCTATCTCTACCGAACGTGGTAACTTATAAGACACTACCGAGTTAACATCAGCGTAAATTTTATGTTCAATGGATATAAATGTTTAACTGACGGACAATGTCTAGCTGGCGTCCGCAGGATTTACCTACCGCAACCCTGCACGTGTCCCCTGGGTGGTGCTAAATGGGCAACAACACTTTCGGCGAAATAGGCGCTCCTATAAAAATAGTGTATACACACACAAACACACACCATATAACATATTAAGAAACAAGAAAATGACTGTAACACCTGTGCTTATACCATAATTTTTAATGTAAATAAACGAAATTTCATTTCATTTTATAACTGCTCTAAGTGCATATTATTTAGTTAGGGGAAATAAACGTAGTGTTGTCTACCATTGTTTATGTTTAACTTACCTCTTTTTTTATTTTTTACATGTCTGGTGAGCAATAAAGAATATTTGTTGTTGTTGTTGTTGTAGCTTCTATTTATTTAGCTTTAGTACCGTAGACCATATCCACACGCTCCGTCAGGTTATACAGAAGACCGAGGAGTATAACCTGCCTCTCTGCCTAGCGTTCGTGGACTACGAGAAAGCCTTCGATTCGATCGAAACCTGGGCCGTACTACAGTCTCTCCAGCGGTGCCAAGTTGACTATCGCTATACTCGTATCGAAGTGCTGAAATGTTTGTACGAAAACGCCACTATGTCAGTTCGACTCCAGGACCAGAACTCGAAACCTATTCCTCTGCAGCGGGGAGTCAGGCGAGGAGATGTTATTTCTCCAAAACTGTTCACCGCTGCACTGCAGGACGTTTTCAAAACTCTGGACTGGAGTAGGCTAGGCATCAACATCAACGGCGAGTACATCACTCACCTTCGGTTTGCTGACGATATTGGCTGAGACCATGGAGGACTTAAGTACGATGCTCGATGACCTCGGTGAAGCTTCCGAGCGAGTTGGTCTAAGAATGAACATGGATAAGAAGAAGATCATGTCAAATGCCCATGTAGTACCTACTTCCATTACAATCGGACACTTTACGCTCGAAGTTGTAGACGATTATGTATGCCTAGGACAGACTATCCAGTTAGGTAGGTCCAACTTCGAGAAAGAGGTCAATCGTCGAATCCGACTCGGCTGGGCAGCGTTCGGGAAGCTACGGCACATCTTTTCGTCAAATATTCCGCAGTGTCTCAAGGCGAGAGTCTTTGACCAGTGTGTTGCCAGTGATGACATATGGAACTGAAACGTGGTCGCTTACTATGGGCCTCATAAGAAAGCTCAAACTCACCCAAAAAGCTATGGAGAGGGCTATGTTGGGAGTTTATCTGCGTGATCGCGTCAGAAATGAGGCTATCCGCAGCAGATCCAAGGTAACCGATATAGCCCTCCGGATCGCTAAACTTAAGTGGCAGTGGGCGGGGCACATAGCACGTAGAACCGATGGCTGTTGGGCCGGAAAGGTTCTCGAGTGGCGACCACTTACCGGAAGGCGCGGTGTGGGTAGGCCCCCCACAAGGTGTGGACTGATGACCTGGTAAAGGATGCTGGAGTCCGCTGGATGCGGGTGGCGCAGGACCGGTCACTTTGGCACTCTGTGGAGGAGGTCTATGTCCAGCAGTGGACGTCTTTCGGCTGATATGATGATGATGATGATGATATTTATTTAGATTGCAACTGACTGCTCGTGATTGCGCATTCACAAAAAAGTTACTTGCTTCCAGAATTAACTTTTACAAAGCAAACAAATTCAGGACTCAGACCAAAAAAGAAAGACGGAGCATGACGAACAACCTAGTGAAGCTGGTATTCAACTAAGCCAAATAAGTTAAGCACTCGCTCTTTATTTTTGGTCTGAGATTCAGAGTAAAACTCATTCCTACAACATACATCGGTTACTTACTATAAATAGATGGGATGGATAGTATTATTAGCTTTATATTATGACGGTTATCTGTTATACCCATTATTAACGTAACAAAACTTGAATGCTTCACAGCTCACGTTAATTACAATAACAGATCACACCGTCTAACCTTGATCCAATGGCATTTACAGACTCGATGTCAATCACCCGATGTATTGCTTTCACCGTTCCTCACACCTCTACATCTAGTGAATCATTGTTTGGCCTGTTTGACATTTGGGTCGATTGATATAGGTCAAGACTACATTTTGTAATTTGTTTTAGATATATATTGTAACCTATAGAACAGTTATTTGTGCTGTCTTAAAATTCATCCGATGCACTTCACAAGTTGAAATGTCTTTTGATTTCAAACGAGACTGTATCAAGGGTTACATGTCTTGAATTAAATGTTGAGACACTGTCTGCATTAAGTAAGCTTCCCTCCTATATAACAATCTCTATACCAGTAATGTAGAATGTAGGTGTTTTGTTGATTTCTATTTCTGTTGAGTTTTAATCTTTAATCACAGAATTACAATTTGTATTGGTGATAGCTCACAATGGATCTAAGAGGATTGGATTTTCTACAGACTGTCTGACTTTCGCTACGCTACAATACGATTACAATACGTGGTTTATCAGCGCGATTCATCAGCTTTCCCAAGTAAGCAAAAACGTTAAAGGAAAAAAATACCGGTTCCGAATTCGAATCGGTACGCTGATTCAGAGTGTAGCTCAGTGTGATTTGGCCACGGGTGAAACTGTAACTCACGCGAAAGTGAAACTTGGATATGTTCGATGTCGCACATTACGTAACTTCGCATAGCCGGTCGAGAGCACGCCGTGATCGAACTTAAGTAGCCATTCCGGGGAATCGCGGGCGAATCGTAATAGCTACTTGCGGTGCATGCCGCGGAATTGGATATATCATGTGAGTGAGAGCTGTCATGCTGGGGCCACACTAACGAGAAATGCCATTAATTATCGCGATAATCGTAGTGTAGCCGTACGGTTAATGTCCATTATCGCGATAATAATGTCATTTCTCATTAGTGTAGCCCCAGCATCAAAAATGTTGCTATTACTTTTCATAATTTCGTAATTGTCCATTACTAGTCACTACTGCCAATATCATTTGCCCTTAAACTAACCTAACCTTTGACCTAACGAGCTAAACGATGAATTAAAATAATTCAGGAAATATTAAAAAAATTGGCAATGGTTAGCATAATTGCTAATTAGAATTAAAATTAAATATCTTAATAATATTCATTTAATGGCTCCAAAAATAACTAGATTACAGCTTGATTCCTTTCAAGTTACGTCAACAACTTCGTCGCTCTTGCTTATCGTTTTGTGTAAAATCATTGTTATCTATTGATTTTATTTGTGATCCACAATGCAGCATTCGTCTGTTATCAATATCTGATTGTTCTTATCTAGACCGGCTCTGCGATCTCTTATTGAATTATGTAACTTATTTGTAATTGCTTTTTCACACAGTCTCGTAACTGCGATCTTTCTTCCTACTTCTCGCATGCAAAGCCGTCGCATGCGTCTTTGTCTATTTCTTCCGGAACTCGATTATTTTCCGGTTCAAACTGGTTTTTAGGATTCCGTTTCAACACTGGAGGGAAGAAGAGGAATAGGATGACCAACGTGATGTTATATTTACCTACTTCTTATTGTATTGTGTCTCTTTCTAACTGCTTTGTTTGTGTGAGGTGCTGTTCAATAATGAGTATTCGTATTGTATTGTTTTGTATATTTTAGCTAAAGATAAGGTAGATGGACTTGCTGAAGATATAACTAAAGTAACCAAAACGTACTAATCATTCGCAAAAAAAGTAAGTTGAGTTTTTTAGCAATAAAAGGTAATTAAGTTAGAAAATCCTTGGCGTCGACATTTCGAGTGAAGTCCAGTTCCGCGGGCATTTAGAGGGTAAGGCCAAATTAGCCTCAAAAAAGCTCAGTGTGCTCAACAGATCGAGACAGTATTTCACACCGGCCCACCGCCTGCAGCTTTATAAGTCGCAGGTCCACCCACACATGGAATACTGTTCTCATCTATGGGCAGGGGCACCCCAATACCAGCTTCTCCCTCTGGACCGCATCCAACGACGAGCAACTCGAATTGTTGACTGCCAGCATATTTCGGATCGGCTTGACTCCTTGGCGCTGCGTAGAGATGTGGCTTCGCTCTGCATTTTCTATCGCATGTATAACGGGGAGTGCTCCGAGGAATTGTTCGGATTAATCGCCATCGTCCAACGCGACAACATTACCATCCTCACCACTTAGATGGTTAGCAGTCCTCAACTGTGCGCTTCTCCAGAAGCTTCCTGCCTCGCACAGCTAATCTGTGGAATGGATTGTCGCCTGCGGTATTTCCGGACCGATACGACCTTCAAACCTTCAAGACAAGAGCGTACTCCCATCTTAAAGGCCGGCAACGCACTCACAACACCTCTGGTGTTGCAGGTGCCCATGGGCGGCGGTAATCGCTTACCATCAGGTGATCCGCCTGCTCGTTTGCCTCCTATCACATAAAAAAAAAAAAGTCCTGTATGGCGCGCGGTGCGAAATTCATTCACCCGGTTAGAGTTCGTACCTATCTACAAGACAGCAGCTAGCGGACACTGTGGTCATTCGGCAGGATGGTTAAAGTAAATGACAAAAAATACATTTAAAAAATCTTTTTTTAAGTTTTTTGTAATGTACACAACTGGGCTTCAGCTCTAAGACGGTTAAAAAATACCGTCTATTGAAATAATGAAATGTTATGGGGATAAAAAAACATCATTTGAGTGTTCTCCGCACATTTATATATGATCTTTAGTAGTAAATCAAATTATTATAAAAGAGAAATAAAGGTTGAATTTTCAGTAAGTACAACCCAGAAGTACAGAACCCCAACGTTTGTTTTGTTTGCTTGCGTTGACTATTTGTGCACTTGTTACCGTAATTCAAATGCTAACTACTGCTGCTGTTACGATTGACATTAAAAGTCGATTTCGTGATGTGGTTTAGTGTTTATCTGACTATTTTCATGCAACTATTTGCTATGCTAATCTCCAGTGCCCAGTAGATAATACGAGTAAGTAGCCATCTACTTACTTGACAAAAAAACTTAAACATGCCTTTAAAGTTCTATCAGCTGGTGATATAACAAAATTAGAATAACTGCTCAAACAAGCGGATAAATTTAACGTTAGAAGCAGTATTTCGGTTTTCCCAGGAAAGTCTTGGGCTAAACAACTGTTTATTTGAATATGGCTGGTACAATGGAGTAGTGTTCATTATTAAATAATACCTATTTGTAAATGGCTCACCACTTTATTTATTCGTAATTCATTACTCGACTGTCCTTTCATTAACTAACACAACATGCATAATTACTCATACAATTGTTTACTTAATTGCATATTTGCCAATTACGGCAATATCAGATGAATCAATGTTTGCCATTTATTACTATTGAAGTTTTCATTGGAGTTAGATCACGATTATTATTTATCTTGATCTTGGCTGCATTTGGAATCGTAGTTTCGTGCCTAATTAAAACTAACATCTGTGATCATAATGCATATTGTTAAATTAATAAAAACATCGTGATTTTTTTATTTGCAAATATAGTTAGAATAGCTTCTTTAGACCTTTAATGGGGTAACAATAATCGTTGAATGGGCCTTATGCGCGTACACAACATTTATTTTTATTTTGGCGGGGTTACACTTTTGTAAGAGACGTAGCTATCGAACGACTTATGGGTTCAGGGATAGGTCGAGGGCACCAGACCGTGAGGCAGGTCACCAAAGAGATGGGCAGACCAGATTAAAGCTGCAGTAGAGGCATCAATACACGCATAAGTAAGGCGACAGTCAGAGAGGAATGGCGACGTGTTGTGAAGCTTACTACCAACACCTGAAAAGATGACCACGACCACTCTGTCAAGAGTGAAGCGAAGAAGAAGAAGAAAGTGACTGAAGACATTTCATTTATAAGAGGCATTTTAAGATTTACGAATAAGGAGGTTAGTCTTTATTTTGAATATACCTATTGTGAAACTTTTATGCACAAACTTCATTTTTAAGAAATTTTAAGCTTCAAAAATTTACTCTATGAAGGAATGTATGGGAATGACAGATGCCGACGAAACACCTTTCGTTAACATCTGCCATTCCCATACATTTTATTAGTTTTCTATTGGCGTTAGCGCTTGTCGATTGTAACCTTGTCTAGGCCCCCTGGTGACGCGCACGTGCCTATTTTTTTGTTACACGTTTTGCTACGTAAACGCGGCATTAGTAGTTGACTATTAAATTTTGACTTTGATTGTGAGCACTATCAAAGAGACCTGTTAAGTTTTCTAGATACCTTGGAAATCACGTTTGTGTCATAGATGACGGGAAAAGTGGTTGCTCAATATGAATGCATAGCTCTATTAGGTATAGAGAAGTTTAAAAATCCAAGCACTATTAAGCTAATGCAACAAAGTACCAAATCAGCTAGCTATATCTTATTGTGTAGATTATTATTATAACAGTTCATGATTATTTCAAACCGATCATAGATACGGAAGATCATGCAACCACCACAATAAGGTAACTTAACTAATAAGAGTATAATTAACAAAGAGTTATCCATAAAAGTGCGCTGTAACATAAAGTCCGGCAATTCAGCTATTAACTCGTAAAACATTACTTTCACTTTCGATTATCGTAAGGTATTTTCAGATAGAGTTGTTACAGAAAATTACTATCTTAATAGTATGACGACGTATAAACTTTATCGTCTAGGAAGTAAGATATCAACATTATGTTTTTAGTTTCGGTGTATTGATTGAGAACACAAAGTGTGGGCATGAGGATCAATTATCCGTTTTTAACCCTTTCGCCGCCAAGCAAGACATCCAAAAGAGACACTGTCACGCCAACGTCGTTGTCACAAGGGAGCAAATACAAACCTTATCTGAGAGACTGGCAGTTACTTTTGACAGCCGTACGCCAAAAACCTATAGTCGGTCTTGGCGCTGCCGCTGCGGGCACGACAACGCACGACACCTTTAGGCGTTCTTGGCGTTCAAAGGGTTTTAATATAATATTTGTGTGTTGTGTTATGTATAATCTACAGACCCGACAAGTTACTTATCTTCAATTAGTTTTAAAACTGGTGGTGACCTTGAGGTAAGTATTCTTGTAGTTTGTAAATGGTAACAAAGTAATAGAAAGTGGTATTCCAAAATAATATTCTATAAAGGACTACAGTGGAAAAGAAAACCTTATTGATTAAATCTGAAGGTAGAAAATGTTCTAGTACAACTTGACTATTTCATAAAGTGGCAACATCGATTCAGTCTATAACTAACGTCAAGTATAAGAAGCCCTCTACGTATAAAACCCATCAAATGCTTCCAACCACTAAACCCAAGGACAAACAGATGCTAACAATTATAATTTTTAGCTAATATGTTGTATGTATGATTATAGTAATTTATTTATTTCTACCATCGCTTGTTACTTAATTAGTTTAATTACAGTTTGGGTTGGATCTTGTCTATTTAATTAAATCGTTTATCAAGTTTCTGCTTCTGAGTCAGGCGGCTATAAAATAATAATGAGTTAAGCAAATAAACAAATCTTAAGTACTTGTTTGGTAGGTTTGAAGATCCAAGAATCAATTATTTTCCATATTTCTGCAAATCGATACACGTTGTTAATCTTCAGATTAACAAAAAGATTCGATATGGATCGGAGCAATATTTGTTGGTGTATTAGGAAAACATGATCGATATCTGACCACCCGCAATGTTCTAGGTACTTCAAACCAGGTTAGATGATTTCTAATTTTATAGATGCTTAACGCAAAATCATTTCAAGTAATGATACGAAAGTCATAATGTTTCTGCAGTTGACGACCGCTTCAGCCTAGTTGGTAGTGACCCTGCCTACGAAGCAAGAGGTCCCGGGTTCAAATCCCGGTAAGGGCATTTATTTGTGTAATGAGGACGAATATTTGTTCCTGAGTCATGGTTGTTTTCTATGTATTTATCTGTATACGTATGTTTATCGTCGTCTAGTACCCATAGTACAAGCTTTGCTTAGTTTGGGACTAGGTCGATTTGTGTAAGATTGTCCCCTTAGATTTATTTATTATTATTTATTTAGTTCTATTCACGTCTCGTACGTGAGAGGAGGCCTGTGCCCAGCAGTGGGACGTATATAGGCTGATGATGTGTGATGTGATTTAGTTCTATTCTATTTCTTTCGTAATTCGTTAACTATCGTAAAATTGTATACACAATAAACCACACCTAAGCTAAAAATATGCTAACGCCACATTAACTTACACAGCCAATACCCATACTGAAATCGTGACTCTTAAGAATCGTCATAGGTCCTCGCCGTTAGAGTTTCGGTTTGGTCTGTCCTTTATATGGTAAGTATGATTACTATAATTGAACGCAGTTGACTACATAATGAACTCAATGCAGTTGAACCACAGTAGAGTGCCAAATCGTTTCGCCTCGCGTTATTCGTTGCAGTAGCATCGTGACACTTCGTTACGAAAACCGTCAATTAACAAAATTACTAAACGTCGTAGTAATCCTTGTTGCACTTAAAGTACATTTATTCAGTAGCCTTGTTTAAGGGGATGCCTTGATTTGAGTCGTACATGCCCTCCAGGCAGAGACACATTGATGCCTTCCGCCCACGAGAAAAAGAGATGTGACACTCTTCGGGATTCGCTGTTTTGGACAAATTTCGATAAATACCTAACTTTCTGAAGTTTTATTAAAATTTAATAAAGTGAGATTTTAGATGAGATTAAATACTAGAGTATTAACCTGATTGTGTCGTAAAATAATGTATCGTTTGAGTAGGCTGAGTAAAAAATGGAAAATACAGACCCAACTTTGGATTTTTTTTCTATCGAAGAAATTTTAAGCAATCATGTATATGGATAAAATCAGATGAACAATCATTAAGTCAAGAATCATATATCTGTAAATCAGACCTTGCTGTTTCTTAATCTAGTCAGAACGGCGTTTCAAAGCACGCGATAATTTCCAATGCACCGCCTTAATAAGCGATCGTGACTCCCTCATTAGGTATATTATGAAAAGTCAACTCGCGCACAACTCTCCATACAAACGTAGTTTTGTTCTCATTGCAAAACGACATGCTAGAATAATATTGAAATACAAAATAGTATGCGCCATATCTAGGTCAAAAAATAATTACTGTTACCGGAAAAAAAAACAAGTAGAAAGATTTTCATATGAAGTCTCTAACCGCTTAATTTTTTCTTCTATAATAATTTATAGAAATGGCAGGTTGACCTGGACGCATTTTGTAGCCATTGGCCAGAGATTGCTCAAATCCGGAACGAGTGGAGGTCGAGAGGGGAGGCCTTTGCCCAGCAGTGGGACACTATAGGCTTAGAAAAAAAAAGTAGCAAGAGAAACTAGTTTCCGACCTAGATATGATGGATCCCATTGTGTATACAAACTTTCCTGTTATTCCAGTACATGCCTTATCAAAATGAGTGTTTTCGTACCCGCCTAAGGCCACGTCCGCATTTGTTTGGGCGGGATGGGTTGGATGGGTATTTTTCACTTTACCGAGACTACCGAGAGCCTAATGATTTAGCTCAGATTTCCTTACTTGTCGCTATACCGTCAACATTACAGGTGTCCAGAGCCAATATTTTGTCAAATTAAAGAAATGTCACGTATCGGGGTAAGATTATCTTGTCTGTCGTGTTAGGCGTGAGGTGAGAGGTGGGTTGACCAGTGAGGTGATGTTTTGCGACGCCGGCACAAAATAAATAATTGTATTAGGGAATATCACTCCAGTAAACAATTGACTGACGGGGTGACGGGGGAGTGTGAGGGTGAGGGTGACAGCTGTCTTTTAAGCTCACCACAACGCTCACCCACAACACAAATATATCTTGACGCCGCAATTTGTAGTAACTAAGCGTAGGTCTAGGCTCGTTATTAGTCTTGACGGGTGGCTTCGCATGAGCGTGTAAAGAATAACCAACCGCCCTGAAAGTGTACTGATACCGCTCCGAGGCCGTACCGGCTACTAAGTACATCCAAAAATAACAGCCCGCAACTCGTGGTCTAGCGCCCCCACACGGTTGTCTGTCGGCCTGTCCATAAACAAAGCCTTACTTCGCAAACATAAGTTACAAAACAATTGTCAAGAATTTGTGGTACCTATCTGACTGAGTTTATGCATATAAAATAAGTATTCCAATCGGTATGTGGAATATTAAATAGATATTGTATTTACTTATCAGAATCAAAAAACAGTTTTTTTTTAATAAAGCGAACGATTTTTATAAATAGTTTTATGACTTGCTAACCTATTATATATGCTAGAACATTCCTACTAATATCACTAATAAGATTATGTAATTTGTACCATTTTATATAACATACCTACGTAACAGGTAGTATCAAGAAATGTTACATTCCAAATTGCAGTTTTATTACTCCGATCTGATATGACACTATAAGGAAGGTTTCCGATGCGTACAATTTTCTTTATAATTATGTATATTGCTAGCAATTGCCGCATTTCCACGCAATATTTTGCAAGTCACGAAAAGCTACATCTACTTAGTTGGTTTTAATATGCTTTTAAATTCAATTCGGCAATTTTCTGATTTATGCCGGTTACCAATAAAATTGAAATTTTAATTGGATAAATATTGAAAAATTGTTGCCTGCCATTTGTATACAGTCAGCGTCACATACATCTGTACTCTTCAGGGTTTTCAAAAACTGAACATGCACTCTATTGCATTGACAATAAAGTCGTGTTCAGATGTTTGTGAACACCTTGACCGCTCAGATATATGTGATGGCGACTGTATCTGTACTCACTTGATGTCAGATGGAAAATATGGGTAATAAGTATTTTTTTATATTTATATCTTGAATCAGTAGTAGGGTTTGTAACTTTTTCAAATTCCACGCAACATCTTGCACGTCACGAAAACTACTCCGAATTTTGCAACTTAATTTACTTACACCATGCTTCCATTGAAAACGTTAAAATCGTGTCCAAATTTAAACTACGCAAGTATTTCATAAATTCTACACAAACTTACAAATGTCACAACAGATATTAGTTGGCACTAAACGCGTAACTAAACAAATTACAATAATATCCAAAGTAAAACTGATTACGCAATGTTCGTGAGAAAATTCTTAAGATTCACTCATAGACGTAATAGTTTGAGTAATGCATTGTGATTGTTTGTCAAAGTAGGTACGTATACGTACTTCCGGACGGGATTGAAATCAGTGATGACGAATGCCTTGCATAACTAGACAAATCGTATCAATGCAAACTTTAATTGACATGTCGGCCACAACGCTTGACAGAGGGGACTTTAGATGACGCGCTCACCAACCTCTGCGGTGCACGCGCGCTGGCAGGCTGGCTGGCACTGGCACAGCCTCCGCTGCGATGTCAGCGCGCGTCTTTTGTTTTTAATTATTGTTTTTTTTCTTTTGTTGTATACGGTTTTGTAACTAGTGTAAATTCTATGTTCTTTCAATATTTTTACTGGTTTATTAATAGGGATGACGAATAAGATTTTTTTATGATGTCATTCGAACCAGGTTTTAGAGAGGATTGAATGTTTGTATGGGAGTAACTACAATTAAAGAACATAAATACCCAAAAAAACGAGACAAAGATTTACCTCGCTGGCGGTAGCGAAAAACGCTCCATACTAATAGACAGCTAATTGTGACGTCACAATATTGTTAGTACAAAGTATCGTAGTATGGAAAATCAGGTAAATTGTTGTTTCGGTCGCGAAATACTACGTTTAAGTACATAGTTGTCGTACAATTTTGTTCCTATAAAAGCGTAAGGATTCTATTGGTAACTTTAAATTTACTCTTGGACAGTAAAAAAAATGCATATTTTTTCTTAACTTTCAAGGTTCGTATCTTTTTACGATTTTAATTATATTTTATAATGTATACTTTATTACGATAATTTGATGGTTTACTATCCATTTAGCATCACTACGTTATCAATTTGAACATGAGTCGTCATGCCTATTGTCAATAACCAAAACCTTCTGTTTGCATTTTCACCATCGGTGCGGTGCGGAATGGGGCACTATTCTTTTAAATGGTTACTTATAGTTACCGCTTATGGTTACGTTTGTTGCCTACGAAGCAAGAGGTCCTGGGTTCGAATCCGGGTAAGGGCAAAAATTTATGTGATGAGCATGAATATTTGTTTCTGAGTCATGGATATTTTCTATGTATTTAAGTATATATATCTATTATATATATCGTCGTCTAGTACCCGTAACACAAGCCTTACTGAGCTTACTATGGGACTAGGTCGATCTGTGTAAGATTGTCCCCTTATATTTATTTATTATTTATTTTATTTATAGTTGATGTGTTTTTCTAAGTTACATTAATATGTACTAGTCTATTTATTTATAGATTCACGCCTTTATTCCCAAAAGGGATAGGCAGAGCACATAAAACGTGTGTTCCAGTGCCACTTTAAGCATACATTTGGTTATAAAAGATCGACAAAAAATGAATTAATTCGGTATCGTGTATTTTTTGTATAATCGATTAGAGCCTATTAGTTTATGTTAGTTTTCTTATAATCAATAGCAAATAATGCAGAACACGTGATTCATTCAGTGCACGGTTAGGGCACATACACAGAACTGGCACACATTTTGTATTTCGAGCAATGGTAAACTGTTTTTATTTTAAAACAAAATAAATTGCATCAACAACAATTATTAACGAGGGATTATTTATTTTTCACAGGTAAGCAGTTTCCATATAGAAAGTGGCAGCATGGTGCAGCAGCCTTCAATGACGATACGAGTAAGTGTGTCTCGTCTAGATTGACTCGAAGAGTTCTAAGGTAACTTGTATCTTAAAATAATAAGATTAAGCCGTATCGCTGGAACTGTAACATATTTTAAAACAAATTCAAGAAATAAACAGTTCAAATAAATAAATAAAAATTACTATTAAAATACAACAAAACGACGACGTTGTTAAGAACGCTTTTTTTAGCTTTCATCAAACTACTTCAGTAAGTATGTCAGTAGTATTGTAACCGCTGAATAACTGGGTTTGATTAGACCAGACCAGACCTTTTACCAAATAGTCGAAACCGGCCTAGCTGGCATAATCGAATTTATGTCGGACTTAAAGCTTTCTTCCTACACTTCCAATTCCAAGAACATAATAAATAGGTATGTGCCTAAAGGACGAATGCTTTAAAACTGACATAAATGTGATCATGTTACCAAACTTAATCATTGATATGTTTATGTCACAAAGTAATCCGTGATGAGTGGAACGCAAGCAAATACGACGACGCATAGAATGCGTAATAATGTTGTATAAACTTGAACCAATTTTACGCTTATGGACAAACTTCTTAATGCACCTGTATCGTTAATCTACTTAACATTCTTATTTCAAGACGAAACATGAAAATCTTCATTTGCTATGGGAGTTTAACACAATTTTTCCCACAAGTAGAACACATCTTCTCGGCCGCGAGATTTTTAATTTCAGCATAAAATATTCAAAGAAAGAAATTGTCAGTCCATCCCAACATTTTGCGTTAGCATAAGCATTGTAGTCGATTGTTTATCTACATTGGCTGTCGCATTTTTTTTTCTATGTTTGTTTAAAAATTATAATATGTAACCCGTGTGTCGACCACAAAGTTTTATAGCTGATCAGAACCGGAAAGGCCGAGTCAATGTTTTTGTATCTATGATGTTATCTCATAGATTAGTCGATGGCCTTCGAATAATTTGGATAAAAGTCGAATTTTACAAGCTCCGTGAATGAAACTAGTTCAATGTTGCGACCTTTGTTAGTCAATTTGATTAAATGCATTACCTAATTTTTGGAAAGGGTTGTAAGTTAGTAACAATTTCGTTTTATCGTCAAAGACTGGATTAAATTTAGTATCCCTTCCATTACTTAGAAAATAAACATGGTCACATTTATCGCCTTAACAAACCAATACGCACTTGACTGAAAGTAGGTTGTATTTGTAGGCAATGATCTACCCAACATCTTGCTTATTTTCTTTTTTTTGTTGTTTTCTTTTCTACCGATTTTGCAATAAAAGAGACGTTCAAAACATAATTTTCAGATTAATCAGTAGGTCATGCCAGGGTGTTAGGTAGCAGTGTAGTATATAATATAGTATAGTATCTAACATAATTGAGAGCTACGGTAGCCTAGTGGTTTAGGCATGCGGCTGTCAAGCGGCGGTCGTGGGTTCGAATCCCGGCTCGTACCAATGAGTTTCTCGGAACTTATGTACGGAATATTTACCGTTAGCTTTTCGGTGAAGGAAAACATCGTGAGGAAACCGGTCTAATCCCAATAAGGTCTAGTTTTCCCTCTGGGTTGGAAGGTCAGATGGCAGTCGCTTTCGTAAAACTAGTGCCTATGCCAAATTTTGGGATTAGGTGTCAAAATGGGCCCTGGGCTCCTTTAGGGGCACAACCGGGAATAACGCTAGGCGGATGATGAGTATCTAACATAATTTTGATAGAAACGTCCGTCCGAGCTACGCTCTAATCGTCATACATTTACTTATCACCAATGTTAAGTGTGTCTGTCTAGACATATGGTTGACTGGTAAAAACAATACCATTGGGCATTAACTCCGCCATTTGAACATTATTTTGTTTTGTGCAATATTACATAAATAAATCCCGCTTACGAACTCACCTAAACTAGTACAGGCAGACAAGAACGTGAACAACTTTTATCAGGAAGCGGAATCACATTCTACCACCCAACGTATAGATATACTACACGATATGTACAGACAACTGGTTCCCGTTTACCCATAACATAATGTTACACGCCCTGCATGTTATGTCAACTGCCCGCTATTACCGCAATTAGAGAAAGTGTACGCGTCTTTACCAAATTAGCGTTGGTTCACTTTTGCATCTCCGTCGTTCCGGATCTGGTTTATCGTATTCCTAATTACTCTTTATGTAGAGTAACGTTTAAGCGCTAAGGGTGGATATCCACTGGCGATCTGCGAATCTGCTTGTTTTCATGTACTTATTTTTTTTCGCAACCTGCGAACCAGGTACCCAATCATCGGGGGATTGGGTTATATTGTATTTTATATCCACTAAAAACTCCACGGCAGCCGGCATCTGCACTCTCATGCTGAAGACTCCAGTATTTTTTTTAGGGTTCCGTAGCCAAAATCGCACAGACGGAACCTTTATAGTTTCGTCATGTCCATATGTCACAGGCATTTTAGGTACTCGAAAACTATAAGATGTATTTGAATAAAATTTGGAGGATAGGAGTATTTTATTAGCCGGTACATACTTAGTTCTGTATAATGAAATGACAGAAATAATATTGTTATGGAGTGCACTCTATGTATACATGCAAAAAAATAAATTAAATCAGCCTATATACGTCTCACTGCTGAGCACAGACCTCCTCTCATGGATGAGAGGGAACGGGCAGTAGTCCCCACGCTGGCCCAGTGCGGGTTGGGGACTTCACATACACCTTTGAATTTCTTTGTGGATGGATTCAGGTTTCCTCACGATGTTTTTCCTTCACCGAAAAGCTAACGGTAAATATAAAATGATATTCCGCACGGTTTCCGAGTAGAATCTCATTGGTACGTGCCGGGATTCGAACCCACGTCCGGCGCTTGACAGCCGCATGCCTGAACCCCTGGGCTACCGTAGCTTATTATATTTTTTTATTGAGTGAATATAATAGTTTTTACTAAGAGATAATCGCCTCGAAAATCACAAAAATTGTGTCTCTAATTTTCGAACGGTGTATTAAAATATATTTATATGATGGACATAGTTGTTATTAAATTCTTTCACCGAAAATTATTTTGAACAAGATCAGTTCGAAAGTTTTCGAGATATTGCTTAAAAACTGCCTTCCCTGTAGAAAAGGACATAAGTGCCGGCGAAAATATATCTTGTAGGTACTTCAAAATTGCCTAATTGACCTAGGTACTTTACCTCTGGATTTCTAGTGCATGGGCAATTCCTAACTAGGTCTAAATAATTCTAGAAAAGAGCAGTACAACTAAAAATTTAAACTGCATCATAACTACAAGTGTTAATTTTGCTTTTAATTGAGAGTGAAATAATATTTTGGTAATATTTTATTTAACTTTCTGTGGACTCTGTAGGGCCTATTCCTTTTTCCATCGAGATTTGTATTAAAAACTGCAAACTCCACATATTTGTTACCTTATCTTATAGCCAGGTACAATAAGTACGTGTACGAGTCAGTAAAGATAAAAAATATGATGAGATTGATGAGAGAAGTCTTTAAAGCGTTTTTCTCTGAACTCAATGAACAACAAACTGAACACAATTTGGGTCGCCATTAATGTTCTTAATAGAGATTTACGAGTTCTTGGCGACTCTTATAGTATACAGGGTGACATTTTAATCAGTTCCCAAATTTTTTGTTGGCATTTGGTATCATTTTTGAAAAAAAAACTGGTAGGTAATTTTTAAATTATAAATTGTGTATCCCAAAAGAATTATCCGTACAGCGTGGTGACTGGGCATTCAGTACCGCGCGGAGCGAGGCAGGGCCGGGGGAGGGGAGGCGTGCCGTGCGCAAACCTTACTACCCGCTGAGATGCCCGCGCGGTAAGGTTTTTTTGGGATAACTTTAATCAGCAATAACTAAAAAAAATTATACTGTATGATATGAAACAAAGAAACACGTATTTTATAATTTTTGCTGAAGAATCTTATATTTAAATCTGGACACTGATTAAAATATCACCCTGTATTTTAATGAGCATGACTTGACAATCGAATAATCTTTCAATCATTTGGAAGCTTGACCCAGTGCGCTCAGGTCCGTTATAATGGTGGACAAAAAACAAAAAATATTCATCATGTAAATAAAGTTCACCAGGCCACGTTAGGAGTCAACGAACGGAAATTCGACGACTGACTCATTGTTTGGTCAAATAATATTGCATGTATTGCCAGTAACTATTTGCCTAACCGCTAAGTTCGAGTTGATCTATCTGTGCCACTGTGGTCCAAGGTAAGGAATAATTAGGTTGTTGCGAATTTGGTAAAAAAACTATAATCAGTGTTTGGTAACCCATAGTGAGGCCATTGCCTAGACTGTCGCTTTGCGACCTAGTGATTTAAACAAGGTTAATTAGACATCGTTAATTATACAAACTGCTTTCGTTTGTTTTAGGAACGCTAACTTGGAATGAGTTTGTTTATACCCTTCGGAGCTACGTATGTTGAACCAATCAATCAAATGGTCTTACATATAGCGACTCAGGTCCTTACTGAAAATGGTGAGGTCATCATATATACACATTTTGTTATTTATGTCAAAAAATATTGCGATCCATTGTGTTAAGAGACTATTACGAACGATCAAAACGCGAGAACAATTCAAGCATGCAAATCTGTTTACAATATTATAATTAGAATGAGAATTAAATACACTATAAAACCCTGTATAACTCAATCCTACCATTTGAAGTGTAGAAAGCTGAAGTATCTATCTAGACAAAAAAGCTGTTATACTATTAAGAAATTCTTCGCAAGTCATTATTTATTTCTATTGAACATGACAAATATTTATATTTTACACCAAGAACTATCCAACTTAATAACAAACAAGACGTCAATACAGATGTGTCAGTATTTTTTAAATCGTATTTAAAAAAACAAACCACAGTCTTTTGCAACTTATCTTCAACTTACATAATATTTATCACATACTGCGACGCGTTTGCCCCATGCCCCAATAACCTGTTGAAATAAGTTCCGAAATGTCGCCAAACAGTAATTATATATGTAGTTAACTCGAACTGCTGTTGTCTTGAGCCAGTTTTCAAGCAACCAGCTGTTTTAGCAGTTCACTTCTAAGTCGATTTAGATTCAGATGATGAACGCCTACGTCATACACACAAGGAATGTGAACGAGAAACTGTTATATCATGTTGACAAGAAAAGCATAATACGGTTACATCAACACAAAAACGGATCTATCGACGTTAAAATATCTCGAAAAGTGATTAGAATATCGTTGACATTCTACATAAAACCACCGAAATCAATCAATTGGAGTTATAAAATTCTTTATTAGCATTGCTTTAAAACAAGCTAGTTTAAAATATATAGCTGAATTAATGATCACGCAGAAACTAGTATTTAAATTTTATGATAACAAAATAAACATTCTTAAAATTAACAAACTATGATAATACTTTGACGACCGCTTTAGCTTAGTTTAGTAGTGAGGGTCACTCAGCAAGAGGTTGTGGGTTCGAATCCCGGTAAGGGCATTTTTTTTGTGCGATGAGCATTAATCTTGGGTCGTGAGTGACGGATGTTTTCTATGTATTTCAATTTTTTTATAAATAAGTATGTCTGTAGTAGTAAGCTTGCTTTGTTTGGGACTAGGTCGATTTGTGTAAGATTGTCCGAAAACATTTATTTATTTATCATTTTACTGATTGACAAATTATTTAAAGAAGCAATATTTGTTTAGGCAATATAGAACAAGTCCAACAAAGAAATTATATGACACCAAGTCTTGTGTATATACAATTACCAACATAAGTCATTAGTTTAGAAGTAATTCTTCCGCGACGACTTCCTTCTTGGGCCACAATCAATGCCGCTGTTACTTCAATACCGGTACATTGCGGTAAATAAATAAGCCAGCAAATTATTCACGCATACAAAATAACTGTTAGCGAATAGTCTATCATAATGACAAAATGATGTTGCTATAATGCCCATAGTACAAAGACTGGTATATCTTAAATTGATTTTAACGTCGAGTACTTCTACTTGACATACTTAATCAGAAGATGAACGAGATACTTCAGTTGCAGTGTCATGATGTATAAATGATGGTATAATTTCATGGTACTTAACCTACATCATACGGAGGCGACGGCTTCTAAATATTTATGCAATTAGATCTCGGTTAGTATCGTCATGCACAAAATATTAGCAAGATGGATTACGCCCATGGTGAAAGCTATTCATTGTACTTAAAACAAATAATCTACTTTTACTGAGTATTTTCTTGGTAAATTAGACAGTTATAAGAGGAGGAACCTTAGAATTGATGAAATGAATGGTTTATTTAAATTAATTTTGGGAGGATTAAAGAAATTAATCAATCATTCATAAATTCATAATTGATGTGTCCAATCATTGCCAATGCAGAACCCCAGGGTGCCTGACGTCCTAAATATGTAGTCATTAAGTACGTTCACATCCACACACGCATGCTAGCATTGTCTCTCTTGCGGTCAAGGACACACGTATGATGAGTCCGTGAGTGTTTCATCTGATAATGTTTACTTTTGTTACATTAAAACTGCTGGCAATCCAGCGATCATGACGCACGTAGAGGTGGTTAACCTCAGCATTATACCACGCAACGCTTGCATACGCTTGCATTTATTTTATTTTATTTCTTAAGGATAGACGTGGTTGAGATACGAAACAAGAAATACAAATGAAACTGTACGCTTACCATGAGTTTGACAATGACGGCTTACGCTAACGAGTATCGAGTTTTCTATCTGTGCATCACTATTGCACTTTGTCAGTACGAGCGAGATGCACAGATGGAAAACTCGATACTCGTTAGCGTAAGCCGTCATTGTCAAACTCATGGTAAGCGTACTGAACTGAGTTGTAAACTAGAAATAGAATTTGCATTTGATGACATTGAACTTTGACGAGGGTAAATTTCTAGGGTTACAAAAGCAAAATATGACCCTATTACTAAAGAACCGTTGTATGTCTATCACACTTGACATTGGTAGACACTTCACGGGTCAATTTTTGAACAAGACGTTTTTTCGACATTTGTATGGTTTTTTTTATTTTTTGGAATATTAGATTCGTACCGACAGCGAGAGGTAGGGTTTTTAAAAAGAAAAAATATGGTGCATGAGGCACCACTGTGCTTCTAATGGTTAGCTAGATATTGATGCTTTAAAATCACCGTGCCATACCAATGTCGTCAGCGCCATACAAATGTCGACAGCGGTATACAAAAGTCGATATAATGCCATACAAATGTCGATTCTGCCATATAAATGTCGATAGCGGCATAAAAATGTCAACGAGTGCCATCAAAATGTCGATCTTGCCATACAATTGTTGAAACAGCTTAAAATATTTGTACAATAAAAAAACTCACTATTTCGATATAGTATCTCCGGTTTATGGTTTATGATGGTCGTTATATTGTACTATTACTTATTCTATGATTATATTCCAAAATATTAAAAATCACTTAGATTTTGTTTTGAATCGACATGTGTATGCCATGTTCGACATTTGTATGGCCAAAAAAGCCGTACAAATGTCGCCATACAAATGTCAACATGAATGTTTTTTGGCGATCCTTCGTACACTATTAATTGAATTCACTAATTAGTTAAACACGAAACTCTTACCCCATATTGCTAACCTTTGTTATGAAAGACACATTTTTATTTCAATCGTATATTAATAAATTAACGCCCATACCAATGTCGTGATAGCCGTACCAAAATACATCGTATCAAGAAAACCTGTTTCCTCCTTCGAAAATACCGGCTCTGCGTCCACTCCCGTTGCTGGTTTAAGCCCAACTAACCTGTCTATCGTATCGTAAAGTAAATGTAACGGTGGGATAATAAAAAAACAGATTTTAAGGGTTTTGAGCTTGAGTCCTAATAAATGGGTCGCGCGTGGGACAACTACAATACTTCACAGGTTTTAATTATTCACGCATTAAATTTGCAAGATATATTAATGAATACGCTAATAAATCTTCTTTATAACAGTACAAGTTGTTTATATATACGTTGCCGTAGTCCATAGTTATGAATTTTTGTTTGAGCAAAACCGCAAGTGGGACACGCAAAAAAGCGGTAGATTTCGCTGTTTTACGATTCCAAATACATTTTTTTTCAGAATCAATGAATATTTAAGGTATTGCTATATATATTTTAAATACTTTATAACACACGGAATACAAATATATATGAATCAATACTCCATGTTAATCTGACTTGAAATTATGGCCGTGGGACAGCAAAAACAGCTCGTTTGAAAATTGACCTCACATTGTTTGTATGCCTAATTGGCCGAGTAAAAATTGAAAACTGTGGGTGTAATTTTCGTTCGTTTGTCTAAGTAAGTACCTTATGTTGGCAACTTGGCACCGAACCTTTGCTCGGTAGTACGAATTGCACTTGGCAGTTTTTAAGCCAAAATCAGCCGTAAAACCAGTCTATTAAAATTTGATTTAATTTACGATCTGTTTACAGATTCCCTATATAACATGTCAATAAATAGTGGTATGTCTTCGTACACATTAACTATATAATGATATATCCCCGCTTAATAAATCACTGTAAGTATTAATAAACGAATGCTTAACAATGGCAAAGCTTACTACATTCTCACAATAAAATGCGTTCTATTTAGCCGAACAATATACATCAAAAAGATAAGAATTTGAAATCATTTTGTCCACAATTCCCAGGCCTGGAGTCACTGTGCATTGTTTCTGGCCATTTACATAGAGGTAGGGACGGCACGAAACGATTATTTACCAAGTGGTAAAAGCCTCAAGGATTCTATGCGAATTATTAGTGGATGCTTTGGGACGCTTAAATGCCAGTGTTGAATAAGTGTTATGATATTTATCGAAAATGTTTAGTGCGTGTAATTTCGACCACATAATTTACCACGGTCATTATTGTACTTATACCTACACAACTGCATTGCACAACTGATCCCAGTGAATTTCAATTCCAACATGCTTCCAAACAAAGGCACATTTCCAGTAATTAATGCTGTGAATGGTTTTCCAATAATAATTAGAAACTATTTGACAATAAGTCCAAGGCCTGCGTAAAAATTCGCGTGACAGCGCCCGCGGTTCCGCAACGCGTTGTTATTGCTGTTTATGATATTGTCGCAGAAAAAGTGCGGAACGATTGGGTGTCACGATTAGGGGGAAATTTTAGCGATTGTAATATGTAATGATAGAGCTTCTGACTGTTATGTGTCTTTTATGCTAGTAGTATTATAAAGAGGAAAAGTGTGAGATTGCAGGTTTGTAAAATGTAACTTTATATGTTTTGGGTTATCTTCGGAACCGTTTCTTCGATTTCGATTTTTTTTCACCTGCTTGTACAATATATATACAAAGGACTTTCCAGATTGACATAGGCTATATTTAACCGATATAGCCCTCCGAATTGGCAGTCGGCGGGGCACATAGCACGTAGAACCGATGGCCGTTGGGGCGGAAAGGTTCTCGAGTGGCGACCACGCGTGAAGTCGCAGCGTAGGTAGGCCCCCACAAGGTATCCACCTGGCAAACTTCCCGGGAGTCCTACTGGATATCCGGGTGACGCGGGACCGGTCACTTTGGCACTCTTTGGGGGAGTCCTATGTTCAGCAGTGGACATCTTTCGGCTGATATGATGATGATGATGATGTTGATATTTTATCCTGCGTTTTTTTGCAACATGAAACCGCGCGGGCAAGATACAGTGCGTAGTGCGTCCGAACATTCAAACCACCACAATGCAGCTTTCCGAGCCACGTAGATATTACGTGCTCATCAGAGAAAGTTGTAAAGATCGCCGTTGGCGTGGAATACGGCAAGGAAGACTATATAAGGATAGTCTGGAAATTTACTGTAAGTCTTTAGAGCTAAATTATGTGGCTTAAATAATTCTAAATGCATTATTGGTTCCAATTCATGGGCCAATTTCTATGGTCCCTGTTTGCCTATGTAGTACATATTTGGCTTCTTACACTGTCAGTTGTTACAATTGTGAACATATAATTTAGTCTCTAATTTAAAAGGAAGAACGAGTGCTGTTTTCTTTATCATTTATCAATTTATTATGCTCCAAATTCTAAACCAACTGCGTTATTTTTAACCCCCGGCGCAAAAAGAGGGGTGTTATAAGTTTAACGTGTCTGTCTGTGTATCTGTGTATCTGTCTGTGGTAGCGTAGCTCCCTAACGGATGGACCGATTTGAACCTGGTTTTTTTGTAGCATAGATAATTTTATCCTGAGTGTTTTTAGCCATGTTTCATCAAAATCTGTTCAGCCATTTTTGAGATATTGGACTTTGAAATGAAAATGTCGGGGTTTTTAACTTTTCTAAGTTGTAGTTATTGACCAAAAGATATTCAGCTTTAAGAATTGTAGTCGATTCGATTGTGTAGTTCTTGTAATGTTGCTATAGTTCTTGGTCAACTGATGCATGTTACATGCTATTCAAGCGGTTGTTCCCAGTAAGTATTTTGTTTCTCGAAAGTAGGGCGCTAACTAGTTGCTCTTTATTGGCATTACATTATCCGGATAGTTCAAGGACTGCTCCTGCACAATGGGACGATAAATCGACAAGACGCTGGACATAAACATGGAATCTAAGGCGTCGGTTCTCTTAATTCACTAAACACAAGTATAGGTGTGTATGAATAATAAAATCAAAGCGTCTACTTTGCAATACCTACTTAATGTTCCAATCCCATCTCAATATCAGTGCATCACATACAAGAGCGTGCTGATTTACCGTCAGTTAGTTCCGAAATTCGTTATGAGGGTTTTCTGCAATGAAATTACTTGTAGGTACTGATGCATTAAGATCGGAGCCACCAATGCGCTGTTCCTAAAGCCCTCTTTTCGGAATTACACGCATGACGCTTTGCGTGAAACTAAAGTTTCGCGTCGGATGTGAGAATCATCAGAATTAAATATGATTCGCCTACAGCGATGCGCCGTTAATGTGTATAATGTACAATAATGGTAATGTCTGGGCGATTAGATAGTGTTATGAGTTTAGCCTCTCTCTATGGCTATGGCTTGTTTTTATATAGGCTTCCGTACCTCAAAAGGAAAATACGGAACCCTTATAGGATCACTTATGCTCAAGTCTACAGCCCCTTGAAGTTTAGAGAAAATCAATCTTCTAAATTAACGTAAAAAGACCATACGGCCGTTTATGTCGCCACAAATATGTCTTTGGACACTCAAGGGAATCAAAATTTATAGGGTACTTTCCGTTGACCTAGAACTATGAAATTTGGCCAGTAATATCGTCCGATATACTACAATTACAGGGAAAAATCTGAAAACTATAATTAAGTTCGGAACCCTCAGTAGGCGAGTCCGACTCGCACTTGCCCGATTTATTTTTTATTAACTTAAGAGCGCTCTTGCCGGTGAAGCAATCTCCAAGTATCTCTTTGTTTTGGTCCATATATATATGCATCAATAGGAAATATTAATTCAACAACAACAATTTCTTAAGAGGTAACGTCAAATATTGATGCTAAACTATCATAGTATTTAGGAACATAATATAATACATTATTATTTCACATTATACGACCTTTTTGTACCTGAAGTAATAACCTAGATCCACTCGCATGCCGTTTATTGGAATTCCTTGTAATTAGCGCCAAGCAAAATGCACCATATATGTTCTACGTGTAGGTATTACATTAAACTTTAATCTTTATGATACCCTCAAAGAGTATGATGATAAAAATATTAATATACCTACTGCTAGTCTGGCAAAAAATTCTAGAAAATAATAGGGGTGCAACTATCGCTAATATGGCAACAAGATATGTATAGTACGATCTAGAGATTTTGGTATTTTGCTTTTTACTAGAACATTGTTTTTGTTTGGTTCTTAATTTAGAAAAATGACAATCAAATGCATATTGGTATTGATATCGTTACACATTTACTCTACCTACAACATTACCCCCATATAATATTTATGTAGACAGAGTGCTAGTAATTGAAATAGGTACCAGGTTTGTTTACCAATGTGTTTATATACAGTTTCTTCTTCCTCCAAATATTCCACTTTGGATACAATTACACTAAAATGCACTATGTAAACAAAGCGAAAATTATTAATTTACTGTAATTGTAGCGATAGGAATAAATTAATGTTAAACTAGCATCAGCCCACGTCTGCGGTACATGATTAATTTAGTTCATTAAATAGTTATATTACTCGTTCAATGTTTTATTTTTACATGACCTTCATTAAAATGCAAAGAGTTGTATATTAGCTACATTTTTCTACGTCTTTATAGTGGCATATTAACGGATGCTCGCCCATAACCTAGTATTTACTGAGCTGAGGATACCTACACTTAATTACACCACTCATAATAATCATCATCATCACCCATATAAGTTCTCTAGCGGATTTACGAGTAATGAGACCACGTGAACAAAAGCAATGACAATCCCCAGTTCAGATTTGCGGTGTATGAAACTATCCTAGATTTTAATCACGTTCATAATTAAATCTATCTGGATTCCAATTTTCAACTAAATCCGTTTAGTCGTTTTGGCGGGCACAAATCTTTTGCATGTTATCTATAATTTCGCACGACCTTATGTATAAAAGTTACGTAGTTTAAGTAATTAATTAAACCATGAGTTGCATTGGCTGGTTCCTTGGCCTATTGGCTTCTCAGTGGGCTATGGAAACTAAGGTCATGAGTTCGATTCCCGCATTAATACCGATTTTTATCATGGCCGTTGATAATTACGACAGTCTTAAAATCAGCATAATTTTGAATCTAATAAAATATTAGTCTATTTAAATAATAGTCAACCTTACGACTAGCATAACGTACGTCGATTTTAACTCAATCATTTTGCTTCGTAACCTACAAGCGACTAAGAATGCAGGTTAATATAATCCTACATCAAGTTTTTTGTTTATTTAAAACCATTTTTTGCAGTTCATTGTCACATCTCTTATTACCATCACGTCACTTTGAACATTTTTTATGGCACATAATATTTGGTTCTAATTTGTACTTTTCTATAGGAGCACCACAGTATCAATAGCAGAACGGAATACCTAGAAATTGAATAGTTTAAAATTACTACGGTCGTCCGAACTCCAACAAGCTAGGTACTATCCTGCATGTCGACATTGAAAAACCGTGAAGACATTTCTCCTTTTTTTATTCTGTACGTGACCCATTTTGTATCGTCTTTAAAAACAGAGGATAGATGCGCGTGAGTTCGGGTCGCGACATTCTGCGCCTGACCCTTGTTCGTACATTTTCTCCAACGTGACCCCTTATTTAAAGGCATTCAAAGACATTTGAATGGAGATATAATTTAACCTGTCAAGGGGTCAGAAGTTGATATTAAAAATCTGGTAATTGAACATGTGTTGAACACACTATGCACCCATGTACACACGATACAACTTTCGCTGCTAAACTTGAAATATACAGCGTGTGACATCCGTTAGAACTTAAATTTTAAGTAACGATAGCTTTGAGGGCTGTGAACCGTTATATCGCAAAAATATTACAATTACCTTTTCTAATGGATAGTTATAACTTTTTAATTTTTTCTCGAGCAGCAATCTACTGCTAACATTTATTTGACATTACAGAGAGGCAGAGCGAGGGTCATCAAATGTTACTGTCAGTTGTTAGCTTTTTTAACGATACATTGTGTGCCGAATTAATTTGTATAAAAAAACTGATTTCTTCTTCTACAAGGGATACCAATACGTTCAATATGGCTTATACTTTCAGACCTGAAAATATATGTTTTTTATGGAAATCACACATTGTATATTAAGCTATGTGTCTAGTTTTTTTATAGAAAACATCTAATTGAAATTTAACTTTACAAATTACAATTAGGTACCTACATGAATATCCAAACCACGAGACCAAACTCAACAGCTCGTTTTATAAGCTCGCCGGTGCCATTGACACTTTCATTTTATAATGTGTAATCATGTAACCAACTAACCATAACTCATTAATAAATCAACCATTCATACCATAATCAAGGCATGCATCATAGTCACTGACCAAAAGGCGATGTCAAAATGAACACAAACACAATGAATACTTCAAAATACTTAAAAAGTCCGCAAGGTGGCATAAAAGCATCATCAAACATTAAAACAAGCAAAGGTTCAGCAACAAGACACTTTGAAACCGTTGAACACGAAACCAAACCAAACCTTGGCACTCCGCTCGAGTTACGACAAATGCACTTAATTCTTGTAAAAGCCCCATTGTTAACATATTATCGTTATTTAAATCATTGTTCACATTTTACAATTATTACAACACCATTTTTCACATAAAATTTGTTAACCTTAACTTTGACTTGATTTTATCGGTGATTTATTAATGTTATGGTTATGACACTGCTTTCCACTGTCCTCGGGGGTGATGAATGATTGTCATTCTGTTATGTAAGGCTCTTTGTCTTACTTAATTAATAACAGATTATCTATATTGGTGCACTTGATAAATTGCTTGTGGTTTTAATTCATAACATTACCTTCTATCAAGAATCACAGGAGTAATGAAAGAATTAACTTCCTACTGAAAAACAAACGTGGTCTCTCCTTTTACCGAAAATTAGGAGCACTGGAGTGGTATTTGTGTTCAGTAGTTTACCCTTTGGTACTAATGTAATAAAGAGACGATGTTTGCGAGTGTGGGACTTTGTGATAGTTAGGGCCCGGAATTTTGCGTGCGGTTTTGGAAAAGTCTAAGGGAGAGAACACCAACGTTTATCGATACATCGATGAACCGAATTTATTTATTAGTGTTTTAAAAAATAATAACTCAAACTTTCCGATGATACATTCTATGCTCTTTCAATGGTCAGTGACGAAAAATGTACGAAATATAGGAAAGTTTAATCCGTTTGATTGTTTTAAGGATTAAGTGTTCTAAACGGTGTCTGACACGACACATCCGACACTTCACTTTTTATTCATTCAACATTCATTAAAAATGAAGCGTCGTGTCGGAGACGGTCCGAAACACCATGCATCACTCTTTATAGTATATTGACGAAAACCTATAACGAGTAGGTATTTGATTGGAAGAATGCAAGTATTATTTAATTAAATATAAATTAATCTCAATGACTCTTTGCGTACACGACCGATTTATCGATATGTCGATAAACATTCGTGTTCTCTCCCTTCGAGTGTTTCAAAACCGCACGCAAAATTCCGGGCCCTAGTGATAGTTTAGCTTTGTAAGTTGGTATGTATGGGGTAAGCTCCGGCACTGCTCATCTGATTTCAAAATTATAAGTTTTAAAGGGCCTTACGCTGCGAGTAACCTTGGAAAAGCGCAGACACCACGACACAGTGCACGATCGTAGCTTCGTAAGTTTGTGAGTTTGTATTGTAACAAATAATTCTAAACAAATATGAAGCTACTTAACTAGGCATGAACAGTTTCCTAGCCTTCACCACCTGCGCCAGCCAAACTTTCGTAACTAGATCTAGGCACAATCTTCAGCATCGGAACCACTTATCAGTACCTCGCGTGTCAATCCATCAAAGCATGAAGCGTGTCGAAAACTACGACCTACTGTTTCGAAAAACTGCCAACCTTGGTGCAAGTAGCTTACTCGTTTCTTAAGCATCGTTAACAATGGTTAACTGCTCCAAAATTAACGAGACACATGGTTCTATCATTTAGCCGACTGAGTTCATTATGAGTATGTCTACGTAGTTAGGCAAGGTTAGGCACTACTAGTACTTTAAGAGTCCGCAGTAAGCTCGATTCTCCATACAAACGTAGTTACGCTCTCATTTTAAAACTAGGTGTTGGATTGTAACGAAACTTTGCATGTTCAATGAAATGAGGTATATCTATGTCTGTAATTAGTTTATGTAGCTTCTGATACCATAATAAGAAAAATACAGCGAATTTAAGTTTTTCATACAAAACTAGTTTTAGCTGTATTTCGTTAGTTTTATAAATTGGAACCATACAAACTCGGCCTCTTAATTGGTTATATGACACAATATTTAACATGATGTTGCACCGAATTGTCATTAACTGTATCGAACAAATTACTAAAATGTACAGGTACTACTCGTACGTCTATAAAATAATAGTTTACTCACTACAGAGTCCGCAGTAAGCTCAGCCGAATTTCACCTTCCCATACAAACGTAGTTCGTTCCCATTTTAAAACTACGTGTTGGATTGTGACGAAACTTTGCATAAACAATGACATGAGTTATATCTATGTCTGTAATTAGTTTATATATGATTGCTGTGGACGCTGGGAAAGAAAAAGGGACGAAGGACCGTGCGGTAGAAGACCGTCGGCTGAAAGGCACTGATTGGTCTGTGGAGTGAAAATGAGGTTAATGGAAGCCTGCCGTACCTGGTGCTCCTTGTCGAGGTTTCGGTCGGCCGCCACTTGCCTTTCTTTGTAATCGAAAGTATGCTGGATTTCCTTTCTTATTCTGCACAAGTTACAGGGCGCGTATCGCGTACCAACTTATTTTATCGAAAACGTATTATTTTTCTTTCCAATTATTTATTTATTTATTAGAGAAATGGCAGCCTCTAGGGCCTTTGCCAAAGACAGTGTACAGAAATAAAAAAAAAATCACATGCATGATGTACGGTGGAAGGCCTTCACGATGCACTGGGTGATAGCTGGAGCAGTACAAAGTATAATGGCGTCCGCGACCACGAACCGCTGAATGATGCCCAAGAATTGGTTATCCGCATTTCCAGGAAAATTCTTCATAAACTGTAGCCGTCACGTTTGCCATTTATTGCACAATACGCTATCAAAACTATACATTAAACAGCAGGATGCAGAAAATGAAAAAAAAGGTCTCGAGCACGATCCGCCATGTTCCATGGATCATTCACCCTTTCCAATTATTGGAAATCTTTTACACGAACTTGCCAGATATTTTTCTTCTGTCAGGATTTGAATCTGGCAGACAGGCCATAGAGCGCATGACGTGCGAAATGAGGTTTATAGTGAACAGAGTATTGATGTTGTGCGTGACGAATGGTGGGTGAAAGAGAGGGCGATAACAGTTGCAGTTTATAAAACAAACGAAATACAGCAAAAACAAGTTTTGTATGAATATTTGATATTTTTTTACTATGGTATCTGAAGCTACATAAGCTATTTACAGACCTGGATATACCTCATGTGATTGTACGAGTACATGCAAAGTTTCGTTACAATCCAATAGCTAGTTTTAAAATGAGAGCGTAACTACGTTTGTGTGGAGTTAAGGAACTTCCTGCGGACTCTTTAAACCTAAAACGCTATGCGAAACATAAAGTTGCCACTGGAGTTACGTGGGACACTAGGCGCATTGCCGCGCTGAATGCTAACCTTTACACCAGAAATGCACCGGTCGGTCTAGACCAGGAAATAGGCGCGGTGAACATGAAGAAATTAGAGCACGTTCCCAAAAATCAATTATTGGAATTAAGGTGTCCAATCAAACATATCTCACTTAGTTTTCATCAATGGCATCACAAAAGACAAATTTCTTAATTTTAAACATGGTGATGATCCTTAATCACTCAATCCTCAATAACTTAGTGATTGATGCCTGTCATCATGATCAGATCATCATTTAAGGAACAACCGGCAATAACGCTATGAGGGATTCCTAGCGTTATTACGGTTGCGCTCTAAAGGAGCTCGCAGTCCTCTTTGACACGTAATCCCAAGATTTGGCATATACACTTTTACGAAAGCGACAGCCATCTGACCATTCTCACCTTCCAACCCAGAGGGAAAACTAGACCTTATTGGGATTAGACTAGATTCATTCATGATTCAATCGGAATGGCGCCGATGGGTCATGAACAAGGATACCACTGTGAAGTCCGGTTACTTCAATAACCAGAGCACCTCGTAAACCTCGTTACAAGTAAACCAAAGTACGACTGACACCTCAACTATAAATCCGTTATGACCGTGTGTTTATAATAGATCGCGGGAAACAGTTCAGAGGTGCGGTCGCCTTGACTTGATGATATTCAAATGACGGTTGAGGTCGACAGATTAACTGAACTGAGTATGTACACACAAAAGGTATGGTTGAAATAATTTAACCCAGTCGACATTTTATAAAAGTGTTGGATTTTGAATCCACTAGCTTCCACGGTATGGTCGCTTTTTCAACGGTTTACTTTGATGCAATTCGGCCAAGTATATGACATTCTGGAGGGCCAAGTGTGTTTATTAAATCTTATTAAGTGGGTATTGTAAAGCTAGCGAAACGTGAAACAGAATAGGTAACAGTATGCAATAATCGATTCTGCTTTTAGGTGACGGTAACTTTTCCCAGTCACAACTTCACAAGGTATCACTAGATTTGAATCGCATGTTTAAGGAGAAGGTCCAAAACTGAGGATCTTCCTTTATTTTGCTAAAAACACTGTGATATACCTAATGACTCAAAAGTGCTATAGGTCACGAGAGTCCGGACAATATGTATTTTTTTAACCTTAACACTCAAATATTGGAGTCTAAAGAGTGGTAGATTAAATCCTTGGCAAACCTTACTTCTTCCCACACTTTTTTCGTGAGACCAGCCATCTTTACAATGACAATTGATCAAAATTTGTGGGTTACAAAAATTTGATTTGCTGGTTACGGACCTGTTTGGCTGGCCAGCCATGCAGTCGTACTCTACTCTATAATGGCTTTAATATAATTTTAAGTTACTGGTGCACCTGCTGACTCCTACGCGTTTTAGGTAATGAAAACTAATGACTTTATAGATTAATTAGATATAATTATTAATATTAATAGGCCTTGCTATTTAAAAGGTCAGACTTGGAACGAATTTGATTTAGACGTTCGATTCACGTTAATGGGGAGAGAATTCTTTACACAAACATTAGGTGCCAAATTATCATGTCATTATAAAGCGGAACAATTTTTTTTACAATTACATCTGGGCAATTATCATTTAAAAAAAACCTTTATGTAGTATGCCACCCTTTACAGTATAATATACGTTATAACAGGCAAAATCTTGAAAAACAGACATCAAAGACAACGACAAAAGACAAAATATTTATTTGTAAACGTAGGTTCAAATTACAAGTATCATATAATTCATATGCTTTGTCTACTGCTGATTAAAAATTATGACATCAAGCATTCGAAGGCGACAAGACTAGCCGCCGAATTCTGTTATGCGTTTTGACGTATTGAAATCATATATGTGTATTGTCTTGGTTTAATTCTTCTGATGCACGATACAGCTATTGAGATGGTTGGTAAATATTTAAATCAGATTTATATTTGCAAAGTAGACACCGAAGACTGAATCATATATGACATGCATTAGTGCCATAATTGACCCGTGCTCTTAGAGAACTTTATTACAATGTGACAAGTAAAACGGCTCAATTATACTGATTACATGCACGTTGGCTACATCCGGTTGAACATAAATTTACATAATATTTTTAACAACTGACGCACTTTGATGCATTTATTGTTTTAATGATCTGTACTGTACCTCGTTTCATATCCTGATCATAACATTAGAATTTTAACGGACGTTTCATTTAGGATATCAATGGGACATATTGAACTAGTTTTACTTGTTTTTTTAACCGACTTCAAAAAAATGGAGGAGGTTCGCAATTCGGTTGTATTTTTTTTTCAATGTCTGTTACCTCAGAACTCCGTCATTAATGAGCCGATTCGTAATTTTTTTTTTGTTTGTATGTATAAGCTTCCAGGTGGGTCCCATTTTTTTCAAAAATTCAGTTGGATGATAGGATCCATGAGGAATTGAGGGAACTCCTCAATTATAGTAGGCACGCGTGTCGTGATTTTGATATGTTCTATTATATCTCGTGTATTTACACCCGGAAATTATAAATTTGGTGATATGGAATTGATGATGAAGATCACGACTTATGGAATTCCTCAATTATGTACTTAAAAGTACAAAAGTACGTCACAGATTATGATAAGATTCCGTTGAAATAGACTTAACTTATGAAATGCTAAAGGTGATCCTTGTGGAATCGACGGAAGCCCTCAAAGGATCAATCAAATATTATCGGGCCACATACAGCGATTGGGTTTTTTTCTCTAATAATCAACGTATTTGCTCTCGGAAATCAGTTCATGTGGTAAATTCGAAAATAAATGTGAAAATGTTCTCGTGGCTTGGCGGAGTACTAAATTGAAGTCGGTTAAAACTTTGTTTGAATAATATTTTGCCTATTTGATCTGGTAAAGTACAGAC
The DNA here is from genome assembly GCA_945867215.1 of Epinotia demarniana. Lineage (NCBI taxonomy): Eukaryota > Metazoa > Arthropoda > Insecta > Lepidoptera > Tortricidae > Epinotia > Epinotia demarniana. The sequence goes on along the minus strand of OX244272.1, from coordinate 18,170,164 downwards.
CCAATATTAATAACCCTATTCAAAATATAAAATACTATTTATTTCAGTTTATTCGATTTCTTCCTCTCAAAGGTTATAAATTGACAAAGAATGAGTTTGTATGAATAAATGTATAGAAATGTTTAGCTATCGCTAAGAGCATGGTTAAAGCTGCAAACGTTGGCTCCATTCCCTGATATTTCCATAATATTAATAGATAGTAATAACGCGATTGTTTATAACATATGCAATAAATTACCCCAGAAGCTAATTACGGTAGAGCACAGTTCGCATTAAGTACGCCCATAGATATAAATCAAAGTGTCATTAATGGGTAGCTATAATGAGCCGCTAACAGCGAGATGATTGCACATAATTAGCGCTAAAAAATTGCTTAATTAGGGTGTTACTTGATTGTCAGTTGTCATAGTCTGTGACTTCGTTTGAATTAGTTAGTGTACTTAAGCTATCGATTTTATACGGTTACTCATCTGAATGACTAAACATTGTTTCCCAACCGTATTGTTTGTCCGGATTTTCACAATTTGCGAAAAATGGCAAAATCGGAACCCTTATAGTTTCGCCATGTCTGTCTGTCCGTCTGCGGCTTAGCTCAGTGACAGTTTTTCAAGGTATCGTTGGATAGCTTGTTTTCAAATATTATAAGTTATAAATACTACGAATAAATTTTTTTAAATGAAAGGAAAAATTGAAAAATTTAATGCTCCAAGCCGGATTCGAACCGGCGACCACAGGCATTCATGGCCCGTCGCTACTACCAACTGAGCTATCGGAACAATCTGGTTCGGGCACCAAATCCTTCAATCAGTTCCTTCATATAACGCCTTAGGGAGGCGTATGTAGCGACATCTACCAGAAGACAACTACGTATATTTGTAATAGCTCGGGGCTTAGGAGGTTATACTTATCTTTAATTACTTTTAAGTAAGTCGAATTATTCTTTTTATTAATAAAGTGTAATTTATTTCGGCACGAATAGGAAATCCAATCTTAATTCGAGTAACAGTAACCATCAAAAGTAAATTTGGAGAAAAAAATATTGTGTCTAAGTGTACTTTTTGTAACATTTTTTTTCTTGTTCAAAATGATCTAGCTCAAATGGAATCTTGTCCAGTATGAAACATTAAAATACGTGCAAAGCGAATGTTGTCTAATTTAAATTATTATCAAAATTTAATATGAAAATCGACTATTTTTACAAAATTATATGGCGTAAGTATTTCCGATTGGTCATATTTTTGTATGAAATACCATTTGGACGTATTTCTTTCGACGTTTTTTCCTATGGACGTGATACATTTTATAACATTATTGAGGGTGGACAATTTTCGATGTCGATGATTCTTAAATTGACATATTCAGACTCGACCCATAATTTCTAGTTGTCAATTTTCCATTTGTGCTAATGACAGTAAATCGTGTAATTCGTGTACCTACGTGCACGTAACTTTACTTTTATGTACGTACTTACTTACTACAAATAAATGTGCAAAAATCTTAACGCGTTGCGTAAAATCCGCGTGCCCTAACACCATTTTTATAACAAAAGGTTAAATACTTAACGCTTTCGTGCATTAACCCCCTATTTGCTTAATAGACACATTGACATTTAGCCGGAAGTGCACATTAACGTTTGTTATGCCTATTGTTATGAAAATTATCTTACGTGCGCGTGACTTTCTTATAGGTTAACCTTTATTGATGACTGAATCAGCGCTTCATACAAAATATAAGATTGGTAAGACCTATAAGAAGCCATATGAGGTCAGCTTTCAATTCGTTATATTATGATATAACAGCGTTTGCGAGTTATTTGCGAATAAATCATGCATCGTGACCTGAACCGCCCGCGTGGAATTGTTAAGTTACTTATCTTATGGAGCATTGCTAAGCTAGCTAGTCCAATACTTCACTATTACCATATTTTATTAAATACTGACCTCCATCAATGGTCAGTGGAATCAGTGCGGCACGGGTGATCACCTGATTCTCCGTCAGTATTAAAATTTCAACCATCCAACTGTTTGAATTCCATCTATATATATAAAAGAAGGATACCTGATCTACCATCAACGCACAGCCGAAACTACTGGAACTATAAACTTGAAATTTACACCAGGACTTCCTTTTATGACGTAGGCAACCGATAAGACGGGCTTTTTGGAAATTCCATCCCTAAGGGGGTTAAATGGGGGTGCAAAGTTTGTATGGGGGAAACTTTATATTATGAACTAGAGACTTTAAACTTTGTAGAAAGATTACTTATTAAGATACAAAAAAAGTAATTTCAGCGTTTAAGAAAATTCCACCCCTAAGGGGGTTAAATAGGGGTGCAATGTTTGTATGGGGGAAACATTAATTTTTGAACTATGAACTTGAAACTTTGTAGAAAGATTACTCATTAAAATACAGTAAAAGTAATTTCTGCGTTTAAGAAAATTTCACCCCTAAGGGGGTTAAATAGGGGTGCAAAGTTTGTATTCAAAACTACTGGGATTAGAAACTTGAAATTTTTCGAGAACTTCCTTTATGACGTAGGCAAGGGATAAGACGGGATTTTAGAAATTCTATCCCTAAGGGGGTTAAATAGGGGTGCAAAGTTTGTATGGGAGAAACATTATTTTTTGTACTAGAGACTTGAAACTTTGTACGAATATTACTTATCAAGATACAAAAAAAGATTTTTGAGCTTAAGAAAATTCTACACCTAAGGGGGTTAAATAGGGGTGCAATGTTTGTATGGGGGAAACATTATTCTTTGAACTAGAGTCTTTAAACTTTGTAGGAAGATTACTTATTAGGATACAAAAAAAACTTTCAGCGTTTTATAAAACTCCACTCTTAAGGGGGTTAAATAGGGGTGCAAAGTTTGTACTCAAAACTACTGAAATATACACCAGCACTTCCTTTTATGACGTAGGCAAGGGATATGACGGGATTTTTGGAAATTCTATCCTTAAGGGGGTTAAACAGGGGTGCAATGTTTGTATGGGGGAAACATTATTTATTGAACTAGAGACTTGAAACTTTGTAGGAAGATAGTTTATTAGGATACAAAAAAGTGGCTTCAGCGTTTTATAAAATTCCACCCCTAAGGGGCTAAATAGGGGTGCAAAGTTTGAATTCAAAATTACTGGGACTAGAAACTTGAAATTTACACCAGGACTTCCTTTTATGACGTAGGCAACCGATAAGACGGGATTTTTGGAAATTCCATCCCTAAGGGGGTTAAATGGGGGTGCAAAGTTTGTATGGGGTAAACTTTATATTATGAACTAGAGACAACTCTTTGTAGAAAGATTACTTATTAAGATACAAAAAAAAGTAATTTCAGCGTTTCAGAAAATTCCACCCCTAAGGGGGTTAAGTAGGGGTGTAATGTTTGTATGGGGGAAACATTAATTTTTGAACTATGAACTTGAAACTTTGTAGAAAGATTACTCATTAAAATACAGTAAAAGTAATTTCTGCGTTTAAGAAAATTCCACCCCTAAGGGGGTTAAATAAGGGTGCAAATTTTGTATGAGGGAAACTTTCCCTTTAGAAAGAGAAACTTGAAACTTTGTAGACAGATTACTTATTATAAAACAAAAAAAGTGCTTTCGGCTTTTTAGAAAATTCTACCCCTAAGGGGGTTAAATAGGGGTGCGAAGTTTGTATGGGGGAAACATTATTTTTTGAACTAGAGACTTGAAACTTTCTAGAAAGATTACTTATTAAGATACAAAAAAAGAACTTCCAGTGTTTTAGTACATTGCACCCTAAATGGGGTTAAATAGGGGTGCAAAGTTTGTATGATGGAAACTTTTCCTTTTGAGCTAGAAACTTTAAACTTTGTAGACAGATTACTTATTTGTATACAATAAAAGAATTTAAGCGTTTTGGAAAAATCCACCCCTAAGGGGTTTTAAAAAGGGTGACATGTTTGTATGGGGGAAACTTTGTTTTTTAGGTAGAGTAAAAATTTTGTAGAAAAATTACTTATTCAAATATAGAAAAAGTCGTTTCAGTGACTTAGAAAACTCCACCCCTAAGGGAGTGACATTGGGGTTTAGAGTGAATATGGGGGAAACTTAGTTTTTGAGCTAGAGACTTAAAACTTTGTAGAAATATTACTTATTAGATTACAAAAAAGGACTTCTTGCGTTTTAGACTATTCCACCCCGAAGGGGGTTAAAAGGCAAGGGTTGTATGGGAAACGCTTTTTTTTAGTAAGATACTTGAAACGTTGTAGAAAGATTACTTATCAAATAAAAAAGTACTTCCACCGTTTAAGAATATTCTATCCCTAAGGGGGTTAAAAGGGGGTGCAAGGTTTGGATAAGCAAAACTCTTTATTGAGCTGGAGACTTAAAACGTTGTATAAAAAAATACTATCAGAATAAAAAAGATCTTTCAGCGTGTTGGAAAAAATCCTCCCCTAAAGAGTTTAAAACGGCATTCAAGGGATGGAGACCAAGAAAATATTATAGTAAGAGATTTGTAACTTCGGTCTTATAGCCTTTATCTTAAAAGACCACAAAACTGATTATTTTGAAATTCATCCCCTATGGGGGCAACATAATTTAGACTGCTTGAAATGGATTCCATAAGGGGGTTAAAAACACTCATCCCCAAAATGAGCTAAAAAGAGTTGGATGTTTGAACAGGGAACAAGAAAAAATTTAATTAAGGGATCTGGAACTTCGCTAAAAGACTAGGTAACTAATTACAACATTTCTTGAAATTCATCCTGTAAGGAGGTTAAAAAGGGTTGGAAGTATGTATGAGGAATAAGTATTTTTTGAAGTAAGGGAATTCATAGGTCTTTTATACTAATTATATGGTAAGCCAAAATAAATAATCCGACCGGTAGCAGAGAAGTAGGCAAGGATAAATTAGAACCACGACCCTTACAGAACCGAACAGCTTCCAGTTCCCATAACCGAAAAGAAGGTAATGTTTCATTTAAACTGCGGATTATTTTGTTAATTTATAAAGTTTATTTTAGATAATCAAAATCATGTATGCTCTAACAACACCGTTAAATGGGGACAGCAGATGGAGATGGAAAGTTCTACGTCTTTTAGCACTAGCGCCATTAGCCGTAGCTCGGACTAACGTGAACTACTGAACGGATTTAGGCAAACATTTCCAGTAATGTAGCTTTCTTTAATACATTATAAAAAAATATACAATTTGAGCAGAAATGTCTGTTGATGATTCTTAAGATATTTATATTTCTAAAAACGGAGTTTTCAATTTAAATTTAGCAATTTAAACTAATGAACTCATTTCACTGTTACCTTTTACGCTTAATCCCTGAACGGATTTAGATGAAATTTTCCGTACGCTGAATTTAACACCCTTGGAAGGATATAGGATAGTTTTTATCTCTGAAATAATCCCATAAGATGGTAGAACTTTGTTTGGGTCGGCGATAATTAAGGTTCCACCTACAATAATTTAATACCAATCATTTTTCTAAGATACAAGTTCTACGCGGACGAAGTCGCGGGCAACAGCTAGTTTGTTTATAAGGACATCAGCATTTTGTTTATTGACCCCCAATGCAACGAGGGTTTAAAGGTTTAGCATGTGTATCTGTATGTATGTTGGTGGAATCGTAGCGCACAAATGGATGAGCAGTTTATGGAAAATTAAAATTTTAAGCAACTCGCAAGTTTTCTCTTCTGCCGGCACTCCCAGAGTGCAACCCGGGCTTTTTCTTTTTTTAGATGAAAGGTCTTGTCCTTTCTAATGGTTCTTAGACAATGGCTATGCTTTATAAAATGCTGAAACATCAGAAACATGAACTTGTTTTTTTTTTGTTTTACCACATCAAGCTGGGACCGGATTATGCAGCAAGTCTTCATTATGTCCAAGAGCGACAAAGTCGTTAATTTTTATTATTTAAGTGACGAAAGCTTGACTGGGGTCAGATACCCATCACTGGCCTTTGATCTCAACTGTCAACTAGAACTTCCTAATTATTCTGCGATAAATTGACTGATTTTGCATCAGATTTCATAAGGTGATGAATGAGGTAAAAGTTCCAATACTTGTCACCTCTATTGTTATATAAATATAAAAAATTAAGAAGTCGTGTACCTACGTATTGAGTCAGTGTCCAACACTATGACGAAGCCTAACCTACCTACTGATGATAGTAACAAATAAGTATTTTCACAATAACTCCTAATAAAGTGTACCTAAATTGCACCTTTTTTCTTTTTTTCCCGAGACGACATTATCAATATAGTGATAGATAAATCAAATTTTAAACATTGTATTTTGTAATTCACTTATTCCAGATAGAAAATAACTTAAAGATCACATCAACAACAGCTGACGAGTGACGTCGTCAATAATAGGGCAGCGTTGTCACTATTATTAGTATTACGTCGCATTTTTACCAAAATCACGGCTTCACCTTGAACTTCCGTAGCGGAAAGAATGAAAGCGAGAGTGAGCCAGCGATGAAACCGAGAGGTGCCCGCCGAGCCTCGGAGTGAACCGCTTTGTGAACCGGTCAACCGAATGCGGTTCCTATTTCTCAAACAATCGATTCAGATCAGGTTACCAACCTTGTGCACTTAAACTTTGATGTTTAAGTGGCGCACTTAGCTCACGTGAAGTAATTTACGTAAAATGTAACTCTAAAACCTTTTTTGAAAAACGAATGTCAATCGATTGTAACTGTTTATGAGCCGTACTGACAATGACTGGGTTTCTTTAAAAAAGGGACATTCTCCATGTAACACTCTAAAGTACCTAAAGTATTTTTCGTTTGTAAATATAATACACTGGTATTATAATTACAAACCAAAGATATCAGCTAAGTAATTCACGATATTGACGATGATGATGACTATGAAAGCATAAAATATTACAAAGATGTTTACATTAAAAGCCTTATGTAAAGTATTCGAAAATGACCTCTGACATGCCCTTAACCTCACCTCTATTAGATAACAGTGGAATCCATACGAAACAAGTGAAAAACGTTTGATAAATGGTGTCAAAATTAATTGATAGTCGATTGTCGATCGTTACATAAAGCGTATAACGTGACATTTAGGCATTGGGCAACCAGTTTATTATGTCGGTGGGATATTAATTATCACCAGAGTATTTTTTTAATTAGACATAGACATATTAGCTGCTTCCGAGTATACAATAAGAGCACAGTAAAACTCGGATTTTTATAGGTTGGGTTCCGTAATATACTGTACTTCGGGTACGTCGGGGTCTTGCTAAAAATACCGTAAGTATCTATATTTCTACGATATCCATAACTTTTGCCAGCGACTTCATCCGCGTGGAACGCGTTTTTATTTAGAAACATCCCCCCCCCCCTCATTTCACTCACTTTAGGACTTCCGGGATAAAAAGTATCATATATGTGCTTCCTCGGCACACCAAAATATATCTCAATCGGTCATCGTGATAAGGTAACAGACATCGGCTGCTCGCATGCGAGTTCCCTTGAGTTCCAGGCGTCCATGGATTACGGTATGTCATTGCCATCGTGGGGGCTGTAAGCATGTTAGGCACCGAAGCGGTATTTAAATAAAGAAAACACGTGCAGCTAGGAAATATCAGACTCACGTCACGAGTCACGAAATAACTTCGCCGTGTCATTATTTGTACAAAAAAGCTACGTCAAGACTTGGACTCAAGGAACCATTAATAATCCTAAATCCGTGTAAGAACAAAGAGAGTGTCACTTTAACAAGCTAGTATCCTTGAAATGAGTCAAGTCGCAAACGATTTCCGTAAAATGTTCTACAATCTCATGCTCAGTCGATCGTGATGTTGTTCTAATGTGAGTAAGAATAAAACGTAGTTTTTAATTTCATACATTTATGCATGAGTCAGTGAGTCTAAGTGATCATGTACACAATTATGAACAGACAAAATTAATAAGTTTATTACAAACACACGTAGAATAAATCTGCCGGTATCATCTAATTGTAATCTACCTTTATGAAATTATTATTATTAAATGCTGAATTAATATTTTGAAACTACATACATTCCAGTTTTTCTTATTGGTAATATGGTAAAAAAGTAATTGTGATAAATACAGGTAACTTATTCAGGTTTTTAAGAGGCTTTTCATTTTATATAAACATCCCAATGCTGGACACCCTAATTACAATAATTGATACCCTATTACGGTGCTAAATTTATAGGGCAGTGTCGTGCACTGGCGCAGTAACCTTATTTTACGAATGTATGGGTAAGTTTTTTTTATAACTGTCAATCGTATTTAAATTATAGTTTTTCGCAAGTCTAACGCTATATTAATTTTACCTGTATTGCTGAAGTTTCGCATTAGACTCGTGAAAAACATTTAAATATATTGTACAAAGCGCACGAGATAAGTGTTATAATTGACAATCATACCAAAGTGAAACCGTCATACCGTATCTTAGATGTTCAGTGTCTACAATAAATCTATGGTGTGTTGCGGAAGTCAGCACACGACAATTTACATATACACATGTATCCGTGTACTCCGTATTTCTCCAATTAAACGTATTTTATCGTCTCACGGAAGAACGGTGGCACACGTTTTTGTACTAGGAGAGTCAACCGCCTGTCGGAGGAAGCGTGGTTAGACCATGCGAATGTTATGGTGACACGTAAATGTCGCATAGGTACCCAGGAACCCAGGCTACCAACAGTAGGTACTAACGGGTAGATAAGTAAGTCAATAATCCTGTATCATTATGTACGGGAGACCTTTATTTCACCGAGAAACGTTTCGCCGAATTTTCGTATCAACGTTTTTATTTTATCAGGAACTTTTAACTTGTTAGATCTAGCTAAAAAGTAATCGTGTAACCCATTAGGTTAAATTTGTTTTATAACAAACCTGAAAAGTTTACTGTTTCTGAAACAAATGTTTTCGATGAAATGAAAATTCGGGACGTCCTGGATAGAATCACAATGGCTATATTTTATCCCGCGAGATTGACTGCTTTCTATGCAAAACTCCAGCGAAGCCGTGCGAGCAAAACCTCTGGCGCATTAAGGTTCCCTTTCCCTAGAAGGAACTTTAGTTCCGTTTTAATATGTACTTAGTAACATTAGCCAAGCTGTGTAATATGAGTAATATTTTAAAACCTCATCAATGGAAATGTAACCGGATTGTAATATAAACTTATATCCAATCCGACACTAATCTCATTGTAAGGCTCGTATCGTAATCTCTACGCGAGAACTCACACGTCTTATGACAGCGGATGATCGCTTGCCTCACTGAGAGCAATCACTTGACAAACGAGATCGTTTGCTTATGGTTTTGAGGTTATGTAATAAGGAAGTACGAGCTGATGCATTCAGTGTGTGTACGCGTGTACGCACAGGCCTTAATAGCCCAGAGATGTGCGAAGATGTGTTTTCATATATTTTACACCCAACAGTCAAGCATTCTTCTCTCATCTCTGGTGGTTATTCACTCTTATGGACTGGCAACGTGTGCGGCGCTGCGGCACGCGTGCTGTCAGGCAGCTAAGTAGGTCATCATCTTCCTAGCGCTATTCCCGGGAATGCCCCGAAAGGAGCCCGGGGTCCCCTTTGACACCTAATCACAAGATTTGGCATAGGCACTAGTTTTACGAAAGCGACTGCCATCTGACCTTCCAACCCAGAGGGAAAACTAGACCTTATTGGGATAAGACCGGTTTCCTCACGATGTTTTCCTTCACCGAAAAGCTAACGGTAAATATTCCGTACATAAGTTCCGAAAAACTCATTGGTATTACGAGCCGGGATTCGAACCCACGACCGCCGCTTGACAGCCGCATGCCTGAACCACTAGGCTACCGTAGCTCAGTAGGTAAATAAAATATTTAAAAAAGTAAATAAAGTGACAGTGTAAAAAAACAAGCACAACACACTTTAAGATGTTCCACTGCTTATATTACTTTCAACATCTGAAGTTTCTGAAGGGCTATTCACAAACCACGAGTAAAATATATCACCGATAAACACTTTATAGACAAATAAAAGTTGATTTAAACGGCCGAGTAATTGAATACATTTTACTTACGTTACGAAGCTAAGTTTATAGGTACGTTGATGCCTAGATTACCGGGAAGTTGATGTGTTGGTTTTTATAGCCTACATGTGTATTTTCAATAGATATACGTCGAATGAAAAAGGATTTTTTTAAGACTTCTGAATGTAAGGAAACGTCCAAATGACACCACCGAAGAATCCCGGTAAGGGCATTTATTTGTGTGATGAGCATGAATATTTGTTCCTGAGTCATAGATGTGTTCCATGTATTTAAGTATTTATTTATCTATATAAGTATTTTTTCGTCGTCTAGTACCCATAGTACAAGCTTTGCTTAGTTTGGGATTAGGTCGATTTGTGTAAGATTGCCCCCAAATATTTATTATTTATTTCTTTTATTTAATGCTCGACACCTTTATGCCTAATATTTAGTTGACACCTATTGTTCGGCTCTATTGTTTTGACTTGTGTAGGAATATTTACCGTTAGATTTTCGGTGAAGGAATCGTGAGGAAACCGGTCTAATGCCAATAAGGTCTAGTTTTTCCTCTGGGTTGGAAGATCAAATTGCAATTGCATTAGGTGCCAAAGCCGACCCCGGGCCCATTTAGGGCATAACCGGTAATAACGCTAGGAGGATTTTTTTGACTTAAGATTGAAAGTGTCATCTATTAGGATATTGTCGCGCACTGACCTTTCGAATCTTTCGACTTCCTTCTCTTGTAGCGCCTGGAAGAAAACTAGTTGGCCCAAATAAAGGTATTCATGGACATATACTATAGATTCTCCGTTAATGTCAACGCTATCGAATCTTTCGACTTCCTTCTCTTGTACCGCCTGGAAGAAAACTAGTTGGCCCATATAAAGGTATTCATGGACATATGCTCGTGCTATTTTCCCATGAGCTTGGTCTTTGACATATTCATCGCCAGTCCAACCCTGAAGCTTACGTTGCTTAGATCTTGTAGCATAGCTCGTAGCTCGGGAGCAGTTGAAGAGAACAGGACGATGTCATCGGCAAATCGAAGTTTGCTCAATTTTCTTTCTCCTAAGACTAGGCCCCTATCCCTCCAACTCGGCATAAGTTTCCGGAAATCGTATTCTAAGTGTGCTAGTAAAGAGCTTCGGTGACAACGGATCTCCCTGCTTGACTCCTTTTTGAATATCGAAAGATACACCAGAAGCCTGTAGTTTTACTACGGCTGTGCTATTTCTGTAGCCATCTTGACTGTGTAAAGCTGTGAAAATGGAAGTGTGAGAAAGGCTGTCGAATGCTTTCGAGTAATCAACAAAATATGCAAGGTAGAACGGTATGTTGTGCACTTAGCTCCTCTCTATTATTTTGTTTAGGGCATGGCGATGATCGTATCGTAGTAGTATCTAAGTATGATTCTTTATTACCTTGTATCATTGCATCGCCTGAACTGATGTCAAGAATTAAGGTATCTATTAGATCCAATTGTCATTTGTATGTAGGTGACGTCAAATATCATATAGTAGGTGTGCTACGTAAAAAAAAATTCTTTAATCATACCAATTCAAAGGTGATAAACTACGAAGTGCACCAAAATATGCATAAAACAAGTGTTTCAAAGCAGCTGGATTTCTTAATCCTCTTTTGATTTTACCGTCCGTCACTTCCGATCCCAATCGCATAATTTTAAATCTGTTTCGCGCGGCCGCTTCTTTAGTCGTCGTGCCAGAAAGAGCGCGAAACAGTTTGAAATGCTATTGGAATGCGACAGAGATCAGAATTGACGTTCTGATATCGTATTATTTCATAGTCACGTTCAGCTGCGTTGGCGATGTAATTGAACGGTATGCGGTATGCCGCGAATGCACCCGCAGTGCACAGATTGCAAAACAGTGCGGTGACAAGGACGCAACGTGGAACAGACAATGATCCGATAGATACAGGCAGTAGCTGTCAACGTAGTAAATAAGTGAATATTTCATCATCATCAATATCATCATCATCATATCAGCCGAAAGACGTCCACTGCATGGCTGTGACGGCGCGCGAGCTCTCTCGATTTTAGCTTAGAACAAGAGGTATAGTGCGAAAAAAATCGAGAGTATGTAGGCCTCCCCCAAAGAGTGCCATAATGACCGGTCCTGCGCCACTTGCATCCAGCGAACCGCCACGACTTTTACCAGGTCATCAGGTCCCACGCTGCACCGGTCACCACTCGAGAACTATTCCACCCCAACGGCCATCGGTTCTACGTGCAATGTGCCCCGCCCACTGTGACGGTTAAAGGTTGATGGAATTTTACTTTGTTTTTTATACCATGACAATTACAATATAGGTGCGGTCAAAACAAGAGTGAATAGGTTGGACGAGTGAGCTTCGGTCTTTGGGTCTGAATAAATATACCACAATGATCACCCTTGCGAGTTGCGACCAATGGCGTCACTGAAAATCAGCGTCTCGAAGTAAACCACGGTTTGCTTCTAGACATCAAAGCTGAGTGACGACCTTTTTAGCACCTAGCGCAATGTATCATTCTTAATATCTGTCTGACTTTGAGATGCTAAATAAACGTTCTTCTTTCTTTCTTTCTTCTTATATAGATAACGAGTCACTCTTTCTGTTTCCAATCGATCTGCTGTGGTCGAACCTTGAAAGGCCCTCTCTAAATCCAAAGATGACTTCTTGATAACCAATTCGAGCATCAGCATTGTTCCGACCGTAATAACTGCAATCACGACCGTTTGCGGTTATTGTTACTAAATTATCGATCAATATATCGACAGTTAACAATAACTAGTGGTTATTGAATCGAACGTTCTATATCGATTTTGCCGACTGCTAGTGTTGAATGATTTTCTAATTTACAAAATATGTGTACAACATACCTATATGTTTAGTGACAGGTTAGATTGAACTCGGCAAAACTCCTATATTTTTCGTCCTATTTTTATTGTTTTTATTGGCAATCAAATTATTAAACTTGCTTGATTGAAAAATATACAGTTTTACTGAAATTTTGAAGTTATCGGTTTATAAAAAAAATTGAAGACTTCAATACTTGTATGTACTATTTAATTTACGGTGTGAACATCTATTTATAATCAAATTGGTCTGCATTGCACTTACGCAACCTAGGTAGTAAAAGTATATCTCTACTACGAAATAAAACAATAATAATATTGTGTTATTCGGAAAAACGCCTAAATTCTATTAAAACTTTAGTACTTATCTACTATTTAAAGTACACCAAAATGTACACGTATGTCGCAGGTATTTTGTATTCTGGGCCCTTCTAATGTTTTAGATCATCCTCATAAAATAATCATAAAACTTTATTCACGCATTAGAGTTCTGACTTAATGACGCCTGGAAATGTAACGAAGTAACAAGACCACAATTTCAATACCAATAAACAAAAAACTCCAAAAATGTTATGTCATATTAACAATCACAACATAATCCAGTAAGTACCCTCTCTAATGCATTTACCATTACTCTTTACGATGTACATTACTTGTTTTAAAATCTTTTCGCAACTCATGTAACATCTGAATTCAGAACTTTCATTTCATTTTGTGAAACTCGCATTATTATGGCGAGGAAGCTTAATCTTAATGGATTATTTCACAACAATAATGAATCTTTTTCCTACAAGTGCGTGCACTTTTCGCGATCAGTAAGATGTTATGTAAGTCATTGCTAATGACTCATTAGCTTGATGTCAATGGACGCAACCGAGTAAGTTACCTAATTGTTATGACACTGATAAGATATTTTAAATTGTTTACAAATGCTTAATGTTTACGTCAATGATTTGAAACAATCGACTTTTTTGGAACTTTTGCATTATTGACACTATTGACAATATCTATGGTAGCTTTTAGCAATTTTGGAACTAGTATTTTTTGAAAGCTGTGAGTATATTATAAATAGCTAAGTATGCGTATATTCTGATAAACAAAGTTATTTTCAGAGAAAATACTATTTAAAATATCTGACCGACCGACTGAGCTCAGCTGAAACGAAAAGATGAATTTTCACAAAACCTAATATTTCATGGTCCGTTATTTCTTAAGGCCGGTGCCGAGTAGTGGGACCCATACTTATAGGCAGATTTTAGTTGACCTGAAAATATGTACTAGATATTTGTTATGTTTTCTTTTAAAATCTACGATCATGATATCAGATAATGTCATACTACTTATATGTATGTGCTTCCTGGCATGCTGCAGGCAAAGCAAGTTTAAATTACATAACAGAATATTATGTTATCTCAATCTAAATAAAATGAAATAACCTGTTGGACTTGCTTTGTGCAAGTACTTAATAAGGTTTGGTAGTACCTTAATTAACTGTGTACCCACTGATCTTACGTTACATCCAATATGCCTTGGTTAGCATGAACAATAGACGTCTCGAATATTTAAGGATTGTGAAAGGTCGCGCACGATGAATAGGTAACTAAAACTAAATTATGATTCCTATGAAAAACTACAAAAACAGATTTGATTTATACATTTTTTCAAGCACAGCATAATAGTCTACTGCATTCCGTCATCTAAAGCCATATCTTCTGAGCCCCAGGTTCGGAAGTGACAGGTAGATTTTCGGAAGTGACTAGGTACCATCTGACCTTTTAACCCAAAATGGTATTGTACATTGATAATATTTCGATCACAACAAGTGCGTATGACTTTATCGCACTCTGATTAACTGTCTATATTTACACACAAATGGTAATTTGTAACATCGCTTCAACAATGCGTTCCGGGTTAGACGTTTCATTTAGGGACGACATTGAATCTAACTGACCAGTTTATTAATGCCTCAAAGTCGCATGTTTATAAATGAAGCCAATGTCTACTTAATCTGGTTATTAAGTAATTGTGAATGCACAAACCTTTACGCAGATGTCGAGTTGTGACGTGGGACATATGGCTTCTAACAAATGACTGTCGTCTGCGGCAAAGGACGTATGCGGAAATGTAGGAAATGCGGACGTCATTTGAGTTATAATCAAAAATCTAGATTGATCAATGCCAGTGTGGCAATAAATTAAGTTAATTTATGTATCAAGTAACAAATTAAATTTTATACTTACAGCAGTTAAAAACACATTATGATCGTGGATTCGAAGCCACCGTCCGCCGTTTCACAACTGCATGCTTGAGCCACTAAGCTACCAATGGATAATGCTAAATAATATTACTTACCATAGCTTTTCGATGGAGGAAAACACTGTAAAGAAACTTGTATCAATCTTCGAATATATTCAAATGTGTGTATGTGAACGTAAAGGAGGCCTTTACCCGCGCCGCGCCCGACCCGCGTTCGGTGTGTGGAGGCCTAAAGTCCCTGACACTCCATGACAGGAAGCATGTGCCCTGCAGTAAGATGTAGACAGGCTGATAATGATGTTGATTTAGAAAAAATCTGGGATCTGAAGCAAATAGCTGGAAATGGTACAGTGTTACCCTTATTCATAAAACTTAAAACGGCTCTGCTAAATAAAATGTGCTTTGTCCCTTTTTCTTACAAACACAAATGTCAAAGTGACAGAAAAGTACAAACGAATTTTAACGCCATATTAGTTAAAACAGGCTTGTAGTACGTTTATGAATACGGCCGTTAGACGCTAAGATGAGAAAGATAACTTACTAGTATAGAAAAATACTTTCGCTTAGGTACGAGTATGTTTGTTTTGTAAATATTTGGAAATATTAAAGAATGGATTCTCAGGCAGGTTAAACATAACAAGGTGTTCAGGGTCCTACGCTGTGAGGGGTCAGGAGAGGACACTATGAATTATATAAAAGGGTGTGTAATGCATAAACGGCCGCGGCGCTTACATGGTTAAGACGAGCCCCGCTGTTCTGTAACTTGTTTTAACTAAGCTCACCTCAATGCTCCCCCACAAATATATCTTGACGCTGCGATTCGCACTAACTGAGCGTAGGTAGAGGTCTAGTTTTGTTAGGCGTGACGGGTGGGGTGAGTGAGGTGCATGAGCGCGTAAAGAATAACAGCCTACCCATGTATGAGACCATTGGTTAGAATACAAGTCACGCTTTTCATGCAACTTTCATACACATATAAGTGTAGGTATATATTATGTGAACTACATGTTACGTACACTAAACATGCAAATACGCTTTTAAACATACAATTATTTATTTGAAAAGCCTCGTTTAATATCAACCTAATTTTGCGCAGTAAAAGAAAAGACAAACAATAATTACGTCCGTTGCGGAACCATGCCAAATCGGTGTTACCATATTAGAAAAGAATGCGTATTTGTTTCACTAATCGATGCCGTGCTCTAGATTTCAAGTATGTCAAACATTGCAAGATGCGTGATAATGTAAATGGATGATCAAAGCTAGTTCAATCTAAACGACCATAGTATCATCACTAATACCTACTCATTGTATAGTAGTTAAAAGGCAATCCGTGTTATGTATTTATAATCTATTTACAGCGAAACAATAAAAATCAATAAAGGCTCAACATTCACGAGTTACCATAGTTAAAAAAATCTAATTCTTTTCGAGACCTCATTTCCGATTGCATCGAAATTAAAACCCTATTGAGATGGTATGGAATGTCAAAGTCACTTCTATGGAATGTCGTAATCGTGATGTACCTACTGAAAATGAGTCTTAAAGTGTAGCTTATGTTAATATGTAATGAAATCACGAACGTTAAATTATGCGTTTAAAACGGCGAGTTAAATATGTCTGGAAAGGGAAATACAATACTAGTATAGTAATAAAACAGATAACTTAGAAGTACAACGCAGGTATATCTTGCCATATCGCTTGGAGGTAGCGGAAACTGCAAGATAATCATTTTTGCTACTTATTTGTTTTGCCTCAGGCCGACAGGGAAATATCGTATATTAATAAAAGGAAGTGTTCAGTTAGGTAGCTATGAAGATCGAATACATTACAGATATTATTGTATAATGCACACACGCTTCTTTTCGTCATAAGTATGCGTAATTTTATTATCATCCGATGATCAAAAGACATGTTAATACATTACCAAGTATTAACTACACGTTTCTAAGGGTGTTTACGTGGTAACGAGTTGCCACAATTACTGTGATCGTAGTGCAAGATCGATCAAAAACTTATTTCCTATCATTCCAGTGTCTGGACAGATATTCTAGTGAATCTAGACATGAATGCATAGTGCATGTTTGAACCACTTATGTCATTAGCAGAGTATGCGAATGGTTTAGCAATTTGTGTGGAAACTGTCAACCCGTTAGACGATGAACGTAACACTACGGAAAAGTGAGAAATTACTGCGTCATTATTAGTCTTCTTCGTTCAACTGTTCAGTCACATTGAAAGGTTTCTTACACTCTTATGTAATGTAAAATATAAATCACAACCAAAGTTATCTAAAATAAATTCTGCACAACGCACAGAGTAAAGAAAACAACAAAATAGAAACGCATAAAGCACAGCATGAGTAATCCTAATTCCTACGCAACTTGCGTATTACCTAGTACGTCTTTTAATCTGATACAAACGCACATTTCATTCCGTATTACGTGAACAGACGTGACCGAAATTATTACGGCAGTACGATCCTGCCACTGCCACGTCTCTCATAAGGCCTACCTATTTCGATCTAGCCTCGTTATACCCTAACCCGAGCTTTCTCCTAACCTTTGGCATAGTTTCGAAACGCCATGTTCTTTTCCTAACAAAAATGCAGATTTATTTCAAACTCTAGGCCGAAGGTTGTAAAGGTCAGTAATTATCGTTATATATTTATGAAACCCTGTCATAAATATTGAGAGTCAAATGAATATATTCAACGTATTCGTAATGAGTTTAGTGACATACCTACTCCGATATTGCGTTCGAATGACATTTCGTTCTGGATTCAAAATTTAAAAAACAACGCTACCGCAAACCACAATGGTCACTTCACTGGCCAGTAGGTATGACATAACCGGATGGGTGAATTTTCTCCGGTCCAAAAGGCTCAAGGCTCAGACGTAGTAATTCATGCAGTCAATCTTGCACGCAGTGTGACACTATGCTTAGACTTATGGTGTCGCACGTCGCACGTAATGGTAGACGTAATAAATTTAATTATGAATGATAACGAGTTAACGAGTGACAATCATTAATTTTGATAAGAGTGCGTGTCAAAGTTTGTTGATATTATACCTATGATACCTATCTAATGTTGTATTTACAACATTAACATTCATTGACGTTCTAATTTTGAATTTAGAACTAGTGGCTCTGTAATATTTAGAACTGGCGACCCTGTCTTTAAAAAAATGTAGTTACGAGTTAGCGTAGATGAGAATCGTGCTGGACATCTGGACATACGAAATAAAGAACTTCGTTCGTCGAGGGAGCCGTTTAATGGGAAACTGTTTCGAGCGTTAGTAAAATATAAGCACTATTAAATTACAAATGCACACGATTGTAATAGCCATCCTGCTAACGCAACTATTATTGTTTGGATCCATTCTACGCCACTTAAAGCTTATTGGTTTCTTATGGCTATTCTATTCATATAAGGATTTGATTGAAAGCTATAGTTGAGAAATTCACTCGGGAAACAGTCTCGAACCGCGTTTCTCAATTTATTGACTAACAGCCAAATAAAGATTTACATGCTGTTACAGCATTGCTTAGCAAGACTCTCATTTCTTTATAGGAATATACTGAATCCATTTTCCTTAGTGAATGAATCTGACTCGAATGGGTATTGACATTCGAGTTGTTTAAATGTACTGGTATTGGTACTTACTTACTAAACTTATGAGTAGGTATTTCAATGCTATAACGAGTAGACTACATTACAGTCTAATACAGACATAATTATTCACATGTTGGACATCAGGGTTACAAACATTGAAATTCAGGAAACACATTTAAATTCCGGTAGCTAACTTAAGTAATTCATTTGAAAGACAATGAGCGTCAGAAAACATGTGTTTTATTAAAGCGTGTATCAAATTACGGTTGATTTGACGTCACCCCCCACGCCCACACTCCAAAGAACTTAATTTACAAGTGTAATGAAAACAATGCACACATGCATTATGTATTAACAGCCGCAATCTCCGTTACAACACATCAAACCTACATGCGTCAAACATCATATTGTCTTACCTTATCAAGGTCTCAAGTCTTCCTAAATATTCACTGACATTTGAGAACGTTGACTAAAGTTTTAATTCTTTCTTGTTTCAGATGACGCAACGGATCTCAGCGCAGAATCGTCCGAGATCGTCCCCGAGACGGTGGCGGCCCCGCATCAGCTGTGGCAGAACCGACAGCACGAGCCAGAATTAGCAGCTTCGACGGACGTCCAGACTGACCACTCGATAGAGCTCGTCGGCGGCTCACAGACGTTCTTCCCTTCCTTCGCAAACCTCTTTGAACCCCGACAGCAAAGTAGCTACAGATTAGGTTACGGCAACCAAGAGGCAGCTTACAGTCAGAAACCACAGTCGTATAGATCGCTACTAAACTATCCATTGTTCGGAAACTACAGGAGTCTCGATGGCTTTGGAAAGCAGAATAGCGCTGCTGCCGCCGCTCAAGTTGATGCTAGTTCTAGCGTTCTCGGTTCAGGGAACTTTGGAATCATTAGAGGAGGCACGTTCTTCGCTCAAAACGATGAGGACAGCGACGATTTCCACGACAGCTTCAGCTCATTCTACAATAATGGCCACGGCCGTCCGTCACTCGGATCTGGCTACATAGCCAACCCTAGGCCTAATTTTAATCAAGAACAATTCGCAAACTTCAGAGACTTTGCCGACATCAACTCGCCTTCCAACTCAGCGTATTCACATTATGTCGTCGTATACGCCAACAAAAATGCAACGATGGACGAAATCAGCGAAGAAACTAGACGGGTCGTCTCCGAGCCTAAAAATATTATAGAGACGTTAGAGCGTCTAGACGAACATAAACCGCCAAAGATTACGAAAGCTAAAGCTAAGCTAGCAGCAACAAAGCAAAAGTTCAACAAAAAGGAGCAGTGGAAGAAAGCGAACGCGAAACACATAAGCCCAAAGCACGATCCGGAAGAGCCGTTGCTGGCTTTAAGTTAAAACCAGTGTAAATACAAAGACTTGCGTTACGTAAGTGATTGAAGTAGGCACCAGTAGAAAAATGGTGTGACAAGTGCGTCGTCTGACGAGTGACGAAACGCCACTGCCTAAATTTAATTTGTGCGTTGTCTGTAGCCTGTGTTGTATGAGTGCTTGTGTAAGCGGTATGTGTTGTGTACGTGATACGAGAGTGAATGCGAGCTGTTTGCTATTGAATGAGAATTCAAATAATAAATTAAATTAAGAACCTTAATTTGTTTAGTTTCATTTTCATTCATCCTTTAATTAATCAAAGTAGCAGATGCGCAACCGGCGGGTAATTTATAGTGTTGTAAGTAGATTGCATGTTACAAAATTGAACTAGATCTGATATTTAGGTTTCATATTGATACCGTAAATAATATCTATGCGGAACTTTCGAATTACCTATTCAAGGTTTCCACTATACAAATGAGTTGCACAGTAGAGCCTGTTTTCTTGCATTCCAAGTCTGCACTATGGTCTAGTCTTGGAGTATTTCACGGATTTTTTAAACGACGAAAAAAACGGAGGAGGTTCTCAACTCAAAGCGAATATTTTTTAAATTATTTTTTATGTACCTACAAGGCCTCACATACAGGCTGTAACAAAAGTGGTGGTGACCCGTTTAAGTTGTCGATTGGTAGGTAGAGATGCCGTCAAACTTCTTGAACATTTGACCTTGCCTGCGCAAAGGCGAATTGTACCTGCGAGCTGCCCCCCCACTTCGTCCCGCATGTTCAAGAAGTTTGACGGCATCTGTACACGGACTTATTTTTGAGACGTATTTTTAGTGGTCATTGTAAGAAAACATGCAGAACAAAGAGGCAATACAGACTGAAACAATATACACATATAACAACAAGTAAATATAGGAGCACAGTTCAAAATTTATGATTTTGGTTGGAGCGCGCGTCAGCGCATATTTCGTCTTAAGGCGCCGTAGGTTCATGGTCTTCTCTGCCTCTCACTGAGCATAAGCGTGAGCGAGATGGAAGTGCGTGCTCGGAAGCGCGGAAATCATGTTTTTTAATTTTAATTTTTTGGCCGTTTAAATAAATAAAAAAGTAAACACTGATTTCCCCCAAACATTATATTGCCGATTTTTAGAATATTTTTAGCTTTTGTTCGTGATTTTTTTCTATCGAGCGAAAAATGCTTAATCATGTTTCTAAACACTGATTTCCCTGCAGAAAAGCCTCAAGATTACTATTCGTATTTTTTTTAAACCATATTAAAATAAACAGACGCATTATATTGTTTCAAAAACACTGTTCGCTTAACTTCGCTGAACCTACGGCGCCTTAAGTGACAGGAGTCTTGCTCATAGCGATCAGTGTTAACCAAAATTCATATTTCAATATTTTCGATAGTTTACGAATTACAATACCTCTCTAATGTGAGAGCTATTCATTAAAAAAAACCGGTCAAGTGCGAGTCTGACTCGCGCACCGAGGGTTCCGTACAAACTAACAATTAACTCGAGGTAAAGTAAATGTCCCAATATTTGTTAAATTACTTTTTTTAACCCAACACAATAGAATTCAATTTCAAACGAGTAACTTTTACACCAAGACAATTGAATCGCGATCTTTTTTTGACCTGCTATTGAAAATAAATATACGCGTCCCAATCCCAACCCCATTAATTCTAGAAAAATCTTAAGAGGCCGCAGTAAGCTCGGCCGAATTTCACCTTCCCATACAAACGTAGTTACGCTCTCATTTTAAAACTACGTGTTTGATTGTGACGAAACTTTGCATATACAATGCCATGAGGTGTATCTATGTCTGTAATTAGTTTATATGGTTCCAGTTTACAAAACAAACAAAATACAGCAAAAACTAGTTTTGTATGAAAAACTTAAATTCTCTGTATTTTTTTTATTATGGTATCTGAAGCTACATAAACTAATTACAGACATAGATATACCTCATTTCATTGAACATGCAAAGTTTCGATACAATCCTACTCGTAGTTTAAAATGAGAGCGTAACTACGTTTGTATGGAGAATCGAGCTTACTGCGGACTCGTCAGCGCCATCTATCGGCCCCATTTGGTACTAACGTGCAAGGGCAATCGGCTTAGTATGTATGTTGGTCTTTTAGTAAGTAAGTAAGTAAGTAAGTAAGTAAGTAAGTAATTTATTTGCATAAAATAGTTTTAGCGATTATTGTTTATCACGTGAACCGATCTCTATTATTTTTGTTTTATTTGAAAGGGAGTATTTCTATTATAGTCTTATAGGAATTTCAAAACGAAAAAATACTTATAAATTTGATTAAATTGCAAACTTAACTAGGAAATGATTTTTGTAAATAAAACAAAAAATATGCTAGAAACAGAAAAAAAATACTTTTCCAGTAATATTTATGTTTTTCTTAATCACAATTATTTAAATTTTTTCGCTTTGATAACTTCGGAGATTAGGAGGGGGAATGGTATTTTTTTTACATTTTCCTTCATAAATCGAAATTTTACCAATGTAGAAAAAAAAAACTGCTTCAAAAAGTGCAACTCAAGCCCTTTCAAATGATACCCCACTTGACCTAATAATGGAATAACTTTTTTTGCCCCCTCCTCAAATTCGTAATTTTTCATAGAAAATTTAAATGTGTATTTAAATTTTTCATTTTCCATGCACGCGGATAACTCTCATTTATAATCATTGCAAATTTCAAATTGATAGCTTAAGTAGTTCGTGAGATATTTCACTTTGTGACAGACAGACAGACAGACGGACGGAGTCGCACTATAAGGGTTCCTTTTTACCATTTTTGGTACGGAACCCTAAGAATGGTAGGAGGTCAAAGGGATGATCAGAGAGGTAACCACATAACATTTGGAACGCGCGTTAGGTAGATCCAACTGTCATTTTTCCATATAAAAATTGACATTTAGATCTACCTAACGTATGTACAATGACGTGACCGACTTGCTGGTATCTTTTCGACCGCGTTAGGACAACTCAACCGTCATTTTCCCATCCAAAATGTGACATTTAGATGTACCTGACATAAAAGTACGTTGTGACAGTGATCGCTATCGGCATGACTACTGGCATGAAGGTAGGTACCATAAGTACTAAATTGGTCAAATTAGGAACAAAACTTAGGCATCGATCCTGCATTCCGCGAATAGGTATACCAAAAGGTTTAGGTACCTACATATTATGTACCGATCATACGAATCATAAGTCTCTTTACGTACCTGTACGGGTCCAGCGCCAAAATTAGGCCTTAAAACTTTGGACCCAGGATAGACTAAACACTAACTCGTACAAAAAAACTCTGTAACCACTCCTAAGTAAAGATTAATGAATGAGACCATAATGCACCCTTATGCAAATAGATACTGTGCAAATAGTGCTCGACATTACCCTACTCAGCTCACATTTCTTTCGACCTTTTAAAATAGCCAAAAAAAAATTGTACGGCAAGACTCATAAGCTCAATTAACCATTTTCATTGTCAAATAAAATAAAATTGCTAACACTTATAAATAAGCTCATGAATAACCATTTTCATTGTAAAACCATAGACCAAACTTTCTTAAAGTACCTTCCTAAGTACATACATGTATATATTTATATTCCATATGATAGTGCAAACCCATAGTAGGGCCCCAAAATCCTAAATAATATTAGGAAAAGTTTTAATTTTTAAGTATACCTATACTACACTACGCATTCCCTCGTGGACACTATGTGCCAATTCGGCCAAACAAGAATAGCGTTTATTTCAATACTGATCCATGAATAAGTGCTGTATTTATGAAAACATAAGTATCGAACATCTCTGGTTCACAATGAAACAGGTTGACAGGTGCAGCGATTGGCTTGTCTTGAGGAAAGCACTGCTGACAGCTCCATGGTAGGTAGCTAGAAAATGTAAGTATGAGTTACGAAATAATAAATTAGACGCAAAAATTATGATAACTACTGCGTTTTAATAACTACACAAGTCTACCTACCTATACACCCTGTAAATTTTATACGGGCGTATAAATGTTTTTGCCCGCTCAAATGATATGAGAAAGCCATTTGGTTAAATGGCTTAATTAATTAAGAGGTAAACGATATGATAGGTACAGAGAACAAAATAAATAATCATTTATATGATAGCGATATCGCTTAGACCACTAACTTACATGTTAAATAGACACGAAACAAAAATATTTAAGTACTGTTTAATAAAATTATTTGTTTCGTAAAGAGGTGTTCCTTTTTTTTAAGTTCGACCGAACAGCAATTTATTAATCCCAAACTAATTTGACTTCAACGTCTTTTCTTCTCTTCTAGATCTAAGTCCTATTTAATTTATTAAATTCAGGTGCAAAATAAGGGAGCCAATAATGCACGGCCCAATAATGTACAGCCTGATAATCCGCGTCTACTTTTTGTAGACTCGGATTATTGGGTCGTGCATTATCAGCCCGTACAAAAGTGGCTTCCAAGTATTGCCCCGGACCAAGTTTGCTCAGGGTGATAATGCACGGCCCAATAATGTACAGCCTGATAATCCGCCTCCACTTTTTGTGGACGCGGATTATTGGGTGGTGCATTTTCAGGGCGGACAAAAATGGCTTGTCATAAGCGAACTCTGTCTTATAGGTCGGTTAGGTTAGGGTTCACTTGTGTCCCTCAGACCAGAAATAGACACCCCGCGCGGGGTGGCGTCGACTCGCTGGAAATTTTCACTCCGCATAAATAATGCACAGCCCGATAATCCGAAGCCCCAGGGACTCGGATTATTGGGCCGTGCATTATCACCTCGTACAAAATTGGCTTCCAATTATTGCCCCGGACCAAGTTTGCTCAGGGTGATAATGTACAGCCTGATAATCCGCGTCCACTTTTGTGGACTCGGATTATTGGGTCGTGCATTATCAGCCCGGACAAAATTGGCTTCCAATTATTGCCCCGGACCAAGTTGGCTCAGGGTGATAATGCACGGTCCAATAATGTACAGCCTGATAATCCACGTACAGTATGGACGCGGATTATTGGGCTGTACATTATTTGGCCGTGCATTATCATGGCTGTACATTAACCGGCACCCAAAATAACGAGTCGAAAGTCGGACCAATAATTGTAGGTAGCATAGACGCATCAGTAACTAAAATTTACTGAAAACAGTAATTATTATCTCTGTTACATGGATGGCTTAAAAGCCAAAAATTAAGAGGTTGATGGTAGCAGGTACACTAGACAGCATAAGTGCATGGTCAACTGACAAACTGTTTCCTTTGACGCGCTCGCTAACGCCATCTATGTGCACGACGTGTAATATCATTATAGATGTAAATGTAAACCTCAGAGGATCAGCAAGGTTTCACTAGATGGCGTTGTTAACAAAAATGGAAACAAAAAGTCATTCTTCGTCTTGGATATAATTATAATTATTTTCTTGGGTTATTATTTTTCCTATATTATATTGTCAAGTAATCTTGCCAACGCATTATCGATCGATAATGGCGGAATGATGACGCAATTTGGAATGTGTATTCTAGTTATGTGCTACCTTTGTGCATTTATTTTTCTTGCGATGTTTCCGATTCACTACCAGTGAATATCCAAACAATTCCAAAAACACATCTTTCCCAACATATTTTTGGTTGGGTGCGGGATTTGAACCCACGACTCTCAAGCTAGGTGTCGACCTAGTTACTTGCCTTGTTAGCCACTCGACCATCGGTTCAATTGACTAGGCAGTTGAAATTTATCATAAGTTTAATTTGCTGCTCAGATATTAATCCATTACTACTACGATTAATATAATAATCGATGAGGGTAGACGAATGAATCAAAACTACCATACTTATTCGTTTTTATCACAAAGATGTTACGTGTTCGTTCGTAGGACTACTCAGCTTTGTTATTCATATTTTTTTTCTGGATAACATGAATATTAAACCGCCATCAAACGTAACAGTTTGGCGAGAATTTAAATGTATAGTAGTTATGTAAGTTTTCATTTGATCAATAAATAAAAAAAAACTAGTTTTCGACGTAATATTGATATAGTTAAAAGGTCGCAAATATTTGCGATATGTAACGAAGCTACAAGCTACAGAAACTGATCTAAACGTAAGTAGTTATTTTACACGTTTGTGATATAATTATTTAGTAACTACTACTGAACTATCATACATTTTTGTGATGATTTATTTTCAAATAGTATCGTTACAGCTAAAAAAAGGTTGAGCAAAAGGAAACGTCTCTGCTACACCGACAAAGAACGGCCACCAGCCATTGACAATGGACTATAAAGAAAATGATTTTGAATCGACAAGTCATTACGTCGATTTATTGCACAAGTGTAGAGTTCGTCGTGTCTCCATGACGAGAAGGGTTTATAATTATCATGGGCATGCTGTTAAACCCATACTTACAGAGAAGC
This sequence comes from Epinotia demarniana, assembly GCA_945867215.1. Lineage (NCBI taxonomy): Eukaryota > Metazoa > Arthropoda > Insecta > Lepidoptera > Tortricidae > Epinotia > Epinotia demarniana. The sequence continues at coordinate 18,143,660 of OX244272.1, read as the reverse complement.
ACATAAAACAGCAAATTGTCGCAATTTGGACACTGGACAACTGGATTTTTGTCATGTTTAGTGATGAGAAGTGAGAAGTGTTTAAATCTATTCATAAGGACATATAAGTTCACGTTCAGTGATCACGTAGTGCCTAACGCGGAATCTGGTGGTATATCTAACTGTGAACATGTAGGGTTTGAAGAAAGACAGACCGGGTTATATATAAACAAATGACAAAAGTAAAATATGAGTAGAATATTGTTTTCATCGTGCTTTTTTATCCCTGTAGACACTATTAGTAATAGATGTGTTACGTTAAGGAAAATTATCATAATAGAATATAATCATTTTGTTAATTAACGAGATCGAGTGAGATAGATAACCGTAGAAGCCTACCATTATAATCTATGAAATACTAGTATCAATAATAAAAGCCTTAGTGAACTGTAAGATTGTTTCGTATTTTTTTATTATTTTAAATGGCGGGTTTAATTACTTATATCAAATCTCACTTAAATAGAAAATGCCAATAAACACCAGAATGCGTTCGCCTGATATATATGTTATCATAACCCGATCTGAAATTATTAATAAAATAATTGACAATAGGTATTATTTTTATTGAGGTAAAGCTTCAATCTTTTTCCGGTTTTCGGAAATGAAACTTAAGCTATAACCTCGATAACATGTTAAAAAGTGGCTAATTCACTAATACTACTACTGAATAAATATAATTTTAAAATGAAAAGTTCTTTGAGTTATTTAATTGTATTTAATTACTGTTATTTATATTAAAAAAAATCTACTTTTGGCTGTGCAAAATAGTGTAAAAAACAGAAATCATAAAAACACTAAAAAGGCAGTCAGCACCGTGTCATTTGCACTTCACAAGTCCATCCAATCTTGTTGTTGACACTGGTCAGTTTATCACGGGTATACATATTTCAAGTGTGAAATATATACCTGTTTGTTGGTGATGCCATTACGATTCAGTGAGGACACCATTGGGACATCAATAATAGATTTTAGTTATTCATTACTGTGTATTTAAGTAATTCTCTTAGGCGTATGCGCGTATACAACAACTCCATGTCAAGATGGCGGATCACTAGTGATGCGCTTGTGTGGAGCGCATCGCTAGTGATGTGCTCTTATCAACATCCCCCCCCTTTTACAAATCAAAATCTTTGAATTTACTTGGTTTCTTAATTACACGTCCACTTCTACTCATCATAACATTACCACTTGATTGCTCCGTGTCTGACTGAACTCTGTCACCCATGTTAGACCAGCTGAGGCTTCTACGAGTGTTGGAAATTGGATAATCTTGAACTTCGAAAGCCCTACTTGAACTTCCAATACTCTCCATGGGCATGCTCCTTTCTGGCAAGCCGCTAGTGTCTGTATGAAAAATTATCCTATTGCTGGGAACCGAGGTGGCAGATTCAGTTTCAGTATGATTATTATTTTCACATAATATAACATCAGGTACATGCCAATCATCCAGAACTAATTTACTTTTATCTGAACTAGTAGTTATCTTATTATTTATTACACAATGCTTCTCTGTTAGTACCGTCTCCTTAATATACTTTCTATTCCTTATATAGGTCTTTTTGTATTGGTCCTCTACTAAATAAGAGCGAGGTTCATCACGTTTTTTTACAATTTTTCCTCTAATCCAATTAGAATCTAGAGATTTCTTGAAGTAAACTTCTTGGCCTATGTTCAAATCTGACAAACATTTTGAATTTTTATCATAATTTTTCTTAACAGAATCTAGGTGATTGTAGTAGTTATTCTCGCAATGGAATAATTTCGGTTTTAATGCACTTCTAGGGGTCGGTAACAGTGAATTTAAGTTTCTAGAGAACAGCAACTGAGAAGGTGATGGCATATATGGTTTCGGAGTATTTCTGTAATTTAACAAGCCCAAGTAAGGATCCGATCCATCTTCATTACACTTTTTAAAAATATTTTTAAATATTTTAACACCACTTTCACTCAGTCCATTTGACTGTGAGTGTTTTGGACTTGACATTATGTGTTCGAAATTATAACTTAAAGCAAAGTCCTGAAATGTATCTGAAGTGAATTGTGTGCCACAATCGGTGACCACAACTGGCGGTATGCCATGTCTTCCAAAAATTGACTTACAGTTTATTATTACACAGGCACTTGATAAATTGTCTAATTTACACACTTCAATGTATTTTGTAAAATAATCCATTATTACAAGATAGTTGTTTTGATTCAGTGTACAAATATCAATGCCAACCTTGTACCATGGAATTTGCTCTACTTTGTGATTAATTAATGGCTCTTTTTGTAAATTTGGTAAGTATTTCCCACAAGGTTTGCATTGTTTTACAAATAATTCTAGATCTTTATTCAATTCTGGCCAGAAAATACATGATCTGGCTCTTGTTTTACAAGTACTCAAGCCAACATGGCCTTGATGTATGTTTTGCAACATTTCCGTTTTTAGGGAGTCAGGTATTACAATTAAATTACTTTTCAAAATTACACCGTCTAATAAACCTAGCTCGTCTCTAAAAGTCCAAAAGTCTCTTAATTTTTCATTTACTTCTTTTATGTTTTTTGGCCAACCTTGTTTAATGTATGTTGTAATTGGTTTCAGTATTTCATCTACTTTAGTGGCCTCCTGAATTCGCTTTAACTGCACATTAGATATGGGCAAACAATCTCTATGCAATCTTACATGACAAATTATATTTTCATGTAGCTGTTTCATTTTTGATTCTACAGTATCAGCACAACTGCGAGAGAGTGTGTCAGCGATAAATAGTAATTTGCCTGGCTTATAATTAACATGTAAATTATACCCTTGTACCGCTAACATCATTCTCTGCAGTCTCGCTGGCACTTTATGCAGAGGTTTCTTAAACAACGACTCCAGGGGTCTATGGTCTGTTTCCACATGTACTTTACGACCATAGGTATATTGATGCATTTTATAACAGCCGAAGACTATAGCTAACATTTCTTTCTCTAACTGGCAGTAGTTCTGTTCAGCTGATGTAAGAGTACGGGACCCATATGCAACCGGTTTACCATTTTGTAAAACAACCGCCCCCATGGCTGTTGATGAACTGTCAACGGACAATACTATATCTTGATTGGTGTCAAAATAAGTGAGACATGGACCTTTACACAGAGCTTCCTTTAATTTGTTCATTGCTTGGTCTTGATTGCTATCCCATGTAAACACAGCATCTTTTTTCATCAAAATACGCAGAGGTTCTATTAATTTGGAATAGTTCGGGATAAAACGAGATAGATAATTGCACATTCCCAAGAATCTCTCTAAATCTTTTTTGCATTTTGGGTGTTCCATTTTCATTACTGCCTTAACTTTGTCGGGGTCTGGTGAGACACCTTTTTCTGTAAACTTATGGCCAACAAAAACTAGTTCTGGTACAAAAAATTTGCATTTTGATTCATTCAATTTAAGGCCATTTTTAAGAGCAACTTCTAGAACTTTTCTTAAACGCTCATTCAACTCTTCTATTGATTCTGCATATACACATAAGTCATCAATATATGGAATTACCCCTTCGACATTTTCAAACATTTGACTTATTATTCGGCTAAATTCTTCTGGTGCCGAACTGATTCCGAAAGGGACCCGTTTAAAACGATATCTACAAAACGGTGAGATGAATGTACATAGATCCGAGCTTTCCTCATCAAGATTTAGCATCCAAAATCCATTTGATGCATCAAGTAAAGCAAAGACCTTGGCATTTTGCATTTTACTTTTAATTTCATCTATAGTTGGTAGTTGAAATTTAGGTTGTAATATGTATTTATTTAGAACTCTTGGATCTATGCATATTCTCAATTTGCCATTTGGTTTTCTGACTGGTACTATATTGTTTACCCATCTTGTGGGCTTATTTACCTTTTCAATAACACCTAGTGCTTCCATATTATTTAGCTCTTGGCGTAGTTCTGGCATCAATGCGAATGGAACACGTCTAGCAGCTTGTACAGTGGGAACGGCTTCACCACTCAGCTGGATATTAACTGTGCCTGGGATGCAACCAAGACCACCATTGAAGAGCTCACTGAAATCATGTTTTAATTTCTTTATTAAATTAGATATCTTGTCTGATTCACATGTAACATTATGTATATTTACAAGTTTGGTGTTGGCTGAAATAAAATTGTATGTTAAACATGTCCGACAGCCAAGTAAAGTTGGTATATTCCCTTCAATAATAATGAATTTAATATTGTATTTTCTACCATTAGGATGTATAATATCTAGCCAACAAGTACCTCTAACTGGTACGCATTTTCCATCAAGTTGGATAACTTTTTTATCACATGGTAATATTTGATCATTTTTTAATTGAATTAACCGGCATACCTCACTTCCTATAACGTTGCAAGCAGCTCCGCTGTCCATTTTGATGGGGACTTTAATTCCACTTATTGAAAAGCCTTGAGTTATTTCATTGCCTACATATCCAATGAAAAAGTCGGGGTCCTCTTCAGTCTCTTTAGTGTCCATCTCTATGAGCTTCACTTGCTTGTTAAAACTAGGTCTCCTTGAACGGCAAACTTTACTAAAATGATTCATTTTCTTACATTTCAGGCACTCTTTGCCATATGCTGGGCACTGGATTATATTGTGAGATGTGCCACAATTTCTACAGTTTCTTATCTGTTTCTTCTGAACTAGCAAAACACTTGATTCTTCACTGGTCTGCTTTTCTTCAATGTACTTTCTCGAAGCTTCCACACTCAGTATGTACTTCATTACGTAATCAAGAGTTAGCTTGGATTCATCCTCCGCCATCAGACGAGCTCTCAGGTTATTATGGCTTGAATCAAGCCCGGAAATTATCTTGCTGACTGTTAAGCCCTCTCGCAGAGCGCCAAGCTCGCACCGAATACCCAAATTAATAACCTTTTCGAAAAACTCTTCCAAGCATGTCCCATTTTGAGTAATTGTGAAAAATTCATTGCGGGCAATGGTTAGGCTTTTCTTTGGCTCAAAATAAGCTTCAAACTTTTTGATAAGGTCTTGTAAAGTCACCTTAGTTTCATCAAGGTTGAACGAATTGTATATTTTTATGCCTTTCTCACCGATGAAGTTTAGGAGGATGTTCACTTTCCGGAGCTCCTTCGCCTCGTCTAGGCCATTTGCCATTAAATATATGCACACACGTTGCTTAAACGTTTTAAAATTGTCTGCTAAATTCCCGTGCCATGACAATGGCGGCACACCTGACACCATGTTTGTTGGTGATGCCATTACGATTCAGTGAGGACACCATTGGGACATCAATAATAGATTTTAGTTATTCATTACTGTGTATTTAAGTAATTCTCTTAGGCGTATGCGCGTATACAACAACTCCATGTCAAGATGGCGGATCACTAGTGATGCGCTTGTGTGGAGCGCATCGCTAGTGATGTGCTCTTATCAACAATACCTTTGATAAACGAGTAGGTAGGATGACAGTTCAGTCACACTCAAATACGGTTACAGTAGATTAAACCTTGCTAACTTGTCAATAATTGTACTCGCATCGCAAGAAAATTTTTTGGTGATTACAGGAGTCAATTATTATCAGTGAATTAAGTTATATTCGTCTATATATCAATAATTTTGGCCAGCAGCGCCATCTAGTTTATTTTGTGCGCAACGCATGCAATCATATCAGCTGTAGATGTCAAACGGTGCAAGCGAAACTAGACCGTAAGGTGTCCATGCATTAATGCAGCCGATAGTACACAAAAAGCGTACAGTACATCCTGGCGCAGCTGGTTTACTTATGATTAAATATCGTGTAGAGTAGGTAGGTACCTACATTTTTATCTGAAGCTGATAAGTGATTACTAAGACTATACCTAAACTTTTTATTAAGACCTATATGGTTTATATTCTTTCTTTCTTTAAGAAAAATAGGTCGAATAAAATTGTTTTCTTTGTTTTAATTACATATAGTAGTTTTAAATAACACAGTAGATTAAAGTCGCAACTTCACAAAGCACACGCTGTTGCACAAAAATTAAATATTGTTCACAAAATAATACCGCATATACCTCACATCAACGCCATCTATATTTGGCCGACTATAAACTTTTACAAAGTTAGCGACATCTTTTAAGGAGCTTTTGCTACTTGGAACATTAACGGCCTTGCTCCCAACAAACACGAAGTAGAAATGTTCATAAAATCAAACAATCTTGATATCTGCCTTATATCTGAATCACACACAACATCACGAAGCAGAATATGCATTCCTGGTTTCTCCGTTTATCTAACCCCTCACCCTGATGGGGGTGCCCATGCTGGCTCCGCGGTCATTATCAAGAATAGTATAAGGCACTGCCTTTTGGATCCATTCACGACCCCCTACCTACAAGCCACTACGATACGCGTCGAAGATCGATCTGGACCTCTTAACCTCTCCGCAGTTTACTGCCCACCGCGTCACACCATAAAAGAGGCTATGTTTACCCGTTTTTTCGAATCCTTGGGCAACCGGTTCATCGCTGGTGGCGACTGGAATGCCAAACATTCTCACTGGGGCTCGAGACTAACAACCACTAGGGGTCGTGAACTAAAAAAGAGCTGCGATGTCATCAATCTGACACCTATGTCAACAGGAGAGCCTACATACTGGCCAACGGATAGCCAGAAAAAGCCTGACCTATTAGACTTCTACATAACCAAGAGTATTTGCAAGCAGAACACAATCGTCAAATCAAGTCTTGATGGCTCGTCTGATCACACCCCCGTTACTCTAATGCTGAGCTCCGTGCCTATGCTCTACGAGCCCTACGCTGATCACCTGCACAACCCGCACACAGACTGGCTCTACTTTCGTGAATACCTCGAGACGAATATCAACCTCAAACTTCCACTCAAAAGTAAAGAAGATGTGGATGATGCCTGCCTGTACTTCACAAATACTTTACAAGTAGCGGCTTGGGTTAGCACACCGGAGTTAAAAGGAACATCATCTGGCACCCCGATACCCCTTGCAATAAGGGAGAAAATTAAAGAGAAACGATGCCTCCGAAGAATTTGGCACCAGTCTCATAGGAGCACCGACAAGACCAAACTTAACAGGGCAATTAAAGAACTGAAAGACCTCCTTGCTGACTCTGTAAACGAATCAGTCAGGCAAAGGCTTGTAAAGATTACTCCAAGCGGTCGTGGGGCTCATGACCTTTGGAAAGCGACAAAGGAAAACCTTCAGCCACAACAATGCTCCCCACCAATTAGAACTGGTCAAACTTGGGCGCGAACCGGCGAAGAAAAATGCGAGGCCTTTGCCAAACACCTTGCCAGCATATTCAAACCAAACGAAACCGATGAGCCTGAAGACCCGGAAATCGAGAAAATCATCAAACAAGACTTCCAGCTCTGCCTGCCACTGCGTCCTACCTCACCCAGAGAGGTGATTAGAGAGATTCGCAAGTTGGACTCAAAGAAAGCCCCTGGCTTCGACTTAATAACCGCAAGGCTACTAAAAGAACTCCCGAAGAAGGCCATTGTATTCCTTACCATACTCATCAATGCCACGCTAAGGACGTCCCATGTACCCGCCTTGTGGAAAACATCTGAGATTATAATGATCCATAAAGCCGGTAAACCACCTAATGAACCGTCGTCATACCGCCCAATCAGCCTGACGCCAGTACTGTCCAAATTATGGGAACGGATCTTCCTTGCGCGACTAAATCCCTGCCTAGATATGGATCAAATAATTCCGGACCACCAATTCGGCTTTCGTAAGAAACACTCCACTATAGAGCAGGTCCACAGAGTCTACAGCACCATAAGACAAAGCCTAGAAAGCAAAAAATACTGCTCGGCTGCCTTTCTGGACGTACAGCAGGCATTCGACAGGGTCTGGCACAAGGGGCTACTCTGCAAAATCAAAACTTATTTGCCACACTGTTTCTTCCCTCTAATGGAATCATACCTTAGTGACAGAAAGTTTCGAGTGAAGCTTGGTGACGCTAGATCTTCCTTGCTTACCTGCAGAGCAGGAGTACCCCAGGGCTCAGTTCTAGGCCCTATCCTGTACAACATCTACACTCTTGACCTACCCCAGACACCTCAGGTCTCGGTAGCCACGTTTGCTGACGATGCAGCCTTTCTCGCCTGTAGCCAAGACCCGAAAGAGGCAAGCAGCTTGTTGCAGGTTCAACTTACCGCCACCAATGCTTGGCTGTCCAAATGGCGCATAAAAGCAAGTGCTCCTAAGTCACACCATATTACATTCACACTCCGGCGTGAAACTTGCCCACCCGTTAGTCTAGGCCCAGCTAACCTTCCCCAGTCGACATGCGTAAAATACCTGGGCTTTCACCTTGATCGAAGGATGACATGGAAAGAGCATATCAAAAACAAGCGCGACGAGATCAACCTCCGGTTCAGGAACCTGCTCTGGCTCCTGGGAAGGCAGTCTGTACTATCCTTAACCAACAAGTTGCGAGTTTACTGCGGGATCATCAAACCAATCTGGACGTACGGGATCCAACTGTGGTCATCAGCAAGCAAATCCAATACAATGCGAGTACAAAGAGCCCAAAACAACATCCTCAGGGTTATAGCGTCAGCACCCTGGTACGCTCGCAACTCGGAAATCCACGAGTACCTGGAAATACCGACTGTCTCCGAAGAAGCGAGACGATACTCAATCAAGTACAAGGACAGACTTATAGCCCATCCTAATCCCTTGTCTGCCAAACTATTGGAGCCCAATCCAATCAAGAGACTCAAGAGAGCCAACGTGCTGCCTGAATTAGACGAGAGTTAGGACAGTGGTCTCATCTCTCCAAACATCTACCACCTACTACCTATCTGATTATAGTCTTACGACTGATCGCAGATATATGTAAAAAAAAAAAAAAAAAAAAAAAATCTTTTAAGGAGTAGAATAACTATTGGTATCGTTTCTGTATATTGGCGAAACTGATAATACTTAGATAAAAATATCCTATTTAAGAGACTACCACTATTAAAATCACTTTGTAATTTCTCTGTAAAAATCAGAATAACCAACATGATAAAAATAAATCAAAAGTGCTGCCAAACTACATAATGATAACTTTCCCAAGCACGTGGCAACATTTGTTCAATCGACATTATAAAAAAAGTTGATTCTAAATGAAATCAAAATGAAATGTGCGATTTTTGCAGTGATATGTGGATATTTTTCTCATGAATCGTATTATTTACCTTATTTTTAGTGTTATGAAGTGCCAATGCTATTTATAATGTGTTAATTCGATGCCTTAAGAATAACAATTGAATCTGTAGTGTAAATAAATAAATTAGCCATAATGTATTCCGGCAAAGATGCCGTGAACCCTTCATATCCCACGCAGTGGGCCTTGAATCCCACTGCGTATCAAAATATTGATTCGAATTCAGTGGACTGGGCAGCTTTAGCTCAACAATGGATAGCAATGAAAGAGGCTGCGGCCATAGTCGGCGTACCATCGAAACCCGACATCGAGGAGGGCGAAGCACCCATGGAGGTTGAAAACCCGGACACAAACAGCGACGCCTCAGGCCCAGGTGACTGGAACGCCAGCTCCAACTCTTGGGGCAACAATTGGAATCAATGGGGTAAGACTTTCATCACAAGTTTCAGATTTATTTAAAGTATATATAGGTTACCTCCAGCTAGATAAGGTCTGAATAATTTTGGCTCACTTTCAAATCTGATATTCTCTAAGTACGTTACGCAGCTTATTAAAAGGTAAGTTTAGATTTGATAGGCTATCAATAAAGCTTTCATCCATCACACACCAGCGCTATTTGGCAGTAAAGACGAAATCTATGATACCGAATGGGCTATAGTTCCTATGCAGTCTTGTGCAAGTTGGGATGTTTAATAAAATAAATTAAATGACTAGTGTGCTATGAATACTGCATTGCAGTGGTTGGTTACTACTGCTTATAATTCAAGCATTTATAAACCTCAAAATGCTGAATAAAATTTCAAGCTGAGTGCCTATGAAGATGCTGATTGATACTCTTAAACACTGTTTAAGTATAGAATATTTTAAGTAATCATCCTCAGTGGGTTTTGAACATGAGAACTTTGCGTTTCAGCAATACTATACTCACCTGTTTTCTACAAATGTTGCAAAGACATTTGAGTCAAGGAGTCAAGGGCCAGAAGGTACATTTTATGGGGTCTTTATACTAGGATTACATAAAATGTGGCAAGCCACTCGCAAACGGGAACCAACTGAGCTAGTGTGGATTTGAGTTGTGGTGCTGAACTTACACTTTAGGCTGGCTCAATATTGATCCGGTTTTGGGATTTTTCAGTTTGATTGGAACTTAGAATTTTGTAAGCAAACAGTTCTAATAAGTGAAAATTTACACCAATTTATATCGGCCAATTATCAAATTTAATAAATATATCAGTTTTGGCATGGAATTCTCAAGCAGTTGTAAGAAAAAGGTTTCAAAGAAACAATTGTAGTACCATTTATAAACCTAGCATTGGTACAACTTGCTTTGTAACCAATTCTATTCAATAGATGCAGAAAGCATATAAAGGTAAATATTACGAAACGGGATATGGTTTTTAACAATAGTAAAAATAAGTTTTCCTGAAATAACCAATAAATAAAGTTCAATAATTCTTGAAAATTGTTACACTCCAACTTATTTTTGCTATTTTAAAGGATATTATTTATAATATTGTGCTAAGTGAGTGATGATTTTTTTTCAAGGATGGGGATGGTCAGGCTCCGGAGATGGCAAGATGCCAGATCCCTCCATGCCAATGCCGGCCATGATGGATGGATACACTGTGCCAACAGACGGTGCTAATGCTATGCCTGGGTAAATATTTGGTTCCTACTAATAAACAAAAAGTTTGGATCTCTGTTACTCAATCACACATAAACAGAAATGGAAATTAAACACTAATATTATTAATGTGAAAGTGTGTCTGTCTGTCTGTCTGTTACCTCTTCACGCTTATACCACTGAACTCATGGAGATGAAATTTAGTTTAGAGATAGTTTGAGTCCCTAGGAAGGATAGTTTTATCCGGGAGACGGAGGTGAAATGGGGGGTGAGAGTTTGTACGGAGCTACAATGTAAGGGTAAGGCCGTTATTTCTTGTACCTGATTAAGCAGTCAGGTACAAGAAATAACGGCCTTACCCGTAAATGAGTTCCACACAGGCAGAGTCGCGGAAAGCTAGGAGTTAAAAGGGATGAAAGTTGATACGGGAATTTGCGCGGGCAAAGTCGCGGCCAAAGTGTGTTTTATTTTTATTTATGACCCGATTGCAAAATTTTTTTTTGTTTGTAACTATTTTTTATATAAGAACACGCACCGTGTTCTAATATAAAAAATATATGACTAAAACTTAGGAAAATGAAAAACCCCCGACATTTTCATTTCAAAGCCAAAAACGGCTGAACAGATTTTCATGAAACATAGCTAAGGACACTCGACTAAAATTATCTATGACACAAATAAACGAATTCAAATCGGTCCATTGGTTTGGGAGCTACGATACCACAGACAGACACGACATCTTTGCGTCGGGGGTTAAAAATTGCCTAACAAATACAATGTTGCTGTTGTATTGCTACCACAGATACACAACAGCGGGAGTGGGTGCTCCCACATTCCAGCACGGCTACTGGACGGCCGCGCAGCCGACCGAGTCCAACAACAGGAGCACCTCGCGCGACCGGGGCTCCAAGTCCCGCAATAGAGACGCCAAGTCCTCACGCAGTCATCGCTCGCACCGCCCTGCTAGGTCTGTATCAGATAATGGTCTTGCGTTACATAATAGCAGAAATTCCTTTGGTCTGCATGGAAGGCTGAGGTGATGGCACTCACACCGCCTTGACAGGTGAGTATCGGAAAATGCTCACTGGTCACTTGTATGCTATATATATGTAGACATTTGCCCGTGTGGTGTCGGGTTGCTATTCTAACCACCCCCTTCTTCCTGTGGGTGTCGTAAGAGTCGACTATGGGAACAGCCTGGGCTAGCAACCTGTCACTGGGATATCACATTTTTGTCGATCTTTTGTACTCACGTTTATGCTAAAAGTGGTACTGGAACACAAGTTTCATGTGCTCTGCCTACCCCCTTCAGGGATAAAGGCGTGAATGTGTGTATGTATGTATGTAGACATTTCCTTGGTCGTCAATAGCCGAAACCAGTTGGAACGCTCGCGATAACAATGGGATCTGCATAGTGGCGGGAAACGACCTAATTATAATAATAATTTATTCAAAACTCAAATATTCTGCAAGTAGGCCTCAAGCTTACAGACACAATGTTATCATTAAGTGACATGAATACATAGAAACAATGAAAAGATAGACCTGCTAATTTGCCGAGAGAGAGTCTCCGGGTTATATTACAATGAAATTATCCTATAATAAAGAGATGTCAAGAGTCTCCAGCATCAAAATGAAATAAAAATAATGAAGATGTAAATAGTTGCATGGTCAAATTACTTCGTTTTAGAGATGTAAAAGGTCTCTAAACGTCAGAACGAAAGTATATTGAACTAAAAATTTCACGTGGGGAGTCTTACTAACTATATACAGGGTGACATTTTAATCAGTGTCCAAATTCAAGTATAAGATTCTTAAGCAAAATTATAATAGTACATTAGGTAACTAGGGCGGTGAATTCGTGAAAGACCCAGATCGCAGGTGTTTGTGGCCCGAACCGAAGGTGAGGGCCGTGTTGAGTACAAAATTTTACGTCTTCACCTGGCCACAATGCGAGTTTTCCCGTATGCGCAGCGTGCAGTAAAACTCGCATTATGGCCAGGTGTGACGTAAAATACGTTAAACAATACAATAACTTGTTATTATATTGTTTCTCTTTCTAACTGCTTTGTTTGTGTGCAATAAAAAGTATTGTATTGTGTAACTTGTATGTAACCAATATGTCAAAATCGAAATAACATAAAATAGAAGACTAAACAAAATAAAGTCAGTCAGTAACAGCAGCGACCCAGCAGCACGCTAGTCTCTCCAGGACACTACTAGCAAAGCATGCATCCCAATTTCTTTCGGTGTTGAAACAAATCAGCTCATGAAAAAATTAAGCATTGTTGGCGTTCAGTTCCAGTTAGCTCCATTCAGCCTGCTTAATAGCTCTAGTAAATCAGAATATTGTACATGTGCTTTTAACTATTCAACATCACATTACATGTAATTTAAGTTACATGGGAACCTTAAATGTAGAATTAACATATAAATTTAAAATTAATCTTACAGCTATCATTATGTACTCGTCTATCATGGGACGGCCGCGACATACTCTCGATTTTTCTCGCACTTTACCTCTTGTTCTAATAAGAGAGAGACGGATAGTGCGAGAAAAATCGAGAGCACTCGAGCACCGTCGCGTGATAGCCGCACTGGTAACTATGTTAATCCATTTTATATTGCTCGCTGTTTGTCAGGAACGAAATGTCTCACTCTGTAAATATATTTTGTACTTGTCTGTGCAGGGAAAAGGCACCTCCAGTGGCACCACCAGTTATGGAGCCTGTGATGGTACCAGCGGTGATGCCAACACCTACCATTGATGCGGCCAAACGAAGACAGCTCCCCGCCTGGATTAGAGAAGGTGGGTCCTTCAACAAGTTTATATTTAGGGATGCAACGATACCGATGCCGATAATCGTAAACCGCAGGTTATCGTTATTCTTCACGATCATCCGTATCGTAAAAAGTATTACGATTGATAACGATTCTTAAAACTAGTTCGATTTCAATTTATTGAAAAAATAGGGTCACCCCCACTTAAACTAATATCGTTAGTGCTAATTTCATTACACCTAACAACGTTCGATATAATTTTCATTAGCCCTAATATTCGGATAACTAATTTTATATGGCATAATTATTTGCTGCGCCTAATTTCAAACCTAATCATTCCTAATACTAAACATCAAGTGTGCTAATATATTGGAAACTAATAATCATTTTTCCTAATGACTACTAAGCCTAATGATTAATGTGCCTAATGATCACTATGTTTAATGTTCACTACACCTAACTATCACTTGACCTATTAACTTTTGCTCTAATGTTTGACTAGTACTAATTAATGCATCATTAAGGCTACTTTTTACCGCGGAGTATGTCGCGGCCGTCCCATGATAGACGTCCTAATCTCGTCAAAATGGGAGCCAATAATGCACGGCCAAATAATGTACGGCCCGATAATCCGTGTCCAGTTTTCGTGGACGTGGATTATTGGATCGTGCATTATCAGGGCGGACGAAAATGGCATGTCATAAGCGAATTTTATCTTAGGTCGGTTAGGTTAGGGTTCACTTGTGTCCCACAGACCAGAAATAGACACCCCGCGCAGCGGGGTGGCGTCGACTTGCTGTACGGCTATCACAAGACGGCGCACGAGCTCTCTCATTTTTTCTCGCATGATACTTCTCTGTCTAATAAGAGTGAGCTAGATAGACATCGGATTACCCACCTATTCTACCCTAAGGCAGGTCAGTGTAGGTACGACGACGAGCGAAGCGAGGAGGAATGTTAGGTAGAACTGTGACCCTACAGCGAGCGAGCGAAGCGAGCGTGCCGCGGCAGCGGCCGGCGAAGCGCCAGAACCGACATTATAAGAAAAAAAAACAGTGAAAGAAAATTAGTACTACTGACAATTCGGGATAATGACATTAGGGCTAAAATACTTAGGCAAAATGAAGATTCGGGTTAGTGATTTTAGAGACATTGATAATAAGGTGTAGTCATTATTAGGCATTGCAATATTAGGCCTAGGAAGAAATCGGTCAAATAAAATTAGTCTTAGTGAGAATTCGGTAATGAGAAATTAGATATTATGAAAATTCGGGATACTGAAATTAGGGCTAATGAATAATTAGGAACAATGAAAATTCGGGTTTGTGATTTTAGGGTTAATGAAATTAGGGCTAGTAAAATTAGGTATGAAATTATTAGGGCTAACGGAGGGGAACCGAAAAAATATACTGTATTTCTTAACTTGAAAAAATTGGCCATAAGTATTTGTCGTTCAAACCAACTACTGTAGATTCAGAATAGTTATTTACGATACAAGTGCCGAAAATAGGAAATTCGCAACGAGTGGTGATAAATTAAAACACGACCGAAGGGAGTGTTTTAAATCGACACGAGTTGCGAATTACCTATTCGCACGTGTATCGTACAACATAGATATACCTCATGTCATTGTATATGCAAAGTTTCGTCACAATCCAACACGTAGTTTTAAAATGAGAGCGTAACTACGTTTGTATGGGAAGGTGAAATTCGGCCGAGCTTACTGCGGCCTCTTAAAAATAAATTGTTTCAACCAGGATGTCTAGCATGCTAAGAAATGTGGATATAAAAAATCGCCAAGTGCGCGTGGGGCCACGCGCAGTGTAGGGTTCCGTAGTTGCCTGT
Organism: Epinotia demarniana; assembly: GCA_945867215.1. NCBI lineage: Eukaryota > Metazoa > Arthropoda > Insecta > Lepidoptera > Tortricidae > Epinotia > Epinotia demarniana. Next base: position 18,128,224 of record OX244272.1, on the reverse strand, counting down.
CTGTCTTAGTTACATCGACACGCGCGCTCCATCTAAATGGTGCAGTTGCGTCGGCCGAATTTGTACGAAAGTTGGCCTTCCTAAGTACATTTTAAGTTGGTCGACTGTTACTCGGTAACTAGTTATGCCTACATAGTCGTGATAGTTTTCCTTTTAAATTTAACATATGTACTACTGCCATGATTTTTTTCACATCCCCACTAGTAGCCATTTAGCCCGCTGGCGAAGACGACAACGACACACGACTCGAACAAAAATTAGGGCTTTAAAGCCCAATATCTCGCAAACGAATCAGCGAGTTGAAACTAGTTTTAGGAAACCCATAATATTGTTGAACAAGCTATCGAAACGATACCCCACACTATTGGTTTACCGAAAAAATAAAATTACATCCCTAGGTCCCTCCCTTCCCTATAGGGGAGGTACATTAAAGAAAAAAAAATGTCAAGATTTTATTCTTCCGTTTTGTCGGCGTGATTGATGTATAGTATAACATGCGGAAGCTAATATTATAACATAATATGTTAAGAATCCGCCATAATACTTGTTACTGATCCAAAACTAAACACTTTCAGTGCCACGAACCTGCTAGGTGGGCACTCTGCTCGTAGGCGCTTTCCTATACATACGGTTTTTCACATATGCTACGAAATAGTTTGCTGTGAATGTGTTAAAAGCTTTAGCGATCCTCAAAGGACGCAGAGGCGTCTCTAGCTCATGTAGCGCCCGGGTGCAAACATTACTCTAGCGCCGCGGTCAAAATGGTATGGTAGCGGGCGGCGCTCGGCGCCCCCTCGGACCGCTGCGCCCGTGTGCAACGCATACCCTGCACCATAGGCAAAGACGCCTCTGAAAGGACACATCGACTATGATAACATTGATCCAAGTTGGTCGTGAATAAAGAATTTTATTTATTTTTAATTATTTACTAGCTTCTGCCCGCGACTCCGTCCGCGTGGAACTCGTTTATATCGCAGCTCCATACAAACTTTCACGCCCCCATTTTAAATTCAAATTCAAAATTTATTTATTTGTAAACATAGGTTAAATATAGATCTTATACGATAATTTGTTTCACTATGTTTTGCCGTTTGGCATACAAATATAATCAAGAAGAGATGGAGCATGCACTAATTATAACATGTAGTCAAACGATAATAATTTCTTAAATGTCATACAAAAATAAAACTGTACTTAAAACTAAAACAACTTAAATTCAAAATGTGTCCAGTAAATATTCCGTTATCGAATAGTATGCTTTTTGTACCAAAAATCCATGCAGGCATTTCTTAAATTCAATTAAATTATCTTTAGTAATAATATGTCATCTCCTCCCCCTTAGGGAATGATTTCGGGGATAAAAACTATCCTATTTCCTTCCCCGGGACACTATCTCTATACCCAATTTCACTTAAATCGGTTCAGCAGTTTAAGTCTGAAGAGGTAACAGACAGACAGACAGACACACTTTCGCATTTATAATATTAGTATGGATTATTATGGATAGTATGGATTTATTATTATGTACAGGTTTAGAGAAAATGGAGCGAGAGAAGCAACGCGCCATCGAGCGCGAGCATGAGAACCAAGCGCGGGAAGAGGCGGAGAAAGAGAAGAAGCTTCTAGAGGAGGCGCAGCTCGAGCGGATGAGGGCGGAGGCGGAGGCGAGCGGGCAGCCGCTGCCGCCGCCCAAGAGCAAATTCGTATGGCACCTCCACCATCTTTTTATTATATTCATATCCATATATTTTATTGGTAAAACTATAACATTTTACAAGACAATTTGTTACATTTTGGTTAGGAGGTAAATATATCGTGTTTATATACAATGCGTGCTTGGTTACTGAAAATTCAGGCTTTTAGTTTTATCCACAAGGAAGTTATAGGGAGTTGAAAATGGCCTCAACTGTGTCGAGAAAAGGATGGTACGGCCGTGCCGCTGTTCTGCTCGACTTGGCTCGATTTCTGTCCGGCCGAATTCGCGGGCAGAGGCCAGTAGTTTTATATGGATAAGGAACAAAATCCTGGCCAGCTTAACTCACGCAATTAAATTTTCTATGAAAGTTTTCCGTTGTGACACGAAAATTAACCATACAACTCTATGGCAAATTTTTGTGCCACAGAGGAACTTCGTCCATTTCTTCAGTTTGTATGGCTATCTACTTACTACTAACTATAGGTACGCAGTAGTAACACAGATGTTACAACGATTTACCTGCGCAGAGAGCTTTTTTTGAAAACATTTTAACCAATCATAAGATTCATAAGGCAGCGCGTTTGCGCGGGTAAAATCTTCAACGCCCATTGGGCAAAATTTTGGGCGCCATGAGCGGGAAAGCACGACAGCACCAGTCATTGCAAGTTGTACGTTACGTATAGGGCGACCAGGTCTATATTGAATTGGTCGATTCGAATTCAGTCGGTACTTGTCAGCATCAGCACTCGTCGGCGTGGCCGAAGATTGTCGATGTAACTTGTGGTACTACTACTGTACGAAAGTGTAATGGATTGTTTGCTACGCAGGACACAGATTCAGAAGGCGAGTCAGAAGAGAAGGAAGAGCCCTCGGCGCCGCCGCCGCCCTCGCTCAGCGAGCCGGGGCCCGAGCCCGAGCCCGAGCCCGAGCCGCAGCCCGTGCAGCGCTCCAAGGAGGAGATTATGCAGGAAGTGGTGAGCAGGACACCTTTACACGGGGTGACTTTTAGCAGCGATACAAACAAGCGACAGACCTATAACCACGAACTTTGAAAGTCGACGTTCGGGTATTCCCTTCTCTATCGCACTCACAATACCCGAGTGACAGGGATGCATGTATACGAACTTCGAGTTTCTATCTTCGTGGCCAGAGATAGTTGAAGGGATGGAGAGTGACATAGGATAGTTTTTATCCCCGAAATCATCTCCTAAGGGGGTGAAATGGGGGGGGGGGGGGGTAAAAGTTTGTATGGAGCTGCGATATAAACGAGTTCCACGAGGACGGAGTCGCGGGCAGAAGCTAGTTATCTATAAAAACGGGGAAAAAAATCACGTTTGTTGTAAGGGAGTGGCCATAAATATCTATTTTATTCTGTTTTTTTAGTATTTGTTATAGCGGCAACAGAAATACATCATATGTGAAAATTTCAACTGTCTAACTATCACGGTTCATGAGATACAACCTGGTGACAGACGGACGGACATCGGAGTCTTAGCAATAGGGACCCGACTCACTTTGGGTACGGAACCCTAAAAAAGAAAGAAGTGGTCAATACAGGGTTCTTGCTACGTGCGGCCGCTATCCCTTCCCTGCTACCCCGGATTCAATACTGAAAACTGGAATGGGTCAGAGAGGCAAGGATTCCGTATGGGCTGTATCCGTGTCAGTTTTAAGATATTGATATTGATATTTATTTATCTCATAATATTATATTGTATTATAAATAACATTAATCTAAATCAAACACAATTAATGTAATTTTTTGAAAAGATAAAACTCACCAAATATATCATATAAATAACTCAAGTTCAATGCTGCAACTTGCATTATGGGGCTTCTGAACGGGCCACAATTTCCTGCAATTTCTAGCCGGCAACCATTATGTGTCTCACACTGACTTACTACGCTAGAGCAAGATGCAAATACTTACCGGCCACACATTGCCATAAAGATGTTGCCCGTTCAGAAGCTCCATTCAGGAATGGTTGACAACTCGCCACTAATATAAACTTCTACTACTTCACTACTACTACTCACTACTACTTGCTCTGTAGTAGTGTTGTGTTCCTGGTGGTGAGCAAGGTCGCCAGAGCTCCCGAGGATCCGTTGTGTTGAGAGCGACGAAACTTGTTCCTTCAGCTGTCAACACGGCGAATCCTCAAACATATCAAGGGTTGGCAACGCCCATGTTACTCCTTTGGAGTTGCATGCGTTTATAGGCTGCGGTGTCCGCTTACCATCAGGCCGTACGCTGTTTGCCACCGTCGTTGTATAAAAAAAAATACATAGATATTAGACAGATTCGTTTAGCGAACCAACTGTTAACCATAAATTTTCGTTTCGTAATCGCTAGATGCTGACAGTGCGGCGATCTCTAACGGAAATCCTTCTGGAGGTGACCGACCATGAGATTCATACGGTGAGCCAGGAAGAATTGGCCCGGTATAACGCCGTACAAGGTATTTCCTCTATCCACCATATAGGCTTACCGGCCGACGCAAGACTATATCATATCCAACGAGAGACATACGCGCACTGACTCTAGTGATACACTTACCCTGTGATGAAGAAACTGTGATGTGCTAAACTGTGCCCTATTTTTATGGCTAATAAAGTCTTATTTCAGATTGCCTGTTGACAAATGAATATATGTGGTGTGTGTGATTAATAATGGTTTTATTTATATGGTAAAAGCTACGCGTCTCAACGCCATCAAAGCTAGCAAGTCCAAGGCGCTGGCTGCTATCGCTAGTGGACTCGGTGAGTTGCTTTCTTGTGGCCTTTTTGACGGACATTCTCGCAAACTGATATATACCTTAATACCTAGTGATTAAAGTTTATTATCCTACATCCTCAATAAACTATTTAGTTCATCTAAGTTTGCCAGATTGTTACGTGAAACGTTTGTGATGGTTTTGTCAACTTTATTCATCATCTATTCTTATGTCATTATTTATTATGTTTACACAGCCATCATAGCGTTAGGTGATCTTTTCTTTTCAGAATTTCTCCATCAAAATTTTAAATTTAGTATTGTCTTTGGCAATACAGTTTAATTCGACAATGTTTGAATACATTGTTTTTATGGAATATTGGTAAGAAATTAATAAATTATTTTCGATATTGAATGATTATGTATACGTGAATGTGGTATATTTACTGTTTACGAGAATGTATTATACCGCCTTCCGAAGGAAAAACGCAGTAAGTAGAATTAAGGGTTGAATACTGCATTTTTTCTTATTTGAATTATATAATAGGTTCAAGCTGTGGCGTAACGTTATAGAAACATTTGGTTAGGTATTGTCTTTGTCAATTTCCAACCGAAACGATCCAATCTCGTCGAATATCATTCAATCAATCTTAATATTTTAATATTAATGTGATTAATCTAAACAGATTTTGAAAATTCAATTAATCAATCAAATCAATAGATTAAAAAATAATTTTGCAAAATACAATTCCTATAGCCCATGTAATATTGTCGATTATCGCAAACAGGGGTGCACCGTTACAAAGACTTAACGATTAAGACTAAACGATTTTTAACGATTGCGACCGATGTAGGGAAACTAATCTGAGTTATCTAAATTGACAGACACCGCTATTTACTATCCAATTAAACTGATGAATAAAAAAACCATTAGGTGCCAATCCTGATCCCGGGCTCGTTTGAGTTACCGCTAGAATGATGATGAATAAAAATAACTATCCGCCCCAACAAAAAACTAAAGTAAAAAACTAATAAGCAGCTTAAAACAATACCGAATGGCATAGTCGTATAGTACGGCCAATGACATAGACATTCAAAAGGTATCTTTCCCTTGTCCACGCTTTTGGCGTTTTGTGAGCGACCTCACTGCGACACTGCGCCGCGGTCGTTATCATTTTCTAAGGATCTTACCGCTCCACACCCGCTCGCAAAACGCAACTGTGTCATGGGTTGTTTACACTTTGATTAGCGAGTCCCTACATCTGCTGCAAGTACGAGTAGCTTTTTTATGGACTCGCACTAATCACTAATCAACGTGTAAACAGGGCAGTCAAAGTAGATGAATGTGGAAGGCGTTGTTGTTGTGATGGTGTGTGTTCGCCATGTTATTGGTGTGTTGTGTGCAGGGCTGGGCGCGTACGAGAGTAGCAGCGACGAGAGCGGCGACGAGCAACTAAACGAACTCACGGACCAGCAGTTGCAGGTATTGTAGACCACAGATATAGATATACACTAGATAACTTAAACACCTCAATCTGTATGAAAAGCGACCGTGCTTTTTTCTACCTACTGTGACGACACACGGGCGAATTAGTGATCTGAATTCCCCGTTGTCCGCGCAAAATCGATTCTGCAATAAGGCAATTTTCTTAATATTCACGGACAACCGGCTACCACAACAGACGCGCGCGGAATGTCAGTGTCAACTCGGAGACCGAATTCAAGCACGCGAAGTACATGCATGTGCATGATCTATGGGCTAGGGTAAATTGGAATGAAACTTTATAATTCTCTTCCAACAGAATTGAAACACCCTGAATTAGACTGACATTTACAATGTTAATGAATTAATTATTAGAAATATGTATATCTATTTAAAGTGTGTCGTGGGCGATATATACCTGCAATATCACATTTTCCGAATTTTTAAGCCTGCTATGGCTAGGAGTGGTTAAGTATATATTAATCCATCTTAGACCTTGTCTAAACTTTCATCAGATACTATCTACAGACTATGTATCAGATATATATATATAGAAAAAATGTCATAACAAAAACAAAAAAATAAGTGCTCTTTCTCTTTTTATACTAAAGCATAGCAAATCTATTCAAATATGCGAGCGCTGGTACCGGATTACTACTACGTACTTCACGACATGGCACAATATGTTCTCGGCAATGTTACGCCTGTCCCTAATTGTAATAACTAATGTATTTACTTTCTCGCAGGATATAATCAAGCGCAAGCGATCGGAGTTCGAGCGGACGTCTCGCGAGATCGAGGCGGAGGTGCGGCGCGCTGAGCTGCGCGAGTCTTCGCCTCCCGCCACGCCGGAACCACACACACGTAATACACATTTAGTTCCTACAGTCATGCTCTAGCACAAGCGATCGGAGTTCGAGCGGACGTCTCGCGTGAGTCTTCGCCGACCGCCACTCCGGAACCACACACACGTAATACACATTTAGTTCCTACAGTCATGCTCTAGCACAAGCGATCGGAGTTCGAGCGGACGTCTCGCGTGAGTCTTCGCCGACCGCCACGCCGGAACCACACACACGTAATACACATTTAGTTCCTACAGTCATGCTCTAGCACAAGCGATCGGAGTTCGAGCGGACGTCTCGCGTGAGTCTTCGCCGACCGCCACGCCGGAACCACACACACGTAATACACATTTAGTTCCTACAGTCATGCTCTAGCACAAGCGATCGGAGTTCGAGCGGACGTCTCGCGTGAGTCTTCGCCGACCGCCACGCCGGAACCACACACACGTAATACACATTTAGTTCCTACAGTCATGCTCTAGCACAAGCGATCGGAGTTCGAGCGGACGTCTCGCGTGAGTCTTCGCCGACCGCCACGCCGGTACCACACACACGTAATACACATTTAGTTCCTACAGTCATGCTCTAGCACAAGCGATCGGAGTTCGAGCGGACGTCTCGCGAGATCGAGGCGGAGGTGCGGCGCGCTGAGCTGCGCGAGTCTTCGCCTCCCGCCACGCCGGAACCACACACACGTAATACACATTTAGTTCCTACAGTCATGCTCTAGCACAAGCGATCGGAGTTCGAGCGGACGTCTCGCGTGAGTCTTCGCCGACCGCCACGCCGGTACCACACACACGTAATACACATTTAGTTCCTACAGTCATGCTCTAGCACAAGCGATCGGAGTTCGAGCGGACGTCTCGCGAGATCGAGGCGGAGGTGCGGCGCGCTGAGCTGCGCGAGTCTTCGCCTCCCGCCACGCCGGAACCACACACACGTAATACACATTTAGTTCCTACAGTCATGCTCTAGCACAAGCGATCGGAGTTCGAGCGGACGTCTCGCGTGAGTCTTCGCCGACCGCCACGCCGGTACCACACACACGTAATACACATTTAGTTCCTACAGTCATGCTCTAGCACAAGCGATCGGAGTTCGAGCGGACGTCTCGCGAGATCGAGGCGGAGGTGCGGCGCGCTGAGCTGCGCGAGTCTTCGCCTCCCGCCACGCCGGAACCACACACACGTAATACACATTTAGTTCCTACAGTCATGCTCTAGCACAAGCGATCGGAGTTCGAGCGGACGTCTCGCGTGAGTCTTCGCCGACCGCCACGCCGGTACCACACACACGTAATACACATTTAGTTCCTACAGTCATGCTCTAGCACAAGCGATCGGAGTTCGAGCGGACGTCTCGCGAGATCGAGGCGGAGGTGCGGCGCGCTGAGCTGCGCGAGTCTTCGCCTCCCGCCACGCCGGAACCACACACACGTAATACACATTTAGTTCCTACAGTCATGCTCTAGCACAAGCGATCGGAGTTCGAGCGGACGTCTCGCGTGAGTCTTCGCCGACCGCCACGCCGGTACCACACACACGTAATACACATTTAGTTCCTACAGTCATGCTCTAGCACAAGCGATCGGAGTTCGAGCGGACGTCTCGCGTGAGTCTTCGCCGACCGCCACGCCGGTACCACACACACGTAATACACATTTAGTTCCTACAGTCATGCTCTAGCACAAGCGATCTGAGTTCGAGCGGACGTCTCGCGTGAGTCTTCGCCGACCGCCACGCCGGTACCACACACACGTAATACACATTTGGTTCATACAGTCGTACTGTAGCACAAGCGATCGGAATTCGAGCGGACGTCTGGCGTGAGTCTTCGCCGACTGCCATGCCGGAACCACACACACGTAATACACAGCATTTTGTTCATACAGTCATACTCTAGCACAAGCGATCGGAGCTCGAGCGGACGTCTCGCGAGTCTCCGCCAAACATCAGGCAAGAACCTGAAACATGTCGTTCTATAATCGGTTCTAAAACGACCTATGAAATTAACCAACGACCGATAAAACTACCTATTCAATAAATGTTGAATATATATTGCTCCACTAGTCCAATAAAAATTATTTCAATAGGCTACTATCGGGGTCCACAGGTGGTGGATAGTGGAATGGCCATCAGATATGATGGTTAGCTGCGAATATATAGAATAAGCAGTCCCCAACCACACAGCGGCGGAACCAACAGGATGTAGCGGGATAACCGGTGGGGCGGTTATCTCATCAAAAAGTTACAATATCTAAAGACGGTTCTGTGATATGGCGAGTAAATGCCGCCATTAAATAAGCATTCCCTTGGTGTTAGGCAGCAGTGGCACCAGTACTGGCAGGGGGCCGAAGATGGGATGTCTGGATGGGCCCTTGACTAGATATTAGGAGGCGAATACCCTTCGGTTCCTGAACTGCGGTGTGAAAGGCAAGGGGGAAACCATCACACTATTCCTCCCTATTATGGAGCAATTTATGGAGATGTACAACAACGAAAATATGGTTCTTGACAACGGGCTTCCACGATGTAGCATGCCGTGGCGGTCCGAGTCCGGCAGGGTCAGGAGCAAGGCTGACTCGGTCGTCATCCTGCGAAATCCTTGTAAAATTGGGACGTGGAATGTGAGAACGATGTTGAGAACAGGAGAGGCAGGATGTTGGGCCACTTGTTACGACACGATGATTTTATGAAAACCATAGTAGAAGGGAAGATAGAGGGAAAGAGGAAGAGAGGGAGACCAAGAAGATCTTTTATGGACCAAATAAAAGAAAAAGTAAACGGCGCGTCGTATCAAGAGGTCAAAACAATAGCTGAGAACAGAGAGGAATGGAAATTGCTCCACCGACAAGATTTTGAATCTTAAATATAATGAATGAATAATGAAGTGGCAGTAAAGAATCTTGGTCGAAACGTTGAAAAAAAACGTTGCTTTATGAGTCATAAAGCATCGTTTTATTATCATTTACTTTTAATACATTCGTCCATTTAAGTTAATAATATAAATACTTTATTAAGTTTGACTAGAATGTCAGTTTACCATTTACAGTCAAAACATTAATGCAACATCTTTTTCTATCCAGGTTCGTCAGCAACTCCACCGCCCGTGGAGAGTGATACCCCCGAGAAGCCCCCGGAGCGTCGTCTTTCCAAAGACAAGAGAAACAATCACAAATCCGTAGACAAGGTTGATGGAATTAGGAAGTTGGACACTATTCTAGAAGAGAAACCAAAGAAGTCGAGCAAACGGGAGCGGACTCCTAGCCCGCCGGCTAGAGCCAACAATAAGGGGAACCACAAGGAGCGCTCTTCCTCTTCCTCCAGCGACTCTGAGGACTCTTCCAGCTCTAGCGAATCCTCCTCATCCAGCGAACTCGAGCCCAAAGCGGAACCCAAATCCAAGAAACGCAAACGGTCCTCCTCCAAAGACTCCAGACACAAATCAAAGAAACAAAAGAAGGAGAAGTCCCACAAACCAGATAGAAACGACAGAGATCGCTACTCCAGAACCAAATACGAGGACTACGACACAGAGAAATCGAGGTCCAAACGGAGAGACGACTACGACAAGTACAAAAGGAAGGATTACGGGCACAAGGACAAATATAGGGACGATTCCGACGAGGACAGACCTCGGAAGAGGTCGAAGCGGTCTCGGTCGGCGAGCTACCGGTCGCGCGACCGGTCGGAAGACAGGCGGCGGGAGAAGAGGTCCTACGACCGGAGCAGCTCGAAGCGCGACCGGTCGCACGACAAGTACGATAGGTATGAGCGGTATAGGGACGACCGACGGCGCTCTCGCAGCCGCTCCCGACACCGCCGGTGAATTCGTCGCGACAGGTTGTACTTTTTTCTATTTAGTAGCTTTAGCACGCGGTGTATGCCCGATAAGTGCCACTAATTAGCTATAAAGATAACGGGGACGTAGTTAATGTTAGTTTTAACTGTCCGATTTTATAGTGCCTACTGTGAATTGAAAAATCCTTTTGTACATTTTAAATTATAATTAATCATTCATTTGGTCTAATTTCCATGAAATTTTTAGCAGAACAGTGAATAACAGCATAGGGAATAAAGTACTGTAAACATGTCAGAATCACAATAAAATTGTTAAGTTTTTATGTAGTTTTTTAACACTTTAAGTACTAGAATTTATGAATCGAAATTGATCACTTGATGTGATAACCTAAAGATAATTATTGTGTTTCTGACATACCACATTACAAGAAGACTGTGATATATTATTTTTATTGTTTTCTCTTGCAGGTGGCGATTAGTGCTTGCTTCAGGTGTAAATACTAGTATTTGTGTATAATATTTAAAGTGCACTAACATTGTTGCATTACCCTTATTCCAATAAATCTACAACTTACCGAAACCTTGTTTTTTATTTATACAATAGCGGCGGTACTGCGACAATCGAAGTTCGTATATCTCTTTCTCTGTCGCTCTAGTTATACGTCGGATAGATATCGGAACTTCGGTTTATAGTAGGTTCCCTGTCACACTGACAGTTGGTACGAGAATAGTGTATGGCCAGGCGCGGGACACTCCGCGACTTTGCTCCGCGATTTACGTTCATCGCTACAAGTACATGCCGGTGCCCCAACGTTGGGAAACCGGCATGTACTTGTAGCGATGAACGTCGACGACGTCAAGAGGGCCATAAATCTTAATGTTTTCAAACAATGGATCAAACTGATCAAAGGAGAGTCCCTTCTGTACTTGTACTATTATCTATTCTGTGGTATGGCATGCATGAATCATGATTATTTGACTCACGGCAACCTTTGAATGCAACTTTGCAAGATATATGGTTGAATTTTGAAACAGATATAAATTAAGTTCACTTGCATCTCAGTGTAAGTCAACATTTCCAATACAATATAAGACATTTATTTAGCGAATCGTTTACACATAGTTTAGGCGTGAATTATACAGAGACGTGATGCCGTTTTAAACGATTGTAGACCTTAAGGCCGAAACGCACTGACAGCGGCGGAGAGCCGGAACGGCGCGGAGGCGGTACCGGTTGTAATGTTCGAGCTAATATGAAAGGGTCCGCACAGAGCGGCGCGGCGCGGGGCGGTATTCTGTGTGCCTCCGCGCCGCTCCGCAACCGCTGTTAGTGCGTTTCGGCCTACCCCTCTGACCGACCGACCTTGATCCGGAACGACCGTTTACGTATAAAAATTTTCTGCAAATAACCGCCTACACAGTCGGTCGGAGGGGCTTGTTGGCGACCGTCTCAGACGATTCACCAATGGACCTTATGCCATTGTTTTAAGGTCTACAATAGTTTAAAGCAGCATAATCGCGCCTTCGCTTTACGGTTTCTGTATAATTCACGCCTTAGTTAAGTACCCTTTTTTAAGGGTTCCTTGTTGATTAAGAACAACCCTAATAAGGAAATGATCAAAGAAACACATGACAAATTATTAAGCTTTTATATTTGGCTATTTTTGTTAATAAAATGGGCTATGTAGTAACATAATATTGGTTGCTGAACTTTTTATATCACAGTTCATACAAGATTTAGGACTAAGTCATATAAAACTGAAGCTAATTCCTGTATTTACAACTTCGTAATTCATTAGCTTTTAGAACTTACCTATTCTTCAAAATAAGTACATATAGCTACATAAGTGAGTTTAACTTTTAATTTTTTTATTTCACTGGGTAATAATACCTATAGAGTTTAGAAGTTGCAAAATGCAGATGAGACAATAATTATTATTGTTTCTCATGTTGGTAGACAGTACAATAGCTGTATAAAAGAAATCACATTTCATCATATAAGTAGGTATTGTCCTCTGAAATAACATGTTTTTTAAATGCATATAATAAGTGACATATTTATTTAGTCTTAGGTGACAAATTACAATAAGTTCAATAATTCTTGTTTCACATTTCTGTTTATGTTAACATTTCATATTATTACCATAATTTGTGATTTAGGATATTAAATTGTAAATAAATACCTAACCATAACACTTAGGCCTAGCGCTAGTAATGGCTTTCATTTACCAAATCTCTGATCACATTTATTATACTTATACAAAGCACCTACGTAACTGTTAACATTTACACTATGGTCTAAAGATAACTGTATAAACTCTGTGAGTCTAATCTGCCATGGGAGTAGACCTTCGGTACGGCACACTGGTCCTGTATAGACTACTAAATCTGGATCTGGAATGGAAGGATATATGGAGCTAAGCCTACAATTTAATTCTTCCACCGTAAGTTCTGTACAGCTCTCTTTGCTTTGACTACTCTCAGTAGCAATTTTACTGATGCATTGTGCAATTTTAGGTCGCCCATCATGAGAATTGAATATATTGATAATCACCGTATGGGCACTCATGCCATTTGTGTAACCATTCAAATCTGGTTTATTTGCCCACTTTATATAACCTGGAACACCTTTCTTATGCTGTTCAATCTCAAGAAACAGTTTCTCCTCATCTTGCTTCAGATTTCCTGAAAATGAAAATCATTCTGATAAAAGTGATGCAAAGTTGGTGTGTAAAGTAATATTTTCTAAGTAAAACATAGATGTATTACAATATCATCTAACAACCGACAATTTTGAACATCATTTTATAACAATGGTATATTTGATCAACTGTTTTTGTTATCAATAACAATCCAAACTCAAGGCTAACTAGGCAATTGCATCATAAATATCATAACAGGCAGGTTAAAATTGGGCGGCAGTTCAGTACTATGTTTACCTGTGACGTCATACAAGCTGACGTACGGGATTCCAGCCACGAGACTCCAGATCACGACGCATGCCAGATCGCTGAGAGAATGATACTCCGAGTGAGCCAGCACCACCAAATGGTTTAAATTCTTTTTCAATCTTGGCACATGTTCCATGACCACACTGATGTCCCTCTTCGTCAGCTCACACCTTGGTAATCCATCCGTAGTAGCCCAAAATTGGTGATAAACATTTTTAACAGCAACAAGTACGTTTACCACTGAATGCACTAGAAATAATAGGAATTCACCTAACAATCGCGACAGCATGTTCGATGCATTCACTTGGGCCCTTTATATTAATGATAATCACTTATTTTATTTGATCATTTTATTATTTTCCTGAAAATTTCGGCAAAATTGGACAGATCACACGGCTAGTCAAGTAGTCAGCCGCTTTCCCAGGCGACCAATCAAAAGCTTCAATGTGTAAATGCAGAACCGCCAATATAATCAACTCAATGTCATGTATTTTTCTAGTCTAATAGGCTCTACAAACGATACAATTATCGCTTCTGATTTGTCAGATCCAATTTCTGACTAATTGTGGCAATTTAGAGATACTATTTAAGGCCGAAACGCACTGACAGTGGTGGCGGAGTGGCGCGGCGCGGCGTGGAGGCGGTACCGGTTGTAATATTCGAAATAATACGAAAGGGTTCGCACAGAATACCGCACCGCGCCGCGCCGCTCTGTGCGGATTGTTTCATATTAGCTCGAACCACGCTCGAACATTACAACCGGTACCGCCTCCGCGCCACGCCGCTCCGCCACCGCTGTCAGTGCGTTTCGGCCTTTAGTAAAAATAATATTGCCAAACAATAGGACTGACTCATTATTGTGATATTGTTTATTTTTCCTAAGATAATACCATTCACGAGCTACTAATACTAACTGTCAAACGAGTTGGACTGACATATTGTATCATCACACTCAATGGTGTACGCAATGAGCAAACGAACGACCAACGAACGCGAAGCATTTATGTGACAGCTATTTGTTAGAGTGAGATACATAGCCATTCGTTGGCTTGGTGTGTACCCACCACAACACAATTTGGACCCTGGAAATATTTATGATCAGCCAAGTTTTCGTTTAGTTGATTTTGAAGTAAAATATTTAAAATATTATATAATTTCCACAAATTTAACAATCATTTATTGAATAGTTTGTTTTTAAATGTGTTTCAGAGGTATAAAAACGGGTTTTATAGTCGATTTGAGTCACGCTTTGATATCATTGTGTTTTTTCTTTAATCACCTTTGCATCTTACTGTGAATAGCGATATCATAGGAAAAATAAATAATATGCCAATCATGAGACATTGCTTTGGTAAAGCTTTGGTATGTCAATATTATTTTTACTAAATGGTATACCTGAATTGCCACAACTTGTCAGAAATTGGGTCCGACAAATCAGGAAGTGATAATTGTATGGTTTGTAGAGCCCATTTTGTTACATGTCCCCAATTATGACTTGGACATGTTGTATTGACAAATTGGGGTAAAATCACATAATCTGTAGACTCCATTAGAGAATATAACCTCTACGTTCTTGTGCTGAAGTAAATGGAATCGTGTAAACCCTCCTTACCATTTTCGATTTTTTCCGGTTTATTGGAACACACCATCGCATCCGTTTCCGTGCAGCGCCATCTTTGTTTCTTTCGCTTGTCAGAATTGACTGATAAGGTTAGTAATTCTTGGATTTCATTACTCAAATTGGTAAATTATTTAGTTTTGGGTGAGTAAAAGTATATTGAAATACAAAATTAGCAGTGATTCGTACGTAGATGTTAAATTTTCAGTGATATGTGCTAAAACATCGTTACAGTGCATCATTCTGTTGAGACCATGCTGTTGCTGATTGCGTTTTCTGTTTCATAGGCCTCAAAATGCAGCTCCACATCAGGGGACAAACTACGCACGTTCTAGACGTCGATGGGTTAGAATCCATTGGTCAGATCAAGGTACGTAACCCTTATTATTTGGATGTGACCAGTTGATCGCGGCATGATTAATTTCATACGTCTGAAATATACATTTGTCTTTTTATTATTGCCGCTGTATTTTCTAATGTTTAAATTCCTATCATTATGCCTATTTGTACTTCTGTCTGTTGTAGACTTAAGTATATCATAATAATGTCGAGATTACATCCAAACATTTATAGGTTATGTTAGTAACATTCCATGTACGTCATTTTCACGATTATAGCACTCCAAAGCACTATATGCTCAATGTAGGTATTCAACACATTGCAATACATTATTCATTGATATAATCAGCTAACCATCTTATAACGATTTTGATTGAAATCTTATAGGTACAGTGGTAATATAAATTCCCTGCAATTTAAATGTGCAGTTTGTTTAGTGCTACCCAGGTTCACTTGCACTTGCTACAATTTACATACCAATACCACAATAGTTTATTGATTCTTAAATTCATCCTATTAATCATACATCCATATAGATTGATGTATAAACATTGATTTATAATTTTCATTTCAGGAGCGCCTCCGCGCCCTTGAGGGAGTGGAAGGTGAGGATGTCACCCTCTCGCTCTGCGGCGCCCCCCTGGAGGACTCTTTCCTTGTGTCGGAGCTCTCCTCCGCTGAGCTGGACTTCACTGTGCCACTGCTCGGTGGTAAAGTGCACGGATCCTTGGCTCGTGCCGGTAAGCATTTCAATTGGATTTATCATCAAATGTTTGTTTGCTGGGCACATTTTACTATTCAGGATTATTATAGAAAAACCTGTATTGCCAAATCGACGGCGAAGTGCCATGAACTCCTATATACGAAAACGTAATTTTACAGTAGACGTAAGTAGTGTATATTACGTCGTCTAATTAGTCGTTCTGTAAAATTAGGTTTTCGTATATAGGAGTTCATGGCACTTCGCCGTCGAAATGGATGTTAAAGATGCTGGCAAAGTAGATCAACTGCATTCTGCAAAAGTAGCTGATAGAAGAAGGTGCCCAAAACCCAAAACTATCTGAAATGACTATTAGTATCACAGTTGTGACTGTACATTATGCACCTCAAGCCATAAGTCAGCCAACCAAAAGTTCAGTCAAAAGTGCTACCAGAGCAAGACTAAGAAGTGTTAGCATTTTTGGCTGAGCTTAAAGTTTGCTTGATAACTAATCCCATTGAAAAACGTTAGTGAGTGCCTTGGTGGTTACTGCCTCCAGTAATGTGTCTAAGAGACGCTAGGTGTTTCTTCCTGTCCAGTTGATTATGTTTAGCCGTTTCTTCTGCCTCCATGCACACTGCACGTAGGGCTGTGTGTGATACCTAAATTATAGAGGTGTCTGCTCAAGGTGTTGTCCTGTGTTATTCCTACTTTAAGACCCATGTTACTTTATGGTGAATAAAAGTAATACTGGCCCCGTATCATGGTCAGCCTTATCATGTGATAAGTGACAAGATAGAGCGTCCATCACTGGCTGACACTGTTCTATAGACAAGGCCGACCATGATAGGGGGCCTGGATACATTGTACAATATAAAATGGTAAAATAGTACATTTTACAACTAGTGTGAAAAGAATGTCTTTTTACCACTAGTACCGAGGTATCTTGCCACGAGCTGAAAGCGAGTGGCAAGACTCGGTACGAGTGGTAAAAGACATTTCACACGTGTTGTAAACGACGTTTTTTAATACAATTGCGAAAAATAATAAATTAATATATCATTGCAATAAAATATGCTTGCTTCGAAGTTATTTTTGAACGAACCCATACTTTACAAATGACACTGACAGTGACAACATACTATTGGAATCAGCGCCATCGGGTAAAAAATCTAATATAAAATTACTGCGTTTCGAAAGTATAGTTTGGAACTAAAAAGTAAAAAGCACTAGTTCGAGAAATTGAGCTTCTCGTACGCTACGCAGCCACAAAAAGTACCACTTTTTGAGCAACTGTATTAAAATAATTTTATTTGATAGTAACAATTATTTTTTATTATCTCCTACTACAGGTAAGGTGAAGGGTCAGACCCCCAAGGTGGAGAAACAGCAAAAGAAGAAGAAGAAGACAGGCCGTGCCAAACGCAGGATCCAGTACAACAGGAGGTAAATTGTCAATCACTTGAACTAGTTAATGGGCCAAATTCATTTATTTTGATAATTGACCAGCAGATCAATTAGAAATATTTGAATACCTGGGGCCACAAAACTTTACAAGCATACAATTTGACAAAATTGGCAACTTTTTCTATGGAAAATTGTACAATTTTGTCAAATTGTAGACTTGTGGTATAGGGGCCTGGTTAACAGCAGTTTCTCTTAAGAAACATAATTGTATTATTGGACATAATAAGTGTTGGTACAATTTAGACTGGCCCTAATGCATGATGTTCCATATCATTCGAAGTCTTTTACAGTGGGGGACTTGTGATTCACATGTTTTTATTTAGGAATACATAGCCCTCACTTTTATCTGGACACTGGAACACCAAATTTCTGTGTTGTGATATGAAATGGGGTCTAATTAGGCTAACACCTTATACTACTAACCATTAGGAATTCAATGAGTGTCTCCTGATTTAAATGAAAAATGGTATTTACCACTGTGTTATTAGTTTTATACGACAATATGTATTAATCTATGCGTTTTGAACTCTGAATTCCCTATGTATGGCAAAGGTACTATATATTACTTCAATATGTATCAAATTATTTTTCCAATTGCCATAGAATGCCGTGCCGTGGGTTCGTGGGGTACCTTACATTTTTATGTAGAGTTTTGGGCCATAAGTTATGGGCCAAAACTCAATTACGGCATGTGCCCATATGCTTATATAGCATATGCCGCTGTAGGCTAAAACCACTAGTGTGTGCATCAAAATAATCATCCAGTTGTACAAATGGTTGTGCACATCCCAATAAAACTGGGATCTTCCTAATTGGATATGACTCGTGCCAATCCACTCCCACACACGGTCAGTTCTAACTGATCCAATCGGTAGCGTCATGCCGATTGGACGATAGGAAGCATCGTGTATGGCCAGCATAAAGATCATTAGAAACAATTTTAACGATCCTCTCTATTAGGGATGTGACTACAGTATTTTGTACTAAACCTAAATGTCTTCCTCAGATTCGTGAACGTTGTGCAGACCTTCGGCCGTCGTCGCGGACCGAACTCCAACTCGTAGGCTAACTTTACATAAAATGCAAATATAACATCCAATTGTAACATAACGTGGTTTTATTCAGACATGAGAAAGGAGACCTATCCCTACATTTTAGTTACGAAAAACAGAAGTACAATACGCCCAAGACACTTGTGAGAAATAAACCAGCCTAGTTTGGGTACGGCCACGTGCAGAGTAGGGCTTTAAAGCCGAATATCACGCACTAAAAATGATTGTTTAGAAACCCATAATATTTTTTAAACAACACTTGCAATACCATGGACTTAACGATAAAAAAGACATGCCCAGTGTAGGGAGGTACCCTAAATAAAATATATTTCAGATTTTATCCTGCCATTTCTCGGCGTGATTGATTTATATACATTTATACACATTGCGAATTATCGCTTTCTAGTAGTCGGGGTCATAGAGAAATATCACTGTGTCAGGGTCACTGAGATAAGCCGAAGACGAACATGGCGAAACTATAAGGTTTTCTTATTAGCTTATTACCTACGGAACCCTAACAGGTATCGAATTAAAACATGTCTTATTGTTGTTGTTTTTGACACAGTGCATTTATACTAGGTGGGCATATTGTAACCACGTCACGTTTTAAAGATAAAGTACCTAACAATCGTTGTTAATTCAATTCCCTTGTTACACTTATGCATTTCGTATCATAAGAGATAAGATGCGTTTGATGAAGTTATATAATTATATCTATGGGTTGATGGCTTTGACGTGTGTTGAACGAATTGTTTGGGTTAGGACATGGTTAGGACATACTTATACGGGAAAATACCTACTTCAATGTCGGAAACCGCTTAGCGCCGTCATTTAGCATATTTTTTTGGTAAAGTTAGAAAAGTAACACTAAAGTAATGTGGGACAAATCTATAAGTACTAGGTAATACACCCTCGGAGTCACAAAATTATATATAAGAAAAACGTGTACAACATGTGCATTGTTATTTACAACCACCTGCCAGAGGAAATAAAGATGTTAGCGGGAAACGCCTTTAGACGCAGTCTAACAAACTGGCTTCTGGAACGGTGTTTTTATAGCGTTAAGGCGTTTCTCGAAAATCAGTAAAGAATTTGTAGTATTTAGTTATATAATTTTACTCCGCCTCTTTGACGAATTTTATGATTATGCCTATTATGTAAATAATGTATATTAATTCAATTTGACATTGTATAGTTATTTTAATTCTCGTTGGACTTTTTGATAATTTAATTGACATTTACATATTTGCACGCTTGCATGCAAGCTAGATACACATGACCATAATATATTTAAAGATCCCTGCACTGTGTCTATGCAAATAAATATTTTTCATTTTCATTTTCAAAATAATTCTAATATTATAAATGCGAAAGTGTCTGTCTGTTTGTTACATCTTCCCGCTTAAACCGAAACCAATTTAAGAAACGCTAAACGAAATTTGGTACCTATAGAGATATTTTGAGCCGCGGGGAAGGACATGGGATAGTTTTTATTCCGGAAATCATGCCACAAGGGAGTGAAATACGGGGTTAACGTTTGTATGGATGAAGTCGCGGGCAGAAGAATATTTCAGTTTTAGATCGGAATTGAGTTTTTCAAGATACGACCAACCGGCATCCAACCGGCCACTGGAGTTGTTGTCTCATTCTAACATTGTTGTTGCGTCCCTCTCATCAGTAACTTACCTACTAGGTATAGTTCAGGTAAAATACACCCTTGTCAATTGCATTGCTGTATAAATATAAAGAAAATGCCCTTACATCCAATATTTGACAGTGAGTCATTCCAGTAGGTACAATTTATGTCGTTTATTTTACCGGGATGACGGCTGTCAAAAAATATTAAATTTGGATTGTACTACGTCGCGCTATCGACATTTTTAGGGTTCCGTACCAAAACAGGTAGAAAAGGAACCCTTATGGTGCGACTCCGTCCGTGTGTCTGTCTTGTCGGTTTTAAATGAGAGCTATCCACGTGCATGGAAAATGAGAAATTTAAGTACCTATACAATTTTCTATGATGAATTAAGAAATCAGGAGGGAGCAAAAAAAAAAATCTGTTATTAGGTCAAGTGGGGTATCATATGAAAGGGCTTGATTTGCACTTTTTGAAACAGTTTATATTTTTTTCTAAATTGGTAAAATTTCGATCTATGAAGGAAAATGTTTATTGACGACCGGTTAGCCTAGTGGGTAGTGACGCTGCCTACGAAGCTGAAGGTCCTGGGTTCGAATCCCGGTAAGGGCAAATATTTGTGTGATGAGCATGAATATTTGTTTCAGAGTCATGAATGTTTTCTATGTATTTGAGTATTAATATCTATTATATATATCGTCGTCTAGTACCCATAACACAAGCTTACTGAGCTTACTATGGGACTAGGTCGATTTGTGTAAGATGGTGCCCTAATATTTATTTATTTATTATTTAAATGTAAAAAAATACCATTCCCCCAGCGAAAAATTTGAAATTTGTTACTTGTGATTAAGATGAACATAAATATTACTGGGAAAGTATAACTTTTTCTATATCTAGCGAATTTTTTGTTTTATTTTCAAAAATCATTTCCTAGTTAAGTTTGCAATATAATCAACTTTATGAGTATTTTTGTTTTGAAATTCCTATAAGACTATAATAGAAGTACCTAATCTCTTTTAAATAAAAATAAAAATCGAGATCGGTTCGCGTGATAAACAATAATCGCTAAAACACCAACATACATACTAAGCTGATTGCACTGCACAAGCCCTTGCACGTTAGTACCAAATGGGGCCGCTAGCCCTGACAGTACTATGATTGACTAGATGGCGCTGACCCCATTCCGACTTCGCGCTGTTAAAAATTTTCTAGAAAATAATGGGGTTGGGACGGGTTACTCCTCATTAGGTATATTTTACAAAACACCATTTGCAGCTTTTTTTGGCGTACCTCTCTAGCGCTAATCACGGAGCCACTAAGTTTGTATTCGTCGGAAGTTAGCGTTTATGATTTTATCTTACTCCCCTTTTTTAACGTTGGGGAAATGCGTTTTGCTAAACCACCGACGACATTAACTAGCTACTCATATAGGTACTTATTACAGTTATATTACAAATACGTACTATTTTTGCGCACCATATTCTTGGCGCACGAATAATTATGGAGGATTAAGTAGTGTAGGTACTCGTTTGTGAAATTTAAACACAAAAATAGTTCAACAAATAGATTTATTCAATACAAATTGTTGCAAAGGGTAAACCCTGGTTAAAACACTCTTCTATTTTACACTAGGCTACATACCATTGCTTGCATTGCCTTCAACAATTCCTAATCTAGGAATCTAAATCATTTATTCCCTGTATACACACCCTTATTTTCCTAATGCTTCTGTTTCATGGCATCCCTATTTACGTAATTGCCTTTAAGCGGGGATTACACTGCTCAGTTTGGCTAATGCGGTCGCCGAACTTGATTCTATCAACGACTGTCGTCTTCACATCACATTGGCCAGTCCGAGCGTCCGCCTACTGCGGTGACATACATAGGCGATTGCAGCGCAGCCGTCGGTCACCGAATCCGGCCAACCACCGTCGTCTCTGCACCGTTGCACATCGACTTAATCATAATGTACAGAATACCACAAATATAGTTACATCGGCAATCTTCGTCCACGCCGACGAGTGCTCACAAGTAGCGAATGAAATTGAACGTATGACCATTTCAATAAAGACCTTGTTGCACTATACGTAAGGTACAATATGCAATGACAGGTGCTATCGTGCTGTCCCACTCATGGCGCCAGACAAGATGGCGGGTGCCGGAGTAGCTGCCATCGCGCGCAAAGTTTTGGCCAATGGGCGTTGAAGATTTTACCCGCGCAAACGCTGCTGCCTTATGATTGGTTAAAATGATTTCAAAAAATGCTTTCTGTGCACCTGTGTACCTACATCGTTGTAACTTATATTTGAGGTACTACTGTAATTACCGGTTAGTTGTAGCCACAGTGCCAAACACGACCTGAACGACGATCTAGCCTAAGAACAATTTTAAGCGTCGTTACGGAAATAGCGCCTTTATTGCCACCGCTAAAGAGGGATCTCTTGCACATATAGCCTCATGTCGCCTAACGTGCAACAAACTATACCTACATTGCATTTCAATAGGACCTTTTATAAAACATAGTAAAGTTCCATTTACATTTATTAAAATTAAGACATTCAACCCTATTTTTCTAAGGATCATGATTCTAAATTTTTTGACCCATAATTGTATGGTGAACACGAGTATACATAAGTACAGTAGTGTAGTGTAGCTACCGTGAACCGCCAACTTCGTTCGTTCGTGTATCTCCCTTTCTCTCTCGAATACAAGTGCGATAGAGACAGAGATATACGAACGAACGAAGTTTGCGTTTCGCAGTAGACAGTTTACAGCATTATCATCAACATGTCAGCCGAAAGACGTCCACTGATGGAAATAGTCCTCCCCCAAAGAGTGCCAAAGTGACCATGGCGTTTACAGCACATCTAGAAGCATGGCCAGTTTCATGTAAAGGGTTTCTGCAAGCAACTGGACTTCACGTTTAATATGGCACTGTGGTATCCACACTAAACGCACAAAAAATCATAGTCATAAACAAAACAACTTATAAAATAAATAAAAACGCAATATAAGCTATAAGTATGAAACCACTCAGAAATCGAATCCATATCAAAAATGATAAAAACGACTTCCACTTGCATTTGTGTAAATATTTTAGTAAGTCATAATATTTTTACAATGACCAGTAACATACGTAACATATTTTATACACTAATTTATAAAACAAATGAAGGAATCAGTTTATGATTTGGCAGTGATTTCATATGATATACTTACTATAAATTAAAAAGTACCATGATTGCACAAATTACAAATAAGTATGTATATATTGTAGTAGGAGGGTTCCGTTAGCGTTAACTTATTCAGCGCCAATGGCGCGACATATGGGTTAGAGCGCTACGGGTGCTTTTCGCTACTTATGGAGTTTAAACTGCTACGAACTATGGCGTAGCGCTACGAGCGTAGCGTGGCGGTGAATTACTTAACACATTCGTTGTCCAGAATCGCTACGCTAGCGTAGCGACGCTCGTAGCCGATCCCGTGGTTTTCCTCGTATGTAGCGGAAAGCGACTACGGCGGTCTGACGCATATGTGTCGTCATGGGCCCTGAATGGGACCTTCACTGCCAGGAACCCGCCTAGCGGGCGCCTACGCCGTAGTCGCTTTCCGCTACATAAGAGTAAAACCTCGGGATCGGCTACGAGCGTAAGCGCGTAGCTATTCATAGCAATGAATTTGTTGATTGATTTTTTTTTTACAATTAAGTACCCTATCAATATCACCAAATTATTTATGTGACGATTTTGATGCGAGTACGCGAGTTGATATAGAAAAGGAAAGAATATACCCGATGACTATGATTTCTTATTTACAAGATTTAGAATATGCTAATCTACCACAGCCATTAGCAGTAATCCTTATTCTATGTTATGTATAATTTTTATGTCGAACACACATAAAAAAGTAAAAAAGGCCTTGCAAGTATACAATAGTATACAAATGGCATTTGGAACTTTCCTTCCCACATACACGTGGAAGATTGTATATAATATATCTAATATATAGTATATCTATAATAAGTACCACTCATTCAATAAGGCACGAACATTAACTAGCAAACCTTTGAATATTATAAAATCACTCTTTGCATATCGATATGCAATTATTATTACAACAATGTTAGGTATTATAGTCTTAAAATATGTAGGTACTACAAACCTACTAAATTAAGTTTTAACACTAGGGCTCATGCGATCTTTAGGTACATCATTGTAAATAGAAAAAGGTTATCCAAAATGTTTATATGAATTACTCACAATATTTTTTCTATAAATAAGTTCCTGGCTTCATTCATTTCCATAGGTAGGTAATGATTTCTGACACACATTTTTTAAAGCAGTTTTACAAACGTGTTTTTATCAAAATCGTAATAGTTGTAAAAAATATAAACTATTAGCTATAGGTTACTGTAGTTGGGTACTACGTGGAAGACGTCAGACGAGTCTTTTCGAGACTTCTAGTGTTTTCTGTAAGTACAAATCTATTCTTAACCATAAAGTACGTTTTGGCTTCAAATCATATACACTAACTGGACTGCCAAAACTGCGCACTAAGATAAATATTTCGATATTTGTACTTTCTAAATCTAATTCTATATTTAAATGCAAGATCTGACTTAACTGAGCCATCGCGAGTCACTTTCACCGTTGCTCGTGCAGTTTTGTCCAATTCTACTGGGAATGTTTCTACTAAAGAATTTCGTATTCGAGGTATCGTCCGATATTTACATCATAATTAACAGCTTAATTTGTACGTTCATTCTAGCACGTCGTTTGAGATTCTTCTGCGTCTCAAGCTGACCGCTAGTGGACCGGGGTTTTGGCACCATGTCTTTATTGAACCGAAATCGGCGTATTGTGGTCCTGAGTGGTCCTGGACGGATCAGACTTTGGGGGGCGGTGTGGCGAGCTTCGCGCGTTCCTGCTCCCGCCGGCTGAGGTAGTCGATGGGGTAGCAGAGCACGGCAGAGAACACCAGGAACGCGCCAGCCACGTAGAACGGTACGACATAATCGTTCGTCATGTCCTTTATAGCGCCTGGAACAAAACAAACGAATCAGTTTCACGTCAGGTACTTCACCGTAGGAAGTTGAAGCGAAATCCTCCAATAGGAATACCTACAAGCTACAAAAGGCTGCTTTTTATATTTCGGGTTTGGAGTAAATTATTAGAGATTCCATCAGAGGGCTTTTAATGTTATAAAAATTAGTTACACGAAACTAACTTTAAAAATGACGAGTCCTAATGGTTGATAACTTGATACAATTAGCTGTTGTTTTTTGACATTGTCCTAATATATTTTTCACCTCAGCAGCTCGAACAAGCATATTTTGCTGCGTGAAAACAGTGTGCAAAATGCGATTTTGCTCACTCCGTGAGACAAAGTAGCTTTTTAATTTTGGTGCGGAGCACTGACATTTCGTCGTATGGGGTCTATTACAAGTTCAGAATATTTGAACTTTAGTAGCACTGTCCCTTTCATTCCAATACGAAAAAAGAAAATGGCAGACATAGGTTGATTCATAGTTCGACCATCGAATTTCAAAGTAGACCCCCCAAAAAGCGGATAACACACGTTCGAAAACTATCAAATTAACAAGTTTAAATTTCCAAAATAATTATAGGTACAAAGGAATTTTAAATTGAAGAATATTTTAATAAAAGATCTCAGAATAAACTCCGTTTTTCATAACAAATAGGTAAACATGAATTTTATTATGCTAGCTAATTAATAATTCTAGTTTAAACAATCTTAAACTCTATGAACGTATACTACAGATGCAGTTTCCGAACGCAAGCGCGGGGCCCCGCCCCTTTTAAAAAGTTGCGCGCTGTTAATTTGTTTGAGATTTTATTATGTATATTCTTCGTCATTCTTGCGTTATTGATATTCAAATATAAAAACAACTGGGATAAATCAATTCTCTATCTAACTAGGAAATATAGTGAAGTCAGTGACGTGACGAAGGCAGTATTTTAACATTTTTAACAACAGTATACTACGGCTAGTTTTTGATGTGCACGCGAGATACACGTAATATGCTAATGTGTGCCCTTGTGATAATGATAAATATTTCCTAAATATCTCGAAGATATGAGTCAAATCTGTGAATTTTAATAATAACACGGTTAGTTTTTAGTGATGTGTTAGTGTCACGCGACACTTGTATACTTAGATAGTGAAATATCCTTTGGTTTCTCGCGCCTTGTCTCGCCTTTCTAGTATTGAATAACGGCGCGACCGGCGCTGAGGAGCTTGTTTTACAAGCAGTAACTAACGCCTAATTAAGTTTTCTTCCTTAATAATCTTGAGACGAATAGGTACGTGATACTATGATATATTTTTGATGTGAATATGTTCTCACTGCTGAGGTGAAAAGTTGTATGTGTTACTCGACAGCAAAGTATTTGCATCTCGTGCTTTTGAGTCCTTCGCTGCGCTCAAGATTCAAACTTTGAATCACTCGCTACGCTCGTGATTCAATTTTAGAATCTTTCGCTTCCTCAGGACTCAAAATTAGCACTCGCAGCAAAAACAAACTTTGCTCTCTTGTTGCACAAATAACTATTCTTTGTTTTTAGACAGCATGATAGAAGTTCTTGTTATCGTGAAATATAGAATAAATAATACAATCTTATCAAAATAAATTAATATTATGGAAAAATCTTACACAAATGGAACTACCCCCATAGTAACCTCAATAATGCTGTGATAATAAGAATAATGTGATCATTGCACGGTGCAAGGACTCTTATGCGATTTTCATTACATTGCGGGGCTGCGGGCTATCGAAATACGATGAATTCCAAAACCCTGCAATGGAATAAAACTCGCATGCGAGTTGTTGCACCATGTAAATGGCGCTTTATGATGGGTAGGTACCTATCTATTCGGCGACGATATATACGTATAAAATACTTAAATACATAGAGAACATCCATGGACTCAAGAAATACCGTGCTCATCACACAAATATTAGCCCTTATCGGGCGGGACTAAACTATATTTATAAATATGAATGCAATACATTAAAAGATTATATGTGGACTTACTTGCGATTGGAGAACCCAGCAACGCGCCCAAGCCTTGGAACAGTAGGAAGAGCCCAAAGCAGTTGGTGAGCTGCTCCAACCCGATGTATTCCACCACCAAGATCGACCGGAGCGACGCGAAACAAGCTGCAAATAATATACATTAGTAAATCCTCATATTTTGTCATAGTTAATAAGAAATTTAAAAAGATATTTGAAGGATATCTTACCGACGGAAAGACCGAACAGCGCGCAATATGCGAACTGGAAAACCGGATGGAAGCAGTAACCGCTGAACATAGTCGCGATCCCGCCCGCCGTTAGCGCGATATTGTTCAGCCACAGCGGAGACACTTTAGGCATCGACGACACCAGCCCGCATGCCATACGGCCCACAATGTTCGCCACACCGATCGCAGACACCAACATGATGCTAGTTGTAGAGTCCATACCGCCTTTGTCCTGCGCCCTCTCTGTCACGAAAACGAAAGGCACGAAGAAACCCAGCATCGTGAAGAAACCAGACACAGCCAGAATGACGAAGGTCGGTGATCGAAATAAGCTGACGTCCAACATGGTCGCGAGCGTCCGCTTCACCGCTTCTGGGCATAGTCGGCATTTACCCGAGGATTCTTCTTGAGTGTCTTCCTTTGTCGGCACGTGAGTGACAGCCATGTGGTAACCGAGGGAATTTCGAGACGTGTATTGGGGCAGTCTGATCAAACTGCCGCTGAAGAAAATGTCGTCTCTGTACAAAGGCCTAGCGATTAAATCGGCGTGAGAGTGGCGAGGCCTAGGTTCTCTTTGTATAACTTTGATAGGGGCGCTGATAAGCGGTTCAGTGTTGTCAATGTTGCTGTTGGAATCGTCTTCATCTTTTTCAGCGACAGGGCCTGTGATGAACATAGGTCTATTTCCAAGAGTATTCTTAATCGTTCCAGCGGTTGCCGATGACCGTCGGCTTAGATGGGAGTTGCTTCCTCGGAAAACTTCCTCGGCGGTTGGGTACCGAGTGTTGTTAGCGACTCCGACCCACGTGTGAGGACTAACTTTGTTGCTGAACCTCATTTCAGCCGGCATTGAGATCCCGGAGTCTAGCTTGCTGTGTAGTTTGAGCATGGAGTTCAGCTTTTCTACGGCCTCTTCGTGTCGACGAGCAACGTCGTCCTCGCCGGATTGATCGCCGAGCGCCACTCGGACCGGTTTGATGGGTCTGAACAGTGATCCGAAGAGTATGCAGAGGAGAACGAATCCTAGAACAGAACGACGAAAATAAATACTGTCTTCTTCAATTGAGCGTTTTTAATATAGTGCGTACTCAATCTCCTTTATTTACCTCCATGGATAATAATGGTGACCCTCCATCCGTAGACACGTACGAGGTAGCGAGTTAGCGGCGCGAAGGCGAAGGTTCCGACGCCAGAGCCACACAGCGCTATGCCGGTGGCCAGCGCCCGCCAGCGCTCGAAGTAGAACCCAACGATCAAGACCGCTGGCATGTATATCATGCAGAAACCGATACCTGGCAACAAGGGCTTAGTTTTAGATATCTTTGTGTACTAAAAGCGAGCGATTTAAGATTAAATTTGTGTTTTTTGTAAAACTGTTAGTGTGTAACTCCTTCGCTAATTTAACACACCTCCAATAACGCCGTAGACCAAGTACAGGTACTCGACGCTAGTCGCAAAGTACGAGAGAGCGAAAGCGACGCTGCTAATCACACTGCCCACGATCGTCACCACTCTGAAGCCATATCTGGAACAAAATGCTTTATTGAAACGTCTTTCTGAACGTTCCTGTCCTGTGTTGACATAATATATAATTAAGTTAGGCACATCAGTTGGCAATGTGGGCATTTCAGTCCCCATACTTATTGACGCAGTATCGGTTGGAAAAGAGTAGAATGTTTTTTCTTTATTCAATGCACACTTTTGTGTGCCTTATTACAATGGAATAAGTTGCAAAAATGTAGATACACAAGTATTTTTGACGGCAACCGTAGGTATCTACTTAAGAGAAAAATAGCTTACTTGTTTGCTAAGGCCGAAACGAAGGGTCCCGCCAGCAGGTAGAATCCGGCCATCAGGGAAGATATTGGCGCCACCTGACCATCAGTAGCCTGAAACAAGACAACAATTTTACTATTAGAATTCATACTAGTATAAGGCAGTAAGGAAACGCAAGGAGAGCACTTAAGGGAATAGGATTAAACGGAAATTAGATAAAAGTATAGGATGTAACTATACGAGAAGGATGACGCGAGGTGCAAAAGGGACGGGTCCGGAATGCGATATGACGGATCCGTATATTTATTTATATTGGGAGAACCAACAGCTACAAAAAAACGGTAGATATAGGTATCGATAAAATACAAAAAGCCAGATTCCTACTGATAGCATCAAAGTAAGTAAACATTTGTGATATCAGATTTCCTAACTAGGGGTTACAACATGTGGATTAGATATTCTAGATTAAGCTTCCTATATGCATCCTCGTAGCTTTTCAATACGAGGAAGTTTTCAATTCGCATAGAAAATATTGACGGCAGTCACTGTGGGCTTGGCCGAAACCGGCCGTGGACCTCATAGTTTTTTGTTGATTTAATGCGTCTCAGAAAAAGTGACATGTGATTTGGAATCTCCATTTCCTGTCCGACGAAGGCTCGTCCAACGGGGAAGTCCGGTCGACTGCTTCCGACATCGCACCCTACTGACCTTGGTCACACGTCATACTCTTAAGTAACTTTCTCATCCTCGCACACTTGTAGATATCGTTTTGAAAAGGGAACGTTATTACGCACTTTTCAAGGTTGTTTTTACTAAATTTCATTCAAGTTAAGAGGTTGTGAAAGTGAATAGTGAATACTGGCCGATCACTGCACTTTTCTGTAATATAAACGGTAGGAAATAAACAAATGACGCGCGCATTGAGAAGTCGGAATTAAATGCGCCTGTTTATTACAGTGTGCATTACGAGTTATTTTCCATTATTGCGATTGCTACTTTAGATAACTACTCAGGAAATCATTTTAACTTAAATAAAAAATACTCTTAGGACATCTATACACTAGCTTAAGGAGTTCAAGCTTAGCATAGGTAACAGGTACGTACC
Organism: Epinotia demarniana; assembly: GCA_945867215.1. Lineage (NCBI taxonomy): Eukaryota > Metazoa > Arthropoda > Insecta > Lepidoptera > Tortricidae > Epinotia > Epinotia demarniana. Next base: position 18,097,773 of record OX244272.1, on the reverse strand, counting down.
TACCTACTATTTTTAGAAACCAAACCTACCACCCTACTTAATGTTTTATCAGTATAACGGTTGCTCGCATGTCGCAACGTCCGTCAAATTAGTAAGTAGTACAGTTTCATTTAGAAATACATTTCGGAGTTTTATTTTACAGGCGTCGGATTCAAATGTTGTAGAGCCATCCGAAATGCGTCTAGGAGGACCTTTGGGGGGTTTTACTCTGTGCGAGTCCGACATAACCTTCGCGCTATCCCCGTGGCGTGGAGGTAACCATAACGAATTTCCCTGCCATAAAAAGTACATCCTTACATTTTCAGACAAAGCCATATTGTGGAAGGCCTAGTCAAGAAGCATACACAAAGATGGGAGCGTTGGTATTATCAGTAAGACCACGGAATATAAAAGACCTTATATCAAAGTAATACGAGGGAATTTCGAATGATTGTTTACAAAGTTAAGTCTGGGTAGCCGCCGTCGCCTGGGTACCGTAACTTATAATGGTCAAGACTCTACATACAACATTATAGTATAATAGCGTGTTGTGTCTAGACGTGCGGTACAGTCTAGCTCACTTATAATATAGTATTTGACTTTTTAGGGTTTAATACCATGAATGAACAAAACGGAACACTTTTAGAATCATCTCGACATACGGACACCTCTTGCCCAGTTGCCCTGCTACCCAGTTTGGGGAGTAATACAAGGTAGCGATCATGCAAATAGGTACTCAAAATAAATACCAAAGGCCAATCATACTATAATCGATCTGGTCACAAATTGAGCTAAGCCTGTACCTACCATATAGAATTCCCCAAGATTTAATTAGGTATCCCAATATTTTATTCAACTGTGAAGGAAGTGTCGATGTATGATTAAAACTACCTCATTATAGGCAGAGAAATGATATAATTGATAGGAAATGTAACTTTTCCTTGGTCTCAAAGTCTTAATCTTAATTAAATAGGGCGCAAGGGTTAAGTAATTTTAATTACCTATAGACTTTTTACCCGACTCGGAAGGAGGATTATGTTTTTCGAGCGTACCTTTGTGTGTATGTGGTGGGAATGGAAACTGGACATGAAAATTCTATTTCACGGACTACACTCTAAACAGCTTGATGGATTTCGACATGTGATTCCACTTAGTCGTGAGAGTGACGTAAGCAGATTTCAAAAAGGAGTTGGCTTATTTGAATAATCTTTTGATTTCACTTGTTACTTGATAAAATATTTGTTCAGATGTCGATATCGAGAGCTTTGTTAAGGCGCCGGTTCAGCAGGGTTCAGCGAAGTTAATCGAACAGTGTTTTTGAAACAATATAATGCGTCTGTTTATAATAATATGGTTTAAAAAAAAATACGAATAGTCTCTAATCTTGAGGCTTTTCTGCAGGGAAATCAGTGTTTAGAAACATGATTAAGCATTTTTCGCTCTATAGAAAAAAATCACGAACATAGGTCTAAAAGGGTCTAAAATACACTTAAAATATTTATTACAAATTATGAACAAAAGCTAAAAATACTAAAATGGCTTCTAAAAATCGGCAATGTCATGTTTGAGGGAAATCAGTGTTTACTTTTTTATTTATTTAAACGGCCAAAAAATTAAAATTAAAAAACATGATTTCCGCGCTTCCGAGCACGCACTTCCATCTCGCTCACGCTATGCTCAGTGAGAGGGAGAAAAGACCATGAACCTACGGCGCCTTAAGTTGCTTCTGCATTGGCGAGAGGAGGCGAGGATTGAAATTTCGGACATGAAACAAACGATATTTCATACAAGTCCAATTTGATCGGTGCGAGGAAGCGCGAAGACTAATGCGGTTTTACCAGGCGTTTTTTTTACCATTTTCGACCGCGACTGTACAGGTACACTCACTTGCCCCGTGTGTGGTCTAAGCACTTGTGTAGGCTAGGTTTGTGTTAACGGGAACCCATTCCGCAGTGCATTCCGAGCGCAACCACCTACCTATATGGAAAGCTTTCGAGCGCGTCACTGCTAGCCAATCCACTTGTACGAAAAGTATGAATCATGTATTTTTACGTCACACCTGGCCATAATGCGAGATTTACTGCACGCTGCGCGTACGGGAAAACTCACATTGTGGCTAGGTGAAGACGTAAAATTTTGTACTCAACACGGGCGGTAATTCGTAAAGCCCCAGAGCGCATATTTATGGCCCTCACCTTCGGTTCGGGCCACAAACACCTGCGATCTGGGGCATTCACGAATTCACCGCCCTAGTTACGTAATATACTATTACCCGCCTGTCCCAGAAGGAGGGTTATGTTTTTCGAGCGTATGTAAGTATGTTTGTCTGTGGACAAGCAAATTATATTTCACGGGCTACATTCCAAACATCCTAATGGATTTTGGCATATAAGGTGTCGTTAGATTCCCCATAAATCCCATAATCGTGGGCATAAAATATGTTCCAGTGCCACTTTTAGCATAAATGGGGGAATAAAAGATCGACCAATGTTATATCGCCGCGATAGGTTGCTACTAGCCCATCGCCCACAACACACTTCAACCCTGCTCCCTTTGTCGATTTATAAGACATCAACGGGAAGAAAGGGGATGGTGACAGTCTAACACCACACCACACGGGGACACTCAATTTGTTAGTTTTTGAATGTTTACTTGCTCATCATAGAGACATTACATAATAATGAAATTTCTATGGCGTACTAAAATCAAATATAAAATAGAGCCATGCTTCTATACCGACCCTGCTTACGACCTTATACGTGACTTGTATCGAGCCTAAGTCTAGGCCATCTATACCCTATCTGGCATTTATCGATCGATCTAAACCGAGGGAGAAAAGCTTTAAATGATAAGCTCCTAGTGCTCATAAATTGATCGTCTAGACTCCAAGAAATAGCGGTAGATATATTATAAGGTACTCAGATAGCTGACGTAGCCCACACAGCTGCTGGGCCGGGCACGTCTGCCGCATGCCAGAAGCGTTGTGGGCTACAATTACCACCAAGTGGGTCCCACATACGAATACGGCGTCTCGGTCGACCACGTAGGAGATGGCGAGACGAGCTTGACGTCTTTGACCAAGACTGGTGGGAGTCTCCCAGGACAGGGATGTGTGGAAGAAAAAGAGGGAGGCCTTTGCCCAGCAGTGGGACACTTGAGGCTCTTAATATAATAATATATATATAATAAGGCTCTCCGTCGCGTACACAGCCACACATAATACACAAATGTACCTATGCACTACCATACAACGTGTCACTGTACCCACGCCTAAGCAAATGCCCAGTGGGGTGTAATGCGATGCTTGATTGGTAATCAATAATTTAATTGATAAATTAGATGAGAGCATCATTGATTTCTTGCTGCGCTACTGAATGTCTATTAGAGAAGCATAACAATTGTGATTTTTAAGTATTTATTTTGGTGTGCACTTGTCACACATTAGATTATCATGGGCGCAAGCGCACGCGCCGAGTTCAAACCCGATTATTTTTCAATATGTCTTAGACCCCTGTCGAAAGTAGAGCATAGAACCTGCGACAACCGTCTTTTTAGACTAATATTCTTATCTACCTTATCCACTACCTTCTCATAACAAGCACAGAATAAGTAGGTTCAAGTAGCAAATTAGTGTGGTGTGGGACCTATTAACCCCTCCTAGTGTTATGTACCTACCTACTAATTTACACATAATACACCACACTAATTTGCTGCTGGCGACTACACATCCAGTCGACTTTGTTACATTTGTCATCCATACTAATATTAATTATTCATGCGAAAGTGTGTCTGTCTGTCTGTCTTTCTGTTACCTCTTCACGCTTAAACCCATGAACCGATTTGGATGAAATTTGGTATAGAGATAGTTTGAGTCCTGGGGAAGGACATAGGATAGTTTTTATCCCGGAAATCATCCCCTAAGGGGGTGAAATGGGGGGTGAAAGTTTGTGGAGCTACGATATAACCAAGTTCCACGCGGACGGAGTCGCAGGCAGAAACTAAAGCTAGTACATAATATGGCATTTTCAAAAGACCATAGTTAAATTGCATACACTATTTTTATGTCAATTTTCCATTGGTAGAGACCACGGAATTGCTGGACTTTTCATTTATTACAAGTATATAGGGTACACATAGCTAACAACTGTAGAACCGTAGCGTCAATGAATAAACGATTGTATGTTTTATTCACAATTCGCTGACTATATTAGGTCATAGCAAATCGCTTCACCAATTTTATGACGATTTTTGGCATGGAAATTTTTTATAGCAGACAAACCGGTTTATACACGGCATAATAAGTTTACAACATATTTTTTACATTAAAGAGGAAAATACTGTACAATTCTAGCTTTGTTTATTTTTATTTAGGGGTAAATTCCAGACCCTTTAGCGATGGACATTCATCCTCATATCGTTATTCCGTAGTGCCCCTAAATGAACCCGGGGTCCGCTTTGACACCTAATCCCAATAGTTGGCATATAGGCACTAGTTTAACGAAAGCGACTGCCATCTCACCTTCCAACCCAGAGGGAAAACTAGACCTTACTGGGATTAAACCGGTTTCCTCAAGATGTTTTCAGTCACCGAAAAGCTAACGGTAAATATTCCTGAAAACTCATTGGTATAGGTACGACCGCCGCTTGACAGCCGCATGCCTTAACCAATAGGCTACCGTACCTTTCCACTATAGGCTACCTTAGCTATTGTTCCGTAGCGATGGACATTGCCTATATTTTCGGACACCTAGCAGTTATAAAGGATATAAAAGGGGTGGTCAATAATTTCGACGTAGAAGGTTGATCGACTGCACTTTCGGCACTTTGCAGTGAATTATCGAACTGAAGTCGCTCTATGACATAGGGTGATTATAGCTGAGCACGCCGGTCGAGTCGGCTCTCATAATTTGCATTGCAAACCGTGCAGGGTCAAGAATGCAAGCGTCTACTGATTTACGGCGGAGCCAGACCGCGCACAGTTCATTGACATAACTGTTTCCTGAGGAAATAATATTATGTATTATCTATACAAATAATGGTTCAGGCATGCGGATGTCAAGCGGCGGTCGTGGGTTCGAATACCGGCTCGTACCAATGAGGAACTTATGTACGGATTATTTACCGTTAGCTTTTCGGTGAAGGAAAACATCGTGAGGAAATCAGTAAGGTCTAGTTTTCACACTGGGTTGGAAGGTCAGATGGCAGTCGCTTTTGTAAAACTAGTGCCTGTGCCAAATCTTGGGATTAGGTGTCACAGCGGACCTCGGGCTCCTTTAGGGCTCAACCGGGAATAACGCTAGGAGGATGACTAATATAGTCTATTCTAATAATAAAGAGGTAATTCTGTGAAACGTAAGTTTGTAGTAGGGGTAGTTCACTGAAACGAACTAATCTTCCAAATCTTTCTTCAGTATATAGAATATAATGGACCTAGGAATAGACATAGGTGTTGTTTCCGACGGCTCCACCTGGGTTCTTTGTAATAGCCGGGCAGAGCTAGAGTTGTTCTATAATATTTTGCGTAATAATGAATACATCTCGGCTCTTTGGACAATATAAGTAGGTACCTGTGTCAATAAATATCAATTAAGTTTGAATAATCAATAACTGAGTCGGCTGGGGTAATATATTTTTTTCTATCGAACATATGTTAAGCAATCGTGTTTTCGCTTATCAACAATATAATCCAACAATAACAATAGTCAACAAACATACCTTTATCCGATAATTATTTTTGACTTCCAATTTCTAGTTCACGCAGTATTTTAACTTTGAAATACTTACATAAAATCGATTATTTCATCCCTGATGGCATGCAATTTCAATTCAATTCCCGTCTCGCTTTCCCAATCTAAAACAGCTCAAGAGACTTAGAATGTACTAGAACTAACTGGTAATTAAAACAGTAATGTGGTAGGTACTTACTTATCTATTCGCGACTAATAGATAAACGAGAATAGATATCTCTACGAATCATTAAAACAAATGCCTGTTGTATTTGAATTGCATGTTTCGTGTTTCCTACGCATGCGCGATGCATTCATTCATGTCTACCATTATGCCCAAAGAAAAAAAAAGCAGTAAAATGTATGAAATCCGTACTAAGTTAGGGCGTTTTTCTTTTAAAGCTGAAATTCTCGTGGTGATCATTAGCTAACATGGACGGAAACTTTACGAATACATTTACTGGTTCTGTTATTAGCAATGCAAAGATTTTATGGCGGTGAATGAGAATTGGATAAAAATAACAGTTATCACAGAATAAGTGATAGTACTTGATATGTAACATTAAAATACCTACTTGCAGCAGATGTATGAACTCGCACTAATCACTAATCAATGTGCCAGCCAAAAGCCAGAAAAAGATAATAAATAAATATTTGAGGACAATCTTACACAAATCGACCTAGTCCCAAACTAAGCAAAGCTTGTACTATGGGTACTAGACAACGAAATAAGTACATACTTATATAGATAAATAGATACTTAAATACATAGAACACATCCATGACTCAGGAACAAATATTCATGCTCATCACACAAATAAATGCCCTTACCGGGATTCGAACACGGGACCTCCGGCTTCGTTAGGCAGGGTCACTACCCACTAGGCTACAGAGGTCGTCGATTTTTAGGAGACAGGCAAATAAGAAAACTAATGGTTCATGACATGAATGAAACTCTTCGGTTCAAGGGTGATCGAGGGATCCCCTCAATTCGACAAAATGATTTGTCCATTTGGTGGGCGGGAACTTCTTAAAAAGCTAGCCTAACCGGTATTCATAATTTCAGTTGACATAAGTCAGTTTGAGTCTACCTATAGGCTAGTTTTAGGCATATTTTGTACAGCAACGTCATCGTCACTTCTACGTCGTTTATGACCAGTCTATTTATTTATTAAAATTGGCATATTTAATTGGCGTAAATAGTCATATCATTGATCTGTTATTAACCGAACTTTGCACGATTGTCCTTGTCTCGCCATTAAGTAAGTACGTCACTTTCAGCAAAGCTCATATAAATTGGTTTGTTTTCAATCATGTCACGTAGAATTAATGACGTAATTGTAACTAATATCAGGGCCAGTATTTCTTCCGCCATTTTTGACCTCTTTGTCGTCACACACTTGGGAGTTGGGGGCTGTTCATGTATTACGTCGTTCGTGTAGAGTTCCATTCAAGGAATTAACAGGATGATGACAGCATCCTGTTAATTCCTTGAATGGAACTCTTTAAATGAGAGAGAGAGGAGGGGGTCAAAATCGTCAAAAAACAATGACGCAATGTGTGGGCAAGCCCTTGACAGAGTGGTCACATCAGGGCTGTTATGAGGTATGCACTCATGCGCCGCACCCCACCCGTCACATTTAAAAAAACTAAACCGAGGCAAGCTTGACAATCCATCGCCATTCCTCCCGTACTGTAGCTCTTGTAAAATCAATATAAAAGACATATGTAAACAGTTTTTGCCTTATTTCAACTGAATATACATATGGACGTTTTCTTTGAACCATAAAGAAAATACGTCATATGGGCAATAGAATCGAATAGTAATAATTACATAAAAAATGCAAACAAACAAAAGTAGGTACCTTCTTGACACATTTTAATGATAGCGCACAGCCTAGCTCATCTTTGTAACTGTTAATGATTACCATGGCCGACTTGCTTCTCGATAATTTGTCAATTTCAGTGTTACTTATTCATGGTTCAAGCATAATATTCGACTTTCCGTTGACAGTAATTCCTGTCATCCCTTAAAAGTGAGTACATTGGCCACATTTTCCGTTACAGTTGTAATATGCAGTTTTTTGCACAAAAGTTTGATGAACTCTCATATTTATTTAATCGTATGGCATACATTATTTTCGCCTTTAAAGTTTGTCACTCTTTAGTACCACCCAGGGGATACGTGCATGAACTCTAACTTGGAAATGGTTAGAAATATTATCATACTTAATTTGGAAAATTGTAAGCACTACTAAACGCTAAACTATCCTCCTCTTGCGGGAAACTTCATCTTTCCGTTCCACGCTGTATATTCGATGTCGACATCCGTACAGTACAGCCCGTCCAACGTATCTGTCGTAACGTAACCTAACCCGTGCGCTAATTTTGTGTGAGAATAGACAACCCCATTTTTTACATTTTTGATTTCAATTCAAACATACAATCTATTTCGAACTTGAAGAATTATTTATTTATTTATTTATTTGCCACACTTACAACTATTTTTACAGGAGCTAATCCCAATACAATAGTGTAACTATTTGCACGATTACGTTAGTACTAACTATATCTAAACTATATCACTACGCATATAACACAATATAAACAATGTAGACCTTGTGAATTCATTCAGAGAACACGAAAACAAATCATATCCTCTGCTATTAGGTTAAGGGTCCGCACAGCTCGCGTCAGAGGCGCCATGTTGAGTAGGTTGGTGCGCCCGCGCGGCTCGGCGAGCAGCCGCGGCCGACGGCGGCGCCACACGTACCTATCAGGGACATATATACGAACACACCTTAACACCTGACTGTTGCATGTTTTACCCCTAATCAACTCAAAAATGTATTTGACCAGGCACAGTTCTCTGCGCACCCGCAGCTCGTTGTACCCCACCATACCCAGTACCTTATTAAGTAGACGAAAGGTAATGGCAACTTTAAATAGTCGGATTTTTATTTTTATTGTGTCATTGTGGGGACACGGAGTGATGTGATGTGTTTGTTCCTACGCGAATCAATTCTTTTGTTTAAACCGCCAAGGAATGCGCTTTGCAGTTGTGCGTTCTCTAAAACGACACCATTGTGAGATCTTAAAATAAATAGACGCCAGCACAGTTAGATCTTGGGTCGCCGCCAGACATATTACAACACTCTTACCACACAGAATACTATTAAGAGTGCGTAATGCAGATGCTGACTTGTTTATAGTAATTTTATCAATAAATAAACTCACTTTCGCAATAACAACTGTAGATTTCCCACGCGTGTTGGGTTAGTACTGGAATTAAGCTGGTTTTCCACCGGAGGGGCGAGACGAGACGAGGCGAGGCGAGAATTGAAATCGTATGAGAATGCCTATTTCCACCGCGCACGCAAACCTTTTTCAGGCCAGCTGGTGAAAAATGACAATCGAATGCAGAATGTCAGTCCTCGTACAAATCGAGATTTATGTTAATTATGTGGTTGATATAATTCCTGTGCCTGAAAAGAATTCTATTTCTCTGAAAAATTACGTCGGTTATCATAACCAACCTATAAACAACAGAGGGCAAAGAAAAGGCAACTGATATCTTGAAACGACTAATTTTAGATACGCTTATAGCAGCAACTAAGTATACTGTAGGTATTGTGTGCTATAAGAAGACTTGGTTTTCTTATTGCTTGTTTATGTCGAAATCACTCGACCTTTATTACTTAATAGATCTCTTATACCCTGCAATGCAATTTGTATACCCATATATTTTCTGTAGGTAATCTGCACCCATATTTCCACTCCACCGAATGAAACGAAGATTTATTTATTTAAACTTTATTGCACAGAAGAAAACTTATCGTACGAAAGGCGGACATAATGCCATATGGTCTCTACCCGAAAGATTCAATGTGATATACACATTTTTCCGTCTAAATTGTACTTGTGACCCGAGTTCCTGTTAAATACCCCATGTATTGTATTAGTCCAATGATACATAATGTATGTCTACGTCAGACATACTATACGGGGACTGTGAACGGGTTAAATCTGCGAGTTAATTTAGTAACACTGTCTTGCTGTTTCTGGATCGGTATGTCGATACATCTCGCGCCTGACTTTGCATCGACGGCCATTGGCCTCAACGAATGTGCTTGCACACGTAATACGAGTATATGCTAGGGTTGCTAGCTGCTAATCAAACTTTTTTTAGACCAAACAGCTAATGAGGAAAATACACGCGTGTCATGCGACATCAGTTAAGCTGTTTGTGAAGTTGCTGAAGATTTTCCGGTCACGATATAAGTCACTACTCACTAGATACAAATTTTAATTTAACCCTGATGTACCTGAATGAGACTGTACTCATGTGTTATGAGACTTAGACAGTAAGTATACAGATGTCGTGAGCCACAATTCAACGCTTGCAAATCTCTAAATCAAGGTGATACAGAATCATTAAGTAAATGTGGTAGACGACAGAAAAACCAAAGCTATAATCCACAAACGCGAACGTCAAAACTGGGCTGTTATTCGCTACGCGCTAATGCGGCTCACATAGACCTCTACCGCTTAATTACTATTAATGCATCGCGGTGTCAAGATATATTTGTCGGTGACTGTTGAGGTGAGCTTAAAACGAGTTACGGAATAGGGGGGCTGGTCACAACACAAGCTACATAATAAAGTCCCAAACCGATTTGTGGAATTTTTGATTTCTATTCCAACCTAATTTATGTAATCGTGTAACCATTAGGTAGTTTTGCTAGTTGATATTCCGAAATAATGAAGCTGTCTAATTGTTAAGGTATATATACACTACTTTCAACAACATAGAAAATCATTGCATCTTGTAGACAATCGGATAGTTACCATGCCACCAAATTATCAGGGATAGATATACCATATTTTTGTTATTCAAACGTAAAAAAATACTTTTTTGTGAGGTGACCCTAACGAAAGCAGTCGCAGTACTATTCCAATGTCAAGTCGATGCGAAGCGGCGTAACTTGCGCAATTAATTGTCTGCCTTTGGCTTCTTTGACGTTACTAACTCTGAATAATCAAATAAGGATAATATGACTTCTGGACTTTTAGGCAGGCTGTGTGATCATCGCATCGGCGCCATATTTAAGAAGACACACGGCGATTTTTTGTCGCTACAAAGCGCTCTTCTAAAGCGATATAAATACAAGTATCAAGGCCTACGCGCGGTAGTCGCGTCGCGTATTAGTGAAACGCGCGATTGTATCGCTGTAAAATGTCGCCGTGTATAACCGTTGTAACGTTTTTGTATTCGATGCAAACCGCCCTCAATCGCGACTTAGGTAGCGATTGGAGAGATGTGGTGAACTAAAAGGCGTTTCATACAAATGACACTAAGGGGTGTATTGCAGAACTTTTTTCCATTGTGTAACGGTAATTACCCATACATTTAATATGGGTAACTTTACACAAAATGGAAAAATAGTACCTAACTACCTACATTATTGTCGAAGCAAGGGAAGTAGGCAATTGCTAGCTGAGTATTAATTTTAAACGGACGACCTTGGGAGTCCGTTTAATTTAATACGAAGCCAGCAAATGTCCTTCCAGCTGAGACAAATATAGTGCTTTTCTCAAAATTTGTGCAAGAAAACAAAAATATACTTTTTGAAAATGATAAGGCATGCATTTCTTCTCGCCGCTTCAAGAAATTGTCGTACGCCTTTTGATATCTGTCTTTTGGCGTTGCAAATTACACTTAACAAATAATCAATAACTGAGCTTGCAGCTTCTTTTAAATCTGGAATCATGTATGATATAAGTCATTTTTCTGTATTTTCCGTAAAAGCAATTAGCCACTGTATGTTAACAGAATATTTTTTGCATTGCCGCCTTTTAATTTATTTTAATAATAAGTTGGAAGTGTATTTTTCTTCCGAAAACGCCAGAAGTTATCTGAGATAACTAAAAAGTCGCGATAAGTCTCAGCTACAGATTTTCCGTTTTGGCTGTTTAGAACCTATGCCTTTTATTTATATGGCGGTTTCAACTTTTTAAAAAGTTTGTACCACGATAAATAAGGGAATTCGTATGCAACATTATAGCCAAGCAAAATCGAGCCGGCAAGGTTTTTTATTTATAAAATTTTGACTAACCATAAACTATGCACTTCACGTCCTGATTTTTTACCAATAAAGTCAACATTGCCGATGATTTTTGAGAAAAAATAGATTAAGAGAATTATGTTCAATTTTTTTGCAATCTACCACCGTCTTATCTCCAAGTCCCGAACCAGTCACGGGATATTTGCCATTGCCGTATTTCATCAAATAAGTAATTTGGCTGTACCGGGAACGCACACTTTACATATTCGATATTTATGACAGCTACATCATAATAAATGCGTAAAGCACCATGCTTACATTATCTGTTAGAAAAATATTTACAATTAATCACTATTTAAAACAAACAGTGTAGACTTAGGTATCATTCTTTGGTAAAGTTGAGGTTAAAAATGTTTTCACTTCATCTCTATGAAATATTACATTCTGATATAGGTAGGTACCTATTTAATTGTGAAGCAGTACTTGTTAAAACAAAACTGACGAGATGGTCCTATGACGAGTTTTGTCTTACGTCAATAGAAACTTCAAGAGAAATAGTACTACATCTTGACATTGGTCCAAATAGTGTTTAGGAATTACATGATCGGTTACGGGAACGATGGAGTGAATGAATGAGTTGCGCCGTCGCCGGGGCCTTGGCCTTAGCGTTATGTTAATGATCGAGCATTGTGCCGTTCGGTCTAGATCCGCACAATTGTCTAGTCTTAATTATTAAGACTACAACCATGACAAGTTAAAGCGAGACTTATTGTTAAGCTGACTCTGTGGTACAAATGTTTACTTTTAAGTAATTAAACATCCTGGATTAGAATTTATTAGAAACCAGTTTTAAGCGACGCAAAATAACAATCTTAAGAATTCAGATGAACAAAAACTAAGTAACGACATTCGTTTTAAAAAGACGACGAGTAAGCAATGAACGCGAGACACTATTCGTTACGCTGCGTAGTAATGGCCATACATTAACATAAAAAGTGGCAAAAACGTTACTGATTCTTAAAAGTCCGATGACGCAATTAATATTGGCCTTCAACTTGATCTCTGTTCAGTTTTCGATGGCGAGAATCACAAACAAAATGATCATGGAGGTCGGGATCATAAGATCGTTTGGTACACGTCATTTTGTTACCAATTCTCCAAGAATTAATAATATTAATATGGAGGCCCGACTCTGACGCAAGCGACGCGAGGGTGTGGTTGGAGATGAAAATAGCTGCGCTCACACATGGTCGAGTAATGTTCGATTTTCGAATCTACTCATACCGTCAGTTAATTACAGTTTAGTTTGAACGCTTGACTGAAATACGAAAACACATCTTCGCCGGAGTATATTCACCTGTACAATCGCTAAATACTGTTTATATCACCAACTATTAACTTTTTCGTCATTGCACACGTGTTCGCTTATCGCTTCATAAACGACCAGTAGTCTATAATGAATAAATTTACAGTGATTATCATTGTCATGACCTCAACATTAACCTAACTTATGACAATCTGTTCAAAACCGGTCATTCAGTCAGATCATTTTACAGCTGCAACTTCGATTATTTTAATTGGCCAATTTGATTATAATATCGCTTCATAACTTATGCACGCGCACGGGACGTCTACTAAAGTAGGTAGATAATTAGGTACATTCTGCAGTTATCAAAGAAAAGTTTTATTCGCATATCTAAATGAGATGATTGTGAATTTAATTCGTGCACTAGTCGCCTGGTGACTGCAATACCTACGGCCACATCTCAAACGTATTTTACTTTCAAAATGTGTCCGTATTGCAGTCACGAGGCGCAGTATCTAATGAGACAAACACCACCATTATCTCTTTTTGATTTAGGATCTTAAAATATGAATTTACCGTTCATGCAGTTTGTGCTGCGTAATGCTGGTAAGTATCGTATGTGTCTACCTCTGCCTACATGTTATTGTTTTGTTTATTTTTGTAGCTTTCTCATTTGTGTGAGGTCTGCTATGGAGACCATTTGTTGACCATTGAGTCGCATATAAGTCTCTTATAGACCCTCTGCGCTCGGTCAGGCCAGGCCAGGCGCTTGGCTAAACTCGACTACCACACACATAAGTTGTCGATACACCCTTCGACCTTGGAACGATAGAGAACGCGCTATGCGGTGAGCGCGTGCAAGCGGGATGCCATGATAAAATTTCTTAGCCAGCAAACATCGGTATTTTTAGGCAGAGGACCTTCTGTCATCATCATCATCATCAGCCGAAAGACATCCACTGCTGGGCATAGGACTCCCGCAAAGGGTGCCAAAGTGACCGGTCCTGCGCCACCCGCATCCAGCGGACTCCCGCGACCTTAACCAGTCCAGGACGTTCGTAAATATAAGTTGAGATTATTTGAGTTGGCCGAACTGCATCAAATTTATCCATTCAAAAAGAAACTTCCGTCTAACGTAGAAGATTCTAATTCCAATGACAGTTTTATAAAAAGCCGGCCGCATTAAATAATCTCAACCAGACCCCGTATCATGGTCGGCCTTATCACACGATAAGTGACAAGATAGAGCGTCCGTCACCGGCTGACATCGTTCGATAGAACTAGACGACGCTCCTATCTTGTTACTTATCGCGTGATAAAGCCGACCATGATACGGGATTCTCAACCATAGGTATATTTTTTGCTGTGGTTCGTTTAATTAAACTAAATTACTTACGTTAAACTCGTCCTTTATTGGCGTGGTAATAGCGCTGCCGTTCATAATGATCCCGTCCACCACCACGTTGCACATGAACGAAGCGAACACGACGACCCAGCCCCAACCGCCATCTGGCGGGACCACCTGTCAACGAAAATTTGTATTTTAGCTATCTGTGTAGGTATAATATAGTGTAGGGGTTCAAAGCCAGCCCGAGATTGAAATAATTTGGTACCGCGGAATGCTCTCTTGTATTTACTTATCATATCCGTGTATGGGCTTTTGCTAACGCTGCCATTTCAGAAGTAAACGACTGCCTGGCATCGTTTTGACTGACACCCCGCCTACAAGGGCACCTGTTCTGTGGGGCCATTTAGCGGCCCTATTTAGGCTTCTATGTTTTTGTCGATCGCTGCGCTGCTTCTGGTAGGTAACATAAGTCAATAAACATTTTTGACATACGACCCACGAATTGTCCAATAATAGTATATATTATGTTAACAACAAATAAAGAACGAAACGATACTTCACACAAGATTCTTCCACGCGGCCTGGAGAGTTGCTGTCGGCGCTTTTGTCTGATATTATAATGACATTAACCATTTTCAGTAGCAAAATTTACAAGCAGAATTAGTAGCATAATGAATTAATGACATTGACATTGAGAAGGAACCAAAGAGTAATTAAGTTGCAGTAGCTGAGATGTTGCCAGCTGATTGAATATTCTTCTGGGAGAAACCCAAAACGTTTGAATTGAGGATTATATTTTATTCACAATTCATTCCAGTTATTTCATCAGATTCCTGTATCACAGATGAATCGTGGGTTTAGGTACTTCCTGAATATATTATACCTACCTCATATGATAAGTTTATGTGTTTAAAAATAAGTTCATGTGTTTAAGTGCGTGTCGGGCTACGCGCAGTGTAGGGTTCCGTAGTTGCCTGCCTTTTCTTAGTTACATCGACACGCGCTAACTAGTTATGCCCATAGAGAATATAACCACTGGTTATGCCTATACTTATATAGCCGTGATGGTTTTCCTTTTAAATTCATTATATGTACTACTGCTACCATTTTTTTCACATCCCCAGTAGTAGACATTTAGCCGGAAGGGGGGACTTGATTTGTTCGAGATTTATTTCCCCATTAGGGTTTTAAAGCCCAATATCTCGCAAACAAATCACTGAATTGAAAATGGTTTTCAAAACCCATAATATGATTGAACAAGCTATTCAACGATACCCCACCCTGGGTTTAACGAGAAAAAAAAATTGCATCACCACTAGGAATTAGGTGTAATATTATTCAAGATTTTATTCTACGGAAAACCGTGTCAAAAGACACAAGCCTGATCTCTACAGCTGATAGGACGTCTCTGATATTATTGCCCAACTTTTAATGGAAGATATTAAAGCTAACGACTACTACTAAATAATTACTACACAGACAAGACTTAAGTTAGTTTTCCAAAGCTGCTGTTTCAGCAGTTTTCCAGTGACCTTTCACAAACCAAGAAACGTGTTATATTGCTCGGCCTTGAGGCTCAGCAAGATGACCCTGTTGCCACCCCACATTACAACGTATGCGACCAATCTATTAATCAGCTAATTGCTTACCTAACAGCTCTCGTAACATCTATCAATGGAACTACCCACTTGAATGAAAGCCATCCATATCATAATATCACTTTATTTAACATTAGAGCGGTAAAATAGTTGACTAGCGTATACTAAAGGGGAAGTGAAAAGTATATAAGTTACTTAGAATGATAGGTATACTTCAACTAAGATGTACAGCCCAGTTATCAGAAGCGCCCAGCCACAGGTCTCAACAACAATATCCGCTGTTTTGTACCAAATTTGTAGCCGTTCTTGCCAAGTCTTTCGCGAAGTCATAATGGGCCTGTTGGATCAGTTCTATAGCAAAGATAACGTCCCTACTATCAGAACCGCCCAAACAAAAGCTTCAAGAACAACATTTGCCGTTTTGTATAAGATTTCTTTCCGTCTTCGCCACGCTCTTCGCAAAGCCATCGTGGACGTATTCTAAAGCAACAGTAAAATAACAGACAGGATCAGTTCAGCAAATGCAATGGTTATAACTCCAAATAGACACCCGTTGATTACAGTCTGCGCCACGTGTCTCAGAATCCTCATTCGTCCCTCTTTTTTGGATTGTACGCTCATCATTAAGATCTGCTGCTACTAAAATTTTGGCTAGGTTTCCAAACTATGATGGTATCACTTTGCCCCCTTAGTTCATTGGAACTATTATTTATAACAACTGCATGATGGTGCACATGTCGACGGCCGATCTGCCTCCGATACGCTGGCCAGGGACTTTAGATTCACTGTTTCAAATCCTATTAGAACCAAGGCTAAGTGAAATGCCACTGCTAAAGTGACTATTGTGGTTAACATGGGCACTAACCTGGGGTTCAAGGAATGTCGTGAACCCCATGTATGCTTTAAATAATTTTGTAATTTTTAGACCATATTGAATACTTGAATTTTCTTGTAGGAATGAAACGTTTGTCATAGACATGTCATTATTACTTTTCATTTACGTCAGTTACATCACTAAACTCCTTTTCGTGGGGCAGTCGTGTAAAAAGGTACTATGAAAGATATCATCCAAAAGCCTGAAACCTTCTTTGAACTTCTGAGTAGGAAATAATTACTAAAATTGTAGAACATTTAAAATATATAACACCCGCAGCACACATTGGATTTCCGGATCAGGTTATACGTAAGCGCTTCGTGAGCCAATAATGTACGGTCTCATAATGTACAGCCCGATAATCCGAAGCCACAGAGACTCGGATTGTTGGGCCGTGCATCTTATCTTATCTTATCTAGATGAGGGCCCTTTCGGATGCACTTCGACCCAGTGGGATCTTTTGTGCATTTGCCCTCTCCTTTATGCCTGGAGTAGGCACCCTCCATGATTTCCACATAGAGGATGATGCAGCTCAGCGGAAGCACCTTCAATTCCTTTGATTGCGGATAGCCGTTACCAAAGTAATTCATTATTTGTCTGGCAAGGGCATGACATTCACACAATAAGTGTTCCAGAGTCTCATCCTCCTCGCCACACATTCTACAGTCTAAACTATCTGATAGTCCCATCTTGGCCAAGAGATCCTTGACCCTCACACTTTTTTCATGTTTTATGTGCTTTTTTGTTTATTTTATTATTTAATATGCGTGTCCTGTGTGTTTTTCTTCCTTTTCTTTATAGCTGCCTACGCTACTTATTGCCTGGTTTTGATAAACATAAGATACCCATGCCAAAAGCTCCGGCTTGCTTAAGAGTATGCTTAATGCGACTTAGACCTTATACTTAATACTATCAAGTTGGCGCCTCCATTCTTAAGAAGAGGAAGAATATAAAGTTGTGTCCTCACCAACGCCGCCTCCGGCTCCGACTCCTCGCTGGGCGAGTCGCGCCCCAGCCCGCTCTCGTCTGAAGACGGCGTCTCGAAGGGACGCTCGTCTGTCGCCACCCTTACCACCATCGTGAATCTGAAACAAATAGATTTAGATTCATTTATTATTCGATTACAAATTACAATATAAAGGGGTTTGGGTAAAAATGCTGTCATTTTTTTATATGAGCAGCCATTCGTAAAAGTGGTAGATTATGATAGATCTACTCAAAACAAACTTATCTTGTTATAAAATGTGATACACCAAAATGCATCAGAGCCGGGATATTTTCAATATATATTTTCACAAGGTCATATTGAAAAGTTATAAACAAAACTTCGAAATTAAATATCTCGGCTCCGGTATAGTTTAACGCGTTTTATTTTATATATATATATATATATGCTAAGAGGTCTTCTAAACGATTATTAAAAAAACATCCTTGGCCGCTGCAAAAAATAAAAACGAGGTTTTTTCTCATACAAGGTTACACTTTGCATAATATAATATGTCAAAATTACAGGAATTTCTACCATGATCTTCGATTATAATAATAAAAACTTAACGAGTCAAATAAAACACTGTTAATTAGTATAGTAAGTAAGGCGTGATATCATAACAACTTTTGTAGCTGATCAACTGTGTGATGTATTTGGATTGGATTACGTTTTTGACGCGTGACGAAAGAATTTGTTGACTATATCTACGTAAAACTAACTCATCGTTCATTCATTCATATATTGCTGGTGCCAAACATAATTTACTAGTCCACTACTAAAGTGTGCGTCAATTTCAGAATCTCTAGTAGTAGCTAAGTGTTGTCCATAGTAGTTGATATAAGCATGCGATTCTTTTTAAAATATTTTTAATTTTGAGTAGGTACATCACGTACAATCAGCTACTTTCATAACTTCATTTAATCCATAAAGTATGATCATAGCACGTTGGGTTTTATGGTTCTATATTTTACATGGCGTTTCAGTACATTTTCGCCGTCAAGCTTGACGATAAAACCCGTCGTGCTAGCTGGGCAGTACATTATGGTCTTAGATCATCGAGAGATAAGCTGGCTTAAGCAGTTTTCCTGCTTGATTACCAGTCATGAAAGCTGAGTGAGGATAACCTCGCAATGACGATCACGCGAATACCTATGCCATGATAAATCAAGCATCTTCTACGTATTAGCGTGAGACCAGAGGAGTCTAGGTCAATGAATAATTGAATAATGCTAATGTTTACTATAATTTCAATAGTTGACAGAGTGTATTAGTTAATCCTCAGAGTGATTATCAATTGACACCGAGTTTCCTGATGCTAAACTGTTGCGTTCAGCGCTGTCTGTAGACAGAATCTATAAAGTAATTTGGGTGGGTTGCACCTAATCGTCTGTAATCGTAAGCATTGTTCGTTAAAATTATAATGTTTGGGAGAGTTTGACAGGTTTCTATGGAATGTCAGCTGCCGGCGCTATATTCAACGTTGAGCAGTTTATTACTCTTGATTTCGAAATTAGGGTCTATTAATGATATGAGTATTTTGGGTGCAGTGTAAAATCAGCCGGAAGGATCATAAGTTGGTGCAACTCGCCCAGAAGCAGTATATTCATAGCAATGACGCGTAGTTCAGTATCCAAGAGGCAACCGGACGGCTCGCGGTATTTGAGCTCTCGAAGCGTCGTGGAACCGCCCTGGGCAACCCGAATTGAGCCAACTTCGTCTAGAGCGAAAATAAAAAAAAGTTGTTTTGTTGTGGCCTGTTAGCCTATTGAAACAGTTGTTGCCTGAAACTGTGTACGCTGATTATATAATGAAATGCTGGTCTTAATTGAATACCTGGCAACAATTTTTTTTTTACTATTCTTTGTCCTTCCGCCCCAGTCCAAGTTGGCTTAGTCCGGGTTGCACAGGGCGGTTCGACAACGCTTCGGGAGCTTAAATACCGCGAGCCATCCGGTTGCCTCTTGGAAAGATTTTGTGAAATCGGATGAGTAAGTAGTCCAAACTTACAAAACTACACCCTCACAAAGCACTCTCACCAACTTAACCGGCCTCTAAATAATATCAGTATAGAAGTATATTATTCGTTTGTGCTGTAACTTCTTGGTCACGCTATACTGGCCCTGACGTCCCCTCAACACATTGGTACTGCGAGTAATTACAGTCGACTACGAAATGATATACGTACAATAAAACGGTTTATAAATATATTTTTTTAATGGTTATTCGGTATTATGACCCGTGGCAGTGCCAAATATGAATATACTATCTTGTTCTTTACATGATTAAATCCAACAATTTTCAAACGGTAGACGGCGTTTGTATTCCAAAGGCCGGTTGCACCAGTTTATGGTATTTATTTCTTTACCTTAATACAACGCAATAAAATAAAAATTGATAAAACCAACTGTACTAAGGCGTTGTACCGTGAAAGAATCATAAGTATCATCCTCAATACGACTCGATCACATGATGGGGCCGTTAATATACAGCTGCTTAAATATTCATTACTCATAGTAGGTACAATGTGTTCGTTAAGTTACGGCTATTCGACTGGTCTGACGCATTTGTTACGATAATTAAATGTCTTTACGTCATGTATATATCCGGAGAACGTGTTTGTTTGTAAACAATTACGTGCAATATAAATTGCTGTGAACTACAACAATAGGCGCAGAACACACGAGACGTTTTAGCATCGCTCTCCGCCGCTTTGCACTTTGCGCAGACCGCGCGTATGTATTGCCTGAATTACATTCAGCCGAAGTGAGCAGGGAAGTGGGCAGGACGGGCAAATTTTACGCCCGACCCACTTCCCTGCTCACTTCGGCTGAATGTAAATCAGGCATATGCGAGGCGTACAACGCTCTGGAGAATAATGTCCACGGTAATTTAGTTCCTTTTTTTACATATTCAACATCCATACATACTTAACGTAAATGCGCTGGCACAACACACCGAACCGCAATTAGAAGCAGCGCAAGCAACCGCAATAAAACATGATATAAAAATTACACATTGCAATAAATTACAACATTTTTTCAATCGAATAAACTGCACTTCACAAGCAGTTTCGACTCACCCCCTAATATCCGTAACAACTAGGTGTGCCAAATCTGAGACCAGAGTAGAGCGCAGCGTGGATTACCTTGGTCGAATTTTCCTGCCGCCCCAACGCGTATGATCCATAGGCACTGGCAGTGTATTGCAGCAGACTTTTAGTAGAACGCAGCGTGGATTACGTTGGTCGAATTTTCCTGTTGCCCCAACGCATACGATCCATAGGCACTGGCAGTGCATTGCAGCAGACTTTTAGTAGAACGCAGCGTGGATTACGTTGGTCGAATTTTCCTGTTGCCCCAACGCATACGATCCATAGGCACTGGCAGTGTATTGCAGCAGACTTTTAGTAGAACGCAGCGTGGATTACGTTGGTCGAATTTTCCTGCCGCCCCAACGCGTACGATCCATAGGCACTGGCTGTGCATTGCAGCAGAGTTTTAGTTGAACGCAGCGTGGATTACGTTGGTCGAATTTTCCTGGCACCCCAACGCGTTCAATTCATAGGCACTGGCACTGCCTTGCAGCAGACTTTTAGTAGAACGCAGCGTGGATTACGTTGGTCGATTTTTCCTGGCGCCCCAACGCGTACAATCCATCCATAGCAGACTTTTTTCTATTCATCATCTCTATGATATTAATGCTAACTTTGTCAGTTAAAATGTAAATATTCTCCATTATTAAAATCCACATGCGAACTTGTTAGGTGAATAAGAATTAAGCTTTCAAAACATTTTGAATTCCAAGCTGATTGTTGGAGATACCCCTCGATTACGCTGTTTTGTCCACATCCGTTGTTTAGCAAAATAGACGAAACATTCTGTTGCTGCTTTCTCTGTGACTTGTTTCATAATCATCACCAAATAACGTGTTTTGGACTAAGAAGCACTTCAGTATAAACACAAAACTTTGTAAGAATCTGAAGAAACCAATATACTACCTACCACAGATGACCGTAGAGAGTCTGGTGAAAGATGAGCCGAGATTTATTTAAAAGTTTTGTATGGCAATTGGCAACTGTAATATCAGTGGCAAATGTCTTAAATTAGTGTGATGTCCTAATCTTGATACTTGATATGCTAACTAAGAAATTAACTGTCCTACGTTAAATTTAAGAGAGTTGAGACTGACATGATTGAGCTAATTATTCACATCGAAAATAAAGTTTTATTTCATAAAACATTACATCGTGTGAATTGAAACGCTTCATACTAGTATGACGTCACATTTGTACATTTGTACTAATCGTTGTATGAAAAATCAGGTCTAAGTACTGCGTTTAAGTACATAGTTGTCGTACAATTTTGTTTCTATAAACGCGTAAGGTTTCTATTGGGAGCTTTAAATTTACTCTTGGACAATAAAAAAATACATATATTTTCTAAACTTTCAAAGGACATCATCTTTTTATAATGTTAATTATATTTTATAATTTATTACGATAAATTGATGGTTTTCTATCCATTTAGCATCACTACGTTATCATTTTGAACATGAGGCATCATGCCTATTTATTGCTCTTACGGGGATTTATGTTCAACTCGTATCTTATATACCTACCAGATATTTATTCTGGAACCTACTGGATAGAATGGAAAAATCCATTTTCGGTACTGATAAGGGTCTATTTAACAAGTGCTATGTGGGCCGACGACCGCGCCACCCGCTGTAGCGTAGCGCTACACTGATATGAAATAACTTACGAGCGAGTCTCGACACTTTGAATTCTTGAACTTGCCATTCAAAACGAACGTACTTACTTATAATTTTCAAAGTGACCCCTGCATTTCAAAGTCACCTCATTTTTATGGTGCCAATGAAACATGGGCAGTGGTTTATTGGTATAAAGAGGACAAATAAAAAACAAATCAGTGTAGGACTAAGGTGTAGGATGGCGCAAATTTTCCCAATATGTATGTTAACAACCCTTGCTGTTACTTATAATATACGTCATACATTAAACTACATAAGCGAGTATAACAATAACGAAACCAAAGTTGAAATGTTTTTCGTAAAGCACCTATTCTAACATCAGTCTCAAGTTCTAGTGCAGTATAAATAAAGCATAATAAATATTTGTACCTAATTTGCATACATTGGATGGGACACATATTTAACAATAGAGCTTCTATGTCATTTGATCACCATGACGGCTGGCGTTATGTGAATGTGACAAAGAATAAACTACGGCCATGATACTCATTGAATGATAATGATGATGAAACACATAATAAGCCAACGGTGAGGCGAAATATTTGATAAGAAATGCTATGATTTATACCTATACCACAATGGAAACTTTATTATGATAACCTTTATTGCCTTTTTCGATAGTTTTTACTCTTTTTTAGGCACCGTATCCGGTGCTGAATTCATAGAATGTAATGGTTCAACTTTCGTTAGTTTGAACATGTTAAAGAGTTGCTCTGTCATTAAACTTAACTGGTCTCAAACATGTACTTAGGACCATAGATTCATTAAAAAAAGACCGGGTTGCTCACTCCGGGAGTGCCGGCAGAAGTGAAAACTTGAATATTAACGTTGTGCAAAATAAACGTATTCCGCAAATCCGCTTTTTCATAAAAAATCCGCGTTTTGAAGCTCAACTCCCGCTTTTTGTCACCAGTGGCGAGTTTAACAATTTTTCCCTATCCCCAAAAGTCCACAGCGCCGCTAAAGAAGTTTTCACTTCAAAAATACTTAGGTAGGTAACTATTGACTTTTAGGCTTAAAGCATTCGTTTCAATAACCCGTTATCTTAATACCCACTCGCGGCTAGCCCCCGTTGTATTAGCAAAAAGCTCACAAGGTTTGTTCAGGTTTGTTGTGCAGCTGATAGCGATAGTAAAACAATAATTTACCTGAATTATTCTCGCGCCCCCTAATATTGGATGCCAAATATTTTATAAAGGTAATACGCGACAGGTGGTAGAACATCTGCCTTTGGGTTTTAAGCCTTTTAGGGTAGCCATAATTGAAACCCGTATAATATTGAGTAAAATATAAGTAGTTAGTACCTATATACATGGCGATTCAACAAATGTTTGTGTACCTCACGCAACAACAAAGTCCGTCAAATGTGGCGGGCGACTATCGAGGGATATGCTGGTCTTGTAACAATTGCCGAAAGTTATCTGAATTGCTGGTAAGTGTCGGCTATGAATAGTAATAGTATATTACTACAGAGGCCGGGAAGTAAGATAACTCTAAATCTTCTTAATTTTTATGGCTGAACGCCGTGATTCTGTGTCAATACACATTATGGAATGTAAATTAAAAAAGACCATCTTGCCGGCCTAAGCCTCCAATTTTGTATGAAATGCCATTACGCGCGGGTCTCTCGTCTCGCTGCGCCCGCCCGAAACGTGACACTTGGAAGCCCATTATGAAGAACACAACGTCAATATTTCATTGAATGTTTGAGAAAATATATATTATGTGGTGGAATTGTTTATGCACATTAAGTAATCAGAGCGATGTGACGAAATGGCCTTCTTAGCTATTTGCGTGGGGTTGTTTACATTAGGTATGTGATAGCGAGTAACCCCGGAGCAACAGCTATCGCCACTGCAAAACAATAATAAGGTATCGAACAACCTCTTTGCCCTTATTATGAAAGCATGTCACCATATAACACAGTTATTAGGAGATACGTATCAAGCTAGTTATTGGGGAGAGTTAAGTTAAGAAGAGAGGGATACGTTGCTTTAAAATTGATACCAACGAACATGCAAGATAGATACAACAAAAAAGTTTAATATGTCGGTACTTTTCCGTAATGGTTCGAAATTACCAGAATTTATATACGCGCAGTCGACGCTGCTTTATCGTGTGTATCACAAATAAATATTTACTTTACTTTACTTAAAATCGCGACGAGCGAGGTGGGAATTATGAATTTGTTGTGCCGTACGGCGGCGTAGGCCTCGTGCGTGTGCTGCGAAATATGGCGTTGCTTAGGATTAGCATTGTTTATATTGGTTGTTTTGATAGTTGGCTGACAGCACGCGTGTCGCGCCGCAGTACACGTTGTCCATAAACAAACTACACAACAGTTAAGTAAATACGCGACACTGCGAACGGCGTCAGCGTATTTTATGCGTTAGTGTGGGTATGGGCAAGGAACTTCACTATAGGTTAAGGAGTTTACTTACCAGTTCCTTCAGATGCCGCAAAAATGCTGAACGATATAATATATGTAATAATAACTTGCAAGATGTTTGGTATTTACTTAGCAGCAAGGAAGCTTAGTGACGACTGGACTGTGTGGAGGCACGGTTGTTTATAGCTCATATCGAATGTTAATATTTATGTTAATACTGGTTGAGCTGGTTTTGCAATTGCGATTCTATTAGTTGTTGTGTTTCAAATTGTTACGCAATTCGTTTTTAAGGAGTCCTGGCAAATTTTAAGAGCCCTTTAATTTATGCCAATCAATGGATTTAGGATAAACATTAGAATTAGATTCAACAGAACATATGAAAGCAATTATTCATAAAAGTGTCTTTGACTGGTCATGCATGAGTCATATTTACCCTTTATGGTTCCTCTGTAAAAAAAAGAGGGAACCTAAAGCGCAACTTTTAAAGTGCGTCGAATATCCGCACAATGTACCCAACTGCTAAATACCAAACGGATTTTCACGAAACTTTCCAGTATAACAGCATGTAAAAGCTACTTGAAATTGTTATCCGTCCGTTTGGTAGTTTCTGCCTGAAAGAGTACCTAAGAAACATCCAATCATCCTCGCCCTAATCTCAATTGTAACTATTTTTTAAAGGAAACTATTATTAAAGGGATAGTATTATCACGAAACTATTATCAATTACATACTTATGTGTGTACTCGTAAGTCAACATGGCTTTGATAAACATGTGCTTAAATAAGTGCTATAGTTTTTACATGACATCCATTCCAACGACTTTGTGATACTTGTTTTATTCATTGCTTATAATGATCATCGATGATGCACACATACATACCTAACTGCTATTCTTTGTTTTTTCATCATCGTCATAATTTTCGGCCCGTAATCGGCCACTGTTGGGCATAGGCCTCTATTCGAGTACGCCACCCGTCCCTATCCTGAGCTAAAGTCCAGAAGCGACCCGCTATCTTCCTAATATCGTCCACCCATCGAGCTGGTGGACGGCCGAGTTTTGTTTTTTATGTTAATTTAAACCAAAGGAAGTAAGCAAAGGCCTATATTTTTCTCTATTTAATATCATAAAACGAATGGCGGACTATCCGCTACATAAATGCTGTTTTAGAATAAAAAATCTGTATCAAACGAGGCCCCCAAAAAGATAGCAACAGGCCAATTTTGCGCGTTGGTAACGCTACTACAGTGGTTCCACGACTTTGTATAATAATTTAACTCTCAAATTAATACTGCGCATGTGCTCGTTTGAAGCGTCTTCATAGTGTGTTAACTTCTACCTACTACCAGTATGTTGGAATGTATACCTTTGTCTGTTAACATAAACAAGTTATAGAGTAAAGATAGAGAAATCCAAGCAACTGGAAATATCTACGATTACGAAGAAGTTTCTGGTGGTATAAACCGATCAGCTGCGTGATCCTCCCACACCTATCTGTTAAACAAATATAATGCTTTCGTGTTCACCTTGTTTAAAAATACAAAAAATCTGTCTTTTTATCTTCAGCCATATTCTAGTACCTACATTGCGCACTATCTGGGGGCACGGCATCTGGGGGCACGGCAGCTGCCGTACCATCTTTTACTGGAACCATTTCGCCGCATTTTCAGACCCCTCTTTGAGAACCTCTGGATAAGACCAGAACGCAGAAATGTTCGTCATCCATTAAGCTGTAATCACATACTTAAAATCCAAAATTTCAAGTCTGTCGGTCATTTAGTTTCGAAGTAAAGCGAAAGCAAAGTTTCGCATTTATGACACTCACTCACTCACTCATGATCATCAAAATAGAACTAGTACTTCCCATAAACTCAGAGAGCTGAAATTTGGTACAGAGTTAAAGTTTAATGGCCACATAAAGGGAAAACTATAAAAACTAGGATAATCGAAGATCTGGAGTACCTGGTGACCCTGATTAGAAAACACAAGAGCCCAACTAAACTATGAGACAAAGTCGTGCCAAGTCTCAGGCATTCTTATTATTCTTTAATAAGCCCACGTTTCTACAAAAAGAAGTGAAATCCGATCAAAAACATTCTGTAAAAAACTAGCCAAGTCTCGATGGAGCTGCTTGTTTATCTCTAAAAAGTAATGAAATCTAGACAAAGTCGTACCAAGTCTCAGACATTCTTATTATTCTTTATTTGCTTACTAAATAAAATTAACTAAATAAATTTTGTGACTTGGCAATTACACATGGCACATGGCATTGGCATTAATTGGTTATCTAACTGAATTTTGAAAAAAATGGGACCCACCTGGAAGTATAATACATACGAACCAAAAAAAAAAATTGAATCGGCACATCAAATCATCAATGACGGAGTTCCGAGGTAACAAACATTGAAAAAAAAAAAATACAGCCGAATTGAGAACCTCCTCCTTTTTTTGAAGTCGGTTAAAAAGAAAAGATGTTATGGCGTTAGAAATATCGTTCCATTAACATTAGAATTTTAACGGAAAAATTCATCTACGTTTCTTCGTTTATCTAGAATATAAAAAGGAAATATTGTAGTAACAGTAAACATTTTATAAGCAGAAACGTCCGCTAACAAGATTCCAAATTTAAATCAAAGTGGAAAATTTAAAATTATCCGCTTTCGGTCGTGGTGGCTCGGTTTTAAACTTTGATCGACATTTGAAATATTGTACTATAGTTTTACTTATACGACTTTTTTAATGATCTTATATGGAATAGGGATAAATAAGTACCAACACTGGACCAGCCCGGCCCGTGCCGCGGCGGCTATACCTTTCCGCATCGACCGAGTCTCATTCATCATCAATGGCCTAGAGGAGCGGCACTTACGCACGTGGCTTGTAAGGCCGATACGGGGGAGACAGAACCGACCGCATAATTGGCAAGTAAATGCGCTGCCCGGTGATGAAAGAGGAAAAGCAGTGCGTTGGTATCTTAATTCGCGCCTAAGAGATCGAACCAAGCTTTATCGTGATCCGACCGAGTTTACATAAAGTAAATATTATCTCAATATACCTAGTTAGTTTTTATGATTCATAAGGTACATATATTTGTTATTGTGTTGACGACCGGTTAGCCTAGTGGGTAGTGACGCTGCCTACGAAGCTGAAGGTCCTGGGTTCGAATCCCGGCAAGGACAAATATTTGTGTGATGAGCATGAATATTTGTTTCTGAGTCATGGATGTTTTCTATGTATTTAAGTATTTATATCTATTATATATATCGTCGTCTAGTACCCATAACACAAGCCTTATTGAGCTTACTATGGGACTAGGTCGGTTTGTGTAACATTGTCCCCTTATATTTTATTATTATTTATTTATATATAATACCTTAGTAGTGTAATTGATTGTTCAATTTTTTCTGCGAACAAACTGTTATTTATGCAGTTTGGTAGATAAGTTTTTTTATATTATGAAACCTGTTTTGCTTACACATTATATCATAGCTAAAGTTTTAGATTTTCATCAACACAGTAACCCAGCATATCTACACGATCAGTGTTGGTAAACGTAGGTACCTATTACTAAGATACAGTAACTAAATATTTGAAGTTTTCCGTAGTGTATACTTAATATGGGTGCCGATTCAATTCATTATTACTCCAAATGAAAGACCGAAAATCCCATTCAGATATCTCGAAGAATTACGAACCAACAACCGTTTTAATATTGCTTGTTAGAAAGAGAAAACGCTCGCAGTTAGTGACGTCACAAACTGCAAGCGTCATAGTAAATGACAATCGTTTCATATGTAGTTGCGTTTTGCGGAAAAGGGTCAGAACATTTATTAAAACTTTAGACACATAACTTTTTGATTATTTATCCTCTTGCGTTGCTTTTTTCTGCATTTCACTACACTTTTATTATCTTTTTTCGAGAAGATACCTAAAACATTATTGATTATTTCATTTTGTGTCTATTCTTTACTTTTTTTGTTAACATAGTCGTAGTCGTAGACAATTTAAAAAATGGTTTGGCGTCGGTAAAAAACCTCCCAAACAAGGAAGCGGTACAGCCAGCCGCGACAACCTTGATACAAAATATAAATAAATCAGATCGTTTTGCGAGGAATGTTGTCGCAGCGACTTTCCATGTCTTGGACAAGTTCTGCGTAAGCGATCTCACGTGCTGGGCTGTCGGAGAGGTTTATATATACGACGTGTCTTGTTTGTATACAAAGAAAACTGATTATATCGCGTCTACCGCACTTTCATATGAATTAAACTGCAGGATGAACCAAGAAACGATTGACATTTTAATGAATTCGTGTTTTATTCAATGTAATACAATACACACATGTTCACAATATAATTATAGAATAATTTATAATGTGTGTGTAAAGTAAATAAAAAAAATCTAACGTTGTCGACATTATTGGCATAACATAAGAATACGACCATGATGTTGCTTTTGTTATGCTCTTAAAACTTTTACTTCATACTGAAGGTGCTTTTCTATTAGATACGTATTCAACTTCTTCCCACGAAGACGGTATTAATGAACTTAAACTTGATGAGTTAGCAATGGTAACATCAATGTCTGATAAAGTTAGAGAACATTTTGGCTCTATCACCAGATCTGCTGCCGTGACATCATAATATTGCTTGTAAAATAATAGTCATCTAATGTATCTTTTTGATAAAGGTAGATCAAAGACCATGAAACTATAATATATACAGATACAAATTAAATTTATAAGTAACGTCAATTCGATATAAATCAAAAAATAATAGTAGACTATACACCAAGGGGATAAAGCACTGTTTTATGTCACGGGAGCGAATTGAATCCCGAACGTAACGAAGGACTCATAATTTAACTCCTGAGCGTAGCGAGGGAGTTATAAGTTAATTCCTGAGCGAAGCGAGGGAATTAAGACTGAGTCCTGAATGCAGTGAGGGGTTCAACCGCCCAAGACTAAAACAGTCTTATCCCCGAGGTGTATACTCTACTTTTCACACCTTATGCGAGACAAAAAAACAGGCTCAGTAGATATATAATGTTTATTTAACAAATTAAAAGTACATAGTAACATTAGACACGTTAGTCCAATTATGGAAAGATAAGGTAATGTTTTTATTTGGTACGTTTATTGAGGTTGAGTTGTCTAATTTGATAAACTCAGGAGTCAAAACAATTTCATCACTCGACATTTTCAATATTATTTTTGTAATTAAATCTTCTATAGGCACCTACAAGAACTCGATTTGTTCGTCACGCGTGAACAAATGAAGGCGCGCGACGTTCCAAATTCGAAAGCACAAGCCGTGGTCCTAGATTCGAAATTCGAATTTCGAACACCGCGCTCCTCCGGACCGGGGTTCACACGGAGGCAAACTTCATTTATTTTGTCAAATCAAGTAGGCCATGGCCTAGGACAAATTGTGTTTAGCAAAATTAAACTTTATGCATATAGTAATAAGAATTATGAAAAGTGAAATCATATTATTAACCAGCGGGTTATAATGAAATTCAGTACAACATTATAACCCGGCTAATACCAAGGGATTTAATGTCTTGCTTTCGGTAGGGTTTACATGACCTATAATTCGGCATTGTCGAGCATGTGGTGTGAAAAATTAATTTAATCTCAATGTCGTTAAAATGCGTTCGACCATTAAAAGTTTTATAAAGAGAAAGCCTGTTGAAGTTCTGTATGAAATTACGACGGTTTGTAAGCTACTATGATTGTCATTCGAGAGCAGTGGAAATTTCCAGCGACATATGTGGCGTTTAGTAGGTACTTCCAGTGTTATTGAGATAGAAAACATTGAACAGGTGTTTGGACAATAGGGGATCGCGCAGTCTAAAGCCGAAATGTAGGTACATACCTGCCTACGAAGACAATAGTTATGACATTGAGTTATGAATTATTTCAAATACATTTTGTATTCAATAAACAACAAAATCCTGTAGGTCCTTACTTATGAAATTGGCGGTTTTTTTCACAGATATTATTTTGTACGTAATTTATTCATTTCTATTGCAACTTCCAAATTATTTTTTATTTCAATATTAGACTATGTAACAAAGGTTTTAAATACAAATAATGGATTTAAATTTTTTATTCAGTATTTCTAATTTAAGCTTGAAAACCACCTTTTTCATGTGCTGCCGGTTCGAGTGTTTCAATTACGTATGGTTGATGCGAACTATTTTTAAGTAATTAAGATATGTGTAACGTAATACGTGTCCGTTTAGCTTAAATGTTTTCTATATTCCTACGAAAATTTCAGGAGTTATAGTATTCATGCTAACCTCACAAATACATATACGCTTACCGGAATTTGAACTGCTGGCTTTTATAGGAGTGTCGCTAGCTTTTCTGAGCTAAAGTGATCCTTACATTTAATTCATTTAAACCATATACCGGGTGGAAAGGCACGACGATCCCTTCCGCAAAAGGGGGATTGTTTAGACTGAGTACAGTATTTCCTCTAAAGAAACTAGGCTCATATTCATAACCGTTTTGAAGTTATAGGCAGTTAACTTTTAATGCAAAATACTGCAAGTGACCACCCTCATTAGGGTCAGTAACATTTTAACAATTACACAAGAGTCAGTGACCTTTATCAATACGTATAAACGATAATTAGTACGTATAGTAATAGTAGGGTTGTCACAGAAGAACATTAATTAATTTTATTATTTTTAATAATTGATCGTAAAAAAAAATCTAAACAATACGAATCGATTTTCCATCACTTAAACTAACCCCCCTTTGCGGGAAGGATCGTCGTGCCTTTCCACCCGGTATATCCAAGCTCATTTAGATCTCAAATAAACAGGTAGGTTAATAAAATATTCTAAAATGGAAGGTTTACGTTTGAGAAATAAAATAATACGTTTTTGACCATCACGTGTTTGATATATCAATTATCGGAACGTCTTTAATATTACGTATGCAGACAAAAAGTTCACATGTAGTCGAACCAGTTTTTGGCCAGATTTTCCCTAAACGTATAAAATAAATACGCTCATTTAATTAACATACGGCCAATTGCCATCATCACTTGACATCAAACACACCAAGATTAAACTTGCTATGTTTGATCTTCACAGGATTTAAGGAGTTGTATTGATATACCTAGTCATGCAAGAATGGTTATTTGTTTTTAAAGTTTGCTTACGAGGCACAAGAAACACGGCGGATCTGCCATGTTCTTATGTAGTGCAATCTAGTCATGTGACGAGATAATTTTGCAATGCTTTTTTAATTTAAATAGTTGCCGGTTTACAAAACTGGACCCTTACCCCATTATTGATAAAACCTTGTACTATTATCTATTCTGTGATAAAACTTAAAATGTCTCTGTAAAATTCAATTGGTTTGGTCAAAGTGACCGTAAAGACAAACAAAATTTAACGGCATTTAACTATTTAAATATTTGAATGTTTATACGGCCAATTGTATTAAATACTAAACTGTGTCCTAAAACACTCCAATCAGTGTGATTTTAAACTACACTTTCTAGGGGTGCTCCGCTCCGTCATAATATTTTTGAAACGGCTTAAAAACCGTGTAAAATTCCCTGAGGTTAGCCCATTCACAACGACGATAGCTATCACAATGGCGCCATCATTAAAGTTATACGTCAACATTCCAGCGTATCCCACAGTTCTCACCTTTTTAGGGGTGTTGAGACCTTCCAGGAACAAACCCTTCACGAATTCAACAAAAAATACCCCGAACATCAATGAAGCGGCGCCTAAATTTGTTAATGGTCCTTGAAACGAAACTGTTTATTATACCAAAAAATATAGGGCACATATTTTAAAATTATTGACTGTAAATTTCACATTTCATCATCTTGACTAAACGAATTGTTATCAGATTATTCAGAATATTGACGTCATTTTCTTTATACTTGCTTACTTTTTAAAATACCTTTTGGAAATGGGTCGGGTCATACAGAGATTTCTTTTCGCGTCTCTTCTGCCAAAGTTGAGTGCTATAGCCAGATTTTTGGTAGGACTCTTAAGAGTCCGTATCGGCCCGGCAAAAGTTCGATTGTAGGTATATTACCCGTCTCCCGAGCGCGCCAGCGCAGGTGTCGTGGTGGGGGTCGAGCGAGGCTGTTAGGTCGGCGTAGAAAAGTTTTGATACTTTAACCGTTTTATCTGAGGTTTTCGTTACTTAATATTTATATTCATATAAATATATAAATGTTGTATATATAAATACATATAATGTGTTGTATATGTGTTATACGTGTTGTGTTGAAATAAAATATCAGGCAATCAACAAAAAACAATTTCATGTATTTTCTGTGTGAACATGATACGGAGTATCAAAATTATGCACAAATAATATTCGGGCTATTGAAATTCAGCGTAATCGAACTATGCGAATCTCAATTCTGCCAAAACAGTTTATTATGCGAAAAGTCAATTATGGCTACATAGACTATGCGGAATTGAATTCTTACTAAAAAAAATACCGGGTTGCACTCCGGGAGTGCCTGCAGAAATGAAAACTTGAATAATTTTAATTTTGCAAAAAAAAAACCCTTCCTCCCCCCTCCCTCCCCCTGCGTGCCAATATATCTAACAACAGCCTTATTAGTATCAAGCTATAGTTCAACTTAACTCAGCAAAATTGATGAAGGAGACGATGAAATAAAATACCAATTAATAAACGGTGACTTTTGTTTAATTCAATCTGTAGTGCATAAGGTATTTGTGGAGTACTGACCCACAAGGTACTAAATCAGCGATAGTGGATTCTATCATTCATACCAAGTTTGAATAGTTACACCAACCAGTTGTTTTCGATATATGTGAGATTCAATCTACTCGTAATTCTTCTTTAACGCTTCAGCAGCGATTCGCAATTCAGCGAGGAAACGCATCCTCGGTACAATGCCTCGGGGACTTTTTTAAAGATTTATCTTAGTTTTAATTTAATTTAGTTAATGTTAGTTATCATCTTGTATATACAGTACACATACAGTATTAATATGTCGTTTGATTGATTCTTAAGAATGAACCTGACGTAATTATGTTTCAGACATTTATTATGAACCTTATCAGGTGCACTTCAAAAGTGACACTAAAGCGAAATTTTGCGTTATCATTCTGCGGCTTTTTATCATGATGTGGACTCAACCGGTAACACGCACTGCTGCACAAAAACTACTGAACCGATTCTAATTGGCATTTAAAAACATGTATGTCGATCGTGGTCCTTCGAGCCGGGTAATGTCTTGTTGGTTGGTAGCATACAGTTTTTGTAATATTAACACGTAAAATTTTGAATTTCATGGCTATTTAAGTGTTATGCTTTAATATTATTGTATAAGCGGTATGAGTTTTATAATGGGGTAGTTTTTTCTAATACATAATGATTGTTACTTAGACTACAGAATGGTCTATATTCGTCGTCGCCTGCGCAGCACGTGGGTGCAGGGGTATGACAATAACGGAGCGCGCGCGCCCCTAACGGGCGCGCGCTTATAATATATAAGTATAGTGTAAATATGTAATAAGTACTGCGTATTGCAAATGTAACTGGTATTCATTGGATAAGGCATGCACCAGTGACCAAATGACATTCACTTCGTTCTGTAAGTAGGTGTCGCTCATTAACACTGTCATTTTAATAGCTATGCAACTTTTTCTAACCCGTCTCACCTCCAAAGCGTGTTGGTCTCACCTCCAAAGCGTGGGGTTTCAACCGCTATCCGTGTCTACTTGTCTTGTGTATTTCTATATATGTGCAGGGTACCTTATACCCGTGTATATGTGTTAAGTACCTTATATTTTAAAGTTTTAAAATTGTATTATCATCGCCGTTATATTTGCCTGAGGAACACTCTCTCATATCTTGACTACGCGAACGGATCTCTCATCAACGTCCAACACATAATAACTAACTACACATTCTAGAATGTTCATTGCTACAATTAATTATGATATATCCGATATATATTAATTCAATGGTAATTAATGTCATTTCACCGAATTCCCAGCTGCGAACTGAATGACAGTTACAGGTACGTAATTTACTTTGAGTTGAAGCTTAACTATTAGGGCCCTTAAACGGATAGTTACGGAAAGTAACAAAACCGACAGTCAATATCAATTGCATACATTTAGTAACAAAACAGGCAGGTTAGATGTGACTTAAGCATCACTTTAGTTAAACTTAACCTGCCTTTTTTTTAACTCCCCATCTACGATATAAAATACTTCCACGTGGACGGAGTCGCGGCCAAAAGCTAGTATACTTAGCTATAATTATTAAACAAAATTGTGGTTTCCAATATAAGTACTTAGAGGTTTTATAGTTGTGGTCAGTGCCAGCGTGGGAATTCTGTTACTAAGTATATACTTAGTACTTACATTCACTAAAACAATATTTTTCCTTCGTGTTATTACTGACGTTTTCGCAGTGGCGCCATCTGCATCACTAAGCCCAGCTTAGCCGTTAGTTTTATTTTAGGGGATGATACTTTACTGTTTTGCTGCCAGATACGCATAACAAACAGGAATAACTTGGTGACTGAATTAATGAATGAACTGAACTGTTTTTAATGTTCGCGCACACCCAGTCCCGCGCACGCGCAAAGATTGAACTATCTGTTAGCGATGGTTTCGAGAACTTGTGCGTAAGCTGTTGTTATTTGTTTTATTATCTAAGCCGCAGACTTGTATATGTATTATCCTTGAAATCATTACTCATAGAGTACATCTGAACGTCTGTCTAATTAGACCAGCTAGACAGTACTGGCTTACCACAGCAGACAACTTGCGTTGCGAACTTGAATTTGTCGGGGTCAATGACCTTTTGACATACGCGGGGAAAGTAAACTGCCTCGAGGTCGTCTCATCAACTGTCGACCTGAAAATATTCCTATATAATTGCTTTTCTCAGTTAAAGCTACGGTAGCCTAGTGGTTCAGGCATGCGGCTGTCAAGCTGCGGTTGTGGGCTCGAATCCCGGCTCGTGCCAATGAGAGTTTCTGAACGTATGTAGGTAATGTTAGCTTTACTGCTCGCTTTTCGGTGAAGGAAAACTTCGTCAGGAAAACCTGCATACATCAGCGAAGAAATTCAAAAGGTGCATGTGAAGTCCCCAACACGCGAGGGGTACTACCCGCTCCCTCTCTTCTGTGAGAGGGAGGCACAGGCCCAGCAGTGTGATGTTATATCTTAGGCTGATTTATTATTAATGTATTATTTTGGAAAGTTAAATTATCTTCGTGCAAATCGATTGAGCCGTTTAAGCATGATTGAGTAACAAACATCTAAACTTTCGCATTTATAACATTAGTAGGAAGTAGGATTTAATAACAGAAACCACTCAAACTTCCTCCCAAAAGTCACGAACCATTAGAAAATAATTGTTGTCTGGGGCCAATTTTGTTACGGAACACTGAAAGAACCTGAATATTTCTAAGGTTTCTCCATCAACAACCCCTTCTGTATCACCAATGTCAGATAGTGCTAAAGATATAAAATCCACAAGCGTACTACGCTTGTCAATTATATATTTTAAATCAGTTTTCGACTGAGACTGGTGTTACAAATTGGAACCCGCAAACAGCTTCGGGAGATAAAACCTCTTATCGGCTTTGATAACTGACGGCCGGCTCCACATGTGCTTAAGCATTGACGAAAACCAGAGGTCGATTACGTTTATTACGCATTCTAATTTGATGTGTATTTGAATTAATTTGTCTGGAGCGTTCTTACAATTATAGCGACGCAAAAAACAAAACCAAAATTGGAATGATTCTGGAAACAAATATATAAAATACAATGCTTTTTTAGCACCTAGGAGGAAAAAAGGGAGAGATTTTTTTTCATCGTGTTTGATCTTTGTTTCAAAAATGATAATAAAACACCATAAAATTCATGAAAGTAAAGGCTTTAATCTATTTTGGGAAAAATTATGTGCAACCACAGCAAATTAACATAAACTCATGATTTACAAACACAAACTACTTTACGAACTTATAACAATCGGGAGGTTGTCAATAATTCCAATTGATTCATTTGATAATTTTCCATCGCGGAGATCGATTACATGCGTACTAGCGTACTAGCGTGATTCATTTGGAAGCATTCTAAGTGAATATTTCGTTATAGAAAGATCTCAATGTGTTTGGGCTGTTCTTAACACCTAAGCTTAGTGCTCGAGTCGAGCGAATGTAAAATGCATGTCTCAGATGGACCCCCAAGGGAGACGTGTGCGTGTAGACTTCATTATCGGCTTATCCAAACCTCTCTTTCACCCGTCGTCTCGTCAGTATTTCCTCTTCATACCTATCGTCCCTCACATGGTAGACTCAACCTTAGTCCTAGTTTTTTATCCAAGCAGATATTTAAAAGCTGTTTAGTAAACAAATCTTCAAAAATACAATTGCCTCCTACCGCATACCGCGTAAATGACGTCCATTGATAACTATTCTGTGGTTCTGTTATCGAAGTAGGTATGTAACAGTTAATTTTACGACCGTCATACATCACTAACTAAAACATTTCGTTAACAATCCTAGCAGATGGACGACGGTTCAAATTGTGTAACTTTGCTGATAATACTTAAACATTTAAAGGTTATTCGATATTTCATAAACAATACAGACAAATGCAAATGCGATAGAGTGGTGTCAAGATATTTTTGAGTAAGTATAGATACTTGATATTTGTATTGTAGATATTTTGCTGCTGACTGTATCGTATAAAATAAAGTTAGTAGGTACTAATCTCAAATTCAGTCACGATTGTCGAAAAAAATATTTAATGGCCTATCTACTTGTCTATACTAATATTATTACGTAGGTAAATATATCTAATACATAGTATAGAGACGGTATTCCCGTCTGGACAAACCGTCGCGTCAGGATTAGGCTCCCTAATTAGGACAATTGTCCTGACGGGAACACCGCCTAATTTACCGTATACTCGTAAAGTATGTGATGTAAAAAGTCATTTTTTTTATAATGATTAGAGTCACATAGAGTAGCTTTTTTGAATTACTCAAGTGTTCTGTTTCAGTAACCATAGGAAAATAGTCTCTCCTTTAATAATAGGGGGCGGATTTGACAACAATGTGTCTTTTGTGTTATGGACATTTTGCACAATGCTCGAATGATTTATGTCTGAGAAAATTGATTAAGTAAGTAGGTGGCTATCCAACGTGGCAATGCGGCGAGTGTTTTTGGTACGTTTGTGCCAGGTACGTACGTATCACCACGTGTCACGCAGGACGATAGGGTTGGATCTAGGTAGTGTAGATGAATATTATAGTTTTAGTTGACGATGCGTGTTGCAGATTGTGTGTTGTATGAGTTGTATTGTATCTAAGATAGGTTACTGACGAAACCTGCGCTGTGGATCTTGATGGTACGAAGTGGTTTAGTTTTAATTCTGTTTTGTTTTTTTCCTGAAAAAATGCTCCTGGATTTCAAATGTTTAGTATGTACGTACGTAGGTATGTACCTAGTCATTATGCATTAATTATCACCTTAAATACAGTTCATCATCATCCTCCTAGCGTTATTCCCGGTTGTGCCCTCAACGAGCCCGGGGTCGGCTTTGACACCTAATCCCAAGCTTTGGCTTAGGCACTAGTTTTACGAAAGCGACTGCCATCTGACCTTCCAACCCAGAGGGAAAAGTAGACCTTATTGGGATTAGATCACCTTAAATACAGTTAATTATGCAATTTGAGTCTGGGAAATTAATTACCTCCCGCCTCATCATATTGAAACAATAATTTTTATCATGCTCGCCTAAAGCCACCTTCCCTAACTAATAGGCCCTCCACACATCGAACGCTGGCACTGCTGTGTGATAGACATAGTGAGAGAGATATTAAATGCGTTGGTAATGAGAGAGATATACCGACCCGCGCCGCGCACGACCCTCGTTGGATGTGTGGAGGCCTCTATGGTCGACGGAGGCCATGGCTGAGATACGCGTCATACTCGTGAGCGGGTGCTGTTTGTGGAGTCCAGTGGAGTCCGATCAGTTCAAGGTTTGCAAGGACGACAAGCATAACTTCATTCCACTGTTCTGCGGAATGGATATGAGAGATTTCACGCTGTCTTCACTTGATTGTATTATTTTATATTACATACTTACTTACATAGTTTTTGACACTCTGAGACTGTTTTACATCTCTAAAAAATAAGATTGTATATTTTTTCTTTTATTGTTTTTGTCATGTAAACATTGATGTAAGTACCTAGTTTACTTAATTCTATTAGGTATGAATAATGTACTCATACTATTTAGAGTCTATTGATAGACATATTGACTCTGGATTGGAAGGTCTGATGGCAGTCGCTTTCGTAAAACTAGTGCCTATGCCAAATCTTGGGATTAGGTGTCAAAGCGGACCCCGGGCTTCTTTAGAGGCATTACCGGGATTAACGCTAGGAGGATGATGATGATAGACATGACTTGTAAAAGACCTCGTGGCTTATTTGCTGAAAACCTAAATAATTATATATTTTTTAATAGATAAGTATAATACTTTTTATTTAGTGTTATTTATATTTATCTCTTAGTAGATAAATAATCCATAAAACTTAAACAAGAATGCACGTCGTGTGTGGATAAACTGTTCAGTAATCTATGTCACCGGCAAATGTGGGACATATCCTTACAATACTTATAATTCATGCAACACAAGGTAAATGTGTGTTCATGGTTAAAAAACTGTATGAAACGTTATTCGTGATTCATGACATTCGTGGTCACTTAACTTTAATTTATGAGAGAAGCCGTTGAAATAGGTACCTATTTATTTTACAGTGTTGTTAGATGATAATAAAGTTAAAGGTTCCACGCACAGAGCAGGAATGTATGTAACACGAGAATTCAGTTAGGTTACGGGTGTCGACTAAAAATAGTTGCGTCTGAGCATCTCGTGAGCGCGCTAGTCTAAAATTCTAAAAATACAGCTATTGCTAGCTTTCGAGATGTCACTCACCTGTAATGCACTAACTAAACGAAAGTGCGACACAAAACGCGCCAATATCTTGAATGGACCTTGACGAATTCAAAATTCGAATCCGCGTTGCCGGCATCCACACGTGAACGCGCCCGAAACACTCCCGCGTAAACGAAACTTTTTTTAAAAACGTTCCGTTCCAACTTCAAAAATCCGTTGGACACTTATTCACAGTTTTGTTGATAAGTTGTAATTTTATCGGTTTATTTGTTAGAAGTGGCGACGCGTGCTTGCGGCCCCGGTTGCGAGTGTACTGAGCGTCCGCGCGGACCGCGGCCATGTTTATCGTAAGGCACGCTACGGTGAGCTACTATCCGATAAAAAATATTTTGTTACGATTTCAGCGCATTGTTTTCTCAAAGGATAGCCCGCGCCGGAAGCACGGAGCTTTGATACGGATTACGTTACGCGAAAGGCAATTCAGGAACGGCGTATAGATTTAATGATATATCGAGCTTAAATGCACGTTTTTGTTAAAGATATTCTGGTTTCCCAAGTAGGTGCACGATTATGGGTAAAAAGTTTCTGTCAACATTTTAATTTCATTTAGCTGTACATGTTTTTGCCGTGTGCGTTAAGCCATCGAGGTTGACCTAGCTCCGTTGTTTCTAGAGATCCTATATAAGGCCACCTCCCGGCTCCATCAGACTAGCTCTACTATACAACATGACAATAATGCATTGCCTTCATTTTTCTTGCATTCTTTTAGCGCAATCGAACATCGAGAAATGTTTACTATTATTCAGCCTACTGTGGATCAATACAAGTACTCATTATTGCACACCTCACACAGATAAAGCAGATACAAGAGAAAACACAGCAATACAAGGAGACAGAGGTAAAAGAACAGGCGATTTTATCGCTAGAGAGCGATCTCTTCCAGACAACCTTTGGGTAGAAATAGTTCACCGTCTGCAGATATTTCAACTACAGTCTCGTATATAGGTATGTTACTGAACTTTGTTAGTTTATAGTTATAGTTGAGGAGGTCGTTAGTTGGAAAACAAGTGATTCGAGTATAGATATGATACTCATAACTGTGTAATATGACGTGTCTGATGTAGTTTTAGATTCAGAATCAATCATTGCTTGTAGGTATAGTATTAACAGGTAAGCGAAGCGTTGGACGAATGTCTTCAGGAACTGGAACAACGCCAGGCCCAATGTATGACTTGTATGAGTCAATTAATGTAAAACTTTGCATAGATTCAAGGTTACATAGCTAATTAATGTTACCGCAAATTACCCGAATTGTTAACGAACCGAACAGGAAATCCAACAGGAAGTAGGTACCTAATTGAGCCGTGGGTGGCGGCATGACTCTGATATACTATTTTTACTAATGATTAACAAGCAAAACTGTAAGCCGACTACGGAAAAGTAACTTTTTTTTTACAGAAGAGGTACAACACACGGATTGACACCTCATTCATCAAAATCGGTTCAGTATCTTAAACGCTATGGTGGAATACAGGTAAAATACAAACATAGACTGCTTAAGGGGGTTCATAATAAACTTGTATAAAGCAGAATAATTTGAGAATAATCGTTTTCGCAAAGTATCACGTGACAAACGAATTTCTCAAATTATTCCAGTTTATACAAATTTATTCTAGGAAAGGGAGAATTTCGCGCAAATGGGAAGCCAATTTATGAAAGATTGTTACATAGGTTTCTTCAAATATCACGTCGTTAGCCTGCGAATGTCAAAAGACTCTTTGTATGGCGATCGAACCCCCTATTTTTTTATACAACGACGGGGGCAAACAAGCGTACCCTTAAGTAAGCCGTAAGCCTGATGGTAATCGGACACCGCAGCCTATAGGAGCAACTCCAAAGGAGTAACACGGGCGTTGCCGACCCTTGATATGTTTGAGGATTCACCGTGTAGACAGCTGAAGGAACAAATTCCCTCGCTCTCAACACAACGCATCCTCGGGAGCTCTGGCGACCTTGCTCACCACCAGAAACACAACCACAACACTACTACAGAGCAT
This sequence comes from Epinotia demarniana, assembly GCA_945867215.1. Taxonomy (NCBI): domain Eukaryota; kingdom Metazoa; phylum Arthropoda; class Insecta; order Lepidoptera; family Tortricidae; genus Epinotia; species Epinotia demarniana. Next base: position 18,055,727 of record OX244272.1, on the reverse strand, counting down.
GTGTAATTGTGTATTGTGTTATTATTTTTTGCAATTTGCAAAAAATGCACACGCACATGCGAAAAAGACACTTCTGAAAATGGGAATATTATCTATAACTGTACTGTTAAAAAAACACGTTCTAAAGAACACGTGAGTAGAGTAATTCTATAGAAGATTTTCCTTTCCATATTTATAGTAAACTGGGAATTACCACTATTTCTGCGTGGGCTCCCGTATGTAAACTTTCCATTAATATACCTATATCTAGTTCAACGGATATACTTACCTACACACGTTCAAATAATATCACATTGTGATATTAATGTAGCAAGTAGGTATATGTGAGCCGCAGTTCAGGTCCAGATCGCGCAAGGCTTTTGGCGGTCGGAGTCAGAGAGGCTTGACACTGGCTACATGATCCCTCTCCAAATACGTAGTACCTTTCTGGACCCTACCTCCCTTCATCTGGCGACTGATCTGCGGCTTTGAGTCACGGCATACACTCCACTCCACACATATATGCCGCTTGTGGCACGGACATGGACCGATTAAGTCACCACGGACTTTGTTGGTTGTCAAATAAGTGCAGACCGCTTTTCAACACATGCGACACTTAATGATATAAATCGGCCTGTCTCTTGTCACCATCAACGTGCCTGCTCTTCTTGAGCTGCCTGGCATTGTCAGAAATGATGGCAAAAGACCTGATTTTGTGTCTTTGGTTCCGTGGAGTTTGGGACGGTAACTTGTGTGGGACGATACCTGATTGGTTGGACACACTGGCACCGTCCCAAGTCCAACTTACCAAAATACCAAAAATCTGAATACAGAGGCCTCGGCAGAGAGTACGACTTTGTACCACCTTGTGACTTCAAATCCCATTGCGGATCTCATTCAAAACGTGAGCGCCGAGCCAGCTATTCATTCATAAACTAATACTAGCTCCATAAATAGTTAACTAGTTCAAAGACATAAATATCCAGGAACTAACATTATATGTAGGTTTGTGAATCAGATGCGCCTGTGTGTTCTCATTTTTCAAATGATATCGAAAGTAATTATTATATATATCTATGCATTTTTCACTCATGTTGCATATAAAGTAAAAACGTTTTTCTCTATCAAGTTAAGGACATTAGTATAAGATTGAACTAGGATAGGGAAGAATATTGGTCATTCTGAGTATGTAAAAAAAGTCATTCAAGTTTTATAGGATCGCCGAGATGGTTACGCGAATTTCCGAACATTCACCCAAGACTTCGTTTCCATAAGAGTGGAGTGTTAAGATATTTCTGAGCACATACTAGTGAACATATTTTTCCAGCTGACTTTACATCAAATTAAAGGAAACAGACCGTCGTAGTAATTCCTAATTACACACATTTCGCCATCCGCATCACACTCTTAGCATGCTATCTGAATCACGGCGACCTATCCACTCACCTCACTTGTCTTGAGCATATCTTGGCCCCCAGATTCATAAAAACTTAGCGTAATTGCATGCCAAGTTATACTGAGTGCTTTGGCAGTTGTCAGTAAGCATGGTGAATACTGTCAGTAATCCGCGTGACACTTCCATTCTCTATCTGGAGCGGAAAGCATGCTCGTCGCTGTCAATTTGACGTGAACGTCAAGATTGTTCCTAATTTACCGCTTGAGTAGGTCACATTAGTTCCAATTAAATTAAAAGCTGTCTCGCTACGTCTATGGGACGTGTAGTTAAAATTGGGTTTAATAAAGTCGAAACGTAAAGAACTTTCCTTGACGGCTCGAGTCTTTAAGGCTTGGCCAAGCTCTTACGTACAACACTCAAATATATAACCGTAGAGTGCAAAATCCAAGCAATTTTAACACTGAATTACTGATAAGTATCATGAACAGTTTAGCCACTCGGACTCGACCTCCCAGAATAAGTGGGACTCTTGAGGAATCAACTACACTCCTAAAAAACTTAAATATACTGTATGATTATTTATTACCTACGTAGTTGAAGTAAAAAACTAAAAAGTCCCTGGGCGTCCAAGCTCGGCTCTGGAATAAATACGGAGAAAACAACGTTTCCTGGATACGAAACCTAAGTATAACATAGATTCCTCGTCCCCGTAAACTCGAAATCGATGGAGGCTCTTTCGAGAACGTGATAACAAATATATATTGCTTGTTTGATAGTAGGTATATAGGATAGGAAATACACAATTGTGACTGAAAATAATCCGCTACCTACTAACCCATCCAGGACATGCAGTGCGCGTGATCAATTGTTTTGCCTGCCACCAGAAATCTAGTTTGGGTAGGTATTGTTTAAAATAGCAGGACACTGTGATGTCCTAGATAATGGCTACGGCTCCGCTATTAGGGTACGGAATGAGTGAACAATCTAGATACAACCGTAAACTGTTAGCGAGATGAGTCACGAAAGTCTCATTCGGAATTTTATTATAGTTCGTTTAACTTTCTTTCGCCATTAGGTCATAATGAAGTAAATGAGTCTAGTTTGTGAAAATAGTGGTATGCTTAGGGGGAAAAATAGGGTTATAGGTCTAGGAACTTGAACCAGACAAATTGTATCGCTTAGGTATGGGAAACAATAAAGAAGCGAAATAAACCACATGTGGAAAAGATAAATTCTTTAAAGAAAACTTTAAGTATGTAATCTTAATATTATTTATTTTGAGTTAGGCGCGGCGTAATAGGTAGGCCCCCCACAAGGTGGACTGATGACCTGGTAAAGGTTGCGGGAGTCCACTGGATGCGGGTGGCGCAGGACCGGTCACTTTGGCACTCTTTGGGGGAGGCCTATGTCCAGCAGTGGACATCTTTCGGCTGATATGATGATGATGCATACACTTCGGATTAGCGCCACCTATCCTTCAGTTGTTTGTTTCCTCATTAATATTGCCTAGTAGAAATAGGAACGTCACACAAGTTACCTAATCTATAGTCGATTTATTGACGAGGTAAACATTATCCTCCACATTTTCCTCAACTTAGGTCGTTGCAATGAAAAAGTAGGTTTTAACTTTTTTAAGGATGTTTCACACAGTCCGGCCCAAGCTCGCTCGGTCCTTACTTTCGCCCGTCCGCTGTTCGCCAATCGAGGACACCCGACAAAATCACACGCGTAGGACACAGAATGTCACAATTATCTAATAGGCTAAATATGAGACACTATGAAGCACTTTATATCTTAGCACCTCCATTTTATTCATCGCTTTCTATATATGTCGCGCACTCGAGATGCGTGGAACGAAGAGACATTCTGTGTGACAAAACTTTAAGAGAGACAGAGAGGGGTGGGAAGCATGGTGGAAGCCAGCCATACTTTACTATAATATTAACCATACTATACTATGATATTATAAGTGACGACCGCTTTAGCCTAGTTGGACCCCAGTTGGACCCTAGTTGGAACCCAGGACCTCTTGCTTCGTAGGTAGGGTCACTAACCCTACCTACGAAGCAAGAGGTCCTGGGTTCGAATCCCGTTAAGGGCATAAATTTATGTGATGAGCATGAATATTTGTTTCTGAGTCATGGATATTTTCAATGTATTTAAGTATTTATATTTATTATATATATCGTTGTCTAGTACCCATAACACAAGCCTTACTGAGCTTAGGTACTATGGGACTAGGTCGAATTGTGTAAGATTGTCCCCTTATATTTATTTATTTATTAAATGCGAAATAGTCTATGTCTGTCTGTTATCTATTCACATTTCAAATTTGGATTGGAGATAGTTCGAATCCCGGGGAAGGACATTAAAATATTTTTTATCCAGGAAATCTTCCCCTGACGGGGTGAAATGGGGGAGGAAAGTTGGTTTGGTTCAACGCGAACGGAGTTACGGGCAGAGGCTAGTTCTGAATAATTCTTACTTGGACTTTACCTTATCTCTATACTAATATTATAAGAGAAGTTTGTATGTAATGGATAATATCGGGAACCGTTTGGTATTTTTTTTCACCTTTGAGAAGAAGAATGGACTCACTGGACGGTTATAGGCTATATTTTATTCCGTGGGGTTGCCTCCGTTCTTTACAAAACACGGGACAAGCCGCGCGAGCAGCGAGTCTTTCTATATTTCTCGCACTCGTTCTGACGCGTCACGCGAGAGAGCGAGCTCGCGAAACATATTGAAATGCGAAGCGTGGAAGGCAACCAAACTCTGTGCGACCAAACTATAAGAGAGACAGGGACGTGGAGTGCAATATTCAGTACGTCGTGTTGATCTAATTGGAGGTCAGGGTCGTCTATGCATCGCAAACATCCGAATAATTATGAACTTGATAATAAATAACAATTATTAGCCTCTTTATACATATAGCAGTAGTACTCGTAATTACTTTATACATCATTTACCTATTTATATACCGTTTATAGTACCTAATGAAGTACTATGAGTACATTTGACGTCGACGAACCGATTACCGTTGGGGCGGAAAGGTTCTCTGCGACCAGGTACTGGAAGACGCAGCGTGGGTAGACCATCCACAAGGTGGACTGATGACCTGGTAAAGGTCTCGGGAGTCTGCTGATGGTTGCGGGTGGGATAGGACGGATCACCCTTGCCACCCTATGTCTTTGGGAGGCCTATATGCAGCAGTGGAAGTCTTTCGACTGATACTATGATGATGATGATGACAATCAACGTCAAAGATATGTTGACTGTAAGTCAGTTACCTATCTGAATCACTAAACTTTTATGTCCTATCTGCATTTCGGCATTTAATATTCGACAAACTTCTTTTGCCTTTTTTGTTTGTCATTTTATGGTTTAGCTTTTGTAATTGTTTGACAAATCAATGATTCCCAATTATTGGATACATGGGGCATACGTGCGATATCATTATAGGTAAGTACCGACGTAACGATTCGGTTGATAATTTGTTCGTGTTTTATCAAATCGGCTTTATTATATTTGACACATTATTGTCTATACGGAGACCATTATGTTACTAATTCATATGTCTGTTTATGAAAATGGTTGTTACCTATGCATTTTCAATGTTTAAAAACATAAGCAAAAAGTTTGAAATTAAACTAAGGTTATCCTCCCAAAGCTGGGTTTATGGTAGGTAAATAATGTAATATACAAACAAGTGTGGATACACTATTTTATTATTACTTAATGTGTGTTATTTAAATGAATTGATTGATTCTGTGTAGGTATTTCGGAAATCCTTGTCAGGACAAAGTTTCTCTTACTTCATCAGTCGAAACACTCATAACCGTCCCCTGGCAAATAATTTTGTTGGTATTTTAGTGTGACCGTGACCTTTGCGTGACTGCATGAAGATGGATGAGCTAAATATCGATGTCTTCAGTTGTAGGACTTCGGTCATCGGATCTTATTGAAAAGTTTCGTGGCAGCTAGAGGACGCTTCGAAAAGTTTCTTCCTACACTTACGTCTTATTGTCAAACGCTCGCTGCACGCGGGATCATAAAATATGCGACACCTCTGTTGCACTTACCTGCCGTAATTGGTGCAAAAGAGAGCGCAACAGATAAGCCCTGTTCCCATTTCTTATGGCCCCACGCAACAGGTGCTTTATTATTTAAATAATTACAACATTTGTTTATATTTGTATATACTATACTATAGCATTTCATAGGTTACCCAGGTGCTCAATGCCCCAGTTCTGGCCACTATCCCATTAGTGGACACCGTCAATCTTAATTAATTGTAAGTATAAGAGGTGAAAAACAGGGTGTCTATTATTGAATTGGGTGTTAATCATCGGGACATTTACCTTATAAGGAAAACCGCATAGTACGCGTGATAGGACTGCCATAACGAAAGATTTTCGCACTTTGCTTCAAACGGTGTTTACGGAAAATCATGTATCGAAACAATGTCAAGGCGTTTTATTTGTATTCATAACTTTGTGTTGGTGTTTCCTGGATGGCGGAATAACCTTATGGGACCAAGGATATCCTTCATATCCTATAACCGAACTACTCATAAGCGAGGATGCCTGGTATACATCGTTCATGATCGGTGGAATTTGCATCAAAGGATAATTACAGACGCAAAGTGAGTAGATTGTATGGGATAACTCATAGTTCATAGTTATTTATTCAGTAATAATATTTATACATTGCATTTGAAATAAAAATGTCAAAATAATACCAAAAAAAACGAATACAGTAACAGAGAGCAACTAATGGAGAATAATAAAAAGAAAATTAGTAGAAAAACAATAATGAGTGATTTATATCATGTCTTTGTATCGATCAAATGATTTACTAAATGCCAATCTAATGCATAATTATATCACAGTCTATTAAAAAAGAAACAAAAAAACAATAATAATAAATGAATAATATCAACCTGAACCCGTATCACGTTTTTTTTATCACGCGATAAGTGACAAGATATGTGCGTGTCTCGTTCTATCGAACGGTGTCTGCCAGTGACGGACGCTCATCAAGAACTAGCTTCTGCCCCCGACTTCGTCCGCGTGGAACTCGTTTAATATCGTAGCTCCTTACAAAGGAAGGAGAAAAAACTTCGCCCCCTTATGGTGGGTACACACTGAGCAAACGAACGACCAACGAACGCAAAGCATTTATGTGACAGCTATTTGTTAGAGTGAGCTACATAGCCGTTCGTCGGCTTGGTGTGTACGTACCTTTAGATGATGATTCCCGGTATATTGGAGCGAACAGATGGCGGAGGGTCGTCGGTTGGCGAAACAGTGGCGAGTGTGGTGATAACTGGCGAGCCAATGGCGATGATCGCTGGTGGGAGTCGGAGGCAAAACAAAGCGGTAACGGGCTAGCCGCCTGGTCCAGGGGGTGGGAAAAACACAAAAATTCTATGAACACGTTTAATTTTAATAAAGATAAATACTCGGACTCGCAGGGTCCAGTCGTTGTCGTCATTGGCAAATTTGAGCCTTAGTTGGCCAGAACGCCATAAAAAAAGAAGAAGAAGTCGTTGTCACAGTCGTTGCCCGCCTTGCACACAAACGTTCGATACGCCCAACAGTTGGAGGGGCAGACCCGGTCCTCGACGGAGGGGTCCTCAGATGGGCGGCGACATCTCTCAGTCCCCGAAAACTTCTCCCCAAGTCGTTCCTCGAGAGTGTGGAGCCTCGTTAGCAGCTCGTAGTACATGGCCCGGAGGTCGTGGGAGCAGTCTCCCATGGAAATTGGGCAGTCCTTTACACACACAAACACTTTTCTAAAACGCAATCCTAGCACTACAAATGGAGTAGGGAAGTGGAAGTTACGCGTTATATAACAAAAGTGACTAAAAGATTACCCTACCCATGAACGTGGTAAATTATCACTTTAATTAAAAGCTACCCTCAAAAAGCAAATATTTACAAACAAAGGCCGAGGTTACACGGGCGTAGCTGGGGGACTCCGCCGGGTCATCCGGCGGTTAGTCCTGCGGTCGGTCCTGCGGTCGACTCGGCCGGGAGACCGTGTGCTCTGGCCTGTCCGGCCAAGTAATCTGGGCGTGGGGGGACTCCTTAAGGCACCACTCACCGGCCAGAGATAGAAAATAGTCAAGGGTGAGTCGACTGGATAGAAAAAGTATAACTAGAATAGATGATTTATATATTACAATGGAAAATATACATGGAATCCATCCATGGCCATCTTTAAGTAAGTAGTTAAAAATTGTATGCTGACATAACGAAGCGCAGGTTTTGAGAATATTATAATAAATACAATAGGGAAAAATGTCTACTGAAAATGTAAATTACAAATTAAATTATGAAATAGGTAGTTACCCACAAAAATCTGGAGAATGGCCTACTAAGGAAAGCTAGAATATGCATGAACATAAAAATGAAAAGAGGGTTTTCATCGTACCATAAACATTTAATAAACAAAAACTTTAGTATACCTCTATGTATGCAACACACGTAGCTAGTTTAATCTGTATGTCTACCTATGTGCGACAACGGGTTTTTCGAGAAACTATACTTGACGTACTTAAAAGCGATTTATTAAGGCTTAATAATATAGCTATACATTATTTATATGGTGTAATATGATACTATAAATTTACATATAAAACATTCATGCCGTCAAAAGTAATAGTTTAGTTTAATTTATTAAATCTCATTACATAAATTTCACATAAGTACAGTTATCTTATATTACTTTTCATATATCGATCGTTTACTAAATTACGCAAATTACTATTTGGTTATACACAATGGGTAAACATGTCAATTTTAAGAGTAAATAATTAATAATGAAAAATAACAATACGGTCATACCTAGATACAGGTACTATTCAATGCAATAATAAATAAAAATCATGTCGTAAAAGAAAAAAGAACAATACAATTAGGTAGTAATTGCAGTACCAGAGATACCTATCAATAACCTTAAACGATTTAATAATGTCAACTCTTAATACCTACTAATACCAAATAAACAAATAATCAAAATTAATATGTCAAATAATAAAAATAGCAAATTCACAATTCAATTAGAATCAATTTCTTAATTTCTATGAATTCTTTTGCGGAGTAGAATGACTTCTTCAACAAGTGGTTATTCAGTTTTTAAGTTTCCGTTTAAATTTTTCGTCGCAGCACTCGATCTTTATATAATATTTCGGTATTTTTTATTTGTTATATTTTTATAAATGAATAGGCTAGTTACTTACCACGGTCGGGCTAGCAGGACGCCTTTTTTTCGCGGCGCTCCAATGCCCAGCAAGGGCACTCTGTGAGAGTGTGCTGGGCAGTATCGTCATCATTCTCGCAGTGGTGACAGGCCGGGGTCAGTATTTTATGCAGGTAATGACCGAAGCAACCATGTCCAGTCATTACCTGCACTAGTCTGTAGGTGAGGCTCCCCCTTCTCCGGTCAAGCCAGCTGTCGAAGGACGGGAGGAGCGCCCCTATGGGGATAGGGGGAATCCTCCAGCTGACTTTTCCATCGGTCCCTCTACCACGACTACATACTACTACGGACTATTGAGGTCAAGGGTTCAAAATTGTTATCTACCTGGCAGGAAAAGAAAAATTCAAGATAAAACGTGACTTTACTAAACTTGTTAGGTATAAGGTTTGTTGATTTATCTAATAGTGGTTCATAATTAATAATTGCTAACGTTTAATCGAGCTTAAACTCGGTTATTAAATACACAAATCGGTCGCAAAAATTAGTCTGTAATAACAGACTTGGGTAGTTTCGTCCTTGTCCCCTATCAATGGCCGGATAATTCGATAAAGGCTTCAATTTTGTACTTATTTATTACACTACTAGCTGTTGCGTAGAACTTGTTATCGCCTTAGAAATTTCCCAGATAAAAAACTATCCTATATCCTTCCAAGGGTCTCAAATTATCTGTACCTACGGAAAATTTCATCTAAATCCGTTCAGGTGTGAAAGGTGCGATGAGATCGTTAGTTTAATTGATAAATCTAAATTGAAAAATCCGTTTTTAAAAATATAAATATCTGATAATCATCAACAGACGTTTCTGCTTAAATTGTATATTTTTCTATAATGAATAGCTTCTGCCCGCGACTTCGTTCGCGTTGACTGGTTTTTTTTTCATTATATACATTAGAATCTATGCACACCGCGTTTTTTAAGCGTTTGTGTCGATTTCTTTACAAGTGATTGGATACAAACGCGCGTCTACGGTGAATTGGCCCTAAGTACTACACAGACTTAGGTAAATTACACCTAAGTGTCGCATGAAAAAAAATATACAATTCATATTAATAAATATTAATTACATTAATGTAAACTATTAACACGTTATTTACACCTATGTTATGTACCCAACCTCCGTCATGATCTTCGCCAAGTCGCCGTTCTTCATATCGGCCTTGTATCTCTCGAAGGACACGAAGGTCATCATAATGCCGCTAAAGAAATATTACAGTTATTTTGGCATCAATGTACATAGTTAATAGTACACACACACACACACATTTGCTAGAGAATATTCTTCCTACATACCTGCGATCTTGTCGATGAGGTGCGACTTCTCTGAGAAAATATTTTTTTGGTGCAAGTCCGCCTAAAATAATGAAGACAACATGTCTTGAGAAATGTTGCTTCAACGAATCTCCCGATAAGCTTCTACGAGAGTCAAGCAAGACCACCAGCAGTTCCATATTTTCGTCGAAAAGTCGTGATTGGCGGGATCTCCAAGAACAGCTAGAGATCAATCATTATAAGAGTACAGTCAGTGTCAAGAATAAGTTTAGTTACACTTTTGCACCTTATTCCAATTCCATTGTAATTCGGCGAAAAATGTAAACTTATCTTTGACTTGGACTGTAGGTGTAGGTACAGGTACATTGTTGATGTCAAAAGGTTGCCGTATTGACCGCGGGGATTACGTGACTCGGTCGTGACTTGTCCTAATTTGTATTAAATAGGCAGTTAATGTTCAATTAACTGCTGGCCCAATCTTTCAAGGGTTCCGATTAACTTTTCATCATCTTAGATCTGCACCGACATGGCACCGACAATTTACCCGCGTGCCTTTAAAGTAGGTAACCGTAATTAACCCTAATTATTGCCAATTCGAGATAATCGCTAAGAGAAGCCATAACCGGCTGATGCTAGTGAAACCCATAAACTACCTATTTAACTGTGAAGAAATTGCAATTAACCCTTTCCTTTGCTTACAAAGTAAAATATAAACGTTTATCATTTTAGTTTTATTTTGTTTAATTTGGGATGCTTAACTTCCTTGTATAGGTACATTAATTAACTAACTTAACGCCTATGAGAATCTATGAACTCACTTTTCTGAAAACACTGTGTCTACTGCTAATGCAGTAGACACAGTGTTTTCTTTATGTAACTCTTAACTGTTTTTTGGAACTCTTACCTTATATGAATTAATTCCGGTCAAACTTTGGATACGAACAATAAGCTACTCTTACTTATCTTAATATAGTTATTTGAATAAAATGTTATTACGTAGTGTAAGATCTCAGACCAAGAAAATATATAGACGGAGCGTTACGAACAGTCTAGTGAAGCCAACCGGTTTCCAACCAAGCCCCATGAGTTTGGCACACGCTAAACAAATTAAATCGCACAAAACTCGAAATAAATGATCTTGACAGCATTGCGACACGTGCTGAAGAGTTTTGTGCAATTTTGTTTGTATATTGTGCGTGAGCATGTGCTAAACTTGATGTAGCTTGGTTTTGTTTGTATGTGGTTTGGCTTCACTTGACTGTTCGTAACGCTCCGTCTGTCTTTTTTTATTGGTCTGAGTGTAAGATATACATAAATTATTATTTTCTGGGTCGCAGAATTACAATTTGTTATGTGACTTATTCAAATAATAAAAACCTAAATCTAAAAGTTGATTTAAAAATTATCAGAAACTAAAACTAGACTGAAAAGGCCTCTGAGGCATGGTATTGAAGAGAGATTAAAAGCACGTTTAATGATGATAACTTAATAATAACCTAATGGGTTATAAACATGACTCACATTAATTGACTACAGACTAGTTTAATTTAGTATTAGTAGTAGGTTTTATGCCACCATCTATGACCTTATTTCACGCGATTATTATCTAGTTCCGCGTGCGGCCACCGCGTCAAACAGTGTCTTTATTGTGTAGTGGGTTATCTGATATGTGTGAACTGTGAACCATATATAGGCCGATCTCTTTACTTCCGACATCTCCGGATACTAATACTATTGGATACGGAAATAGGAAACGAATAACTACATATTCTTCAAACGGCAATGGCCCCCGGCAGTGTGCTGCTCTGTGGCGGCGCCACCATAATGAAAATTAATGAATTATATGGTGAAATGATGTACGCTGAACGTACATCATGTACGTCTGATGTTTATAGATGTACGTATACAGGGGAACGAAATAATGGGCATTCATTGTGGCGCCGCTGGGGAGCATACTCTGCAGCGGCGCCACTCAAAACTCATAGATAGAAATGATATTAGATATTATTTTCTTATGGAAATTGATGTACGAATGCTGTTTATTGTGTATGTATTCAAAATAATCATCATTACTTACTTAGTGATTTTATATGATTTAATAATGCTGCGAATAATTACGATGGCGGGAGCGCAGGAAGGATTTATGTATCCCTCTCGCTCACCCGCGCGCCACCGTTCAGGGGGAACGCGGAATCAATTAACTCATATAAAATCTCTTAGTAATTAATTATGATTACATTGAATACGTACACAATAAACAGCATTCGTACATCAATTTCCATAAGAAAATAATATCTAATATAATTTCTATCTATGAGTTTTGAGTGGCACCGCTGCAGAGTATGCTCCCCAGCGGTGCCACTATGAATGCCCATTATTTCGTTGCCCTGTATACGTACATCTATAAACATCAGATGTACATGATGTACGTTCAACGTACATCATTTCACCATATAATTCATTAATTTTCATTATGGTGGCGCCGCCGCAGAGCAGCACACCCCCGGCAGCATCTCGTAACGTGATGTCACAACTGTTTGCGTTTTCTCTCTCACACAAGCAATATTAAAACGGTTGTAGCCTCGTAATTCTTTGAGATATCTGACATTCTGAATGGGATATTCGTGGCTAGGCATATTTTTTTGCCTTCTTTCTTTCGGAATAATAAAAAATTTCGAGTCTACACCTCTATTCTAGCTCATAGAGTACGACATAGTATGTGGAGGTTACGTGGCATTTCATGCACTTTTACCTCAAGGGCGCCGCCCGCTTATTAGAAAGAAGTCACAGAACTCAGGCCGAGACAAGGGATAAAATATACTTTTCATATCTCATGCTCTGAAAGTGGGTCGTTGCTGTTCTAAAAAGTGTGCAGAAAGTGATACGTTTCTGCTCTAGTGCAGAAAAGTAGTGTACTCCAATTAGTCCTCGCCTTATATGCATTATGCGGGAACTTATTCTAATAAATATCAATACTTACCCCGCCACTGACAAAGGTAAATAATTTTATTCTTACTAGTTCATGGAATTTATTTTATTGAAGAGAAAATATGTTTATCTTGTTAATTCGTTAATTTAATTTTAGCTAAAATATACACCCACAAACCGTTTTTTTTTATTATAGTTGTGCATATGAGCTAAGGCATACCTACAGCCACTCTTCAACTAATACTAATAATAGATACAAATACTATGGAAATATTTGTCTATCACAATTCAATTATGACATTATGTTATTTTTTGGGATGAGTAGTTCCGGAGATTACCCCATACATACAAACTTACAAAGAAGAAAAAAACAAGTTGATTCATGTATAAATTTAACGGATTCATAAAATAGGAGGACTGACATAGAGGAAGTTTCATAAAATATATAGCCAGGGTAAACGTTATAGTCCTCGGCGTTATATGACATGGCCACTCAATGTCAAATTGGCTTAATTTAGAATCAAGAAAAATTCACAAAATTCGCTTAGTTCAAACTTAACCGATAATCCGTTGACATGAAATGGCGATGTCATCCACTAGTGCAACGTCGGGCAATAGAATGTTAACCTTAATCACCTAAAATTTTTTTCTGACACGATATGTTACGTGTTAAAGAAGCATATTTTTTAGAAGAAAATGTATTCGGAGGGAGAACCCATATTTTAATACTGTGAGCCAGTGTAAAGATAATGATTTAGTTGATGTGGCCATGTTCAACTTGAAAAGCCTTTTTATGTTGCCTTTGTATCTTACACACGTGGACCATATAATCATGGTGTATGCCTACTTATTCTAATTGACGTCAACCGCAACTGTTAACTTAACATTTAACTTTATATAATTTTACTTAAAGCGTTTATGCACTAACGTTAAATGTTTGAACAAGTAATCACGTAACATTAAATTCTTATTAATTTTTCATCAAACTTCTTTAAACCTACATATATAAATATATTACAATTTTGAGTACTAAAATAGCATGTGGTTTCACACTAATAGGTACTACGAGTAACCTAATATAGTAAGCTTCAGCCGCCTACGAAACCAACGCCATGTAACCAGTTACGTGTGAAGAATTATTTATCTTACTACGAAACTAATTAGGTACGTACAAAAAATTCTTCTTCCTTGTTGGAAACCTGTTACGATTGCAAAACATTAGGTAGGTTAGGTTCGTTAGGTAGCTTCAGATGCCCGTCAGGATCCGTCGAAACTAGCCAAGCACGAAAAAAATGTAGTAACTAGTTTCGTAGGAAGAAATAACCTATATACGTAACTAGTTTCGTAGCAAGAAAAACCTTCCTTCACACGTAACCGGTTATACGTAGCATGGTTTCGCCGGCGGCCGAAGGGATATACCTAGGTAGTAGGCTCGGTCAAGAATAGGTCTAAGGTCTCCCCCGCCTGCCGCAGAAGGCGACTAAAGGGGGTCATCGGGGCCACAGAGTTCTGGCGGGGACCGGGGCACTCGCCTAAGAACTCCAGGCAAGGCGACAATCATCTTTTTGCCCGGCGAGGTGAGAGGGGGCGCTCCAGCCCTCGTTCGCAGGTTTTCTCTGCAAAAGGAATGATTTATTTATTTATTTATTTATTTATTGGTACAAAAGAAATTACACAGCATTACAGTAAATACTAATGCACTGCGAAATTTAGGACAGAAAGTACACATAACAACAATCTTAATAACTAACTGAGGACGGACGGTCATCCATCGCTTCACAAAGGTTTTTGCATTTCTCACAAATTAGCCTCCAACTACTGGCAAAAACATCACAGTCAGAATCCGACTTGAGAAGTGCGTTGATGTAGTGCAAAGCGCGGACCCTTGGTGATTGCCTGTACGCCACAGTGCGCGCTTTAGGTGCTGCAAGTAAGTCGCAATGACGAGCTCTGAAATTAAACTTTGCCTGAGACAGAGAAGGGACACGGAGGCGCAACAACTGCGAGACCAGCTGAGGGCAGTCTGAATCCCCCCGCAATATCCTGCACGCGCCGGTCACGAGTGCATAATTACGCCTCACTTCCAGGGAGTTAAAACCCAGAGTTCCAAGCAAATATTTTGTCGGGTAAAGGAAGGGATAGTATCCATAGATTTTTTTAAATAAAAATCTAAGGAACGTCTTTTGGATTTTCTCCAGAAGCAAGGCGTAAGTGACCTCATGGGGATTCCATACTATTGACGCTGCCTCCAGTTTACTCCTAACTAAAGCGGTATAGACAATCTTGACGACAAACGCGTTGTCAAAATCGCGAGCGTTGCGGATAACAAATCCCAATCTCCGATAGCAGTCGGTAGCCAGGTTACTCATATGAGCATGAAAATTCAAATGCGAATCAAATATGATACCTAGGTCTTTAATAGTGTCAACGCGATTTATTAATTCCGTCCCTAACACGTAATTACCAAATAGGGGACTACGAGATCGGCTAAAAGACATCACGGAACACTTCTCGGGGTGGAAAAGCAGTTTGTTTGTGATGCTCCATTCATATACCCTGCTAATATCTTCTTGGAGCGATTCAAAGTCAGATAGCTGTTCTAGACCATAAACAAGCTTTAGGTCGTCGGCGTAAAGAAGACATTGCGCACATCTAGGGAGAGACGCCAAGTCATTAATCATGACGCCGAACAGAAAAGGGCCCAGAATTGAACCCTGGCTTACTCCGGAGCGAGTATGGTAGGGATCGGAGGCGAAGCATCCGTGCTGCACGTACTGCTGCCTATCGCGTAGATAACTCGCAAAGAACCTGAGCAGATTTGGCGAGAAACCGATGTTACATAGCTTCCTAAGGAGTATGTCGTAATCTACGCTATCAAATGCTTTTTTAAAATCAAAGTACAGCACGTCTACCTGTATCCCCATATCCAAATGCTCAGAGATAGTGTCTACCAGGGTTAAGAGGTTCGTCTCAAAAGATCGCTTGGGCCTGAACCCATGTTGAGCGTCACAAAGATAGGGCCCCACTTGAGGGGCTAAATGCTTGTTTATGATGCACTCAAACAACTTTGCAATGGACGAGAGAATCGCTATGGGACGATAGTTTTCAACCTGAGTTGCATCGCCCGACTTAGGAATCGGCCGTACCCGAGTTACCTTCCAGTGACTCGGGTATTCCCCAGTGCGTAGAGCTAGGTTGAAAATATAACATAAAGGTTGCACTAGCCAGATTTTGCAGCCCTTTAGAATATACGCAGGGAAGGCATCAGGACCCAATGAGCTTTGGGGTTTCAGACGAGCTATGCCCGCTTCCACATCCTGAAGGGATATTGTTCCGATATTAATCAAATTAGCAGTGCTCGTCCCATCCTGTTGTATAGTTTTAGAGGAGTCCAGTAGCGGTGCACCCGGAAGGAAGACACTCGAGAAGAAGTTCGCGAAAGCCTGAGCCGCCTCTACACCCTCATACGGCTTTCCATCGTATAACACTCGGTTTTCAAACCCGCCTTTGGATTTTAGGTTGTTAATATGTTGCCAAAAAACACGAGGATTACCTGTGATGCTACTCTGAACACCGCCAATATAGATCTCATAAGCGTCAGAAGTTCTCATCTTAATATCGGCTCTGAGTTTGGAAAAGGTGGCATATATTTCCCTGTTTCCAGTTTGTTTCCACTTCCGGTGAAGAAAAGCCTTCCGTCTTATGTCTCTTATAAGATCTGCCGTAAACCAGACTGGATACCGTCTGCTGGGCTTGCTGGGCCTTCTCTTCCTGGGTATGCACAAATCAAAAATGCCGTAGATCAATTTATAAAAGTGGTCTACGGCGACATTGACATCTCGGGCTTCAGTGACGGTTATCCAAGACACATTGGCAATTAGTTGGCAAAGAAGCTCGTAATTGCCCTTTGAGAAATTCCAATCTCGCCCCGTATCGAGGTTACTAGGGTCGATCTCTACGGAGTCACCTAACGCTTTCGTGATCGGGATAGAGATATCAAGAGGAGGATGATAAGCATCGGCATATGGAACTAGGCTACCCTCCGGGTCCCCGCTAACCGTAACACCATGAGCACGCTGTCGCACGAGCACTACATCAAGCATTCCTCCATGCACATTTAAAACCTCATTCATTTCAGTGAAATCACAAACTGTGGTAAAGAAACAATAATAACTTAGGATACTAGTTGAGGCATATTTAGGGTTAAGGTTCAAGTCACCCACGATTATGACCGCACCAATAGAGTCAATGAATGACTCTATTTTTTGAAAAAACTGCATATACACGCTTTCGGAAGAGTTAGGTGGAATGTATACAGCACACAAATGAAACAGCGTTTCGCCCACAACAAAAGAGGTCCACAAATCCTCTCCGTCGGCAGTTTCAAACTCTCTGAGTTGATGATACTACGAGTATAACCTAATAATGTATATTGCAATTTACTATAATTGCACTTCTATTTGTACAAAAAACTAACATTGTGAACGCAAGTAAACGTACCAGTGAGACTGGCTACCTTTTACTAAAATTTACAAATGCTCTTAGTTATCAATGTCAATGCCATACAGCACTGTCCCCGAAAAGGCACAAGTCATGGAACGTACAATAAACAATGAATGAGCTAACTTAATTGGTCCTTCGAACAATAAAATATTCTCTCCTCTAAAATATTCTTCTGTATTCGTTTTGTTTTCTGCCTCCGTAAATACGATCATGTCTCCTACCGATCTAAGCTTGGTTGGTTACCCATCCGCCAACGCCGTAACCTTCGTATGCTTTGTTTCCTTTTTTCAATTCTCCAGGACCCGAAATCTCCTGACTATCTCAAAAGTTTGTTCCAGTACCATGGCGTGAGTTGTACCCGTCAGTTTCGCTCTTCAGGTAATCTCTCTCTCGCTATTCCACTTCACCGAACTAGTTTCATATCCAATTCGTTTACCATTCGAATCGCTCGCCTCTGGAACGGTCTCCCCGTTAAAATCCGTCAGTCTCCGACCAGATTCGCGTTTAAAAGATCTTTACGCAAGTTGTTTGCTAGCAGAGCCGTTAATTCTTAGTGTTTCTGTTCTCTATTTTCGTCTGTATGTATATATATATATATATATATTATAGGTATGTATAGGTATTTGTATGTATTTTATTTATTTGTCTATTGTCGTTATTTATTATGTATTTGTATCCACTGTGTGTTTATATCTGTAGTTGCACCGCCCACAATTTGTCTGCTTTGCCCAAAGGTTGACTGGTAGAGAATGCTTACGGCATTAAGTCCGCCTTTTGTACGATAGGTTGTTCTTTTGTGCAATAAAGATTAAATAAATAAATAAAAAGTGAATAAGTTGTGAAGATTGTGCATACGAAATTCTTTCAAATTTATATTTTTCTCAAGAAGCGTCAGAAACGGTTATTGTATAAAAATGTCAAGAAGAAAGTGAGTTGAGTTCCACTATATTTGGAGTTTTTATAAAATTAATAAATAAAATTAATGAGTTAAAAGTGAGTTGTTTTCGATTTCTGAATACCGGAGAAGGCGGAAATATTATTCAGAACAGAAATTTGGCCACAAAACGTGTAATGTGATCCCTAAGTCCAACTGTTTTTATTCACTGAAAGACTTCTTCGATGTTGAAATATATACCATAGATAGGATTAGCTAATGATATCCTAGATGTAAACGTGTAAATCTTACTTTAATTTCCTATTAAGACGAAGGATTTGCAATACCCTTACAGGGTGTCATTTTGTACTATACAAGAGCAATAAAGTATTCTATTCCATTTCTATTCAATGTATGGAGGGCGGTAAACTTCGGAACCACTCATCCTTCGGGTGGACGCAGGGTTATTGTTGTCATTTAAATTAAGTTCACATAATAAACAGGAGCGATCTAGCGAGCATTTGCTTCGAGCTTTTTGCTCCCTCACCTCCCTCTCGCTCTACCGCATAGCATTTACTGAAGCGTTCTCTGGAATGATCGTGAAAATGTTCGAAGCGATGCTTGGCTCTATGCTTGGCCCTGTTCGTTGTTCAGTTCGAAGATTTTAAAACAGCGAATGCACGACGTTCCTACAGGTGAATGCTCAAGTCTATCAGCATATTTTATATTATATGTTTAGCTATGTTATTTACAAGAATAACCATGAAAAAAAAAACAAAACTTAAACTATGTGAACCTAAACTACATACATATTTCCACCAAATCGCTACCTCTAGGCAGAGTGCCCATAAGACTGGCTGCGTTGGCTCGCTGAATGGCAATGCCAATACTTTGTGCGAGGAACGAGCCTGCCCTACGTTCACCAGAGGACCGGATGAGTATATAGCTTAGCTTTTCAAAGTCATGAAAATTTGTTTTAATGAGTTCTACACACGAATCATTACTCGTAAAGTACATACTATGTCTGTTAAATTAGACTAGCTTGAATGAAATATTACTTCGCCAAATGAGCGGATGGTTTATTAAAACCAGCTTTTACTTCTAGCGTCCCGATTCGGTTGACACTGGCAAGTTGCAGTGCAAGTTTTTAATTGAAACAAATTAATGCTTGAACTAAATGCTCATTCATATTGTCAGATGAACTAGTTATCTAAATGACAGACATTTAATTTCTAATACGGGACATATATGTGTGCCGCAATCACAAAATATCTGATATTCATTGTAAATAATTACCATCGAACATGGGAGGGTAATTATTACGCTTTCAGATGGTGTTTTCGTGACCAGAGTTTGGTGGTGTAGGTACAAAATGTCTTTGTTAACGAACGAACAGTCAGCAATTGCATATACATAAAGCGGATATTGTAGAGTCATCACACAAAGTGATGCCAACAAGTCGTTACAGTTAGACTTAGCACGTGCTAGTGACCTTTGCCGGGCCTTGACCGATTTGCTCACGACTATGAAAAACGTTCCATCCGATCTGCAGTGCGAAACTAAAAGTCCTATGTTTATATGTATATCTAGGGGTCTTAGGCCTCTTTAGAACTGAAGTATTGTGTTCGTCTGTAACAGGCGGAATCCGCTGAAATGTTGCATGCTCTAATGATGACGGGATATCGGTTACTAATTGCCTCATTTGTGATAATGAAGATTAAAAACACAAAGCAGTATTGAATTCAGCTCATTTCTGATAATTCGATCGTATTAATGCAGCTGAGCAGTTTTTCTATTTGAATTTGGTTTAATATTAAACGATGTCTGAATGCCGTTCCTGATAATTTTGCGAGGTTTGCGGGGTAAGAGTACAATAATTTATATTGATAATAAATCATACAAATGATAATTGTAAGCTCAAGTTTATAAAAAGCAAAATAGGTACCTACTTTCATTTCATAGGTGTAAAATTCATTCAATGAACAAATTAAACTGCCCATCCTTCACCAAATACCGGTAAATTTCTGGATCCGTCCTCCCCCAACCAGCAAAACTAAGTCGTATGAAAGTCGAGAGCACGTTTCTATTTTCACCTAAAGCTGGGAAAAGGGTCTTCAAACTGTCGAGTAATAGATCTGTAAACGTTTACTCGACGCGATTTGGGCACACTTTACTCAGCTTAAAGTGCTATAATTGTCATAAAATAGTCGAGTTAAGAGCCAAATGATGGTATAAAAGTCGAGACAAAGCGACATACAGCACTGTCAATGCTATAATAGCTATCATTTCAGCATTAGTCGACTAATAGGTCGGTTGAAAGCAACAAAATTGCTTTTTCTCAACTTAATAGTGCTGTGATAGCTACTTTGTTGCATTCACCCAGCTGTTTAGTCGATTGATCGCAACGAGGCGAGCTTTAATAGCACTAAATGTTCGAAGTATTTGCAACGTTACTAAATGTGTGTTATTTGTGTCAGAAAATAAGAAAATAATTGAAATAAGTCAAAATATATTTTTTTCTACTTAACAACTGTAGAATGGTAGCCATGTTCCTAATAAATAATGTTTTCGTTGTTAGCTCTTATTTGTGTAACATACTAAATTTCAATGCAAATTTTTATTTTTCGATTATCTTCCTTATATTTCTAGTTATTATTTTAACGGGCCTCTTTATTTTGGAGATACTAAGAAATTATTTATAAAATTATAATATTAAAAGGAATTGTTCCGCCATGATATAAGTACGTTTGCTATCTTACGACCTTTACTCGACTTTTAGTTGCAAAATAGAAAATATATTACATTTACATTACTATGTAGACGCCATTACAGACAATATTGGGGTTCCTTATTGCATATGATAAATCTTCTCTCTTTTAGCATAGTACTGACTATACAAACACACAGTGAATTTGGTCCATTGATTATTATCCATTTTATAGAATATATGAGCCTCTAACGTAAATTCATGAATTGCGGTTTGGTGCTGTAAAAGATTTCAAAGATCATTTATGCAACTTTTTGCTGCAAGATGGCTTTAAAAGTGCATTTGAATTGCTGTAGGTGCTATAACAATCACTTTTAGAACTTTCTCTCGGCAAGTGCTGTAATAGTGAATCGATATCTTTTATGTGACACTTAGTGCTTTATGAGTAACTGAGATGCTATTTGGTCATATAAGCAGCTTTTTTACCATTATAATGCTTCCACGGGAACAATGTCGAATGATGGTGCTATAAAGACTTCTTCAGCAGCTAATTAGAAAATTAGAAGCTTTTATACAGCTAATTTAGAACTTGAAGTGGTATAAAAGTGAATTTTGACACCTTTATACAATAATTGGGTAAACGCGCTGTAAACATGTCGAGAAAACGTTTAGTCGACATGGTTTTACGCCCAAAATGCGAAAATGCTAAACAGTTGAGTATAGTTCTTTTATACGGCGATTTGGCAGCTTTAGCTCCTTTTTACGACTGTTTCTCGATCATTAGCTGTAAAAAGCTTTCCTTATACGACTGTTTTGCTGGCCCTTCGTCTGGCGACTGGTCTACGGCTTGGGGTCACAGTATGCACTCCACACATATGCCCTTGTGGCACAGACGTGGACCGACTGGGTCACCACGGACTATGTTGTCAAAAAAGTGCAGGCCGCTTTGCAAGCCATGCGACTCTTAATGACATAATCCGCCGGTCTCTTGCCACCATGAATGTGCCTGCTCTTCTTGAGCCGCCTGGCATTGTCAGAGATGATGGCAAAAGACCTGATGGAGTGTCTCTGGTTCCGTGGAGTTTGGGACGGATGCTTGTGTGGGACGCTACCTGTGTAGACACACTGGCACCGTCCCACCTCCAACGGACTACTACTAAAGCGGGTGCAGCGGCGGAAAATGCCGAAAATCTGAAACGCATTAAACAGGCCTCGGCAGAGAGTACAACTTTGTATCTTTTGGCGTCGAGACCCTCGGTCCATGGGGTCCCAGTGCGCAAAAGCTATTTGCGGAAATCGCGAAACGTCGGGTTGACGTAACTGGTGACCGAAGAGCTGGCGGCTTTCTCGCGCAACGCATCAGCATTGCAATTCAGCGAGGAAATGCCGCCAGCATCCTCGGTATAATGCCTAGAGGGCCTTTTTTAGATTTAACTTAGCTTTAATTTAATTTAGTTAATGTTATAGTTATCATCTTGTATATACCTAACTAATACATGCTCTCAAAAATATACTTCGAAAACTTCATTTGTTTACGATCACCTATAATATTCGGTACCTACCGATTCTTGAAATAACATTAGACATTGAGATTTGAGATGCATTTGCTTAATCAGTACTTATTCCTTTTGTTTTTCAACTTCCCCTTCCTTGGCAACATTGTATTTTTCAATGGAAGGTTCTCACTGCAGCGTAACATTTTTGCGTCGCATTTTTTGCTGATAATCTGTTAATGCAGAAATGCTTACAAGAATTCGTCTGGTGTAAGTCTGCGAGATATTACATCATTCACGTGCGTGACTATGAGACGTGCGTCTATGCAACGTGGTGTGTGTCGGAAACTTTCATTGCTGCGTGCGTTTGTAGTAATTTCGAGCAAGTGACCTTGAATCGTCAATGGAGACGTTATCTGAATTCAATCTCAGTTAACTCGTTTGTTGTTGTTTGCATATTCCCAGGTTGTTTACGAGTATGAATCGGGTTACCTGGTTGCTTTTGGAATGCATCCACGATGGATCACTTCGACTTTTGCTCTTGTTATTTTTAACCCAACCGATGAGCCAAACGTTGTTTGCATACACTAAACTCGGTGGCCTAGACTCGTTTGTCGCCTGATTATGCCACGTTTATATTTTAGCATTGTCTATCCACAATAATTCTATAACAATTATTTTTTTTCTTGGAAATCCAGTAATTTAATACCTAATTCTAAATAAACGTTAAGGTAATGATAGTGGGAAGGTAATGGGCCTCAGATTGATGTAAGTTCTTTGTAAAATTGCAATGTACCTACATACCAGTTTTTTGTTTAGAAAAAAACCAATGCAGTAAAAAGAAATAGTTACCTACGTGGCGTGGCCAATTACATTTTATTGGTAATGAGATAGAACATAAGCAACGAGTTAATGATTGTGCAGAATACGAGGAAAAAGATTTGCCATTAAGACGAAATAGGTACGTCATGGCAAGATAAATAGTTTATAAATGTGGGACTTTACCGAACATGTGTGACGAAAAGTTAGTTAACCATGCATTCTTTCTTCGGGGAAAAACATAAGGGAAACATTACAAAAAAATATGCAAAAAAATAGCTGTTATTGTATGCAGAGCCTGACCATCCACAATCATACTATACTCGCACATACAGTGTAGTCACGCTAACATATCACTATTTATAATTGCCATTTTAGGAGCACTACCTGCATAAATGCCGAAATGCTGATACGAATTGATAAAAATTAGGTACTTAATTACACAAAATAAGTACGTCAGTGATAATCCAGACTGACCAAAATTAACGATTCAAGTCTTTTTTATCGTCTTTTGGTTTTTTACTAATAATTTTAAATTTTCTTGTCTTTGGCGATAGCTATGGAATCTCTTATGTTCGTAACTATAAAAAAACATACTCATCGTTGGTTCAACAATTATATGACAGATGTTTCGTAACATTTTGTTCGGGTCCATATGCCAATAAAATTCGTTGCCCTTTTTTTATTAAACTATAGTTTTTGTATACATAATCATCACTCGTCATAATTTTTTTCTTCAACTTTTTTGTTTCTAAATTTCAATAACTATCATCGGAAGTCATACCTAATAAAGTTTTCATATTTTTTTTATAATTTCATTACTAAGAATAGGCTTGAAGTCATCATTTTGTTGCTCATAACAGTTTCCTTCATAACGGACATATTTTAGCGTATTTTTAATAATGTGAACTTATATAATACGGATAATTAGCATTTATGATGAAAATATTTATGAAAAACAATGGAGTAGGTATTAAAAATGTATGACTATTGTAATTGTGAATTTAATTAAAACGGACAAGTGAGTATAATGATGAAAAAAATTTAAACTAATATGGTATATGATAAATGTACTTATAATTATTTTCATTATGAATTCAGATGGTTATGAGTTACGATCGTTATGAATGACTGCGGATTATTACTTATGGTGTAAGATTTTATGAAGAACATTTTGGAAGTTCCAAAAATAGGACTTAAAAAAATAGGTGAAAAAAAGCGCCCCATTTTGTTCATTAACTATTAACATACCTACCTAATTTCGAAACTCAAAGCAGGCACGCAGAGGGCAGTGCACCGTAAACATAAACAAGTGCTGATTCATAACCGTTGATATTGTTTTGATGTCGCGCGATACGGTTCGAATTGGATACTACGTGTGTAGTAGGGTGGCCACGAAGGAGACATATGTGAGACTGTCACAGAAAAAAAAACTTGACTATGGGCTATACTAACCAATCGATGTTATATTATGTTATCTTCTAGCCACCCACCATGTTTCGTTTAAAAATCATACGAAACAATACAAACGCAACTCGGTTCCAATTTAAAATAGTATAAATTCCATTGAAGAGTGGGATGCCTTTTAATAGGCACTTGGGCGGCCAGAGGTTATTTATTTATTTGAGTCAGGCAACAAGGCCCATGTTTACAAATACCTTACTTACAGACTAACATACATAACAATATACAAAACTTATAACAACACAAAACACGTTAAGACGGCGGCGTGGCGCAAATTATGATATGACAGATTATTAAGAAAATTACGTATATTTTTTTCTCTGCGTATTAAGTACTGCAACAAAATGTAACATTGTTTAGTAATGGAATCACATTGGATACTGCCTTCGAATTTACAAATTATATTCTCCACAACCTCTACAACAGTATTTTCCACTTATTTACGTTACCTTTATTAATATTAAATAAGGTCACGTTATTAACCTAGGTATTGTTGTCTTGAGCAGTATAATTTAATCTTACTCATTAAATAATGAAAAAGACTTCAGGAAATGCCTGAACTAGCTGTGCTGCAGCGACCTATTGTTCCGTGTGGAAAGGTCGGCTGATGTAACGGCGGCGCCAATTGCGCCAGCCAGCGGTCAATGACCTTGCGCAGACCATCCAATCTGCGCACGAGTGGAAGCGGAGCATACAAATAAGTTTGAGCTGACTATATCAATCACGATCTAGCCTGAAACGTGTTTAATGCAAGATTAGCAGATGGATAGATTATGGATGGGAGATTAATAAGTACCTAACGAAATAGGAGCTTCCTAAAAGCTTAATTTCAATTGAGCAGCATTGTTTCAACTGAGATCCAAATCCTGGTCATCCTACTGATATACCAACACGGATTGAAATGTGACACTTAACAGTTTAGAATGTATCTTATTCAGCAAATATCTCTGCACATATCAAGACAGCTTGGTATATTACTCTTTAGATTTTCGATTATTCTCTTTATTCATCATTCATGTTAGAATAAGTTTTTACAATAATCATATAAAAAGTAAAATATAAAACTATAGGTACTTACATATAATACAGCGAGGCGAGGCCTAAGTTGACGATCAGGACGACAACAGAGACAGGAACCTGACTATCCGCGCAGTCGCCAGAGGGGTAATCACGTAACGTTTCGAACGCGCGTTAGTACAACTTAACTGACATTTGTCCATATAGTACTTACTGAAAGTGACGTTTAGATTTACCTGACGCGCGTACAATGCGTTACGTGATCGACCTGCAGGAGGGAGCTAGCTTGACCGTTGGTCGACTCTTCGCTATAAGACCATACACTGAAACCACCGGGACAATTATTGATTATTATTATTGTGGTCACCCTTAGTTTAATGTGTTGGCGGAGATTAGTAAGTATAGCGAATAAAGAAGACATTAATTTATTATTACAATATGTACCTATTACTAGATTCCGCCCGCGACTTGGTCCACGTGGACTCGGGATAAAAACTATCCTTCTAGGCCTTTTCTAGGCTTTAAATTATCTTCGCGCAAAATTTCATCCTAATCGGTTAAGCCGTTTAAGCGTGATTGAGTCGGATGTTTACATCCAAACATCTAAACAACTCGCGTATAATTATAGTATTTTATGCAACTGTTGTATAAGTAGGGTCTTAAAACGCGAGTGTCGTGAGTTGCGATGCGAGCCTTGGCGAGCATCGCAATTAAAGACGCCACGAGCGTTTTAAGACCATGTTATACACCGTTGCATACAATATTTTTTCTACGACTATTTTAAATAAATAGCATAATTTGACTTTTCAGGCAGTAAGTTTTCCGTTAGTTCTATTACTACTCACGCAATTTCATCAGCGGTGCAGCTATTTTCTTCTTCGTCCATTTTAAAAGGAACGTACACATTTTTCTTCACTTCACAAACACGAATCAAATCTTAAGAAGTTATTAATAACGAATAGTTATCATATTTGACATATTTTGTCTTTTAATTTTGAACTGGAACTTTGGTGGGAAATTGGAAACATGACACATTGACACCTCTTGTTTATGGTCTGTTTTGTTCTTAATTCAACTTGCCAGTACTGTCATATTAAGACCACGGTTTTTCTTAAGTTGGCAGCAATGCCGTTAGTACAATAATTTATTTGAAGTAAATACATTCAGTGGTTTGTTAAGTATGCTAATGTATTTTATGTTTCGGCATGGCCCTCTAGATTAGTCGCGTCGCGGCCTACTCGATCGTGTCTAGTCTTAGAGCATTAAACCAACCGGAGTGGCCATTGACAGGTTTTCCCCTCTGCCAAAAGTATATGACCAGTGGTCATACACATTGTATGGACTGACGTTTATCTGACGTAGCTATTTTCACGTTACATGGCTGCTAAGCGTATCGTTTTGGCGACAAAACAGCACGGTTGTGCCGTACTGTTATGGGGAATAGAGTATAGACTTTTCTGCAGACTTATTTTGTATGTCTTTATATTAGTGTTCGGGACTATGTAAATGACAGATAAAAGTACAGGAGTAGAAAAACTTATTTTACCTCTGCGGTTTCCCGACGTTTTGGATGTTTCACAAAATCTTCTCGCTGCTTGCAGGGTTTGAAATAATGTGACTGAATCGTAAAGTTTAAATCAATACATTATATTTATTATCATATTGGAAGGATTGACCCTTTTCATAAATTTTCAGTTTTTAATGACGCTTGATATTTATTTTCTTTTTAATTAATGTCCTTGCTACGCCAGCCGCGTAGCACTCGTAGCACTTCGAAACTTTAAAATCGAATGTACCTTTTTATATACACACATAAACATCTATAAATTTAAAAAAGGAAGTAATATCTCAGTTTCCGTCTTTAAATTGCTAGATGTTTATGTCGTCTGGTTGTGATCACAACGCCCACAACGGACTTCGACCCTAAATAAGTCCATTGTTGTTTTTAGTAAATTAAATACATTCGAAATCATATTCGCTCGTAGCTTGAAAAAAAACGTTACCACGAGAACTAATGGACACGGAACTATCACTAGCAACGGTTAGGAGAAATAGTACCTACCTACCTAGTAGTAGGACCCACACGATTCTCGAAAACAAGGAGACAATTTTTTTTAACTAACTCGTTGAAAAATATCATTCTTATATACGACTCTCAAGAGCTAAAACATAATGTCGCGTCTATCGGACAATTGACCCTCTGAGTCTCATATCAAAATGCATATTTGCTGGTAGGCGCAATATCCATTCCGGGACACTGCTGTATGTATTTACAGGTAAGTACTTATTAAATTAAAAAATATATATACGAAAAATTAATCGCATAGCGTATTTGGTTGCGAAAACCGTAAATTTTTTAACAGTTCCGTACACGATTGTTTCACTGAAAACAATTGACAATCCGCTATTCAACTTTACAAGTGAATTAACTTTCTTTTGAGAAATAATGAAACCAGACCAATCGTAACGCTACTTAGAACAAAAGTATACAGTACGTACTTTTAGGTGGATAGACACGTCTGGATATAGTCAACACTTTAAATACTAAATATAAAAATAACTATACATACTCGCAGCAGTAGTCAGGATAATTTAATTCAGGCTACAGCGCAAAAGTTTCAGGATTGACGTAAATCAGTACATCCAACAGTTGTATGAATAGCTTCATAATGAGTGATGATACGTTTGTATACGTATCACAATGATACTGAATGGGAACGCCAGTTGTTAAGGTCGACAGAACAATTGAAAGTGTTGAACTTCTGATGTAATAAGTGAACCTGTTTCGCGAGACAGCCACTAATTTGCGGAGGTCAATAAAATGACGTCGCTGTAGACGTAATAAGAACAAGAATGGTCACTAACCAAACATGAAACATTTCGTACACTTTTCTGGCAAATTACGTGCGACTTTTTTATATGCCATCGGTTGCAGAACCCTCAATTAGGGAACAACTAATAAATCTAAGTTGGTAAACGGGTCTATGGCGGCTTTCGCGCGTAGAAAAGTGGGAAATTTCATACTGAATGGCATCCCTAAAGAGGTCATGGTTCACCTCCTACCACGTCCCAGTAATTGGTGTATGCACAATTTTTTAGGGAAGTGACTAAAATTTCATGTAAAGTGCTAACCTCCCTCGTGTGGTGTCGGGTTAGAATAGCACCTTCCCCCTTTCTTCAAGTGGGTGTAGTACGAGTCGTAGTAAAGGAACAGGGTTGAAGTGTGTTTCATGTGCTCTGCCTACCCCTTTTGGGAATGAAGGCGTGAATGTATTTAGGTATTCGCTCGCTGCAAAGAAACGCCGAAAACGTAGGCACGTTTTCGGCGTTTCTTTTGTTTTATCGCCGATAGTCAGGAATTCAATTTGAAAAATGAAAAAAAAATAATGAAAAATGTTTATTTAGGTTAAGACACAAGTTTTAACAACAGGCAAGGTTGGAGTCTCCTATTAAGCATAAATTTTGCTTGTGTCAGGAGGCACCGCTCTTCCATTACTAAAAATGGTGGTAAACCATTATAAACAATACCATAGAAGTGTAACATTTCTATATATCAACATTATTTTTTTATTTGATAACTTAAATTTACTTAAGAGAAAAAGTGTGTGTGTGTGTGCGTGTGTGTGTGTGTGTGTGTGTGTGTGTGTGTGTGTGTGTGTGTGTGTGTGTGTGTGTGTGTGTGTGTGTGTGTGTGTGTGTGTGTGTGTGTGTGTGTGTGTGTATGTGTGTGTGTATGTGTGTGTGTGTGTGTGTGTGTGTGTGTGAGTGTGTGTGTGTGTGTGTGTGTCATTATAAGAAGGATAAAATTGCTTCAGTTTCTTCGTATGTCAGTTGTTTTATGCATGTTACCAAAGATTTTTTACAATCATGATATTGTAGACAGTAAATACTAATCTCCTTATTTATACGATTATACAAGTATGCTGATAGAGTACGAAAGGGGTGCGCGGGGGGGCGAATACGCTCTGGTACGTGACGCTGGGCTACTGATTCGCCCCCCAAGTCTGCTCATACACGTCCCCGTCGCCTCAGGCACTGCCGACGTACAGACCTGAGGCGAACCCACCAGCGCGTGTGTCGTGCACGTGGGTCGTGCACCCTGGAAATGTCGAAGATCGAGACGGGCGTCACACTATTTACCATCTACCCCGGATCTGAGACAGCTAAGTATGAGAGGCGATACCTGGACCGGCACTCCCGCCCTACAGGTACTCCCAACCCCCAATCCTGTCGCTTCAAATATCCCATCCCTCCACCATCACCATCCTTTCACACTCCTTTGGTCCTCACCCACACCGATTCCTGGAGGAGACAACCTCAACCCCAAAAACCCCAATCTACAGGTGTGACCTACCGTGCCCAGAGATGCGTGACTGAGGGGGAGCTCAGTCGCTAACGGTGGACCCTCGATACCGGGCAACCTCGAGGAGAACCTTTGCCTTATTCCAGCAAGCGGGGCTCTGCTGGAACGGACCCAATTTCCCTAGCTTCTCGTGGGACTAACATGGAAGTAGAAAATAAAAAAACAGAAGGTACCCTGGAAGACCTATGCCAGGAACTACTGCCCTTGACAGTATGCGCGGAAGAAACCGCCCAAACGTCAGCGCAAGCAATGGAGGTGGTGGAGATCGCCGACATGGTGGAGAAGGACGTTGAACGAACTACACCACCAACGGAGAATCCACGCACCGACAAGCCTCACAAAAAAATGGGAGGCTCCACGCGAGGCCGCTACAAAGCACTAGTGGGACTGGGACTGAAGCACGAAGAGGCTTTACAACTGTCCGTAAAGAGCTTTGCGGAACTCAAGAAGATGGGCTACAAGTTTGGGGGCTCACAAACCAAACCCGGGCAAAAGCCGGTCAAACGGCTCCGCTCGGAGGAGGAATCACCGCAGGGTAACCTACCCAAAAACCCGAGGGTGAGTGAAACCCCCCCTACCCAACCCATAACCCAACCCCAACAAGCGCAGGCCTACAGCGAGGTCCTGAGCCAAATCAGAGTCGGGATCAAGGACTCCAGTCCGATGACGGACACACAACTGGAGTCCCTCTGCTACACCATCCTGCTAAAGATCTCGACTCTGAAGATGGCCGAGGGACCTAAATTTGTAAGCTACGCGCACAAGCCAGGCTGGTTGCTCATTACGTGCGAGGACCAGCGGTCCAAAGCCTGGCTTGAAGAGACGACACCATCCCTCAAACCATGGCCGGAAGCCAACCTCAGGATCATACCTGAAAATGAGCTTCCAAAGCCTAACATAGGGATGGTGTTCATCCCTGACCTACGCGACTCGGACGTAAGGATGTCCCTGTCGCTACTTTGTGCACAGAACTTTGGACTGTACACAGAGTATTGGAAGATTCTCCACACAAAGGTCGAAAAAGGCGGGGTCATGCTGACCGTAGCCCTAGACGACCAATCAGTGGAGAATCTGAGAAAGATGGACCTAAAGGCAAGCCTAGGCTTCCGTAAGGTCCAGTTTCGGCTAAAGGGTACTCCCAAGGCTCAACAGCCGGAACCTGACACGTCCCCAACCCCACCACCGCAAAACCCGACAACCTCGAAGGACCCCAACCAAACACCCGCCCGAAAGGTCCCTCCGGGACCTAAACGGGCAGTCCTTCCCAATCCCGCTTCCCATCCTACAGCGGGCACATCGGGAACACGGCGGTTTCCCACCAACAGGGGGGGCAATAGGGGCTCCAACCGCTCCAGGGGTAGAGGAAGAGGGGGCCGGCAAGGGCAGGCCCACGCCCAGAGCCGGGGCCAATAAAGACGCAGCCAACGGGGGGGTGACTTTCCTGCAGGCCAATTTACACCACGCCATCGCCGCCACAGCGGTAGTAGAAAAACTTTTCGGCGAAAATGGCCTGAACATCGCCCTCATACAAGAACCATGGATCAACACCAAAACCATGGGAACAGGACTCAACAAAGCGGGTAAGGTATTAATACACGAAAAAGGATCCAAACCAAGGGCCTGCATCGTGTTTCACAAAAACATAAATTTCTTACCTGTTACAGAACTATGCAGCGATGACCTTGTAGCTGCGTATGTTGATCTCAAAGGTCAGGGCTCACGAAAGGTGTTGATTTGTTCCGCCTACTTGCCCGGAGAAAAACATGATCCCACAGAAGTACTGGCTAAAGTTGTAGAGTACGCTGAAGCATAAAAGGCAGAACTGATCGTGGGCTGCGACGCAAACGCTCATCACACCGTCTGGGGGAGCACCGGCATCAACAAAAGGGGTGAGTTACTCTCAGAATTTATTTTTACTAACTGTCTACACCTGTTAAATAAGGGCAACACGCCAACCTTCGTGACCAGGGCAAGACAAGAGGTACTAGATATAACCTTTGCAACTGAAAAGGCAGCAAACTGCCTAAGTAACTGGCACGTCAGTTGCGAGAACTCAATGTCGGACCACAAACATATCATATTTAGTGTAAAGGGCCCGTTAGATATGGAACCACAAACACGGAGAAATCCAAAAGAAACTTCCTGGGAAGCCTACAAGGCTCACCTGGAGGACCA
Source organism: Epinotia demarniana (assembly GCA_945867215.1). Classification (NCBI taxonomy): domain Eukaryota; kingdom Metazoa; phylum Arthropoda; class Insecta; order Lepidoptera; family Tortricidae; genus Epinotia; species Epinotia demarniana. The sequence continues at coordinate 18,023,474 of OX244272.1, read as the reverse complement.
TCTAAAGGATATCCCAAAATATGTTAAAAATCCAGATTCCCTCAACATAGCAGTAAACCAACTATCCAAAGGCATCTACAAGGCCTACGAACTGAGCTGCCCGTTGCGTGAATCAATCACACAAAACACTACGACATGGTGGAACAGAAGGCTAGAAAAGCTCCGTGTGTCCACCCGTCGCATATTCAATCACTCAACCAGACCTAACGAGTGGGAAAGGTACGGTAGAGCTTTGACTGAATATAACAAACAGATCAGAAAAGCCAAAAGGAGGTCTTGGCGGAAGTTCTGTGAAGAGATCGCCCAAACACATAAAGGAGCGAGAATTCATAAAATTCTCTCCAAGACACCAACCAATTACCTAGGCCTACTTAAAAGACCTAACGGCAGCTTTACGACTACGGAAGTAGAAACAATGGACTTGCTTAGAACCATCCACTTCCCAGGTTCGTACCCCACCAGTGAAACTCAGTTATGCACCCAAAGGAGCACACAAGCCCGGAGGGCACATAACACCGACTGGAATTTGGCTGCAAATATATTCAGGCCAAACCAAGTTATATGGGCACTGAAAAAATTCAAACCATTTAAATCGGCGGGAGAAGACGGTATCTTTCCTGCATTACTACAGCAAGGACAAAACCTAATCCTTCCGCACCTGGTAAGAATATTCCGAGCTAGCTTTGCTTGGGGGACCATACCAGAACTATGGACTAGAGTCAAGGTACGATTCATACCAAAAGCAGGGAAAAAGGACTACTCACAGCCCAAATCCTTCAGACCAATCAGTCTATCATCCTTCTTACTTAAAACGATGGAAAGAGTCATTGATCAGCATATTAGAGCGAAATATCTGGCAATCAGACCACTAAGCCTGAACCAACATGCTTACCAAAAGGGGAAATCTACGGAAACGGCACTACTTGATCTGGTCGACAAAGTGCAAAAAACCCTAGAGGACAAGCAAACAGCTCTATGCGCTTTCCTTGACGTCGAAGGTGCCTTTGACAACACACCCACAGGAACTATCCTCAAAGGATTGACATCAAAGGGCGTGGATGAAAGCACCATCAGATGGATCCAGAGCATGCTTTCAAATAGAAAAGTCACTCTGACCCTCAATGCAACTGAGTTTACATTCTACACCACAAGAGGTTGTCCACAAGGAGGCGTACTATCCCCACTACTATGGACCCTAGCAGTGGACCAACTCCTAGCAACTATGAAGGACCTAGACTATGACACGCAAGGATATGCCGACGACCTTGTAGTCATAATCAAAGGTCCGTGCCTCCACACAATCTCGAACCTAATGCAAGGAGCGCTAAACACCATAAATAAATGGTGCAAAGAAAATGAACTGTCCATCAATGCGAGCAAAACAGTACTAGTACCTTTTACAAAAAAAAGGAAACTAGACAAGCTTGCCAAACTAAAACTGAATGGACAGGAAATATCTTACTCAAATGAGGTCAAGTACCTAGGAGTTACTTTTGACCAAAGGCTAACTTGGAACGCTCATTTGAATAGCATAATACAAAAGCTAAAAATGGCCATGTGGACTTGCTGTCGAATGGCAGGAGCAAGATGGGGCATAAGACCCAAAATTGCTATGTGGCTTTACACAGCGGTAGTGAGGCCGGTAATCACATACGCCTCCGCGGTCTGGTGTAACAAAGCCAACCAAAAGACAGCCATCACAAAGTTAAGCAGTTTACAGCGTACAGCTTGCTTAACAGCAACAGGAGCTTTATGCTCAACACCGGGGGCAGCCTTGGATGCACTGCTCGACCTAACGCCACTCCACCTGCACGTGCAAAAGGAGGCGAAACAGTGCATCTACAGGATATGCACACTAACAAGGCCAAAATGGCGCTCTCAAGCGCTTATCAAACTGGAGGCCCTTGTTTTCGATAACAAAAAACTAAACATGCCCACCGACGATACCTATGTGGAATGCGAATTTACAAAACGGTATACAGTGGAAATACCTGCAAGAGACAAATGGTTAAATGACCAAATGGACTTCAAGGAGGGAAGCCACGTTTGGTATACAGATGGATCCAAAAAAGGTGATGATGTTGGATGCGGTATCTATGGTGAGAGGCCAAAGCTCAAAGCTAGCGTCAGCATGGGGAAAGAGGCCTCAATCTATCAGGCTGAACTCTTCGCAATAAACAAATGCGTGGAGATCAATCTCGATAGAAACCTAAGAAACCAACACATCTACATCAACTCAGACAGCCAAGCTGCTCTGCTGGCACTAGAATCCCTAGAGTCCTACTCTAAACTAGTCCACAACTGTAAAAACAACTTAAATGCCCTGGCTAATACCAACAAAGTTATACTTAGATGGGTACCAGGACATTCCGACATAGTAGGAAATGAAAAATCTGATGAACTTGCAAGGAAGGGCGCAGACATAACCCTGGTCGGCCCAGAACCGTTCTGTGGCATCACAAAACGGAAAGCTTATTCCCTACTAAATAACACAGAAAAATCAGAGGCAATAAAGCTGTGGAAGTTCGCCAAAGGACAAAAACATGCTAAAGCCTTAATCAAAGGGTACAATAATAAACTGTCCAAAGAGCTACTACAACTGAAAAGGTACAAAACCTGCGCAGTGACGAGAATTCTGACAGGACATGGCAAATTGAACAAGCACCTGGTTCAAATGGGTATGAAACAGGACGCAACTTGCAGGTTCTGCCAGGAGACAGAGGAAACAGCAATGCATATGTAGCGTCTTGCACCGTATTTGCAAGACGCTTTCCCAATTCCCTGCATCCTTTTATTTACAACGTTGTAGAAAAGGCCTGCAATATATCTAAAAATTCCACTCGCGAGGCAAAAACTAAAATTCAAAACTGGTTAAAAGGTCTTAGCTACAGACAAACCGAGATACTGCTGAAGGTTTTAAAATAATGTTTTGTACGTCTAGTAATCACGTAGCCTTCTTACATCCCAACATGCTCAGAAAACACAATCACACACACAGTTTACACACACACGCACGCAATCACACATGCTCGCACGTCTCACAACACACACACTCATAATCCTCTGTGTGCATACTATGTTAATTAGTTTTTCCTCACTCTTCTAATAAATGTGTTTGCATTGTTTCTAAGAGAACCTCACCTGTATGTAGCCGAAGAATAATGTACCTTTTAGTAATTAGTCTTTTTAAACCGAATCTGGCCGCCACGTGACAGGCATAGCCTAGTGTGGAGCCACAGGATAATGATAATTTGTGTAATTAAGGTTTTCTTTCAAATAAACAATTTTTATTTTTTTATTTATTTATTTTTTATCCTATGCTCCTGCGGAACACTCATGCACAAAAGAAGTATCTACCTAGGGCGGCACATCGTGCACCCGGAAGAGGTACAACACATCACCGCCCAAAGAATCTGGAATTTCCTAGAGGCAACGGGACTTGATGGTGAAATCTAAACAAAGGGCTGTCACAATAGATCACTCGCTGGTCGAAGCGGCATAAAAAGGCCCACAATACTACAATAATAATAATAGAGTACGAAACTGTTTTCGAGCAAAGACAGACTTAAAATCAGGAATAGTAGAGAGGCCAGTTGGAAAAAAGTCGTCAAATAACGAAGTTCGTTTGACTGAAGAGGTTCCTACCAACAAGTGGTATCGTTGGATTCAGTGAGGTCTCCCGAGTATGAAAAGTGCTGTTGTCGCTCTCTAAAGGTGTGGAGGGGATAACTATGACGTCACAAAGATGTCGGCGAGTGATATCAATTTTTATCAATTATCTCCCTAAATACTCAACGTATTTGAACAAATGAGGCATCAAAAGAAAGCTATTTAAACAGCCAACAAAACATGTCGTACATAATTAAATGGACATCTTATAATTACAAAGTCACACTTAAATAAACATTTTTCTATAAACTCACCTTTTTTTTAATGCAAAAAAATCTATGAAGGAGGCGTTATCGTTAAAAAATACTTCATAAAAACAAAAATGCTACATTTATCCTTTATACAATGCTTTTTGAATCATTGGAATCGGGTCATAAATAAGTATACTACGACTGTTTCACCACGGGCGTGGCGAACAACGCTGTGCACGCGCGAGGGTTGCCGAGCGCGAGTGTGCGCGGTTTATTGAGTGTACCTCCATAACTACTTAACTGACTTGGACAAATGAGATATCATATGAGAGTTATTTGAATTCTTAATGAAACTTCTTTAATAGCCAAAACTTTAGCATTTATGTATTAAAAAAAAAGAAAATTACTTACAGAAATCAAAATATGTTTACTGTGTAAGTATTAAAAAAAATTGAAATGCGAAATAAAAAAAATATAAAAAAAAATAGCCTATAAACGTCCCACTGCTGGGCACAGGCCTCCTATCATGGAGGAGAGGGAAAGGGCACTACCCCACGCTGGCCCGGTGCGGGTTGGGAACTGCACATACACCTTTGAATTTCTTCGTGGATGTATGCAGGTTTTCTCACGATGTTTTGACTTCACCGAAAAGCTAAAGGTAAATATTAAATGATATTCCGTACATAAGTTCCGAAAAACTCATTGGTACGAGCCGGGATTCGAACCCACCACCGCCGTTTGATTGACAACCACATGCCTGAACCACTAGGCTACCGTAGCTCTCTCTAGACAAAATTAAAAGTCAAAAATATTGTTGTAATTATTTATTCGTAATTACTTAAAACACTGCACGCCAATATGGCATACATCTTTCAGACATTTCTGTTTTCTACCAGCACAACCACAGCGAGATGTTCGACAACCTGTCTTATATATATATATATATATATATATATATATATATATATATATATATATAGAATAAAAGTATCTTTAATTAGTTTAAAATAACAATATGGACATTATCATAATATGAATTACAAATCAAGTCGGAATACAATGGTGTAAAGAATGATAAAATTAAAATACGTAAAAATAAATAAAAGTAATACTACGAGTACATCCCGCTCTGCGTCAAGCCCGAACCAAAGGTCCCCAAAATGCTACATTTTTCCTTTATACAATGCTTTTTGAATCATTGGAATCGTGTCATAAATAAGTATATACTTGCATGATATCAGTTCTAAATCTTTCAATGATATTGGCGGCCTAGAAGATGCTAGAAGATGCGCTGAGAAATAAATTCAAATATTTTGAATCTGTAATTTTTCTTATTTTTTAGTACATCAATGCCAAAGTTTTGCCTATTAAAGAAGTTTCATTAAGAATTCAAATAACTCTCATATGATATCTCATTTGTCCAAGTCAGTTAAGAATTTATCGAGGTACACTCAAGAAACCGCGCACACTCGCGCTTGGCAAACCCCGCGCGTGCGCCGCGTTGTCCGCCACGCCCGTGGTAAAACAGCCGTAGTATACTTATTTATGACACGATTCCAATGATTCAAAAAGCATTGTATAAAGGAAAAATGTAGCATTTTCGTATATATGAAGTATTTTTTGACGATAACGGCTCCTTCATAGATTTTTTTGCATTTAAATAAAAGGTGAGTTTAAAGAGAAATGTTTATTTAAGTGTGACTTTTTAATTATAAGACGTACATTTTAATATGTATGACATGTTTTGTTGGCTGTTTAAATAGAAAGAAAGAAAGAAGAAAGAAAACATTTATTCGTGGACTGACAAAACAATGGGTATAAAAAACAAAACACAGTAACTTAAAAGTAGCAGGGTCCACGAAAAGGCCCCGACTCAGCATGGTGCTAACCTAGAAGGCCAGCGCTGGTCTTCCAAATAGCTTTCTTTTGATGCCTCATTTATTAAAATACGTTGAGTATTTAGGGAGCTAATTGATAAAAATTTATATCACTCGCCGCCATCTTTGTGACGTCATAGTTATCCCCTCCACACCTTTAGACAGCGACAACAGCACTTTTCATACTCGGGAGACCTCACTGAATCCAACGATACCACTTGTTGGTAGGAACCTCTTCAGTCAAACGAACTTCGTTATTTGACGACTTTTTTCCAACTGGCCTCTCTACTATTCCTGATTTGAATTTTGGTTTTAGCCAATTGGCCTCCCTACTAGAATGGGAGCGACCTTGTCCTTTATTCTACGGGCTAACGTGGTTGGCTGAAACTTCAGGGATTGGTGTAATTTTAAAACCGAGTTAACAATATACAATCTACGCATGGATAACAAATCACAATTTACACTTCGCCTCGCTGCTGGAATAGAAGTGGACTAACTTAGGAGTATTTTATCTGCGCACGCGTCGTTGGTTACATTATTAGATCGGCTGTAATCGGCCGGGAGCGAGACATTGGCCCGCATTGCGTTGTTTAATGACTTGTGTTACTGATAGGTCTGATATGACATTCTGAAATATGGCCGTTGATATTTATATATGATATGCTTTATTTAAGTATATCTACTAAGGGTTCATGGGAGGATATTTTCAGTTTATTAACCAATGTTGTTATTTCCTTTTACAGCACACCTGTCATTGTGTTGACGTTTATAAAATAGCTAGGTAGGTTAATCTAACCCTCTTACCTTGCGGTACATCTGTACCTATAGATATGTTCACATATCCCTACCGTACTCTCCCCCCGTCTTTCGAGACTCCGCGAAAGCTGACTTCGGCCAGAAGTCAGCATTCGCGGTGGTCTCCTGCCCAAGGGGCAAGGGCCCTCTACTTACGCTTGGTTACCTACTACGCATAGCGGTGTCAAGATATATTTGTGGATGAGCGTTGAGGTGAGCTTAAAACAAGTTACAGAATAGGGGCGCCACAGAGCTACGAGCACGAGCCCACGAGCACCACAAACGAGCTGAAATGCACTTAGTGGCGCGATCGCAGCTGAAGCACCCACTTGCACTTCATCAGACGTGGCTGTTTGATGCAGGCGCGTACAGTGCCTTAAACTTTGTTCCAGGTGAAATTATAATTGTATGTGGGTATGTAAATTCTTTATTTTACATGGAACAGACCAAGGACTAGCAACTCCACACCCAAGTACCATTATTATGTTGTTTAAGACACGTACAATTACCTACAAGTACTACACCAAAATTCGCTTATACAAAGATTATTTCCCCTATTTTTTGTTCGTTGGGTAGGCAACAAAATCGAGGTCAGATCTTATTTATTTTAGGAAGATAAAATTACGTATATAATGATACTTATTCATTTGATATGTTCCTGTTTCTGAAACAGGAAGCTATGTTGTGATAAACATTCAATTAAATTCCATGTCCAATCGTTTGTTTTAATTAGGTAGGTTACTGATGGGTCAAACAATGTAATTAAATCTATAACTCATCATCATATCAGCTGAAAGACTCACTGCTGGACATAGGCATCCCCCAAAGAGTGCCAAAGTGACCGGTCTTGCGCCACCCGCATCCAGCGGACTCCTGCAACCTTTACCAGGTCATCAGTCCACCTTGTGTGGGGCCTACATACGCCGCGCCTTCGATACGTGATCGCCACTCGAGAACCTTTCCGCCCCAACGGCCATCGGTTGTATGTGCCCCGCCGCAGTAGATCCTGAATCAATGAAGTTCCGTTAGTCTCGAAACACTTACCTACGGTTCTACCAATTAAATAATACATAAATATTAGGGGACAATCTTACACAAATCTACCTATAGGTCCCAAACTAAGCAAAGCTTGTGCTATGGGTACTAGACGACGATAAACATACTTATATAGAGAAATAAATACTTAAATACATAGAAAACATCCATGACTCAGGAACAAATATAACAAATAGGTAGGTACTATTACCGTAGCGTAGTACATTTACTACGGGTAGGTATCTACTAGACACCTAATAAATAAGTAGGTAGGTACCTATATGCCCTGCAATCCGTGCGCATTTAAAACAATCTTCGGGTCCGTTACTTCCAAGATCCCACCGAACCCAAAGACTGCTCAAACATAGCAAAACAGTCTAAAACCATAATTGTGGATAGGTACCCAAAATAAGTCTTGTTCTACACACAAGTTGCCGGGCTTCGAACCCAGGACCTCTAGCTTCGTATGCGGTCACTATTTCTACCAAGATAACCACGTCGTAATACAATAAATAAAAGGTAGGTATAAATAAGTATTTAAAACTTCGATTCACTATAACGTAGACACGCTACATCCAGACGAATCTCTCTTCTCGAACTCGTACAAGAAACTTAATACAAATGCCTTATGTAACAAAATTACTAAGTGCTATAATGTTTACGAACGTAGATACATTGCCATCAATTTGTTTTTTAGACCTACAAATCTATCAACAGTTACTTTAACTTGACCTTAAACAAACTCCGCCCGGCCCGCTGTTGTTATTTCACCTAATCGCTTTGCTCTGTGCTATTTATACTTTTCATTACCTACTTACAATTTCAAATTAAACCAGAAAACATAGCGAATGGGAATATTCGTTATCTTCTGATACAAATCGAATTAAAACTTGTATGCCAATGAATATTAAGTTGAGTCGTTATTTTAGTTAGTTTGTATGTACTTTTTTACTAGGTACCTACTTACTACGTAAATTGGTTGTGACAATAGTTTGAGCAGCGGATCATCATGTAACATCGTCATAGCTATTTCTGTCATCAAATGTCATTAAAAACGCATAAGGAAGTGTTATATTATTCTATTATTATTTGTACAAAATTAGTTCGACATAAAAACTAGGTACTTAAACACTACATCATCATTCTCCTGGCGTTTTTCCCGGTTGGATCCTAAGAGCCCGGGGTCCGCCTTGGCACATAATCCCAATATGTGGCGTAGGCACTAGTTTTACGAAAGCGACTGCCATCTCACCTTCCAATTTTTTCAAATCTAGAGGGAAACTATACCCAGTTGGGATTACGGGTTACAATTCGTACAAGAGTATTTATCAAATTTGAAAAATATTGAAAGTCGATATGGTGCTACAGCTTTGTGTGTACAAAGCTATAGCTACACTCCCAACTGTATAGAATTTTTGCACCTCAGCAACGAATGGGTACAAGTTCAATGGTTGGTAAAACCATCTACCTACTTACGTAGTCCTGTCCCATGCGAAAATGTCTACGCCAAAACCTATTGTCATTGAAATAGAGTTTCTGTCAATGTGATGATATATTGCAACGCGTTAGTCGCAGATGTTTTTGTGACTGTAGTACTGTACCTATTATTACACCTCACGGCTATCACAAGACGGCGCGCGAGCTCTCTCGATTTTCCCGCACTATACGTAAGTTTTCTAATAAGAGAGAGACGGATCGTGCGAGAAAAACCGAGAGAGCTCGCCCGCCGTCTTGTAACAGCCGTGCAGGTCGGCCCGCGAGCTGTGTCATATCGACATAGATTATGAGTTTCTTTCTAATCAAACGCTTGAAAAGAGACGGAGAATCTATGTCGCCGCGACACAGCTCGCTGGCTGTCATGTGATAGCCGTGCCAGTGCTGAAAGCATGCGGCTGTCAAATAATTCTTCGATTCGTATTCTGGCTCTTGCCAACGAGTTTTTCCCTATGTTAGTGCTATGGTGAACCCTAAGTTACAGTTCAAGGTTATTAACTTGGTTGTTTACTTTAGTATTAGGTGTAGACTCAATTGTTACTCCAAAAGAAAGAAGGCAAAAAATATGTATAGTGACGAAAATTCCATTCAGATATCTTGAAAAAATGACGAAGCTACAACCGTTTGTTGAGGAACGGATTTGCTCAGGGATCATGACGTTTTGCAAAAAAGGGACAAAATATACCCTCTTAAAAATTTCGATTTCTTTTTTCTCCATTGGCAATATTCTTAATCCTTTTTTGATAACATTCAACATTTTTGGTTGTCTAATTTGTTGTAACCCTATTAAGTATGTGGCTGTGTGTGATATTTACACTAATATTATAAAGAGGAAAGATTCTTTTACCATTAGCAGCCGACATTATCCCTGATAAACATAGGCTACTTTTAACAGTTTTAACCGCGGGAATTTTCTTCTTCCTACTGGAAAACGGAATTATTTATAAACACATTATAAATAATGGGTTTTTCCCCAACGTTAAACTAAGAGTAGACGAATAATAATATAATATATGAATATGAATAAAAAGAAACCACAAACCGTGAAGCAAAACCACGAAGCGTGTTCGTTTTTATGGGTAGGTAATAACAAAACCATTCAGTCATCATTATTATTTAATGAGTCTGTTATATACAAAAGTTTCGGTGGACATAATCAACAAATAGCATGTTTTGTACATTCGTAGCGATTGCTTGCTGTGACTGTTTACTCACTTTGGACCAAGCTGTTTACAATACGATAGAAAAATGTTCTTATCAGGCGGCCATTAGTCATATCAGAGAGAAACGTTATTATAATATTCATTTAAATGTTAAAAATGGTACCGAGAATAGGACAATATGATTAGATCACGTGGAACAATGAAATATATTTTATAATAAATAAAGATCAACGCAATCTAAGAGCCCAAACTGGAATTTTAGTGGAACGATTTTTTTTGGCGCTATCATTATAAACTTTCTCTGTAATATATAGTAGTACGTCGCTTACGACCTTTACATTTCTAGAACACATCTAAAAGCATGATCAATTAAATTACGAATTTCGTTGTCAAAAGTGCTCACCATTGTATGTGCTACATAAAGTACCTAAGCGACTTGGAATGCTCAAAGCACCACGTAGCGTTCACTTGAATTTATTTGAGTTGGCCGATTTGCATCCAAGTAGGCCATTCAAACAGCAACTCTATCTTCCTAGGTAGAAGATTGGAATTCTAATGACAAGTTTTTTTTAAAGTCGGTCAAATTAAATAATCTCAACCATACAGAACAATGTATCACTAATTGAAATTGAGCGATTTGGTTGTAGTTATAGTGGTTTGCCACCGGCGGGACGGGGCGGGAAATTTCAAGCGGCTATAAAATTATACTATGAAATTGAAAAACATGGCGTGCCGGTTGAAAAGTACTTTTAAATTTTACGCTGATAACTAGGCAAGTAAAGCAAGCTTTATAAAACACATGACAATTTATTTCATGACAGCGTAGGATTATAAAATAATTAAGATAATACCTATATTCAATAACGACATGCTTAAATTGAGATATAATGGTTTTTGTAGCGTCTATACAATGGTAAAGATGGATAATGCGTAAACAGCTTTCTTAATACAAAAAATCTAAAACAATACTTATGAGCCAATACTGAATTAAATACATAACATATTCGCCATCAAATAAAATTTTACTAGATAATAAAATACATAGGAAATAAATTGAAGTTTAACTAAATACCAACGATAGATCCTCTAACATTTGATGCGTTTCGGACTTCATTACATTACTAATTATGTAACCCCGGTGTACATATGGGTCACATAACACTTTTATTTTCTCATTCTTAAAAACATAATAACACTTTTGGTTTTTTTTTTACATAAAGCTATAACAACAGTAACATTACTAACTTTCTGGATCCTTAATAAGATTTTTTACACAATTTGTAATATTATACCAGTTTTAAACCTTACAAACGAAAACCTAATTTAAATTACATGATTCATTAGGCATATCATTATCATAAAACATTATAAGTGTTACAAAAAAATCGGTATTCGTATTATATTTATCACATAATACCATTTCCTACATCCTTAAATCCTTACGCGGTCCTATACGTACAACTTACAGCTAAATTATGCAGTTTATTGACAGAAAAATATCTATACACAAAAATATATTGATTTATAGGTACTCTGTGTTACACAAGTGGCAAGTCCCTGCGATGCCCACACGATCTATTATCAGTCCCATTGATATAATTTTATGACACACCAAAACAGTATTAGACGAAATAAAGCCACATCCCTAGTCAGATAGTTATGAGTCGCTTTCATATAACTTTCCGGGATATAGCTATGTCCCGGCTATTACTATTTCACAGCGACTTAAAAAACGTGATTGTTTTCCAGGAATTCTATTGACCACAATGATTTAACTTAGACCCGGTTTGGCATTTTTTCCTCATATAAATTCAGTTTCATATCAGCATAACGCTTTAATATTTTAACAACCAGGAAAAATAATTGCTGCTTGCCTATCGAATTCTACCTTTGTTAGTAATGGAACTACTGAGAAACATAATACAAGTTCGTTAATGGAACTGAAAATAGAACAAGCGGGCATACACCCTGCGGTTCGGGAGTCGGAAATTGACTGCGTTGCGATACTCACTAGTCGTCCTACCTTACCTACCCGCTTATGTACATATACTTGTTCGTGAATGGCACAAGGAACGATGCAGGTCTACTCTCTACTTCAAAATGAGGATACCGATAGGATGACAATAAGTGTACACCGATAAGTGTACACCGACGCGGTGTACACTTATATAATACCTACCTAACGCCAGCGAGACAATAATCTCAACGTAGGACACCCATGCCAATAGCAAGACTTAAAACAGTATCTAAACTTCACAAGAAATATAAGGAAAAAGCCAAGCTCGAAAATTCTCATTGCTATAGCAAGTTTAAAAATGTATCTTACAGTAAACACGCATTACAAATATACCGAATTATTCACTTGTCGACGTATTGAAACTTCTAGAGTTAACTCTACAGCAGTTCATTTGTCATTGTTACTGTAAGGCTGACATTTTCAACCTTATGACAACTACAATAAGATGGAGTATCAAAGTTGCAAGCTACGTTTAAAGGATAGAAAAATAGGATAGCGAGGAAAGTTCAAGATTGTATACGTAGTCAGTGCCATGATTGTTTCAAACCTCCTAACTATTCGTGTATTTACAACAGTGCGTATTTTAACGATACTATTTACAAAATGTCATGCATTTCAAAATACTGGATTATTTTTCTGTATTCCACTTTTATAGTAAAATATAATTCTAACACGGAATCTAAAGCATTAGGCGTATTTCAAGACAAAGTATCCATTTATTGTCACTTTTACAAATCTGAACTGACTAAACAATTGTGATATGCTTTGCGGAAAAAGCAAAGATGACACTACTTTTTTTTGTATTTTATATCGTTTTCAAACTAAGTACTTACAGCCTAATAAGTACAAATATTATTGCTAATGACATTTTGGACTTTTCATATCGGCCGCCATCGCAAATTTTCCGAAAATAGTGTTTTCCTCATAGATTTTAATCCAGTTTACACCTGTTGCCCTCTGAGTATTGAGTGTTAAGTATCCATCGGTGTAGCCGCTATCACAACGCACTTTATATATGGCACGTCAGAATTAAGTTCCCTAGTCAAAAGTGCAATGAATACTATATAAAATTTATTGCTTGCATTCAATTTCAGCATCATGCCATTCTTATTATTAGGGCTTTGAATATCAACGTTAATACATACGGCAATATTTCTAAATAATTATGGTTTAAGGATCACCAGACCAAATGCTTAAGCGTATTTTAAACTTCGGTCTGGTCGCTCTCTTATACTTATTACAATATAAGGGTCTATACACACCGCATTTTTAGGGCTCCGTACCCAAAGGGTAAAAACGGGACCCTTTTACTAAGACTTCGCTGCCCGTCTGTCTGTCACCAGGCTGTAACTCAAGAACCGTGATAGCTAGACAGTTGAATTTTTCACAGATTATGTATTTCTGTTGCCGCTATAACAACAAATAATAAAAACAAAATAAAATAAATATTTAAGGGGAGCTCCCATACAACAAACTTTTTTTAAACTGTTTTTATAGATAATGGTACGGAACCCTTCGTGCGCGAGTCCGACTCGCACTCGGCCGGTTTTTTAAACGCCCCGTCGACGCGCGTTTGTCTCGATACACACGAGATTCGAGACAAAAATGAGGTGTGCATAGACCCGAGTCATTGTCGTTTAAATACTATGGTATATAAAAGGAAAACGACATCTAAATACTTTCAACTGTTTCTGTTTTCTGTAAACATACTTAATAATGAGTAATCGTTCATTATAAGACATCTTCGGTAGTATCTTCGAGCAATGAGATCGTGTATTTTACTAAAATATATTTTACGAAGATAAAGCAAAGACATCTTATACAAAAAAAAAACTGAACTACAACTTTTGTGTAATCGGCATATTTCATCGAAGTTCGGTTCGTATTAGTTTATTAACATATTGTTTTATTTACATAATATAGTATGTTATATGTAAAACTGTCGTAAACCTAAAATAAATACATGAAACATAAATAAAAGATAATAAGGTTTGTTTTACAGTAGAAAACCAAACCATAAAAGATAATATTTTCAATTGGATGATTCATGCGTTTAAAACCATATGTATTATCAACCTTACAAGGTATACTTTCGTTTGTACATGTGCCAGTACGAGTATTCCTTAAAGTATATTCTTTATCTCCATTTACTATGGAAGGTAATTATTTATCAAAACCGCCAAGCACGAATGTGCCTTACCTACGACAAAGTCACAAGGTCCAATTCAAATTATTTGTACAAGTTTCATTACAGCCTTTTTACGGAACTTGGTAACTTTGTTGTAGAAAACATTTCACGTGGCAGTTTCACTGCTAAACCCTGTGACGTTAGAGAAACTCGTACGAGTGCCACAGATCGCGTGAAAAAACAGTGTATTATTGTGTCTCTTACACAGCAATCCGAAATTAACCGTATTCCATTGAGATAATCCGTTATATTCTTGACAAGACCTTATTGACATGATATCTCGACTTCGTGACAAGAGACGGTCCTATCCCAAGCAAACCTACAATTCAAAGCCTTAGTTTTAAAAAAGCGTTTAAAAAACCCAATCCATGCTTTTTGGTGTGTAGTTATATCTCTCCTCTTCAATACTATAGTATACCATGTCGTTGAACGATCGTACGACGCGACAAATCGATCACAGAATTCCATACCTTATGTGTATTAATCTAAAGTTCATTTTCGCCTCACAAGATAGCGTGAATATGTTTTTACACAAAAGGTTACCGACCATTCCACTGCGGACTGGCAGCTTCTAGAGCTCTTTCGCCTTCAGTATGCTAATCCAATGGTCGGACAACACGTGTACACAGTAATCTGCACCTTATTAGCATTGGTTTAGAGCGCATTTCTTGCCGCCATCGCTCTCAATCAGGGCTTAAAATGTTCTTAAGTTATTTAACACGGCAATCTGAACTTTATGAGTGCATGTTGAGAGCACACTTTCCCGCTGCGAGTATTCAGGCGCAGGGTGCCCGAACCAATGAAATGTTATATAAAAATCACAGCGATTCGAACTCTACCGCCACCGCCTTAGAGCACATTTTCTCGCTGCGACAGTTCATTCAACAAACATACCGTCCACAGCAATTCGCACCTTACCAACCCCCGTTCAGAGTACACTCTCCCGCTGCGAGTATTCAGGCGCGGGACGATCGAGCCATTGACACTTCATTCAAAATACCGTACACTGCAATTGGCACCTTACCACCCCTCGTTTAGAGTACACTTTCCCGCTGCGAGAGTTCCTAAGGCGCGGGCTCGGGGAGCGTACAAAAATATACCGTACATTGCAATTCGCACCTTACCACCCCCCGTTTAGAGTGCATTCTCCCGCTGCGACTATTCAGGCGCGGGGCGATCGATCCAATGAAATGTTATACAAAAATCACAGCGATTCGAAGTCTACCGCCGCATCCTTCAGTTCATTAAAAATACCGTCCACAGCAATTGGCACCTTACCACACTTTCTTTAGAGTACACTTTCCCGCTGCGAGAGTTCCTTGGGCGCGGGTTCGGTAGGCGAGGCGGCGGTGCGCGTAATGGCGGGCGGCCGAGCGAGAGCGCCCATGGTGATGGGCGTGTCGTCGGGGTCCTCGTCCGCCTCCTCCAGGTCCTCGTCGATGGGCGTGAGCACGTCCATCGGCTGCTGGATTTCGTCAGGTTTCCTGGAAACAGGATGGGGTTAGCGGGAACGTAAAGCGGGCACGTCTATCATGAGACGGCCGCGACATACTCTCGGTTCTTCTCGCACTATACCTCGCGTTCTGATAAGGAAGAGACGGATAGTGCGAGAAAAATCGAGAGCTCGCGCGCCGTCGCTTGATAGCCGTGCAGCACGTCTAGCACAACTTGCTGACAAGTCGCTTCGCGTGAGACTGAGCTAACTACTCCTGTCTCACTCGCACCGTGCAAATTCGAAAAAGGAGGGTAGATTTTTCTCGACTCGCGTCGCGGCGCGGCGTCAGTTGTGCTAGCCCCCCTGGTCGACTTCAAACATTCATATCAAAATATACATATAATGGCTTGCGCCCCCGACTCCGTTCGCGTGGGACTTGTTTGTATCGTAGCTCCATACGAACTTTCACTCTCCATTTCACTCCCTTAGGGACTGATTTCTGGGAGAAAACTATTCTATAGCCTTCTCTGGGCTTCGAACTACCTCTATACCAAATTTCACCTGTACAAACTTTGCACCCCTATTTAACCCGCTTAGGGGTGGCTTTTTCCAAAACCTTAAAAACACTTTTCTTGTTTTGCCAGACGGGGGGCAAAACAAGAAAAGTGTTTTGAAATGACGTAATTTATGAATGGCCCCCATGTAGAAGGACCTGGGGGTCTAGACAAGGTTACAATGGACAAGCGCTAATGCCAATAGAAAACTAATGAAATGTATGGGAATGACAGATGTTAACGAAAGAAGAACGTATGAAAACCCTAATTAAAAACATTATTGTCCGGCACTCGTAACTTTTTAAATTTGTTTACTAATATTAAACTGACCAAGGAAAAATTACATACTGCCAACCACCACTAGACTCTGTAAGCATACTTGCGACATAAAAGAAAAGACATACTATACTTATGTGCGGTTAAACATGGTGCTCGAACGGCTTGTTCAAATGGCATGTTTAAAAAATAAAAAAGGCGGCAAATTACACAATTATTTTCTGAACTTTCGTTCCGATTGTAATTTCAATGAACTGTTATTTAATTGATTACCTTGTATTTATTTAATTTTAATATTTCCTCACATCGTTTGAGAAAAGCACTATACAATCCTCGGCCGGAACTGGGATTGCTGGACTCGTTGTATCCGGCCGCGGCCACGACTCGGCCGTCTACCCCAAGCTCGTCCAGCGATCCCTTACTTCACGGCCTCTGCAGTAATGTACAATGGTTACCTCCTGAAGAGCGGAGCAGCGAAGGAGAAGAGCGTGGCGGCGAGGAAGAAGGCGGCGGCCATGTAGAAGGAGGCGTCGTAGCTGCGCGTGGCGTCGTACACGGCGCCCGCGAGCGGCGAGCCCACGATGGCGGCGGCGCCGCGGAACAGGATCAGCAGCCCGAACGCGTTCGTCAGCTTGTCCAGCCCCAGCAGGTCCACCAGGATGATGGACGTCAGCGAGATGTAGCCCGCTGGGGAGAGGGACGTTGGAAACTTAGCCTCGTAAAACGCACTTTCCCGAAATGTGCACTCTCTGCAGAGGTGCACTTTCCGCAAAATGTACTGTAGACGTTGTCTACGGTAACATCTACAGTGCTGACAGAAACTTGGGAAAACAGTGCACTTTTCCAAACGCTGGCTTTTCCGAAATGTGCACTTTTCCAAAACGCACGCTTTCTCGAAATGTGCACTTTTTCAAACAGTGCGCTTTTCAAAAACGCACGCTTTCCCGAAATGTGCACCTTTTCAAACAGTGCACTTTTCCAAAGCACACGCTTTCTCGAAATGTGCACTTTTTCAAACAGTGCACTTTTCCAAAACACACGCTTTCTCGAAATGTGCACTTTTTCAAACAGTGCGCTTTTCCAAAACGCTCGCTTTCCCGAAATGTCCACTTTTTCAAACAGTGCACTTTTCCAAAACGCATGCTTTCCCAAACTGTACACTTTCCCATTTAGGGCAATTTCTCAAAAGATACTCTAAACAAGTATTATATATTCTGTGCCATAGGACTAATTTCTTTATACCCGACTGCGCGACGCAAAGGATGTTTGTGTTTACCAGTCTATGTATGTTTATTCATTTGTGGCACTCTAGAGATCAAACATGTCAATCGATATTAATGAATCATACGATTTGTTTTGATCGTGCGGATATCACTGAAGGCAAGACAGTAATCAAAATTCAAAACAAACGGCTACCAGACGCCATATTATAAAATAAAAAAGTCTACGCACTATGTCATGTGGGGTATCGTTGAATAGGTATTATTTCAAAATCATTATTAGATTTCTGTAATATTTTTCTAGTTATATAATCATTTAGGATTTATAAAGATTTAAAGTAAGAAAATGCAGTTGCGTTCTATGAAAAATGTTTTCATTTCACTTATTAATTTCATTGACTGTGGCTTTAGACCATCTTAAGTTTGTCACTTACTCAAAAAACGGTTTGAAACAAAAAGGGAATGAAAAACACTGTAAACAATTGTAACTGTTCTCGGGTGGTCTGTAAATTACATATTTTGGATTAGGACACAACAAACGTTTAACACTATAGCAACCGTTCCGTAAAAATGGAACAATTCACCTGAAACTGACAGAATTCGCTAGGCGTGTAAGTTCATACTACTGCCCGCCTAGCGGGCTCAGCCGGCATCAGAGCAAACATTACGAGTTCCCGCTAGGCGGGAACTATATTTTCTATTTAAAAAGTTGTACACTTGAAGACTTCTGTAGCCTAGTTGGTAGTGACCCTGCCTACGAAGCCGGAGGTTCCGGGTTCGAATCCCGGTAAGGGCATATATTTGTGTGATGACCATGAATATTTGTTCCTGAGTCATGGATGTTTTCTATGTATTTAAGTATTTATTTATCTATTTAAGTATGTATATCGTCGTCTAGTACCCATAGTACAAGCTTTGCTTAGTTTGGGACTAGATCGATTTGTGTAAGATTGTTTCCAAATATTTATTATCATTTACTTACAAATAGCAATCCCAAAGAATATTGCGACTGCAACGTAAGAACCATAAGACACGCAGAACGGAGTCGCCGCCACAGATACCTGAAATGAGATAAAAGATGATTATAATATTTATTGGCGAATTACAAAAGGCTCAGGGCACAACCACCATTTTTGTGTATACATAAATGATAACACAATAACCCCCGTACCTTCCCGTGGGTGTCGTAAAAGCCGACTAAAGGGAGCAGGGCAAGTGGCACTGGAACATAAGTTGAATGTGCTCTGCTTACCCCTTTTAGGAATAAAAGCGTAAATCTACGTATGAATCTACAAATTTTTACGACTTTTCAGTTAGAAGATACTCATTCAGTGGCCTCATCATACACCGATTTACCTGTTGGATAACCCTATTATCTATACGAAATTAATATCATCCTCACAAATTCGCAAACAAATTGGAAATTCGAAGCTGCGGTAGCCTAGTGGTTCAGGCATGCGGCTGTCAAGCGGCGGTCTTGGGTTCGAATCCCGGCTCGTACCAATGAGTTTTTCGGAACTTATATACGGAATATTTACCGTTAGCTTTTCGGTGAAGGAAAACATCGTGAGGAAACCGGTCTTATCCCAAAAAAGTCTAGTTTTCCCTCTGGGTTGGAAGGTCAGATGGCAGTCGCTTTCGTAAAACTAGTGCCTATGCCAAATCTTGGGATGGGGTGTCAAAGCGGACCCCGGGCTCCTTTAGGGCATTACCGGGAATAACACTAGGATAATGATGATGAAATTGGAAATTCGAACCTAGTGTCACATAAATAAATTAGCAATTACCGTGGCAATGATAGATGATATTCATTTCGAGGTAGACGTAATTGAGCAATAGCTGAATAACAAACAAATTGGAAATTCAAACCTAGCGTGATATAAATAAAGTAGCATTTACCGTGGCAATGATGAGGCAGACGTTATTGAGCAACAGCGAGTCCATCCAAGGGAAGTCGGCCACCCAGCCGCACGCGATGCGGCCGATCGTGTTCGTGATGCCGATTATGGACAGGAGGAATGACGCTTGAGATGACTCCACGCCCTGGAATAAGTGAACACAAGGTTCATGAAAATTGGCAATTAAAGTCCAACCTGGGGACCGATTATTGACTTTCGAGCGCTCGACTCTTTCACTCGAAAACTGTCAAAAATTATGAAATGATGTGTGATATGCCATTTTGAAATAGCGATAGAGAATTTCAAAACGAGTGGTATTGACCACTCTTATTCAATTCTATTGGAAGAAAGTAAGTGCCGGCCATTTTGACACTATAAAAGTATTTACTTTTATTTGATTTTCGAGCGCTCGAAAGTCAAAATTACGGTTCCCAGGAACGTAGAAAAATATGGCGACATATTGCGGAAAACTATTGGAACTAATTTCTTCAACTGGCGACAGTAACTTTGAAGAGCATGAATATTTGTTCCTGAGTCATGGATGTTTTCTATGTATTTAAGTATTTATTTATCTATTCAAGTATGTATATCGTCGTCTAGTACTCATAGTACAAGCTTTGCTTAGTTTGGGATCGATTTTGGGTTAGATCGATTTGTGTGTAAGATTGTCCTCAAATATTGTTTTTATAATGTCTCCTCCTGTGCCCAGTTGTAGGACGTATATAGACTCACGTTAATCTTGGCGGCGTCCACTATGTAGACGAAGGGCACGTACAGGCCCGCCATGCCGAACACGTTGGACACGCCGATGAGCATGAAGGCCGGGTCCTTCAGCAGGCTCACGTCCAGCATGGAGCCCAGCGCGGACTTGAAGGACTGCGGCAGCGACAGACACGGACACAGGTCGTATTCTGAAACGTAAGGGTAAGGACAACTGTGAGCCACTTGAACACGTTAACGAACACACACTCGAACACACAATACAACGTCTAACAAAAAAAACTCCGGGAGCGCCGGCAGTAGTGAAAACTCAATGACATTGTAACAGTTATTCGATCAGGTCACGTGTCCGTTTTACGAATTTACAATCTGTCGAATCTTACGGTCACGTGACCTCTTACGGTTACGTGACCTGTTGCGAGTTTTGAATTTTTTCCCCATCACAAAAAGTGCACAGCGCCGCTAAAGAAGTTTTCACTTCAATAACGCAAAACCGTTTAAGGGCATAACAGTACGTCTGGCACAACTTGCTGACAAGCCGCTTGTCGCGCGACTGAGCTTCCTTTGTCACACTCGCACCGTGCAAATTAGAACGAGGAGGGTAGATCCTTCTCGACTCGCGGCGCGGCGCGGCGTCAGTTGTGCTCGCCCCCCTGGTACCTATCGTGTTCTGATATCTGATAGAGCACGATACCTGCTGTTATGCCCTGAAACGGTTTTGCGTTATTTTTGTTTAACGTTGTAGATGTACGAGTTGCGAAAAGTTTTTCATAAATAAGGCGTGTCTCCAGTTTAAGGTAGACTAATCAGAACCATTTTTTATGATATGGAAATAATTAAGGCCAAAAGTCGCCAGTAAATGTTCAAGATAAATCTATCGGTTATGTATGGACCCGTTGACTCTTTTCCTGAGTCTCGACGTCGCTCGTCTGCCGGCTTTGAGGCAGACTGAGCACGGAGTTCCTGTAGGCCTGCAGGCTCTTCTGGCTCTGGTACTGGGGCAGGTTGAGCGCGGAGCCAGAGTAGATGTCCTTGCGAGTCATGGGAGTCACTTACGTTCCTGAGTCTCGACGTCGCCCGCCTGCCGGCTCTGGGGCAGACTGAGCACGGAGTTCCTGTAGGCCTGCAGGCTCTTTTGGCTCTGGTACTGAGACAGGTTGAACCCGGAGTAGATGTCCTTGCGAGACATGGTAGTCACTTACGTTCCTGAGTCTCGACGTCGCCCGCCTGCTGGCTCTGGGGCAGACTGAGCACGGAGTACCGGTAGGCCTGCAGGCTCTTCTGGCTCTGGTACTGAGGCAGGTTGAACCCGGAGTAGATGTCCTTGCGAGACATGGTAGTCACTTACGTTCCTGAGTCTCGACGTCGCCCGCCTGCCGGCTCTGGGGCAGACTGAGCACGGAGTTCCTGTAGGCCTGCAGGCTCTTCTGGCTCTGGTACTGAGGCAGGTTGAACCCGGAGTAGATGTCCTTGCGAGACATGGGAGTCACTTACGTTCCTGAGTCTCGACGTCGCCCGCCTGCCGGCTCTGGGGCAGACTGGGCACGGAGTTCCTGTAGGCCTGCAGGCTCTTCTGGCTCTGGTACTGGGGCAGGTTGAACCCGGAGTAGATGTCCTTGCGAGACATGGGAGTCACTTACGTTCCTGAGTCTCGACGTCGCCCGCCTGCCGGCTCTGGGGCAGACTGAGCACGGAGTTCCTGTAGGCCTGCAGGCTCTTCTGGCTCTGGTACTGGGGCAGGTTGAACCCGGAGTAGATGTCCTTGCGAGACATGGGAGTCACTTACGTTCCTGAGTCTCGACGTCGCCCGCCTGCCGGCTCTGGGGCAGACTGAGCACGGAGTTCCTGTAGGCCTGCAGGCTCTTCTGGCTCTGGTACTGGGGCAGGTTGAACCCGGAGTAGATGTCCTTGCGAGACATGGGAGTCACTTACGTTCCTGAGTCTCGACGTCGCCCGCCTGCCGGCTCTGGGGCAGACTGAGCACGGAGTTCCTGTAGGCCTGCAGGCTCTTCTGGCTCTGGTACTGGGGCAGGTTGAGCACGGAGCCCGAGTAGAAGATGTCCTTGCGAGACATGGGGCGCACCATGCGGGAAGGCTCCCGAGGGCCCGCCACTGACAGCTTGGAGTTGTACATCATGCTTTCTGAGTCACCCTGGAAGAAATATATACTTGTAAACCGAATCAAAGTTTGATTTTTCAACGCGAACTTCCCTAGGAGTTGCAAGCGCCCATTTCCGGCCGACCGTATACTAATTTGCCACCGACGTGGTATTAAAATATGCAGGGCAATATGTTCCGCAGTTAGGTATGTAAAAAATGATGTGGCTTAAACTGAATGTTTGATTGTTTTTAATTATATAACATTAATGTGTGTCTTGTCTTGTGTCAATACAGTCACTTAAATTTCAAGAACTTCTTGAAATTAAAATAACCAAGTAAAAGATTGATATCATTATCTAAATGAATAATGTATGGGATACTTACATCGATTCTGTATTGACTATTCATGGAAGTTTTGGACGTGGCTTTAATAGCTGCTAAGGACGGTTTGAATCTGAAACAAAACTTGGATATGAACGTTGGATCCTTTATAATATGTAATGACGCAAAAGGTGCCGCTTCATTGCAATGCATCCTAATACATAAGGCAGTAGCGTTTTATCTTATATATTATAGTAAGTTGCAAATTGCATGAAAACAACACATACAATACCAGATTTTGATAAATATCAGCTATGTACTACGCTCTCCTATTGAAGCATTGCTATTCGTGTTTCTTACAAACAAGACCAAATGATAACAACTCACTCTGTGAGGTATAAAACATTGTAGTCACTCTGGGCGGTAAGTGAGATTTACCGGTTTAGGGCGCAGCGGCAAATCTCACTTCACACCCAGGAGAACACGTCTGCGCGCGGAACGCGTGTACGCTACCTATCCCCTGACCTGTCTCCGGTGCTCTGCTTGCGCTGGCGGTCGAAGAAGGGCACGGAGCCGTTCTTGGGCAGCCCGGGCGCCTGCGCGCTGAACGCGTGTACGCTACCTATCCCCTGACCTGTCTCCGGTGCTCTGCTTGCGCTGGCGGTCGAAGAAGGGCACGGAGCCGTTCTTGGGCAGCCCGGGCGCCTGCGCGCTGAACGCGTGTACGCTACCTATCCCCTGACCTGTCTCCGGTGCTCTGCTTGCGCTGGCGGTCGAAGAAGGGCACGGAGCCGTTCTTGGGCAGCCCGGGAGCCTGCGCGCTGAACGCGTGTACGCTACCTATCCCCTGACCTGTCTCCGGTGCTCTGCTTGCGCTGGCGGTCGAAGAAGGGCACGGAGCCGTTCTTGGGCAGCCCGGGCGCCTGCGCGCTGAACGCGTGTACGCTACCTATCCCCTGACCTGTCTCCGGTGCTCTGCTTGCGCTGGCGGTCGAAGAAGGGCACGGAGCCGTTCTTGGGCAGCCCGGGCGCCTGCGCGCTGAACGCGTGTACGCTACCTATCCCCTGACCTGTCTCCGGTGCTCTGCTTGCGCTGGCGGTCGAAGAAGGGCACGGAGCCGTTTTTGGGCAGCCCGGGCGCCTGCGCGCTGAACGCGTGTACGCTACCTATCCCCTGACCTGTCTCCGGTGCTCTGCTTGCGCTGGCGGTCGAAGAAGGGCACGGAGCCGTTCTTGGGCAGCCCGGGAGCCTGCGCGCTGAACGCGTGTACGCTACCTATCCCCTGACCTGTCTCCGGTGCTCTGCTTGCGCTGGCGGTCGAAGAAGGGCACGGAGCCGTTTTTGGGCAGCCCGGGCGCCTGCGCGCTGAACGCGTGTACGCTACCTATCCCCTGACCTGTCTCCGGTGCTCTGCTTGCGCTGGCGGTCGAAGAAGGGCACGGAGCCGTTCTTGGGCAGCCCGGGCGCCTGCGCGCTGAACGCGTGTACGCTACCTATCCCCTGACCTGTCTCCGGTGCTCTGCTTGCGCTGGCGGTCGAAGAAGGGCACGGAGCCGTTCTTGGGCAGCCCGGGCGCCTGCGCGCTGAACGCGTGTACGCTACCTATCCCCTGACCTGTCTCCGGTGCTCTGCTTGCGCTGGCGGTCGAAGAAGGGCACGGAGCCGTTTTTGGGCAGCCCGGGCGCCTGCGCGCTGAACGCGTGTACGCTACCTATCCCCTGACCTGTCTCCGGTGCTCTGCTTGCGCTGGCGGTCGAAGAAGGGCACGGAGCCGTTCTTGGGCAGCCCGGGCGCCTGCGCGCTGAACGCGTGTACGCTACCTATCCCCTGACCTGTCTCCGGTGCTCTGCTTGCGCTGGCGGTCGAAGAAGGGCACGGAGCCGTTCTTGGGCAGCCCGGGAGCCTGCGCGCTGAACGCGTGTACGCTACCTATCCCCTGACCTGTCTCCGGTGCTCTGCTTGCGCTGGCGGTCGAAGAAGGGCACGGAGCCGTTCTTGGGCAGCTCGGGAGCCTGCGCGCTGAACGCGTGTACGCTACCTATCCCCTGACCTGTCTCCGGTGCTCTGCTTGCGCTGGCGGTCGAAGAAGGCCACGGAGCCGTTCTTGGGCAGCCCGGGAGCCTGCGCGCTGAACGCGTGTACGCTACCTATCCCCTGACCTGTCTCCGGTGCTCTGCTTGCGCTGGCGGTCGAAGAAGGGCACGGAGCCGTTCTTGGGCAGCCCGGGAGCCTGCGCGCTGAACGCGTGTACGCTACCTATCCCCTGACCTGTCTCCGGTGCTCTGCTTGCGCTGGCGGTCGAAGAAGGGCACGGAGCCGTTCTTGGGCAGCCCGGGAGCCTGCGCGCTGAACGCGTGTACGCTACCTATCCCCTGACCTGTCTCCGGTGCTCTGCTTGCGCTGGCGGTCGAAGAAGGCCACGGAGCCGTTCTTGGGCAGCCCGGGAGCCTGCGCGCTGAACGCGTGTACGCTACCTATCCCCTGACCTGTCTCCGGTGCTCTGCTTGCGCTGGCGGTCGAAGAAGGGCACGGAGCCGTTCTTGGGCAGCCCGGGAGCCTGCGCGCTGAACGCGTGTACGCTACCTATCCCCTGACCTGTCTCCGGTGCTCTGCTTGCGCTGGCGGTCGAAGAAGGGCACGGAGCCGTTCTTGGGCAGCCCGGGCGCCTGCGCGCTGAACGCGTGTACGCTACCTATCCCCTGACCTGTCTCCGGTGCTCTGCTTGCGCTGGCGGTCGAAGAAGGGCACGGAGCCGTTCTTGGGCAGCCCGGGCGCCTGCGCGCTGAACGCGTGTACGCTACCTATCCCCTGACCTGTCTCCGGTGCTCTGCTTGCGCTGGCGGTCGAAGAAGGGCACGGAGCCGTTCTTGGGCAGCCCGGGAGCCTGCGCGCTGAACGCGTGTACGCTACCTATCCCCTGACCTGTCTCCGGTGCTCTGCTTGCGCTGGCGGTCGAAGAAGGGCACGGAGCCGTTCTTGGGCAGCCCGGGAGCCTGCGCGCTGAACGCGTGTACGCTACCTATCCCCTGACCTGTCTCCGGTGCTCTGCTTGCGCTGGCGGTCGAAGAAGGGCACGGAGTCGTTCTTGGGCAGCCCGGGAGCCTGCGCGCTGAACGTGTGTACGCTACCTATCCCCTGACCTGTCTCCGGTGCTCTGCTTGCGCTGGCGGTCGAAGAAGGGCACGGAGCCGTTCTTGGGCAGCCCGGGAGCCTGCGCGCTGAACGCGTGTACGCTACCTATCCCCTGACCTGTCTCCGGTGCTCTGCTTGCGCTGGCGGTCGAAGAAGGGCACGGAGCCGTTCTTGGGCAGCCCGGGAGCCTGCGCGCTGAACGCGTGTACGCTACCTATCCCCTGACCTGTCTCCGGTGCTCTGCTTGCGCTGGCGGTCGAAGAAGGGCACGGAGCCGTTCTTGGGCAGCCCGGGCGCCTGCGCGCTGAACGCGTGTACGCTACCTATCCCCTGACCTGTCTCCGGTGCTCTGCTTGCGCTGGCGGTCGAAGAAGGGCACGGAGCCGTTCTTGGGCAGCCCGGGCGCCTGCGCGCTGAACGCGTGTACGCTACCTATCCCCTGACCTGTCTCCGGTGCTCTGCTTGCGCTGGCGGTCGAAGAAGGGCACGCAGCCGTTCTTGGGCAGCCCGGGCGCCTGCGCGCTGAACGCGTGTACGCTACCTATCCCCTGACCTGTCTCCGGTGCTCTGCTTGCGCTGGCGGTCGAAGAAGGGCACGGAGCCGTTCTTGGGCAGCCCGGGAGCCTGCGCGCTGAACGCGTGTACGCTACCTATCCCCTGACCTGTCTCCGGTGCTCTGCTTGCGCTGGCTGTCGAAGAAGGGCACGGAGCCGTTCTTGGGCAGCCCGGGAGCCTGCGCGCTGAACGCGTGTACGCTACCTATCCCCTGACCTGTCTCCGGTGCTCTGCTTGCGCTGGCGGTCGAAGAAGGGCACGGAGCCGTTCTTGGGCAGCCCGGGAGCCTGCGCGCTGAACGCGTGTACGCTACCTATCCCCTGACCTGTCTCCGGTGCTCTGCTTGCGCTGGCGGTCGAAGAAGGGCACGGAGCCGTTCTTGGGCAGCCCGGGAGCCTGCGCGCCGAACGCGTGTACGCTACCTATCCCCTGACCTGTCTCCGGTGCTCTGCTTGCGCTGGCGGTCGAAGAAGGGCACGGAGCCGTTCTTGGGCAGCCCGGGAGCCTGCGCGCTGAACGCGTGTACGCTACCTATCCCCTGACCTGTCTCCGGTGCTCTGCTTGCGCTGGCGGTCGAAGAAGGGCACGGAGCCGTTCTTGGGCAGCCCGGGAGCCTGCGCGCTGAACGCGTGTACGCTACCTATCCCCTGACCTGTCTCCGGTGCTCTGCTTGCGCTGGCTGTCGAAGAAGGGCACGGAGCCGTTCTTGGGCAGCCCGGGAGCCTGCGCGCTGAACGCGTGTACGCTACCTATCCCCTGACCTGTCTCCGGTGCTCTGCTTGCGCTGGCGGTCGAAGAAGGGCACGAAGCCGTTCTTGGGCAGCCCGGGAGCCTGCGCGCTGAACGCGTGTACGCTACCTATCCCCTGACCTGTCTCCGGTGCTCTGCTTGCGCTGGCGGTCGAAGAAGGGCACGGAGCCGTTCTTGGGCAGCCCGGGAGCCTGCGCGCTGAACGCGTGTACGCTACCTATCCCCTGACCTGTCTCCGGTGCTCTGCTTGCGCTGGCGGTCGAAGAAGGGCACGGAGCCGTTCTTGGGCAGCCCGGGAGCCTGCGCGCTGAACGCGTGTACGCTACCTATCCCCTGACCTGTCTCCGGTGCTCTGCTTGCGCTGGCGGTCGAAGAAGGGCACGGAGCCGTTCTTGGGCAGCCCTGGAGCCTGCGCGCTGAACGCGTGTACGCTACCTATCCCCTGACCTGTCTCCGGTGCTCTGCTTGCGCTGGCGGTCGAAGAAGGGCACGGAGCCGTTCTTGGGCAGCCCGGGAGCCTGCGCGCTGAACGCGTGTACGCTACCTATCCCCTGACCTGTCTCCGGTGCTCTGCTTGCGCTGGCGGTCGAAGAAGGGCACGGAGCCGTTCTTGGGCAGCCCGGGAGCCTGCGCGCTGAACGCGTGTACGCTACCTATCCCCTGACCTGTCTCCGGTGCTCTGCTTGCGCTGGCGGTCGAAGAAGGGCACGGAGCCGTTCTTGGGCAGCCCGGGAGCCTGCGCGCTGAACGCGTGTACGCTACCTATCCCCTGACCTGTCTCCGGTGCTCTGCTTGCGCTGGCGGTCGAAGAAGGGCACGGAGCCGTTCTTGGGCAGCCCGGGAGCCTGCGCGCTGAACGCCGGCGACGATACGTTGCGCGACATCTGGTTGCCGCCGTTCGTGACGCCGTTTTCAGCCTGCTGTTTGTAAATTTTGATCATTTGCTGCTTACAGATCAGACCGCCGCGAAACGAAAACGGAGTTCCTTCGTGTATCTCCTTATACAGGGTGTCCCGTAAACGGTACGTCACATTGACACCGAAGGTAAGTCAGTTTAAGAGGACCCGAACCAACCTAAGATGAGCCCAGTAAAAGATGCACGGTTTTATCGGCAAATTTAAGTTTTTACCATTTTTTTACAATGTTATCGTCGTCATTTACTTGGAAAGCCTTCTAAGTTAGTCTAATTAGAAGACGAACCGTTCGCAGTGCCGGCGACGACACACTGGCGTGGTTTCAGCAAGATGGCTGCCCGGCACACTGCGCTCGTCCAGAACGCGAGCATTTTTTTTAATTTCAACACATTTCCCAGGAGATGGATTGGGGGAAGAAGAATATCCCACATTGGGGCCGATTTTAAAGCCACCGCGTTACCCGGACTTAAATCCTCTGGTTTTTTTTATTGGGGTTGTCTTAAGGACAAAGTGTACTCGGTGCCAGTGAGGTCAGAGGAGTTAAGGCGACGTGTGTTCGAGGCAAGGTTCGAGGTTCGGAAACCGTGCAACTTTTACTAGGGTCATGTTAGGTTGGTTCGGGTTCTCTTAAGCTGACCTACCTTCGGTGTCAATGTGACGTGCCATTTACTGGACATCCTGTATAGTTCATATTTTATTTATTTTGATTCAATTATATAATTGTATGTTTGTATTGATTTGATTGTATGCTTACCCATACAGGTCAGTGATACCCGAATTAAATATTTATTTTTATTTGGCAAATACAGAGAGGGAGATATGCATGAAAGAGCTTCGCTTTCGGCTGACTAGCGCTAGCCGTTCTGTTCATTTACGAAGGCGCTTCACAACTTTTTGTGCAACATTGTTGGCAATGACGACGAGTAACGTTTCGTCAATGAACAGAACTTTAACAAGGTGATTATTCAGGATGCATTATGTCACCAAATTATAACTGGTTCGGGAGAAGTCTTTGCAGCAGCTGGCAAAGTTCAGCAATCAAATGAATGATTATTTTTAAAAATGATTGGTGAATTTTGATGCCCAGATCTCTCACCACAGTGCTGCCAGGTGATGTAACGAATGGTGTTAGAAAAAGGCTAATGCTTACTTTGCCTTGATATGCCCACAGACAAGGCGTAGAAGAGAAAATCGAGCGAAAAAAGATCTCACTTGTCAATACAGTAATTGCAAATATTCTAGCTCACTTTCACACGCATTCTACGACTCCGGTCTTTACGTGCATAATACACAAACGTTTTACATAATGTCAATGAAGTCGAATATTACCAATTTTTAATGCGCGATGAAAGGGTGAATTGTGTTTTTACAAACTACACGCGAAAATTTTATAGACGTCTGTTAAGCCTATGTTGGTTAACTAAGGTCCCAATGGACTGCCTGTAAAGAGACAACGGCAAACTTTTAAACAAACATAGGTATGATACGTTTTATTTATAAATTAAGCAACGGTTCCAATGACACATGGAGTACCAAAATCGCCCAATCCTAATGGATCTAGTCCACGCACGCTTCATCCCTCCGCTTCAACGAAACCGCTGCTTAAGAGAGAATTTATAAACACAATGCCATGAAAACTTAATGAAAATTTAGAATCATGCTGCACATTTCCACTGACGCATGGCGGTCACACATTATATTATACCTCAAATACCCTCGGTCGTCGCATGCTTGTACTATAGCGGAAGCCAAATACTACAGATTTGGATACCTAATAAATAACACAAAAGCTTCAGATCTGTTATATAATATTATTCGTAAAAACAAGTAGGTAAATTGCTGGTTTCCTGATATGTAATGTAATCAATCTTTTGCGACCAGATTTTATAAAAAAAACTAGTTATCAGTGTTGTAAATCACTGATCGTGACGCTCATAAGTATCATACATTTTGTCATCTTCTTAACCTAGTGGCTATACCAGATTTCCTGCAACAGTGAACAAAGGACACAAAACCAATGTTTCAGAATTTTCATACACCCTTGCGTGTGCGCACGTCGATCATCAATGAGGCTTAGATCTGTTTCATTTTAGTTTCATTGATAGAATAAAATTACAAAAGTAATCTCATATGTAGCAAATTTTTAACAACAATTGTACTTGTAAGATATGATTTGATCATACAGATTTATAGGGGGCACGCCTTTTAATGTTATTAAAACTGATATTTTAATTTGACATTGGTTGATACCAATGGTTAGGATATAATCTCTGTACAACCCGTATTAAAAAACCAGAACCAAATCCACGTACCTTCTTCTTATCTCCACTGTCATCAGTAACCCTCGCTTCAGTGATCGTGGGCAGCGTGGGCACAGTGGGCACTCCAGGCATGTTGGGCACAGTGGGCACCCTCGCCAGCGCCTCGAGGTTCAGCGAGGAGTGCACGCCGGGGTCCACGTTGAGCGGAGCCTGCAAAGATTGCCCTGACTTGTCCGTCGCCTGCTGACATACAACCTCTTAACATGTGCACGGTCCGGGAATACTCCAGGTAAGTATAGCTGCCCGATGGATGGTAATGGCGCGATGGAGGGTAGATTCGTTCAGATCATAGTATGTTTAGTGATGCGCACGTAGGTATAACTATATCATTAGTGCTCGTAGTAGCACATATAGAGTGCGTTTAGAAATCGTAGGAAATGCCCAGCATTATCACAATCGATTTTACTATGAGAACCTTCTTGTCTGTGGTTGTAGGTAAAATCTGTACTTTAATGTTATTACAGTACAGATTTTTGTAACGTTATGAGTTTAAATTTGGAACAGCTGTCAAAACTCAAGTGGGTCTCCATTCGAGTATCCATAGATATTAAAACAGTTTTCGATACGAAACGTCAATTCAGTATGTTTTTTTAAATATTTACGCACGAAATTTGATCTTGATTGTAGGAACTTCATTCGTTCGATTTAAAAAAAACCAGTCGGCTTCACGGAGGATCGAATTGCCGCCATTGCTGTTGTTTCTTTTATAATACGCTATTATCACGTTCATTATTTTATTATATTTATTTCGGCATGGGGTGGGGCTATGCGGTCTCTTTGCGGTCGGAGTACCCTGCCATATACTTTTTACGGTCTATGGAAGAAGAAGAACGAAGTTTAGTTGTAAAATTTTGAAGATGAAGAAATATGTTGCGGTAATTGCGAGCGGCGCAATAAGTTTTACTTAAGAAGGAAAAGACTGTATCTTTTATAAAAGACCATACATACACGACCGAAGCACCAAGGCAAGGGGTAAGCCTAGATTCATTTATTTATATATCTCTCAGTTTCATACGGATTAGAGTCCGTGACGTTGAAAATAACAAAAAGGAACCAGTGCGCTCGTTCGAGGAACATTTGGTCGTCTTCGAACCGGATTTATTTACTTTCGGACTCATATATTTTCAACGCCACGCTACTCTGATCCTCTCATTTCATCACTTTTCGAGCGGTCGAAAAGTGTTAGTTCAAAATTTTACTTTGGGCTTTGGGGAAAATATCGATTTTCATCTTTCAAAATTACGCTAACACATTTTGGATATACATTTATTAAATTGCGGTTGCTATTTGACATAATATGCGGGTCACTCATTCAATTCAATCGGTTTATCGGTAAATTTGATTTAATTTCTGCATTTTACATATTTTATTGTCATATTGATCGAAACTGTTTGTTACTAAGCAACCAGATTGCGGTTTAGTATTAGTACATAGCAATATTTCGTCGAGTATTACAATTGTTTACGTGGCGTAGTTGCACAACACATCGGCTACAAAGCACCAGGTCGTGGATTCGTGACCGGTCGCGAGTGATCTTTTTGTGTTTTTTTTAAAAGGGTTTTATTTCTTGTTTAGGCGGCTTGTTTGGAAATAGAGGAAATAGATGGTCTTTTTAAGTTTTAACTTTTTTTAAGAATATTTTGCGGTAAATTACAAATATACTATAGTTTAGCTGGAAATACTTCGTATATTTAAAACAATAGTGCGGTTTATTGTTTTTATATTTACGGCGCGGTTTATGATGAGTTTTTAGGTATTTATTATTTTCATGCTGTGGTGTTTATTGTTAGGGTTTTGTTTGATTTTGTTGATTTGGATTCTGAATTCAAACAAAACAATGGCGGCAGCTAGGCGGTTACAGTTGTCACAAATGAAATATTTCACGGCTATCCAAAATATTGATTTATTGGAAGGTTTAGCTCGTAATACGGATCTGTCTTCGGAACAGGAAAGCGATTTTATGGTTCGTTTCCAAGATTTGGAAAAGGTGTTTGAGGCATTTACGGAAATGCATTACGAACTTCAACTTTCGGCCAAGGAGATCGAGAACTTTGATCTAGACGATCATAAACGGATGTACGAGACGTACAATAAAAAATATTATTTCATAAAGCAACGTCATTTGGGACTAGCAACTTCAAATTTGGAAACCGGCAGTGTTAGCGGTAACAACAATGCCAGGAGCGTGAGCAATAGAGCGGTCTTGCCACGCTTGCAAATTCCTACCTTTTCAGGAAGATTGGAGGAGTTTGCTTCCTTCATGGAATTGTTTCGGTCCCTGGTGGACAATGACACATCTTTATCGGACACTGAAAAGATGTATTACTTAGCGGGGTCATTGTTAGGCGAACCGAAAACCTTAATTCAGCATCTGTCAGTCACTGGAGATAATTATTCGGTAGCAGTGGAGTTGCTAAATGCGCGATATAACAATAAAAGATTATTAGCGGACCGGTTGTTATACAACCTGTTAAATATACCACACGTGCACAGCAGAGGGTTAAATGGTTTGAAAACGTTCTTGAATACCCTATTGGAAAACACAAAGGCACTGGAAAAGATGAATTTTCCTGTAGAGTCGTGGTGTTATTTGTTGTTTTATATTAACTTCCAAAAATTAGACAGCAACTTGAAGAAGCACTTTGAAGACAAGCATGCTGACAAGGAGTTGCCTACGTTCTCGGATCTTTTAAGGTTTTTGGAAACTGAAATCCGGATTTTGGAGTCTAGCGCGGAGCCACAAACCGGTGCGTCATCAGCGGTTAGACGTAGTGGAGGTGGGCAGAGTCTAGCGGTAAAGACTCATGCGGTCTTTCAGAATGCGGGGCCAACTTCGTGCAGATTATGCGGGAAAAGCGGACACTTCATCGCCAAGTGTGAGAAGTTCTTGGCAATGAAACCTACAGCTAGGAAACGTCAGGCTGTATCGCTTAGATTGTGTTTCCGATGCTTAAACGGTCACAATATTGACCAATGTAAGTACAATGTGAATTGCTATAAATGCAATTCGACTAAGCATCATTACTTGTTGCATTTTGATCTTCCAACTGCGGTGCCGGATCAACAACGTTTGATGTCAAACGATATATCACCGAATGGGCGGTTCTATAACGCCACAACGCTCTCGGCAAATGCTCCAGTAGTGAGCGCGCCTTTAGCTAGTGACCTCCCGGGAAGTGCGGGACCTGGAATCACTGGACTGACGGCGTCACACGTCGACGAGCTGAGCATGTATCAGCGAACGGTCCTACTTGCAACGGCAGTAGTACGGGTACTCGACAATAGCGGCTGTTACCAGGAAGCAAGAGCGTTGCTTGATGGAGGTAGTCAGAGCACATTTGTATCAGAAGGATGCGTGCAGAGGTTGGGTTTGAAGCGGTTTAAATCCAACATGGTGTCAATCACGGGTCTGAGTGGTGCCCCTGTGAGCGGTTGCAGAGGTGCTGTTAACTTGACTCTGGCACCAAGGCTATCGGAGCAGCCTGCGCTTGTGACTACAGCTACCGTTTTGAGCAAAATCACAAACAACCTACCTGGATTTTCACTGCCGGCTCAGTTAGCGGACAATTATCGGGGACTGTATCTTGCGGACGAACAGTTCTACATTAGTCGGGAGATCGACATTTTAATCGGTGCGGACTTACTCTGTGACATTGTGCTCGGCGGCGGATGCCTGAAGATCAATGATCACTTACCTCGGGCTATGAATACTGTGTTCGGTCACGTGTTGACAGGTCCGGTCACTTTTGCGGCATACAACCCATATCCTCAGGTGACTTATTTCTCTCAGACTTTCTTCTGTGACACGACTACAGATCAGATTTTGGAGCGATTCTGGGAAGTGGAGGATATTCCAGATAAACTTGAGAGCCCGAAGGATTTGGAATGCGAGATGATTTTTAAAAATAACCACCGACGTGTTGAAGGTGGCAGATACCAGGCACGGTTACCTTTCTTATCGGATGCCCCTGATCTCGGAAACTCGGTGCCAATAGCCTTGAAGCGGTTCGTGGCTATGGAAAAAAGGCTTTCCACGAACGAATCCTTTCGTGCAAAATATGTTGGGTTTATGCGGGAATATTTAGAGACTGGGCACATGTCTCTCTGTGATGGAGACCCACAAGATTATAGTAATGGCAGTTACCTGATACCACATCACGGCATATTTAAATCGGATTCGGACAAAATTCGTGTGGTGTTTGATGCTAGCTGTGCTTCAAACAATGGAGTGGCTCTTAATGACTGTCTGCACGCTGGCCCGAAGTTACAGCGGGATATTGCGGAAATAATATGCAGATTTCGGTTACACCCTTATGTTTTTACAACAGACAAAGAAGACCGGCGGTTCCAGCTCATCTTCTGGAGGGAGTCCCCAGACTTACCTTTACAAATCTATCAGCTCAACACGGTGACTTATGGTATGAAGTCTAGTCCATACCTCGCGATTCGGGCGCTGAGGCAGTTGGCAGATGACGAAGAAGCAAATTTTCCTGCGGCGGCGCGGCTTCTTCGTTCGTCTGTTTACATGGACGATATTTTAGGTGGAGCAGACACCATAGAAAATGTAACTAGGTTGAAGAAGGAGTTGACCGATCTACTTCGCTCTGGCGGTTTCGAGCTAAGTAAGTGGACGTCTAACAGCAAGGAGGTTTTACAAGACGTAGCGGAAGAGCACTTGGAAAAGCCTAAGAAAATATTTGATAATGCGGACGGGCCTAGCTTCTTTAAAATCCTAGGCATTCAATGGGACTCTAGCAGCGATTGTTTCTCATATCGAACAAAACTAGATGATACCAGCGGATGTACAAAGCGGTTAATATTGTCAATATTGGCTAGGACTTTTGACCCTTTGGGGTGGATCAGTCCAATAGTATTTCAAGGCAAAGTGCTTATGCAGCAGCTCTGGTTAAATAATTTATCTTGGGATGCGGAAGCTTCTGCAGACGTCATTTCAGAATGGCAAGGCATCCTAAAGGATCTGCCTTTAATTTCCAGCCTTAGATTGGAGCGCTTTGTGCTGGCGGGCGTGAAGACTTGCTCGTTACACGGGTTCTCAGATGCATCAGAGCTCGGGTACGGCGCTGCGGTCTATCTTAGGACAGTAGGACAAGACGGAGAGGTCAAGGTTAGCTTGATGATGGCCAAGTCTCGTGTGGCGCCAATAAAGTCGAAACTAACTATACCTAAGCTTGAGCTCAGCGGTGCTACATTGTTAGTTCGCCTTCTAAAGTACGTCGTTGCTGCTATCAGTGATGACATGAAGATAGATAGCATTGTTGGATGGTCTGATAGCACCATTATTCTGTCATGGTTGCGGGTATCACCCCATTTGTTGCAGACATTTGAGGGTAATCGGGTTTCACAGATTATAAATTGCGGTCTAGATATAACTTGGAGACATTTACCTTCCGAAATGAACCCTGCCGACGTTGCTAGTTGCGGTTGTCGCGCATCGGTATTGCTCGAACACCCTCTGTGGTGGGGACCTGATTGGTTGACAGGTGATGCGGACACCTGGCCCAAGAATATTATGGATAAAGCGGAAGATCCATTGCCTGGGTTGCGGAAAGGGAAAGTAAATGTTGGAGCTCTGGTGGGGATTGTTGACAAAGATAATATATTTACTCGGTTTAGCAGTTTGAATATGTTACTGGCGGTCGTAGCATACTGTTTCCGGTTTGTCAACAATTCAAAATCGTCGTCTCAGAAACTTGTAGGAGGGTTAACAGTAGCAGAGCGACAGCTTGCTTTGCAGCGGCTCATAAAATTAGTGCAGGAAGCGGAATTTGGCGATGACATTCATTGTCTAGTGCAGAATAAGCAGTGTTCCACACGGTTACGTCGGCTTAGGCCTTATATTGGGGATGATGGCCTACTGCGCGTTGGAGGCCGTTTGGAACATTCCAGCTTATCCTTTGAGCGGAAACATCCAGTGATTTTGCCGAAGTCACATGCCCTCACGGTCTTGATCGTAGATCATTTTCATGTAATGTATTGCCATGCGGGCGCTACAGTTTTGATGGGAGTATTACAGCGGCAATTTTGGATTATTTCTGCGGCGCAGGTGATTCGTACACGGATTTTCAAGTGTGTACAATGTTTTAGGACGAAGGCTAGGCCTACGGCGCCATTAATGGCAGCGTTGCCCTGGGATCGGGTTAACGCGACGGGTGTATTCCACACCGTGCAAACTGATTTTGCAGGCCCGTTTATGATAAAACATTCTCGTTTGCGGAATGCGAAGATATTGAAGGCATATCTTTGTGTGTTCATTTGCTCTGCCTCTAAAGGGGTCCACTTAGAATGCGTCACAGACCTTTCGACTGAAGGTTTTCTTGCGGCTCTGACGCGCTTCACATCTCGACGCGGCATGCCGAGTGTGATACGTTCAGATTGCGGAACTAATTATGTGGGCGCAAGCAGATATTTGGATGACGTACAGAAATACTTAGCTTCTCAGGAAGCTCAGCGGAGACTTAGTGATGGCGCAGCCAAACAGTCTATTACATGGCGGTTTAATTCACCGGCAGCTCCACATTTCGGTGGTCTGTTTGAGGCCACAGTAAAATCTGCTAAGACCTTATTGCGGCGGGTCATAGGTGATCAGGTTTTGACATTCGATGAATTGGTAACGGTATTTACCAAAGTAGAAGCGGTGCTTAACTGTCGTCCGTTATGTCCTTTGACTCAGGGCCCTCAAGAAATAGAGGTACTGACACCTGCTCACCTACTCATAGGTAGAACTTTACTTTCTGTTCCGGAATATAATTTTGAGGACGTCCCAAGTTCACGGTTAAAGCGGTTTAATTTAGTTAAGGCTATGGCTCAACATTTTTGGAGAAAATGGAGTGACCAGTATCTCCACTCTCTCCAAATGCGTAGGAAATGGACATCTCCAACGGATCCGCCAAAGTTAGGTGATCTTGTCCTAATAAAAGAGGAAAATTTACCTCCCTTGAAGTGGAGATTAGGTAGAATAGAGGGGTTGTTACCTGGCAAAGACGGTAATGTTCGAGTTGTGCAGCTTAGAACCACGTCAGGTACACTCATGCGGCCTGTTGTTAAAATTTGTAGACTTCCCCTGGATGATTAAGTTGGTAACAAACAGTTTTTTAGTTCATTTATAAAGTTGTTGTAATATTGCGATTTATTTCAACACCTTACGTTTGTTTTCTTATTGATAAAGGCTTCAGGTTATAGCCTTTCTCGGGCGGGTGGATGTTTCTTTTATAATACGCTATTATCACGTTCATTATTTTATTATATTTATTTCGGCATGGGGTGGGGCTATGCGGTCTCTTTGCGGTCGGAGTACCCTGCCATATACTTTTTACGGTCTATGGAAGAAGAAGAACGAAGTTTAGTTGTAAAATTTTGAAGATGAAGAAATATGTTGCGGTAATTGCGAGCGGCGCAATAAGTTTTACTTAAGAAGGAAAAGACTGTATCTTTTATAAAAGACCATACATACACGACCGAAGCACCAAGGCAAGGGGTAAGCCTAGATTCATTTATTTATATATCTCTCAGTTTCATACGGATTAGAGTCCGTGACGTTGAAAATAACAAAAAGGAACCAGTGCGCTCGTTCGAGGAACAGCTGTCATTTTTTGTTGGTTTTTTGCTGTTACGAAAGTAGAATTGTGAACTTATCTGAGAGTACTTATTATATGTGTGTACATAAAGTAGTGTACTCGCAAACGCTCGTTTCATAAAACCACACTCGTATTTTAGCGCCTCTCATTATAGATCAGTTGCATCTATACTACTATACTACTATAATAGGCTATGGGTGGGTTTCAAAGCTTTATCTCTTTAGGAATAACGTCCAAAAAATGGAATTTGCATTTACGGAAAATGTGTTACGACCTTATACTGTTAACAATAAAGTACATATTAGAAGTACGTGCCCCTAGTCAAACCCCCGTTTTCCCCCCCGCCCCCAAGCCTCGTCCCGAATCTTTCCCAATGCTACGGTCACGTGACCTCCTGAGATCTCTCAAAATCTGTCGCGAGTTGAATAATTTTTTCCCATCCCAAAAAGTTCTCAGCGCCGCTAAAGAAGTTTTCACTTCAAAAAAGTTATTATAACTGTTCCGTGGAAAGTTGTTTGAATTCAACATTAAACGGTGAATTGTCGTTTTATAAGCTAATTTGTAAAATAACAATGCAATCAAATAAAATATTTTATTCATTATTAATTTATATTTACATACTTAACGTTTCATTCTCAACAATAAATCAAACATCTGAATACGTGTGCCACTACCATGATAGTTGTTTGTGCATAAGCCATAGTTGACAACCCTAGAGCGAGCGCCGAGCGTAGGTATGAAAAGAGAGGTACCTACATACATGTGATTGACTTCTGTACCTATCTATTTTGTGCTTATTCTCGATATTTGCTTTGCCTGGATACGTGCGTTTAGATCGGTAAAAACA
Organism: Epinotia demarniana; assembly: GCA_945867215.1. Lineage (NCBI taxonomy): Eukaryota > Metazoa > Arthropoda > Insecta > Lepidoptera > Tortricidae > Epinotia > Epinotia demarniana. Next base: position 17,984,406 of record OX244272.1, on the reverse strand, counting down.
CAATGATCTGGAACGATTTCCGCACCATGTATTCGGTCAACGTGCATGTATGAGGTGTACATATAATGGAGGATGCTAGGACGGTTGTATGAAGCCCATCCTAGGCGAAGCCCCGTATGGAGGGGTTTGAAACATCCTTAACCGGCCATGCTTTTCAACACCGGTAATGGTATAATCACACATAATGGACCCAATGGTGTAAAGGTAACAATGCTGTACAAAATTATAGATGGCCCAAAATTGGAATGGATATGCATGGAATGTTGACTCCGACGACTGTGGGTAGCTTGAGCCTTGCATGCGTATCGCTGTTTTGATGTTGATGAATGAATTTTGGAAGACTTCTGACGATTGCGTACATAGATAGTACATAATACAACTTTATACTGATCTAAATAACGAAATGTGACAAAACATCCCCAATAAACCTTTGTAATTATTATGCTAATTTAAATTGAATTATCATCTTTATTACGTTAAAATTCGTATATCTGTCACCATGATAGAGTTTGTAAGAGATAAAATACATTTTAACTAATAGAGGCGTCACGTTTTAGCAATAAGGGGGTTAGAGTTGAGAAGACAATTACTTATTTTTTATATTAGGCATTTAATTTCAGATGAGTTCTTATTTCGATTTGGTAGAATCGAGCCTAAGCGTACATAATTGAGACGAATTGAGCTACGTTAAATAAAGTATGTACAAGTCGTCAGTCTGATGTCAAAGCAAACCCTTACCCGAATGCTGACTAAAGCGCCCGGTTAGTGAAAAGGTGGTTGACATTACCTTCAGTCTTTTCTCCATAGTACCATCAGGCAGTTGCACCACGAAGTAAGAACCGCCGATTGAGCCTCTCTCCATTTGGAGACGTTTCTCTTCAGCCATGCGTTGTAGGAGTGGCTTCTCTCCTGAAGACTGTAATGAGACATAAAATTAAAGGGATAAGGTTGCCTTTGTACTTCTTTTTTAGTTTTTTTCCAATTTGTAATGTTTATGTACCAATACACATACATATACATACACAGAATATTTTACGATAGCTCGAGAGCATAATTCGAGAGTTAGCGATGATCAGTGATCATTGCAACTGGTTCGTGATCAAGGGCTGCTCAACATACATTGTAGGTTTGTGTGCAACAAGGACTGAAATGACTAGTCTGATTTAGCTTTTCTCGACCGGGGCCCGAGTGACAATTTCACCTGCCGAACTCGTTGAGTAACATGGAAGGTAGCGGCGCCAAGCTGAATGTGTCCACACTAGAGCCAACAGCGATATAGACAATACCAGCTCACCTTAGGACACACGAGCGGCCTCATGAGCGCTCAAAACACCGCACAGTTCAGGATCGGTCCAGCTAGGAGCAGATTGGCGTTCTGCCACGAGCCGAACTCGTTGAGCAAGATGGACGCTAGCGGCGCCAAGCTGCATGTGCTCACACCAGAGCCAACAGCGATGTAGACAATACCAGCTCACCTTAGGATACACGAGCGGCCTCATGAGCGCTCCAAACACCGCACAGTTCAGGATCGGTCCAGCTAGGAGCAGATTGGCGTTTTGCCAAGAGCCGAACTCGTTGAGCAAGATGGACGCTAGCGGCGCCAACCTGCATGTGCCCACACCAGAGCCAGCAGCGATGTAGACAATACCAGCTCACCTTAGGATACACGAGCGGCCTCATGAGCGCTCCAAACACCGCACAGTTCAGGATCGGTCCAGCTAGGAGTAGATTGGCGTTCTGCCACGATCCGAACTCGTTCAGCAAGATGGACGCTAGCGGCGCCAAGCTGCATGTGCCCACACCAGAGCCAACAGCGATGTAGACAATACCAGCTCACCTTAGGACACACGAGCGGCCTCATGAGCGCTCAAAACACCGCACAGTTCAGGATCGGTCCAGCTTGGAGCAGATTGGCGTTCTGCCAAGAGCCGAACTCGTTGAGCAAGATGGACGCTAGCGGCGCCAAGCTGCATGTGCCCACACCAGAGCCAACAGCGATGTAGACAATACCAGCTCACCTTAGGATACACGAGCGGCCTCATGAGCGCTCCAAACACCGCACAGTTCAGGATCAGTCCAGCTAGGAGCAGATTGGCGTTCTGCCACGAGCCGAACTCGTTGAGCAAGATGGTCGCTAGCGGCGCGAAGCTGAATGTGCCCACACCAGAGACAACAGCGATGTAGACAATACCAGCTCACCTTAGGATACACGAGCGGCCTCATGAGCGCTCCAAACACTGCGCAGTTCAGGATCAGTCCAGCTAGGAGCAGATTGGTGTTCTACCACGAGCCGAACTCGTTGAGCAAGATGGACGCTAGCGGCGCGAAGCTGAATGTGCCCAAACCAGAGCTAACAGCGATTTTGACAATACCAGCTCCTTAGGATACACGAGCGGCCTCATGAGCGCTCAAAACACCGCACAGTTCAGGATCGGTCCAGCTAGGAGCAGATTGGCGTTCTGCCACGAGCCGAACTCGTTGAGCAAGATGGACGCTAGCGGCGCCAAGCTGCATGTGCCCACACCAGAGCCAACAGCGATGTAGACAATACCAGCTCACCTTAGGATACACGAGCGGCCTCATGAGCGCTCCAAACACCGCACAGTTCAGGATCGGTCCAGCTAGGAGTAGATTGGCGTTCTGCCACGATCCGAACTCGTTCAGCAAGATGGACGCTAGCGGCGCCAAGCTGCATGTGCCCACACCAGAGCCAACAGCGATGTAGACAATACCAGCTCACCTTAGGACACACGAGCGGCCTCATGAGCGCTCAAAACACCGCACAGTTCAGGATCGGTCCAGCTAGGAGCAGATTGGCGTTCTGCCAAGAGCCGAACTCGTTGAGCAAGATGGACGCTAGCGGCGCCAAGCTGCATGTGCCCACACCAGAGCCAACAGCAATGTAGACAATATCAGCTCACCTTAGGATACACGAGCGGCCTCATGAGCGCTCAAAACACCGCACAGTTCAGGATCGGTCCAGCTAGGAGCAGATTGGCGTTCTGCCAAGAGCCGAACTCGTTGAGCAAGATGGACGCTAGCGGCGCCAAGCTGCATGTGCCCACACCAGAGCCAACAGCGATGTAGACAATACCAGCTCACCTTAGGATACACGAGCGGCCTCATGAGCGCTCCAAACACCGCGCAGTTCAGGATCAGTCCAGCTAGGAGCAGATTGGTGTTCTACCACGAGCCGAACTCGTTGAGCAAGATGGACGCTAGCGGCGCGAAGCTGAATGTGCCCAAACCAGAGCTAACAGCGATGCAGACAATACCAGCTCACCTTAGGATACACGAGCGGCCTCATGAGCGCTCCAAACACCGCGCAGTTCAGGATCAGTCCAGCTAGGAGCAGATTGGCGTTCTGCCACGAGCCGAACTCGTTGAGCAAGATGGACGCTAGCGGCGCGAAGCTGAATGTGCCCACGCCGGAGCCACAGACGGCGATGCCGGTGGCCAGCGAACGCCGAGCCTCGAAGTAGTAGCCTACGGCCACCACTGATGGGAGGTAGATCATTCCGAAGCCTATGCCTGAAAAGAAATTCATGAGAGCGTTTAGTTTGACGGTGTCGTAAAACGAAGACACATGATAGGACTTTTCTATAGCCACGTTTTAGGAGCGCGTGTACTTCTATTGGGAAATTAGAAAAGTAGGTATTTTTTAGCAAAAAATACGTTAATCCAATATATTCCCGCTCCCGTATTGGCCTACAAAACTACACGTGTGGCGTCTCAGTCAATAATGATAATGGTTCAGAGACTACGCAACGTACCTAATATAAAATATTCATAATTTATTTAAGAGCTTGGCTCTTGTCGGTGGAGTAATTTCCATTCTGCTCTATTCTCTGCTTTTTCCTTCAACTCTCTATAAGATTCAACTTCAATGTTTTCCTTTAGCTGCTCCATGTAAGCTCTTCGTGGTCTTCGCCCTTCGTGGTTATAAAATATTATACGTAAGTATATTACTGAGTTCATATTAGTGATTCAATTAGTATCAACAACTAACCCACAATCATCAGGAATCAAGTGGTTGTCAGTAACGCCGTGTCCCGGCAATTTGGCGACGTGCCCAATAAGAGGACTTTGGCCAATTTACTGGCATTACGTATTAAGGTGCTTTGATGTGTTAACTAGCACCCTCTATGATTTAGACAGAGAATGTCGCTTGAACTGTACATCAAAGGTATATCATTATAATTCGAAGAAGAGAGGACAGCCTAGTGGTTAAGGCTGTCAAGCGGCGGTCGTGGGTTAGAATCCCGGCTCGTACCAATGAGTTTTTCGGAACTTGTCTTATACAACAAACTCCTTACTGGTTTGAGGACGTTGCATGGGAAAGTATTTAAGACAAAATTAACTAAATGACTACAAGATCATTGTTTCTATAATGTTAAGAACTCTTTAAATTTTAATTCTCTGAAATTAAGTTTGACATGTTACTATTCTCATTCTGTTTTTATAATCAAGACATGTTACTATTTCCATTCTATTTTATAATAATTTTGATCATACCCAATTCAATATTTGTAACTACATTTTGCATGTTGACTTTAAAACGACTGAATACTGATTCTGCAATTATTTAAAGACCACCAATTGTGACTTATTCTAGCAAATAATTCATTCATTCATTCAAACATTCATTGATATGTATGGAATAATGACCGTTAGATTTTCGGTTAAGGAAAACAATCGTGAGGAAACCGGTCTAATCCCAATAAGGTCTAGTTTTCCCTCTGGGTTGGAAGGACAGATAGAAGTCGCTTTCGTAAAAACTAATGCCTATGCCAATTCTTGGGATTGAGTGTCAAAGTGGACCCTGGGCTTTTTAAGGGTACAACCGGGAATAACGCTAGGATGTATGAATCTACTTGACTTTGTCCATGAGCGCGCCTACCTTGCGCGCACACATGCACATATCCTAACTATAAAAAAATCTAAGAATGTGTAACTGGTGAAGTAGTAATATTCAGCTGGGATGGAACTGATGCTGGACATATAGGAAAGTGAACATAGTTTAAGAGAGCTTGATTTATAAGTTTCCACAATGTTGCCCATTTTAAGACCATCGGATACCTTATTTGTGAAGCTTTAAGCCAACGTAGCTCCGCCGTTGCTATGTATTACATATTTTAGGTCAGGTTAATAATTATTATTGTTGGATCCCAACTTGTGGTTACATCAGAAGGCAACATACTTAAACACCGCAAATGACTTCATTGGCCCAGTCATTACTCCAAATACTTTCGTTATTAATGTATTAATCTCAGTGAAATTACCTAATGTATTATTATATATAACTATATGTAGCAATATGGAATTGTGGAGTATGATAGCGGGTGATTCAGCTTTGGTCGGCCCACAAATCGGTATTGAAACCGGACAAAGGAGATGGGTTGCGAAGCGGGGTCGACGGTCTCAAGCGTGCGTCATATAACCCACTACATATCACATATTTATCAGTAATTAGCAATACAATATAATAGGTGGTAATTGTAATTGAGATGGCGTTGAGTATGATGAATTGATGATTTATAGCTTTCGATAAGTTCAAAGGAAGCTGAGCGCGGCTAAGTTCTTTTGTTTCCTGTCCTGTTAGCCCGCCAAGATAAAAGATTTGAGTGGATGAAAGTTTAATTGTTCGTCAAAGAAAGTAAACAAAGAATAAGGGAGTTTTGTTTTCTGTTTGTAAATATTTCACAAAATATTTACCAACCGTTCAAAAAACCGTCAGTGGGTATTACGAAATTCAATAAAAATTATAATTTATGACTTCAATGAAGCACAAGGAAATGTTTATGTACCTATTATGTTTTATCCCTCGTATATTATTTCCTTTGACACTTGTAGCTCCAAAGGTCACTAACAGGCGGCACGGGATGACTAACGTAGGTATTTACTAATTCGACTAAATATAACGTTGATGCGATGTAGCTGAGTATACCCTTTTTTTGAGACAATTCTCGTATATCATTAACATGTCACTCAACTCTGAACCCGAAGAGTTCCTTTGTTCTCGAACGAAAAGAAAATACTGAAACAACGTTCATTTCCACCCGGCGAGATGATTTTCACAGAGCAATATAAAAATACATGTGGAGTATTGAAGTGCACAAATAAATGTTTCGCATAGCGTTTTATTAATGTTGACACGTTGATAACAGGGCAATTAGCTCTCAGGCGACGTATAAAAGATACTGTAAAATGTAACAATCAATGATTTACAAAGCGATGAAACAAAAATAGTCCAGCGTTTCGACCACATAACCGTGGCGAAGCGTTTACGTATGGAACCGACATTGAAATTCGATGACCTCACGTTTGGCTTGCCAACTGGGATTCGACGACTGATGCTAAACAGCGCTAATGATTCAAGATTTCGAATAACTCAAGGGATTCTGTTTGAGTGACCTTGACGGTGCACTAACGAGTCTCACGACAATCGCATAAGGATTATATAAATATTGTACTGTTCAAAAGGAAGAGACACTGTCAGTATCTCACACGGTCGCGAATTACTTGGCGTCAAAGTCAAAATGCTCGTGATACGCACGCTTGCGGTAGAATAGCTTCTTGATTGCGCTGAGAAAAATTAGGTCAACTCGTCGCACATGACATAGAATGATGCTGTATATCGCAGGCAGACGCATAAAACAATGTGAAACTGAAACCTTGTGTATTCTTCGCATTTCAAATAGTTTTATCGTTTGACACCTCGTTACACTCCGAGCGTTTTAAGTTTGCGTGATGCAGATGTTGTTGGCACCAATACAATCGATCGTTTTCCTGTATCTGCGTGATTTGAGGATAATTATAATGTGCTGTGTGCACGGGCCGAGTGCACCATGACCCAGTCCGGCGCCTTGTCGTCTGTGATTGCTGGCGAGGAGCCAACATCCCGCCTGCGCGACCTTCAAATTGGCTTACACGGGCTATAGCTACCCCACCGTTTAAAGAAAAAACGTATAGGAATTATACATGAGCTCTGTACATTTTTTTAATACTTACGTCAAAAGAAATGGAATACATCGGCCTGAAAACGCTCGCATCTACGAGTAAAACATGTCAAATGTTTAACACGTTCGGTATTTCGAACATTTTTGCCAGTGGGTGTCAGATACTTTATCTCTCGTTCATTAGAGGTACAACAAAAACGCCATAAACAACAACTTATGATTTGAATTTTCAAAAGCAAGATATTTTTTTAGTAAAAAATGAGGATAAATTGCGATTATAGAGCGTCAGACCTTATCCGGGAAAACCCGATCATTAATATTGCACGACTCTTTGTGCAGCGTTGCATTCGTAGAAAGGAACGCCTCGGACAAGTTTACCGGCGATTTTAAGTATTAAAATGGCCAGGACACAGCACTAACATAGTTAGAATGTCAGGACTGCTGGCAACTGTTCAATTTCACACACGCCTTGTTACCACCGCTTCACGGGATATTCGAGAACAAAAGAGATGGGGGAAACTAATTTCATTTCAAATTGCACGTCACTGTACGCTTAAGGTAATTTGAATGGAATACGGGCAGCAATACCGAACAAAATAACTCTGCGGACATTAAACCTTCAGGAAAATACGTACTACCCATTTAAAAGTACGTAGTACCTACATCTTAATGTGAAAATTGAAGCAATTACGCTATGTGACTTCAACACAGCATATAGCATACCTAAACTTCTTGAAACCGCACTAACTACAGCGATCGCTTCCTCTCGTTGAGCATAATCCTGTTTTCGCAGTTGTTTTAGCGGTTTGTCGGTACCTAACGCTAGCAAGCGAAATACCACGCTTCAGATGATATATTAATTCAAACAACAGCAAGTAATGAAGCTATAAATAGCTGCGGTTAATTGATGCCGCGGGTCACAATTGCAATGAAGTTCTACAAATGGTCGCCACACGTTGTGGGAATTGCGACCGTTGTAGGTGTACTCTAAATAATCGATGCAACAGAATTTCCCTTGGGGTTGATTTTCACCGATATATAATCAGTCAAGTGCGAGATTTCGCATCAGAAAAAATATGCAATAAATTGGGAATCGAGCTCTTAGAAAAGCTTCAAAACTACTAACCTCTCGTAGCTCTGATTTATCGTGTAACAGTCTTCTCGATTCACGCTTTTTGGGGGTTACATCAGATTCTTTAAAAACTGGGGGCAAGAGCTCATCGCGAGACTAAGACAGACAAAGTATCAGGTTTTGCTACCAGGATTGGATATGTATGGCCTGTCACGAAAACTCCCGGGAATTTCGGGACTGGCCATACACAATCCAGTCGTGAGAGCAAATCCTAAATTTATCTTACTTTTGGACACTATTCGACAGGCAGCATTGGATGCGTCATATCTCGTTCATCACGCGGTACCGTACCGCCACTGCCTACGGTAGGTACCTACTTGAGCAGAAGTTAAGTGGAACATTCATATTGGAGCATCGAAGGACGTCACGTCAACGCACTACGCTATGGCATGCAATAATTGTGCGAAGGCTACTCGCGAGCATACATTTACATAGATCACGCTCACTCTCGTTAAACATGCAATGCTTGGATAGCACTATAGTAAAAACGGTTTAAATAAAGGATACCGAGAGCTCAAAGGTTTCCTCACGAAAGCGAGACGCTCCGATTCGTAATTTCAATATTAAATGAGAGCACGCCAAACAAAGGCGCATTCCATCAAAATGAATACACCATCGGCTATACGCCGTTTGATCCCCACGTATTTAGTGCCGAACCGCAATCCCTATTTGCCAAAAGTGAAATTCTTCAAAAGCTTTGAATTGAGCCGGTCGATAAACGTGCCGACGCAAATTTCTAGTTGTTTACGAAATCCAAGCGGTTACTCTGCCGGGTTGAGTTGGCAGCTCGCTTGTATACAAACTGTTACGGAGGGCGATAAGTAAATTTTGTCAGGTGACTACAGAAAAGCTCTCCCACTGGATACCGGCCAATTGTTATCAGAATTGCCAATTGAATGTTTTGGAACTAGCTAGGCAATTAGCGAGTAAGAGCTCTTAAATGAGTCACATTCAAAACACTAGCTCACGTCCGTACAATATTTTGATTATGAACTATTTGGTGTACCGAGATGAATTGGGTTCCAGTCGACTATGTAAATTCTAAATTACCCCGAGAATCTGTTTTTGAAGGTCAGAAACACGACTGCAACGACTCCTCACTTCGGTCATACGACAGAGCAGGGTCACGTCACATCTTTAAGCCACTTGGGAGTTAATACACATTTCACGACTACCGCATGTTCCTTAATAGTGACCAATAGACAGAGTAGATAAGTGCAAATCTATAATAAACTAACGCTCCGCTTCTCAAATGGATTCTGGGCTCTTTATAGTCGGTCTAGTTTTCACGTCTGAATCACGAAGGGGTAGGCAGAGGTAGGCTATCACCAACACACCACACCCCGATCCTGTAGTCGACGTTTACGTGGGCCATGGGGAAAACCAGTAGAATAGCGCTATCCGCTATTGTAACCAGACAACACACAGGACAGAAGTAAATATATCAACATAATAGTCGTAGTACAACATAGTAGTAGTAAGATCTAGTTTACCTCCAAGCAGCCCGTAGGTGATCATCATGACTGGAACGCTCTTGCTGAAGGTGGACAGCACGAAGGCAACGGCAGCGACCAGCGCGCCCGCCACGCACACCGCGCGACATCCATACTTGTTGCACAGAGCCGACACTATGGGGCCTGGAAACAAAAGTGTGCGCCTTCAAACTTAGTTCCATTGTCTAAATACAATGAGAACATAGAATACACGTTGTGTTCGGACTTGGTACCAGGGTGTTCTGTATCCGTAAGTACATGTAAGCTAGAGGAAACTTGCCTCAGATTAGGCTGATGTGCGTTTCACCTTTGTTAGACAAACGATTCTGTTTTCTCGTGCGTATTTTCCTGTTTCCAATCTATTTGTATGAGTTACAATCCGATTCCAATGTCACAATAAACAATATATTCGCTAGAACAATTAGAACCAGGGTTGTTTCCCGGTTTAAATAACTAAATCTAATAAAAGATTTTTATTGTATTTTGTCTGGGAATTATCATCGATTATTTTTTGTTTAGAATTGTTGAAGAAGAATTTCTCCATCGTACAAAATATGCTTCAAGTAACAAGGTGAATAGCAACGCACCTTATCAATGGCAAATCATTGCGTCGGCGTCGCCATGACCGCGAAACGACAAAGTTTGTTATTCAATCAACATACATAACTACTATAACTAGGCTGAATGCGCTGAGACGTACGTCTAGTTCTAGACTTTATTATTGACTATAAAATTCTTCTAAAATATGTCAATAAACGTGGCCATTTTTGACCTATTGAGTGCAGTGATGACTCAGATTGATAAAAGGCTACCGGTTTGTGCTCTGTATATGGATATGTCGAAAGCCTTTGACTTTGTTGACCACCAGATAATTTTGTCACAATTGTACCAATATGGGATTCGAGGCAATGTTCATAATTTAATAAAATCATACCTTATCGGCCGCCAACAATGCACACAAATGGACAGATTATGTACGAAAACCAAAAAAGAGGTCCTTTACACATCTGACTGTAAAGAAATACGTTATGGCGTCCCACAAGGAAGTGTTCTAGGCCCTCTTCTCTTTCTGGTCTATATTAACGACCTACCAAGCATAATAAATCACCCAATGGTGTTATTTGCAGATGACAGCACTGTTATATTTACAGAGAAAGACATGCATGTTCATCAAGACAATATTAATAGTACTTTAAGTTTGATAATGAAATGGCTCAACAGAAATAATCTTCATGTAAATCTCGAAAAGACGAATATTATGAATTTCAAATTACGCACTAAAAATTCACCTAATCTGACAATAACTTACAATTATCAAATAATTAATGAAACTGACTCAACATTTTTTTTAGGATTAAGCTTAGATAATAGTTTGACATGTAAAAATCAAATTGACATTTTATGTAAAAAACTCAACCAATTTTGCTATGCTATATATAACTTAAGGAAAATAGTGAACCAATGAGCAGTATTGACAGTTTACCACGCATATGTTACAGCTACGTTAAGATATGGCATAATATTTTGGGGGAATGCTACAGATCGTGAATTAGTATTCAGGAGCCAAAAGAAATGTTTAAGAGCAGTATGGAATTAAACAAATGGAAACATGCAAACCACATTTCATTAGGTTAAAAATATTAACAATGCCTTGTCTTTACATATATGAGACCTGTATCTATGTAAAATGTAACATGGACCAATTTTCAAAATTTAATAGCGTACGTCAAAAAGGAAAATTAACTTTAGGTCATCCAAAGCAGCTTTAATGTCGAAAAGTATATTTGGAATGGCACCCATAATATTTAACAAATTACCATCGTCAATTTTAAAATTAGATGACTTAATATACGTTTTTAGCATTCAAGGCTTATCACACAACTCAAGAATATTTAAATGACATTTTTTCTTAGTAGGTACCTAGGGATTATTGTAACAACTTGTGCATGCGATACACATAACCATGTTATATTTGCATGTCTCTATGACGAAACATGTACATATTGTAGATCTGTATAAGTATTTTAATTGAGTTACCTATTTTGTACCATGTTTTGAGCAAAAAAAGTTCTGATTCTGATTCTGACTATAACGAAGTTTTAATATATAAGATAGTAAATTAAAATACGATGCATAAGACTAACTAACAGAGCAGCTTTACCTTGTTCCTATAGGGAATCGGAATAGTATCTCAGAGTAGGCAGGTACATTTCTCGCTCATCATAATTTGTGATATAAAATGTTGAATATAAGGTGTTCTGTAAAAACTTTTTGCCCCTAAGTATACACCCTGTATTGCAAATCTTATCAAACCAGTAACAAACAAAAAGAAGAGCCCTGAATCTCCGTTAAAGAGGTTTACGATCGTACACACACAGAATCATACCCGATATGGGTCAACAATGATGGACGATGTAACACATCGTCGATTGCCCTAATTAACATCACACGTCATTGAATTCCAAAACGGGTCACTATAACCGTGTACACGCGGTTCAGTGTCACCTCAAATGGTAATATAACACGATTATGCAATATAATGCCATGCGAAGGCAAACTTGGTTCTTTACTGAAGAAATCTGGCTTTTATTGTTTAGTTTAGCAAATTTTTCGTTAGTGCAACGTCAAGTTAGCGCTACTAAGAATACTTTATTAGGCGGATCATGATGGTTTGTTTATTGTGCATTGTCTGAGTATGATACTAGGTTATATTTCATTTAATTGTATACCTTATACCTCTTGTTGACGTGCATGAATATCAGCATATATGAATACGTTCTTAATACTATTTATATAAATCATAGTTTAAGAACGACGACTATTCTAATCGAATCGACCCGTTTTAATTTGCTATCATCCTGATTATTCCATGCTACAAACCTTGCCCTAAAACATAAACGAGTTATGATGCTTCTCTATATTAGCATAGCGTTAGATATAGCCAGTATAACATTATTATTTATTATTAACGGAAAGTTTGTGCAACGTCCAACGTGAATAACTTTATTCGAAGTGTTTGCATTAACTTGAAGCGTGCTATCTCGACGAACTCAATATTCGCTGTTCAGTTGTTTTATCGAAGCGAGGCTGGGAAAGCAAAATCACCTAAATATACTATAGCCTCGAAGATAACCACACAATCGTGCAGCAGGTTACTATGTCGAGCTATAATCTGATAACGATATTGCTACTGTATTAACACTTCACATTTTTAATCGGATGCCATTACATGATTATTATTAGGCCAAAATAATACTTAATTGCGTTCACAGATACCACCAGTCTAATAATGGTCTTTTGAAAAGCCCTATTTCACCATCGTGAGTGTTGTCATCTGGAAATGATATTCTCCTGCACGGCTATCAGCCTATCACAAGACAGAGCGCGAGCTCTATTCTAAGTGTTCTAATAAGAGAGAGACGGATAGTCCGAGAAAAATCGAGAGAACTCGCGCGCCGTCTTGTGCTAGCCGTGCTGTACGTTGTTGAGTAAGATACCTAAAGTAAGATATTCACTGCACTGAGTACCTACTATACATATGTACGACGATGGTTGTTATTGTCTTATAGCAACAATTATAAAGTTGGTATTTGGTAACTTTTTATACAAGTAATACACACTCTTAAATTTCACGGGTGAATTTTCTTTGGTTTGGTCGGTTTAAAGACATTTATTACTCTACTAAGAACAGATAATGTTCACTTAAATGAGTTTAAAACTTTTGACTTTGGTATGATCCTTTTTGCAATTATGCCTAAATAGTATTAAAAAATTTTGCAATCTTTACAATGCAATTGTTTAGCATACACTGATATATAGACCTTCCATTGGCATTCATTCATAAAAAACATTGTCATCATCATCATCATATCAGCCGAAAGACGTCCACTGCTGGACATAGGCCTCCCCCGAAGAGTACCAAAGTGACCGGTACTGCGCCACCCGCATCCAGCGGACGCCCGCGACCTTTGCCACGTGCGGTGCGTGATCGCCACGCGAAAACCTTTCCGCCCTAACGGCCAACGGTTCTACGTGCTATGTGCCCCGCCCACTGCCACTTAAGTTTAGCGATTCGGAGGGCCATATCGGTAACCTTGGTTCTGCTGCGGATAGCCTCATTAAAAAAAGTCTATCTAATCTAAAATCTCTCTAACCAACCCAAGATATAAAATATACAATTTTATTTTGTTCCCAAACAGTTGCTAAGCAGGTAATTACATATTTGAAGAGATATTTTTTTATCTTTGACAGTCAGATTAAGATACTGTGTAAGTGTAACGACTTCAATAGTAATACTAAGTTATAATTAAATACGTTTCTCGTGACATTAATATACGCTGTAATAGTTCAGCAAAACCTCTGGTCAAGATTGGAACATATATAATATAACACTATTTTAAAACGCCCACTTCTGTTTTATAGTGTGTGGAATGACTTTTGCTTTCGACGTGTAATGATCAGTGATCGTAACTTTTGGTGCAGCATAGTGTTGTTAACGGAATTGGTATAGACAATATCAATCAAAATTGTTAATTAAGGTTAATACTAACGTTATTAACGCTAACTAAGCATTAGGATTGAAATTCTTTATACCAGTTCCGTTAGCAACACTACGCTGCACCAAATGTGCTACAAAAGTTACGATCACTGGTAATGATGATGTATACCTATGTGCTATCATAATACCAATTGCCATCCTCGTTTTATAGCACTTGGAACTATTCGTGCGCATTCATTGAATTATATATAAGGGTATAAAAGATATTATTTTATAACCACGTGCAAAGATGACATTGTCTTGCATCGTTTTCCTGTCTTATGTAAGGAACTGTATTTTTTAGTAGCCCGGCTTCGCCCGCATATTGCAAACAACGCAGACAAACCCGCGGGATAAAACATAGCCTATGTCCATCCGGAAAGAATGTTATATAGGCAGGTGAAGATTTTTGAAATCGGATAAGTAGTTCCGGAGATATGCCATTACATACTCATTACTCACTCATTACTCGGACGCCTAGACTTTTACTGAAGCTCATTTAGATGGGTACCAAGAACGAAGCGTCCCCTTTTGAACCCCAAATGCGTCAGAACGCTACGGGCGATTTTGGTTTCATATGGAGTTTAAGCTGCTACGCCGTAGCGCTACGAGCGTAGCGTGGCGGAGAATGAGAGTAAGATTCCCAACGGTTGTAGCGGGCCACAGCCACTTTTACTAACCGCTAAAGGAATTTCAAACGTGTAGTAATTAGGTAATTACATTTCACATTTAAATGTAACGTAGCGGACGTTAAAATGAAATAACTGTAAGTGGGAAGGTAATTTGTTTGATCGTAATTGACACCACAAAGAAAGGGATTTTTTAAATATAGTAACGGAAGTCGTTTCAATAATGAATAAATAAATATTAGGGGACAATCTATGGTCCTAGTCCCATAGTAAGCTCAGTAAGGCTTGTGTTATGGGTACTAAACGAGGATATATATAATAGAATAAATAGATATAAAAACTTAAACACATAGAAAACTTCTGAGACAGAAACAATTTTTTATGCTCATCACAAAAATATTTGCCCTTACCGGGATTCGAACTAATGGTGCTAGAAATTCATAAACACGCTGAGTAAGGTACGGATTCAGCTCGATTTTAAAACAAATATAACACGATAAAGCCGAGTGTCTCGCCAATGAATAAAACATTTGACACGTGGATGTTGCAGCGTCCATAAATGACCCAATTTGACGGGAAATAGCAGATTCCCTGATGGAATTAAAATCTGAAAACGATTCGTTCAACGTTCATGCCTCCGTGGACTGGGAAATGCTACAAATTAGAATTGCAAAACCTTCAGCTAAGATATACGAGTAAGTCAATTTTATTGACGAAAAATATGATCCATTGTTGAGTTTCACCGCGACTCAGCCAATTTTTCGAGGTAAAATTACGTAACCCAATCAATCTTATTAGCATACACTATTTTTGCACTCGATAATATTTTTTTTTTATAAATGATAATTCTTATCTTTAAGATTGACGATATAGTTAATAGAACACAGTATACAACGCCGTTGAGGATAATTACCATCTTCGTAACTGCGATTACCTTCAAGATTTATAGTTAATCATTATGAACTCAGTCACGTGGGTAAACACTTGTAATAATTACAATCGGTGTCTTTATGCTTTGCAAATTATTATTTAAATATTAATGAATGACGGTTTTTAATCGAAATCGGAGGGAATCAACTCACTTGCATACTTGCGACTTGTTTTAAGCGAAACAGAAATAATACACGTCTCATAAGCAAAAATAAATAACTATTTTAAAAGTGCCAATGGACGCGTAGCGCAAGCAATGCCAATAGCCCACTTACCCGCGGCCAAATAGACTCCCGAGAGCAAACTTCCGACCCACGCCACCGTGCCCTTTCCTTCCCCGAAGTACGTGACGAGCTCTGGCAGGAATATTCCGAAGGTGTACGCGATTCCATCAACGATCAGGTTGCACATGAACGACGCGAAGACCACTACCCAGCCGTAGCCCCCGTCGGGGGGTGGCGGCAGGGCTCCGTAGTCGTACGCCTCATCGTCGTCTTCGGCCTCTGCTGTCAGTCGCGCGGCCTCCTCGCATGATGTTTCACTTTCAGTCTGTAAAAAGTCAAAAGCTTAGCATATTGGATCTGTTACCGGTAATAGGCTTGTGACCTAAGATTTATTTACGATGCCATTCGAATCAGTTTTTGAAGAGGAACAAATTTTTGCATGGGAGCAACTACAATTAAAGGACATAAATACACAAATAGTATTAAGATTCGAAGAAAATAGTTCGTTGCTCGTCCGTTTCTTACGAGATTATTTTCGATAACGCCCACAATATGTGGTAGTTGGGCTTCTCGGGTCAAGGCAGTAACTCATTTCACCTTCTGTGAAGAACAAGATTGCTATCGGCGACAGTTTACTTGTGTGTGCATTTGAAAGTGGTAGGACCGAGGGTACCGCTTAACTGGATCCAGCACTGAGCTTAGCCTGAGGGATTGCCATTGCTGTATGCTGAGCCTCGCCTAGAAGATCTCCAGGTGAGCCGATACGCAATCCATTCAGACGCTAACATTTATCCTGTGAAATCACGGCAATTGCGCGAGGACTCATTTTGATACAGTCCACTTAGATTTCACGCCTTTCGCTATAGTGTGTGTAATAACACTTCAAACTAAAAATCGTTAAAGACGGACCTCGCTGGCGGCAGCCGAAACACTTCATAGAAACTGACGTAAAAGTATGACTCACTTTGCAATTTAAGTTAAGTACTAATCGTTGTATGGATATCAAGTAAATTGCTGTTTAAGTCGCGAAATACTGCGTTTAGGTCCATTGTTGTCTTACTTTGTTTCTATAAAAGCGTAAGGATTCTATAAGTACCTTTAAATTTATTCTTGGACAATAAAAAATATTGCACATTTTTCTAAACGTTCAAAATCCATATCTTTTTATGATAATAATTATATTTTTAACAGACTTCAAAAAAAAGGAGGAGGTTCGCAATTCGGTTGTATTTTTTTTTTCAATGTTTGTTACCTCAGAACTCCGTCATTGATGAACCGATTCGAAAATATATTTTTTTTGTTTGTATTTGGGTCCCATTTTATTATATGAAATGAAATGAATTTATTGTCAGCCAAAATAACACCACATCACAATTTCGTTCTTAATTAGGAAACACAATATATACCTAATAAAAAGAAACTTAAACTAACAATAACATGAGCGTAAAGAAGACTGGTGGTGCTGCTATAGTGGCCGCAAGTGGACACCACAGCGCTGGTCTTCCGTGGCGCCCGGGGCTGTGGGTAGTTCCGAACAGCAAAAAGTGGCAAAACGTGGTACTACAATCTACATTATTCACGTAAATTAATTTTATTTAAGAATGTAATATTTATAAAGTTAGTGGCTTATGACTTATAGGAAGAGTTAGGAGTAGGTTTTTGTAGGTGGCAAGTTGCATGGTACTCATTTATAGAATGTTGGATAATAATTATATGGTTGCAGGTGGGTCCCATTTTTTTTCAGGCACGCGTGTAGTAATTTTGGTATTTTCTCTTATAACTCGTGTATTTACATCCGGAAATCATAAATTCGGTGGCGAGGAATTGATGATGAAGACCACAGATGAATTCCTCAATTATGTACTTAAAAGTGCAAAAGTAGGGTAGACTGGGTACGGTTGTGCCAGGTTACGGTAGTGACAGTCTTCGTACTAGCGAAACTATACGGAATGCGGGCAAGGGTTCTAAGGGAGAGAGAAGCGGCATGCAAGTCTGAACGCGTTCCCCGGTATTGCGTCACCCAGCCCGCGGTGTTAACGTAAGCAGGGGCCCACATTGCTTTTCAACAGTCAAAAGTAAGTTGTTTTGTCCGTTTAATTTTAATAATCACTGTTATTTGTATACAGATAGATTACCTCGGATTTTTTTTTGTTATAAGTTGAACATTAGTAGTTAATTACGGGTGGTTACTTTTTACGTAGATTATTTGGCAAAGTCATTGCGAATTTTTGTTTTCGAAAGTATGCGTCGGGTACGGTTGTGACAATTTTTTTGGGTACGGTTGTGACATATATTTTCTTGTTGTTTTGCTTTTAGCTACCCAGAAAACGCCTGCGGAATACCGAAAGAGCGCGGTCTAATAAATGTCTGATCTGGTAAATGTGAAGATGCTTATGAAGACGTGAAAGCGAGACTTCTTTAAATTTTCGTGATTTATTCTTTTATTAATTATTAATTAAATAATAAATATTTTAATGAACTTTCTATACGAAATAATTTGAAGATTATGTTGTGTTATGGTCATATTTCTAACAATAAAAGTCATTATAAACCATTTTGTTGTATTTTTGTTCTTGTCACTACCGACCTCGACCACTGTCACAACCGTCCTTGGGGTGTGGCCGGTTGTGACACTTTCCTTTTTTTCTTCATTTGATAGCTATGACTAATACAGCGTATTTAGAGAAACTATTTAAGTATATTTACGTAGACAAATGTACAAATTAAGAGTCAAGTTACTTTTCTCCCAGCTAACTAGTAAATTAACAAAATTAGTGGCGATCAAACCAAAATTGTCACAACTGTACCCAGTCTACCCTACGTCACAGGTTCTGATAAGATTCCGTTGAAATAGGAACTAATGAAGTGCCCATTGGTGATGATTTTGGGGAATTGACGGAAGTCCTCAAATATTATCGGCCCACATACAGCGATTCGGTTTTTTTCTATAGTAATCAACGCATTTGCTATCGGAAATCAGTTGAAGTGGTAAATTGTAAAAAAAAATGTGGAAATGTTCTCGTGGCTTGGCGGAGTACTAAATTGAAGTCGGTAAAAACATTGTTTTTAAAGTAAATTATGTCATTTATATTACAATAATTTGATGATTTACGCCCATTGCCGGTTTTTTTAAATGTTATAGGAGGCAAACGAGCAGACGGATCGCCTGATGTTGCAGGTCGCTTCCATTTACGCCCACGCGAAGAGGGCGGATCTTTTACTTTCGGCAAGTTACATACATTAGCTAACCAATATTATTCATGAATGTATTGATATCTTACAATGAAATTAGATACACGTTTGTATATATAGTAAGTAGCTGCTGTTTGTATATGGCTAATATAAGGAAACCAAGGTACGAAATAGGTGATATATGACTCCGTATAGGCTGTCCCGCCACACATGCAAACAACATATAGTTACATAATGTCTACAGAAACACCTTATAAAAATGAGCGAGCAGCATCAATCATTTCTCTTCCGCTAACAACCTTGGTTTAGGAAAATCCCTAAAGTACACAAATGATCTCATCAGGACAATAGCAATGGAGTGGGCCTGATTTTAATACCGCCATCAAAATCAACGATTCATAAATGTACGAGCATTGCGTCACTGAAATCGTACTTAATATTTGACTTGTTTTTATCGTCCAATCGTAAAGTTTGACTGTTGCCATAAATTCATTACCAACATATCAGGGGCGGCGCGTGTTTTAGATGGGCGACCCGGAACAAAAAAGTTATGAAAGAGTTTAGAGTACATATAATTTTATGAAGTGAATACTTCTTTAGCGGCGCTGAGCACTTTTTGGGATGGGCAAAAATTGTTAAACTCGCGACAGATTTTGTGAGATCTTAGGTCACGTGAACGTGACCCAAGGAATTGGGAGAGATTCGGGACGAGGCTTGGTGGGGGGGGGGGGTTAGGTTCGGTTAGGTTAGGGGGGGGTTAGGTTAGGTTAGGTTAGGGGGGGTTTGACTACGGGCACATAGTTCTAATTTGTACTTTACTTTGTTTCACACATTTTCCGTCGTCGTAACACATTTTCCGTAAATGCAAATTCCATTTTGTTTTATCAAACTTTTATATTTTGCTGTTAGCCGATTCAACTTCATTCAAAACTGAACACTATTCGTCAGAGCATAAAGCCGTTAAACACTTCTTGCAATTGCAAGATCTGCAAATAAATTTGTAATTTTGTCCACGCATCCTTTAGCGTTTTGCTATTGAGCAATTTCGAATAGTTCGAATTTGGACGTTATTCCTACAGAGATAAAGCTTTGAAAAATATTTGGCAATGGCAATTGCAAATTGGTATTTAATTTCATCGTCTCCTTCATCAATTTTGCTGAGCTAAGTTGAACTATAGCGTACTTACTAATATGGTTGTTATTAGATATATTGGCACGCAGGGCCTTCCTCCCCGGAAGGGATTTTTCGTTTGCAAAATTAAAATTATTCAAGTTTTCACTTCTGCCAGCACTCCCGGAGTGCAACCTGGTCTTTTTTTTTAGGCCAGCCGTTTAGGAATCGGCTTGTAAGGGCGCTCCGCAACTGCTTCATATTAAATTGACCTATGTTTCGGTACCTACAACCCAGTCAATGCTAATTGAGAAATTCGATCTCATCGGGTCTATAACAATGGAGTGGGCTTCATTTTAACTCTTTCACCGCCACTGACTTGAACTCAAGCTCGGCACTTTGTCCATCAACGTCACAGGAAGTCCAAAAAATAGACTTACATTTGCGTGGCGTGAGGGTACTACCTAGCATTTTTTTTTTCTATGACGGCGAATGGGTTAATACAGCCATCAAAACAAACGGTTCATAGCCATACGAGAATTGCGTCGCTAAAATTGTAATTATACGTATTTGACTTGCTTTTATTATCCGATCGTAAAGTTTGTCGAATGTTGCCGTAAATTAGTTCGAAACGATACGCTATTTTTAGAACAGTCGTCGCTTATCAGTATTTGGCATATAGACAAGCATTCCAGACCAGAGAAAAATCTACAAGCAATTGTGCAAACTGCCGACTGTGCACCGAAACCAATTTTCCTTTACCACCCTCTTTTCAATTCACCTAAATTGGATTAACGACCCACATGGGATTGACCTATTTTTGCAAAAAACCCGACATTACTTAGTGAGACATTTATTTCCTATGAATTGCGTATTTACGAGCAGCCAGCAGTTTTGTTTACGGAAAATAACATTGCACGAGTCGGCCAGTTTGTTTATGTAGTGTATTATAGGTATTAATCTAATTTACATACGAATTAATCTGACATACAAGTAAAGTAGGCGTATAAAGTACTTTGGTAGCACAGATAACAATATAACAGTGTCAGAAATCATTCAACAAACGGAAATTGTTCGTTATTCACAGGACGTAGCAATATTTTGACTGTACATATATAAAAACTCTGATTGTTATGTTATGTGATTAGCCTTCATAGTGTGTACTATGGTTTTTATCATATGAAAATTTCCGCTACCTAATCATGTTCATGCACACACACCTCGTAGCCCTAGTCATGGTCATTGTCAATGTCGAAATAGCCTTCACGTGCTACGATTTTTTTGTGGTAGTTATCTAACAACAATGGCTTGGCCATGACCAATGGTGCTTGTACATTATCCTATAAATATATAGTACGGCAGGGAAATTATCGTATCGTAACAGTTAAAATGAACAACAGGCTACGAGTACTTCATGGATATAACTCTGAAGCCGAGGACAAAAGAGGATCGAAATGATACCACCCAACAATAAAACCTTTCAATGAGGTAAGGATGGAACAACGGATGTAAGAGTGGGCCAGACCAGGCCAGTGTTATCGTTGTTAATAGATAACCTAGTAGTTCCAGAAGTTGCTAGCTGTCGGGAACAGACGTTTTGCACTGTCTTAGCATAACAGAAGTCGATATTTCCAACAATTTATCGCCGCTTTGTACAAGACGTCAATTAACTTCGCAAATCGAACGTTCAAGATCTATAGTCCATGCAAAACTTCCTGCTTGATAGCTTGTAATAATAATAACTATTATCTTATTTATCTTCCACTAGTTGCCCTTACTAATATTTATAGAACCCTATAGATATGTATAAGACTTTGTGTGCAACATTATATGCACATCATAATGAAATGCGACAATAAAACGCCGAAGCTTGAATAATGTCTGCGTAAACCATTAGATACGTGCGTATAAGTCATCAGGAAACGTCGCGTCGTCAATATTTATATTTAACCATGAAAACAATAACTCTGTGACTCATATGGCTAAATTTTAATATACAAATCTAGTTTTATATTTGAATATAGCATTCAATAACCCGGAGATTTAATCAAAATACTTTTATAATATACAGGGTGCTCGTGAGGAACCCGAATAATTTGGCCAAGAAGTTATTTATTATGTATGAAAACATAAAAAAAAAACCATATTTCGACCTATGTTCATATAACATTTTTTACTCCATACGACCTTAGGAATACGCTGGCCAAATTATTCGGGTTCCTCACGAGGCACCCTGTAGATAGGTAAGTTACTTTTATGTTAAATCCTCTATGATAGATTATTACCAACAACAGTACCCACTTCTTGTGTTTTTAACTATTAAGTGCTGTTTTCATACGTCCGCTTTATATCGTAAGATATCATGCGAATAAGAGCAAACGAAGACAAATAAATTTTGTAAGTCCCATTTATGGTCAATCCACTTAATGATCGACAATTATCAACAATTATTTCAATAATAAAAACCCTTCCCGCGTTCCATATAAGGCGAAAAATCTATAATGCATATCAGAAACTGACCTTCAAAGTGCTTGTGGTAAAAATAACCTGCGGACTGCGGTATCGCCACTAAACAATTCTCGAGACGACGGGAATTGCAAGATTCCGCATTGTGCAAGAATCTTTTATTTTTCGTACCTACGTTACTTATTGACATACCTAAGATCACTTCTGGTTGACTAATCCTTCTAATATCCGACTACGAGTTTCCTCGTAGTCAAACCGTCGTTATAAAATGGATTTACAATTTCTTTATATCATTGCAGAGTCACTTTCTGTGTGAGGTTTGATATATACATTTAACCAGGTTAGGAATCATTATTGACAATGGGCCAGTTAACCTGAATTAAAGTCAAATAGAAGCACAAAATCGATTCCAATATGTACTTTTGTGGAAAACAAAGAAACGAAGTTTAATGAACTTTTAACATCGATTCTTGATACGGTATTAGCATTGGAATATTAAATAGTGTCTGCACTGCACTACATTTATGATATGTAATTATTAGTGTAATTACTTACAGAACGTTACCTTGACGAGTTAAAGTCAGTCAAAAGCAGTTAGGTTCGGATGGGCCGCACACAAGGAAATACAATACATAAGTTTCTGTAACATAATCGGGTCTATTGTATTTAAAATGATCTGATTGGGAGGATATCAATAGTTTAAACAGTTAAGAGGAAAGAGGATATAGTAAAATATAATAACATAAAAACAATATGGGCTCAGCTTTAGAATCGTTGTCATCGAGTTCATGGCTCATTTTTTTAATATAGATTCTACTCATTAAAAGATGATTCCTCACCAAATTTCAAGTTGTGAAAATCCATAGTTTTTGAGAAAAAATTATTAAAGTTTCCATATAAATTTCCATTACTGTGTATTTCGAGGAGATTTTGACTGACAATGACACTTGTGCGCGTTCCTTTTTACTTGTTGATATTGGTAGATGTTCTTTAGGTAAGTTTTTAATCAATTACGGTTAATATTTAAAATAATATCATAAATGTAGGTATCTGTTAGTTGTTTTAAGTCCCGACGCATATGACCAAAAACGCAAAAGGCTAAATCGACATACTCTAAGGCAGGTCCGTATAGGTACGACGACGAGCGAAGCGAGGAGGAGTGTTAGGTGTACCGCGACCCTAGCGCGCGAGCCGAGCGAGCAAAGCGAGCGTGCCGCGGCAGCGGCCGGCGAAGCGCCAGAACCGAAAATGTGTTATTTCACTTAGGTGTACCTACACCGACCTGCGGCGCTACCACGAACTTCGAAAGTCGAAGTTCGTAATACATGCATCCCTGTCACTCGAGTAAGGGAGTGCGATAGAGATGGAAATACCTCGAAGTTCGTGGTAGCGCCGCTGTCTTAGGTATTACGCGTAATAAAGATTTGGTAATTCACGTATTTGGAAAAACGGAGTAAAAAAAAAGTGGCAAAAATCACACGTAATGTGGAAATCCATGGAAATTTATATGGAAACTTTAATAATTTTTTCTCAAAAACTATGGGTTTTCACAACTTGAAATTTGGTGAGGAATCATCTTTTAATGAGTAGAATCTATATTAAAAAAATGAGCCATGAACTCGATGACAACGATTCTAAAGTCGTACCACAATATGTTCCCACCGATAAACATATTTGCTTCATTACATATTTGGTTAGAAACGTAACATTCTGAGATAGTATTATGTATCACGCATTTAATATCGAACGTAACGACCGTTCAATATACCAAATAAATTATATTCAATAGTGGTGTACCCAAGAGCAAGACCAGTTACGCATAAAACCTTGGAGTGAAAAAACTCGAAACTGTGTGTTTCTCAGCCCTTTCTCTCAGTCAATCATTTTGCTGGCCGTGCCCTTTGGCGTAATTGCAAGCCTGTCCACATATGACGCGTACAGGTCGATCCACGAAAGCTGGCACGAATGAATTGAACGAGTGAATGATAATGTCTATGTGTGCATAACACAATTATTAAATACAGGTTGATGCAAAAAGTGAATATGATAATTGTGTTTTAGAGAATAGTATTCTCTTTGCTCCCTGCTCTTTATTTATTTTTCTTACAGTTCGAAGAATGACGAATGAATCACCTTTCGATTCTTGACATTCAAAATAAGTCAGAAAAAACTTTGTAACTAAAAAATTAAACCGCCGAAAAAAACTGAAAAGCAAAAAATAATCTAAGTGTACCTGAGTAATTTTGAGTTGGCGCATACTCAAAATTAATTAGGTACACTTAGATTCATTTAAGAACTTAGTTATTAAACTAGATAAGAAGGGTTTATCATTTTTTGCTTTTGAGTTTTTTTCGGCGGTTTAATTTTTTTGTTAAAAAGTTTTTATTTCTCAATTTTCTGTTGATTACTTTAGTTAATTACTAACTAAATTACTAGTTACTTACATGCAATATTTGTGATTACTCTCTGCATATGTGGTCATACATTTCAATCAGTAAGTGAACAATCAATCATCCCCTGTTTTCCTACCCTTAGGGTTGGAATTTTTATTTAAAATTAATGTGGGACCAATTTCGAGTATACCCTTTCTAATAAAAAAAGAATTATCAAAATCGGACTACTCTCTAAAAAGTTATGCGTGGTCATACATTAAAAAATATATATAAACGCGTTGACTTGAGAACCTCCTCCGTTTTTTCGTCGGTTAAAAATATACATACGTTTATTTACAAAGGACTTTAATAACAATTACTAAAAGGATTTACATGATTTTTGGTGCAGATTATAATAATATAATTTATTTTTTCTTGAATAACGAAAACGCATTAGGTACATATAATAGTGACAAGTGAAATTACTTTCGGTCAATTCATTCATGCCAGCTCTCATGAATCCACCTGTACGCCTACAAAAGCTTTCCCTTTCAGCGCAGCGTACGCATACAAAGGTAAGCTGATGAGATGAAGAACAAGAATTTGATAACAGGGCCACATGAACTTCCCAACAAGTTTTGTCAACCCTTTCTCAATCAGCCATTTTCCTGATAGTGCCCCTGAATTAACATGTGACGCGTACGCCTACGACGAAACCATTCCCTTTCAGCACGGCGTATATACGTTATACGTACGCCGCCCGGCGACGGGCAACGTGCCCCATTGTGGCGCCGGCACGTGACGCCGATTGCGTCTAATTGATTAGCGCCGCCGCTGTCGCAAATTTCGCTGTCGAGATATTAGATTTCAGGCTGCCATGTCTGATATAAATGATACAATAGCATTAGGTAAAGATTTAGTAGTGGAAACGGAGGGGCCTTTGCCAGCAGTGGGACTCTACTGAGTCCGAACTATAATGATAAAGCTTTTAATATGATCAGTAGAGTTGTGCAAAAAGGGGCGTATATAGCTTTAAACCCAAGTTGCCATTTTATGTGGCCGTCCTAACCTGATGATATTTTGCGCTTTACACGAATTATTATTCACAAAACCATGACAATTTGGCATTCAATATAGTGGATATTAAGAAGACACAAGGAATAATTCACGCGATGTGACGTGACAATTTCGATACCATCGCAGTCCACTCTATCGTGAAATTGTAGGATGTTTTTTATCTGCAGGTTGCTATATGGAATCCCAAACAACTATCCCTGATTGATAAATCTACTTCGCTAATGCGTCTATAGTGGGCGGAGTGACAGCTAAACTATAACTTACTTTTGTGTAGGGTCTTGAGTGATATAACCTATTCACTACTATTCATAACGTGGCTGGTCAATCAACAGAATAATGTGTTCTGTAGATAATGTTGTCATTACCAGTGATCGGAATAGGCAGAGTATAAATACCTAAACTTAGTAGCACAGAGACAAAAAGTGGAGACTTCCTTACGACTATATTTTTGCGTGACTAAAATCCCGGGAACTTACTAAGTAACTAATATGTTATAAATGGGATAAAAAACCATGTTTTTCGGGTTCAATAGAATCAATAGGGACAAAATAAAACAACCAATAATATAAACGGATTCTTTATAGATATATTACGTCATAATACAAATAAAATATCATAGGAACACAGTATAAACCCGTCTGTACTCGATAAAGGATGGTATGAAACTGTATTGTCAACTTATTATTAATGCATAAAAAGGATATCAGGTAGCAGCAACAAGTGATAACGACATCTGGTTCCCTTTTACACGATAACAATAGGAACCACGAGAAATATAATAGATAAGACTACTATTTTGTCTATCTCTTTCACTTAAACACGAAATGTAAACGAGGATAAAAGAGACAGATTCATTTTAAAAATAGAATAAAATTGTTGTTTCTTCTGTAGTCCACAGAAATATAGAAGTAACAACAATTTTCTCATGGGTGGTTTTCATGTAAAGTAAAAAAAAATAGTGTTGCTGTTACAACTGAATTATTGATACATCTAAGATTCAATTATAGGATTTACTTTTATATAACTTTAATTTTTAATCCGGGAAGTCCCAGAAAAAAATGTTATCGCAAGAAAGTCTCCACTTCATGACTTTGTTCTACTAAGTTTAGGTATTTATACTCTGCCTATTCCGATCACTGGTCATTACATACACGTTTGGTTAACACACTATACACACTGCGCATTAGATCTACATCTCTCAAAGACTGGCCATCATAAGTTGTTGAAGTTATAATGCGAAGTAAGCTATTCTCACTCAGGAATATGAAGTAAATGGTTTAAAAATTTGATAATTTATGCAGATTTGCAAAAGTACTATTAATTTAGGTTACGTAATATGATTATAGCAAATTGATAAATGTATCCTACATAAAAGGAATAACCTAAATGCAACGTGTATACTGCCATTTCATACTAAATCGCACAGCAAGTTGATCGATACATATTCTATTGTAAAGTTATATGGATCAGGTCGCGGAAATCGAAACGATAAGTATTCTTAACTTAAGACATAACAAGTGAAATTTAATTGTAAATTGCTCACCATTATCTGTAATGAATTAAGTATGTATGAGAACACTGGACGGCACAAACACTTCGATTGGAAATTCAATCGGTAATGATAAAGATAGGTATTATTAGTCTAATTTGATATCACTTATCGTAATCGAAAATCAACACAGATCGTAACAACTTATCTTTGAACTAATTACTAGAAAATATAATTAAAAATTATATAATTCATTTGCTGGAGAATGGCCACCACGGGCTAAGCTGCAAAAGATGTGCGGGTCGGTTCCCTAGACACCATTCTATCAATGAGATCGTGCGTCGGGCTATGGTGTCCGCCAACGTACCGTGCATCCTGGAGCCCCCGGGTCTGTCTCGGACTGACGGAAAAAGACCAGACGGGTTGACGTTGGTTCCCTGGCAGAGAGGGCGGTGCCTCCTATGGGATGCAACTTGTGTTAGCACTTTTGCAGCGTCCCATCTAAAGCACACAATTAAGTCAGCTGGTTCGGCGGCCGAAAATGCCGCCAAGCTCAAACACGCAAAGTACTCTGCCTTGGAACCGACTTATGATTTCGTTCCGGTTGCTGTGGAGACAGCTGGGCCCTGGGGCAGTGAGGCTCTCGGGCTGTGCAAGGAGTTAGGCAGACGATTAAGGGACAGGGGCCTTGACCCCCGCTCTGGGTCATGGCTCGTCCAACAGGTCTCCATTGCTGTTCAGCGAGGCAATGCCGCTAGCATTTTGGGGACCTTTGGTTCGGGCTTGACGCAGAGCGGGATGTACTCGTAGTATTACTTTTATTTATTTTTACGTATTTTAATTTTATCATTCTTTACACCATTGTATTCCGACTTGATTTGTTATTCATTTGCTTATTATTTCCTTAAATATAATTAGCCTAATGCAGGTTCATGCTTGATCCAGTTCGTGAATAACGTAAAAAAAGGACTTGATCCTTCAGATTGTTGCTTCAGTGTTCGCTCCTGTCTCACTTTTCCTTGCATGAAGAAAGACTTTACGTGCGACAGGTACGTGATCATACTAGCTGGGCTGATACATATATGTACGTTCACTCCTTAGAGGGCGTCGCATGTTCGCCATTAACCCTTTCAGGACGAACGCTGTCAGCGCTTTGCGCACCGCTATGGCGCAGAACTAACAAAAAGCTCGGTAAACCCGATGCGCCGAGCCGGCGTCATGCCGGCCTACGGGTGCGAATCGTGAAACGGATGGGTTGATGCATTATTTCCACTAACCAAAAACATTATAAATGATGCATTTTTTTTACCTATTTTAATTATACGGTCCGCCGACATGGAATTTACTAGTATTTATTATTAAATCCATTATAGCGGGTTACGTACAGCAATCAGGGTCAAACATGGAATGCAGAGGTATCGGGTCCGGTGGGCAAGCAGGGTCATTCATGTTGAGCGTGGTCATCGTGAATCATAAGGAGAGCCAAGTCGTATAAAATATCACCAAACAGAGAAAAACACAAAACCAAGAGCACAGTAACGAGGTCAAACCAGGACTGTCCAACTCTCTATTATAGTGCAACTTATTTTTCAACACCCCTAGTTGTCCTATTGTTCAGGGAAACATGGAGAAGCGGCAAAATATACTAATGTCTTTTGTTTTACCGCTGCTCTTTGCGATAAAAGGGTCACAGACGCCATAAATCACACAATGACGATACTACCTACTTAACTTTCACCATGTCAGGATCTGATGATGGGATCCCAGGGAAATTGAGAGCAATCCATAAGCACGCGTGTAGTGATTTCGGTATTTTCTATTATCACTCGTTTATTTACCCTCGGAAATCGCTATTTCGGTGAAGTGCAACTGGTGATGAAGACCACATGTGACTTACCGCGGTGACTTATCGAACTCCTCATGTAAAGAAGGTCAAAGATTCTGTAATTCCGTTGAAGTAGCTGTAAGATGAAGTGTCAATTCTGAGATCCTTGAGGAATCGACGGAACTCCTCAAATATTATCATCCCAGATTTATATCTGATTTATGTCGTTATCGACATGGGTTGTTTCTGCACGAATCAACGCATTTGCTCTCGGAAAGCAATTCATGTGGAAGGACAGAAGTCAAATTAGAACGAAAATGTGGATATTTTTATCTACCTGTGGTTTGGCGTATTGAAGTCGGTTTAAACTTTATTTTTAAAGTAAATTATATCACATATCGTCGTGGATGAGACATCAGTCACTCTCGCACTCGCATATTTGTCGCGGCGTGACGGATGTCTTATCCACAGCGATAAGTGATAAAATGGCAACCGCGCTACGCACTCAGGCCCACCAAAAATATGGAGGGTATGAAAGCTGAATGCAAAGAACTGCTGTTGTCCACGTTAGCCTGATCCCCCAGGGGAAAAAACGGTTAGGTTGTCACGTGAACTGTGACCCTACAGCGGGCGGGCCGAGCGAGCGAAGCGAGCGTGACGTGGTAGCGGTCGGCGAAGCGCCATAGCCGAACATTATATTTTTTTCCTAGTTGAATATAAAATAATTGCCGCTAATTCCCCTGAGTGATCGAGGTCTGGTGATTAACGTGGATATCGTGAAAGAACTGGGGATGACAGCGTAATACGTACTTTAGACATTTCCAGGCGTACACATAAACATGTCAAGGTAAGCAAAGTGTGAGTTTTAGTACTTATATAGCTGTCCGAAAGGCACTTCCGCTAAACGAACTTTTTGAGTCGTATGATATTGTAGAAAAGTAGGTTAGGTTAAGTTAGTAGATATTGTATCCTGCAAAATCATAAGTTCCTTCAGCGGTTTAAGCCATGTTCTGTCAGAGTTATGAGATTCGGAACAATATGCTTACAAACAAATCACTTCGGATTTATGTACTGTACTCGTGTAAATGACACGTAACCGTAGGCCGGTAGAAGTACGCACGTACTAAAGGAGCAAATAAAAATAAGAGCTTGTACAAAAGTTTCAGCTTCATCCACATTACGTCGTCGCGTCAAGTCCAGGTCGCCACGCGCGGCTAACTTGTTAGAGTTTACTTCACATTTATATTGCCGGGCAGATAACACCTGAGCCCTATCAGCTGGGCGTAGCACTCATGTAACGCACAGGGATTAAATAATAACAACGCCGTGGAATGATGATTGCAATTGCATATTTTATTATATACACCCAAGTAACACAGCATAGCAGTATAACGGCCGAGTTACAGCATTTCTGTATCGTTTTCGCATTTTGAGTTAGTTCTATAGTCGCATTATAAACGTTTATACGGCTGTTGTAGTGCTTATTTGGGCACAAATTTTACTGCTTTAGATCCTAAAAAGGTTCACAATAGTTGTTTAATCGCATTACACGCGCATTATATAAGCATTATTGTGGTCAAATAAAGTGTCAATCGCATTAAACAAGCATTATTATGGTCAATGAAGTTGCCAATGACATTACAGAAGCATTAAGCCGGCAATATTATTGATAATGAACATGCTAAATGCATTACAAAAGCATTAGACTAGAATAAGAATGTACCAAAAGAATTATAAATGTTCACAGAACTACAACCCCTACATCAGTGCCAACATTACATCGATCGAATACATTAATTGTCTCGCAATAATATAATATATGGATGCGTGAGTGTTCAAAACTGACAGCAGTGAGTGTTTGCAAAATTTATGATAGTAGGTAAGTGTTTAACTCTTTAGTTATTTCATGCCGTCAAATATTACTGCGCAATGTAGTTTACTGTAAATGTCTATATATGTTTCATTCAATATTTTCACGCGCCTTCGATATTTTGTGGTTTTGATATAAAATTTTATATAAAGATATCTGTGAAATAACCAAAAAAAATTTTTGTTCTTAGTATACAACGAATTTTGCATTATTGACCTAATCGTTTTCGTTGGGCAGTATTAAATTAAGTTATATCATTATTATACAGGTATATTACTTTTATAAATAGGTCCTCATGATAATATTTTTTGGTTATAATATTAAACAAAATGGTGTCGGGCTATAGCAGCCCGGCGAGCCTTTAAAAAGGCTAATTAATGCCGCCAGCAGTAGAAATACTCACATGTGAACGATTATTAAGCCAGAGGCCAGAGAGAAGACTTTTGATGAACCACTCTAGTGCCATTGTCTATAAAGTAGTTATATATGGGTTCACCGGTATACCACTAGACTTGATGTGAACTGAAATAGTGCCATTACTTGATCGCAATTTTGGGGTCCTTGAGCAAAACAATAAAACCCATTTCAGAATTTTTGTACAGTTTGAATCCGTTTGCCTATGAATAAAAAGGCTTTCTGATTACATAACTATTCCTGCGCATATTATTGCGCGTGTGCTTTTTCCCAATCTTGCGGACACATAGTTTTACGAATACTGTAAAATAAATGAATATACAGCTTTAAGCATTACACGTACTCGCGTGTATTTGATTAAAGTGCTGTTAGCTGTAAAACAGAACTCGGTTGATCTTTAAAAATGCAAGCATTACATTTATTCACGTTTATGCTGTTCAGCAGTCCTAGGCTTTTACTTACAACTTAAAAGTGCGTTTACACAGCTAATGGCACTTAAAACAGCTCAAAGCTGTATAACAGATTTACGGTGCATTATAATGGTAAAAGTTTATGCCATTAACACATTCATTGCCCAGAATCGCTACGCGCTACGCTCGTAGCCGATCCCGTGGTTTTCCTCGTATGTAGCGGAAAGTGACTACGGCGGTCTGACGCATATGTGTCGTCATGGGCCCTGAATGGGTTAAGCAGCATTAGGCATTATCCTACTACTTAAAAATGCTATAGTAGACCCTAAGGCATAAAAAACAGCTGAAGGCTGTATAGCGGATTTACGTGGCATTATAATGGTTCATGTTAATGCTATTAAATAGCATTAAGCATTTATTTACTACTTAAAAATGCTATTGTAGATCCAATGGCACTAAAAACAGCTGTAAGCTGTACAACTGCGTTGTGGTATGCTGCAGTAAAACTAAAGGCTTTATAAAAGCATTTTGATATGCCATTATCTAACCGTTATACAGTGTAAAGCACCATAATGGTTTTCAAACCGGTGAACTTATATAAGAGTTTATACGGACCTTAAGTTCTACATAAGTTTACTATTCATGTGATAAAATGCTTTCTGTGTTACTTGGGCAGCGTCTATTATCATCAAAACTAGAACCTTACGGCTCGCCCGCGATCTCTAGCACCAGCGGGGTGCCATACATCAGAGAGAGCCCGGAGCATTCTGTGGCAAAGAAGATTACCTCATTTGATGTTTGTTGATGGAAACATTTTATTTAAACTCAGTCAATGTCAATATCATTAAAGTAACATTATGCATGATCTATTAAGCCATCCCGCCACGTGTCAGTATCATGTTTTGAAACGTGACCTATCTAAATGGATGCCTAAGAAGCGTGTTTATAAATATGATTAAAATGAAGAAGACACTAAGCAACAGGTGTAAAGCAGTGCCTACTTACCTTGTATATATATGGGTAAACCACTAAAGAGTCGCTGTTTGTTTAGATAATATGAAGTGGGTAAACATGGGTGCTGCTCCGGTGAGTTTCACAATAGCTTTATAGGTATTTATAACACCCAACTTTTGGTCTGTCATATAAAGCAGATGTGACTCCGTGGACACCAAGATTCTGCAATTTTGGTTGCGAGCAGGGGCGGCTAACTCGGTGATTTGGTCGCGCCGCTCGCGTCGTTCTATCTCAGCGCGTTCCATGCGATAGAAAGGGATGGCCACGTTTAGGCTCGTTCGGCATGTCTAATAGTCCGGTGGCCAACTGCAAAAAACCCTACCTGATAAAAAAAAAACCTGCTCCGTAGGGGTAGCTGACTTTTAGTAGCTTCTTGGTCGGCCGCGGCATAACTTGGCAAATTTTGCGCAAACAGCAAAAAAGTGGTACAAACATTCATCAAAGAAAACCTCATCGAAAAATAGAATTAAACTTGTATGGAAGGATGTATAGACTATAGAGGCCTTTGAGGACAGTAAAAAAAAGTGCCGACGCCAAATCCTGTGTTGGCAGGTTCCTGTGTCCGACCGGATTTGTGGTATTTCTATTTTTCGATGAGGTAGGGTTTTTTGCAGTCGGCCAACGGACTATAAACACGGGATTTGCTAACGGAGAACCTTCTGTACGTATTACTATTATTTATTCCGTGTTGCAAGTTAGACGGATTAGTCTTCCAGCTGGCGTTCATATCCCGTGCAGGTGCGTGCAGTGTCCAACTTTTAGGGCTAGGTAAGTGCGGAAAGAGGAATCTATAACCATACAGTAGTACAGATACACATTGTCGTAACATAGTTTTGCCTACATTGTCATACTTTTCATAGTTGCAACACGTTCCAGGTGCTCGTTGCCAGGAAAGTTATTTCAGCCTCCGTAAACTTGCCCATACCCTTCCGCCAAAACATCAAAGTTTTGACGTGGAATCGGGCAGATCGATAAGTGGCAATGGAGAACTAAAGGCCTCCACACACAGAACTCAAGTCGTGCGCGGCCCGCGTTCGGTGTGTGGAGGCCTTTATTTTGGCCAGCACGTTTCAACATCAATATTTCCCAAGAGCAGATTATCTCTATAACTATAGGCTGTAGTACTTGAAACAGGCAAACAGTACAACACTGTTATAATCCATTTTATCTTTATCAGCAGTTTACCTAATAATACTGCTGTTTCTTTTCAGATAACGATCATGCTGATTTATAATGCAAGTCCTAACTAGAACATCACGCTTGTGAAGATGTTCTTGACTGAAGTTATTATATTGTACCACGGAAATGATTTTAATAACCTTCCCTCTTGGTCAATGGCACAGGTGGCACGCTACCATCGATTATAGTTTAATAATTCAGATGGGTTGCGAGTTCGCTTTCAGTGGTCTTTGTTGAGTGACAATAGGCTATAGTTTTCTGTATCAGAAACGTGTGATACAACATAAGTACAGTACTCTGAACGTACACGTCCCCCACTAAGGTTCCTCAACAACCTTGTCAAAGTTGAAATGCTGTATGGTCATTGCCAATGTCACTCGTTATTCATGTCGTGATGGAAAAGTTCGATCAATTTGTTTTATTTACGATCAATAGAACAATTACGTGCTCCCTTCGTGGCGATACCGTGTCTCGTTTTATTTATACCGTCTTCGTCGAATTTAGACCCTATGCGTTTTTTATGTTTTAGTAGCACTCATAAGTAGGTATACACTTCGGCTTCTGATATCATTTAGGCACGACCTCTTCCGAGCAGTATATACCTACAGATGGGAGTACCGATATACGCATAATAAGATAATCAATCAGATATATTCTGTTTTTTGGCAACCCGAAGCTTATACGTGTTGAATCTAAAGCGCCTAATAGGTACCCAATGAAATTAAAACTACTTATTCCTAAACTTGTACTGAGTCGCTAAAGTATATCAAATGAGCGGCAAAAGAACTTTAAAAAAACAATAGCCGAACATTTATTAGTCATGTTTTACGCGCATGCATCTAGTTGACAACCTAATGGAATGTCCAGTTGATTGTCCCCTACGCTTCCCACTCAATGATAGTGAGTTGCGACCCCGCGCTTAGATCTGCGCGAATAGAATTGATGAACTACGCGCTCTCGCGAACAATGCGGCGGTGAGGTCAACAGTACGCTTACCATGAGTTTGACGTGAGTTTGACAATGACGGCTTACGCTAACGAGTATCGAGTTTTCTATCTGTGCATCCCGCTCGTACTGTCAAAGTGCAATAGAGATGCACAGATAGAAAACTCGATACTCGGTAGCGTAAGCCGTCATTGTCAAACTCATGCTGGTAAGCGTACTGGACGTGGAGATAATTGAAGCGAGTTGGTAAAGTGTGGCAAATTCATTCGGTCATTTAATAAACAGTGAGTACATCAATTGTCATTCTAATCCGATAACAATATCTATTTGACTCTGATCTAGACTACTAATATTAAAAAAAATTGGGCAGATTCTAAGGTTCCACTGACCACGGACCGACAAGCTCCTTTCCATTTGGCAAGCACCAAGACAAAACCGGGTAGTCTTCTCAATACATGCTGGTTCACAGTTGATAGGGGGCCGACGACACGCATCTAGAACTGATATTCTTGGTTTGTGTGAGGATGTATGAGATTGCCGCGAAGGATAGAGCCAAAGGCCAAAAGGGAATGTCCCTATATCCCTGAGGAATAGCAGAATACCATGACGATTCCAAAGTTAATATGCATATTATGCATAGTGTTGGGTAGGACATGAAATAATAAAAATGAGTTTGTATGAGCACCTCATTTTCATAAATGAGGTGGTACAATGTTAGGATCTCATTTGAAGTAGGCTTCAAATGAGGTGAGGTACCATCTAATAAACAATGTTTTTTTTGAAGTACCACGAATTACTTTCATGTTCAATATTCTAACTTGCCTTCCTCCACTACATACAATTATTGTATTGTAGATGGGGGAAAGTTAGGCGCGAGTGGCGTGGCTTTGAGGTTTGAGGGATAAATGAAGTGCGAGGTGATGACCGAGCGAATGAGGAGCGTGGTAGCTGGTAGGCACCACGCTCCTCATTCGCTCGGTCATGTCGTCGTGAGGAATGACGAAGTACATTTTTCAAGCGTGAAGTGATGCGACCATTTATTGAAATGAGTATGACAAATGAGGTGCCTCACGAGTGAGTAACCCAACAACTAATATGCATTGTCAACAACATATGCCAAGAGGTCATCTGAAACCAGGATTCAAATCCGGGCAAAGGTAAATAATTTTGTGATGAGCATGAATATTTGTATTTATATGTAACTAGCTTCCGCCCGCGACTTCGTCTGCGTGGACCCGGGATAAAACTATCCGATATTTTAATCCAGGCTATAAACTATCATCATGCAAAATTTCATCCAATTCGGTTGAGCCGTTTAAGCGTGATTGATTAACAAACATCTAAACATCCAAACACAAGATTCAACCTTATTGAATTTACTATGGGACTAGTTAGATTTGTGAAAGATTGTCCTCTGAAATGTATTTATTTATTTCACACAA
Organism: Epinotia demarniana; assembly: GCA_945867215.1. Lineage (NCBI taxonomy): Eukaryota > Metazoa > Arthropoda > Insecta > Lepidoptera > Tortricidae > Epinotia > Epinotia demarniana. The sequence goes on along the minus strand of OX244272.1, from coordinate 17,947,696 downwards.
GTGTGTTGTGTGTGCCAATTACCGAATGGCCAAAGTGCACAATAGTGTAGACCTGCAAATGGGCCAGACAAAAGAGATTGTCACATGGGTTATTTTAATAAGTAACAGAAATGGAGCAGCAAACTACCAACTCTATAAAATCGACATTGACATGGTATGCTTATGACCAATTTAAAAATCTAAATAACCGGAGGCTCCATAGGGTTTCTGAATTACCTCAATGAAGTAGATTCAGGTCAATCGTTATTCTCCAATCGCTCTATGGAGATAAAATTGCCATAAGTTCACCATTTTTTTGCTTTTGTGCAACCCTTTAGTTGCAATGAGGTATAAACTATGTACACACTATGGAGAGGGCCATGTTGGGAGTTTCTCTGAAATGAGGCTATCCGCAGCAGAACCAAGGTAACCGATATAGCCCTCCGAATACCTAAACTTAAGTGGCAGTGGGCACGGCACATAGCACGTAGAACCGATGGCCGTTGGGGCGGAAAGGTTCTCGAGTGGCGACCGCGTACCGGAAGGCGCGGCGTAGGTAGGGGGGCCTACCTACGCCGCGCCTTACGCACAAGGTGGACCAAGGACCTGGTAAAGGTTCCAGTCCACTGGATGCGGGTGGCGCAGGACCGGTCACTTTGGCACTCTTTGGGGGAGGCCTATGTCCAGCAGTGGGCGTCTTTCGGCTGATATGATGATGATGATGATAAACTACACATTCTTTTTTTACATGTTGACTTTTTACTCTCTAAATGTGTTGGACAACTATGAGGCTTGAACTCACGTTTTTATTTTTATTCGCTAAGTAAACGGTTAATTTATATATATAAGTATGTTTATCGTCGTCTAGTACCCAAAGTACAACCTTTGCTTAGTTTGGGACTAGGTCAGTTTGCGTAAGATTGTCCACTAACTATTATTATTAAGAATAAATGGAAATAATGAACCTAATGATATTTGGGCACCTATATTAGTGCAGAGGGACAAATTCAAAACCATTAGGATAATGAGTTCCGGTACTAGCAATTAACAAATGGGATGTATCCTATGAAACCGATAGCATTCACGGGAATGATCATTCATTCAACATTCCGCTGTAAACCAGAATGAACAGATGGGCCCAGCGAACGAAAAAAACCATAGAAGACTAAGCACTCCAAAATGGCCTTAGGTACAGAATGGGTGCCATTGCCACTATCAAATCAAATCAAATCATTTATTTCGAGTAACATAAGACTCGTAATACATTGTTCCATAAAATCCATACAAATACTAAAATATACTATGCGGGGTTGGGGGTGGGATGCCAAGCAGCCGTTTAGTTCGAACTTTTAAGGGTAGAAATTTGTAAGAAGCTCACATTCCATGGTGTTTCGTTCGCTGGATGGGCCGGCATCTATTAGTGACTGTAACTACTCTTCATGCAGGTTGGAAATGGTAATTATAGACTGTTTAGTTTTCTTTTATAACACGGCGGCGGCCAAAAAGCGTACGGCCCGTTTGATGGTACTGGCTTGGGTTTGTTTGTTACAAACTTAGTTTTTTGATATATAGGAAAACTAGCTTCTGCTCGCGACTCCGTCCGCGTGGAACTCGTTTATATCGCAGCTCCATACAAAGTTTTACCCCCCATTTCACCCCCCTTAGAGGATGATTTCGGGGATAAAAACTATCCTATGTCTCTCTCCATCCCTTCAACTATCTCCTCTTAAAAAATCATGTCAATTCGTCGCTCCGTTTTGCCGTGAAAGACGGACAAACAAACACACACATTCAGTTTACCATTTATAATATTAGTACTGAAGTACTGATTAACACATAAAAAATTGTGCATTTTCAAAAATAAAAGGTTATTAAGGACACACTGCCACCGTTTCACAGGTACATACAGTCTATAGATAGGTTATATTTTGGTGTGAATGTAATATGTTATGTCATATCCATTATTACATTATAAAAGATGTAGTTTCTAGGGAGTAAACAAAGACATTAACTAATAGGGCTAGTGATAAGTTTCTAAGAAACATACTAAACACGGAACCCATTTGCCTATTCTTCTCGAAAATAATAATAGAACTGGGTGTTAAGGAGATATTTACTTGTTAGATAAGAGAATATAACATATGAGCTTTTATTTCCTTATTACAGAATTTAGAAACATATTTTATGTGCTATTAATAGATAAAGTTTTTATATTGTTTCTTTTTCTTATTTCACACTTATGTAACTTTTGCTTGTGTTGTTGAATATAGCAGATTGTACAACAAGTGTATAAAACAAGCCATTTTGTCTGAGTAAATTTATCTATCTAAGCCGCAGGTGAGATTCCATATATCATCATCATTATTGGCCACAGCATCCATTACCATACAAGCCCATATAGCCTAAAATAATAAATCAATTACCTAAGCATGACCAAACTTATATGTGAAATGTTGTAAAATAAGAAGTATCTTCATAATGCACTTTTTAAAATGTAATAATGTAACCTATATTCCTGCTGCTGATGTTTCAAAGTGCCGCAAATACAACACAACTTTAGACCCGTTACATAACATAAATTGTGAATTTTAATTACACATAAAGCAGATGCTATATTGAACTTTACATTACAAATCTATGTTATTCACTGTTACTATATATGGCCAAGGTTTATTGAGTTGGATCATAGATTTACAATGCCATGCTTGTTGCAATGAATACTAATCAGAAGTTTAATTAATGTATTCATTCATTTGTTTATTACACTAGGATATGTAAATGAATATAAAATCAAATCTAGTTTAATAAGCATTATATTCTGTCTCTCATTCCGCTGTTACAGATATTCTAGTAGAAAAATAAAATTGTTATTTAAATTAAAGAGTGTAAAACAGATGTGGTAACTATTAAACAAATATATGACATCCTTCATAACTAACCGTCACAAAAGTCCACCAAAGGTATTGTTCTTAAACTATCTTGCAAACTATCAATCCAATTAGACCAATAATGGTAGCTCACTAATAATAAGAATTTATTGGTTACAATATAATATAGTGGTAACCAATATAGAAAACTGTTACCAATCTGATTTAGAGATGCTCGTCATGTTTACTACAAGCATTGTTCAATTGTTTTATAGAAAATTAGAGTAATACCAAGGATTATCTACACATAACTGGGGCTAATGCCAAGGCATAAACAATAACCAAGGCAACAAGCAAAATGATTGCATATCTGCACATATATTACACATAAGCAGCATTGTTTCATTTAAATTTAAGACCATTACTTATGAAACATTGTCTTTTGTTTATATGAACCATCATCACAACAATGCAAACATATTCAATAGCAAAGTTGAGGAGACGTCTCTTAATGTATAATTTAAGCCAGCTGCTCAAAACATATACAGATTTTATTATTATTTGAAGTAAATTAAGGCTGTAGGGCTGCATAAGTCCAAGATCAAAACAAACATAGCTAACAAAGAAGTAACCTCAAATTATCTATTTTTAGCCTCAACAGCAATAATGGGCTCTTAAAAATTTTGCTTATGACAGAGGAAATAAATTGCTTACCCTAGAATAAGTTCTCAACCTGCTGATTCGTGGGTTTGACGGTATATTCTGTAGAGACACCTTAGACATTCTCGTACTATTTCACAGTCTGCTCACGATCGGAACAAAAAATAGAATCTTACACACCACACTGTTGGCACTGAACGCTATTTAACTACATCAAATCTCGACCAAGTTCAAATGGATTTCAAACGGAATAATTTTAATTTTGATAACCTTACGGTAATTATCACGACCCCATAGTTATAATCTACTGAGAATTACGGATTTAAAACAAATTAAAAAATTTGTCTATATATTTCGTTTTAATTGGAAAATACTCAAAACACTGTATTCGCCAAGTAGAAATTATGACAGATGAGGTCTCAGGTCTCTTGTCTGCAGCGTTTTGTTCGCAGCGAAATGACAACGCGAATGGTATCGGCTACTTCTTGCGCCGTTCGACACACGACTGTCGGACGTTCGCTTGCGCTATTCACGCCATTGACACGTTCAGTTCAGCGCCAAAAATATTGTTTGTTTGTTTGAATATTTTATTCGTTAAATGAGGTTTTTTTCGCCGAAGCGCTACCACTGCATCGAGTTTCCTACAGTACAGGAAATATCTAAATAAAACTCATTTATTATAGGTTACCTATTGCCACAGAATAGAATACCTACCTACTTATATTGCGAAAGATTACTTACCTGACTTAGTCTACCTTATTCGGCGTGCGACTTCCTGGCTTGTACCCATGACTATGGACGGACCTATGTACTAAGGCATAATTTTTGGTGAAGAGAAACATCGAATTAATTAATCATCCATAAATCAGTTGGGCTAGAGTGACCAATATTAAGTATGGCCTAACAGCCAGGGGTGGTCTACGCCCGTCATAGACCCTGTCTTAGATATTTTTGTGAGCATTTAGAGGCCCGGGGTGGACCACCCTTTAAGCTTTCTTTCATATTGGTCACCACGGGCAAGTGCTCATGGCCAAGCGACTAAGGCCGCTTTTAGACTATCATAGAAATATGATCATAGACATAGGACTCATATTAATTTGATAAACCTATGACGGTGTAATAACAACCTATGATCATAGGTGAATCATAGGTTGTTATTACACCGTCATAGGTTTATCAAATTAATATGAGTCCTATGTCTATGATCATATTTCTATGATAGTCTAATAGCGGCCTTATACACATTAGACGTCGTGTAGTCTCCTAGACCCTGCCAGTTCATATAGTTTGTGAGAGCTTACTTCGAACATTTGACAGCTGTCATCAATCAGTACAATTTATGCACAGATTACAGAGAAAACCAGATAGGCCCTAATAAATTGAACGTTTTCTATACATCCGATCTCTTCTCACTTACGTACTGAACGCCGAGTAAGAAAGGGATAGAACCATGTTATCTGACAGGTCTTCATATGTCATTGTCTCCGCTTTCTCGCTCGCACGATGTAATTCGCTCTCTCGCTCGCTCGAGATTTAGTGCACAGAAAGATATTTTCTTACAAGTTATCGATATCGATATTTACTGTTAATAAATTCGTAATATGCGATACTCGTAAGTAAATTGTATCTCTATCCATACTATACAAAAATTAATATGGTACTTACCAAATAGAAAACAAAAACCATTACACGACTACAAATATAATAAACTGCATTCATGTTTCATATGTTCGCTACAAATTAAATTATGCAAATACTAGAGTCTCTCTATTTTGTGGATCTTTAGTGGAACACATTTATTTTTAACCGACTTCTGAAACTTATCAATTCCGCTGGCTCTTTATTCTTTTATGTATGTTCCTCGATTACTCTGACGCCTGGACCGATAAGAATGGTGTTTTGTTAGAAAAGGTGGTCTTAGGCAGGTCAGGATCTGAAGATGGGATCCTGGAGAAAACCAGGGCAATCTTCAAATCTTATTTTGAAACGATTTGGGTACTTTGAAATCGTGCATTTGCTTTCAGAAAGCAGTTCATGCGGTAATATGTAATGTGGCTTCGTGAAGTATTGATTTGAAGTCGATTAAAACTTTGTTTTTAAAGTAAGCTAACACAAAATAACAACGCAATTATATTCCTGAAAATATCTCATTTTAATAAGAAAGTTTCATCTAATGCTTTAAATAATAAATATCCAATTATATAGAACTTTTTGCAATCAGTAAACTTGCATCACCTGAAGAGGCAATGCAGATGTCTTAGGTATTGTATCTGGTAGCCTTTCATTACTTCTCAGCATCATTTTGTTGTAGTTGCCTTCTAATTGTTGATCCTGGTGAGATCCCTGCATTAAATACAGTAACGAAAACATTATTATACAATCCCTATCAGTTGAGCTGCTTAAGTATGAACAGGTAAACAACAAACCGACACAGAGTTACTTTCGCATGTATAATACATATTATAGTAGGTATGGATATATAAAGAAAATCAATGTACTAATACAAATTCTTTGCATATACAAAACTTAAATGGAACTAACTCATCTGGAGGGACCTCAGAAATGTCAAGTAATAAAATAAATAAAACTCACTATACCAACTTACCTCAAGCGGCCTCTGAAAAACTGTAGGTATCGCATCTGGCAGCAAGTGTTTTATGTTTTTAATAATAACGAAACAGTTTCGAAATGTTTCGAAACATATTCTATGGTGTTTATTCGGCGTCCAATTATTGCGCCCTACTGCGTCAATCCATTTTTTTCGAAGCTTATTATTTACCGGAAACCTGAAGTTAACAGTTAAGACATGTAACATTAAAATATTTTGTCTAAACGCCTACATGAATAATTCATGTCGACGAAATATCGATATATACATGGTAACAACACTACCCATGTTTACGACAATTGTATTTTTACTAAAAATCCCAAAAATATCAAGTTTGATCCATGTAAAAAGTACTTATCCGATAGTATCAAGCATCTGCTGTAATCCCAGACCATTATATTGCGTAATGTACATGAAATATTTGAAAGATAACCAAATGATTCTTACCGATGAAATCCGATTGTTTCTCCGGTCTTTTTTAACAATCTAACGTAACTTCGGCAGTACGGAACTGCACAAGCCATTGTGCCACTTCATACAACTTAAATCATTAACTTATTACAGAAATATTTACTTTTTCAACACAATATTCTTGATCTAACCAACTTTCCTCAAGATTCACAAGAGATTTGACGTTGATTTGACTTTGACAGATTGTTTAGCATTTAACACCGTGGTTAACAGTTTTTGGAGACAAGTCGTCAATAGACTCAAAATACCATACTATTCGTCTCATTCTAACTCACATCAGCTGACCATAAGCAGTGACAGAGACAATTATATGAAACATCGTCTTGCTTTATACTGCGCGTCTGTATTCTTATTAGTCTGTGAATTTATGTCATCATATGTCATCATTGACGTTTATTGTACCGGGATGACAGCTATCAAATGTTCTCACAAACCGTCGCTTCGCTTGCAAAATCCGAAACGTTTTTCGCATAACAGACTTGGCTTATTCGGGTTTCGCCTGGTTTCGCCGAATGTTTATGTGGCAGAAACCTTTCCGAAAATGTGTTTGGCCGAATTTATATTAACGCATAATTTGGTATAGCATAATTTTACTGAAAACAGGGGGGGGGGGGGGGGGAAGCCCCCGCAGTAAAAAAACCTATAAACGTAACAATGTTATTATTATGAGGTTAGGTTAGGGTTCACTTGTGTGGGCACTGGCCCACGGAAGACGTGCAGGGCCATGTGCAATGGGGGTTGGGGACCAATGCACGTCTGGGGGTAAAGTCAAGCCCCCTCTCTTGGCGCGGGTGTGGTCCTAGCGTAGATAGCCAGGACCGCCGGGGGGCGTCGTGGTTAGAAGTGTCCATCCCATGAATTCATGTCCATCCCTTAACGGCAGAGCGCGCTGAGGTTTTAGTGGGTAGGCTCCTCCCCTCCCTCCGACTTCTGCGGAGGGCGACGGGAGGAGAGATCCCCACATAACCCCCCACTATGGCCTTCCCTGGGCCGGGGGGTAAGTTCCCCCTTGGACTCGATTCATTGAGTCCAAGGGGCATAACACACTTCCCCAGCGTCAAAAAAAAGGGTTCACTTGTGTCCCTTACCTGCATCACACTGGCGCGGCCTGGCCGCAGGCGGAAAATAGTAAACTTGTCTGCCGCTGTCAAATTTACTATTGTCCGCCACCGCAGGCCGCGCCAGTGTGTGGCAGGCTAAGGCCGAAATACAACAGACACACAGCGATACAAACAGGCCAAGAGCGGAAATAGGCACCCCCCGAGACGGGGTGACGTTGACACGCTGGCGGTTAGGTTGGGTGAAAATAATGGGCAGTAATATATATTTCTGCGCGAATAGTGTTCGACAAAAAAAAATATGCGCATATATTTTATGAGTGAACATGATTCGGAGCATCAAAATTATGCACAAATAATATTCAGACAATTGAAATTCGGCGTAATCGAACTATTCAAATCTCGATTCTGCCAAAACAGTTTATGCGGAAAGTCAAGTGCCTAAATAGATTATGCTAAATAGAATTCTTACTAAAAAAGTTATGCCAAAACAGGGGGAACCAAGCCCAAGGGCTCAAGTACAACCGTTCACGAGGCTCTGCACTCGGTGGCATATGAACACACTTCATCCGAGATAAACGTTCCAGTGATATGACCACGGCTAAGAAAATCTAAGAAAATTGTTTTATTTTTTTATTTATACTTAAGGAGTACCAACACATGATATGAGCAAAAACATGATATGAGTCTTACAAAGGCAATTAAAGAACGAGATACTTAAGTCCAAAAGGTTGAGTTATCGCTGAATTGCCTTTGCTCTAAACCTTTACCACTCAAGCCAGGTTTTATTGTGTATAATATTGCACCTCTTTACATTTGTATTTATATGTTTTCACATTGGGAATACTAACCTCCAGATAGTCGTTGATATGAAAATGACAGAAAAAGCGCGATAGACGAAAGTGACGGCTGGAGGTCAAGTAAGATCATGATTGCCTTCCTTGAATTCTATTTTATTTGGTTAAGTACCACCCTCCCTTATAGTCGAGTCGTGATGCTGGCCGAATATATTCGTGCCGATTGCCATAGTAAAAAAAACATCAAGACAAGATCATCTGTTCAGGCGAGTTCTCATGATTCTGATAATTTTTATACACAACACAATACATTTATTTATGACAATACGGTTGTGGGACTCAGCAACAATGGCCCGACTAAGGGCTTAGCAACAATAGTACAAGCAAGAGTCAGAGACTCGTACGGAACTGTTGCGAGGCAAACCGGCAATATGGATATCTAACATGGAGTTATTGTTTCTTGCTCCACAATCCACAACACGTGGGATGTGGCGATCCCTATATGATGAGCTCGTTCAGATTCAGATTCAGAATTTTATTCATAAAACCCATTATTTTACATGTCAGGCAGGATACAGTATATAATAGTAGGTACATACGTTTTATTACATGTCAAGGTAGTTTTTAACGACACTTAGACGAGTCTTAGACCGTAGCCGAACCACGGGTCAGTCGGGACAGGTTCTTTGATGGTTCTTTGTTTCTCAGTATGAATAAGTTTCTTCAGTGATATATGTGAGAAAAGCCTGGAAACAATGTTGAGTCTTGCAACCAAGGTATATGTAGATACCTTAATTTATATGCTATTTGGTCGTCTATTACATTTTATACCGCAGTCTGGGGACTACGGAAAGAACACGTCTATATCTACCTGTTCCATATGAGATTAGAAAGATCGTGCGTTAATCGTGAAGGATTTTTGTTTGGTACATTTGAAAATCACATAATTATCGAAATAAGAAAAACTAGTACATGTCGATTCACAAGAGCTGGCGCGTAATGTCTATGAAATTAATGACAGTTTAATTAATTTTTCGCGCCAGCTCTCGTGAATCGACCTGTACAATATTTCCGTTTAGTATCCTAGATAAACGACGATACGCGGCGATGCTCCTACTTGGCTGAAATCATATCTAAAATATCTTATAGTAGTTGTAGCAGTTTGTACAGTTTGTTGTTTGTGCCCTGAGGTATTGAGCAGTTGCCACAGAGATTCTAGTTTTTTTACTAGTCCAGCCAGATTCAGTATGATGGTGTTTAATTTGTACAAACTGCTAAAACTGCTATAAGATACACATCCTAATATCTACACTGTAGATACCTATAAGGATGTGTACTGTTACTATGAAATGAAATGAAAGAAATGTAATTATTTACTTCGGACATCGGGTAGGTATACAAAACTATTACCTATTATCAGTAACAAGAAAATAATTACCTAGGTTAGTTAAATACAAAATGCACATAAAAATACACATGCACAGACATCCAATGAGTGAGGATATGACTGTCCATCCTTTCCGCGACCACCTTCAGGTGAGTGTTGGTGCTGCCCCGGGCCCACAGGGACGCCACACGCTTGCGCAGCACGGCTTGATGGAAGCCGTCGGAGCTCCACTCAGCGAACATCCCGAACGCGCTGCAGCGCCAAGGCAGCCCCAACAGCCCCCTGAAGGTGTTGTTAAGGCAGGTTTAGACAGGGTAAGTGCACAAGTCAGTATCGACTGACCTCAAAATATTTGTGTGCGAATATACAAGTCAGCGCTGACCTCCCACAGCTGTACTGGCTTCAAATCAATTTACATTGGGTTTTTCTCGGGTCAGCGCTGACTTGTCTCGAATTAGAAGTTACTGACCCTGTCTAAACCTGCCTTTATACTGGACATGTGGAACACTGAGGGCCTTTTTGGTTAGTCGCTCCACAGGTTGCACGTGTATAGATGTTGGCAGTAAGTTTTGAACAGTGATATCTTCTCTTCGTAAGATCAGCGTGCAAACCGGCGCGACAGCATATCTCCTATAAAAATAAGTCCTCTGCGTTCCCTTTCCAAAGCAACATCGTCGTCATTGAGGGTGTCTGTGACCCAATGTTCCACCAAGTATTTAAATTTAGAGACGGCCTGAAGAGGAGAACCGTTGACACTTATAGGCGGAAAGAGAAACCAGAACAACGAGTATTAGAACTTTACTCTTTTAACATTATATTTGAGACCGTGGGCGACAGCAAACCTTTCAGATTAAAAGATAACATAATTTGTAGAGCATTTACTGAGGGACTCAGCAAGACCATGTCGTCGGCAAAGCTGATGTTATATAAGTATAATAAATAAATAAATATTTGGGGGCAATCTTACAGAATTCAACCTAGTCCCAAACTAAGCAAAGCTATGGGTACTAAACGACGATATACATACTTATAAAGGTAATAAATACTAAAATATATAGAAAATACATCCATGACTCAGGAAGGAATTCGTGATCATCACACAAATAAATGCCCTTACCGGGATTTGAACCTGGGTCCTCCGGCTTCGTAGGCAGGGTCACTACCAACTAGGCTACAGAGGTCGTCGTATCTTACCAATCAATAAAAATATATGATAAAATTGCTAAATTACCCAACCATATCAAGAACATAGAGTTAGAGAGCAGCAATTTATTTACAAACTGATAACTTTAAAAAAAGGTCCAAGTAAAAAAAAGGTTTAAGTAAAGTCCAAGAGTTCCTGGAGGATAAAGTACTAGTATAATGATTAGGTACCTGACCTGTAACTTTTAATTATTATAAATATAATTAAATTATTAGAGCTGGCGGCTTTCTCGCGCAACGCATCAGCATTGCAATTCAGCGAGGAAATGCCGCCAGCATCCTCGGTACAATGCCTCGAGGGCCTTTTTTAGATTTAACTTAGCTTTAATTTAATTTAGTTAATGTTATAGTTTCTTGTATATACCTACTTTAGAAAATAAATAGGTAATTAAATTATTACTTTGTGCGTTGTGTTACAATTAAGAATTCGTTTTTAAGGACCAACTTTGCAATACCCTGACAGGGTCCCTGATATATAGTAATATTTAGTATTTATTTGTAAAATAATGTATCATGGTGAGCAATAAACGAATTATTATTATCGAATGAAACGAAGTACCAAAGACGAATTGGAGAAGAAATGAGGTAAGTAGGTAGTCATATTTTATCGTTCATACATTTTAATCTCAAAATTTGGAAGCTCATTGCAGTGGAATAATGCGAGTATACAAAATATCTATGTGAAATTTTAATAACTAATTTTAATAAGAGTTCGAGAATTTCTATTTCACGTCCCCTTGCGCTGATCAGTTCGGCAACAAATTGACCTTTAGTTAATTACTTGGAGTAGCGTATGATTGAACTTATCACTACTTTTACCTTCCTATATTTTAAGTGTGTCATTGTGAAATCAAAATAAGACTACTGCAGAGTTTAAAGCGAGGATACGACATAGACGATGATATTACTTAAGCGCCTGATATTGTTCTTCTCTTACTCCAAATACACCGCTAGATGACACAATCACACAAACGTAGGCGTTCCAAACATCAAAGGCTGCCCAGCTACAGAAAGAAGCAGCTGGCCAAAAAAGATGAGGTCACAGCGCAAGGTTCGAATTTAAAAAAAGCTTTAAGTTTATAACTGACCAGTGAACTTTCCGTAGGGTTGACACGAATGCGGGGTTCATCATCGTCCTCGACGTTGGCTTCGGCGCCGGCAGTTTGGCCCATGGTGAATAGGAGGGCCGGCTGCGCGGCCGCCCCGCCCGCGCGTCGCTCGCGCGTCCACTGCCGCACCGATGCCGAGTGCACAGCCCTAGGGGTGCTAGAGGAGTGTCGATAATGGGGGTTGGGCTCGACACACATAATCGACATTCCTAGAAGGCGACGATTACTGGGGTGAGTACCTAGGTACAAATTTATGTAATAATTGATTCGTTTTTTCACTCAATATCAGCGACGTATTCCTTCAGTTTTAATCTTTGTACAACAATGGGATCTAGGTATTCATCATTATATCTTAGTTCAAGGTTTTATATTATGTATTAATACACGGGGCGCTGTAACGAAAGCATTTACATGGTAAAAATAATAACTCCCATATATATACTTTACCGGCTTCATCGGTAGTCTCTCTACGCCCTATGCCACCGTAGCGCATACGTAGCGGGTTTCTTTCGCTTTGCAGAGCAAAATTCGACGTATCGCATTTTGAAGTCCAAAATTGTGAAAAGAAGTAGGTATAAATTTATCGAAATCATATTACTAGGTATGCGAAATATCGAACCGAATTGAGCGCTTAGAGTTATAATGTCATAAATGTTTAGTTATCGAGATTTGCCAGAATTTTCAATCTGACCATACCTACTGCCATGCATCAATCCCTTAATGTCTGATATAATGATATCATATTGGGTAGTTCGTGGCTGAATGAAAAATATTAATGATTAATAGTGTAACTTTATAGGTAGGTATGCAACACTTAAGGTTAATTGTTATCTTCCTCAATGTATCAAAACACACAAGAGTTTGCGATATTGAAAATGTAAAAGCGAATGGCCCCTTCATATCGATATTCGGCACAGCCCTGCGCTCCGTGCGGTCGATACAGCGGGCGCACGCTCTCAGCTGGGACCTCTGACAGTTCAACTCGAAAACAAATCCAATTCCATTGAAACTTCGCAAGGAGTAAACTATGTACGAAATTATGATACAATCATGGGCCGATGACGTATCGACTCAGCGTTAAAGGTGGCCCTTTTTGTTTGATAGCTTTCGTTTTTGGGGACTGGTTTTTTTCTCTAACTAGACATCAGTCAGTAAGTTAGGTATATATTTTCTGACACAAAAACCGGCCTAATCTCAGTTTAAAATTTATATGTCTGTTTTGTTTTGACTTATGTTATTTGATCGAATCCCGTGTACAAATGACGTGTGCAGTGTGCAGCCCAGCTATTCAAGAAAAAAACTGAATTTCTATGGTGCCCACCACAGTATTGTTCATCTCAATAGCTGACCGCCCGCCCCGCTACCGGAGTCATACCGGAATTATTCCAAGACTGTAGTTATCTGCAAAATGTAGGTAAAGCTACCCGTGGATGAAAGGGAAATCCCCCTTTCCCTTTTGCTGTTGCTGGGCCTGATATTTCATGTATTCGTCCATTAGGGACCATGTCGGTGGCAAACAAGCATACGACCAACCTGATAGTAATCCCTCAGCGTAGCCTATGGACGCCTGCAACACCAGGGTGGTCACAAAAACGTGCAAGTGCGCAAGCCAGGAAGTGCGCGTGTTCAATATTTTAAAAACGTATACACTCCTTTCTTGAAGATTCACACACTGGGCCTAGTGAATGCCTTGAACGGGTTATCTCATCCATACAAAAAACGGCAAATCAGAAATCTGGTTTCCGTTAGAACATAGCCATTTTTTTAAAATGCCTTTTCCCCTTTGTTTTTTTTCCTAACCACGTACCTACTTACATCTGGAACACAAGATCTTGTAGAACTTTGTCAATTTGTATATGTATGTATATGGTAAAGTTTCAGCCATGCTTTCAATACGTGATGATGTATAGTGTCGCCCTCTGCAGGTGGTATACCGAACTACGAGGGCCGGGCCCATGAGCCGCGGGTGGCCGCGGCGAGTAGTGTTCGTAGCCTTCGTATGGGGGCGCTAGTAACATAAATTAATGTCTAAAAAATCACCTACACAGTTGTAGAAGCCTCGAAATCGAATCAATTAGATATAGAGTTAATGTTCAGTGTGTTCCGTATCCAAATTTCGGTGTGAGTTGTCCTTCGAGGACTAGCGTCTGATTTCGAAGAGTGTTCGTTTTATGCATTTTCTCCATAACCATGCACAACAAAAAACAACTATAGAGATATATATGCCACGTTAAATGTGTGAAAGCTGATACTGGAAAGGTGTTGACGGAAGACGAATGTATAAAAGATGGGTGCTTATTACAACTTACATATTATGGTGTTTATTGACCTTGAGAAGGCCGTAAGACCGAGTTTGTCGTGAGGTTTTGTGGAGGGCCTTGAAAGAGAAGTGTCCCTGGGAAGTGTGATTCGGTCTATGTATGACAGGTGTTTTACACGCGTCCGGTCGGCGGCTGGCATCACCGACAGGTTCAGCGTCACGGTGGGCTTACACCAGGGCTCGGCTTTAAGCCCTTACCTCTTCCTGCTTATAATGGACGCTCTGCCGTCGGGGATCCATGAGGAGGTGCCCTGGTGTATGCTCTTCGCTGATGATATTGTCATTGTCGGTGAAGATGGACTCGGGGTTGAGAGCAGACTAGAGCAAAAATTGGAGAATTGGGCTTGAAAATCAGCAGATCATAAACTTAATCACATGTTTTGCGATTTCGGCGGTCTCTTTAGGTATTGTTTTACGTTCATAGAGCTCGATGGCGTTAACGCTGCCGGTCTGCTCCAATTTCCGATACCTCAGGCCACTTGTACAATGTTAATGGCGATATTGACCGTGACGTTAGAAACCGAGCCGCCTATTCCACATATCCCGACTGCGATATCCCCCCCGTGGGGACACGTGGAATATGTTTCCAATTATTTCTACTGGTAGGGATACATGGAATGAAGTCGTCCATCTATCCCTCCCGGTTTTCAATAGTAGGGCAAGATGGTATTTATTCCACTTATCCCAACTACTTCAATCAATCAATCAAATCATTTATTCGTAAAACATAGGTATATACAGGGGTGTTATGAACATGTTAGAGTCTCACTATGTCTTCGCCATAAGGCATACAAATGGTCATAACATATGACGCAAAAATAAAATAAAAACTTAATATATTAAACAAAATTATTAAATAATCATATTAATCATGCATTGTGCTCATGTCAAATTAATTAATTATTATTATATGTCAATGCTTTAATGTCTTAAATATTCTTGTATGAAGTAGTATGCTTTTTGTACCAAAAAATGGCAAAGGCTTTTTTAAAAGTCGTTTGTACATTGTCTTTATCTAAGATCGATCTAGGTAGCTTATTATAAACTCTAGGCGCCATACCAAATACACTTTTCGACAGTAGGGCAGTTTTAAAAGGTCTGCTGTTTATTTTTCCCCGCTGACGTACGCTATTATAGCTATCGAATTGGTTAAGATTAAGTTTAACATATACAGCCACTTCATAAATGTATAGGCACGGCAATGTCAACATTTTGAACTTTTGGAATAGTGGTTTACATGAGACTGAAACTTGGTCGCCACATGCGGCCCTTAAACATTTTTTTTGTCCTCCGACACAAACACAAACACTATTTCTCTTTCCGATGAGTTCCCCCAAAACATAACCCCATATCTTAATGTTGACGTAACATATGCATGATATGCCAAGTCCTGTAGGTTGGTTAACTACCTTCCTAAGATTATAAAGTGCATATAAATATTGGTTAAGTTTACTACATCTCATCATCTCATCATTGTCTTAGATGTGTTAATTTTCAAAATATTTTTCTTCAACCATCAATTCGAGTGATCTATTTATATTTGATTCATATAAGTCCGAGTTTTCTCCCGTGACGATTACTGTGCTGTCATCAGCAAAAAGTCATCTGACCTTCCAACCCAGAGGGAAAACTAGACCTTATGGGGATTAGACCGGTTTCCTCACGATGTTTTCCTTCACCGAAAAGCTAACGGTAAATATTCCGAACATAAGTTCCGAAAAACTCATTGGTACGAGCCGAGATTCGAACCCACGACCGCCGCTTGACAGCCGCATGCCTGAACCACTAGGCTACCGTAGCATTTATATATATAAGAAACAGTAATGGCCCAAAACGCTCCCTTGTGGAACTTTATACTTTCCCCCTTGTTAGGGACACGTGGATTTTTTTCCATGTATACCTACTTTTTGACCCCCTGGTGGGGATAGGTGGATTTTTTTACCTATCCCTACTAATTTACTTCCTAGTAGGGATACATGTTTTTTTTTTCCATTCAGCCCTACTTACTTGCTGTTTGGTGGGGATATATGGAACTTCTTTCGTTCGCATGTAACATACTTCTATAGTTCCTGATACGTTTTATCAATAGTTCTGGCGTTTTTACCACAAAAGCAATGTTATGTATTCCAAACAATTGATATGCTAACTTCACGTCGTAGGTACCTAGCATATCATTTTCCTCCGAACCGACTAAAAATTAATACCCTGTTTTTCAGAGGGTTCCCTAGAGTTCCTGATACTTTGAACACAGCTAGCAGAACTATCTAGCATAAAAACTTAAAAATATACCTTAGTTTAATTCAATGATATGCTAACTTCACACGAGATCTGCTGATAGTTTATGAAGAGTTCTAGGCTTGCGTTTGGCCATGATAGCTTTAGCCATGTAGAACTTTGGAGCACGTTATGGCCAGACTCCAACCTCACGACCTTCAGGATGAATCCGGTCTTCACGCGCATATTACGAGTATATATTACTTCCTCTGCCTTCGTAGTGTAGTGCACCCGGGACACGTAAAGCTGCGTCGATGGTGTAGCAGGACGCAGCAGGTGATGACACGTACGAAACTTTGTACGATGATAGATACACTAACTTTTTTGTTGCAACAGGAGGGATAACTATTTTTTTTGCTTTAGGTGCTGATTTTGAGTCATTATTTATTTTGCCAAATAGCCTATAATAGAATCACGAGCTTAGCAAGTGATTTAGTTTAGAATGTTGATCATTACGAGGGACTTTAAGACACTAGATGTATAAAACTTTGGCCTCGCGATGCACATACAACTTTTGATTTCAGCAGAGAAGATTAGATGGGAACTTAACAATATGAACAAAAGTACCAAGAATTAAAAATAAACTACTTAATTGGAATGTTACCCATTTATCCGTACTAAAAAACAAACAGGGAGAGATGCAAGGAAAAGTTTCCATCTATCCCTACTACAAAACCATCTGGTAGAGACGCGAGGAAAAGTTTCCATCTATCCCTACCACAAAACCATCTGGTAGAGATGCAAAGAATAGTTTCCATCTATCCCTGCCACGAAACCATCTAGTAGAGACGCAAGGAAAAGTTTCCACCTATCCCTACCGCAAAACCATATGGTAGAGATACAAGGAAAAGTTTCCATCTATCCCTACCACAAAACCATATGGTAGAGATGCAAGGAAAAGTTTCCATCTATCCCTACCACAAAACCACACGGTAGAGATGCAAGGAAAAGTTTCCATCTATCCCTACCACAAAACCATACAGTAGAGATGCAAGGAAAAGTTTCCATCTATCCCTACCACAAAACCATCTGGTAGAGGTGCAAGGAAAAGTTTCCATCTATCCCTACCAAACAACGAGCTTGTAGAGATGAATGGAAAAAAATCCATATATCCCTACTAGGGGCAAAATAGTAGAAATATGTGGACATGTATCCACCTACCGCCACCGGGGGTGAAATGGGATGGATATGTGGAAAATAATCCATTTGACATGAATTAGTTGGGCTATGTGGAAAAACATCCCTACCAGTAGAAATAATTGGAAAAATATTCCACGTGTCCCCACTGGGGTGGATATCGCAGTAAGGATATGTATAGGCGGAATCAGCGCAGGATGGATGAAATGGAGGTTACGGGAACAATCTGCGACGACCGAATGCCCCTTCGACTGAAAGGCAAAATTTACAAGACCATTATAAGACCTGTCGTCATGTAGGATCGGAATGTTGGGCCGCAAAGATGGTGGATGAAACGAGATTGCATGTAACGGACACGAGGATGTTGAGATGGATGTGTGGCGTGACGAGAATGGATCGTATAAGGAATGAGTAAGAAGAGGAAGCCTGAAAGTAGCACCCATAACTGAAAAACTGAGAGTAAATCGCCTACGGTGGTATGGACATATTAGGCGGTGTTAATACCACGGCATTAAGTATGAATGTGGAGAGTTGGAAGAGAACAAGTAGACCGAGAAAAAGGTGGATGGACTGCGTGCGAGACTGTATGAATAGGAGGAATGTGTGTGATAAGTTGACGGGCGATAGAGAGGTAAGTATGGAAGAAAAAAAACATGCTGGGCCGACCCCAAGTAAATAGGATAAAGACAAGCGAATGATGAACCATGCACCATGGGCAATTGGGTATATAAGCCTTTGGCCGTCAAAATTTTTGGATTTTATATAATAAATCAGCCTATATACGTCCCACTGCTGGGCACAGGCCTCCTCTCATGGATGAGAGGGAATGGGC
Organism: Epinotia demarniana; assembly: GCA_945867215.1. Taxonomy (NCBI): domain Eukaryota; kingdom Metazoa; phylum Arthropoda; class Insecta; order Lepidoptera; family Tortricidae; genus Epinotia; species Epinotia demarniana. The sequence continues at coordinate 17,928,994 of OX244272.1, read as the reverse complement.
AGTAGTCCCCACGCTGGCCCAGTGCGGGTTGGGGACTTCACATACACCTTTGAATTTCTTCGTAGATGTATGGATGTTTCCTCACGATATTTTTCCTTCACCGAAAAGCTAATGGTAAATAAATATCAAATGATATTCCTCCGTACATAAGTTCCGAAAAACTCATTGGTACGAGCCGGGATTCGAACCCGCAACCGCCGTTTGACAGACGCGTGCCTGAACCACTAGGCTACCGTAGCTTAATATCTCAGTTCATATTCAAACTATACCTACTCAAGAGCAAACATCGGATAAGTACACCTTTTATAGAGATTAAATTGCATTCCGATTTTAGCATTTGTTTAAGACTCCACCGAGCTTTTGACGCGGGCACGGATTTGGCATTTGCACCTGTGTGTGCGTCATCACACACACTACTGCCGCTGCCGGCTCGCTCGATCGGTACGGTCGGTCACAAGCTAAAAGTTAGTAGCTCATTATTCTCTAATAATAAATCTTACCTCCGCGCATAAAACCATGGATGGTATAAGGAATAAAATCTTAATGCAATTATTATTTTTATTGAAATTTGACCGTTCACTAAGGAAAGTAATAATAACGCAGTGTCATAGGTGGACTAGTGTTGGAATTGATATAGCAGTGGCGTGCACAGAGTTTTTAGACAGGGTAGACAAAAAATATATATTTACCCAAGTCCACGAAAAGCGAGCTCTTGTTTCTCCAAAAAAACCAACAATATCAATGAGTCTCTGAAAATATTGCGATTTCGGTCTACTTTTGCATTATGTCTGGCTATATCTATTACCTAGTACCTAGTTGTGAATTTAGACGCGTCTCGATTCGATTTATTCCTACCGTGTGATATTTAAAGTATGCCTCTAAGTGTTTTTGTAGCCTTTGTAAAGTTATGTACGTCGTTGTACACGTACACCGGCGGCATCATTCCACAATGTTTTGGTGTTTGCAAACAGTAAACACGGAAAACAGAACAAGCGATTGTTGTAGATGTCTGTTAGCCAAGAATATGCGTGATAATATGGTGACTGTACGACGGCATGAGATCTTCAAGAAGCTTTTCAAAATAAGCGAAATAATTAACGTTCAGGGAGGGTGAATAAAAAACAGCAAAAAGAATTTTAGAGTGAGCTAAACTCAATTCGAGAAATAAAAACTCCGTGTAATATCTTTCCTTGCGTTTTCCCATTTTAACTAAAACAATAAATAGTGGGTGCATCATCAATAGGTTAAATGTTTCCTGGGTAAAAAATATATATATCGTAATTATCCAGTCGGTTACATTAGCACAAAATGTTGGACACGTATGATCTCTTTTGTGAAGGAAAAATATTAAAAAAATACGTGCCTAATATTTTTTTGATAACATAACTGACTATACAGGAATAAGCTAATAATCTTTAAGTACAAGTACAAGACAATTATAAAAACCGGTCAAGTGCGAGAATGATCGCAAACCCTCGCGCACCGAGGGTTCCGTACAAACTATCAATTAACTCAAGGTAAAGTAAATGTCCCAATATTTGTTAAATTACTTGTTTTAACCCAACACAACAGAATTCAATTTCAAACAACGAATAAATTTTACACCAAGACTATGTTATTACTAACGTGCAAGGATAATCAGCTAAATATGAATGTATGTTGGTGTTTTAGCGATTATCGTTAATCACGTGAACCGATTTCGATTACATTTTTTTTATTTTAAAGAGAGTACTTCTATTATAGTTTTATAGAAATTTTAAACAAAAAAAAACTTGTAAAGTCGATTAAATTGCAAACTTAACTATACTTACGCTACGCTATAAATACGCTAGATCCAGAAGGGGGATGGTATTTTTTTACATTTTCCTTCATAAATCGAAATTTTACCAATGTAGAAGAAAAAGAAAAACTGTTTCAAAAAGTGCACCTCGAGCCCTTTCAAAATACATTACTTGACCTAATAGTTAATATTTTTTGCCCGCTCATATTCTTAATTTTTCATAGAAAATTAAAAATATATTTAAATTTCTTATTTCCCATGCATGTGGATAACTCTTATTTAAAACCATTCCAAATTTCAAATTGATAGCGTAAGTAGTTCGTGAGATATTTCACTTTGTGAGAGACAGACGGAGGACGGAGTCGCACCATAAGGGTTCCTTTTTAACCTTTTTTGGTACGGAACCCTAAAAATGTAATGGTAAGTACTGAAGATAACAAAGCAAAGGAGCCCAAACTCGACTATCTCAGCCCCTTCCATCATAGAGTTCCACCAGCCATCTTCCGGCTTCGTCATGAGACCCTCGCCATCATGTTTAATGGTGAGTACTGAAGATAACAAAGCAAACGAGCCCAAACTCGACTATCTTAGCCCCTTCCATCATAGAGTTCCACCAGCCATCTTCCGGCTTCGTCATGAGACCCTCGCCATCATGTGTAAAAGTAAGTACTGGAAGATATTTAATAGGTTGCAAACGTTGACTAACAATTTACAAGTAAGTTACATGAGCAAAGAATACGGGTACACGTTATATTGAAGTGTCGCACAAAGTGACTCCTGAGGGGCAATCACGTAACGTTTCGAACGCGCGTCAGGTAGATCCAACTGTCATTTTTCCATATAAAAATTGTCATTTAGTTCTAACTGACACGCGTACAATGCGTTACGTGATCGACCTGCTGAACTAAGAATATCAAAAAAAATACTTACCTCGTTTTGCTGGGTATACTGCTGTATTCTTACACAATTGACATCGAAGTATTTATAAGTGTCGCCGCGCCGCATTGAAACGTGCTCTCTCTCTGAACGCTCGCGGGCGACTGAACCACAGAGCACGGGGAATGCGTATTTACATCGGCGCGCGGCCGCCATAGTGAAAATGTATGGCGAATTTGAACCGCCTTTTGATGAATCTGGACCTCAATTACACGACGATAATTTAAATATTTTACGCGGATATATCGTAGTATAAACATTCATATTTCGTTTGAACTGAAAATCAGGATAGATTTCCACTGTCAAAGTATAAAAAATCACTTAACGCCTGCTTACGATTTTACAGTTTTCGTCCAACATTGCTTTGTGCTGTAGTATATGTATATGTAGTATATTAGTAATCTTTTGTTTTTTACACGAACGTATTGTTAACACATTCTTCTAAGTGCTAAATGTACAGTTTATACATGGATTAAACAAATACTGTTGACGTTATCTACTTAACGGCCACTGCCTGTTTGGCATATTTCGCTCGGTGCAGTCTTAATTGTCAGAAAGAGGCCTCCCTCCTAGTGTAACATCCTTCCTAGCTCTACTTTACTGTCAACTTTAAGTCTACTTCAACCTACCTACTATATTTACTCTACTAGAAAATCTGAAGCTCCGAAGCTCTGGAAAACTTGAAGTTATAAAGTTCGGAACATATATTAAATTCCTGAAGCTTTAAGCTACTGAAATCTATATGATAGGGTTCTAACTAGGAAAAGAAAATAAATCAAACAAGGAATGTGAGAGAAAACGAATCAACAATACATTTATTCAGAAAAGTGATTTTACTCGAAACTTTGATTATTTTACCTAACAAAGCCGGTGAGGACTTTATTAGACATCCGCGTTGATTCCTAGGCCAATACCTAAACAAGGGAAAACAATGCGGACTCAACAAAAACCCTTGTTGCCAAACTTATTCTAGTACAATTTTATTAATCTGGCATTATTATACTATTAAAATCATTTAGCTACATTCTTAAATACGCAATTATAAAATTAATTAGAAACCTACGTAAGTAAACAATTCAAGGCGTGATCATCTAATGTCGGACTAAAATCTAGTTCTGAAATGTAGTAAGCAGAATTCTCTGAGGTGTGAGAAATGTACGAACAACCGAGCCAGACCCCGTCCAAACAAGCATTTTAAATAAAACGAAATAATATACTAAAATAAAATTACCTAAGCTAAATGGAATAACGCCCTACAATATCCTGATTATAAATGTTGCTAGCTGAACAAAATACTTAAAACCTAGAACTTAACATTACTAGAATAATAAGAGGTTAAATTATAATTACTAAATTAACTAGAACACAAGCTTACTGGAAATCTAAAGTATAATGTAGTGTGAACATAATACTAAAGCACCTCAAACACATGAACCTAACCTACTCATGAAATACCGTCGTTGGCCGTGTGATAAATAATGGTTTTAATAAGCAGGTTATAGTTAAGTAATATGGTGGTCAAAAATAGATAAGTTTAATGAGAAGCGAAATGTATAAGTAAGTACCTAGAAGTTAAAAGTACAGAATAGTTAATATATTACATTAGGATAATGACGGATAAAGTTATGTGGAGTTGCTACAATATAACGTTTAATAAACCTTAAAACTAGAAGGAACGTGTTAAGTCGAGACGTCGATGATATTTCCTACAAGGCAGGAACGGGAAGGCAATATCTGGCTTCTTACCAAACGTTGGTAATGTAAATCTCAATCTAAAAGATGCGAGAGCATTGCAGGTGTAAAATAGCTGATTGCAAGCAAACATAAAGCCACAGGACCTCATAAGACTACCATGCATAAGTCATATATGTATTGGCAACTATGTCGAAGGCCGAGTCTCACGAGAACCGATTCCGATGCTGGCCCATGGGCGCGTCAAGCTAACCACTCGGGCATGTCCCTACCTAACACGAGCAAACGGAATATCCTCGTATCAGAGACTATAATAGATATGTGACAATAGCGCCTGACATGACAGTATGTATTGGCAACTATGTCGAAAGCCGAGTCTCACGAGGACCGATTCCGATGCTGGCCCCTGGGCGCGTCAGCTAACCACTCGGGCATGTCCCTACTTAACACGAGCAAACGAAATAGCCTCGTATCAGAGACTATTTAATAGATTGTGACAATAGCGCCTGACGAATGAACAGTATACATGGCAGTAGTAAGAGCGTAGCCCATAATATTACGAGACCAGCCATTTTACATTGCATTAAGCAAAGGTGATGAACAACTGTAAGCTAAATTAGAAGCCAGTTGGATTAGGTATATGATGATGACGATGACGACGCTGCTGTTGCTGATGTTCATATGTTAACCGATTCCGGCCACAGCGACTATGTATTAGATTACGCATACACCATAATCGATGGAATTAAAACTTCACGTTGTACCCAAATATGTACAATACACTGTACTATGCAAACAAGACTAGCTGTTGCTATTCAGGTTTAGAGTCCAAATCGAATCGTACAGTCATCCCCAATATAGTATACCCATCAGTCTTAATATCATTGCTGAGCCATGCAGCCGCAAAAACTCAGCATTGACCAGATTCTTGCGTCGGCAAGGAGTTTCCTCAAGTCATCAATAGCCTGTACCATTGTATAGCTTTCACACCTCATCTCGCCCATATAATAGAGTGTATAATAGGTAAATATATATTGGGGTCTTTGATGATTAAATTTAAGCTGACTACGGCACAGACATCTCGCTCTCCCGGGCCTAAAGGTGTCTTAAATGATACAATGATCACGCAAGCAGCCCAAGGCACACCGGTACCTGGCCAAGACTGCAGCCCTTTTCAAAGCCCGTCTTGCAGATTAGAGCTAAAGATGCAGTCGGGCGTCGGAATCCGATAAGACTGTCCCTAATCGCCTTCATGAGCGCAGTTCATCGATCTGGAATAAATCCATAGCTTCGCAATTAGTTATGAGGTATATTTGGGTACTACATGTACTACCAAAACCTTCCGTAGCTGGAACACACCACACAGAATCGTAATAAAAACGATTGGCAGTCCAGTTAGAGATATAATGCCATTACTGAAATGATCAGCATTAATAATCGCCACTGTGACCAAATCCGATCAACTACAAATGATAAATATATGTATATGTTGGTATATATAATATGTATGACATATTGGAGTAGTACCTAATCGTAAATACTATAAAGAAATATATCTCGGGTGAGCCTACGCCGTAATGACGTCATATTTATGACGAACTGTACTAATCTAAGTTCCAATAAAAAGTAATAAGTAAGCAAGTCGCTTGATCTCATTTGTACGTGAAATAACTAAGCTAGATCACACAGCACAACGATAGCATTTCGACCTACCAGTAAGGTACCAATATTTATGCCATTTAAACGCAATGAGAATATTAAACAGGTGCCATAGCTCACGCAGTCGGAAAGCTTTGCGAAACTTAGAAAACCATTTAAGGATCTCTTCATCAGCGTTCATACAGGTGTATGCTTCATAGCCGCTATTCAGGAACAGTTTCCAGGTGGTCCAAACGTCTCCACAGCAGCCAACTCGAGCGATGTCAGCACCCTTTCCGTGTCTTCGCCCGACAGTAGTAACGAAGCCCTTTGGCAGCACGTGGTGGTGATACTCGCAGAGTTGCCGATGGATGCCATGTTGCTGTCGACGGTGTGACGGCGATGATGAAGTCTCTTCTGAATACCCGTGGAACAGTACCACATCAGACGCAATATATCCTTTTCTTGTTAAGGATTGATTTTCACAAAGCCCTCCAAGCGCATAAACCATGTCAGTAAGGCATTATTTCGTAGATATGCTATTATGAATGGAATATTTAAAAACTATAAGAAATACTAATACAGAGATGAAACTTATACCCTTTCATAACAATTGTGTGCATTACGTACCTACACATTGAAGTAAAAGCGTAAGATATAAATATCATGACCTCATACGGTAATCTACGTGCAATTTAATTGATACACAAACACGAACGCAGACGTAAAACAGTACCTAATATAGTAATCTACACAACAGAGTAACCTCATATATGTTATTTAACTAACAACGAATGTAGGTCCATGACCCTATCATTAATTAATACTACATAATTGATGCATGAAATAGTAATGAAATCAAGAAGGGATTTCAAAGGTCATTAAACATTATTTATTATTTAAAATATAAAACCCTGAAAGCAGTGACTCGTCAAACTCATATTTAACCAGCTTGTATGAATAGCACTCGCGTGAAAACCTCAGTAAATACTCAATAATTAACAATACCATCACCATTATCTTAAATTAGCATGCACAATAGAATAGGTAGAATAAAACACTGTTTCTTTATTAAATCAGGTAGTTGTACGCCCTCGTGGTCACCGATGAATAATCATGTTGGCAAATATTGGTTGCTTGAATATTTCACCAATTACATACGCAACTAAGCGCGGTTACAACTAGGGATAATAGAAACTTGTAGGACAAAGCAAAGCTTAATGAATTAACTATTCATGCATGATTTATATCAAGGCAAGTTGTTTTTAAACCCAGCAATCTAAATACAAAAGCTAAACGCCAACGTATGTTTCTATGAATTTGTCATATAACCATTAAGGGATAATCATCACTAAGCAATTACATTGTTAACATCGTTTGAACTTTGTAACGGACACTCTAATGTTAATGTATGTAGCAAGGTATTAGAGACACACGCGGAGCACTGTAAACTATCACCAATATTTGCCACATAAAGTTAAAACATTTACCGACGAGAATCTGTGGAAATAAAATGTTAAACACACACAAAATCCTAGTACATCCTAAAACAATCTAACCCTACGTAAAACCTATCTTTGCAAATACACTGGAAACGACTCACAGGATCTGACTCTCGATGTTCTTCCGTCGGCAAGTCCCCAAAAAGTCCTCAAAAATGTTCTGCCAAGCCCTTATAAAACCTCCTCCTCCTTGACAACTCCTAACCCCCCCTTCACAACGGGAAGGCCATTGATTGGTCGAGCCCCAATTCTCGTTTCCTATTGGTTTAAAACAATATTCTGTAGTACAATGTTTTTCCTACTCAACAAAAGATGTCTCTTTCACGTCCAACCCATTCAAACACGACTGAATTAAAACGTCGCCTATTTCACCCGATTACCTAGTTTTTAATATCTTCTAAATTTTGTAGGGTAGTTAGGTTTCGTACCTTCATTTAATTCATCTACTCGCCCTCAGATGTCACTTAACTTGAACTACGCTACAAATTATAACCCGTCCAATATTAGTTGGCAATTTAGACAGTCAAGTGCACAGACACGGTAGTGATTCTTGTCGTGGTCAGTTAACCTGTTCCCTATTCATTGATACCGGCCAGCTGTCTAACCTAACACGTAGTTTAGCTAGTTGTTAATAGATGTCGCTAACACGCCCAGTATACAAATAGATTACCCGACAAACGTCAATCAATTGCCTGTCAATATTACCGTTTGCATCTAGTAAACTGCTACTTCTTAAAACGATCGAATAATATTCAATAATTTAAATATTCCGTCCCTAAATGTTAACTAGCGCCATTTATAAAGAAATAAACTTGAATGTAATAATTGTATTTTAATTACTTGAACTTAATGATAACGCCCTCTAACCAAGTATCATGAAAAGTTCAATCAACAATGAAGTTCAATAAGCTTTTAACTAAATTCGTCCTTAAGAACACTGTTGATGGATGTCAGTTCTGTCACACTAGGCATTCAATTTCAATTCCATTTCAAACGGTGCGAGCAAAGAGCCCAACTTCATCAATAATGCATGCTTCATCAACTACATTAACTGTTATTGCCTTTCATGTTTTCGTTTAAAAGGTATCGATCTAGCCTAGTTATAAACGATATTGAATATATCGCCTAAAACGCCTTACATCATTCGTGAGTGCCGAGCGTTTCCTAAACGCCAGCTCCGGCTTACTCTTCGGCTTAAATGATCTCTAACAAAGATGATGATACAAAAAAAAGCAAAGCAACAAAGATGAAGCTCGGGACAGAAGAAGTCATTCATTGCTTCGGACCTATTTTCTTTCTGGAATGTATATTCGGAATATATCGATTCAGAGTTTCGGAAGCAACTCTTGTGGTCACAGGCAACTTGATGAAACTATTCGGATTACTTATTACAGTTTCAATTACCGCTTGTTTTGCCTGTTTCTACGACATATCACGAGCCCTATCCTATGAAGTACCATTAATAGATACCTTGGAAGATTTTCCAGCGATGGTGATCCTCATTCAATACGTCACGTCTGCTGTAATGACGTCATGTTTGTTGAGTCAGGCAAACATTCGGATCATGACTTCGCTCGCGAATATCGACGCAAGTCTTCGCCTCAACTCAAGCGAAGATTTTTATAGAAAATCAAGAAGATATTCAGTTTGTGCACTCGGTACTGTGCTATTCATTCACGTAATTTCCAGCTCATGTGATTTTTTTCTACAAAAAGACGTCCGCGGTAGTTATATCGCTGCTATTATTAATTATATACTAAATTACGTGCAAGACCTTGAGATATTAATTTTCTTCTTAATGATAAGCATGTTAAACTGGAGACTGAAGGTCATAAATAATAATCTACTCAAGATGATTCGTCACGAAGGTAACAAAGACAAGATTTCAGTTTATACGGTCGGGCAGAAAAACTCAAAGGCCAAAAAGCAGGTCGGTTTCCATGGTATCGTTCCTGTTACTACCCTGCGGGACTTATCCTTGGCTTACGACATCATCGGTGAAGCTTGTCATCTGATCAACAACGTCTACAACTATCAAATCTTCATGACTCTTATATCAGCGTTCGTCTACATTGTGCTTACTCTGTGGACATCGCTGTATTACTATCGTACTCAAGTATTAGCTGGTAATTTGATATCTATTATACTGTGGTGTTGTAGCGAGATGTTGACTGTGGCTGCGATGGCATTTGTGTGCGAGATGTTGCTGTCGACACGCAACGTGACGAGGGAGCTGGTGAACGAGCTGGTGATGCAGTACTCGTTGCCTCGAGCGGCGCGTGCGCAGGCCAAGGCGTTCATGCGGCTGATCGACGCCTGGCCGCTCCGGGTCTACGTCTACGACATGTTCACTGTCGACATCACGCTCATGCTCAAGTTCATAAGCGTATCTACCACTTATTTGATTGTAATCATACAAATTTCTCATTTCGTGTAAATATGCTACTACGCTAACTAAAAATTGTGTGTTAATTATTTTATCTACATGGTTTAGTGGGTACTGGGTAGGTATACAGAAGTAGATTTGTCACTTTAATTAATTACAATGTACGTTCTTCAGAACTTCGTGTACCTAGCTTGTTGGAGTTTCCATTATTGATTGAAGGAGAAGTATATTTGATATGAGTTAAGTAATTGATAGCGATGCCACTTAAAAAACTATATCATTCAATATTTCGAGACCATTGATGCTCAACGCAGAGGAGCTGTCAGGAAAAATACTTGTATTGAAAATACGATCGGACTATGATTATTGAACACAGTATTGAATCCAAATGCCAGAGAAACGAAAAGAACAAAGATGACCATGAAACCAAGCCTGAAACACATGGTTTACTTTCCTCGCTAAGGCCAATATTTGTGTTCGAGCAGATATTTGGTATATTCAGATTCCGAATCAGGAATAAATAAGAGGTTGCTACCGACTGACTGGAAAATTAAATGCCTTGGACTATGCTTGGCGATGATTTACGTAAGTATATATGTTTCATATATTTTCCAATATGCCCCCCGGCAGGAACGAACACACAAGCTGCATTCCTCATAACTGTGCAATACTTTTGCACCCTAGTGGCTGTACCTAATTGTTTACATTGTGGCACTATCGATCCATTTGTTGGTGAGAATTTCTGTGAATGTTCATATCATCGCATGTTTTGCGGATATGGATTCAAAATTGCACCTCAATGTAAATAAAAACTTTTATAAGACTGCGAGAAATTATAATTTCTGCGTCATATTTGGAATATTTCTCACAAATATGTTATTCCTCGTATGGTACGCTGCAACACTTGGGAGTGACACTATATATATATTTTTTTTGTTATAAATAGCATGTACCTAATGCAAGATGTTGAATTAGCGATTGTTTGTGTCATGATATACATGCTTAAAATCAGGCTAGCTATGCTCAATTGCTACCTCCGTGGACTGTCAGAGATGAAGAAAACTTCATGTTGGTCAGTACGATTAGATTAAATAAAGTCAAGACAAAACGACAATTTGAGGCGCAATACTTCACCTCACCGAAGCTGCACGAACTAGTCGCTAGCCTACGACATTATTGGAGAAACCTGCTGCCTGATTAACAGCCTCTTCAACTTTCAAATCTTCATGGCATTGATATCAACTTTCAGTTATGTACTTATTTCTCTGTGGATATTTATTTATGCGGTCAAGAATGGAATGATCATCAATGAGGTAATATCGTCGGTTCTATGGTGCGTTACCAAGTTGTCTTACGTGATGGCATTGTCTCTTGTATGCCAAAGTTTGTTGTCGACCCGCAAGGAGACGAGGGAGCTAGTGAATGAGTCGGTGATGGACTGCGAGATGTCCGCGTCGGCGCGCGCGCAGGCCAAGGCGTTCATGTGCGGCTGATCGACGCCTGGCAGCTGCGGGTCTACGTCTGCGACATGTTCACTGTCGATATCACGCTCATGCCCTACTTCATAAGCGTCTCCACTACAAACTTAATTATTATTACGCAAATATCACACTTCGTTTGAATCGGAAACATTTGTATTTGCACGCTAAATTGATTTTACGCACCACGATTTGGACAACCACTGGTATTTTAGTGTTCGATTAAAATGTTGATGAAGCGTGATTGTTAGTTTTATTTATTTCTTTGATTAAGGCTCCAGTCACATAGTTATAATTGATTTGTATCATAACATAACCGTCGCATGCATGCGTAGGCACGGAGGTAATCAAAAAGCTTTGGAACTAAAACTGCGTAATAACGCTACATATTACTTTATTTTATGAATAATTAATCAATCATTTTAATCATTTATTACGAGTATCGATTTAAGCTAGCCACAATTCTAAATACGCTATTGAGGAACTGTCAAAAATCAAATCTTAGGATGCGACGATACATAGAGGCTAAGGGCATTACAAGTAATACCTAAGTAGCTGTCAAACATGGAGGTGTTGAATATATCAAAACACAGCGCTGGTGGGTTGGATACTCACCGTAAACTTATTTGAAGGGGCTCCTAGCTGCCATTGACCTCTGTGTCCATTGTTTCGTTTTTGTTATGGATTATCGCATTAAAAACAACGAGGTTTACCGAAATATAGAATCCCATATTTAGGTAGTACAAAACTCACAGTTTTCGAAATATATAAACTTTGTCAATTTTGGGCTATAAACCTTTAGACGTAACTTTTGTGAAAATGAGTGAAAAATATAAATCTCTCGTGCATTGTTAGAGACGTCAATAAGGAACAGTTATATGTAGATTTCACATGAAAAAGTTACGTATCATATGAATAAGTTAAGAACATACTTAAGTAGGTATATCGAAATATAGGTACCTTTTCTGAATCATTTAAAAAAACTTTTTTTTTTCGAAATTCTCTTCGTGTAAAAATAGTTAACAAACCTATACCCAAACTAGACCTTATTGGGATTAGACCGATTTCCTCACGAAGTTTTCCTTCATCTAAAAGCCAACGGTAAATATTCCGTACATTAAGTTCCGAAAAACTCATTGGTAGCCGCGCATGCCTGAACCACTGGGCTACCGTATCTTCTAAGTGACTATATTATGTAACTGGATTATCTTTTGTAATAATTATGAATACCAAAGTATTCATCACTAAAATATTGACTTTAACTTATTTGAAGTTAAAAATTCATGATTCATGGTTATACTAATAATTATATTGTGTAACAGGTCACCCATAAGTGACATTTAATGCGTGAGTTTAACCGTATAATTATTAGTATAACTTTGAACTGGATTAATCTACATAATACATAATTATACTGAGGACGCCCGACTAACTAGTAGACCTTGTAGGAAGAAATAACATACTGTACGAGTAGATTCGTCGCTATGGTGATCAAAGACTAACAAAAAGCAAAAAGGCACAAGAATAACAATAAAAAAACCTTGTGAAAACATATTAGGAATATTTAGATTCCCACTGACCACCCACCACTTCCAACTTTGGCCTTGTCATGTATCAATGAAACGCTTTGGAGTTGGCATAGTCATTGTTCCTTATTTTTACGTATGTTTTGAAGTCCCACATCAGGCACACTCAACTCTATAGAAGAGTATCATGATCTTATATCAGCCCTGCCACTTGGATAAAGGTACAGACAGTAAGTAATGCGCTTGTGACTCATCTGGACCTTATATCATAATTATATTAAAAATAACATACATCGGTGCACAGAGTTTATTTTAAACAACTTCTCCACTTTAAACCATACCACATCTGTAAAATGTATGTCACCGTAAAATTGTTATACCTGTTTGTTTTAAATCTACCTAAGTACAGTACGATTACTGTTAGTTAACCACTGACAGATAGTTTGCCTTCATTTAATTTTCAACTTTAATGTCACACAAATTAAGTAGTTATTTCTAAATCGGTAGACGTGGGTAACAGTATCCTAAAAATTGCTTTATTTGTATGACATTAAAGTTGAAAATTAAATGAAGGCAAACTATTTATCTGTCAGTGGTTAACTAGCTGTAATCGTACTGTAGTGAGATTTAGGTTAGGTTAGTTTATAATTTAAAGTTAGAATATTACTAATAATTACACGGTTCGACTCACGTATTAAATATCACTACGGGCGACATGTTTCACCATATAATTATTAGTATAACCCTAATCATGAATTATTTCATGATGACTCACGAAAATTTAACTTCAAATAAGTTAATGAGGTAGGCACAGTGAAATATCAACCCGTAGTGATACGGGCAACATGTCTCGAACTCTTCATAATTTTACGGTGACATATACAAGCCACACTTGGAATTCTTAATCTTAGTGTGTTAAACAAAGTGCGATATTTGTAGGATAACAATCAAGTACGTGGTGGAAAGGCTAATAAACTTTAATATGAGAGTAATATCGATGGAGACCATGTCGTAGACGTAGACCCGCAGCGGCCAGGCGTCGATCAGCCGGATGAACGCCTTGGCCTGCGCGCGTGCATCGTTCGGCAACTCGTAGTCCATCACCAACTCGTTCACTAGCGCCTTCGTACGCCCTCGACTCGACAACAAATCTTCGCACACAAAAGCCATCAAAGCTATGCTTGATATTTCGCAAATACACCACAAAAACTCGGTCACCAACAAATCCGGGATTATTTGAGTACGTATGCCATATATTACAGACCAAATTGTTATAATAATGTAAAGGAAACCTGATATTAAACTGAAACAGATTTGGAATTTGAAACCATTGTTGATCATGGTGCAGAGCTCACCGACGGTATTGTATATAAATGAAAGCTCGCGCAATGAAGTCGGTGTGTTGTTTGTTGTATTTTGGAAATTGGTTTTAGGTTCGGACTGTCCTTTCGATTGACAATATGCAGAAGATTTTTATTAATAATATCCACTCTGCGCTTGACCATGAGTATCATCATAGAAAACACTAGGGTATCGAGAGTATGCGCAAGATACGTTACGTTGTCAATAAGCATTGAAGTCAATCGAATACCATTACGGAAGTAATCATATAAACTAAAAGAGCTGTTTGCAATGAAAATAGCAGCAAGCATTATAATATTATGGGTTCTAGCCGTTACATAAAAGTTATTGTTCAAAGTAGTAACTAGTGTTGAATCAATTTTAGCAAAACACTCAATGATATCCATGTTTGTTTTTCTTTGAACAACTGTAGTGACAATTACTGAAGCACTGTACTGAAGTAAAACAATTAAGTTAGGCAAGTTATCTACGATCTGATACAATTCAGGACCATTGAATGACATTCTCAAGTAGTAACCATTAGTAAACAACAAAATATTAAACATAATGATCAACGATATACCAAACAAAATCATGATTGCGTTGGTTTGTTGAATCGTATTTTTTGTAAACTGGATTCTAAATTTTCCGAGCACATTTTCAACCATAAGAATCGGTCGGAGTGATCCAATAATTCTTCTAATCACAAGTTGCTGATCAGCTCTTCTTTTATTATTTTCTCTCGTCATTTTATACGAAATGAATAGCGACCAATATCTGCTAATGTTTTGAATACATTTAACACCTCTTCTATTCATGGCGATGCACGATGTCCATCGAACACTTCATGTCATTACTTAATCAGGTAATTGCTAACTAAACAGAAATGACAAATGACAAACGTTGATTGACCGTTACCACCAATATACAAAATAGTACTACCATAATGCGACATTTATTAATTTTTCAGTGAGCACGAAATATGTAAAAATGTCTAATGCCACTTAGGAATAAGTTGTAATTTGTTTATAAAAAACTTGATTAAGGGATTACCTAACTACTGATATATCTAATATAGGTATTCACACGGATAGTAGACCTACTTTCTTTGCCTATATGATTTGAGCTATATGATGTGGTGGTCATCTTTGTAAAATAGGACGCTGTGACGAAATTATGAAGCATATTTCGCGGACTTACTGAGTCATATATCAATATAAATATCTACCTACTCTCGAGATTTTCTTTACAGGAATTTTGTCCCCGGTAGCTAGGCAAACACGACATATAGGGTCCGGCGTCCTAGGCACACACTCACGGACCCGGACGACGAAATCACAGCGTCCATCGAAAGATGGAACGCTGCGCTTTCGGCGTCCAACACATCGCGTACACTTCAGCGTTCCCGCCGGCGGGGACGTCCACCGCGAGTCAACACAGACACATACAGTCCGCTTTCGTCCCGGTACCGCCGCATACCGGGTAGAGTCAGTCCGACGCAAGTCGGGCCTAGCTGAGTTTCTTGCTGGACTCTTCTCAGCTAGGCTAGGTTTTAGCGAACCAGCGATAAAACTCCCAGTAGTTCGATACCACTCACACCCCAGATTCGGTTGATACCGTTCAACCAATCTCACTGGAGCGCAAACTCTTAGAGTATTCCAGTGTACAAACTTCCCCGCGTGGTCGTGCCAGAGGCTTCCCCTGGATTTTCCCCAGGCCACCCTCCAACCACGCAGTTCGACGGCTATATTGGGTCCGTCCTATTATAGCAACAGTCAGGTTCAAAAAAAAAAAAAAAAAAAAAACGACATATAGGACCAGTTATCCTAGGACTTCCGTCTTTCAACATTTTAAAACTATAGCTCTAGCTTATATTCTAAATCGTATGAAAAACATTGCACGTAAAAAGTTAACTAGCAGAATAAATTCATTTAATAAAACGATTGAAGCTGAATGTATCGAGTATACTATTATGTAATTTAAACATGTTTTGGGCCCTTTAAAGAGATGAGAAGATTAAAACATTAATTTGTCAAATTATAATCTAATACATATTCTATATCCTAAAAGCTATATAACAAAGTTTAACTTTACCAGAAGAATTGCGATCTAAATACCTGTCATAAGGACCATTCAGCAGACCAATGAATTGAAACCCAGTTGAGTACTTTCTAATCATTGTATACACAGGTACCTTCCTAATACAAAAAAGTCTCTTTTGTCTTGCTTCTTTCTTTGAACAGTTACCGTGTATTTTGTTATCTTGTTTAATTGGTTGTCTATTGTTTGCCCGACATTCACATACTATAATAATCATTTGCCCGAACTTCGCTTGCCCGAATTTCATTTGCCCGAATGTTTCGTTTACCATAATAGTTAATTAACATACTCTTGTTTACCCGAATATTGGATGTCATAATGATACGAATGCCATACGTATTGTTTTCCAGATTATTGTTTGCAATAATATTATTTAATAGAATATTTAAACGCCATACTAAACATGCATTCGGATTCATCTTTGTTAATTTGTTAGTTTTTCCGCTATATTATAAAAAAAATAACCTCGAAGACGAAAGCGGGAGCAAAGCCCCCCGCTTCCGTCTTCTAACCTATCCGCGATCCGAGTCGGTTTTGCCACTAAGCCCCTGTTCCCTACTGCCTATGATACACCACTATCTTGGCATTGGGTAATCTCAGAGAAAAGTTTATTTTTACTTAGTGGCAAAACCGACCCGGATCGCAGATAGGTTCGAGGTATTTTTTTTTTCATTTTAAACACTGCAATACGTACCCACATTATTACATATGAATAATATGGATGTTGAGATGTATGGCAAATGACATTATGGCATGTGATAGTTATGGATTACAATGATTATGGAAAATGAGATTATTGATATTGATATTATGGAAAACAAAGATTCTGGCATATAATTAATATGGTAAACAATGAGTATGGCATACAAAATTATAGAAAACAACTTTATGGCAGTTGAATATTATGGCAGATAAAATTCGGGCAAATGAAATTCTGGCAAGCAAGAGTATACCTGTTTAATTGTAATCACAAAGCAGATTAATAATCTATACATTTGTGTAACGAAACGATAAATACATATTTTGAACACCAAGCCACTGTTACCTTACATTACCTACATTAAGTGAGACATCTGGATTAAGATGATTAAATAAGTCGTTATGACGCTTATGAGCTTTAAAATTAGAGTAATGTCGACGGGGAACATGTCGTAGACGTAGATCCGCAGCGGCCAGGCGTCGATCAGCCGCATGAACGCCTTAGCGCGCACACGTGTGCGCACGGGCAGCTCATAGTCCATCACCAACTCGTTCACACTGCGTTTAGTATCCTTACGAGTGGACAACAAACTCTCACATGCCAATGACATGATTAATACGAAGCACAGGTGTGAAATACACCACATAACTATTACTACTAACCCGTAGCCTACATTTTGTATGTGCAGTGAGCTTAACATCGTCCACATCGTAATGATAATCGTCCCGATCGTTGTAACGAGACACGTGAACAGCTCCACATTGAATACCTGGTTGATGACCTTGCATGCTTTCCCAATATTGTCGTAAGCCAAAGATAACTCTCGCAGACTAGAGAAAGTGACATGATTGAAGTTGTCCGATTGCATGTTTATATTTCTAGTGCAATTGTATGCGGCATTTTTTACAAAAAGACTGCGGTCTTTGAAGGGAGACAAATTTTCCAACAATTTATTGATGACCGCCAGCCTGCTATTGAGAAATTTGATCATTAGACTGAAATATAAAACATCGAACTCTTGAATTAAATATAGCGAAGTCACCCACATAAACCCAATTATTGAAAGATTTGAAGTGTAAAAGAGAAGAGAATACCAGAGGGTCAGTAACATGTTGTATAAGAAAACAAAGGCCAGAGACAAAATTATTCCTTTACGCATTTTTTTGTGCCTGTCACCGTTAAAAGTTAACCTAAGTTTTATATCGAGATCTGTTAATAAAGATATAATGCTGACATTGGCTTCGCTGTATAGGAAATTATTAAATGTTACAGTCAATAAGTAACTTACAAAAACTGAGACTACAGGTGTCAATGTTATAACAATAGAAACTGAAAAAGGATCAACAGATGCAAGACAGAATTGGTAAATATAAACGAGGAATATGGTGATGTGACATATCATTATAATGGTGGATAGAAGAACCATGAGCCCATTAATCATCTGCAGTTCATTGTTTGTAACGCGGAAACGAAATATTCCAAATATTGACCCGAACTTGATCACCGGGCCAAAAGCATGCACAATATCCTTAAACTGGGAATTCACTGATTGTGTTCTGCTCCTTATTTGTTTTTCTATGGTAGACATGTTCAAAAAAATGTTTATAATGCACGTGACAGTCAAATGGTATTATAATAAGCAATAACTGAATACAAATCTATCAACATCAAGCTGTTTCGTTGCCTAATGGGGGCGAGCGCCCATTTGATAAATAAACTATTTATTTGAAAGGCTCGCTTTATATTTTATACCAATAATATTAATGAACAAACGACGTTAACTTTATGTGGGTTCCTTCTTCTGTTGAAAGTTTGAGTCCATCGTTGTAGATAGGTACGGATAACGCTTGCGTACGGAAGGATGGAGGGAGGAGACGAGCGCGATTTGCTCCTGCAATCGCAATTGTAAGGCCGGTGAGAATAAGTTGGTTCCATTTACGTGGGGCATACTGAAAGTTTCTAGAACTGTCCACTTACAACAAGAAAAAAATAAAAAATATATAAGATTTTGAAAATAGAACATGAAAACGAATTGCGAACATTTTACTTTTTAATTTGCGAGAGTGTCATTTGTTTTTTCAATGTAGCGTCCTTGAGAGAATTGTGTGTTGGTGTAGCAATGAATTTAAAATGTCGAGAAAATTTTTACTCAATAATTTTTCACGACTTTCACTGAGGCAACAAGAGAGTTGCCAGAGACATAAGTTGGCATTTGGTGATGAAGCCCCATCTCGCAGCTCTGTCTGTGTATGAATGGTTTGGAGAATTTAAAAGTGGACGAGATCATCTCCATGACGATGTACGTGAAGGTCGGCCGGCGACTGCGGTTACGGAATCTAATATCAATACTGTACGACTACTAATTGAAAGTGACAAGAATTACTTGCCAGCAAATTCGTGATTTATTGGGCATTGGAATGAGCCAATTATAATAGTATTTTATGCAACTGTTGTATAAGTAGGGTCTTAAAACGCGAGTGTCGTGAGTTGCGATGCGAGCCCTGGCGAGCATCGCAATTAAAGACGCCACGAGCGTTTTAAGACCAAGTTATACACCGTTGCATACAATATTTTTTCTACGACTATTTTAAATAAATAGCATAATTTGACTTTTCAGGCAGTAAGTTTTCCGTTAGTTCTATTACTATACTCACGCAATTTCATCAGCGGTGCAGTTATTTTCTTCTTCGTCCATTTTAAAAGGAACGTACACATTTTTCTTCACTTCACAAACACGAATCAAATCTTAAGAAGTTATTAATAACGAATAATCATATTTGTCATATTTCGTCTTTTAATTTTGAACTGGAACTTTGGTGGGAAATTGGAAACATGACACATTGACACCTCTTGTTTATGGTCTGTTTTGTTCTTAATTCAACTTGCCAGTACTGTCATATTAAGACCAAGGTTTTTCTTAAGTTGGCAGCAATGCATTTAGTACAATAATTTATTTGAAGTAAATACATTCAGTGGTTTGTTAAGTTGGTAGTACCTAATGTATTTTATGTTTCGGCATGGCCCTCTAGATTAGTCGCGTCGCGGCCTACTCGATCGTGTCTAGTAGGCCGTGGCACAATGTAGCACTACCCAGGTTTAGAAGCGTATGGCTGCTAAGCGTATCGTTTTGGCGACAAAACAGCACGGTTGTGCCGTACTGTTATGGGGAATAGAGTATAGACTTTTCTGCAGACTTATTCTGTATGTCTTTATATTAGTGTTCGGGACTATGTAAATGACAGATAAAAGTACAGGAGTAGAAAAACAATTTTACATGTGCCTCTGAAGGTCCGGAAGCTTTGTACTCGATGAATACCGCATGATTTAACAGAAGACCAGAAACGACTGCGTGTAGAGTGGTGCCGTAAAATGATTAAAAAAATATGATGGAGGACAGTCATTAGCTGTTTATAATATCGTGATAGGTGACGAAACAGTGAGACAGTTGTATTTTAAATTGCATTCTTAGGGTTCATAAAACTCTTTTTTTAAACCAGATGATCGTATACTAAAAAAACGAAATACCCATGCGGTAATTGTTCAACCTCGCATTGATAGGACTACTTTTGTGGAAAAGCAATTTAGGGCGGCATCTACCTATTTATATAACTAGAGTAGAGACAGAGACCAGCGGCGGCGTCGAAACGCCGCTAGAATACGGAAATTCCGCCTCCATTTTGCCTCTTACAGGAACTCCAAAAACATGTATAAAAATGTCTTAAAATCGACAGTTCCTTTCCACTGTCACATTATGCCCGACCAAAACAAAGCCTGATAGTATACTGCTAGCTGAGTCATCGAGACACCGTGCGACTGCGGAAGGAGGAGGGTTATTAAATATGTCGTTAAACAAGTCGAAAAAATATGTATTTTTACATGCCTTATTTTTAACCCTCTAAACATGTGATGCTCCCTGGCAGAATTACCTAAGTGCTCAGGAATTAAGATATATTAGAAACATACACTTACATATTTATTTTATATCACATTTAGTCGATCTTTTATACCCACATTTATGCTAAAAGTGGCGCTGGAACATACGTTTAATGTGCTCTACCTAGCCTACCCCTTTTGGGAATAAAGGCGTGAATGTATGTATGTATGTATGTACATTTACATAGGTACATTAAATCTATAAAATTCTATAACCATTTTATCAATAGAACCGCCGCTGTAAATCTTGTCGCAATGTGGTTCTGCTGGGCAGCATCTTATTAGAAGAACTACGATGATATTTTTATAACGGCACACTGTATGAGCACATACTCGTAATACCTATATGACATATGCTGGCCAAGAGCAAACCGAGTCGCAATAAATAGTACATAACGTACGTAGGGCCATAAATATGCGATCTGGGGCTTTACGAATTACCGCCCGTGGTGAGTACAAAATTTTACGTCTTCATCTGGCCACAATGCGACTTTTGCCCATTCTACTTGACGTCTTACATACATTTCTGCGTCTCTTATTGACTTCTGGTATGAGATATTCTAAGTTGAATGCGGGATTTCCACAGTATTGGCCCGTCATGAACTACATATATTAAGTTTATATAAAAACAATGATAATTGGACTTGGTCCCTGATATTATTTGGATAGCGCCTACATTGGCCGACATATCTATACATAACTTATTAATGTGATATGAGAATTGAATGAGATATTAAGCTGAAAGCTTTACAAGATTGGCAAAGTGGCTCTACTTAGAGTTAAGTTTTACAATTTAGTATGGAATAATTATAACCAATTAGAACAATGTTGCTAAAAATGATCGCGCTTGACATGTTGGTCGTAGTTATGGGCGTGCCTATTTGATATACTCGATTTACGTGAATTTAGCTTTGCCAGTCTGGCTGATGTACTCAATCTGATCACATTAATTATTTCTTATATGCTTTTATATACTTTGTCTGACACAATTATACAATGTTAGGGGATTCTACCTGCCTACTTTAATACAGTTTTTAAGTGAAATGGGGTACTATATGGGATCATTATTTATTTACTTATACAATCTATGCGGTGCTTATATATTACGTTTCTTCGCTTGCAGTCTTGATTGTCTTTGTTCGTTTCTGTCGTTCACAAAACGTATTATTAATATAATATCTGGTCTCAATTACAAAAATCCAGAAATTTTCAGTATGACCTATGTACCTTGGATAAACAGGATCCCCCCCCCCCTCCCCCCTATTCTCCGAAGTTATCCAAGCGAAAAATTTGAAATCATTACTTGTGATTAAGATAAACATAAATATTACTGGAAAAGTATAACTTTTTCTGTGTCTAGCGTATTTATTGTTTTATTTTCAAAACAATTTCTTAGGTAAGTGTGCAATTTAATCAACTTTATAAGTATGTTTTTGTTTTGAAATTCCTATAAAACCATAATAGAAGTACTCTCTTCCAAAAAAAAAAAATATTAGGGATTGGTTCACGGTGCCCTCGCACGTTAGTACCAAATGGTGCCAATAGATGGCGCTTGACCCCATTCCTACTTCGCACTGTTAAGATTTTTCTAAAATTAATTGGGTTGGGACGGATAATATACAGGGTGTCCCAGAATTTGACGTCAAGCCGTAAACGGATGAAGTCATAACAGTTATCATATACATACAAAAAAAAATCCAACTCATGTTCTTTAAAAATTATGGTCACTTTAAAAATTCACTAAAAAATCCACACCCTGTAATGGTTCTTTAACTCTTGTTACTACAAATTGCATAGTTTATTTATTTTTTATTATTATTATGTAATCTTGAATAATGCTTCTGTAGATTTTTGCCTAAAATTTAAAGCCAAATGCTCCTACTTGGAAGAAAATTACACTTTTTCAAAACCCAATTATTTAAATTTACTGTTTCGCCCAACTTTAACTGACTGTACTGAAAAAAAAAGTACTACGATAGTTTGGCAAGTAACGTTAAAAAGTGGCGCATTCGATAAGGATTCCAAAATTGTATTACACTTGCTAGATTACCTTTTAATTAATTGGTAATTATTTTTTTTGTAAATAACCCCAGTTTTTCACAAAATGTCCATACTTCCTTAAAATGACTTTAGCTTACCTAAATCTTTGCTCAACGCCGTTTCTTAGTTTGATAGAGATGGGAAGAGTCATTTTACGAAAGAAAAAGTGTAATTTTCTTCCAAGTAGGAGCAGTTAGCTTTAAATTTTAGGCAAAAATCTACAGAAGCATTATTCAAGATTACATAATAATAATAAAAAATAAATAAACTATGCAATTTGTAGTAACAAGAGTTAAAGAACCATTACAGGGAGTGGATTTTTTAGTGAATTTTTAAAGTGACCATAATTTTTAAAGAACAAGAGTTGTTTTTTTTTTGTATTTTTATGATAACTGTTATGACTTGGTCTATCATCCGTTTACGGCTTGACGTCAAATTCTGGGACACCCTGTATGTTTCAATAACAGGTCAAAAAAGATTTTGCGATTTTTGTTGTCTTGGTAGTTCGATGGTCCTGGTCTAAAAGTTATTCGTTGTTTGAAATTGAATTCTGTTGCGTTGGGTTAAAATAAGTAATTTAACAAATATTGGGACATTTACTTTACCTTGAGTTAATTGTTAGTTTGTACCTACGGATGCCTGGGTGCGCGAGTCAGACTCGCACTTGACTGGTTTTTTTTATTTATTTTTCCCCAGTATACCTACTTACAGTTTTTTTTCTACTTTTTAGTTTGTCATACACATTATTTTGTTTGCCACCAGACTATAGATTTAATAAATTTATGTATTTAATTGATTGTATAATCACAAAAATAATAATTCTAATGTACTTAATTATTCGTTCACACAAACATATTGCGTGTAAGTATTGGATGCATTCGAGTAGGTACATAAATAAGTAGGACAACAGGTAAATGTGGTTATTAAATCGGATTTGCTACTGCGAAACATTGAGAATAATATAAACTATGCGTGACGGGTACCTACTCCAATGTGTGATGAATTATGTACAGTCGATGTAAAAAAGATGTTTACTTTTTCCCCTTACTATAATGGAATAAGGTGCAAAAGCTTAAACATCTCTTTGAGGTAGACTGTACGTTCAAATATGTACATTGAGTTAAAATCCTAAGCGAGTGCTGAAAAAACGATACGTAGGTATGATTTTAAACGCAATAATGAAATGAAAGACACAGATAAATTCACTAATTAGGTATTTATTCGGACAAAATATTGTATTTACTTCGCAGGAGTGTGTATGTACTGTATAATAATTATGAGAGTATTTAGATATATTACCCCCATGAGATACCAAGATATGAGCAATATTTATCAATTCTAACGATGCATTGCTATCTTCTTGATCCGATGTGTTGCGCGCATTCGCTCTGAATCGGCTATACACATGCAAAGCCATCATTGAAATATCACATACCAACATGATATCATTCGATACTTAGACCTCTTGTAGTCCGCACACCCCAGCGATCATTTGTCATTGGAGGTGGTTTTCACAACTTAGAATAAAAAAACTATAGGGCAGCTATGTTAGCTCCTGGGATGCCTCTGGTCGCATCACAGGTCGACAGGGCCCGATACAATGTCTCCGAGCGGCACAGTCCTGAACAGCTGGTTCACGCTAGCCATGATGGAGTTGACGCCGAAGTCGACGATCGGTTTGCCAAATTCTTCCGCTACGAGTTTCCAATTCCTGTTCATGAACTCTAGGACTAATTTACCTGTAAGAAAAAAGGTCTTGGATTAGTTTTCTTTCCCCAAATTTTGGTTACAAATGAAGACGGTTGTTATTACAGCAGACAGATTGATGCTGTAGAACTTTATTTTTAGATAAGGTTAGGCTGTTAGGTCAGATGACAACACTAATAATATGGTACCAAGCTAGTTTGAGGATGGAGACAAGAGGTGGCCATATCAACTCTAAACTACACAAGATAAAGATAAACCCATGGTGTGTTAGAATTAGGAATCCTTTCGATTGAAAAAACTGTTACAATATTATTGAAGGCAGTAAATTATCCTAGGTATTTGTGTACGATAGCGCAATAAATGAATATTGTATTTTACCACATAAATGATAGTACTTTTATACTGATAGTTAAAGCAATTCGTGCAGTTCCCTAACCATTCCAAAATATCAAAAATGCACAACTTATTCAATTTTTCACTTCTGCCGGCACTCCCGGAGTGCAACCCGTTGTTTTTATTTTAACAGATTCTTGTGCAATGAATGTAATCGGAATTTTAATAATGTTGTGCAAGATCTGAAGTCTACTTACTTATCTCAGGGCTAGCCTTGAAGAGATTCGTCAATTGGTAGTATACTCTGCCTTGAAACTTGTGATCCACCTTCAAATTTTTAACTTCTAAATATTTTTCAGAATTCTTTGTTTTAGAACCTAATTTAATCAGTGCGTCCAGTCTTATGTTTCCTGAAAAAAATACATGTTATTTTGAATTCCATTATTAATAAGCGTTTAATCTTGTCGTCTTCTCATTGCCGAGTTTTATTAGGTACTTGTATGTGTCCAATAAATATTTTGAGTTTGAGTTAAGTGATTATGGAAATCTGTCATCGTATGTTTTGTTTTGAGTAGCTATTACACATACGGGAATACACGATTACGTAACTCCCAAGTAAATACAGTGGCACTACGAAACGGTAATGGTATAACAAGTCCACAATTTCCACATTGTGCTCTTATGTTATCATGTTGATGCAGAGAAAAAACCGCAAGTCAGCTCAGCGTCAGCTGACAGCCCCATTCACTTTTTTCACGTGCCACGTGATCGTTTGTAAAAATGTTGAGTGATAAAATGAAATGAAAATTTACTATTGAACAAAATTTGTCAGTAGGTACTTACTGCATTTAATCATGGAATCACCGTATCCATCGATAGGGAACATTAGGAGTCTGCCGGTGGAACGATACTTTCCTTTTACCGTCAAGTTGCAGTGTAGCTGAATGTCTAGGATGTCTTTTATCATTCTAGAAACATAGAACACATTTTAATTAATAAAATACGACTAAGTTGATAATTTTGAAGTTTAATGCTCTGCCATCATAGTAATCAGTCATTTCACAAAATAACTAGCGCATTCATTGTCCATTCCTGTGGTGTAAGCTTTCTACGTGCCAAATTTCACAAGGATTCACTCAGAAGTTCAGGCGTGAAATGTGAGGCTTTCGCATTTATAATATCAGTATGGATTATCGAAGGTACATAAACGCATCGCACCACTTTTGTGCTGCTTCTATACTACTCAAACGCTATTATATACATAATGTAATGTAGCGCAAAGCTCCTTCAAGCTATAAGATCAGTTATATATAATTTTATCAACGTACCTCGCTTTATCAATGACACATTTTCTAAATCCCGTGGCAATGCCTTGGTTGAAACTGATCGTAAGGCCCCCAGGCAATGTCAGATTCAAATTGTCCACTACGAAAGGATCCATCTTGTCTATGCCTAGTTCAGGCGTACCCATTAGGAAACCTGGCAACGTCGCCTGAAGGGACTCTCTTAGGCAATCGTTAGAGGTCTCTTTGCATCCTTTGATGAAGTCAGCTAAAATGAAGAGAATTAATGTTTACATTTAGTAACATGTGCATTTGCATTTGGAATGTTATTTAGGGTAAATACGTATAGATAATTCTTATTATACTTTTTGCTTTACAAAATAAAAAAAAAACATATTTTGTTTGACATACTTAGGTACCTACATTATTATCTATGTGTGTATGTGCAATCTCACATGATAGTAAAAAGACCAATACTTACGTGATTTTGCGTTTACGTATGAAAGAAACACAAATATGATTCCCGTTAAAACACATGGCACTTGATGAAAACTTAGGGACTGCATCTTGATTAACTTTAAACACAATGTATTTTATATTAATCTACTCTTGTTGCTCGTGTGGATTCAATGGCGTAACTAACCCATTTATATCTCTTTTGTGGTTTTATACCAACACTTGCATAATTAGCGCTGATCGATGTAATTTAAAAAAATAATTATATGAATGACTTTAATCACTCCTGAGAAAGTAACTCAAATTTACTAATGATGGAAAGACGGATTAGATTAAACACATTTATTAAATTAAAAATAATTTAGGCACATGTCTTATCTAGGGTTTCCTACGCTTGTCTATGTCGAATTCGGGTTCATCTGTATTACTGGTGGTCGGTGAGGCGTTACCAAATACGTTCTGCAAAATCTCGATAGGTATCGTAGTACCAGGTTTGTTCACTAAATTGACGTTGATGTTGGTGACACGTGTGGGACTCGCGGTGAAAGTAGTGGGCCCCAGAGTAGTGCCCTGTAGCGGCCTGGCTGTCGGTCGGTCGGTAGGATTGGTGATTGGCCTGGACGTGATGGGTGGCTGCGGGTTCAGTCGTGGGCATGGTGCCTGGCGGGCTACTGCTACGTCTGTAAAAAAAACATTTACTTGATGTCAAACGCTTTTGATAGGGGCTATTTCATAAGGTAATGGAACGGAAATGTTCTACTTTATTGCACTATACCTCGAGTAAGTACTCATCAGTACTGATAAAAAATTGTTTGGTTCAGTTGTTTTGTTTTCCAAAATAATAACTTGAACATAATTAAGCGCATTACAAACCACAACGGTGTTATGACCGCCAATGACGTTTCATTATACGGTCCGTATATACTGTATCTTGACTAGTATCTTCGGAATTGAATTTCAAAGATGTTCTAAATTAGTTTTTTTTAATTACCTGGATTAACTGGATTAGCCTAAAAAACGAGACCGAAAGATACTCGCTTTGTTTTCGGTGTGTCCTTTCAGGTAATTACTAATTCTATAAATTTACTTGTTTTTTTATATGGCCGAGAGTCGGAGCTGGTCACCGAAGAAAAAGTCGCGTTTTCGGTCACAGTAAGCATTATTGATTGTACTAAATACAACAATTTGTGTGGTTACAGCATGTGGGCATAGTTTAGCAATTTAGATCTGAAAGGAACTGAACCCAGAACTTTTCAAGATGTATGTAATTTTAATACAAGGTTAGGGTACCAAGGGTAGGCTAGCAATACCTTGCAAACGGACAGCTGTATAGCACAAACTCTTCTCGTATGAGCATAAAAATCTTTAATAGACTGGATGATGACTTCAAACAATTGCCCTTGAAAATGTTTAAATGAAAACTACAAGCATGGCACGTACAAAAGGCCTTCTATTCCATCGAGGAATACATGGCATCTTTTGGCTGAAGTTGGTGATAATTACAATATTATAATAGGCCTTGCTTGACTATAATTGTTTAAACTTAGTTTTAGTTGTAAGTTTAGTTTTTTGCATGCCAGATACTGGTGAAATATGTGTTAAGTATAATATTGTCTGACCACCTTTTGTACCATATTTCATGCAAAATAAACTTATTTGTATTGCAAAAGGAAACCCAATAAAACAACTTTGGTTTTAGGTAGAAGGTTTTTGCCAATCTCTGTCCCACAAAACTCACTGAGTCCACAGGTCCTAGCGCACTGCAAGGCCCCCGGGTTGTTGTAGGTGACATTGTTGGTCCCGCATACGGGATTATATTCCGACGTCGCCGGGCATGCTCGTATGCAGATGACTAGGTCTAGCAGTGTCCGGTCCGTCGTGGTGGCCTGAGAGGTCTGAGGGGTGGTCGTAGCGGGCCTGGTCGTGGATGGAGACCTGAAAACAATGATGTAGAAACAATAAGGTGGTATGGTATCCGACTAGCCGAGTGCGATTTTCCATCTTTAAAGTGGAGTTCGTGATCTTGCATTGTATGGAATAGAATTAAATACCAGGGGACCGATTTTTGACTTTCGAGCGCTGGACTCTTTCACTCGAAATCAATCGTCAAAAATGATAAAATGCCATTTTTGAAATTCGACAGAGAATTTAAAAACGAGTGGTATCGACCACTTTGTATTCAATTCTATCGGTAGAAAAAAATGACACTTTACTGGAGTACCTATTTAGTTTTGGACTGACTATTAATTTAAAAACCAGATATAGGTATTTAAATATAATATATTGATTCGATGCTAAGTGATTGGCTGGTGTACGATTATATATTGAAAATAGGCGGGAAAATAAGCGTTTCGTTACTCACTACTTACTTACTTTTGTTTTTCTTTCTGTTATGAAACGCATAAATTTACCATAGTATAGATACTTACACAACTTCCAATAAAGTACTATTCTGTATATTAGGTATGTTGAAAATTCAAATTTGTAAAACCGGTAATTATCTACTTTTTGCATACAACGAAACGCAAAAGTATTGATAGCCAATCCCTAGCTTTCGAGTGATGATTTCAAAAATAGCTATTATTGGGTTCATCCGAAAATAATAGTGTCAAATTTTCGTGTGCGAATATTTTCTACCGCTCGCTTTAAAATTCGAGCACTCGAAAGTCAAAAATCGGCCCCCACGTCGTATTTCTCAAACTCAACCGGTGCTCGTGATATTTTGTGAGCAGGGGACCGATTTCTGACTTTCGAGCGCTCGACTCTTTCACTCGAAAAGTGTCAAAAATTATGAAATGCTATTTTGAAATAGCGATAGAAAATTTAAAAACGAGTGGTATCAATGACCACTCGTATTCAATTCTATTGGTAGAAAGTACGAGTCTGCCATTTTGACACTAAAAACGTGTTTATTTTTGTTTGATTTTCGAGCGCTCGAAAGTCAAAAATCGGTCCCCAGGTTCGTAAATTATACCTTATATATAGTTCTTTTTGTCGAGTCACATTTTATATTATGGAATTCGTAAAT
The DNA here is from genome assembly GCA_945867215.1 of Epinotia demarniana. NCBI lineage: Eukaryota > Metazoa > Arthropoda > Insecta > Lepidoptera > Tortricidae > Epinotia > Epinotia demarniana. The sequence continues at coordinate 17,899,135 of OX244272.1, read as the reverse complement.
AAAATATCATGATATAAACAAAACGAATTGATCCGGTATTATCGCTTTGAAAAGGAAGATAAATATTAGCAGGGCTATAGCATAACTGTAATCGCGAGACGTAAAAATCTAGGCTCATTTTCCTAATTTGCCTAGAGCGAGTGTGACATACATCTGTCGTTGAATCGCGCGCGAAGCGACTTGGCAGCTGTTAGCTGTTTATGCTGGCGAGAAGTCTTAACATTAGAAAATATGTACAAAACTAGACGATAGCATCATGTTTCAAATGTAATGTAATGTGATTTCCAAGTAGTTTGTATATTTCGTAATATTTAAAAATTAGTAATAAAAATTAAGATAATTTATTTCCAAGTCAATTATAGATACAGGAAAACCCCAGGGATGGGATGCGTGGAAACTAACACAGTGCGACTACTAACTGATGTTTAAGAATCCTTACTGCACTTTGAATTCGAATGAGAATCCTTCTCTGAATACCAACAAGGAGCATGTTGACCGATTGAAGTGAATGTAAAGATTTTTTGTATGAAAAGCCATCTGCTATTTATATTAATAATTGCTGCAAAAACGTAGATGAAACAAAAAATAGACACAAAAAGTATTGAATAGAACACTTATTAGATACGAGTAATGATGATTCAAAACGTACATACCTGGTTGTAGGAACTTGGTTGGTTAAGTCGGGAAATACTATTCGGTCAGCGTCGTTCCTGGGACTCTGTGGTCGGTTCATATTATTTTGAGGTAAACCCCGTGAAGGTCCGGTACTTTGGGCCTTATCAGGTTGACCAGGATTTGCTTCTTGAGTGTTATGCCCGTGATGTCCCACATTTTGACCATGCTGATCAGGCGATCCAGTTTGATTTTGATGATGTCCGTGAGATACCCCATCTTCACCTGGCTGACCAGCATGTCCGGTTTGACCATGATGTCCGTGAGATCTCCAATATTGATCGTGTTGACCATAGGATCCGTCTTCAGTATGATGTCTATGATATCCCCCATTATCATTATATCCATGATCATGGTGGTGACCAACTTGGTGATGACCGTGGTAACCTTGACTGCCGTGGTCCTTGTAATAGCCGTTAGTATTCGAAATAGGTTTATCATGTTCATATCCATTTTCATATCCTGAGTCGTCGAAATCTTCATCACTTCCCCACGAATCTTCTCCGCTGTGATATCTTGATTCCTGATGCTGATTTGATCCGTAGTCATTGTGCTCGGCTTGCCATGACCCAAAATCATCTGTACCGTCGAACCCGACCCAACTTCGGCTGAACGACGAACCGCTCAAACACACCAGTACCACTGTAAAATAATGTTATCTTAAAATATTAAGTACTAGGTACTTAGCTAAAAAGGTTACCTGACGCAATCACTAAATTTTATTTCCCAGCAACTGTATCGTTTGTCCGAATATTCACTATATTCAGTGCGGCAAAAAACAGTTTCCCTCTGTAACCATGAAATTTTCAGGATAAAACCTTCCTAGCATATCCTGATTTCAGTTCTACGCGATAAGTATTAAATAATCGAAACTTTGGAGTCTTCGATAAAACTGGCTTTTCGCCGAAATGAACATTTGGACAATATATTCAGTTGGGAATAAAGTTTATCGATTGCGATAGGATAGGATACAATAATGTGGTTAATACAAGTATAACCCACAAATAATTAAAAAAAAAAACACCTAAGAAAATTCTGTCGTTACTCTGTATTTCTCTTCATATCTACTTCATAGGTACTAATAGAGGCTTTATGGCGTTACATGAAAAGTTGCTGATTTGACTAAGTACCTGGGGACCGATTTTTGACTTTCGAGCGGAAAATCAAATAAAAGTAACGTGACGTTTGCAGTGTCAAAATGGCCGGCACTTATTTTCTACCAATAGAATTGAATACGAGTGGTCAATACCAGTCGTTTTTGAATTTTCTATCGCTATTTCATAATAGCATTTCATAATTTTTGACAGTTTTCGAGTGAAAGAGTCGAGTGCTCGAAAGTCAAAAATCGGTCCCCTGGATATTATTCAAATAGTATGGATGGAAGTAAGGTATATGGTAGACATATATTCTTCGTATGGGCGATGAGGACATAGTGTGCCAACCTTGAATAAGTGAACCAACGGTAATTCAGTAGAATCACTAAATGAATCCCATTAAAATCTATATTTTGAAGTGACATTATACAATGTGTTATCCGCATGCGGGCATTTGTTAAAACTGATAATAATATGTTCCATTAGCAATTGTTTGCATATATTTGCAAATCATAATTATGTAAATTAACTGCGCAATTATTTTTCCAAGATACAAACCTTCAATGGACTAGGTGTATCGTTATACACCCGTTATTGGTCCGCACTAAACAAAGTATGAAGAGTCAATTTACTTTGATGTAGATTGCTGGCAATTTAAATTTTGTTAGAAAATTTATGAAGTCGGAATTATAGTTAATATCTGTATTAATTTCATGATTAAGGTAAAGAAATCCGTTAATTTACTCTACTTAAAAAAGCCCGCTTACCGGTAACGCACAGTAACTTCTAGGTATAATACAATTGTAGTGAAAAATGTAATCGCGCTGACTCCGGTGTCCTTAACATCCGGAAACTAGTGGGACATTCTTATTTTTCGGTATAATCAAGGTTTTTCAATAATATTGCATTCGCTGCATTATTTTTGCGTGACTTTCACACGTGACCTTGAACCTGTCGTGCATTCGGCGCTCACTTCCTACTGCTACCCATTTAATAGAGCCGCCCTGCAAGACGAGCCATCCACCCACTCAGTTATATAACTAACCATTTTATCAATCCCGCTGTTCTACTAATTTCTCTACCTACTTATCAAAAACGCGAATATATATGATTGGTGCACGCAAAAACTAGTGAAAGGTTTTAAGGAAATTATACCTAGTATAAATCATAGTATTTTTTTGATCGTATGGCGTACATCATTTTGGCCTTTTAAAGTTTGTCACTCTTTAGTATCACCCAGGGGACACGTGCAGGGTTGTGGTAGGTAGCTCCTGCGGACGCTAGTGGCAGTTGTCCCCCCTTTGTCAAGTGAGTGGGCAACTCGACTGTTATAAGTTTTTAAGCCGCCCGAAGGCCTCTAACTCGGCTTAACGACTACTTTCATAGACAGCAGCTGGGATCAACTGCGTGCCTTCCAAAGCACGGACGCGCTCATTTATATAAACTACTCAAACTTCAGGCGGTCCCTATCCAGACTGATATCTTCGCAGGCAGAAGTAGCTACTTAGGTTAATAATAAATGTAAAGGGTGATTAGTGCGTGACCATTCAAAAGCTACTCGCACTTGCAACAAATGTATGGACCCGCTCTTATCACTAATTATTGTGTAAACCGGCCCTTACGCCAGTCGATCTCTCCCCAAAGTTCAAAACCAAGCCAGGCTTGTGCTATGACAATAAAAATATTCAAAACTCAGAAACATGAAACGAAGATTGACCCTTCTTTGGGTTTAGATGCTCACTAACGTACTATACGATACCTATACCGTGTGAACCGTGTCAGAACGAAACCACGCTACAAATGTAAATTTGATTGAGATCCATTACGTTCAGTCAAATAAGGTTCTTAGCTGTATTCGATCCCGGTGAGGCGTCTGGATTCATAAATGTATGGACGTATAAAACTATTTCATGTTATTACTGTTTTTTATTCCCATTTTAAATGTTCATATTAGGCCCTCAGAAATCAACATCTATACTAATATTATAAAGAGGAAAGATTTGATTGTTTGTTTGTTTGTTTGTATTGAATAGGCTCCGAAACTACATTAGAAACCGACATTATCCCTGATGAACATAGGCTACTTTTTACCGCGGGATAATGCTTCATTCCTACGGGAAAACGGGTAATCCGTTCCGGGCAGCTAGTTACTAATAAGAAGCCGGGCCGGGCAGCTAGTTACTAATAAGAAACAAAATAAATAGCAGATATGTATTTAAGCCTTAGGGCCTGTTTCACAATCGCCGGATAATCCGCCATATAAAAGAAAAGTGACAGCCAACATTTATCTGACGGATATGTTTTAACTGGAGATTGTGAAACAGGCCCTTAGTAAATTTTCACAATCTAGGAGGTCAATATGCTTCGCCAGGTCACAAAGTTTTTGATGTTATATTTGTATACACAATGTAGCCACTGTAGCCTAGCGGTGAGGCACGCGACTCTCAATCCGGAAGTCGTGGGTTGTACCACTGGATAAAAAAGTCTGTATTAAATATTATTTGATATCTAACAGTAGCTTTTCGGTGACGGAAATCATCGATATAATCGCAATAAGGTCTAGTTTTCCCTGTAGGTTAGAAGGTCAGAAGGATGTCGCTTACGTAAAACTAGTGCATACGCCAAATCGTTCTGCCCGCGGCTCCGACCGCATGAAACTCGTTTATAAAGTAGCTCCATAAAAATTGGCATCTCCCTTTTCATCCCCTTAATGATTCCCGGTATAAAAACTGCCCTATGTCCTTCCCCGGGACTCCACTATAACTGTACCAAGTTTCATCTATATCGATTCAGCGTGAAGAGGCAACAGACAGACAGACACACTTTCGCATTTAGAATATAAGTATAGAAGTATGGCCGTATACGAAATGTTGAAATAAATTGACTTCTAGTTATGCCAAAACAGCGTTCGCATCAGGCTCCAAATCGCTCTTAAACTGACATACATACCTCCGATTAGGAGCAGCTGTTACCAGTCCATCCATATATCAAGTATTCTCTAATCACAGACAATATGTGTATATTCGATTTCTGAATCATTAACCCAATCATTTTCAGGGTTAAATGCACTAACAAACTGATGACACTGGTGCAGATGACTAACGCCGGCAAGTCATCGGCGTTGAGATAAAATACTAATTAGATACGTTTGTGTTAATGGGTTTACATCAATAAAAAAACCATCAAGTAAATAACATGTTAAAAAACAACACTTACCTAGAATCGCGATCCATTGAGCCATAACTAAATGTTTATTTAATCGGTATTCTTAAGGACACTCTGTGTGCACACTCGGTCTACGCTCAGCGAGTATCACACGTTTAAGAAGCGAATCTTAAGTCATGTGTATATACAGTTACAGTCCCCACCAATGCGTGTTGCCCTCGCATGTGATTCATATCGATCGAATCATACCAATTATCGAACTGAAGCCGTTTAAATCATTTAAAACGAAACCTAGATATAGGTATAGGTACCTTACATCACGCTCATGTGGGGATTAAGTATCCTTTTTTTTAACTAATAACTACTTACGCTAGCTCTCCCCTCAATGATAGTGTCTCTGGAGACGGTCAATTTGGTTCCACATTTCTCTTACATGATATCAAAGTGTTGCGCACATTCGCTCTGATAAGTTAGTGTCGGCTAATAATATAAAATGTCTCATCAAATTACCCTCAGTGTATATACAAAGAGACACTGTCCACGACTCCACTCGAGTATCTATTACAAAAAGCCCGGACGCCGAGGACTAAAATTAAGTGTAGATATGTCTAAACACTCCTGAATGTCCATCTCTGGAAAATAATTTCGATTCAATTTTTTTTTATTAAAGATGTGCTCTCACTTCATCATATCATCATATCAGCCGAAATACGTACACAGCTGGTCATCGGCCTCCCCCAAAGAGTGCCACAATGACCGTTCCTGCGCCACCCGCTGTCCTACAAAAATGTAATATTGGGCGCAACAGATGGGCGAGGGCGAGTCATTAAATGCAATAGAGTATAGAGACCGAGACCGTGAGTAGAGATAATAAACCTAGAGGTTTATTATATAATATTATAGCATTACCCCTGACCCCATAACAGTATATTATAGTATAGGCTTGTATCGAAATGATATATTATTCACCCAAACTTTAGGGAACAGGGAAAACGAATTAAGTAGATCTGAATGCTACCTATCGAGCAAATATTATAGATGTCTAATTGAAGAAAACACATTATCGCTACCTTCGGTTGGATCTTTATTAATCCTTAATTCTACCCTATTTAGGTACTTATTGCATAACTATCGTGTAAAAGTAAATATTAACAAATATTGTGCAAAATGAGTAATATCGTAAGGTCGATTAGGTACCTTTCCTCGAACACTGTCGGTTCAAGACCATGTTGAAACGCAAGTTCTCATGGGTAACGGTAACTAATTTCATAATCAGGAACTAAAAAGTTATGCCTTACATGGCATCATGGCAATGTATTCAACATAAAGCACTTATTATCCAAATTACTTAGATAAAAGCATTGTGACTTAGATTCTGTTTATTTCTTGGATGAAAGACCTAATTAAAAATCCTTAAAGGTGATAATGTGATGTAATAATGATAAATTTAAACATTAGGGGACAATTTTACACAAGCCGGACTAGCCCTATAGTAAGATCAATAAGGCTTGTGTTATAGGATAGACGACGGTATATATAATAAAAATAAATACTTAAATACATAGAAAACGTCCAAGACTCAGAAACAAATATTCATGCCTATCATCAGATCATCACACTTGCCCTTACCGGGATTCGAACCCACGACCTTCAGCTTCGTAGGCAGCGACATTAGGTACCTAACCTACCCATTAGGCTAACCGGCGGTCGTCTAATAAATATGTAAAATATACGAAATATTTAAAATAGGTATACATTCCTTCCATGATGCATCGGCTATGGGCGCGACACTCCGCTTAAAATAACCGAGTGAGGTGAATTTGTAGGCACCTACACAATGTATTTAATCAATATATATATTTTTTCTTTATTATTTTAACCTGATCACTGAGAATTTAGCTAAAGATACACAACATATTTAGTCATAACTTATATCCAATCCAAAACAAAATGTGTTGCAGTTACGGTCGAATCGCGAGTAATTCCGGATTCCGGAACCAAAGGGGACCTGCACCTGCAACTTGCGGAAGTGACGCGTTTCAAATAATAATGATAAAATACCACTTTAGTTTCCTTTGACTATCAAAACAGTGGACAAGGCTAACTCGTTGACTCATGTCGCATGTAAAATGAGAAAAAAAACCCATCAAAAACATTCGGTAAAAAACTAGCCAAGTCTCGATGGGGTTTGCTTGTTTATCTCTAAAAAGTAATGAAATCTAGACAAAGTCGTGCCAAGTCTAAGGTTCCTTACTGAGATTTCTTTATTATTGATAGTTAATGTTGTGTGACTTGGCCGTTGACTTGTACCCACTAACGTATAAAGAATGTTCAAATTATATTCTCTACTACTGTAATCGTCTGTGTACAAATGTGTTAAACATTCACCTTTATATTTGTGAGATATTTTTTAGTACCAAGTCTCAGCCATTCTTATCATTCTTTATTTGCTAACTAAATATTTTTTTGTGATTTGGCAATTACACAATACTACATAGTTTTAGGTATCCATAAATGCAATAATAATTATTATTATCCGGCAAGTCAACGGCCAAGTCACACAACATTAACTATAAATAATAAAGAAATCTCAGTAAGGAACCTTTGACTTGGAACGACTTTGTCTAGATTTCATTACTTTTTAGAGATGTAAACAAGCAGCTCCATCGAGACTTGGCTAGTTTTTTACAGAATGTTTTTGATGGGATTTCACTTCTTTTTGTAGAAACAACAATTCACAAGTCAGTACTTCAGACCTTCGATTTTTGACATCAAATGAAGCGGCCCACCAAGTTGAATATTTTTTGTAAAGGCGGTATAGATATATCTCTAATAGTTTGGTTGGGCTCTTGTGTTTTCTAATCAGGGTCACCAGGTACTCCAGGAGTGCGATTTTTGAATCTCACTGGTGATATCAAAGTCACCGATGACTAAAATTATCACCGATGACTTTTATGTCACCATTTTCCTAAAGCCGTATTTTTGAAAGTCACACGCTGTTTACCAACATGCAGAAATTTTACAATGTCAGTCAGAGACAATCTTCCCGTTACGTTCCTTTTTACGCAGATGTTGTCCTTGATACCGGTTTTTATTTTCTCATACTATAACTTAAAACAGAATGAAACATAAAACGTAGCGTATGTGTCAGTGTCATGTAGGTAACCGAAAATTAAAGTTTTGAAAAATTCTTGGCAGATGTCACATACGTCAACTGTCAAAAACAATCGCATGGTGATTTCAATTACGAGTGGGTAGGGGCACTCGTAAATCGATATCATAGGTATGACGTAAATCACCGATGATTCTCAAAAATACGAACTTTCGGAAATCACTCACATCGGTGAGAATTAGTCACTTGGTGAGATTCAAAAATCGATCCCCAGGTCTTCGATTATCCTAGTTTTTATAGTTTACCCTTTATGTGGCCATTAAACCCTAACTCTGTACCAAATTTCAGCTCTCTGAGTTTATGGGAAGTACGAGTTCTATTTTGATGATCATGAGTGAGTGAGTGAGTGTCATAAATGCGAAACTTTGCTTTCGCTTAACTTCGGAACGAAATGACCGACAGACTTGAAATTTTGGATTTCAAGTATGTAATTATAGCTTACTGGATGACGAAAATTTCTGCGTTCTGATCTTATCCAGAGGTTCTCAAATAGGGGCCTGAAAATGCGGCGAAATGGTTCCAGTAAAGGATGGTACGGCAGTGTTTGCTTCGCGCTCGACTTGGCGGGGGCACTACCATGCCCCCAGATATACCCTGTATTACCTGGGCTGTTATTCGCTACGCGCTAAAGCGGCTCACCCCGCCGGTCACCCGTCACGAAACTAGACCTCTACCTACGCTTGGTTACTACGCATCGCGGTGTCAAGATATATTTGTGGGTGAGCGTTGAGGTGAGCTTAAACAAGTTACAGAATAGGGGGGGCTGTATTTAATAGGAAGCCAAAGCCCAATCAGTAGAACTCGTTCTCTTTGTGTTATGGCTTTTCAGAAAATACCATTATTTAATGGCTTTACGAGTAGTCAAACAGGGGTAAACGGACCTGACTTGCCTTTGGCATTACTCAGCGGTAATTCCCGTCTCATCACATAGGTTTTGGCTGATCAGCTATCGGCAGTGACCAGTATGTTATAATATAAGTAGGAACTCGTTTATTTGCCGCGCTGCCGAAATCCCATGCAAAACCAGTTAGTCTGGAAACATTGTGTATGCATCTTCCTTTTGTTAATTTGCAATTTGCGACGACTTTTGTAACGAAACAGTGGTCGTTTACCTGGGGTACGTTTGGATTGGAATGTTCGACCTCTTTTTCGACTTTGATATTTGACGGCTCATGACATCGCAAGTCTTGTAATTTAACCGTGATAGGACGACGTTTGTTATATATGGCCGGCCCACTCCATCTTCTTATGAATCAATGCACTTCGAGTACCAAAATTCAACTGGCCTGGTAACATCATCCTCATTTAGCCCTTAATGTTGGCCATGTTACGGCCCGCCATAATAGTGAGTCGAATTTCGGCCATAAGTCCATAACCTTGTGCAATAGGGGCAGACTCGAAAGTTATTATTACTCCAAAAGAAAGAAGGCAAAAAAAATGCCTGGTGAAGAAAATCCCATTCAGATATCTCAAAGAATTACGAAGCTACAACCGTTTTAATATTGCTTGTTAGAGAGAGAAAACGCAAACAGTGTGTGACGTCACGTTACGCGAGGCTGCCGGGGGGCCGCGTCGACGGCGGCGCCGAACACGATGGGGCACGGCACGTTGCCATCTATTAGTGACGTCACAATCTAAGCGTCTTATGAAGTTGTGTTTTGCGAAAAAGGGACATAATATACTCATTCTTAAAACTTTGGACACTTATAACTTCGTGATTATTTAACCTATTGCATTGTTTTTTTCTGCATTTGACTACATTTTAAATTCTTTTTCGAGAAACATTATTGATTATTTTACTTAGTGTCTACACCCCTATTGTGCTACATATTACATACCTACACCTATTATGTGCTGCATTCTCTCACTTCAGACGTACCTAATAGGTGGTAGGTAATAGTACATTATTTCCCAGGCGCGGAAATAAAGGAATTGCCTGACGAAAGTGATTGGCAAAACACGAGTCAGGTAATCCCGGTTGTCTGAGGGTGAATATAGTGCTTTTCTCACACATATGAGCAAGTAATACAAAGATCATCATCCTCCTAGCGTTATTGCCGGTTGTGCCCTAACCTCGTAGGCACTTTCTTCCTTTTAGAAGGACATAGCAAAAATAGAAATCTAGCGAAGTAATTTTCACTGGCAGCCCCAACGTGTCAGGTACGCAAATGTAAGTTTGATCACAATTAATCTCATTTTTTAGTGTCAATTGACATATTACATGAATGAAATATTAAAAATAAGTTAGCTTACCTATTTACTTACTAGCCAATTATTTTACGAAATTAATCAAAATCATGCATTCCACCATGTCGTAATGTTTTATGTCCTTTCCAAAGTACAAAAGGAGGTAATTGAGTATGCGAAATCGGGACTATATTTGGACTCTGTATACAGGGTGTAATTGTTTACTTGATACAAAATAGCAAAATGTGAATGTATCCATGATTCTGAGCAACTTTTATTATGGGACCAACTTTGTGTTATGCAAAAAAAAGACCTGTTCATACATTCTCGTCAGTCTAAAATGAGCAGAATTAATGAAATAATTGGATTTTTTGGCATAATACAAAGTTGGTCCCATGATAAAAGTTGCTCAGAATCATGGATACATTCACATTTTGCTATTTTGTATCAAGTAAACAATTACACCCTGTAGTACATAAGCAAACGAGGACAAAATATTCATGAATTCTTATTTCAGTGTTAGCCGACATACATATACCTAGAAGAGGTTCTAAATGACTCGGAATTCGCCTTCTCTGGTGATGATTGAGACGACGATCCTATGTTTCTTCCATCAGAAATAGCAAAAACTGGTAATATCGAATCTGAAACCAGAAGCAGTTCGGACGAAGAAGAAAATGTACCTGTTCCACCTGTTACACCACCCGTGTCATTTTCTGATGAAACCGAAATAGTTACTAGAAAATCTTCTATACGTGGGAAATCATGAGGACGCACCAGATCGTCACACGGTTGCGGGAGAGGTAAGGCAGAGGCCGATACTTCACGACTGTAAAGCTGTGCGACGGGCTACTCAGGCGCGGTTGTCATGGAACTTGAGCCGTGATGAGAAATTGTGAACCTAAAGACTGTATTTTGGCAGACGAGAAGTTTTTTCGAAAGAAGGATAGAGGTTCCAGCGAGATGAATATAAGAAATTATGAAAAAATCGCACTCACCACTTCGCCACACCACCACCACCACACACACCAATCGCACTTGGTTGGATAACAAACCAGTTCTGTTGATGTCCACCTATTATGGTAACCAAAAACAAGATTCCTGTGAGCATTGGTCCAAGAATATTGGGGTTGGCTGGATAGCATCAAAGAAGTCCATTCAAAAAGCAACTCTTTCGCCAGGTAGAACATATCGATTCCAATAGAGGTTTGGGTAAATATATTGTATTTTTTTTTTCATTACACTTGCTGGAAAAGGGCTTCATAATGCGCTGTCTGCGCATGTAGCGCTACAGAGCTACAGTAGCCATGTTACGCCCACGGACGTAATGGTTTTTTTCACTTCTCATGCTCAAAAAGTGCGTCATCTTAGACTTAGCAAGCGGGGCTAAAGTAGGTATAGATATTAATGATTTATAAAACATTTTAATTTGACCAATCATAACAGTTCAATATTACATCCACCAATCACAACTCTTTAAAAAAACATTAGTATTTGCTATCTACTAACCAGAATACAGCTAGACATTAAAATCGACCAATCAGGAAACAGAATTCAATTCAAACATTGGGTGTTTTTTACTCCCTAATTCACAATTATTAAACAAATTATATGTAACGCTATTAGACGGTAAGAGGCGTTTATTCGTGGTTTGAATATTTTGTATCTGTGTCAAAGCAGTTTATTAAAAAGAATGGCGCCAAATTGAACAATCTTTGCGCTTTGGTATAATTGTTGATTGTGGATGGATAATCTATGTTTTTACTATTTTCTCGTAGTCGAGGTGAAAAGTAGAGTGTATAACTCTGGTCTAAAAGCAATACAACCCCTGGAACTATTTCCCCTCACCTTTTATATAAAGGGAAAATATCCATCTCGTAGTAATATGGCTTAGGTACTTTAGACCCTTGTCATACAATCTATTATTTCTTAAATTGTATCTGTCACCCATACGGCAGTTGCAAAGCAAAGAGGTTTTTATATCAAATACGATGTCTGAAAACGTATTCATAAATAAATTTAAACTTAAAACACTACAACAAAATGTTTAACAGAATTATATACAGATTTAATATGTAGTTATTTAGTGTCTATTATGTTAAATGTTTTTAAGTATTTTAAATCGTGTCTGTAAACCGAAGGGTCTCTGCCATACGCGCCTCACGTCAAATTCAACAAAATGGACGACTCACATGTTCCAGTTTTTATTAGGATTTATATTAATTTCATATAAAATGTATTTGTTTCCTCGCAAATGTGATGAAAAACATTGTGTATAACACGGGCGTAGGAATATTGTAAACTCGAGTCATCAAAAGCCCTCCGCCTTCGGCGTCGGGCTTCTGATAGACTCTTGTTCGCAATATTCCACTTACGACCCTCGTTTAACAATGTACCTACTATTAGATTAGCGGCGGCCACTCGTTAATAAGGTAAAAAAAATGCATCGGAGCCGTGATATTTTCAATAGATATATGTCGGTGGTCGATCGTAAAATCCGCCAGATCACGAAATTCCTAGGCATATCCAATGGTTACTGAGAAGCCGAAGACGGACGGACAGACGGACATGGCGAAACTATTAGGGTTCCTTGTTGACTATGGAACCCTAAAAATTGTAATAAATTGTTCACGACTTTCCATTGGAGCCTAATGACAATAAATCATTTATCTCTTAAAAATCTTAGTACTTAATAAAAATACAGGATCATTCATTCGCTGCGCTCTGTTTTATAAAAATAAAAATGCATTTAATAAGTAATCTTAATTTAATCCGTCTACAAGTAAAATGTCGATGTCGTATTTAGTTCGGTGCAACAGTTGAACTCGCCGGGCACGGCGAGGAACGCAGCAGGGTAACACCTGAAATTACATTTAAGAAATTAACATTTAACATAACTTTCTAGTAAGCAGTAGCGTCAGATAGCCGTCTGAGTCTTCGAGCCTGTGAGCGACGTCCGCTCTCGGCGGCGTCGGCTGGGCGAGTGAGCGCGCGCGCTACCGGCCGCGGCAATGCTCGCCCCTCACAGTCACCTAAGAGTGACCTAGTTCCGAGACACAAGTCGGCGACGGACGAGCTCCGCCCCTATGTGCTCGGACAGTGCGTCGACCACGCTCCGTGACACAAGTCGGCGACGGACGAGCTCCGCCCCTATGTGTACGGACTGCGCGTACTACTACTCGGCGCCCGAATGGTGTGTTTGGGCTTCGCCCGTGTCCTCAGACACTTTGGGGTAAACGCTGTTACCAAAATAAAAGAAGGAATAACGATAAATAGACTTTTATTTACTTTCCCTATCACTGCCCTAAGTGACTTGATACAAGTCCCTAATTTCCTAATACTTTGTAGTTTTCTTCTTCTTCTTGTTGTGACTTCCAGGAGGCTCCGATTGACACTGAATTGCTCCGGGCCGTAGCTGCTATTTATACCTGCCAGCGGGCAAGCAAGACGTGCTGAGTGAGACAACAAAAGTTACGCCCACTTTGACTTGACTAATTTACGTTACAAGATGTTATTTAGATGTTATACATAGTAATGGGCGGAAGTCTAAGCTGATTTACAAAGTTCTTATGTGGCTTGAGTTCTTATAAGTACAGTAGGGTTCGTAATTATTTTCTTATTCGAATAATCATACATGGAAATCGGGCAAACCGTAATTCGGTCCCTTTTGTAACTCTTATTTATTTTTTGCGCTGAACCTACTGAGTTTACTTATTTCTAAGTTTAAACATTAAATAGAACTTTTTATTAGCTTTCTAACAATATATAAACCTTTCTGATACGATGAGCCGTTATAAAGATATAAGTGTAAACATATTAATTGCAAAGTAAAAATGCGCCGTACTAAGTTTTAATTCAGGCTCGGTGGCCGCGGCTCTCGTTACGGTCATGTTGGCGCGATACACCCCTCCCCTCCAGGCGGCCAGTCTGCGGGTAGTAGTAATTGCCTTAGAGAGCCCCACAACGTTCGGACGCACCACAACCACTTCGCGAAATTCACCCTTTTATCTTAGTATAAAAGCTGGGAATTATAGCGGCCCGGCGCCAGCCGGAGGGGAAAGCAACAAACAGGAAGATACCACTGTCGGCGTACCTATAACCGCATATCCTGGAGGCGGTGGCCAAGAAGGAATGCGGGTATAGTTGCACCGGCAGCGGCTAACGTCGCGTACTCTCCAACCCGATGGAAAACGAAAAACCAAAACAGCAAAGGGAGGGTCGGCAGAGAAATGTCGAAACCGATCTACCCACCACCAGCCGCTCGAAAAATCGAGCCCCCGCGCACCCGCGCGCGTCATCAGCAGGTTCGGTGGGTAGACTGAGATCTGCCCGCCGACACCCACCCGCACCAGCCGAAAAAACCCGAGAGGGAAGCTCTTCAACCCAAGAGTTCACGACGGCGACGGGCGAATTAGCCAACATTTCCGACGGCCGAACTACGGAAAGTAAACAATGGCGGAGCATCAACATTCCGCCTGGATTCACCGCCGACGTAGCGTCACTGGCGGGTAGTGACGAGTTTGCGAGCGCCGACGAGACCCCCGGCGACTCCCTCGCCCCCCACCTGACTAACCTGATACCGCAGACACTGGACGCCGAGCCATTGCTGCCCCCTCCGACAATGCGGCCCTTCTCGCCCGTTTCGCCCGCCGAACCCGGCTACAGCCTGATTGGGGAACTGCAAACGGACTCGCTTGTAGTCAACCAAATGATGAGTGACGGCCGGGCATCGGACGGACTGAAGGAGAGGATGGCCGCCTACATAAGGATCTCCACCTACCAACTAGGACTGGAGACTACATTGAAGCCCGAGGACGCGGACTTCCTCGAGTTCTTGGCGCAGCACCCGGCGGTAATGAGGCCGGAAAAGCGCCCCAGGGAGAGCCCGCCCTCCATAGAGCAAGACGCAGTGAAGAGAGCGTGTCGCCTAACATCGCCGCCCGCCCTGTTACAAGCAGACCAAGCGACCGCCGAGACCACGACCCCGGCCCGCCCCGACACCCGCGAGTATGCTTGGGCGACCACCTTGCCCTCGTTCAGAGGCAAGAGGGTTGTTGCACGGGACCTATTCTACGTCCCCGTCCAGCAACCTGCCGCCCAAGCTACTACGCAAGACGCCCAGACGCCCGCAGCAGCCGCGCCGCCGGCTGAGAGGCCCGCGCAGGTCCCGACGCCCACAACCGCGGAGCCCCGCCGCCCAGAAACTGCGCCACCTAAACCGTCGGCGCCCATAGCTGGGCCCAGCCTCGCCCAGCCTCATGCACCCGCCCAGCCGCCCACCACAGTGACGGGCCCGAAGACTTTTGCCGCCCTGGCGGCCGCCCCTAAGGCCGCCCCCAGCGCCAAATCACCGACGCCGACGGCCCAACAACAGCCGGCAAAGAAGCCCCCCCAGCCGCGCTATCCCACAATCGTGGCCCCGGTCCTCCCAAACTGGGTCCGATTTGTGGCGGGAGTAGCTGAAGAACTCGGGGAAGCCCCCAGCTGCAAGGCGCTGGGCAGCGGGCTACGTTTCACGCCGAAAACGGAAACGGAGTACCGCATCGTGGAGCGGCGCCTCAGCGCCCTGGAGAAGGAGGGCCAGGCCGTGGAGTGGCACTCCTATCAACTCGACGCTGAAAAGAAGATGAAGGTGGCACTCCGCGGCATTCCGGCGGACACTCCCACGGAAGACATAGCTGCTGCCTGTAGCGAACTCGGCCATCCGGTCGAGTACGTGAAGCAAATAAACGCAAGACAAGGCAGGGGCGGTTGTACATACTTTGTACAACTTGCGGGCCCCCCGAGAGACAACACCGCGATCTACAAGATCAGACAGCTACTCTTCGTGCCGGGAGTGAAGGTAGAATCCTGGCGGGGCAAAAAGGGCCCCGCACAATGCCACAGGTGCCAGGGCTTCCGGCACCACTCCGAAGGCTGCCACCGGCCACAGAGATGTGTGCGGTGCGCGGGCCCACATACGGCCAAGGACTGTCCAAGGCCCAGAACTGAACAAGCGACCTGCGCCAACTGCGCGGGACCGCACACATCTAATGACACCAAGTGCCCGGTATACCGGCGAGAGGCGCGGAATACCAGAGCAGGAACAACGGCACACTCAGCCCCCACAAGACCAGGCCCAGAGACTAGGGCCACGGTGCGCAAGCCCACGGTGGATGAGTCGGCGCCGGCAACTCTCATGGCGCCGGCTAACGCCCCCACACAAAGGGGTGTAGCAGCAGCAGCACCAAAGCCCCAGACCAAGAAAACAAAGAAAAAGAAGAAGAAGAAGGCCACACAGGCCCAGGACGGCCCCCTCCCCCCCCAAAACAAAGATGACCTCCAAGAGGGAGGCCAAGACATCGCAACGATGATCACCGCACTCCTTACCGCAGCGGCGCACCAGGGCCCGCAGGCGGTGCAGGACGCCATCAAGAAGGCCACCCTCAGCCAGCGCACTCAAAAATAAACTGAGGGTGGTATACTGGAACGCACAATCACTGACCGGCAAGACGGCCCTGCTCCGCAACTTCCTCCGCGAGCAGGACGTAGACGTCCTACTGGTCAGTGAAACGTTTGCAGCGAAGGACATAAAGATGAGCGGCTACTTCGTGTACCAACGTAACGAAGAAAACCAGCAGGGACGCTCGTTCCGGGGGCTGGCAATCATGGTCCGCCGCACCCTCATCCACCAGCCAGTGGACTTCACTCCCTACGCCGCCTTCACAGCAATGGGAGTGGACATCCGAGTGGCGAAGGGAGAGCTAAGGCTCTTCGCCATTTACCGGCCACCGAAGCACCCGTACTCAACCCTGAGAGCAGATATAAGGGCCATATTCCAGTCCTCAGTACCGACCATCCTGGCGGGGGACTGGAATGCGAAGCATACTGCGTGGAACTCCACATACAACGACGCAGTGGGCAGAACACTCTACCAAGAGTTGTTGGACCGCAACATTGATATCGCCGGACCTGAAGAGCCGACACACGTAGCAGACGCGCAATGGTCGTGCGATATCATTGACTTCGCGGTCCACAAAGACGTAACGGCGGCCATCCACCAAGAGGTTCTGCCTGACCTTCCCTCCGACCACCGGCCTGTACTCATGGTCATCGACTCGGCACCTGATACCACGCTAAGGAAGAAGAAAACAAGAACCAACTGGGAGACCTTCTCTTCCTCCTTAAAGAGCTCCTACAGGGGCACAGTCACCACAGCAGAGGAAGTGGAGACTGCGGAAACAGCCATCAGGCAGGACATCCAGCTGGCGCTAGAGACATCTACGCACACCATCGCGACGGGAGAAAGGCGAACGCCCCTCCCCGCCGCCCTACAGTCTCTACTCGCACGAAAGCGCCAGCTGCGACGCACATGGCAGCACACCCGATGCCCGACCCAGAAAACCGAGCTCAACCGCCTTGGGGAGGAAGTCAAGGCCGAGCTCACGAAGCATCGAGCAAACTCCTGGGAGGCCCACATAGCCAGCATAGAAGGCTCAGTGCCGTCTATCCACCTTCTATGCAGGCAGCTGGGGCAGACTCCCACAGCCACCGGCCCACTCAAGGATGACAATGGAGTGCTCCGCTACTCAGCAAGAGAGCGAGCGGAGCTGTTCGCGGAAGCCCTGGAGAAGCAGTTTCAGCCAAATCTCCCTCTGGACGCCAACCACACGAGGGCGGTGGAAGAGCGACTGGAGAGGTACTTGGAGCACACACCAACAGCAGGAGAAGACCCGGTCTTCTTCTCACCCAGCCAAGTCAGAAGAGTCACCAGGAGAGTTGACCCCAAGAAGGCCCCGGGCGCTGATTCGATCCCGAACATGGCGCTTCGTCACCTGCCACAGCACACCATAGTGGCGGTGACACGCCTGTTCAATGGAATCATGCGCTCGGGTCACTTTCCCTCTGCCTGGAAACTTGGCCGGGTCATTATGCTTCCCAAGCCGGGAAAAGACAGAAGAAGCCCGGGCAGTTACAGGCCCATAACGCTACTGAGTACCCTCTCCAAGGCATTCGAAAAACTGTTCCTGGAAAGGCTCCGCCCCCACATCGTGCCGCGTCCAGAGCAGTTCGGCTTCCGCGCAGAACACTCCACCACACTGCAGCTCACCCGAGTCCTGTCCTTCATGGCCGAGAAGATGAACAAGAAGGAGCACGTCGTCGCGGTTTTCCTCGACATGGAGAAGGCCTTCGACAAGGTCTGGCACGAGGGCCTACTAGACAAGATGTCGACCTCCTCCGCACCGCGACGACTAATCAGAGTCCTGCGCTCCTTCTTGTCGGAGAGGCGCTTCCAAGTGGCGGTCGAAGACGCCACCTCGACGGAGCGCCCGATTCAAGCTGGGGTGCCCCAAGGCAGCTGCCTGTCACCTGCCTGCTACGCCCACTTTACAGATGACATCCCGGTGGTCGGCGACGTCAAGCTGGGACTCTTTGCGGACGACGCGGCGTACTACGCGTCGTCCATATCACCCAAGCACGCCGCAACAAAAATCCAGCGCCAGCTTGACGCCCTACCGGACTGGCTGGCCAAATGGAGGCTCACTGTAAACGTGGGCAAAACACAGGCCCTACTGACGGGCTCAAAACCGCCGCCACAGCCACTGAAGCTTCTCGGCCAGGAGATCAAGTGGCAGCACACGGCCAAGTACCTGGGGGTCACCATTGACAGGGGACTCACAATGCGGCAACACACCGGCGAAGTGGTGTGTCGGGCAAAATGCGCCCGATCGAAACTTCGTCCAGTGCTCGCTAGCAACCTCCCGTTCCGCACGAAGATGGGGATCTACAAGGCATACGTCAGATCCCGCCTGACCTACGCGGCTCCTGCGTGGTACGCCCTGACAGCAGAATCCAGTCGGAAGAAGCTGAGGGCACAGGAGTCGCTGAGCCTACGGACTATCGTCCAAGCCCCCCGTTACGTGCGGAACAGACACATCGCTCGAGACCTGAAGCACCAGAGCCTGGACGAATTCATCGTCCAACTTACGCGCAGAATGCTGGACCGCGCGGATGCATCACATCACGAGCTGCTACAGGGATTGGCGCCGCTCCACGCGCGCCCGCCGGACGCACGACGGTGGCGAGCCCAACCACGCGAGCTCTTGCCACCGCCCTCCGAGTCCCCAGTCCTGACCCCAGGACCCCACCACGCCGCAGACAGGCCAACGAGACCCACCGTAATGCCGCAGACAGGCCAACCTGCCCATACAGCCATTTTTGGTAACATTTGGTAACAGTGTGCACAATTTGTGTCGACACAGGTAACATTTTTGGTCACAATTTGGTCGCGGTTTGGTCGGGTCGACCAAAAGTGGGGAAGATTTGACACATTTTTATGGTTACGCTTAAGTAACCCATTTACCACACAAAGTCCACACCGTGTGTCGTGATTGCGTCAACTTGAATGAGAGTTCCATTCACTCATTCATTTGATTCCGTTCTTTTGATTCATGGGCATGTCATATTGACATCTACTGACTTCTGTTTTAAATCCCTTAATAATAAAAACAAAACACGGAGACGAGAGAGTGAATTTAAGTTTTTTCGGATAACTAGCAAGTGAAGGTAAGTGGGAATTAAGTTTCTTCCTGTAGTTTTGGAAAATAGATAGTTTACAACAACGCGCCTTCGAAATTGTGAAAGATAATTAAAATAATTACGTGAAAATGCTAATAAAGTTTTTTTTTGAGAGAAAATAACAATCAGATATCATTGATAGCGTATAGGATTCTTACATTTTCTAGTATCATTAACTTTCAGCTGGTCAATATAAAGAAATTCAGGATTTTTTAATATTTAACGGGGATTTATCTCTATGAAAAATCTCTCCACATTGTTCCAATACTGTGTCGACATTGTGTCGACTTATTTGGATATTAAAATGGAGGCGATGTTCTTATTTAGTGACATAGGATTCTCAAACTTTTTTATATTTCAAGGATGCCATTTTCGTTGGTCATCACCAAAGAAGGAGGCTCAGATGCCGTAACTGCTGTTCCCAGTGGATGGGTGAATAATGACCGACTATACTGGCCAAGGACGAATAAAAAGTATGAAGTAGAGAACTTAAGAAGTAATAATGAAAATACTGTTTACGAGCCCAAATGGCGGAGACAAAATATCTCATCATGGGATTCCGAATATTCTGAATGAATCTCATCATGGGATGCCGAATGTTCTGACTGTATCTCACTATGAAATTCCGGATGTTTTGAATTATTTATCTCAGTATTGTCATTTGCACTGGAGCTACTTTCCGAGTTAAAGTCGTGGTGATCGCTGCTGTACGATGGACACACATGACGAGAACTATCCATTACACTTAAATCAGTCTCCGAGTTATTTTTCGAGATTTTACTGAGTTGTCGATAATATTCAGAGGAATGGCAAAATGGTTTGGTTTTCCGATTCATTTTTCAGTAATATACTTAATAAACATTAACTCTAAATCTGAAAAATACCGGCACTATAGTTTGAGAACCACGACACAATTATGAAATTATGATGTTTCGTTTGGTCCCACTGTGTCACCACATTTACGAAACAGTTACGTAACTTTGGGACCAAATAGTGGTTACCAGTAACATTGTCTCCATTTTGTTCCGGAACATTTACACGTCAAGTGCACACAGTCACAAACTCGACACTATGTTCCCAAAAATTACCATACGATATTAAGTCGCAACGTGTAGAAACTTTTCCGTAACAAAATAACCAAAATCATGGTTGTTCGAAATGTGTTCACGATATTACCACATATTGCAACCAGATTCATACTGTTTGTATGTGGTGGAACCGTTTCTACTCTGCGACTACTTCTAGGAAATTGTGACCACTATTGAATTTTTGCGACCAGAAATGGTTGTATGGGTGGCACAAGCCAAGAAGGCACTGTCCAAAGCCAGAGGAAACAATAAGCCAAGATGGCAAAGATGACCGGCTCATCCATTGATGAGCCGCGACAAAAAGCCGCCAAAATGGACCATGGTCCAGAAATGGCCACCTCCACACTCCAGAAGGAGAGTGTGTGAGAAGGCACGACGACGCCAGTCTGCGCTGCGCTCGCGCATAGGCAACATCTCCTCTCTCTTTCTAATACAATTGTACTGAGATTTTACTTTAATGTTACAATGTTAAATGATATCAAATGAATGCTATGAGAGGGTGTTCTATGTAAATAATTACTATGGGGATTCTAACTACGGGGTTCTTTATTATTTTAAACAACCTAAGTCTTTATAAATAATCACATATTTCTCTTACGTATAATCTTCATATGACGCGATGCGTAGCTCTGCCGTCGCGTGTTGATCCTGTCGTCCATAGAGCCCTTCGAGGTAAATAAATGTCGCTACACGCCTCTCGTGAAGACGAAACGGTTGTAGGCTTAGTTGAATGAAGCATCGGTATCGATAGCTCAGTTGGGAGCTGCTGGTCCGGCATGCCAGAAGGTCGCTGGTTCAAATCTAGCCCGTTGCAATGAATTATCAAATTTTTACAAATAGTTAACCAGATAGTTACATAATGTAAGTATATGGCGCAGGGAAATGGCCAAAACAGAGATTTGCAGAAATCTCTAAGGGATATGACCAAATCACGCAGGATGTTTACGAAATAGCGAATCCATTTTATTGCCTAGACAAAATCAGTTATTTGATTAAATCCCAGAATCTGTTTAGTGAAATGACGAAATCAGCTAAAAAAGGAAACTCGTTTCTTTTATAGCAGCAGATTTGTTTAGTGATTTCATAAAATCCCTGAAACACGTCAGTGAATTGACGAAACGAACTCGCAAAGTCACATGTCCTTTTATCATTTCACTAGACTCGTGCTTTGTTATTCATCAATTTCATCATCAATCTCACTATACACCATAGCTGAATGTTTGTATAAGATTAAGAACTATACTAGAGGTAATTAACCAAAATTACATCTCCACAGGCTTAGTACCTTTTTAATTATTACCTATACGGTTAAACTTTAATATTATTAGTTATTACGGGAAACACGGGATGTTTAGGGTGTATAATTATTTGATTAGTAGGTATAACTCTGAACGAGACTCGTGATAGTTGAAATTAAATAACTAAACAAACTTGTTGTGAGTAAACTGGTTGCTGTACGGATTATATTATTGTCATACGATACGAGTATGCCACAGTAGTCTGAGGTCACCTAAACAAGCGTCGTTTCTCATCGTTTTCCTCAAATAGGAGCTATTAGGTACGTTACGAGCAAAACCACTTAAACAGCTAGTCATTTAATTTGCTATTGTGTTAAGAGCATAACTTGCTAATAAGTAGTAAATTAAATAGACAAGGAGCTCGGCTAAAGGATACTTAACGATAAACTTATTTAGTTACCAAAGATCCATTCTTTGGATACACTGGTAAATCCTTTTATGACCAAGTATGTATATGCCCATGAATCTATGTGTATGCTAATTTGTGGTAGGTATTTATGAGTTATATTTTTTTTCTTTAGAGCGAACTTTTTGTATTTCTTTCCAACCAACGAGGCAATGCTCCTGGGCCCAGCTGTAGGATTTATTTATAAGTGGTGATGATTTTACGACTCACTAAAATTGGGTTAAACTTGTTTTTAGGAACTTTATGGCAAATCGGGTAGTACTTCTCCGAACTGGCTTAAGGTTCTACACCACGTCGGTGCCGCACGGTCCACAGCCCGGGTCGTACTAGGTCGACCGTTCAACTGAGACAGGGAGGGTAGCAGGACTAGCCGGCCGCTACACGAGCGGCTACCCTGTGGGCTGAGGCACTGCTGTAGGCTTGCGTTGGTGGAGCCACTGTATTGTGTTTGTTTTGTATTTGTATACTTACTGACGCCACACGACTGGGCGCACGACAGGTGCCCCGGGTTGTTGTACTGCACCATGTTCGTGCCACACACCGTGTTGTACTCGGCGGTCACGACTCACGGGGCACTGGCTGATGCACTGCTATAGGCTTGCGTTGGTGGCGCCACTGTATTGTGTTGTATTTGTATACTTACTGACGCCACACGACTGGGCGCACGACAGGCGCCCCGGGTTGTTGTACTGCACCATGTCCGTGCCACACACCGTGTTGTACTCGGCGGTCACGACTCACGGGGCACTGGCTGATGCACTGCTATAGGCTTGCGTTGGTGGCGCCACTGTATTGTGTTGTATTTGTATACTTACTGAAGCAACACGATTGGGGGCACGAGAGGCACCCGGGTTGTTGTGCTGCACCATGTCCGTGCCACGCACCGTGTTGTACTCGGCGGTCACGACTCACGGGGCACTGGCTGATGCACTGCTATAGGCTTGCGTTGGTGGCGCCACTGTATTGTGTTGTATTTGTATACTTACTGAAGCCACACGATTGGGGGCACGACAGGCACCCGGGTTGTTGTGCTGCACCATGTCGGAGCCAGACACCGAGTTGTACTCGGCGGTCACGGGCACTGGCTGAGGCACTGCTGTAGGCTTGCGTTGATGGCGCACTGTATTGTGTTGTATTTGTATACTTACTGACGCCACACGACTGGGCGCACGACAGGCGCCCCGGGTTGTTGTACTGCACCATGTCAGTGCCACACACAGGATTGTACTCGGCGGTCACGGGGCACTGGCTGATGCACTGTTGTAGGCTTGCGTTGGTGGAGCCACTGAAAAAAGAAAGTGAGTAAGATGAGCGATTTTAACCGAGCATATTGATACTTTTTACACGACACAGTTTTTAACAAGTTTAAATAATCAAAAATGCAGTGTGTAACACAAAATCCTACACACGTCGTTCTAGCTCTCCACATACAATCTTTATAGGTATTTTTTATATCAGCCCCGCGGCATATGACTCAAGCTAAGAGAACTACTTTCAAAAAACTTTTAAAAATTAACGCTTACCCATTAGTAGGGGCTGAAGTTGAAGACTGTTGCTGCTGGTTTGGGAATTGTCCTTGACCAGGAAACTGTCCCTGACCAGGGAACTGTCCCTGACCGGGGAACTGCCCTTGACCGGGGAACTGCCCTTGGCCGGGGAATTGTCCTTGGCCTGGGAACTGATTCTGCCCCGGGAACTGGTTTTGTCCCGGGAACTGGTTTTGTCCTGGGAACTGGTTCTGCCCCGGGAACTGGTTCCACTGGCGACCAGGATTGGGTCTGCCCTGCCAGCCATATCGGTCTTCCAGGTCATTAGAATCTTCGGTCGGGGAAGACTGGCGCTTGGGTCTGATCTGCATCGCCATAGCACTGGAGACGGCTGGAAGACAAGTGAACTCGGATCAGTCCTGCAGTGAACGCAGCAGATGTGTAGTCTGCTTTTGCGTTTTTTTACTTATAAATGCCGATTAAGGGGATGCCTTGATTTGAGTGGAACACGCACGCTAATGCCTTACGCACACGAGAAAAAGAGATGTAACACTCTTCGGGAATGGCTTTTAATTTCGAAATCTCGATAAATACCTAAATTAGTGAAGTTTTATTTAAATTTCATCAAGTGAGATTTTAGATGAGATAAAATACTATTACTAATGCTATAGGTAGTATTAACTTAACTTGATTGTGTCGTAAAACAATGTATCGTTTAAGTAGCCTGAGTAAAAATAGGAAAATACACACAACTTTGCTTTTTTTCTACAGAGTAAATTTTACGCAATCATGTATCGATCAAATCAGATAAACAATCATATACTTAGTCAAGAATCATATAATCTGAAAATCAGACCTTATTGTTTCTTAATTTAGTCAGAACGGCGTTTCAAAGCACGCTATAATTTCCAATGCACGCCTCAACTGTCTTAATTATATTATAACTCAAGGGGAAACGACTTTCAGCAATGATGTAAAAGCTATATCTGAGGAAAGTAAGCAAGTAGGTAAACTTTCTTTGATTCTTTCCTTTAATTGTGCAATGTTTTGTCTTTCATTCCTGAATCTCATCTCCTTATATTAATAACACGTTTTTGCTAAAGAAAAATCTTCGTTCGATAATATGATATCCATATTTTTGAATATATTTTATATAGTTTTCTAAAATCATGAATTCAAAACAAGTAAGTAAGCTTATCTGATAATCTTACAAGTCTGGCAGACCTACAAAGTTAACTCATAAGTAGGTACCTAATAAATCTCTGCACAAACGGTGTTTTAAAAAGTCTACTGGACTTCTTCAACCTTTCTTAATGACACTGGGAATCCCGACTCGGTTCGAGATGAATCATAATATTTTCACCTCAGCTTCATATGCATAGATTTGCTATTAACCAGTTCCACAAATTGTTATCTTATTGGTCAGCGGGTCTGCAAGTAAATGCTCATTCAGACGGTATGCACATTCAAATCTACTAGGACCCTATTTTCTCCGATCATTATACATCATTTTAATGATGATCACGTTTGCATTTGAAACTTGACCACGGCGTAGATTGTTTACTAATATTTATTTTGTTTGTCATAGCGAAGATGATATCCAATAGACCCAAAAAAATAAATTATTATCAAGTTTTTCATATCTGTATTCATTATCGATGACATTAAGACTACATACCTACCACAAAGCACGTTTATTTGTCGTAAATGTTTTTATTAAACTTTATAATGATGATCGTGACCATCTAAGCATGCTGCAATTTGGCGCTAATGCGTTTGTCTGTACAAATAATCCGCAGTGTCACCTACACCCTACACTGAAAACTAAATCGATTTTTTTTTTGAAATCAACAACGTTTACATAATTAGATTTAGAAATCTAAGGTCCTTACTATCTTAAAATTCCAATTAGGTACTGAGAGTGATCTCGAAAGAATCTGTTTCTAGAGGTTCCTATAGTTACCCATAATTGTATGCACACGTCCATTTTAGTATTTCATAGTTAACTACCTACGTGTATTTGAGTACCTACTTACTTCAATAGCTTTTGAGTGTAGGTAAATATTTTAAACATTTAACAAAGGTCATCGCGCTATATACCTAGTACTTAATGTAAATATAAACATGCTGCAGTCCCGTACCGTCACCAAAGTCGTTTCGATAATTAAGTTCGAACATTCGTGCGGATGACGATCATTAGCAAATTTAAATGATTAACAAATAAGTAACTCACCGATAACGAAGAAGATGCACAACGGCTTCATTTTTATTAAATTAATATTAATTTGTGTTCTCGTGAGATCGTCCGCTCAGCGCGAGTGTCGTCGGGCTCTGACCGTGGCGGATAGCGATTATGTTTATAAAAGAGACGCAGGCAAGTCGCTCGAATTCCGCTTATTTATTCACAAAACTTTTTGTACTCGTGTGTGATCTCGTCACTAGTATCACTAGACCTCGATATTGGTAACAACATCGAAGACCAGATATATAATCGTTCGCCTGTGATGCGTTCCGTAAGTTTTACGAATGCCCCCTGACTTACTAACTCGGCTAACTCGTTTTGTAGGGTTGTGAGTAATTTTAGCGAATTTTTAAGGAAATTCACTAGTATCGGATTTTATGTTTGAGGCAAACTGTGGCTGGGGTTATATATATATATAAGCAAGTTGTTATTTTTTCCCAGATAAATACAAGAACATTACATATATAATGCCCATGAAGATCTCAAAAGTCTCAAGGTGCGATCTACTAAGAAGGCTTTAAAATAATAGACCGAAGCGTGTGCTATGTTCGGTTGAATGAAAGTAAGTTATATATAGGGTTATTTGAGAAAGGATCTACCGTCATTGATAATGTATGTCTACCCAGATACTGTATTTGTATATATATGTACATAAATATATTTCTAACTCCTCTGGAGTTGCAAGCGTCCACAGACTACGTGGCGTTTTTGAGTATGGTATTAATAAAGTATTTTCACGTAATCATAATTATTTAAATACACGAGACATTTTAATAATTAATAATTTTTATTTTTATTTTATTTAATTAACTCAGTGATTTCAATATTATGACTTACATCTCGATATTTCTTTAAGAAAACTATCTGTAGATATAAAAGCACCTATACTAATCATAGTAATTATTACACAATAAGTGACAAATCCTATCCAAAGTACGAACTTCTCCCGTTCTTAGCTCCGCCGCGCGGAGTAAATGTTTTTTTTTACACATTTACAAGTTAAATTTATGAAGAAAGTTAATGTTTGTATATTCTATATAAATAGGGCTATTTAATCATATTTTTTTTATAAAGCAATCTCGTAGGTTAATGTTAGGCATAGATTTTTTAAGAATTTTTTTTTTCTATTTTTCTACTTTAGCACGGATCTTATTTTTTTTCTATGAACGAGTGAAAATGCGGTTCCTGAAATTAATTCCTCGTCCTTGAATTATACGAAAACGATATCAAACACTACCTATTTGCTAAACTTGTGGAAATTTGACGTAAGAGTGCGGCGTGGTAGATGGGATTCCCCCCAATCCCCCCTCCCTTCTACCAACAGGGTGGTACCACGTGGCAACCGGGCTATATCAACTCAGATGACCACGAGGTACACCTGTGCCAAGCGGCTCCCTTTGTTGAAGATTTGCAAGGTTGATGACACTAACGACCCGACTACTACGGCTTTTCATGTAATCTGTTCTGCAATTTAGGCGTAAACCGTACTTGATTGACCGCGTTACGTCCACACATATTTATTTATTATTGAATTTTATTGATGAATAAAGGACATAGAGAAATGTATTCTTAAGGTACAAGTTGGAACGAGTTGGTTTAAGCGTAAAGAGGTAACAGACAGACAGACACATTTTCGCATTTATATTATTAGTATGGATATGGATAGTATGGAATTAATTCTCTCGTGCTGATCCCTGTACTTACCAACTATACCTACGTCCTACCTACAATTTCAAATTGATTCATCTTAATAACTTACTGTATTTGTCGTTGGAAATCTAGTAAAAACTCATTAAGTTCGTATTTTTCTATGTGAACTTCCCTTTACCACATGTTTTCGTCACGATACACAAAGAATACGCGTGTTGGGCGTAATTAATTACTTTTTGTAATTTAATTACAAATTACACAATTATTAATTCAATTACGTTAATTCAATTGAATGTAATTAAAATTTCATGTAATTGAAATTACTTGTAATTGGTAATTGCAATTACATGTAATTTGTAATTGCAATTACTTTTTGCTCAATTACTTTTAACTGAAACTTCGATATCTCTCTAACGACACATGTTAGAAAAAAGTTTACTTGACAGTTTGTGCTTATTTTTGAGCGTTTTTTATAGTGAACTAAAAAAAAATATTCTTTCGTCCAAAATTATCTAAGTCCTTAAATAGATTCGTTCTACCATTGTGGTTGAGCATAACGATGAAAAGAGCGATTTTGGGAAAAAAATTATGTAACGTTTTGTGCTTGTTTTTAAGCATTGTTTTCGATAGAAAAAAACAAAAACCAAAAAGTAAGAAAAATTTTTTTATGGTAATTTCACTAAGTCCTAGATAGTAACACACACATCGAGTATATCGTTGAAAGAAGCGATTTTGGGGAAAACTTTATATGACATTTTGTGATGCTTATTAAGCATTGCTTTCGATAGAATAAAAATAAAACCATAAACTATGAAAAACATTTTTGATGGAAATTTCTCTTGTCCTTGAGAACTTCGCTTCTGATCCATCGAAGTTAAGTATATCATCGAAAAGAGCCATTTTGGGAAAAAGTTTATAAAACGTAATATACTTTATTTTAGGCATACTTTAAGACGCAATTGAAAAAAACAGCAAAACTTCAAAAAAAATTATTGACAGAAATTTTCTAAGTCCTAAAAACCGTGTGCCGATACTGCCGATGGCAGTTGATAGTTTAAGAGTTGGTATTGCATATTTCTGAAAAGGGAGATTTGTTTAAAATATAATTTTACAATTTTGTGATTCTTTTGATGCGCACTTAAAATAAAAATTAAGATAAAGAAATTTGTAATTGACTAGGTATGCCGATTGCTTAGTTATATAATTTAAAATTGCAACTTTCTGCTCAATTACTTTTCACTAAAACTTCGATATCTCTGTAAGTATACATCGTAGAAAGAAGTTTATTTGACGTTTTGTCTTTATTTTTGTGTGTTTTACGATTGAACTGGAAACCAATAATAAAATTAAAAATATTTTTTTTGCTCGTAAATTCTTCGTGTCCTGCAATCGATTCCTTCTAACATTGTGACTGAGTATATCTTTGAAAATAGCGATTTAGGTAAAAAGTTTATTTGACGTTTTGCGCTTCTCCTTAAGTATTGTTTCAACAGAACGAAAACTAAAAAGTAAGAAATTTTTTTTTATGGCAATAGCACCTGCACCGCCGTCTAAAACACATCGAGTATATCGTTGAAAGGAGCGATTTTGGGGAAAACTTTCTATGATATTTTGTGATTGTTTTAAGCATTGCTATCAATGGAATAAAAATAAAAACCGAAAACTAACAAAAACATTTTTGATGGAAATTTCTCTTAGTCCTTTGATCCATCGAAGTTAAGTAGGTACATCGTTGAAAAGAGCTATTTTGGGAAAAAGTTTATATGACATAATATGATTCTTTTTAGGCATACTTTACGACGCAATTGAAAAAAAACAGCAAAACGTTAAAATAAAATTATTGTTTCTCTAAGTCCTAGATAGCACCGCGCCGTCTAACACATCGAGTTGAAGTATATCGTTGAAAGAAGTGATTTTGGGGAAAACTTTATATGACATTTTGTGATTATTTTTAAGCATTTTGTACGACCGAATTAAAAAAACACTAAAATGTGAGGAAATATTTTTATGAAAAATCTCCAAGTCCAAAATATACTCGAACATTGTGTTAGAAAAAAGTAATTTGTAATTGAAAAAGTAATTAATTACCAATTTTAATTACAAAATGTAATTGGTAATTGAAATTACAAATTACATTTTGTAATTGCAATTTGTAATTGAGGCTTCAATTACTTTTTCCATGTAATTGTAATTTGTAATTGCAATTACATTTTGTAATTGCAATTAGTAATTTGTAATTCAATTACGTTTTGCCCAACACTGAGAATACGTTGCATTTAGTAAAAGTGCAACGTATTCGTAACGAAAGTGTAACGTATTTTAGACAAAATATTGATTATCATGGTGAAATAACGATATTTTGAATATAGTAATACATGTCACCTGCGTGAATAACATTAACCTATCGTATGAAAATTTACCGCTTAAAAATAATCACTACTTACCCTTTAAATCATACAAGCACTATTAGCGGTATTTAAAAAAACTTTGTCCTTGTCACTTTCGTCCGCGATTTATGAACAAACTGAGGAGGTTAGGTTTTCTGTCTGGTGTTTCCCTACTAGAATATGAGTTGCCAGTGCACAAAAACGAATTTCTAACACAATTGGCTATGAATCTAGCTGTATAAAGCGTCACGTAAGTAATCGTAACGAAAACGTGGAATTGTGGTCCCATAAAATAATGCAAGATAAAACAAGTAAATTATTTAAATAAAAATGTTAAGCAATCGGTAGAACTATCGTCATATCATAAAATTTTGTTTAAACAAAAGCATGATCATGAGAAGTTGAAAATCGTGAAAATAACAGGGCCCTAAGTACACAGGTTCGAAAAAAAATATCAACTTTCGTTACGTTTTGGACGGAAATATATTTTTATTATTTATTTGAAAGGATTTAAATCAATTATGTCACTTGCGTTCTTGACAGTTTTTATCGCTTGATTTAATAAAAAAAAATTGAAACCTCTCGGTGTTACCAATTTTTTTTATGAGCATGTTTAATTTGAAACGTCCAAATTGGTCAAAATTCGCGGCCTTACCCATATCATGCCCGCAAATCCATACATAATATTATAAATGCGAAAGTGTCTGTATGTCTGTATGTTAGGTACCTCTTCACGCTTAAACCACTGAACCGATTTTGGTAAAATTTGGTATAGAGATAATTTGAGTCCCGGGGAAGGACATAGGATAGTCTTTATCCCCGAAATCATCCCCTAAGTGGGTGAAAGTTTGTATGGAGTTGCGATATAAACGAGTTCCACGCGGACGGAGTGGCGGGCGAAAGCTAGTAATAAAATATATTTTTAAGAATCAATTTGTCTGGATGTCGTCGAAGCACAACCCTAAAATTCCAGTTGCCAGCTGTGCACTTGACCTGTGTGTGAATACCCGCAGGTACTTACATTGCGTTTTCCTTAAAGGGCTGAATTCCACGCATGCTAATAATTGCACGGTTCAACTCGCTTATTAAATGTCAGTACGGGCGACATGGCCGAAATGGCCAAAAAAATCGGATTCAGTTATTCCAACCTAAAGGAAATATAAATATCCAGCGGAATAGAGGGGTGTAGACACGTAATAAAATAACCAATAAAGTTGAATTTTCCCGAGTAAGAGTTAAAAATATTGTCAAATGGAGAAAAAAGTAAAGTAAGTAGGGTAATAAATATAATCACAAAGTTATAAGTGTCCAAAGTTTTAAGACGGTTCTGGCCCTTTTCCGCCAAACACACCTTCATTTTTAGGCGAGCCTTCAGTTATAATCTAAACTCTTTCATAACTTTCTTGCCACCCGGAAGGCTTGAAATTTTTTACGAACCGCCACTTCAAGGTGTTCAAGGCTACTTATGCCCGGGCCACACTAACGAGAAATGCCATTAATTATCGCGATAATCGTAGTGTGGCCGTACGGTAAACGTCCATTATCGCGATAATTAATGGCATTTCTCGTTAGTGTGGCCCCAGCATTATGAACTACTAGTTGGAATAAAAACAGACATAATCCACAGATACATAATTGTGTGACATAAACGTGCACAACAACTTAAACGTCACTAAAACCATAACATGGTGCCATCTTATCTCAAAAAAGTTCAGTTCAATTCCCAGAGTGTATCTCTATTATCTCCAAAGACATGAGATTTATTCTTGATTACATTGCTTTGTGTTACACTGTAATTAAAGCTACAGCATTTATTATTTTGCTGATTTTTAACTCTTAGAAATTGCTTGACAATGAAAACCCCTTTGGAACGTGACAATATCGTTCGTCAATACGTGAATCATTTAAATCGAAGTATTATCTTGGTCAATACCGTATTTACGTTTTATGTTAGGTACGAGAGTAATCTGTGCTGAATCATTGCGTGTCTCGTTTCGTTTTCCCTACCTTTCGTTTCGGAAAGATGTATTTTAAGTTTTACGTTCTGAGGGGCTACCGCGAAACGAAAACGAACTTCGTTTGTGTATCTCCGTCTCTGTCGCACTTGCTCGTTCGAGCGACAGAGAGGGAGATATTCGAACGAAGTTCGTTTTCACTTCGTGGTAGCCCCTCTGTTTTAAATTATGGAACATGTTCTTAGAATTTGTCTCTCTGATCTCGAATTGCTTGAATCTTTTGTAGCTCTAAGTCGAATGTATGAATTCGACATACGTCAACTGAAAATACGTCATTTAGTAATGGTGTCCTTAAAAAAAAAGTTTCACAAACCGGTTTCGCATTTGTTGCAACAGGCGATACTTTTCTTTTTATCGTTCCGCACTTCAAAAGGATGAAAGATGGTCACAATCACACACACTAATGAACTGGTTTATACTTAATATATAAAAAATATCGTCCCAATGAGCTCGGGCTTCCCGCTCGCGCTCTGCCGCCTCCTTCTCGGTCATAACGTGCTCGCTAAAGTCCAGCATCGCGTACCAGTCTGCTTTGCTGGACACATAGCCCGCACTACTCTGGCAGCTACAAATCTTTCCCAATTCGGGCGACCACCTCCTGTCTTTCTGCTCGCCAAACCGGGCACTAAGCTAAAGTGTACTGGGCCGAGTCTACGCTGCCTTCGCAGCTCCGGGGCGGTTCTCTTTGTGCGATTTTGTGCAGGTGCTGCCGAAAAAACCTTGTCACGATTGCACCTGCGTCAACCGGAAGGTAACCCCAAAATGCCTTTCAGCCCCAGTCATGTGGGACAGGGTAAACCGTGTATATGATGCGGGAGCCGGCACTCAGCCGATCCAGCCGCTGCTCCCAATACTCTATCGCCTCCGGCAGCTCCTCTGTTCGCCGCATCCATATTTCTTGTTGGGCTAGCAGTAGTGTTGGGCTAATCAATCGTGAGCCATTTGTCATACTCATATCATTAAATTTGTCCCATCACTTCACGCTTAAAAAATTTACTACTTCATTCCTCACGAGGCACAAACTCGCTCCTCACTCGCTCGGTCATCACTTCAAAGCCTCGCCCCTCGAGCTCCGGATTCGCCACCCGCGCCTAACTTTCCCCCATCTACAATTAAACACAATATTGCTTGTATATTAATGGTATATAATTGATGGTATATTGTACCTACACTACACTTGAAAAAACCTTGTTTTTCTGCCGATTGATGATATTTATGAGACGGTACCTCAACTCATTTGAAGTAGGACATGTACCCCCTCATTTTTGGAAATTAGGTGCTCATTGAAACTCAATTTAATTTCATGTCCTATAGCTAGCAGGTCGCTCTGGTGTCGCGACTGCCCGCACCACAGGTACAAGTCCGCGTTAAGGGTCCTTATCCTCTCGTGTGCGGATGTCAAATGTTCCAATCAACTTATATCTTGATGAGATGTAAAACAATAGGTTCAAATCTTTGGCACGGATCGGAGGAGTTATATTATAACAAGTAGGTGCCTATCAGTACTTGGTACTCCAGCCATGCCTTCTGCCAGGACAATAATAATCTCAGGGCAACAGGTCACGACGAAACGGTTGCACAGATAACACGGAAATAGCCCACTACAGTTGGACCTTAAATTGTAGAGTCCTGTTAATTAGAATGCTACATCCTATTGTGAAGTAGTTTGGGTAAACAATGATAATCATACATGTTCACTTATCAGCACTCACCGGGCAAAATATTTAGACCCTTTTCTATGCGTAATTAAGACTACGGCTTCTTGGAGATGCCCGTTTGTCTGTCTCTTCCTATATCACAGGAATTTTACTCGGAAATTATAATGATAGCTAGGTTTATAATTTATTGAGTTTTTATTTGAGCAAAAATTTTCAAAATATGTTATGCTGATTCAGAGTAAAATAAAAAATTAGGCTTTATAGGCCTTAACTTTGGCAATGTCCACAGAAGAGACGCGAACCTAAATCTGATTCACCGACTCTAAGTAAGAGTGCGCCCAGTGATAATTTTTTCACAGAAAAAACCACTAAACTTGGGTTCCTCCCTGTCCCAAGTTCCTAATCTGAATCCGTAGCAATAAACCAAATCACAAAAAATCTTCCTTTAATCGTGCTCGGAAGAATGTTCGCTCTCGTTTGAAAGTCGGCAGTGTTATCGGGCCTCCGCGCCCCGTCCTCCGGCGCGGAGGTTATCGCTTCCCCCTCCAGCCTCCCGTCCGATACCGATGCACCAGTAAAGCGAAAAATGCACAACCAATAACACCGACCGACCACAAAACATAACAAATATATTAAATAAACCCCGAGTTGAATCCGGACCGCACACGCGAACTCGGCTTGGATTTGACGCGAGTGCGGCTTTTGGCGAGCAGTTACATTTTTGGACACAATCAGGTGGAGATGTTAAGCGGGAAGCTCCTGTTTTGCGCGATTTTAGTTGCAGGTAAGTTTAAGATGATTCCTAATAAAATTTAAGGTAGCAGAAAAAATACGAGTATCGTTTTGTTACGATGTTATCCCCATTGTTAGTGTAATATGCGTTTTATTATAATATGTTGAGTGTGTTGGTGACTCGCGTTATATCAAACTAATTATCGTAATTGGTTCTTTTTTTCAAATTGAAATATCATCACGATTTAGTCTACATGCTACAGAGTCATTATCTAGGGATTCGTTTCATTCATAAGGAAGAAAGCTGAATATTTTAATGAGTTTTTACTCAGTAGTCGTTTATTTCAATTAGTAAAATTAACTAATAACATGCCCATAAATGATAGATGAATTGGCGACCGCCTCGGCATACGCTTAAACGAACCAATTTCCATCAATCAACCGATACGAGCATTAAAGTCAATGGAAATATCCTAGCGAACATCCTCGGCTCTTTGTTTAGACATGATATCATCTCGTAAACAAAGATGGCTTGTGCTTTTGCAAATCTAGATAAACGGAGGGTAGGCAGGGCAGGGCAGCTGCGTAGACCGAGTGGCGACTTGATCCCGGGTTATCGCCCGGGACCCGCCCACATCACTATTATTACAAGTGAGTAACCGATCCACTGACAGACTTCAAGACGACGTACATTGCAACTTTGTACAACTTATGATACAATCTAATACGATGGTTTGTGATTAGGAGAGCTGAGCTTAAGCTATATATTATTCTAACTATTGGAATAACTCTGCCCTTGGAATCGTATTGATCGACTGTTGGTAAATTTACGTGAAATATGTCTTTATGAAGGAGGAGATCAGGGTGTCCTTTTCCAGCGGCTCCGAGGCTGGTTATTTGACACCGAGAAATCGCATCGCACGTCGCCGTCTGAAGGAATTATTAAAGTCTGATATATATGTTACTAGCTTCTTCCCGTGACTCCATCCGCGTGGAACTCGTTTACATCGTAGCTCCATACAAAAGTGTGTGAAAAGGTGGTGAAATGGAGGTGAAAAATCGGGGTCGGAAATCATCATTTCCGAAATGAAAACTATCGTATGGCCTTCCCCGGGGCTCAAACTATCACTATAAGTATGCCAAACTTCATCTAAATCGGTTGAACGGTTTAAGCCTGAAAAGGTAACAGACAGACAAACACACTTTCGCATTTATAATATTAAGTATGGATGGTGAGGTATATGTAGATAAATATAGGTCTCGTTGCATGATGCAAATCTATAAATAATTGACGCGTATTTGCGTGCATTGTATCACCCGTTCATGATACAATTAATTTAACAATCTCATTTTGTAAGGTACCTATTTGATTACAACAAGTCTGAAGTATCTTAAGTACAATAAAATATTATAATGTGGTACCTCATGAAGAGATTCCTTTGCATATAATAGACATGTTTTTATTTGCCAACAAAAAATAGTACAATGTAAACTTAAACTAAAGACTCGCCCAACTGCGAAGCAGTTTGTTGGCGATGCGCTCACTTAATAAAAAAAATCTCATTTTATATATCTAATCTAACGCGGTACAAGTATACGCTACACCGAAAATACTAAACTACCGCCCCCCCAGCCAAATGGCCGCAAGGCCCTACAGAGTTCCTATGGAGTTACATACGACTTGTTGGCGGCACGGAAGTGCAGTGCTTTATTTTTACCCTAGTTATTCTAAACGGTTTTCTTAACCTATATTTTTATTTTAGTTCCAAGGGGAGTTAACATGTGAACCGTTTAAGAACAGCAGAGGATAATGCGACATAATATACAGGGCGTCCCACGCCTATGCCATATGGAGGGAAATTACCTTGAATATTGTAGATGGAAGATTTGATTAACAGAAGACATTATTTTAATTTAAAAAACAATGTAAACTGCATTCATAGATTACTTTTTTAACTTTATCTAAGACAATGGATTATTTATTGATTGACATATATTAGGAATAATTATTATGACATGGTTGTACCGACAACAAAAAACTTAAATAGACCTATAATTAATAAAATAAAAATTAATTTATAGGAGGTCCCCAAGGTCTGACCCCTGCGGAAGGGTCCTCCCCAAAAGACTGGCTGCGTTCCTCCTTTGGATAGCTATACCGATCCGTTGGGCAAGAAACGAGCCAGCCCTATGGTCTCCGGATACTCTGACCAATTTTTTTGAAATTTGGCCGAATAATTGGTGTGCGCCTGGACTCCAGGGTGCGAGCGTTTTGACAGCAAAAGCCGCAAAAACAGCCGGTCTGTGAGGCCGATGTACTTCATAGATTTTTTACAACATACAACTGGCATTATCATTGTAAATCAGTACCCACTTGAGAAGTAACTAGGTACGTATCATTTGCCTATTATAATTTAAGTGCATGATAAAATGATAAAATTATACCTGCATAATTAGTATGTACCCACCTGGTTGTATATGCAACAAATCGAGTTTCTGTCGTGTCCTTAATCTGCCGAAAGACGCGTAAATTGATTTGATCGCCAGGAAACGAAATAATCAAGAGTGCGACTTTGTATTCAACAGAATGGGACTCATTTTGAGCATTTAATAAATGAAATGGATTAATTTTGAGTTAAAAATGTTAAAATTCATGGACTTTCTTTTTATTTCTGACACTATGTTATTTAGCAATGAATAATCCTTCTGATGAAAACTTTCGATCGGTATGAGTATGATAAAGCTACAAGGTATTTTTTTTTCTCGTGTAGCGGGTTCGATTCTCGGTTCAACCATGTAATTATTTAAAAATTAAAAAGCAGTTAAAGTTGTTTTTTTTTAATTATAATAACGTCTTCTTTTAGTAAAATCTTCCATATACAATATTCAAGGTAGGTACTTTCCCACCATGTGGCATAGGCGTGGGACGCCCTGTATATTAGGTATAACCATATGCACCTAAATATGTGAAACTGGGGCCACGATAGCTGAGTTACTTATTTAATAGGTACTTGAATGTACACTAAAAGTCCGGTTAATCTTTTGTACACAAGACGTAGTAATCATTTATTACATTTAATCGTTATTAGACGGTAATTATGACTATTAAATGGCTATACTTCGACTAGGAAAGTAACCAGATTAGATTCTAACTCAACGAATTTATTAACAGAGAGCGAATTTCGAAAAAATAGAAGATTGAGGAAACATGTATACATCGATTACATTAATTAAACCGTAGTTGTACCTCCTACACAATACGTGGGAACTGCGGTAGGTCCTACTTACTGCTATATCCTGGGCAAGGTATGAGTAGAAAGTGTAGTGTTAAGATTTATCACAGATTTATACTGTGCCATTCTTTCTTGTTGAAGTTGTTATGAGTTTATTTTAGTTCCTTTTTAATTTTTATAACGTTATGTCTTGTTTCTTGTTATGTATTTTGTAGCGGAACTAACTATAGGTACCACATAAGTGATTTGGTGTAAAACTGTTAATTTATTTGTGAATGAATAAATAAATAAATAATAAATATCCTGAGCAAGGCGTGGGAACTGCGATAGGTACTTACTGCCATATCCTGGGCAAGGCGTGGGAACTGCGATAGGTACTTACTGCTATATCCTGGGCAAAGCGTGGGAACTGCGATAGGTACTGCTATATCCTAGGCTGACTCATCGGAAGTGTGGTATCCAGATCTGAGTGGAAACCAGGCCGCTGCGCCATCGTCACACGATAGGACGCGAGAAACTACGCAGTTCTAACGATACTAGGATATAATTAATTGTTGATCGTTTTGCGACATTAGGTAGGTGCAGTAGAGTTCTCCAATATCCAATATCTATACAGACAACAAAAAACTATCTATACAGAGAGACAGAAATATATCTATACAGATACAGATACTTTATTGTTACTGACATAAGACACAAGTTTAGATATTTTTGAAAGGTTGGAGATCTCGACTGGACATTTGCCAATCAAAGTTCAAAAATGTATTATTTAGGGCCCGGGCACACTTGGC
This sequence comes from Epinotia demarniana, assembly GCA_945867215.1. Classification (NCBI taxonomy): domain Eukaryota; kingdom Metazoa; phylum Arthropoda; class Insecta; order Lepidoptera; family Tortricidae; genus Epinotia; species Epinotia demarniana. The sequence continues at coordinate 17,860,300 of OX244272.1, read as the reverse complement.
GTCTTGCCTTCTACATCAAGCACATAGCCCATGCCATGGTCAGTTATAGACTTTGGGCACCTCTTAGAGCAGTTCGTATGGTCTGGCATCGCTGCATTATTGAACGAGCGAGCGAAGCGAACGAAGTTCTCCGTTTCAGCTTGGGCAAAAATTCATTCGTGCGCTCGGCCGTTCTCTGCAGCTCGCATTTCTCTAACGATACCTACTCGTAAAATTTTATGAGCAGGTTCGAAAATTATATGGATGCTTTTTGTCGACTCAGTCAAAAAAATAGGTGACAATTCCTGCTACATTTAAACAGGATTATGAACCTGTAAATTTTCATACAAAAACCGATAACATTTTTCACCCCGAAATATTGCTTACGTTAAAAGTTATAACCACCTAAAAATCTTTATTTTTGACTTCAAAACTTTGTCTATTTTTTTTTATTAATCTAAACTGATTTACTAAAAAAGGAAATCGTACAGACATAGATTAAAGTGTACTAAATCTAATAATACCAAAATTGTTTTATTTCATGAAGGGTTAGGGGGGTAAACACGTTATCACCCGAAACAATATTTTAATTGCTGGTTCTAGCGACAGCGACAGAGAGGGTGATACAAGAAAGAAATTCGTTTTCGTTTCGCGGTATCCCCTCAGCCTGGCTATCTCAACTATTACAAGACGGCGCGAGAACTCTCGGGATTTTTCTCGCACTATCCGTCCGTCGTAGTGTGAGAAACTGACTTTTTTAGAATACCTACTCTCGCCGCGTATCGGCACTTCACAATCCCCTTAAGGTTTGCAGTAATTAGATCACGTAAGTTACAGTATGAGAAACACTAGGTAAGTATTGTGTAGTAGAACTGTAGTTGCTTCAGTACAGAGCTGGTGTAGTTTAGATGCGCAATTTAATTGTTACGTAATAACATCACAGGATTCAACTTAACCTGTAATCACTTCATGAGAATTGTAATTCTTATCCTAATCTTGGTCGAATCTGCTTGTCATTTCTCGTTTTCCGACTGGCATCATCACCGCATTGCTGCAAATTGCCTCGATTTATGTTCCTAAGTGTGCGTTTTTGTATAAAGTTTTTGGGAAAAAACCTACATAACTACTTTTTTTACATAAAGGTGGCTCGCGGCAAGTGTAATTACAATGTCTGTGTTACATCTCATGAGCTGTACCTACTTGAGTACTTTTAATATGTGTCAAAGAAGATAGGTAATCAGTCATTGAAGGCCTATATAAATATATATATAGTGGAAGCCCCACAAGCCCAATTTCATAAGAAAACCGCAAATCGATGTACAGTTTAGCCGTTTGGCACACGCATACTAGAGGTCAAAACAATTTTTTTGACCCGGTGTTGGTGATATTGAAAAATTAAAAAAAAAAACTTAATGCAATCCTTTTCAAAATTGCTTTTTTGAGGTTAGATATGAGGATATCACGTATCATTTGTGGTATATTGAATTTTAAAAAAATCTGCCATATCGTGCCTGGAGAAGCCCAAACTTGGTATGTTTCGAAAATTATTTTTGTTTCAATTAAAAAAATATGGCTAAAATGTAATGATGTGGTATATTTTTAGAATCGCCTCAAAAAGCCCTTTCATATGATACTACACACGATAGGTTTCTGAAAAAAAAAAAAAAATTTTCCCATACAAAAAGAAAAATATTTTGGCACTCCCCCCCTAAGGGAATTTTTTTTAGGAACTGCGGGTCAAAAAAATTGTTTTGCCCTATAGTATGTGTGTGCCAAACGGCTAAACTGTACATCGATTTGCGGTTATTTTAAGCGTAGGGCTACCACTAATAGCACCGTTAGTATACTAATTGAAAATAGTAAAATGGTGCTATAAGAAGACCGTGATCTACTTAAATAACAATAACACATGACTAATTATTAAGCTAAACAACTAATAGGAAAAATAATACGGAAAAGGGTAATAACGTGTATTACTTGTATAGTTTTGATGTTATGAAGGTCATTTATGTAGTGCTTTCACTTTTCCCACTCAATAATTGTAACTATTGTACCATTAATTATTGTCAATAAAAAATAAATAAGGATAGAACTGTATTAAAACAATAGATTTTTGAACAAGTTCATTATTTTTGAACTGTATTACAATGATGTTACCAGGATGTTACAGAATGAATAATAACAGCAGTTTCGAATTCCTTACTTGTTGTTTTACTTATTTTTTCGCAACTGTATCAAAAAACTTCGTTCGCTACACGTGCGGAATTGTCATTCACTCGTGCCGAGCCGCGGGCGAGTGGCAAGATATCTCGGTACTCCTGGCGTGCTGACATACTTTCCGCACTAGCCTCGAAATGTACTATTCGCTTCGCTCTCTCGTTCGATAATATACTCTCCTGACCAAAATGTGACGTTGTAGCTTGTAGCCCACCCCACGTACGCAGACAGTCAATAAATAAAAATACAGACTACTTACTACTAGATACTTAATGATATGTCTACGGTAAATAAGTAGTAAGTAAGTAATTAGATATCACCCAGTAATGCACTTACAATGAACTTGCAACGATACAATTATCTACGCATTTAATTTATTTGCATAAACCAAATTGAGTGTTGTTTTCAATGTTGACACAACAATCAGTGTTTATAAAAGTGTGAGATCACAGGAAAGTTTAGACAGCAAACAATACCGATTAGATTAAGGGTCACGTAAGAGTCGCCATAATCTGCAGCCTCGTCAAAACAATTATGGAATAAAACGAGAAACAATTAAGCTACGTTTATTTATGTCCTCATTAATTATCTGGAGATAATGTATCAGTGACGGCCGGCGCGCAGCTTCCAAGCATTTCACTTGACTTTATTTTTAATCTATATAAAGCTCGCAGGGCAACAAAGATAAATATGAAAAGGACGCATAGGAAGCTTGGTATACGTTCGGATATAAAAGTAATTCAGTTGGTGTTAAATACGGGGGAAAATAACCAGCGGTTTCCAGTGTCGAAAACTCGGCGGTGCGTGGTACATAGAGGTACCTATATTCTAGGTAACTTGGATCAACTTGGTTAACAAGTCTTCATAGGTCAACACCGCAACGCTGCTATAAGCGTGTTTGCTCGAAAATCAGTTCAGGCATTTAATTTAAACTCCCTTTTACTTCAACAAGGAACCCTCGTAGTTTCGCCATGTCCGTTTGGCTGTCTGTCCGTATGCGGCTTAGCTCATTGCCCCTTAATACTAGGAAGCTGTAATTCGGCATAGTTATATAAATCAATCACGCAGCCAAAATAAGAAAAAAATTTTTTTAGGGTAGGTATACCTAGGTACCTGACCTCCCCTACACGTATAGTGGGGATGTGCGTAATTTTCTTACCTCATAAAAAACATGGTGTAGGTTTCGTTGGATAGCTTGTTCAAAAACTTTAAGGATTTCTAAAACCATTTTTCAACTACGTAATCCGTTTGCAATATGCTTTGAAACCCAAATTTGTTAGATTCATAACTAGCATAGCTAGATAGGTAGGCATAACTAGAACTAACGAGTAATAGTCGACCAACTTAAAAATGTACCAAAATTACTTACAATTGGGGCCGATGCAACCGCAGCGTGTTGATGTAACAAATACAGAGAGGAACAGCGGATTACGAGTCGCATACGTAATGTGTAGGCTTAGGACTTTTGGATGCTCGCCGTGGTTCTAGAATCCAGGGAGTCGCCATATGTTAAAATTTTAAATAAGTATTTTTTTCGAAGTCAAAATCAAAGTACATATATATTAACACTTGTATGAATATAACTAATTAGTTATACTAAAAACAACTATTAACAAAACAAACTACTTTAAGTAACAAAAAAAATCTCTTCAATGTAATATGTATTTATTTATTTTTATTGGGGAAAAAACATAAATAGAAATATACAGATATTTACAGAGGAAAATAAGTTATACTTAGGTATTTAAAATCTATTCCCAAAGGCATTCCCGCAGGCCATTGATGAGGTACTGGCTTTCGGAATCAGTGTATCATAATCCTCATCTATTGCTATTTCGTGTTCATCGTTAAAATGGTAGTAAGAATGGATCATTATATTTTTTTCTATATTTTCCGGGGTTAAACGAGTTCTGAACTTATGAAAAATCATTTTGTGTGTTGAAACGACCTTTCCACGTCCACTGAAGTTAAAGTTGTATTCTCCAGAAACTTTTCCGATTCGTCATATTTGTGGTGCGTAAAAGTTAGCTAGCGTAAAGTAGAGCTAAAATTCCGTAGGTATAGTATCGTAGTTGGGATTCCGATCTAACACTTTTTGTTTATCTAGAACAGTATCCGTAGCACACCATAGTAAAACAATACGTGCTTCGTCAACAACTTCAGTCAGTGAGAGAATTATTTGTACACTCTAATCGAGTTATAGTTTTCGGTATCATGTCTTAGGCGTTTTTTTATAAAATCAAGATCACTTCTGAGATTGATGTTTGAAAAAACCTCTTTAGCGTTTTTAATAGATATGGCATTTTTCGACTTTAAGTTTGCAACTATATTTTTTATTTCTTCAAAATAAGTACTGTAATAGAAAGCTGCACTTAGCCAAGTGCCCCATCTGGTTATTACAGGTTCGGTATCATGACATCTAATATAATGTTCTATTTTTAAACTTTGACTTCGAAAAAAATATTTTAACATAATGACGACTCCCTGGATTCTAGAACCACGGCGAGCACCCAAAAGTCCTAAGCCTAGTAATGTGTATTTGTCATCAACAATCAAAATAGTCTAGAATAGATCATCAGATTTAAGTAAATTTTCCTACTTCATTAGAGTTCTCAGCACGCTCGGAGACACAAGTCGACTTCCTGGAGCACCTTTGTAATATAATTTCTAGCAACTGACACTAGTTTTAGTTAGATATGGTGGATCCCATTGTGTATAGAAAATTTAGTTATTACAGCATGCTGGAACTATACGTTTGTATGGAGAGTACAGCGCGCTGGGGACCCTTAACCCTAAAGACCCTTAACACACCGAACGCGGGTCGTGCGCGGCGCCGGTTGGGCGGTATCACTTTCTCTTCCGCACAGTAGCGTGGCGTCTCTATCGCACCATAGCGCGGGCCCGCGGCAGGCCCGCGCAACTGTGTGATAGAGATAGTGAGAGAGAATTTAAATGCGTTGGTAGTGAGAGACATATACCGACCCGCGCCACGCACGACCCGCGTTCGGTGTGTCCTCCACACACAACCTTACGAGATTTGTGTTTCAATAGCCTGTGTCTTTCCAGCGTGGTACGAGGCTCAAACCGCCAGCCTCCCGTTCGCGCGGCTCCCTCGCCTCGAGGCGGACAGCTACAACGAGCTCCTCGACGTGGACGTGCGGCTGCCGGTGGAGATGCGCGCGCGCGTGTTCGAGGGCGTGCCGCCGCCGCTCTGCGCGGGGCGGTGCGCGTCGCCGCAGCGCGGGCCGGTCTGCGCGTTCGACGCGGCCGGCACAGCGCGCACGTTCGCCACGCTCTGCGAGCTGGAGGCCGTCTCGTGCCGTGAGAGCACCTGTGAGTAACTCTTAGGTATAACTTCTATACCAGGGCATGGACCCTGTGTGCGCCGGCAAGCAGGGCGAGAAGCCCAAGTCCTTCGCCCAGGAGTGAGTCATGAACAACTTCAACTGCGAGAACAAGGACAGTACGAGTAAGTACGAGGGACTTATCTTTTAGGCAGCGCTTCAAAGTCTTCAAACTGGGATGTTCGCTACGCGCTGAAGCGGCTGACCCCGCCGATCACCCGTCACGAAACTAGACCTCTGAGTCTTCATATAAATGCAAGTGACCGACAATGTGATTAATGCGTGCATGATGGCGACCGTGTAATCACTGCCAACATTTGACAACATTTCAAAATATATAATGATGCCTAAATCGAAAACCATTTCGGTACTTATCTTATCTGAACGTAATAAAGTGGTTTTCCCATTTTTATTCATACTCGTTTCCGAGAAAATAACTAAAACCTGTAAAACGCGGTATGTGTGCGTGACGTCATTCCCTGCGACTGTTGAGTGAAAGATGTGGACAGGTGCCATAGGAGAGACATAATAATGACGTCATATTATACTTACGACCGAATGGTTTTTCATTACTTTTAATGTTGATAGTTTTGGATGAAAATAACCATTTAGGGAGAAATAAAAAAACACGTATACCTTAAAATTTCATTTTCTATCGAACTAAATCATATAATGGCCCACTTAAAAAAATAAAATGTTGGCAATTTCGTAGCGTTACGCTCGTTGCCGATTACATGCGAAAACCCTTCGAAGGGAAAACGCCTGTCAGCAGAGCGCCGACCTAAAAGGCACGCTGCTCCTGCTGTTATTCCTTACGCGCTCATACGTCTCACCTCACTCGTCACACCTAACCAAACTAGACCTTAACGTACATGATGAACAACGGGCTACTTTTTACCGGAAAAACGCTTCATTTCAACGGGAAAACGGGTAATCCGTCCGAAGCCGGGCCGGGCAGCTAGTCTAAAATAAAATGCAACTCGATTCGTTTATAATTTGCTCCAAGTGCATTCCATTGAACTATTTTGTGTATTATATAAGAACTGTCAGTTTGTCGGTTCATTTGTCAAATTAGCAATTACAGATGGAAAGGCGTAGATATCGCGAATTAACATTTATATGAACTTGACTTTCTCAATTTCTTGACTCATTAGTATATTACGTCAACCGCAGAAAAGATGAGACAAGACGTTGTCGTTTTTTCGTATTAACTATGCAATGTACTTACCTAAATATTTACCTATAGACTTAAAATATTCTCTAGACGGCTTACGAGAAAGATTGTTAAATAAACATTAGTTTAACAACATTTTTTTTTACAGATTATGCCATCACGAGCCTCGGTGAATGTTGATTGAAGAGACGTGCCATATCACCATAAGTTAGTGTTAAGTATAATGTTACTTTACTAAAATGTTATAGAACAAAAAATATCCAAGTACTACTTAGCCATAGAATTTGCCTATGAAAGAGACAAAACACAGAAGCCCTTGCCGACGCTATATTTTGAAAGAATAAAAAACGCTCAGTCCAAGTGAGTGCTTAATAATGTCTCTTAGTAATAAATGAAAAAAATGCATGTAAGTAGTTTAAATATAAAACAATATCATTATACATTGTACGAAAGCTACCAAAGAATGTAAACTTTACTTAGCACAAAGTAATATACATACCTACTTGTTGAAAAGTTCCTAAATTCAAAATTCGTATTGAAATGTATCAAAAAAATCTTACACTTTTTAAGATTGACATTGGTGTGTTTTAAGCTTTTTGTTTTCGTAGTATTAAGCAAGTGCCTACAGCATACTATTATTTATTGTACAAAGTACGAATTAACCTGTAGGTTAGTAGAGCGACGGGAATATGCCAGTCCTGCCTAGATGAATTTTTATATTTATAAATGTATCAAGTAAACATATCTTAAATATGAATAAAGAGTATATTTTATGACATGTTCGTTTAATTTTAAGGGTGCTCGTATTAAAAAGGTGCTATCAGCACCTTTTTAATACGAGCACAATAACATACATTCAATGATGTTGGTACTGTCACGTACTGACCCAGCCCCAGCCATCAATACTGAATCAACCAGCCATATGCATGACGAACTCACAAAACATCACAAGCGTCTGTTAATTTGTCCCTTCCTTACAAACGCCAAAGTAACAGATAAAAGAAAGACCACCGAATTTAAACTGTATTTTATGTAGCTGATAGTCACTATCAGAAACATGATGTGACTATGTTCTATTTCCGTCCCTCAAGTTGAGCTGAACATGGCCAAGGTATTAACGCAGATAAAGAACTGGCTCATTTCTCAAGAGTGTTGGGGTAAATACAAGGTAAATATCCATCACCATATGCAAAGATGAGTTTTCATATATCTGACACCTCGCGTACTTGACAGTTACATGTCACATATAAAAACACAGTTTCATGACAGCTTCGCTGATCCCTGTTAGCCCCTTGTCGGCTCCTCCCTCCATAGACGAGACTTCTACGGAGATTCCATGATTATATTGTGAAGAGGACCTATATTTTTACCCCATTGCCGAAGGAGATGAGGGTTATGTTTTTCATTGTTGTCCAGAACTTATTATTTGAGTTGACAGTACTCATTGCAAGGACTGCATTTATGGTCGCCTATCACGCTTACGAGTATACTCTTATACCTCTAATAGAGACCAGAAAACACACACACAAAATAAAATAAAGCGTTTATTTGCCTCCAAAGCTAAGTTAATATTGAAAAACAAATGCACAAAAACTTATTTGGCAAAGAGCTACATCATAAATTTACATCACAGTCTGATTAAAATGATTAAAGAAATATTAACACACGACATCGAAGCTATTAAAAATAGTTATACATAGTTATTGCCTCGTAGTTTTATGGGAGTACAAAGCTGGCGTTGTTCTCGTCGCTTAGGAGAGACGGATGCCTTGCGAGCCTGGGCATTCACCTTTACTGATCTTGTGCAGCGCTGGAAGGAGAGAAAACCATTAGTTGTTGTACTTTTCTATAAGATAAGGGCCTGCGACGATAAATCGTTATAAGGAATCCTCTCCTGGACACGACTAGACAACGGCTAAATGTCAATGTGTATTAGTTGTATCGTAGCTCCTTAGCTACGATACAACTACACAATATTTGTTGCTACAGGTTATAACTATAGTATCTACTAGCGTAGCATGTATTATTGTTTTATATTTCATTATATGTGTAGGTATTCTGTAGGTCAGGTTGACTTCATCGACATTCCTATTTTTTCATCTGACATCTTAAGTACCTCTACTATGTCCTAACCTAACTGCACGGCTATCATGCGACGGCGCGCGAGCTCTCTCGATTTTTCTCGCACTATCCGTCTCTTTCTTATTGGAACACTTAGAACAAGAGGTATAGTGCGATAAAAATCGAGAGTATATCGCGGCCGTCTCATGATAGACGTGCTGGCATGTGTAATATATGTGAGGTCGTAGCATGGTTACTATTATATCACTTATCGTTGTGGATAAGACATACGTCACTCTCGCACTCGCATACTTGTCAGAACGTGACGGCCGTCTTATCCACAGCGATAAGTGATAAAATGGCAACCATACTACGCCCGCTGGCTCCAATAAATACTACCTACATATTAGGAGAGTATGAACCTAGGAGTAGATGAATTTGGACGATACCTAAAGAAATATAGAGGATGTAGAATAGGGGACATTGAACAAATATAGGGGCGGGTTATGCATTCAACGATATAGCATTGTGGCCACTGCACTGGACAAATTAAGAAGGTGATAACTTCCTAAGTTGGAATATGCGACATTATTATTATAAGGCTCAATAAAAAAAATTCAAGAATTATGTAAACTAAAACAGACCAAGTAAATACTAATGAGGCTGAAGTTATTTTGAACATATTCCTTGATAGAGAAAGCAATAAGTCATGCCATGTCGGTGGCTTCTGTACGCTTACCGTGAGTTTGACAATTACGGCTTACGCTAACGAGTATCGAGTTTACTATCTGTGCATCCCGCTCGTACTGTCAAAGTGCAATAGAGATGCACAGATAGAAAACTCGATACTCGTTAGCGTAAGCCGTCATTGTCAAACTCATGGTAAGCGTACTGAACTATTGTGTTGTGTCTTTATATTTGTCCGCAATCGTTTTATTTCTGAATGCGTTAACTTTTCGAAAATGTTTCGGAACAATTCTAACCAAACTTTAATGAGTTAATGTTTGTTAAAATGACCAAATGCTTTGAAAATTTTGCGGTCAAAAAATCCTACGGACAATTTGGGACTGGAAAGCGATAGATACGCGGTAAGCGTCAGAAATGAAAGTATACAGCATCGATTGGTTCCCTATCTAACAATGTATAGCTTTGATATACTTATAATGCAAATGCAAAAAGTTGGTCGCCATCGCCGCAATAACCTTACCGGTTATGCTCACTCAATCCACTTTGCTTCCGCGGAAAGTACGTGTTTACAAAAAGCAAAGGTGAGTCACGATCCGGTCGGGTTCGCGCCGCACAATGACAAGGTTGCCAACAAAGCTTGCGTCATGTCATGTCACACTCGGCCGCTCAGCTCATGTCAAACGTGTCAATCAAAGCATGGCGCTTTCACTGACGGGCTGTTACATGTTGCTTTCAAAATTGGTTATTATAATCATAAGCACCATTGTAATAAATGACTTGTGTTGCAAATGACAAGTGTTACCTAATATTTATAATAAAGTGAGCAATCTTTCAAAGCTACGGTAGCCCAGTGGTTCAGGCTTGCGGCTGTCAAACGGCGGTCGTGGGTTCGAATCCCGGCTCGTACCAATGAGTTTTTCGGAACTTATGTACGGTATATGATTTCATATTTACCGTTAGCTTTTCGGTGAAGGAAAAACATTGTGAGGAAACCTGCATATATCTGCGAAGAAATTCAAAGGTGTATGTGAAGTCCCCAATCCGCACTGGGCCAGCGTGGGGACTACTGCCCGGTTCCCTCTCATACATGAGAGGAGGCCTGTGCCCAGCAGTGGGACGTATATAGGCTGATGATGTGAGCAATCTTTTAACAAACGTATACCTAGACATTTTCTTATGAACAGAAAAAAACAAGATTTTTGTATGACTACAGTATGTGGATAAGTATTGCAATATGGCCTGACAAAGTGTTAATATCCATACTAATATTATAAATGCGAAAGTGTGTCTGTCTGTCTGTCTGTTACCTCTTCACACTTAAACCGCTGAACCGATTTGGATGAAATTTGGTATAGAGATAGTTTGAGTCCTGGGGAAGGACATAGGATAGTTTTTTTCCCGGAAATCATCCCCTAAGGGGGTGAAATGGGGGGTGAAAGTTTGTATGGAGCTACGATATAATCGAGTTCCACGCGGACGGAGTCGCGGGCAGCAGCTAGTAATATTATAAATGCGAAAGTGTCTGTCTGTCTGTCTGTTACTGTTACCTCTTCACGCTTAAACCGCTGAACCGATTTAGGTGAAATTTGGTATATAGATAGTTTGAGTCCCGGGGAAGGACATAGGATAGTTTTTATCCCCGAAATCATCCCCTACGGGGGTGAAAGTTACAACGATATAACCGAGTTCCACGCGGACGGAGTCGCGGGCAGAAGCTAGTAGTACATATACCTACCTATTATCTCGTCACGTCAATTATATATTTCTCTATGTAACATCCTAATGCGTAATTAAGGCATCCTACCTCAACTTACCAAACACCGAGCATGCATCCGAAAGGAAACACGAGCTTTTTTAGCGAAAAGGCTATCGTAAGTGCAATTCTTCATTATGCAAAATTAAATTAAACATAAACAATAGTAGAGAACAGGCGATCTTATTATTTCAGACATCCTTTGGGTAGCGGAGGATACGACTTTTTTTTGGTATTAACCTACCGGTATCTACCACCAATAAACGAAGGGAAACTTACTCAGAAAATAGATTAGGAAACGATCAGAAGCTACCAGATTGTCCAGATATATTATGAACATATTGCCTACTACGATACGATCTATAGGTGCGTTCAAAACAAGAGCGTATATAAGGCTATTACTAAACCAGTGGGCTTCGTCATAGGCTCTGTCGTCGCTTACCATCAGGCGCGACGATAGGGAAAATGACTGGACAGTGGACCCGATTCTACAGTGGCCTCTACACGTCCTAATTTTATTTAGGTGTCGCTAAAACACTTTGCTATTCTATGAGCAGCTGTCATAATCAAATGACAGCGCTAATTTGAATCTGACGTTTCTTATTTTAGGCGGTCTATACAACTTACTTCGCTGCCTAAACGCTATTATAAATAAAAATGTCGTTTTTAATCTGCCGCCTAAATTATGTCTAAAAATTAGACAATTTAGTTTTAGGCTAGTTAAGCCATGTGCTGTGCACGTAGAATCGGGTCCATTCTTTTATAAAAATAAAATAAATTGACTGCAGTGATAATTATAATTACCGGTAACTGTACAATGCTCACATGTCATGACTCGTCGAAGCGATGCCAACGTCGAACCTGTATTGAAAATTCAGCGCGTGCACACTGACGATCAAACGCATAAAATAATGATTTCTGCTACGGACAGCTCATGTCTGCGAGCATGAAAGGCGAATGAAGATCTTAAAACGCTCGTTTTTCTGTTTGTAAAAATAAGCTAACCGTTACGCTTTCAACTGACATCAGAAAAAGGAGCGTCTCAATTTTTTAAATGTATTTTATCTCAGAACTCCGTCATTTACGCACAGATTTCTATAAGTAATTATTTTTTATATGTAACTACATACTACATATGTTTCCAGATTGGTCTCGCTGTTACCAAAATCCAGATATGGTGATAGGATCTACAAAGCCTCATCATCATAAATTTCTTTCAATCATTTATACACTCCTCATATATACAGTTTGTATTTTTAATATTACCTCAAATTGTAACCAGAGGTTGGTGTTAAGGCTAAGAACCGATATTACAAAAAAAAATCTTAACCACCATCTTTATTTTTTCCGCGTGATGTCGCAATAAATTGTCACATGTGACCCGATCCTTCCATGTGTCAGTCATCATGTCACAGTGTACCAGATATACTGGAAACCACAAATTTAGTTAAGTGGAACTGATGCATGATGATGTAAACCACAAATGACTTTTGGAACTGTGGCGTCACGCCTGTCAGCTGTCGAATCTGACGTGTTCTGCATCGCGCTATAGAAGTTTCTTAAGCAGTTGGCATAAATATAAAATCCAAACAACTCTCAACGGGACTTCGGTCCCTGAGAGATCTCTCTATTGCCACGTCTTCTACAGAACTCTTCCGTTAACGTAGCAACTAAAGAACTATCAAAGTAGGTACCTACTTGATTCTGGGATCCTTGAGGAATCACCGAACTCGTCAAATATTACATCGGCCCCTGTAGCCAACGCATTTTCTCTAGGAAAGCTCTTCATGTGGTAAAGTGGACAGGAAATATGACAATCGGCATCTTAGCGAAGTACCTACGAAATGGGGTTGGCCGGGCGAAGGTATTTGCAGATGGCGCCAGCATAGGTTTTACCTGCCAGTCCTACAAAACTGTCAAGTACTTGTTTTTTTGCGGAATTTCCTTGTTTAGAATCAAGCCGTTTAATCCAAATCCCATAGAAAAAGGCTAGTAATTAGGTAAAACCTATGATGGCGCCATCTAGTCAAACATTTGACAGTTGCCAACCCCATTGAAGTGGGCATTTTTGTTTTAAATTATTCGTTCCAAGGTTATATGGAGTTCGTTCAAGGTTTGGTTGAAGGTTTAATACCGACAGCTATGAAAAATTTTCAGACGTGCCTTGGTATTACCCTCAAACTTAAATCCCAGCTGACGCAGAAGGCCTATTATTCGGAATTTCTTGACGAACAATTTTAATAATCTAGAACATGGAATAACTTTTGATTGTCCTGTATTTTATTTGCCTAATGACATTGTTTTTAATTCTTAATAATCTTATTATGATATTTTTAATGTAATGAATGACATTGTATGATTAATATGAAATAGATGAATATGAATATATAATATGAATATGTATATGCACACAAATTAGAAGAGATCGAACGGGAACATTTGAAACTTTAATTCCATAAAGGCGGTAGCTTGCCTTGTCTTGTCTTGTAGCAACTGACAGTTTGTTACGGGGCATATCTTGGCCGTAACGACCTCTGTAGCGTAGTTGCTAGTGACCCTGCCTACGAAGCAAGAGGTCCCGGGTTCGCAACCCGGTAAGGACATTTATTTGTGTGATGAGCACGAATATTTGTTCGTGAGTCAGGGATCTTTTATTTATTAATCTATATAAGTATGTATATCGTCGTCTACATAGTACCCTTAGTACAAGCTTTGCTAAGTTTATGGGGTTAGGTCGATTTGTGTAAGATTGTCCCCAAATATTATATGTATTAAGTATGTCTTTCCCATTGGGCATTCTGGACTGGTCGCAAGTTCGCAACCGCCCTAAGTATAACGCGCGCAGATAAAGAATGGACCTGAAAATGGCGTCCGCTCGCATACTATCTCGCTCACACACTATCGCTGTCTATACTCATATTAGCCTATACTCACACATAACTGTGCGGACGCCATTTTCAGATCCATTATTTATCTGCGCGCGTTATAACTATAAACTGAAGCCCTTTTTATACCTACTAAAATGTTCAAGGCCAAGTGACGACCTATTTGTCATTAGTCATTGCGGTCTCGCCATACCAACAACCTGTCGTTGCCGAGACAGTGCGTCATCGCCAGTAGGGAGTTTCGGGATAAGGCGTTGCCGAATGAGGGGTTCCAGAACGAACCAAGCCGAATTGTTGCAAGAGGTCTAGGTGTCAAAATACACCAATTTTTTTAATCATCAATTGAAGTGGATTTAAAAAGCTGCATGCTATCAGAGACTTCTCGCCACTGTGCTGCCAGCTGCTAAAATTCATTCTGTGCATGCCGTGGCAAGACGCCATCGCCTATGCAACCCCCTATTATGTAACTTGTTTTAAACTCACCTCGACGCTCACCCACAAATATATCTTGACACCGCAATGTGTACCAAAGCTACGGTAGCCTAGTGGTTCAGGCATGCGGCTGTCGGGTTCGAATCCCGGCTTGGTTCGAAGCCGCACCAATGAGTTTTTCGGAACTTATGTACGAAATATTGACCGTTAGCTCGGTTAAGAAAAACATCGTGAGGAAACCGGTCTAATCCCAATAAGGTCTAGTTTTCCCTCTGGGTCGGATGGCAGTCGCTTTCGTAAAAGTGTATTTATGCCAAATCTTGGGATTAGGTGTCAAAGCGGACCCCACGCTAAGAGGATGATAATGACCGCAATGCGTACCAACTAAGCGTAGGTAGAGATCTAGTTTCGTGACGGGTGATCGGCGGGGTGAGCCGCTTCAGCACGCAGCGAACATCCCAGTTTGAAGATCTAGTTTCGTGACGGGTGATCGGCGGGGTGAGCCGCTTCAGCGCGCAGCGAACATCCCAGTTTGAAGATCTAGTTTCGTGACGGGTGATCGGCGGGGTGAGCCGCTTCAGCGCGCAGCGAACATCCCAGTTTGAAGATCTAGTTTCGTGACGGGTGATCGGCGGGGTGAGCCGCTTCAGCGCGCAGCGAACATCCCAGTTTGAAGATCTAGTTTCGTGACGGGTGATCGGCGGGGTGAGCCGCTTCAGCGCGCAGCGAACATCCCAGTTTGAAGATCTAGTTTCGTGACGGGTGATCGGCGGGGTGAGCCGCTTCAGCGCGCAGCGAACATCCCAGTTTGAAGATCTAGTTTCGTGACGGGTGATCGGCGGGGTGAGCCGCTTCAGCGCGCAGCGAACATCCCAGTTTGAAGATCTAGTTTCGTGACGGGTGATCGGCGGGGTGAGCCGCTTCAGCGCGCAGCGAACATCCCAGTTTGAAGATCTAGTTTCGTGACGGGTGATCGGCGGGGTGAGCCGCTTCAGCGCGCAGCGAACATCCCAGTTTGAAGATCTAGTTTCGTGACGGGTGATCGGCGGGGTGAGCCGCTTCAGCGCGCAGCGAACATCCCAGTTTGAAGCGCTGCCTAAAAGATAAGTCCCTCTTACTTACTGTCCTTGTTCTCGCAGTTGAAGTTGTTCATGACGCACTCGTTGGCGAAGGACTTGGGCTTCTCGCCCTGCTTGCCGGCGCACACGGGGTCCAGCGCGACGCTTGCGCAGTCGTGCGTGCACGCCTTTTTGCGCGTCGCCTCCGCCTTCAACTGTTTCAGGTCCGGCTTGTCTGGACGGCAAGTGACTGCCACCACGAGGATCGCTGGAATATGGATGAATGCGTCATTAGTTACGGTATAGAATTAGCATTATAGCGGTGTGCTAATTGTTCATTGTCGTTCCTTTCGCAACCGGACTAAAAATTTAACAATTCACCAGAAACCGACAGAATTCGCTAGGCGTGTATGTTCATACTACTGCCCGCCTAGCGGGCTCACAGCCGGCATCTGAGCAAACATTACGACTAGGTGCTAGGCGGGTTCTTGGTTGCGAACGTGTTAAGGTGCAACATCACTGACGAATTCCATACAATTTTCGTTCGGACTAGACGTCTAATCTACCGATATCAGGAACTTGAAATTGTAATATTTAGATAAAACATGACCCTCTTCTCCCGCAGTTTGAATAAATACACGTACAAACCAGTAATATTCAAAATATAGCCATTTGAAATTCATAAAATTTTACTCCGAGCCTTGTATGTGTGCGTGAGTTAGACACTGTCCGTGTAAATGACATGGCCGCGTCACATGACAGCACGTGGCCCAAAACCTTCACTAGATGTCTTTGATATCAAATCAAAATTAGTTAGACAGCGGGGTCAATAGTAGTAATTATATTCACCAGACGGCGACACCATCGTACAATCCCGTTTTTTCTGGTGAAAGAGACGGCATTCATTTTATATTGCTACGCTACTCATTTTGGTAATGACGTAAGAGCTATGTCATTTGTTTATTGATAGAACGAATTTCTAAGAACAATGTATGAAGTTCAATGGTTTGCCTTTATTCGTGATTATTTATTGAGATTTTGAGATTGCCATGAACAATAACCTAAAGTCCACGCAACGATAATTATGCATACATTTTGCGTCTTATTAGAAAGGAGTAAGATACAATATGGAAAAGTAATCTGTGCCACCGGCCGTATACATATGTATATAGGATTTGATCAAATGAATTTGCAACTTGGATTGATTAGTTTCGATTGAGTGAATGTTAATTAATGTAGCATTAAATATAACAGACAAATAAATGTTTTCTTTCTTTCTTTCTTTCAATTGTGCATTTGGAGTGAACTTGTTAAATTTAAAACGTTCGCTTAGTCGACTACACAGTTGACAGTAAAATAACTAACTACTGCAACCTATATATGAATCGACTGTTCAAGTGTTCAACTACCGGAGATTAGATTACCGGACATGTCAATTAACTAATGCCTGTTCCCAATAATCAGTCCACGGATAGTTTTCCTTACAAGCATTTTGACAGATTATTAAAATGTGTCAAATGTCGGTAAGGAAAACTATCAGTGGATTGATAATTGGTAACCGGCCTAAGTCACAAGTAGTCTTCTTTATAAAATGTTGTGAAGGGTAGAATTATATACTCGTAGGCATTCTTCGGTGCAGGGACTGATGTCGGTTACGACCGGTGGCTAGGCAGATACGAGACCGGTATTCCATTAATTGGGTACGGCACTGTTATATTGTAAGGTTTAGCCGCGCAGCGACAACACAACGGTGCCCCCGCGACCAGCAGTTAGAAATATTGGTTACCGGTATTTATTGCCTAGTGATACCTTATAATACCGGTTCCAAACAGGTATTACTCCAAAACAGTTTTTTTTGTTCTTATGCGGGTCGAATTCGCACCTTTACATCTTTTATGAAACCGTTTACGGTACCGGAAAAATGAACCGTAACCGTAGTAAAATATAAAGGTGCAGCTAACTATCGAAATGGCCCGGAGAAAACTGATGTACGTATTTAATTTTTTTTTTTAACGTTCATATAGGGAATACAAACCGCCATCTTGGAATCCCGAAATACCGGAATCCCGGACCGATTTTTCCACTAGTCTAATACCGGAACTGAAAAAGACCAATATCGAATTACTTTTTAAACCTACTAATATTATAAATGCAAAATTTTGGATGTTTCTATATATAGATGTTTGAATGTTTGTAACTCGATCACGGCTCAACCGATTTAGATGAAATTTTGCACGAAGATAGTTTAACCGATTCAACTGGAATAGAGCTGAATTTGTTTTGTTTCGGGCAATTTTTAAAACAAACGAATGCCAACTCTATTTCCGACACAACACAATTCCAATGCCATTTTGTATTGTATGCTGGGCCTTAAGAGAAGCCGAGATTAAAATAAAGGATAGTTTTTATCCCGGGTCCATGGAGGCGGAAACTGGTTTTTAATAAAAAATATAATAACTTCATGCAATTGTAAAAAAAGGAACGCATAATCAAGTTAAGTATTTACATTTATTTGAATAATTTTATTTGTAATGTCTGTGCTCCATTCTTTTTCTACCGAAGAATAATCACTTTTACGCTCTAATGATGATAGTGGTAGGAGCATAATTTGAAATGTTCGAAGGTAAAATAGGCTTCCGCTAAAACGGACAACTTTTATGAATGAACGTAGAACACCGTGCTCGTAAATAGGGAATTTAGGTAATAATAAATACCTCGTCTTTTTTACTGGTGAGTTTGTTATTTTTTTCACAAAAACGTAGTTTTTCGGGTTGTTAACCCATTATAAAAACGTTAGTTGACATAAAACTTTCTTAAACTTTTGGTTTTTTAAATAAATGTAAAAAAGAAATGTTATTCATTTACTCTTACTACAACAGGTTCAGGGAGGGAAGGTGTATTTGGGTTTCACATGCCGTATCACATACGCGCTGATTCTATTGTATAGACAGTTTCCAAATACACCATCGCTCCCTGAACCGATAAAAGCAATGTTCGCAAACAGCTCAATACTTTTTTTAAGTAAGAAGGTTGGTTTTGCTTTTGGAGATGAGTTTTTTTATTTTACTGTCGAGGCATAAGAGACGTGTTCAGATATTTGTGAGCACTCAAATATATCTGATGCCGACTGTACTTTTTGACGAACAAACTAAAAAAGCTGCAAAACTTCCAATAATGTAAATTCAAGTAATGCAGACGAAGTAGACGAACCAAAATTTGCGAATACGTAAAATAACAAATTATTATCCTATCTTATCCTATTATACTATTAAACGAGGAATACACACGATGATTCTTAATTCGTGATCAAGACAAGTTACATATTACAAGCGGCAGTCTCTTTCTATCAAAAGGTATTGAAAAGAGACTTCCGCTTGTAATTCGTTACTTGTAGCTTCGTGAAACGAGCCCCAGGAGTCAATTTTTCTAATTCTGTAATTGATACCAAACACGATTAACTCGAAGTTACCTAATAAATATAAATAAATAAATAAATATAAGTTGACAATCTTACACAAATCGACCTAGTCCCATAGTAAGCTCAGTAAGGCTTGTGTTATGGGTACTAGACGACGATATATATAATAGATATAAATACTTAAATACATAGAAAATATCCATGACTCAGAAACAAATATTCATGCTCATCACATAAATGTTTGCCCTTACCGGGATTCAAACCCAGGACCTCTTGCTTCGTAGGCAGGGTCACTACCAACTACAACGTTCTTTCTTTTTCTGAATAAACCTGAACAAGGAATCACTTTATAATTCAAAATCATCGTCACCCTAACGGTATTTTGCAAAAATTTGACGTATGTGTGTTTGACGTATCTACTTAACTTCAAGAAATGTAGGGTGACCAAACATTCAGTGGATATTAGTGTTTACATTATCATTTAATTGAAGTAACTAAACAGTGATTTAATTGCATGAGACCTCATCCATTGAAATCCGTTTTGGCTGTTTATCAATATTTTTCGACTCCTGATCACGGATTAAGAATCATCGTGTATATACATTTTCGATAGGTATTAATATTGAAGTCCCGAAATTCCGGTATTGTGGTCCAATATCACATTTCAGTACCGGTATTAAGAATCATCCGATATTTAATGCCTTACATATGTACATATATCTTTTTCGTTTTTGAGGATTATAATAATGACTTAATGAAAATTGGCATGGTCACCGTCACATGTCTGTCTTGTTTGACGTTTTAATTGCCGGGAGCATCCACCTGTCATAATGGCGCTATTGGGTCGGTTGGCGCGGTTATAAATGTTGCGTTCATAAAAAAGTTTATTATTTGTCTTTACGGTTTGTTTTGTTTTATATTACTATTATTATAACTATTTTGTACGAGTGTAAAATATGTGTTACGCCGTGGAATCACCGGATGGTTCCATCAGAAGACCAGCGCTGGCCACCAGGCCAGCACAACGCTGAGATGGAACCATTTCGTGGCAATTTGTCTACCATTCTGTTTTTTTGATTTATGTACATGTATGTGCTGTTGCCATGAATAAATATGATTCTATTCTATTCTATTATATTCTATTCTAATGGATCAGCCTATATTACGTTCGACTGCTGGGCACAGACCTCCTCTCATGGACGAGAAGAAAAGCTTAAGAAAAAAAAACGGTATCATAAGTATACCGGTTTGGAAAAGGCATTATAAAAGTGTAAGTAAATACAGTAAAAAAACCGGTAACGATATGTATATCTACACGGTTCCGGTTCCGGTACCGTTATGTTGGCGGCGCGGCTAACTTTTACAATATAACGCTATCGTAATGGAATACCGGTCCCATACCGGTATACCGTAACCGAAATGAGTACATGCTCGTGAATCTGCCTTTAAAAAATATATTTTCGGACAATTATTAAAAACTGAATCGATAACATATAGCCATTATACTTAATTGAACGAGCGAGTGAGGCGAACGAAGTTTTTCATTTAAGCTTGGGCAAATATTCTTTCGTATGTCCGGCTGTCCAGACTTCTCCTCTACATGTTCTCAACCGGTTCTCGTGAAATCTTGTGAGCTCGAAACTACCAGAGACGCGGAAATTTGCTCTTAGGAGTCACCAGACCGATTTTAGAACAAATATAAACTGCATTTAATAAATTAACGGTCAAATCTCTCTAAAAACCAGAGTAACTTTTTTGCATATAAAATTTACTAAGCCTAAGTATATCGCCATGAACTCCCAGGGCCCTATTTAATAAACATTACAATCCTACAATTTTGTATAAAGGTGACATAGGTATTTGTAAAGATTTACTAAGAAAATCTTTACAAATATGTCACTTTTATACAAAATTGTAGGATTCTAATGTTTATTAAATAGGGCCCTGAAAGTTCATTCATCCATCACCACAGAAATATTTTTCGAAATCGAATCGTTCCGGTAGCCTAGCGGTTCAGGCATGCGACTGTCAAACGACGGCGACGGTCGTGGGTTCGACAGATAAGTTTCATCTCATATTTACCTAAACAAGATATTCAATAATTTTGTAAGGAAATGTCCACCTCTGAACATTAGTACCTACTGATGAATCTTTCATATAACTGTGAAAGCATCAAGCACACGATACATAAACGCGTGTTCAAACCAAAAAAGTAGAATTCTAATTTTGAATTTTGACAATCATCGAAAACAGTACCATATTGTCAAATGGTATATTTCTCTCTTTCCGACGCGCTCTCGGACGGGACTCGAGAGACTGGCCACTAACAGTTTTGATATACCTAAGAAGGAACACAACCAACAAACTCGCCCGTTATTCACAAAGCTCACCATATTCGTCCGGTGACGCAAAGTTATTACCAATTTTGAGGTCTAATTATTTTAGTCGGAGTTTACGGGCGAATACAAAACATTTTGTGAATAATATTTAGCCTTTCTAATAATTAGTCCTGCAAGTCAATATGGATATAATAGATCAAAGTAATATACTAAGTATCTTACTTTACGTACCTTATTCCGTATAATATTAGATTTTCTAGGGAACATATCTTCGTTTATGATCCTTTTAAAATACTGTACTAGTGTTACTTATTTCGATTATTTAATGTGTCTCAAATTAAACAATTACGTTGTTGTCAATCAAAATGGTTTTCATTCAAATAACATGAAGATTTATGCACGATTCGTCTAATGTCAATGGAATTGGGTTTAATAGATAAAGGTTGGGCTTTGATTTGTCAATTGTAAACCTATGGATAGTCATGACTTTCCAATTAAATGAAAGGCGTAACATCTTTGTAAAGGATATGCCTATCCAAAATAGTATATATGTAGTAGGTATGTAACATGTAAGAATATGTCCGCCAAAAATATAGGGGATATTTGTGGATAATCTAGATACAAACATACATACATACATACATACATATAGGTAATCACGCCTCTTTCCCAGAGGGGTAGGCAGAGATCACGGATCTCCATTTGCTACGATCCTGGCAAACCACTTTCGCTTCACTCACTTTCATAATATTTCTCATACATGCTCGTCGGTTTAGGGTACTTTTGACCTGGCCTTTTGTTAAGATTTCTCCAATTTGATCGGAGAGATACAAACATGCTTATCAAAAAAATAAAACATATTGAAAAAAAATTTTTACACGTTACAAGTCAATCTAATTAGTTGAGACGGTCCTATTCGTTAGAAAATCCAAAAAGAAAAACAAAAAAGAAGTACTTTCGTCGGGATTTGAACCCTTTAGATGGCGTTACAGACAGATTTAAGCAAAGGAGAGATTTACTGCGCTACCGTATGACATTAGGTGACGAGTGAAAAAGTCAGGTGGGTTCATATTGCATTCTAGAGTGCCAGCCACAAGAACATTTAGTTTCACTATTTCCTAATAGAGGCGCTACTATATATTTAGTTTTGCGCCCTCTAGTTTGATTTATGAAAAAGGTTTGACAATGACTGACTTTGAAGTGACATTTAGTTACGTTAGTCTGCGTAAATTCACGAAAAAGCACTTTTATGCATATTTTCGGACTACATTTTAAAAAGAAGCACTGATTAGTGCAGATTGATTGCGATTCATACGTAGCACGCTCTTCGGCTTCCGCAGTTTGAAACACATGTTGGTACTGGTCACGGTTTTGCGTAAAATGATGAGCAACCATCGAAATTATATATCGCGACATCTGTTAGCAACAGCTCGACAGGAACCAGTGATGTTTAACCTTAAGTAGTACATTGTTAGGTAGATACCAACAACATCAACACACAGACTGAAATGTGTTTTTGATGTTGAACAGTTTATTTTATTATTATTTATTTTATTTTATTTATTTGGAGATCCAACAGCTAAGACATAAACAATAACAAATTTTACTAACGACGACGTTTACGACAAGTCTAACGACATCTTTAATAGTGGGTCATATGGTTTTTTTTATGCAACGACGGTGGTAAACAAGCGTACGACCCGCCTGATGGGAAGTGGACACCGCAGCCTATAGACGCATGCAACTCCAACAGAGTAACATGGGCGTTGCCGACCCTTGATATGTTTGAGGATTCGTCGTGTTGACAGCTGAGCGTGAGGAGCGCTGGATTATAGTTCCGAATAAAAAAACGAACCTAATCTGCATAATCACATGCCTAGCATCCAAACGACTGGACGTACCTAACCCTCTCAGCGCACGCAATACCTACTCGTTAAAAAGGAAGAATAGCTTTGCGGCAGCTCGCAGCTCGCAACTGACAATAGGTACTTTTTTGATGGAATTTCAATTTCTATCAACAGTTTCACTAACTAAATCTTAACAAAACACATTGATTTTGATGTCAATGCTTCAGCATAATATATTCTAGGTTTAAAATATTAAGACGTGGAAAAACGTTTACCTTTTTTGGGGTTAACACGAGGTATTCTTCCCTCTTACAGCAAATTGGTACGTCGTATCGCAGTAACCTAGCGTAGAACTTAAACGCGCATGAGTCATGCACGCCGAAATGGTGAAATAAAGTTAGCTACGGAGTTGTTAACATCGACTGAACGTTTGACCTTATCTATCATTCATTGTTTGTCTCTCAACACATGACGCATTTTCATTATCTGTTGAAATGAGCCTGAAGTCCAGGATATAAGGTTTTACACGCAAGGGCCGATACGCAGTTCAGATTTCAGATTTTCATGAAACATGGCTAAGAACCATCGGGATAAAATTATCTATGACACAAAAAAAAACCGCATTCAAATCGGTCCATCAGTTAGGGAGCTACGCTACCACAGACAGATACACAGACACCCCCCTCTTTTTGCGGCGGGGGTTAAAAAAAGCAAGACTGCTTTATGATATCTGCCTGTTTAGGTATCTACTTTTGTCAAAAAGATAACTGTTTACAACTGTCTGTTTCCCTGCGTAATAGGAAGCTATCAAGCAATAGACGACCCAGAGCTCAATTCTAGACGCTAATGAGGTAATATGGTAAACGCAGGAAGACGATTTGACCAACCGCTTGGATCCGACCTGCGCTGGTGTAATAAGTAGGCAAGGCTACAAAGGGATAAAGAGACGCCATCAGGCAAAAACGAAACAATTCAACTGTTCAACTGGCATTGAAAGAGCCCAGTATTTGAACTTGGGTCCCCAAGGGCTATTGAAAGGTCGCGTCTGTGCATAAGTAATAATCAGCTTATTCATTGATCATGACTTTCCTTTAGCGAAGAGACACCCAGCATTTTTTAACTACAAAATTAAAAAACGCCGTTTTATATCTTGGTCCCAATTTAAATTGCAAAAATTTTAGGTTATGCAAGGTGCAGGCGTTTAATGCATCCTTTATTGAGACTGTTCACAAATACTTATAAGTAAAGTATAAGTACTATAAAAGAAACATGTGTAACCTTTGCTGCTGCTGTGTCAATGAGCATCAATGAGGACATGACATGGGTAGGTAAAATATAAAATGAAAGGAATTCAGGAAGCATTTTAAGTTAGGCGGCCGGTAATCCGAGAATGCATACCTATCGGCACACCGTCACGATAACACGGAAAAAAAACAATAGACCCGGATCTAGTGTGTGATGTAGTATGTACCATATTACTAAGTTTCGCAATAAACCTAGGCACTATCATTAAGTACAGCTCAAAAATAATGGTGGCAAAGTAGTTGTTTATTTAATAAAAATTGCGGTCAATAACCTTTACGGTGAGTTCTCAAACCGTTAGGAGCATCTCACAAACATCAGAGCCGCAATTTCGGAACGCGTAACTGATAATTGATAAAGGATGAGAATCGCATTGGTTATTTATGCTCACACATATTTGACTATTGCCGGTAAAAGCCTTTATCATTTGCTACAAATTCATATTTGTATATAAAACAGGAGTATGTTTTATTTTTTTTAGGACAAACGCGACCCCATACTACCCAACCCAAAAAAAATGGTTATTCAAAACAATAGCATTTATCACCAAAGCTTATCTCCCCAAAACCGGTTAATACTAGTAATAAGCTTACCGAAAATAGCAAAAGTGACTGCCTTCATGTTTGTGCACACTGGTTGAGTATTACTCCCAAACTGGTCGCCGGCGGTGGCTCGGCCTTATATAACTTCAGTGCGCGGAGGGGGTCACTCAATCTCACCGAGTATGACCTAAGACGCATCTGCGTATGTTATAGCTATGCTAATTTTGTACGTAGGTATTAAAGATTTTAGTATCTATAGAGTAAGAGTTCCTTACACAAGTAAAAAGCGCAGAAATAACGTAGGTAAAACGTTGTACTTTTGTTCAGGGAAAATGCCGTGGTCATTTTTCCTGAAAAAAAGTGTCTTTGTTCTATAACAAGTATTACTAGATGTTGGGATAAACTTGTGAAACATGTGTTGTTTCATGATTTTCCTACGAAATCATCGATATACCTATTGGTATTTTAGCTTAGGGCGACCAGTGGTTGACACAGTATTGGTCCGGTAAGTCAGGGGTACCACCGCGGGGTCGATTCTGAGTTTCTTTCGCTAAGTTATTCCGGTAAGTCACGCACGCCCGACCTAATCAATTACTTTTTTTCACTAGTTTAAAGCTATGTCTTTTTCATAGTGCTTTGATCTTTGTTCCAGTGCACGAAGTGTTATTTATCCAGTAAGTGAGTAGGGCACGGTTTTAGAGAATTCTCCTTCCTCTACGCTCCATTTGTGGAATGAGCTTCCATCCTGCCCAAGTTTTCTCGAGGGACCACAGTATGCAGTTTTTCAAGAGGAGGAAGAGGAGTGTATATATATCCTTAAAGGGTCGGCAACGCGCATTTACACTCCTGGAGCTGCAATCGTCCACCAGGCTACGGTGACCCCTTATCATCCGGCGCGGCGGGCCGTTACTTTATTGCCGCTGACTTTGTATAAAAAAGTGAAGCCATCAATAATCGTGGTTGAAACATGGTACAGGGACTTCCATTTCAAGAACAATCTCAATAAAAAAATACGTATGATTACCTAAGTCACCTTTACAACAGAAATAACATTTGAGTTTAGGTTTGCGCATCTTAACCATTCATGTGATTCATGTCCATTTTTTGTTCGGTGTGCGATCTCACTGCCTGATAAACTTGCTAATTGGTAGGTATAATTGTTTATACCGGGTTCTCAGAAATGAGTAGTCCAGTGTCCAGTGTTTACATTGTGCTCTAAATGATAGATCATATCAGTGCAATGGTACTCGACAAGAGAATCCTCCATTGTTTGAATACATTGCATTGAAGGTAATCTGATTGTTGGAAGGTGAGCCGAGTCTATTGTTGCTGGGTGTAGGTATTATATTCATTCTTAAAGTTTAATAAACTTGGAGGATAAATGTTTGGTCTTGCCTTCTATGAAAGAGAAAGTAGCTATGAGAAGCTAGTTATACTAGTCACCTCTTGTAGTGTGGGTCGTAATAGTAACGATAATAGTAAGGTCATTCTCATTTGAAAGTAAAAATAATTCAAAGTAATATTTCAAACAAGCTAATAGTTTTATATACCTAACTCTTTCACACATTGGGCTACGTTGGGCACTCTTCATACGGGAATCATCAGCGTTGGGCAGTCATAGATGTCATGGATGTACCTAGCCTGACTGTACAGCACAGGGCCACTTCTTTTTCTTAGTCGATCCCTCATGCTGCATGGGAAAGACTACATTTTGCAGCCCTCACCACCAGTCCACTGGAATCACTGGAGTCACAGGCATTCTGAAATAACATGCCGGTTATTTTTGTCGCACCCGCAGTCTACTTTTCGCTGTTCAATTGACACTAATCCCGTCTGGAGGCGGATGAACCACAGGGCTTATTTTGTGTGAGATCATACTTTAATACAGCGGGCCCTAGGTCGAATATCGCCATTCACTGCGGCGTGCAACATGGCGGAGGTGTTTGATGGCCCAAGTTGATAAAAAAATCTTGCCATCCGTGATGCACACCATGGTTTTCATCACATTTGTTGGGAAACAAATACATTTGAAGCTAAATTATGAATTATTATTATAAAAGAGAAATGGCAGCCTCGAGGGCGTTTGCCAGAGTAAGCACATCTATCATGAGACAGCCGATTCTCTCGCACTATACCTCTTGTATTATTGTACTAAGTGTGTGTACTAAGTGTTCTCTTGTATAAGAAAGAGACGGATAGTGCGAGAAAAATCGAGAGCTCGCGCGCCGTCGCGTGATAGCCGTGCAGTAAGCGTATAAATTAACTACCAAATAACGAGTAGGGTCATTTAGCTGGTTACGCGACCACCTTCGGTTAGCGACCACCTGAAGGAGAAGGTTTTTTCTATTGAAGATAACATCAATTCTACAGACCCTATTGAGACAATTAGTTGTACATGCATTTTTTC
Organism: Epinotia demarniana; assembly: GCA_945867215.1. NCBI lineage: Eukaryota > Metazoa > Arthropoda > Insecta > Lepidoptera > Tortricidae > Epinotia > Epinotia demarniana. Next base: position 17,832,855 of record OX244272.1, on the reverse strand, counting down.
GTTGTTTTAGAATAGAAATCTACTAAAAAACCGAGAAAATATCCTTTCAGTTCGCCAACTCAGCTAAGCGGTCGCCAACCGGCACATGAAATTAGGTGGTCGCTAACCGGCGAAATGACCCTATGCTAAACTAACATAAGGCCTGCTTGCTTGTAAACAGATACCGTAACCTATGGACAAGAGCGTTGTAGACGCTTTAGTGACCCATCATCATCATCATCATCACTGTAAAATTCAATTAGGTAGAGTGATACAATCACAACTTGATGGACCGTGTACCTTTTTCGATTGCCCTATACAAGCCCTATACATATATAAAGATCACTGGTGACTAGTTAAATTAGTTTTTACTCTGGTAGAATTAAAACATTCAATTAGTTATTTATTTTAGCGCCACCTATCGTCGAGTAGTAGTACCACGAGCTTTGAATATTTGTTTTTTAGTTAGTAATCTCACTAGATAGCGCTGATCGCTAGATGTTGACCTTTATCACAATAACAGTACTTCATTGTGACATTGTCACGTTATCCACGCTTAGGTACAGTCACGAGCTTTAATTTGGGACCCATTTCCATTAAAGGTTGTTAGAACATTCATAGTGCAATAAGGTCGAAATTTTAGTTTGATACTGACGGATGTCAAGTTAACCGCTCGGCCACGACTTTGGTCTTAAGCGACCTGCGACCAGCGTTTTATCTGTTCATTGCGCGGTCGAGATGCGCAACGCACTGTGGTTAGTTGGGATCACGCGCAATGAACAGATAAAACGCTGGTCGCAGGTCGCTTAAGACCAAAGTCGTGGCCGAGCGGTAAGACATATAATGTCATCGACCCTTGAAATGAAAACCTCTTTGCCAAACACTATCACCATAGTTTTCTAATTACGAACATATGTCGTGTCAGTGTCAGTGAAGAAAACATATAGAAGACAGGACCAAAATCCCGCTTACCCAAGTAACAATTAATCGGAAAACATCGGAAATGATCGTTTGCCCTCGCTCCAGTTGACGTAATTGCACGGTTGCCCCTAGAAACGTAAAGTTATCGATGGTAAACATTATGACATTGACATTGCGTTAAAATATTCTTTGGAAAGTTCCAATATGATTTAAAGAGTGATGTGGCTAGAGTAAATCGATTGTCATAATATCCGATTACGATTGATCATGGCTAATAAAAGGAATCGATTGATTACTGTGTAATAATTATTTTTAGGAAATCAAATAGAGAGCATATACACTGTCGTCTGCTAATACAAGTGTCCTGTAAGTAAAGAGAGAGACTGATAGTGCGAGAAAAATTGAGAGAGCTCGCGCGCCGTGCAGAAATCAATGCCATATTTTCAAAGGCAACATTTTGCACAATCAAATATGTCGGTTTCGATCGATGTGATTTTATTTCGTATTATCGTAACAGTAATTAAATAATATTCACAATTATTTGATTCATATCGATTTATTTCTAAATTGACAGACTCCAAACGATTAAAGCAGTATATCACTAAATTTAAAAATAAAAAGTCGTAGGACGTAATGGTTTGCATACCGAGTTTTCAATGCTAATTTCTATACAAATAAGCCGTAAAAAAATATGTCAATAATTTTATAAGTGCTAAAAAGAGCGTGCATGGAGATTAAACTTTGTTTTGTAACTCGGAAGCTATTGAAACTTTTTTTATTATTTCGATGAGCAGTGCCAATTTACGTTATATGGGTATCGCGATGTGTCAAAAGACCAGTTCCAAATCTCGAACACTGTAAATAGCGTAAGTTTGCTACACGATATTCAGCTTTAGGTGGGTCCCAAATTAAAGCTCGTGACTGTACAATCAGCAGCAGAAATAGCTGATCATAATTATCTAACAGTCTCCTTATTCTCCTGACATTAGTCGTGTGTAGGTCTTTTCGAGCACTTGACCCGCGCAACTACTTTTGCTGCTTACTGTAATAAATTCGTACAACCACGGGTGAGCCGCGCACCTACGTTTGCTGTCAAATCGTATAACCACGGGATATTAATATTAGTCAAAAGCGACTTTTAAGATTCAAAACAAACTGAATTCGCTTGACATAATTAGCCCTTTCAACGCCATTCATCAAATACAGAAATGATACCACATGCCAACATCATTGCTAAATAAAAGAGAGCCAATATAAACTACTTGAAATAATGGCGGATATAATATGAGGTATGTCAGCATGGTGACGTGGACTAAACACGTGGTTTATTTTGATTCGTTTCGTAATGATACATTGGGGTAAACTAATAGTGAAAGAACAACTAATATAAACATCTTTTTTTATTCCAACTTATAACCGTACATAATATACACAGTACAAAAAAACTTGCTTTCGCCTAATACAGCAATAAGGACAAAAGAAATTGTCACATATCTTGTTTAACTATTATTTGTAACATACTAACCAAGTTGAGAAATCTAATATAGGAGAAACTTATCTACACGCTGTGTTTAATGTACAATGCTTCGAGCGAATACGTTAACTTCAATACAATAACTTAAAAGTATACATTTCTTAATATGTACTCGATGGAATTCGAATTAAAAATTTACACAATACATACATATCACTAGAACTACAAATAAGCCGTAAATAACCTGAAGAGTTTATTTTGTATTTCGATTAAGGAACATAAAACATATCCACATCTCGACAATATCACCGTATTCAGACTAATTTACATTGCACATTCTCCGATCGCGACAGTCGGACTAAATCACATTTCGAGTACATTTACACACACAACTGGTACACATTCCACGCGACGCTTAACAATGGCATCTTACATACGAAACGCGGGTCACACTCGCTCCCAATCTTACGTTTAAATGCGGAACTTAGCTAACGTTACGTTCGAGGATGAGATCAAATGCGAGACGGGAGGGCGCGCTACTCGGCCGGCTGGGCGAGCGCGTCCTCCAGGCAGCACAGGGAGTCCTTCACGGCGTGGTACACGATGTTCTTGATCTGCAGCTTGTCCTCCTTGTTGGAGTGCTGGCGCGACAGCCTGCGGAACTGCTGCGCCAGCTCGAAGCAGCGCGACACGTTCTCGGGCGACACGAAGTCCTCGGCCACCTTGATGCAGTCGAGCAGGTTGCGCACCTGGTGCGGCGCGCCCGCGGGCACGAACACCGCGTCCCCGGGGCACTGCAGCACCGCGTACCCCTCCACGCCGTACTCGCGGTACAGCCGCTCGCGCAGCGCCGCGTCCAGGTACCACGTCTGGTCGTGCACCGGGTCGTGCTGCGCGCGCGGCCGCGCGCCGCGCTCCAGCTCCGCGCGCACCAGCAGGTCGCGGATCTTGTCCGCGTCGCGCGCCGCGTAGATGTGCCACAGCGCGGCCGGCGGCTTCAGCCGCGCGCGCCGCCGCGACAGCACGTCCACGCCCGCCTCGTCGGCCGCGCGCGCAGCCTCGCGCGCGCGCTCGGCCGCGTCCAGCGGCGCGCTGGCGTGCACCATCACGTTCACGGCGTCGCTCACGTCCAGGTGCAGGTTGGTGGTGCCGCCGGCGCCGCCGTACGCGGTGTACATCTTGGGGCCCAGGTCGGGCCGCACGAAGCACTCGGGCAGGCGCGCGGCCAGGTTGAGCTTGCCGGTGCGCGACGTGTACTCGCCGAGCGGCAGCACGCGCATGAGGTCCTCGAAGCGCGTGGGCAGCATCTCGGCGAAGTCCTCGCCCGGGGGCCAGTCCTTCAGTTTGAGCACCATGGGGGCGCCGCGCTCGTCGCGCAGCCGCTTCCCGGCGAGCTCGAAGCCGTCCCAGAACTTGCGCGCCGGCTGGTTGGGGACCACGAGGCCGGAGGCGCAGTTCACCAGGTCGACCCGGGTGTCGCCGAAGTCACGCGAGAAGCTCTCCGGGCTCCACAGGTCTTTGTCCAGCAGAGTGGACAGGTCCGACACTAGCACGGGCTGCCCACGTTTCCACTGGTCCTAAAACAAAAGGAAAATAAGATAAGAAACCAATTAGAACTATTCCAGAGTATTCCAAGAGAGGAGTTAGAAAGAAAAACCGTGAAATTCAGAAACCTCGTAAGATGCGTTGTGATACAATTTGACTGGGTATTGAATTATAGATTTTTGGTCCTAAATTATATGCGATCTTGGTAGGCTTGGTCCACTTTCACGTAGACTATTTGGAGCCGTCAGGTGGCTAGATCAAACAGTGATATTAACCTGGAATGGCTGGTAGTTGCCGGGATGCTCCGGGTCGGTAAGGTGCAGCAGCCGGCCGTCGCACAGCCAGGCGTGCGGCACGTCCGGGTACAGAACCTTGGACTCCGTGAGCGTCATGATGCGCACCGCCAGCCCGCTGCGGTCGTACCGCTTCACCAGCGTCGACAGCGCGAAGGGCTTCGTCTCCTCGTCTTCATCCTTCTTCTCGTCGACGGCGCTCGAGATCACGTCCTCGACCGCATCGGTTTTAGTCTTCTTCTGTTTCTTTTTAGGCGGCTCGGCGGCGTCCGGCGCGGATCGGATCAACAACTCCCGCAGCGTGGAGAAGTTGCCGCATTCTTCGCTGGAGTCGGACGAGCTCGAGTCGGATTTCTCCTCCTTCTCAGCTTTGAGCGGAACGTCGGAGAGCCAGCTCACGACCGGGCTCGTTTTGCCGTTCTCGGATTTAACCGGCGACGTGCCGTTCTTCGGGCCGTTTTCCTCCTTAACGTCCTCCTTTTTCACGTTCTGCAATAAATAAACAAGGTTGCATTTAATATTTAATGTCCATTTACTTTTAGCATTGATTCACACAAGGAAAGGGCATGGTTATCCTTTTATAATCATCGGGAACAATTTGCTTGACAATAAATTATATACGGTGCAAATTACGTGACCGTGCATATTACGAGAAATTAAATGACTAACGTTCCTGACGTCTTTTTCAATTTATACATATTCAGAGTTAGTGCACAACCTAATAGGCCTATGGAACAAGTTCAATTTGTATAAGATTGTCTATTTATTTATCTATATTTCATAATTACTGAATCACCTCGCATGCGAATTTCATTCCACTGCGGGGTTTCATTTATTCCATCGTATTCCATTTATTTCATCGTATTTCGCTAGCCCGCAGCCCCGCAATGTAGTGTAAATCGCGGACGAGTTGTTGCACCGTGTAAATGGCCCTTTATACATATATACATGTGCGGCGGCCGCACATGTGTTGTGTTCCTGGTGTTGGGCTCACCTTCTGCATGGCCTTGAGCAGCAGCTGGCGGGCGCGTGCGCGCACGTCGGGCCGCGGCTCGGCGGCCGGGCCGCAGGCGCAGGCGGGCAGCGCCCAGGCCGCGCGGGCCGCGGCGGCCGCACATGTGTTGTGTTCCTGGTGTTGGGCTCACCTTCTGCATGGCCTTGAGCAGCAGCTGGCGGGCGCGTGCGCGCACGTCGGGCCGCGGCTCGGCGGCCGGGCCGCAGGCGCAGGCGGGCAGCGCCCAGGCCGCGCGGGCCGCGGCGGCCGCACATGTGTTGTGTTCCTGGTGTTGGGCTCACCTTCTGCATGGCCTTGAGCAGCAGCTGGCGGGCGCGTGCGCGCACGTCGGGCCGCGGCTCGGCGGCCGGGCCGCAGGCGCAGGCGGGCAGCGCCCAGGCCGCGCGGGCCGCGGCGGCCGCACATGTGTTGTGTTCCTGGTGTTGGGCTCACCTTCTGCATGGCCTTGAGCAGCAGCTGGCGGGCGCGTGCGCGCACGTCGGGCCGCGGCTCGGCGGCCGGGCCGCAGGCGCAGGCGGGCAGCGCCCAGGCCGCGCGGGCCGCGGCGGCCGCACATGTGTTGTGTTCCTGGTGTTGGGCTCACCTTCTGCATGGCCTTGAGCAGCAGCTGGCGGGCGCGTGCGCGCACGTCGGGCCGCGGCTCGGCGGCCGGGCCGCAGGCGCAGGCGGGCAGCGCCCAGGCCGCGCGGGCCGCGGCGGCCGCACATGTGTTGTGTTCCTGGTGTTGGGCTCACCTTCTGCATGGCCTTGAGCAGCAGCTGGCGGGCGCGTGCGCGCACGTCGGGCCGCGGCTCGGCGGCCGGGCCGCAGGCGCAGGCGGGCAGCGCCCAGGCCGCGCGGGCCGCGGCGGCCGCACATGTGTTGTGTTCCTGGTGTTGGGCTCACCTTCTGCATGGCCTTGAGCAGCAGCTGGCGGGCGCGTGCGCGCACGTCGGGCCGCGGCTCGGCGGCCGGGCCGCAGGCGCAGGCGGGCAGCGCCCAGGCCGCGCGGGCCGCGGCGGCCGCACATGTGTTGTGTTCCTGGTGTTGGGCTCACCTTCTGCATGGCCTTGAGCAGCAGCTGGCGGGCGCGTGCGCGCACGTCGGGCCGCGGCTCGGCGGCCGGGCCGCAGGCGCAGGCGGGCAGCGCCCAGGCCGCGCGGGCCGCGGCGGCCGCACATGTGTTGTGTTCCTGGTGTTGGGCTCACCTTCTGCATGGCCTTGAGCAGCAGCTGGCGGGCGCGTGCGCGCACGTCGGGCCGCGGCTCGGCGGCCGGGCCGCAGGCGCAGGCGGGCAGCGCCCAGGCCGCGCGGGCCGCGGCGGCCGCACATGTGTTGTGTTCCTGGTGTTGGGCTCACCTTCTGCATGGCCTTGAGCAGCAGCTGGCGGGCGCGTGCGCGCACGTCGGGCCGCGGCTCGGCGGCCGGGCCGCAGGCGCAGGCGGGCAGCGCCCAGGCCGCGCGGGCCGCGGCGGCCGCACATGTGTTGTGTTCCTGGTGTTGGGCTCACCTTCTGCATGGCCTTGAGCAGCAGCTGGCGGGCGCGTGCGCGCACGTCGGGCCGCGGCTCGGCGGCCGGGCCGCAGGCGCAGGCGGGCAGCGCCCATGCCGCGCGGGCCGCGGCGGCCGCACATGTGTTGTGTTCCTGGTGTTGGGCTCACCTTCTGCATGGCCTTGAGCAGCAGCTGGCGGGCGCGTGCGCGCACGTCGGGCCGCGGCTCGGCGGCCGGGCCGCAGGCGCAGGCGGGCAGCGCCCAGGCCGCGCGGGCCGCGGCGGCCGCACATGTGTTGTGTTCCTGGTGTTGGGCTCACCTTCTGCATGGCCTTGAGCAGCAGCTGGCGGGCGCGTGCGCGCACGTCGGGCCGCGGCTCGGCGGCCGGGCCGCAGGCGCAGGCGGGCAGCGCCCAGGCCGCGCGGGCCGCGGCGGCCGCACATGTGTTGTGTTCCTGGTGTTGGGCTCACCTTCTGCATGGCCTTGAGCAGCAGCTGGCGGGCGCGTGCGCGCACGTCGGGCCGCGGCTCGGCGGCCGGGCCGCAGGCGCAGGCGGGCAGCGCCCATGCCGCGCGGGCCGCGGCGGCCGCACATGTGTTGTGTTCCTGGTGTTGGGCTCACCTTCTGCATGGCCTTGAGCAGCAGCTGGCGGGCGCGTGCGCGCACGTCGGGCCGCGGCTCGGCGGCCGGGCCGCAGGCGCAGGCGGGCAGCGCCCAGGCCGCGCGGGCCGCGGCGGCCGCACATGTGTTGTGTTCCTGGTGTTGGGCTCACCTTCTGCATGGCCTTGAGCAGCAGCTGGCGGGCGCGTGCGCGCACGTCGGGCCGCGGCTCGGCGGCCGGGCCGCAGGCGCAGGCGGGCAGCGCCCAGGCCGCGCGGGCCGCGGCGGCCGCACATGTGTTGTGTTCCTGGTGTTGGGCTCACCTTCTGCATGGCCTTGAGCAGCAGCTGGCGGGCGCGTGCGCGCACGTCGGGCCGCGGCTCGGCGGCCGGGCCGCAGGCGCAGGCGGGCAGCGCCCATGCCGCGCGGGCCGCGGCGGCCGCACATGTGTTATGTTCCTGGTGTTGGGCTCACCTTCTGCATGGCCTTGAGCAGCAGCTGGCGGGCGCGTGCGCGCACGTCGGGCCGCGGCTCGGCGGCCGGGCCGCAGGCGCAGGCGGGCAGCGCCCAGGCCGCGCGGGCCGCGGCGGCCGCACATGTGTTGTGTTCCTGGTGTTGGGCTCACCTTCTGCATGGCCTTGAGCAGCAGCTGGCGGGCGCGTGCGCGCACGTCGGGCCGCGGCTCGGCGGCCGGGCCGCAGGCGCAGGCGGGCAGCGCCCAGGCCGCGCGGGCCGCGGCGGCCGCACATGTGTTGTGTTCCTGGTGTTGGGCTCACCTTCTGCATGGCCTTGAGCAGCAGCTGGCGGGCGCGTGCGCGCACGTCGGGCCGCGGCTCGGCGGCCGGGCCGCAGGCGCAGGCGGGCAGCGCCCATGCCGCGCGGGCCGCGGCGGCCGCACATGTGTTGTGTTCCTGGTGTTGGGCTCACCTTCTGCATGGCCTTGAGCAGCAGCTGGCGGGCGCGTGCGCGCACGTCGGGCCGCGGCTCGGCGGCCGGGCCGCAGGCGCAGGCGGGCAGCGCCCAGGCCGCGCGGGCCGCGGCGGCCGCACATGTGTTGTGTTCCTGGTGTTGGGCTCACCTTCTGCATGGCCTTGAGCAGCAGCTGGCGGGCGCGTGCGCGCACGTCGGGCCGCGGCTCGGCGGCCGGGCCGCAGGCGCAGGCGGGCAGCGCCCAGGCCGCGCGGGCCGCGGCGGCCGCACATGTGTTGTGTTCCTGGTGTTGGGCTCACCTTCTGCATGGCCTTGAGCAGCAGCTGGCGGGCGCGTGCGCGCACGTCGGGCCGCGGCTCGGCGGCCGGGCCGCAGGCGCAGGCGGGCAGCGCCCAGGCCGCGCGGGCCGCGGCGGCCGCACATGTGTTGTGTTCCTGGTGTTGGGCTCACCTTCTGCATGGCCTTGAGCAGCAGCTGGCGGGCGCGTGCGCGCACGTCGGGCCGCGGCTCGGCGGCCGGGCCGCAGGCGCAGGCGGGCAGCGCCCAGGCCGCGCGGGCCGCGGCGGCCGCACATGTGTTGTGTTCCTGGTGTTGGGCTCACCTTCTGCATGGCCTTGAGCAGCAGCTGGCGGGCGCGTGCGCGCACGTCGGGCCGCGGCTCGGCGGCCGGGCCGCAGGCGCAGGCGGGCAGCGCCCAGGCCGCGCGGGCCGCGGCGGCCGCACATGTGTTGTGTTCCTGGTGTTGGGCTCACCTTCTGCATGGCCTTGAGCAGCAGCTGGCGGGCGCGTGCGCGCACGTCGGGCCGCGGCTCGGCGGCCGGGCCGCAGGCGCAGGCGGGCAGCGCCCAGGCCGCGCGGGCCGCGGCGGCCGCACATGTGTTGTGTTCCTGGTGTTGGGCTCACCTTCTGCATGGCCTTGAGCAGCAGCTGGCGGGCGCGTGCGCGCACGTCGGGCCGCGGCTCGGCGGCCGGGCCGCAGGCGCAGGCGGGCAGCGCCCAGGCCGCGCGGGCCGCGTGCGCACGCGCGGCCGCGGCGGTCAGCGCGCCGCCGGCCGCGATCTGCGTGAGCAGCAGCCGCCGCACCGGGTGCGCACCGCCTGATGTGCACAGCAGCCAACTGTGGAGGGAATACTACGTTAGCCAACTCATTCCCTTACCCTTATTCATAAAACTTTAAAGGCCGAAACGCACTGCGGCACGCGACAGCGGTGGCTGAGGGGCGCGGAGGCGGTACCGGTTGTAATGTTCGAGCTAATATGAAACGATCCGCACAGAGCGGCGCGGCGCGACGCGGTATTAAGAATAAGAATAAGAATAAGAATTTATTTATTTAGCACACAACACGGAAAAAAAATACAATCAAAAAGGTAACCTATTATATTGTGCTAAACTGGAGCCTCACTCAGCATGTTGTCACGGGGGCCGTGACGCTGGTTTTCAGTGACAGCCCCAAAAATACATATAACTAGAACTAAACGCAACAAAACTAAACAAGGCATGGACCTATGTCTAAAAATTACGAAAGTGAACTTAAAACTAGCGGGTGCCATCAGAATCGTCGACTGTGATTTATTTGCAGGCAACAACAACAAGAACCATGCAAACGTCTCAGTATGTGTACATAACAAAATTTCATTGTACTTGTGTAAACAGTAAAGTACGTACCTATCTACCAACAGATTCAATTTATTATTTTATAAGCAGCAAGTATTCAATGACCAATTTGTACTTTAAAAAGATGTATCCGAAGTTTTACTTTAAAGCACGGGCTTTAAAGTAAAACCGCCGTCTGTGACGGCACAGACGTAGCTATAATATATATTAATATACCGTAAGATACCGAAATATATATTATATCTGCGTGTGTGGACTCAGTCAACTGGTACGTAAAATATATCAAAATATATCATAAGATGCCTAGCTATAATATATATTTATATTCCGCGCCGCTCAGCCACCGCTTTCAGTGCATTTCGGCCTTAAAAACCTCTGGCGAACTTTAACAACATTTCTTAGCTAAAATTGATTTTTTTAAGGAAACAAATGGTCATATACAGAAAAAAAATATTTTAATATTACATGAACAAACCTGGAGTTCCATTAATTATAGTAGCAAAAAACATTGCTATACTACTACTTTAGCAAATATATTCAACATCATCATGATCATGATCATCATCAGCATTATCATATCAGCCGAAAGACGTCCTCTACTGTACATAGGCCTTTCCCAAAGAGTGCCAAAGTGACCGGTCCTGGGCCGCCCACATCCAGCGGACTCCGAAAAATATATTAAAAGAACCGAATTCTAAACTGCTCTACAGCATTGTCAAAGTATTCCCAATAACAGCAATATGAAAGTACCTATCGTAAAGGATCTTTCGTTTACAGTACATGAGGAACAATCTATCGTGACTGTGGTTCTCGAGATAAGATATTAAAAATACCCCGAACTTTTAACACCACGTCAATAAAACAAAAAGAATCCTGTATCATCGTGTTATTTAGTTATAATTATAACAAAATAATAAATCACCTTGAGATAACGATAATAATCTCAAGTTCGATCTTATGTCGCGAAAGATACGAAATATTGTTAGGATGATCTTTGATCCATTGTCTCGTAGGAATAAACGTAAGGTGACAATTACAATTATAATATTTAGAACTCACAAGTCATAATTATAATAATTATATCATGATAACACTATTCACTGTTTATGTAATGTGTGTAACTAACAAAATTATTCGATAGGCAGAACAAAACATTATAATTTCAGGGACTGAACATCAACAATATATGCCGCAAATCAAGAATTAAAATAAAAGTTTTGTTCTAACGTACCCAAAGGAATCTCTTTCGACGTTGGAGTTGGCATTGGAAGAGTCTTTCGTTTCACTGGTGGTGCTGGCTGTTTCACCAGACGTCCGTGACTGTAAAAAGATACGTGCCGTTAGAAAATAATGTTGGTTTAAATGGTAGACCTGACAAGGCAATATCATTTGAATCGAGAATGTTTGATGCCCAAGGACAAATTAGGAGGATATCAGAACATCTACATTTTTTCGTTCTCCCTTAATTTGGCAGTATTCAGCCGGCTTGAAAGGATGCCAGATTATAGGGCAGCTAAGATAATGAGAAGGTGGAGGCTGCAACAGAAAAGACCGAAGGGCAGGCCTAAGAAACGTTGTCTGGATTGTGTGGAAGAAGATCTCAGGAAGATGGGGAAATTTACCAACTGGAAGAAGGTCGCCAGGCACAGGAAGACTGGAGGAGGCCAAGACCCACAAAGGGTTAAAGCGCCTACGGAAGTAAGTAACTAAGTCAGCCGGGTGTGCAGTCTTTGGCAGTCTTTTTACCCGACTGCCCAAAGGACAGGAGGGTTATTATATTTTTTTCCTGACCAGATTCGTTGGGACTGTCCACCGAGGCTTGAACTAGGGACCTTAGCTTAGTTCTTGTGAAATAAAGGGTTGAATAACAAATTGAGCCGTTTCACGGAGCGACAAGTTACAATTTTAACTTGTAGCTCTTTGAAACGGTCCACAGGTCTATTCGTAACCTGGATAAGTCCTAGATGGGCACTATCATCGTCTATTCCATCATCATCATATCAGCTGAATATGTCAACTGCTAAATAGGCGTCCCCTAAGAATGCCACAACGTAGGACGTAGGCGTAGGACTAGGATCGGTCCTACGCCACCCGCGTCCAGCGGACACCCTCGTTTACCTGCTAATCCGTCCTTAGTCTACCCACGCTGCGTCTTCAGTTACTTTTTTTTGTGCAACTTTATTTACCTTGTAGCAGTCGAGGCAGACGACGAAGCCGCATTTGCCGCAGGTCCAGTGGAAGTTGAACAGCGTCGTCTCGCACACGTCGCAAATTTCCCGGACTCCCTGCACTACTCGCTTCCACGCTATAGTTTTGTCTGTAACAAAAGGGACTTACTCGTGTAAATGAAAATGAGTGTTTATTCACAAAGGCAACAAATCATAGATAAGGCTGGAACTTATAAACAGTGTTAGTATTTAGTGAAAAAATACTTATTTGGCTTGTTATCTTATGGATTTAATTTGGCATTTCTTAGTCATAATTATTGGGTCGGCAGGAATTCGATGCGTGTTATGTTATACTCCACTACTTTAAGCAGAGCAGTTTAAAAAAGGTTAATCCAACCTAACAAAATAACAGATTCTAATATAGGTGCGAGTATATCATAAATATCGTAATGGGAATTTTGTTATTAATTTTTGAAAGCTGCCGGGCGGAACAAAGAATATTCTAGTATCAACAGCTTTAGTAAATGTGTGATAACATTTTTATTACCATTATGTTTGTAACGTAAATTCCCGAAGTCCGTTGTCTTAGTTAACCTTTGGTTCCGAGTAATCTAATCATGAATACAGCTCAGCTTTAGTAAATGTATGATAACATTTACCATTATCTTTGTAACGTAAATTCCGGAAGACTGTTGACCTTTGGTCCGAGTAATCTAATCATTTATAGGTGGCTAATACCGACTTTTAATAGATGAATGGACTTTCTAAGCCGGTAATTGAGGCGGACCTGCCTAGTTGACCTACATCTTGCTAATGCTCGACTAGATTCCACACCTATTTTTGGACAACAATAGAATACATTTATCCAAATGGGGACAGCCGGGTTCACGGAGCTATCACATTGACACAAAAAATCAGTGGTTGTTGTTACAAATAGCGAGATACTGAGGGGAATTTAGTTTCTGTACTGTAAAATAAAGAGACTCTTACCATCATTTTGGTGGTGTAATTCGGCCTCCTTTTCCTGTTGTAGCAGTTCACAGAACTGGTCTCCAATTTCCCTCAGTAGGAAGCAACTCATCTCTATGTCTAATTCTGCTGCTCCTGCCGAAGAGGAGAGCCAAAGTTTCTTGTCCTCCTACGACAAATGAGAACACGGTCAGAAAATGGCACATAGGCTACAAAACAAAATCATTGATTCTTTTACGAATATACATTTTTACTAGGGTTAGGATTCTGGTGGCAATTTAGCACAAGTAACGCAGTGGAGTCGCCATTGTATATTTTTTTATTTGAATAAATGAATAACTGAATGATAAATCTATATGACAGTACCAGCCAATAATATATCACCTTTGCGATTTATTGCATGAACGTAAATAGAGTAAACAATTTAGGTTTGTTGATTCATCACATATTTTACTAGTTACATGTTTTATATAATTTTTTGACGACAACTGCAATGCAAAACTGTAAATTTCAATGAAGATTTTATAATATATCATTTAAAAACAAAATTTTTGCTAAAATGTTTATGTATTCAAGAGCTTGAACAACTTGCAACTGGAATTACAGTTTCAAAATCTTGCATATTATCTTCTTTCTGATGTTAAACGGTTGTCAAGATTATGAAAAGCATAAACTATGGCAATTTGTTTCATATTAGCTGGCGTTATACGGTTTCTCAACTTGTGAAAAATCCGTTTATGAATCAAATTACTTGTATGAAATGAAACGAATAAATTTAATTATGTATACATTATTTGTTTATCAATCAATCATGCATTCATTCGTTCAATAAAAAATTAAAACAACGACTCCATTGCTCTTTGTTCACCCCAATGCCACCAAACGTCCCATCTGTAATTATTATTATAACATGTAAAATTGAGATGGTAATAATTTGTTTAATAAAAATATTTACCTCTTCCGCATCTTTGTAGGGGTCCGAGAACCCGGCAATGGCTAGATGCTTGTTCTTGGCATACTTCAGTCTTCGGAAATGGTAGAAGCGACAGAATATGTTTGGCATATCCTTATCGCGCTGCGCGGGGGACCAGCGGCACTCGCGGCACTTGGCGAGGCGCGGAGCCACCTCGCAGCAGGAGCCGTTCTGGAGAAACGTCTCCGGCACAGCCTTGCCTCGCGCGGTGGACGGTGTGCGCTGCGGCGGCTCCTCTTTCCTGCGGCCGCCTCGGCCTCCGCCGCCGCCTCGCGTCCGCCTGCCTCGAGCTCGGCCGCCGCCTCCTCTTTTGCTGGAAGTGCTGCCGCTGCCGCTCCCGCTTCCACCGGAATCGGAATCTTTATCGTCGCTCTCTTTATCACTTTCGCTCCCGCTCTCTGAAGCCTTCTTCTTTTTGGGCTCATCGCCGGCTTTTCGCGGCACTCCGCCCTTTTTCCGCTTAGCCTTCGGCGGTTTTCTCTTTGGTTGTGACGTCGACTCGCGCTCCGAACTCGAGCTGTCCCGCTCGGCGTCTTCAACGCGTCCATTCATCTCTTTAGGTTTCCTAGGTTTAGAGGTTTTCCGCGCTCCCGACTGCCTCTGTATCGACTTCGCGGCAACGGGAACGATAATATTTGAGCTAGAGTCGTCCTGTTCAGACACTCTGTTGATAGCCATCGGGAGCGTTATACACGTGCCCCCTCCACCGGAGCAGTCGCCCTCGCCGATCGGCGCAGTCTCGTGTCGCTGGAGCCAAGCTTTCTTGCCTAGATGCCGCACTGGCGCCGAGCCGTCTCTGGGATTAGGGGATGCTGTCTTGGCGGGCGTGTCGGCGTCCGCTACCGGTGTGACCGGCGGCGTGGCCGGCGGCGCGGGCGGCGTGGGCGCGGGCGCGGGCGGCGGGGCGGCGGGCGGCGACGACGCCTGCGGGGGGACGGGGGTCGCGGGCGCGGGGCTCGCGGAGGGGGTGACTGAGGGTGCTGGCGAAGCGCCGGCTGCCTTTTCTGGCGTTTCGACGCTCCCGTCGGCGGAAGGTACGCGGACGTCACACGGCGGGCCGGGTGCCTGAGGTGCGGGTTCGGAGCCGTGCGGCGTCCGCCCCACGCTAGCGGCGGCGCTCGCTATTAAAGGTTCGGGCGCTGGTAATTCTTCGAGCCGCCGCCGTTTGTTTTCGGAATCCACGGATTCGAAGGGGCACCGTCTTCTCGGCGATAACCTGTCCGAGTCGTCCACTCGAGTGACGCCGAGGTCGAGGGGTTGCGTTTGGCACGGGGACGAGGACGACGCGTCACTGTGCGCGCGCGGAGGTCGGGCGTGAGCGACTGGCGGGGGCCGCGTCCTCAGCGCCGGCGAGTACGCCGACGGAGGGGGGTAGGGTATCGGCGGGGGATCCGCCTTACTTAATTGAAGTGCCGGTTCTACGGCGACCCCGAAGTGAGCCGGGCTGGGTGCGTTGCTGCTCGGTTTCCCGTATATGTGCGGCGGTGCGGGGCTGGATACTTTAGGCTTGGCGGGCGCCTGCTGGTAGTAGGCGGCGGGCGAGCGCTGCGGCGGCGGCTGGTACAATGGCCGTCGGTTGTTCTTGTCCTGCGCGGGCAGGGCCGCGTGCGGGGAGGTCTGCAGCGCGGGGTGCGGGTGCGAGGGCGCGTGCGGCGACAGCCCCGTCCGGTAGGGCCGCGACGGCAGGTAGTGCGGCGACGGCTCGTTCCGCGGCTTGCTCGGGTATTGGTGTTTCTGTTCGAGGTGGATCTGTTTGGCGTCGTGTTTCACTATCACAGAGTTCTTTTCCGTCACGAGCGGCGGCGGCGCCGGCAGGTGCTGGTCTTTGAGTTTATCGTAGCGGTAGGGGGGATAGTTGTAGGAAGCGAAGTTGGGTTCGCCTTTGGGGAGGGAGGGGTGGGGGGGTTTCTCCGGCTTGGAGGGGAGCGCGAGGCGCGCGTGGGGATGGTAGTCGGCGGGCGCGGGCTGGCGCGGCGCGGGCGGGTGTCCGGGCGGCGAGTAGTAGGCGCGGTCGGGCGGCGGCGCGCGCAGGCGCTCGTGCTCGGCGCCCGCGCCGCGGCTGCCCAGGCTGTTCAGCAGCGACCACGAACTGTTGCGCTCCCGCTGTTGACAACAAAAACCTTTACGACACTATATCACGTTGCGCGACTCGTCTGAGATTGCGTCATCTCGGATTACGTGCGCATTGAAAACCGAGAACGTAAACGTATACTACGAGCGGAATGCATAATAGTAGCGACTGATAAGACGGCGATAAGGAATGATAAAAACCTTCTGATTCGCTAGCCTCAGAGATTCCTCGAAATGTCTCGACACGAGTTTCGAGGCGGCATTCTCTTGATCTCTCCTTTCTTTTTCTTCTCTCTCTTGTTTCTCCCTTTCCCTATCTCGTTCCATACGTTCTCTCTCCTTTTCTTTCTGCTGTTTTTCCAGCATGTCTCGTTCCTGATCCCTTCGTTCTCTGTAAACAAAAGAGAAGTTAGTTACGATAAGTTAAACTACCAACATATAGGTACAAGAAAATACACTAGTAAGGTACTACGGCATAAGTATCTACATAAATGGCATGTCAAATACGGCACTCAGGCACCGATGAAGTCATAGTTTACACAACATGGTAGTCAAACTTGCACGAGGTGCCGATTGTTATGAACAAATATATAATGCTAAACAGCATTCCTGACCTTCTAACGACTTCCAAGTTTATTTCTACCTAATTGAGTATTAAACGTATTTGCAAAACAGGTTTGCCCTCTAACCGACCTAATCACAAAATACGGAACGTGCGTTATTATATAAACAAATAATGCATTGATTGGTGATGATTGTGTCCAATACGCGTATTGCGATGACAACGACTCGAGTAATTTGGCGCAAGCGTCTGCTCCCGTAACTAGGTCAAGGTCAAATCGATCTAAATAAACAAGCAACTGTTGAGGCGACCAGCATCTTATGTACCTAACTAGATTGTTCAAGCGTTCTTGACATAGAGACATTCCATCTGAGCCCCAGGGTTTACAGCGTCTCGTCAATGTTAAGAATGCATGTGTCAATTCGTGAGCGCTTCAAATTGTCATTTGCCATCGTGAATTGAGCGGTGGCTAACATGCCATAAAAAATATGAGATGCAAAGAGCTCTTAGACAAACATTGAATAAAATACTTAGACAGTTTACAGAAAAACTCGGATGCTTCACAAGTCGAACTTTTAAGGGGAGTCACAAACCATGACACCGCAAAAGCATTGCGCCATTTGCATAATGATTATACCGGTGTAATGATTGCATGTTACTAACTCGGTAAAAATAGCATTTCCGTTATTCATTTGGCAATTACCGATGTATGCGGCCGCGATCACGTAAGCTTATCTAACGATGCACTCAATTTTCACTTTTGTTAATGGCAATCGTAATGGCACATTATTATTTATATTTATATCACGTAAATATCTTTATGTAAATGTGATGCAATTTAAATACTTCCCCATTCACTTAAACACAGAAATTAGTCTATTGCACTTTGTTATTTTTCTTGACAATCATCTGACGTCTGACGTATGGAGCTCGGACCATAGAGGAATGATTGGACGGTTTAATACTTTTTGCAGATACCTACGGAGCATCTAAATAGGTTAAAGCGATTTCATACGAACTGTTTACTCATTGGTCAGTGACTTTCAAATTCCCCGTGCCGTGAGCACAGCGAGGTGCTAAATAAAACAAGCTCACTTGAATGACGTCAACTATACAAGATATTATTATTATTTATTAGACAAGATCGTGCGTAGGCGTAGGAGTTATTTTGACTGGATCTGTAATGGAGACTACCTAACCTTGGAAAGTTAGTCAAACAAGAACTACAGATACCTATTAGATTTTACTAGTTCTTTCTTGATCTTTTATTGTAATGTTATGGGATATGTATAGGTACCTGTGGGATACGGACAATCTACATGTTCTAATACTTCAAAGCGAGGACCGGACTCTTTTCATACAAACTAACCGGTATACAATTTCACAACAGATAATCATAATCCCTGTTTATTGTGTACTTTAGCCAACTGACCTGATATTTCAGCGTCATTCATAAACACACATTTTAAATATCAACGAAACGTCGAGAAATGTCGAAGATATTTCTATACCGATAACGGTCAATGCTTCAAACAAAAGCACAATAATGTACCAAGTTAGAACTATTGAGAAGGCCCATGATAAAATAAAACACCACGGTAAGAAGCTAAGAAGGGTGAGCGGAATCGTGGTTATGTTATGACTTAAGCCCGTCACAGACGTAGCTATAATATATATTAATAATTAATATAATATTATAGCTAGGCATCTTACGATATATTTTCCGTACTAGTTGACAGAATCCACACACGCAGATATAATATATATATATTCGGTATCTTACGGTATATTAATATATATTATAGCTACGTCTGTGACGGGCTTAAACCCCACAAAGTAGGTTCAATAATAATAAAACGTGGTTGAAACGTCTTTTTGTTTATTTCTATTCTCCTATAAAGCTTCTTTCGAGTACTCAAACCGTAACAGAGCTACCTGACCTGAACACAATACTCAGTAAATAAGCCTACTTTAACTAAAATAGATAAACATGTTTACGATGATGTTCACCAACATATATATTTTGACGGTTTTATGAGTACTACGTTTTTTTGGCCCGGAATGTAAACACAGCGTTCTAGAATGTGTATGATCCAAAAACGACTTCACATTTATGCCATCAAATGGCACATGAAAAATAAATATAGACTGCACTGCACAGAGCTTTTCCTCGTTTGCTACATATGTAGGTACTCGTAAATATTTCCTTGTAATAATTATTCCTTATTGTAGTCACTTCACTGTCTCATTTGGTTAATTATTATCATTTATTACATACTAAGAAGAATAAAAGCCACAATAACAAATGTTGATCAGGTATTTCATGATTTTGAATACTTAACAGCGGAACATAATATTAACAACAAGTCGGTAATTTTTCACAAAGATAATAAATAGGGAATCGGATGGCATTTTGTTATTGCCTATCTGATAATGTTAATTATCAACAAATCATTTCATTATTTTGCTGCTTTTAATAACGGTGTATTGATGATGTATGTGATTGACTATAATGATGATGCACATTCATAAAAACAGGTATTGGTTAGATGAAGCTTATGCAATACTTAACTACTAATTCTGAGTTGTTAATATAATGTAGTATAGCATTATAATAATAAAATCTCCGTAAAAAAGATTGGAAAATGGGCTGTATGCATTATTCTTTTAATATTGAGACAAGGCAAGATATCAAATACTGAAATAAAGTATTGTCCTTAAAATTACGAACCATATCATTTTGTTTTTTTTTTAACATAAGATATATTGACGCTGGTTGCCCTTTTTTAGACTATTATCGTTTCGCATAAATTATTTGGCGTAATAGTACTGTTGCATAATAATACATAGGCCTACTACTTTGTTTCGCATATGACGCTTTTAGAATAATTGTTGTTGGACTAATTTTTATTCAACTAATACACATTATGCATTACACATTATGTATTGTACAAGCTAATAATCATTTGTTATATTTGTCCCAAACCATAATTTCAGTTGTCTCTTTTATTTTGTTACGGGCGCATTGAATCTGCAAAATGAATAACAAAATATTAGGTTACGTTAGAATAGGTTATGTTATGTTAGTATGACAACAACCCAGATTATGAGGGTCGACCTCGCCTTTGTTCCTAAATCCATATAAACACAATCTAACCTTTTCTCGTAGTGCATCAGGCTTGTGATTGTGGTTTTTTGTCTGTTTTGATGTGATTTCATGATTTTATGCATCATTTACTCAGGATATAAGTCGAGCGTTGCACTTGTAATTATTGTAGCAATGACAATTTTTAGGACAATACTTTTATGCCTGGTGTAATGAATGTAATGATGCCAAGTGATTATTATGACTTTTTGTGTTTATACTATCTGATGGTAGTCTTTGTGATGAATTGATGATTATGCTGATTATGTTTATGCTTTTTTATTTTATGCCTGAAATATAATGCCAATTTTTTTTTAGTATGCGTACCACTATTATGACAAATAATTTTATGCGATCCACCAGAGAACCTCCGGACCGGTCACTTTGGCACTCTTTGGGGAGGCCTTTGTCCATCAGTGGACGTCTTTCGGCAGATGTGATGTTTACTTCACTTTGTTAATTTTACAAAGTACGATACCATTCGTTAATTCTTAACTAGGGCATGGATTTATGTTATATTGTAAACCTCTTCAGCTCAGATATTCACAATGGACTGATAATCAGAATGCTTATACCTACCTGAGTCGGCTCTTTAGAATAGTTGTTTGAAATGTAACTTACAATGGAATGTGATAACCTAATCTGATAATGATGGCACTTGTATCGAAATAGTTATCGACTTAAGTGGTAAAGTTTTTGCATAAGATATATTACTGATTTTATAGGGAGGTAAAACTTCTTTCGTCGGTATTTATTTAAGATCCGTGTAAAATAATACTATGTCCATACCATACCAGGGACCCGCCCACCCCTTCCCAGAAAAAAGCCTTTGAACGGGTTAGTCGTTCGTTTAATAGCCCAAATCACTTGCTGTCCTTTATTGATTGAAAACTCATTAATTTAACTTAGCCGTATCAAGGGGTTTCCCTTACGAGGCGCTACCGCTACTGATAGAAAAACCCTTTATAAAGGCTTTTTTAAGCGCTTTTTAAAGGGTTAAAAAAGCGCTTCCTCGTGTTGAATACACATTCATTGTGCTTTAAAAGCCAAATGAATGGGTATTGAGGAGCATCGGCTTTGGTAAGCAAACCCTTTCAAAAACCCTTTGAAGGGGATACCGTATTGGAGCGCTTTAATAGCCAAATGAATGGGTTTTAAGGAGCATCGGCTTTGGTAAGCAAAGCATTACGAAAAACCCTTTCAAAAACCCTCGAAGGGGATACCGGACGGGTCCCTGTACCATACCCGGAGTCCATTGCGAACACTGGTGAAAGAATAAATTCGGATGAGTATTCCCCGAGACCAAATACATGTAATTTTTTTGCAAGTTTTATTACTACAAATATCTGCACAGCATAATATGTCTATCTATCTCATTAAATCTGATTGTTTAATGTCGAGGTGTTCGACGTCGGGTTAGTCTTGTGCGGTCTACGCAGCTGAAAGTCCTGGGTTCGAATCCTGTTAAGGGCAAATATTTGTGTGATGGATGAGCATGAATATATATTTCTGTCCTGGATTTTTTCTTTGTATTTATATCTTTTCAATATATCGTCGTCTAGTACCCATAACAAAAGCCTTATTGAGCTTTTACTATAGGGAGGGCTAGTTCGATATGTGTAAGATAACCCCCTAATATTTATTTATTTATTTAACTAATAATTTATTTTAATAATTAAATCAAATTCATCTACATTTTAATCAGAGAGAAAGAAATGAATTTCATAATACAACGATTGTCTTATGGACTCTTTTGGTTGATTTAGTTTTTACCAAAACAAGCATTGTTCGGTATAACACATAACGTAACATACCATTATGACCTATTATTTTAGTGTACGTAAATTATACAATGTGCTAATTAAATGTTCAGTACGAAACTCATTGCTAAACGTTACCTACATTACATACAATATACATATATGGATTATGTATGAATGTTCTAAAGAAATAGTTTTGATTCGTCACAGAATTTTAACTTATGTAAGTTCCGTGAGTATCTACTTAGATACGCTGTTAAAACATGTAGGTCAGCAAAAAGCAAATAAATATGTACCTATGTACAAGCTCGATCAATGTTTAATTTCGTATTGCGACATCGAGGATGAGCACCAAAAGTAAACACAACAAAAACTGGCAATCTGAAATCGTATAGCTATCGAACATGCAGTATTTGGCAACGAGCCTGGGGCTATGAGCCGAGCGGAATGCTGTAAAAAGTAGGAACTTTTAATTGGAACGATTCCATTCAGACAAATATGAGCCGGACATTTAAAATGAACGCATACCCGGGAATCCATTCAGTGCTCACTGAGCATGCATTCAAAATGGCTTTTAATTCATTCATTTACCATAATACCATAACATTTCAGCAATTTGTATCTTTACATGTAGTTACGTAATAAACCCGAGCGAGCGCATACTCAATTAAGGTAACTTATTGGTGGTTATTAGGTACATGGTGACTAGTCGCAATGAATTATAATGTCCCAGTTAAGTTACGGAAAAAGCTCTTGAAACCAACCACTACGTGTTAAAATAATATCAAGTTAATTAGACTAACATTTCCGAACGCTTTTTCCGTAACTTAACTGGGACATTATAATTCATTGCGACTCAGCCAAATTAGTTATGATATTCTACACTATAGGATAATTGATTTTTATGTACATACATATCTATTGTACATTTAATTCAAATCTTCTTTCGAGAACATGCAAAATATTATATATAGGCACATTAACTTTTTAATTTAGCGTCAACATTACATTACTTTTCTTTGTTTTTTTGGTAAGATCATGTTCACAGTAAGCATATACCTTAAGTACCAGAGCAGTAAACATGAAGTTAATTTTGCTGTTCTTCGTCGATGGTATACGTCTATACAGGTTTACTGCTCTGGTACTTAAGGTATTTCAAAAATAATCATGTTAAGTTGGGATTGAAATAATTCTATTTCCTTTTCATAATTAGCAACAATAGTAGGAGAGCCCAAACAAGGGATCTTGAGATTTACTCGAGCGCCGCAGATTATCATATGGGGGGATGCCTCCCATATGATAACGCCTGTTGTATCCTGTTGAGTACCTCCACCATTTATAAACCATCAGATTAACCTTCGTTATGAGAGACACGTGAAGCGTATACACTATCAAAATCTGAAGCGCTCGAGTGACTGTTATTTTTACATTGCTTTTTTACTTGTGTATGTGTACCATTGGTGCGAATGGTACATATAATACCTATAACCTTTTATCTACCACCTAATCTTCAAAATTCAATAGGGCCCTAACACGCTCGAATAACTTCCTTACTACAAAAGACGGGATCGAACTATGTATTCACCCGGCCGCGGTTATGGATTTACCTGAGTTTGCAAAATTGAAACTGATTGTTTAGTTTTCTATGAAATAGTCATCGTATCATAACTGACCTACGTAGCCGCATAATTACGTTGAAAACAGAGGTTTTTCCTAGATTACTTACTAACATTGTTAATATGCCCCTGTTCGTTTCGCATTTCATTATACATACATAAAGCCGAGGTTAAAGGTATTTGACCTTGACAGTGCCTACCTGTAGTGTTGAGGATATACAAATTAGTTATTATAAATCAAAATACGCTTAATTTATTTTCAAAGACCGCAAATACACATCCGTGGCCCGAAGGTTACATGAGCGTATCAAACAATGAAAATATTCAGCGAAATTTAAACAATTGCCAAGATTTATAACAATTAAAACCTTGTAATGTGTGTAAAGTTAATAATAAATGTACAAAAACATACATATTTTTTAATATTCCGAGATCGAATCCCGGTCAGGACATTTATTTATGTGATGAACACGAATAATTTTTCTTGCGTCATGGATGTTTACTGGAGGAAGATATACATATTTATAAGTGTTAATAAAATAACGCAAATCTTGAAAACAGTTTGTTCAGAATCGACAGTAGAATGTGAAAAAAGAATGTGGACAGTTTTCTTTACCTTTGTATGGAGCGTTGGCCGACTGGGGCGACATTCTAATCTCGATTCTAAACAAACTGTTTTCAGGCTTTGCGTTATTTTATTAACACGTACAAATATGTATATAGTCGTCTAGTACCCATAGTAGGTACAAGCTTTGCTTAGTTTGGGACTAGGTGGATTTGCGTCAGATAGTCCCCACATATTTATTATAATAATCGTGAACCTAAAAGGCCTTTGCCATATCATTGACCGACAAGTCGGTGTATCGGGTCAAATACCAATAACGCTATCAATCAAATATTTATCTGTTAATTAGTTGACTGCAGTTTATACTAATTACGATATATTACTCGTACCTTTATGTATGCCTACATAAATGTATTTCGTACAGTCGGGTTCCAAAATATGTGCACGTCAAAGCGATCAAAAAACATGTGAACACGAATTTATTGTGAATAAGGTTGCTCGGATATTTTTGAACCTTTGAAAACGTATTTAGGAACTCGACTATGCACAAAACACAGATCACACCGCGTGAGTGAGTGAGTGCACTGACTATAGCTTTTTAATTTTGTTATATTTCTTTGCCTGACTGACATACTAAAGACACATTTATTATTACCACCACCCGAAGGTTGTCTGGAAGAGATCGCTTGTTAGCGATAAGACCGCCTGTTGTCTACCATTGTTTATGTTTAATTTTTACCCGACTGCCCGAAGGAGAGGAGGGTTATGTTTTTCGAGCGAATGTATGTATGCAATAAAAAGTGGCCAGAATCGGTTAACATATCATAATATATCTAATACAACTGGCTTCTAATGTAGCTTACAGTTGTTCATCACTTTTGCTTATGCAATATAAAATACTGATAGTTGTGGCCGGAATCGGTTAACATATCAACATCAGCAACAGCAGCGTCGTCATCGTATGTATGTATTTATGTATTTATGTATGTATGTATGTATGTGGCATATTCTTTGGCACGCCCTGCAGCCTAAACCGTTTGACGGATTTCGATATATGAGGTGTCGTTGGATTCCTCTTAATCGTGGGAGTGACATAGGCTATAAAAATTTTAAAAAGCAGTTGGGTTTTCTGAAAAATCTTTTGAATACATTTACCACTACTTCTCTATTGTCTACTATATCTGGTGAGCAATAGAGAATATTTTTATTGTATTGTATTATTAATTTATTAATTAGGCGTGCGTTCGAACGGAACTAATGACCTAATGAGATATAAAAAAGTTTGCGCAAACGCACTCGCTGCCTAAGTTCCCTCGCTCCAATGATTATTTACCATTTTCTATTCGTCTATATCAACTGACAGACCAATCATCAATCACAAGGTTAAGTACGAGCGTGCATAGCAACACCACTGATGATCTCGACACTGATGCCGAGAATACAATGGGGAAAGTGATGCGAGTCGCGATACGAACGCTGGAAACTGGGGCGCCGAAGAAAGGCAACTGAACAGTGAAGTAAGCCGTAAGTGGCTTAATGCAACTGTCGGCGAGAACAAAAGCATTGCGATGTAATCTATTTGATAGCAAAGGTTCCTTTGGAAACTGTTAAGAAATGGGTTTTGTTGGTTTTCAATCAGATTTAGGCTATCATTATTGTGAAGACAACAAAGAGCCTTGATCAAACAGTGCTGAACAATTTATTACAACTTTACAATACGTATCGCGTCGAATTTTGATCCCTATGACAGCTGTCATACCCGTACAATTTATATCGCCGCGACACGTACGAATCTTAACTACTTTAAAATCCTAGTTATTCTTACTTTATGGCGCTGTCGCGATCAAATGACAACTTGACGACGCTAGAGCATTATAAACAAGGCCGATATCACCGAAGCCATAACCTGTACGTATATTAAGGAATTTCTTAAACAACCGTCGTATTATAACGCATAAGGCCATTCAATGTCGTCAACCTGCATCGTGAAAGACAGAAATAATTAAAAGACCGTGACCTACCCCAACTCTCCAACAGACGTCATTGCTGACCTTTATGCATAACAAAGACTATTATTATACAATTAAATATGATATTTCCATAGACCTGATCCTAGCCTACGAAATCACGTTTATATTTATATAAAAACACCAAGTTCACGGTTCTTGAAACTTCGATACCAATTTAGAGTCAAGTACCTACGTCTTAATTTCACTATTTTTTTGCTATTTCACAAGTTACCATAAATAGATTACTTAACAGACAACATCATAAAGATGATATTAACTGTTACAAACCGGTTACTTGATAAATTGCTACAATTTAACAGGTCTGACAGCAATAGGCATGTGATCAACTGATCATTAATTATTGCCGGGCAACGCATTCCTATGCAACAGCAGATCATCTAATTACTCGCATTAGTTTACAAGCTAATTATCGTGCCTGGTTTATTACAGAACAAGGTCAAAACGTTCATTTACTGATTTATTATCAAGAAACCTTACTTATTCGACGCAAGCAATACATCACTGTCAAGCATCGGTTTAGTCGCGAACTTTCATAAAGTTTAGCTAATTTTACTCATACGAAGAAATAGCAAAGAAACTAACTGTTTTTTATAGAGTCCAGAGTACAAACTGCCCAACTGCCCGAGTCTACTTTATGTCTAGAGTTTCTTAAACCATGTATAGTGGCGGGATAACACTCGGTTCAGTGATATGATTTGAGGATCTCTGTCTATTGTTTTTCCATGCCAAGCGATCTGAGATAATATGGATAGGTCAGCAGACAACACGGTCTCGTTACTATACTTGAAATCCAAGTTAAACTACTAAAAATAAACAAGAGATGAACTCACCGTAAAAGTCTTTCATGTCTCTCTCTATCGTAGGTGGCCGCAGCGAGATAGTCCTCCGCGATGGCATGGTGCAGCGGAGGGTGGAGCGGCGGCTGGTACCGCTGCTTCCACAATATCTCGTTCGCGTACATCGAGGGCGGCGGGGGCGGCAGGTGCAGTAACGGCGGGGGTGGATGCCCTCCACCGTATCCGTGCGCCATAGCGCGCCACTCCCGGTCCTCCACAGAACTGGCGGAGCCGCCTGAGCGGACCCCGCTCACGCCCGAGTCGGACCTGTCGTCCGCATCGCGCGCACTGACTATCACACAGTCGTCCTCCTCGGAGGCCACGGCGCTAGCCACACCATCCGCCGCGCCTCCACTCACTGCACTCACTTCACTCACGCACACGGCAGCCTCCTGAGCTACGAGCTCGGGTTTCGCGCACTTCTCCTTCTCTTCACTCACGTGAACCACATCACCACTCGCACTTACACTCTCGGTGGCACCTGGAACAAAGCAAACGTTCGGTTAGATTACGTTTCATTAAACAAAGACAAAATTAAACAGAAAATAATCATGTCACATTGAAAAAGTATGCCCGCATATGTCGTTCGAGAACCGTTCATTTTGTAGGTCGCATGTGTCGGACGGCAGGGTTGGAGTTGTCAGCATTATGATATCCCGTATCATCTGTGCCTGCTATCGCTGACGTCATTCGAGCGACACGTTTGGGCTGTCGCCAACATGGCCCATTCACATTACGCCCACAACTCGCGAGAAATATGTATCGTATCTCGTGCGGTTCGGACGACGCGGCCCAATAAATCATTCAACACAATTCATGAGATGATCGCGATAAAACGATCCATGGATTGCTATTGTTCTTGTTAACATTGCTTTAATAGGTACCTATTCAAAATAAAGTACGAGTATTAGAGATATTCACTTCCCACTCGTTACTATCACGATCAAAAATACCTATTCACTTCCCACTCGATTATCTGTGTCGATCAAAGTGTAACCTAGTCTCTAACAGACAAGGGCTCAACTGAATATCCGGGCCTTGGTAGACGCGGTTGCTTATTATCAATTGCATCACACACTTTCACGGCGGTGAAAAGCGTGCACCGGCCTTGGCTGTAACGTGCCGGGAATTAGTTATTGCTTGGCCGGAGTCACGTTTCGTTACGCCAAGTTTATTACGAGCTCGCGGACCGGAACAAGGGGATAACATGAAGATAGGCCAGTGGGCGGCGCGGGTCATGGCATGCCATGCTCACGAGCGCTGGCGCCGGGCCAGGGATCGCCGATGGTCAACAGTCGAGCGGGCATTTGGCGTGCACCGCGGAACGCGAGCTATGCCGTAAAAGCGCGAACGGCGAGATGACACGTCCGTGCCAAGGAAACGACGGAACGAGCCAATAAATATTGCATTACTAACACATTGTTCGTTTAAATAGATTATTAACAAGCTAAACGAGTAACAAAGAGAGCTTACAATGACATTCCCTAGCCGCATGAATTCTTCCGTCACATATCGAAGCGATAACAATATACGCAGTCCACAAACACCTGACACGTACGTTCTTTAATGACATCAAATGATTTAAAGCAGATCTTAATTGAATACATTACAAAGCACCTACCTAACATAATACAGAATTCGAAACGACACAAAAGAGCGAGCCCGCGCATCGAGCGCGCAACAATGGAATTATAATGAGGGAGCTGTTAACGAGGATCCACATTTACATAATCGCGTAAATAATTATTCATAATAAACACGAACACGAGAAACCGGCGATTGTGCGGGCGTTTGTCGCGGCCGTGTTCATCCTAGCATGACGAGCGCATTATCGCACGATAATGCGATGCGATACGGTTGCGACGCCAACTTTTTATGCATCCGCTGCAATTACTCACGAGAGAAACCGGTCCCGCGAAATCTGCCCCACTAGTCCCGCTGCACAACGTGTGCCGTTCATGTCCTGTTATGAAGGCTATTTATTAAAAATAAACATGGCATTATTTACAACGAATGTGTCCCCGTATGCGCGGCACTTATCGACAAAACATCAGTATTTTAATGACATAAGCCAAGTGCTTACTCACACCACCTCAATAAACAAAGCAATCGAAACACACACATAATAGCATACCTCTTAAGTACATAACTACATAACTGTATAAATACCTTATTTGAAAATCAATAAGCAGCAATAATTCTATCGATATTAATTAGCTGACATAAATGCGATTAGTTAGATAGGTATGTCAGTATATGAAAAACAATGAATAAGGCGGGCGGACTATATTAGTAAATGCAATTGAAACGGGGGAAGGCCAATTAATTGATAACAGACCAAGATAAAAACCGCTTACACGAGGAGAAAACATTATCATTGTAATTGTAAGCAAGTGTCTATTGATGAGTCGTAAACAAAAGTGGTGAGACAATGCTACATTGATCAGAGGGGACAATGGGGCAACAAATAACTCTACGTGGAAGTGCGGCGTAGGCTGATTGACAAGACAAACGCCGAGGCGGAACCGGTGACTCCGGTGAGAGCATTTCATTACACGGCAAAAAGTCGGCGAGCGATCCCGACCGCGGTCGCCGGCATTAATCCTGCTGCGTCGCCAACTGAATTATTCATGAAGGGCTGCCATAACCATAGCCGAATTACATTACACCGATACACGCAACTTCGACAACTACAAGTTTATGAAACGATATTAAAAAACCAAGTAATTAATAACAGCCATTTTATAACCACAAACATGTTGTCAATTACTTAGTCATTTGAGTGCTTTACCGTTCGTCACCATTAGCTAACTGGGTCTTCCGAGAATAGTTAACTGCGACTACGTAACCGCCTCGCAGTGGCTCGAACAAGAACGCGCTCAGTTCCTCCATTACCGAGATGACGGGGTCAAGAGGTCGAAATCATCAAAGCTATTTTGTAGTCGCACAACGATCTACAGAGGAAGTGGGCTCGAGCGCGTGACTTGAAACGATCAATTCAGAATGATTCAGATCATTTGAATATTTTACGAGCTAAACTAATAAAGGGGAATTCAAGTCGCATGCTGTTTGCGTGCGTTGCTCACGTAGGTACCTTATTTATTTATGAAGACTTTTATTCTTGCTCTGCGGTTATAAGTTATAAGACAAGGATGAGGCCAATCGCATCTAGCTACAAATGCGGAATGACACGATACCCGGCTCGTTCGTCAGCTGAAACCGTTTTATTCCAGCCACCAGAGCGTGTCGCGCCGACTTTACTCGCCTGCCGTGTAATGAACCCTTCCACCCGGCCAATAACCGTTAAAAGGACATTTAAGCGGCAAAGCTTTCTCTGCAGGCATGAAGCAATTAACTAGGTACGTGAGTTTACGTAACGTAAACCATAGATCTTGGTTGATAGGTAGGTACTAAGTATGCCAAAAAACCGCAGTTTTTATGGTCACTTTCTAACTAATGAAGCGCACAAATCGCGACGTTCGCTTTTGAAAAGTCAACCCAGTTTTTCGCTCGTTAGTCGGTGTAGTGACCGGCAATTACATGAACCAGCCGTGGCCTTATACGGCGCATCGGCTGTCGTGACTGCAAATGCCACCTTGAAGATATGGTGTAGCGGCGTTGTTGTGGCACGACGCGAGACGCGGGCGCGTGCAGTAAATTGCGCAATGTGCTATTGAAAGCGCATGGAGCAGAGGCCGGAGGCGGAGGCAATCTCCCTCGCATCTCACGACGCGTCCCGGTCGCTCGTGACTGGAATCCGATCCCCCAGCGGGACCCACCCCACGACGCTCGCGCCCTCCAATAGCACCCACCTACCTTCATGCATCGGAACTGTGACGAATCACAATTTTAAAAATTCATTTGTCGTCCCTGCTTCGGAATGCAACTCATAACGCAAACTACGAACCTACCTATACACTCGAGTAGCATACGGTTTTCCTGTTCTAACATTGAATGTTAATGTGGGTTATCAAAAAACACAAACAACAAAGGTTTTGCGTGATTATGTTTCGCAATCTAATAAGGAAAATTATAAGGAAATTGGTTACATTTTTATTCATGTATTTTTTATTATTTTACTGCCTCCATCAACGTCCGCTTTGTTAAGAAATACCTAATTGCCTTTTAAAGCATTTATGATATTATGATTAATAATAATGAATGATTGCTTAGTTAGTCTGACCTTATTCTTATTAGGCATTACGACAATAGTATTCAAATAGGGTAAATCAATCAAATAGGCAACTTTGAACACTCAGTAGGTACCTATCTACATACCTACCCGACGCGGTAACGAGTTTCGCATTATCGACATCGTCATTTCGCATACGAGGCATTGTGAGACACGAGATAATGCCTAGAAATGATACAATAAGAAAAATCCAGTTCCTAGACTAAATTACAACAAAATCAGAACACGTCAAGGGTCAGGAAGTAATAAACAAAGATATAAAGTTGGGTGGGCTCGATAGTTAACAATATTTGCTTAAAGAAAAGTTAAAAGCCGTTTTGTCTGATAACGTAATCGGCTACGTTTACGAACCCATACGAAGGTAGCGTATCGATTCAGTCTGTTTCATAAGAAAAATTACCGACATTATCCACTTTATCCAGGTTTGGTACATACATGGTAGTTAAAATGGCTTAATTACAAACGACCGTTAATTGTGACATTTTCAAGTTTAAAGGACTGCCACTAAAGTTTGAAATTTTAAAATTAAGTTTTGTATCACTGCAGGTAATTAAGATAATTAACAGTTGACGAAATAAGCACTGTACTCACGTTTGTCAAGTTTTGTAGTAAAACTTCCGTTAAAAGTTTAAGAAATAAATCTTCAGTTGAACTCTTCTTATCAAAATTCACTTCCGATTTCGACACTCGTAAAATTACAAGTCACTATCACAATCTCCAAGCAAATATCGAAGATCCTGCAGCGGTAATCCTTCTGTGGCGTCCTTGAAAGCAGTCAGGAGTCGTTGCGTACAAACTGCACACACACTCACAGCACTCCAGTCGGCTATGTTATATTACTATGAATCACGATAATGAGGAACGGACGTGAGCGTCGTGTTAGCTGAGACGTGCAAAAGCCTCGACGTAGCACAAAGAACTGAAACGCGGGCGGGGAAGTGGCGGTTGGAGGGGTGGAGTGTGCGGGGAATAGAGTGCGCCAGTCTCGCGCCGACAGCAACGTAGCAACAAGTGAAGGGCGCCGCGGGTGTGAAGGAGGCAGGAAGAGAGCGAGAGGAGCCCCCCGCGTGAAGAGCGCACCTGACGGAGGATGCAATGTGCAATGCAGTCAGCACAACCGACCGAGCCGAGCCGCGATAGCAGGAAGGGCACGCACATGTCGATGATAATCGCTAAGTGCGTTTAACATAATGACTCGCTTGTTGTGTGCCGTGTAGTGATAAAGCAGTACCAACCTAAAAAATGCAACGGAATGCACCGTTGAACACCTGGCCGTTGCGGCTTCAGTGTGAATTAAGGAAATAATTAATAGTTTTTCACGTAGTTCTAAATTTGAATGCAACATTGAGGGTGGTTCATGATTACATGAAAAAGTTTATACTCTACCTACTGATGACCTGACCTATTACATTAGGAACCTGCATTACATACTCGTAGGGTATCCTAATCTAAAACTGTAAACTAATATTCATTATCATAATTCTGTTTTTGTTTGTCAGTGACAATGCTTCCAACTTCTAAAGGTCTAGACACTTCAAAGAATTAATTAGTGGTAGTAACTTGTTTAATTAATGCAGACTAAAGAAGAGTCCAAAGTCAATAATAACAATCAGCCATACCAAATACTCGAAGTCAGCTCTTCTAAGCTTAGCCTACCTATGGGAAAGTTACTCGTTATTTTATACTTCGCTGAAGGCGCATAACTTTGAAAAAATAGCATTAAATATAAATCTATCTAGAACAGCAACAGCAAAACTTTTAGGTTATGTTAACAACAAAAATAACAAGAAAAGTAAACAATTTGAATTTGATCGTTGACCAACAAAGGTACCTACTGGCATTTTACATCGAGCTAACGATTTGGCGGACTGCCAGCGCGCCTATTGTGCGGTGGGACAACTATTCGTTCTGCATTTCAGATTATAAATAACACGATGATATTGATTGAGTTTCCTTTATATTTATAGCGAATACATAAGCCCATCTATCTATACGACGTTTACATAACGTTCGATTAACATTACAGTAGTAAAGTATTTAATGTGACCAATATCAGCCAAGTCACGCAATGGCCGGGCCGTCAGAAATTCATCTGTTTCTTACACGAATTTACTCCCACGATTACGAGGAAACGTTCTATTAAACCATTAATACGCTCAAACTGGTTATTAATTTAAACAACATTTCATCACTGAAGTGTACAAACAAGTTTTTTTTTATCTTAGTATCAGTTTCGCGATGCGGGTTGGGTGTGTTTATGGCAAACCTGGTGTTAACACCTTTTTTCTGAAACGCATTGAGGTCGCGACACGTTCATCAGCGGCCTTCGTGCTAATAAACTTAGCGGCTATACGCGAATTGCTGAATACTTCGCGTATGTAATTTGCACAAACAAGGTGAAAAAACCCGGGCACTTGCGATTCAACTATAGCATCATCATTTCAAAAGCGTAAAAAAAGGTTACCGTTATAGGAAGTCCTATAGAAACTTGCCGCTATCGATGATCAATTTTGTATTAATACTAGCTGCCTGCTTCACCCGCGTATTGCATAGAAATAGAACGCAGGCAACCCTGAGTGATAAAACTTAGTCTATGTCTATGCGGAAATTCCATTTTATAGGTGAAAGGATTTTTGAAATCGGTCATGTGGTTCCGAAGATTTCCTCTTTTAATATTAACACAGAAATATAACTAGATATTGAGGTAATGTTCAGTGGTCCGAATCGGTCATAAATATGGACAGGACCAGTAACCCGGTTAGTACCAACATCCGCTAAGTTGATTTGCGGTAAGTTTCCATATTCAAATCTAAACTAAATACTTACGCAACTTTTTCTCCGAAGTGTTTTCACTGACATGATTAAACTGGAAACGAGTCCGTTAAGATATTACTGAACATGTAGCTTATATCAAAAATGCTCGCCTATCATTATCACACAATGTGCTTCGTTAGATTGTTTAGATAAGGGAGATAGAGAGGGGAATTTAATAGATAAGCAACACAAACATAGCGGTCGATAACCAAGCCTGCAGTGATAACAGCCAGCCGTAGTATTTGTTTGTAGCTGCGCAAATATTTGATAAAGTATATGTACTCGTACGGCTTTATGAAATATCTCGTACGTTCCTGTCGTTCCTGGTGAGTAATGGACCTTGATAGCATGCATGGTTTACAATAGGTACACAATATTTAGCACAAACCATCAAGTAGGTACGTGTACTGTAATCATTGGTCGTTTAATTGTATCAACAAATTATGTAACACTAGCTTTCGCCGTTATGCGATGACAGACCAGATAAATGCTGCAGTAGATGCATCCTTACACGCAAGCATAAGGAAGGCGACTGTCAGAGAGGAATGGCGGCGTGTTGTGAAGCTTGCTACCAACACCTGAAATGATGACCACGACCACTCTGTCAAGAGTGATCCGACAAAGAAGAGCTTTCGCCCGCGACTTCGTCTGCGTGGAACTGGGATAAAAACTATCATACATTTTTAATCCAGGTTATAAACTATCTCCATGCCACATCTCAATCCAATGAGTCGCTTTTGCGTGATTGAGTAACAAACATCTAAACATCCAAACATAAAAACATCTAAAGTTTCGCATTTATAGGTATAATATTAGTAGGATTGTAAGTGAGGATTATGTAACCATACCTAACCTATTGACTTGTAAAATGTATTTTTTAACAATAAAGATCTGTATTGTATATCGAGGACGGCCCTCAGAAAATAATATGATCTGAGAAATAAATGATAATGTTCCAACCTGCATACCATACCATACACTAAACAAAATAAATGTTCTACTAGTAGATGTAGGAAAATACCTACAAAAATAGAGAAACCCATAATTAATTGCAATAACAAAGATAAAAACAAGGAGCATGTTACGTTTTATTTATATTGACCTCTATAGCTCCTAATCTGACATAGATCTTAATCCGAGTAGTACACTAGCTATTATTAAACCATTAAATAGTTATTAAGTAAATACGATCATAAAACACGTTAATTGGGCAGGAAACCTTCCAGCGATTACGATATTTACAATTAACAGTGTTATAGGTACGTGGAGATAAGGCGAGCGTGCGTTATCTCCCGTGCCGTGAACGACGCATTGTCTCCGATGATTACCGACTTAGATTACGGCTCAACCGGTGATATTTACTCCGCAAAGAACGCTCTCGCGATTTCCGGGCGTGAGTCAGACGCGTGGGAGAATCAACAACTTACGGCCCGACGTAACAATCAAATACCTTAGCTTCAAAACTACCCGGCTCTCGGAACAATGACTTGCTTATCAATCTAATCATAGTTATCGATAGCTTACACAGCTGTGCACAGCAGCGATAGTACCTATTGGTATTAAATTAATTCGATGTAGTGATGCAATAATTGCCTATGAATCACTAGGCATATTTACGAACGGAAACGCGTTTGGCTCGCCTTTCGCGATACATTATAACGAGCTTGGAGGTGAAATGCTGGATTATTCATATTATTGTGATGAGTGGATCCAAGACGTTAATCACGGTTTCGTCACCGCGGCACCGAGTTCGCGATCGAATGTCAAAAACCGCAAGATGCAATAAATTGTCTCGCGGAGAGTAAACATCGGCGTTCGGCCGCATTCATGCATAATTGATGAGGGTTCGGAACGAGCGCATGGATTCCTCGCGGTCACGACTCCCAGCTCCGCCAAAACGTACGCCTTTGGCAGCCATTTTGTGGAGCCGCTCGAGCAGTCGCCCCCGGCTGCCTGTGCCGTGCGTGAGTACGGCATCGTGAATATTAATTCCGCCTTATGATACGTAATGTGCCCGACCACTTTGGGCTCAGATAATAACCGTAATTAAAGACGAGCACCATTTTTTTTCTCGTTTATTTCACTTCCGCTGAACTTGATCCTCGCGTAATGATTTAGACATGATTTCCGATGGACATGTAAAATATTGCAAACAGTATCAGCCGCAGCACGTAAGATGCAATTAATACAAAACGATCGTTATTAGTTTCTACTGTTGCCGTCCGAGTAAATAGAGCACGAAGCGGTGTAACAATAAATTTAATGGCACAATACACGCGGAGCAGTCTCACGCACGCTTATTGTGCCGTGTAATTGTAATCAAAAGCCTTTTCTCTCGCATCGAGCATCTCAACGTCAATAAAGACATTTCACAACAACGAGTGAACAATCTTTTGTTTTATCTCCTGCATTATACGTTGCTTTGATAATCTTACGATCTTAACAAAGGCATGTGATCCAAAGTATCTCAGTGAAAACTTAAATTGGATTCGTGTCATGTCTATTCAATTTGCAGAGCTTCAATTACAGAGGTTGCTTCCTTGGCTCGTTGTGCGTTCATTTCGCGCTGATACTTTGCGGCGAAGGCCTACCCTAGGGCGAGGCACTCGGATGACGGATGAAAGTACCGCCCGAGCGCCGACTTGTAATAACGCGAAATGAAATACCAAGATCGTCTGCTCTTCAACCGCAGCCTGCGCTGCGCCAACACGCCCGACGTGCACATAACATCAAGTGAATACGTAACCATGAACTACGTATTACGCCGACAGCTCAGTCTGCGGGCTGCGCTGCACTGTCTGCTGTCCATGCTTCAGAAACGAGGCTTGGCTGTTTATGTACACAACCATAAACAAATCGTTCCTGATAATGATGAAATGAGTTTAAACGCATTGAAGGGAGACAGCCAACGCTCTGTGTTTGTAAAACCCCGTTTTGTAGAAAGTCGTATGTGTATTCAACATGTTTAACAGCTGCGAATGATGCAGCCGTGCTTCCTGCCATCGAACGACCCATTGTTACAGTAATACATACTTTTTATGCCGCATTAATAAGAATGGCATGAACGTTGGCACTTGCGTTCAGGCAGACAGTCTTTATGTTTGCGTCGAGCGGTGTGACAGACATACATTAGCGCGTGGGAATTGACAGCTTTTGTGTGTGCATTGGCTGTTTTCTCTCGATTTGAATGAATCAACATTATACCGCTACTTAATTGTTCTTTTGTTTCCATTTCAAGACGATGGAATCGACCGATTCCTACTTAATAGTTTCTGTATTTCAATATTTTAAAGCTAAATTACGAAAAGAGTGATGTCTCATTATACTCACAAATGCCATTCACACATATACACAGTCCGAACAGACAATTTCCGTTTCGTCCAGTCTTTCCAGTCAAACTTGTCTTTCTGGTTTGCTTTTACTAGCAACAATTTGCGAGTTGTCGACTGCAGATTCATGGCAATTGGATAGATATTGAGAGACTAAACGCGTCGTCTGTAAATTGCAGAAAGGAGTTGTTTCTGAGTTTAGTTATTATGATGTCCAAACGATTTCTTCGGAGCGCTGGGAACGCCGGCTGGCGTGAGACCGAATCGTGATCGGTCGCCACGATGCCCTCATGCGGCTTAATTCACTAATCAAATAGCACAATGCTTCTATTGTTGCTGTATTCTTTTCAGTCCCACAAACACTTCCTGAAGATAGCGGGTCAAATGAGTTCGCAAGATAATTCCGCAATCTTCTCGAATATGGTTCTTGAAAGAGGAATTGCCAAAACACAATTACATCAAGACTTGCTATCATATGTACCATCTAACCGACCTTTTATATCCTTTCATCACGACCCAATAATATATCAATATCAAACAAAACGTAATGGCTGGGTGTCGACGAGACACGACCGTATATCACTGTAGCGGACTGCCGAAATCCTCCATCGTAATATATAGGAGAGGGGGCGCCGCCCGCCTCCCTGGCTTATTCAAAACAGGCATTAAACCCTCCACCATTAAAGGCTAACTGCTGCAGGTTATCAAGGGTTTGCCTTTGAGAAACTGCACTCGAGTGAACTATTCGGTGATTTGGATACATGCCAAATAATGTCTCAACACTGG
Organism: Epinotia demarniana; assembly: GCA_945867215.1. Taxonomy (NCBI): domain Eukaryota; kingdom Metazoa; phylum Arthropoda; class Insecta; order Lepidoptera; family Tortricidae; genus Epinotia; species Epinotia demarniana. The sequence continues at coordinate 17,795,197 of OX244272.1, read as the reverse complement.
CTACGTTATCGGTTCTCTAGGAAACGAACATGTAGCCGCAGCCCGTTTTAAAATACGCTGGAGTTCGCCTTGCCAGCAGTGCAGAAGTAATGAACCTGGATAACTATACAGATGGTAATTACACTTGGCAAAGACGGACGGGCATCTCAATCCTGTTCTTGTTACTCAGTTAGATAAGTTCTTTGTAATTAGCTATCTTGAGATAAACTGGCGATGTGACGTAACCTCCAGACGACCTAACAGTTCTAGATTCTAATAAAAGATCCTTTGAAACCGACTTACATGAGGTGAAATCTTTAGCCGATCAGCCGCATTCATTAGTGAAAGAAGTGCAGACTGCAGACTAATTGAAATTTCTAATAAAAACAAGAGAATGGAATCAAAGAAGTTTTACACCAAGAGCGTTTAATTTGCGAATTTCGCATCGTTGAAAGATTATTGAACTGTGTAGGGCGTCGAGGGGAAAATGTCACAATTTAGGCGGCGACACGTAGGGTGGCAGGGGAGGAATGTCGCCCACCAACCGCTCGCAGCGTGTTTACGTTGTCACCCATGAATCGAGGTGAACAGGGGCAGAACTTTGATTAGTTATCCTTATTTACGGCGTCAAGAGGCCACCTATCCGAAAGGTGAGTCTCATGTGTGTCATCAGCTTTTGTCTTTATCGCTTCTTTATTTCTTATTTATAACTTTCATCATAAACATTCGGTAAAGCTCGTATCAAATTTCTATGAAATTTAAATTGATAATGGTCGCGCAGTTTGTATATAGGTATACTTATATGCTCATGTGTTTACTCGTTGTTTACGTATATTTGGCGGCCATTAGGCTGAAGGGGGCTTCCGGTCCCGGGCCGTTGCCATGGCGACGAGTATAGCCCACTGAGCCAAACATCCCTCACTTTATTATTCCCACACAGAAGCACCCCTCGAGCAGCTGATTTCATTCATAGTGAGAATAATTTGTTTGCCTTTCATGGCGAAGCTATAAAACGCAGACTCTTTACTGAAATAAGTTTGCGAGTGTTAACGCAATGAAATTTAATCTGAAATTCTGAAGACTTGCCAGAAGTTTTCTCTGAATGACGACTCATTAAACCTTTGACAAACAAGATTAAATTTACGCTGACCATGTTAGGCGTAAATTGACACGGACCGAAAATGAAATAAAATACTCTTACTAAGCACTTTGATTGAATTACAGTGACTCATGGTTTATATAATAATGGAGTAAATATGAGTATCCACGTGTATCAAGTATATCTAGCCTATGTGGAGGCACGTCAACCCTTTTCCCTCTGCCCGAGGGACCACAGAGAACCCTCGACGGCTCCCCACCCTCCTGGCTTTTATTCACGTATAAAAGAAAACATCGATGTTAGATATAAGGCAGACGTTTCTAAGGGCGAACCAAATTATTATTCTTATAAAAGAGCGGATCGCCGGCCCCTTTGTTTGAGCAACCTGTTCAGCAATTAGGCAACGGCTCGGTTAATAAATACAATCGCAAATATAACTGCCATGATCAGTCGTCGTCGTCGCTAATAATAATAATCATTTTTTCAGATTGTATTCTGAAAGAGTTCGTTAATCTTATGATTAAAGTATACAAACTATAACGGACGTGTCGCGCCGAGCGCGAATGCGGATCGGGCTCACGTTTTCGTGTCGCCATCGAGTTTGGACGTTCCATTATCTTTATCTGCTCATTATCTACTCACGACGCGTATCCACCTACTTCCATATTAGATTTCTATTTTCTATACCACCGGTCCGACCCACGCTATCTTCATAAAGGTTGTCAGCGATGATGTGAGTTTCGTGATAAGAAGATTGGAATTGGTATGCGAATGTTGACATCACCAGTCATTATTTGATTCTGCATGAGTGGCGAATAAAAATGGGGCATAATGTCGAATACGGCAAATGAGTCATTACATTAGCCGCTCGCATAAGCAGATAGATCTCGCCCATAACGAGCGTTGAATATTAAATTCATTACCCAGAACCGGTTACGTTGTAAATTGCACGGCTTAAATTCGATCGCGATGCATGCAATTTAAATGTCTGTCCGGTTAAACTGCAAGGCCAGCGTTATCGAGTGGAAATCGACACGTTTATTAAACGCGATGTGGGCCACCGGCAAGATAGCATTCCTTCGCATTTACGGTAGCTCGATTTATTGCCGCGATAGTTTCGTTTTCACGTTCGAATGGGCTCGTTGTATTTATTTGTCCATTGTCATTGTCTATTTGGTTGTGACCATTTGCGAGAGATGCCTCATGGTAAGTGGGTTTCGTGGGCTTATTTTGGTGGAGGTTAAGGAAGGAGCGGGGCCGGCCCCGGTTCGGTGGCGAGTTTTTATTCACGTCAAGTATCAGCGCGTGACTGCGACGGTGCTACACTGTTAATCACGATAAGAAAGTATTAAAATTGCATCAGCTGTAATGGACTTAATGCTTTTCACGATTGGCCAGTATACTAGCTAGTACTGCCGACCATACTCGAATCCACGCGACACCCAGTTGCGCAACAGTGACTCTAAACACCTTGTTATTCAATAGACACCTCGACGTTCTTTTACTTTCTCAACCGCCATTAGTGTCACAATCCACTTATGTCTCGTTCTATTAAGTATTCAAGTCTAAATTAACACTTCCTACCTTATACATTTGTTTATCTACGTTTGTATATATGCAAGGTAAGTTGCATACAATTGTATAACCGGTGCTGGCATAATTACTACCGCTAAGTACCTTACATTATTATTTCACATTACTCACATCCATCGCGTAATCGACTTAAACAGTACAGTTTAATTCGGTACAATTATATCTTTAAATTTATAAGGAAATTGCCTTGACACAGATCCCAGGCACGATAAAGGTCGATACATTATTTATGCTCCCGCAGCGCTAATAATTCTTATCCTCTTTGAAACCTTTACAAACCCATATTTCAAAGATTTAACAAGAGTTTTAACAAACAAATTAGGGACGCATTCTAAGAAAAGGTTACTCTCGTAGTTTTTTCTCGGACCTGGACGTCTACCATGAGACAGCCGCGACATACTCTCGATTTCTCTCTCACTAGACCTCTTTTTCTAAGTGTTCTAATAAGAGAGAGACAGATAGTGCCAGAAAAATCGAGAGAATTCGCGCACCGTCTCATGATAGCCGTGCTGCCGAACAATGTCACATGTTGCAGAAAAATATTTACTTATTAGGAGTTAGAAATCAACGGCAGACTGGCCACTGGCCAGCAATGTTTTTCTGCAGATGCCTTGTGCCTGTATGGTGGTACCGCGTGGTATCGCTTAAATTGTTAGGATACTATATTGTTGTCACGGTTAATCATCCATTGAATGGTTTTACCAGGGTACCGTAAATCGAGCACTCTGCGCAGCAAACATTGTAACAGCATCTTGCAGTAGTTGTAGATCACACTGAGTTACGATGTTATATAATAACATAAGGCAGTAAAGCGACAATAACACAGCTACAATATACATTGTTGCTAAGTAGATACACAAAGTGTACCCTTTCCAGACTCTACTTTTATGGCCTCTTATCTCAAGACTGAGTATAGATACGGCTCTACAAGTAAGTAGGTATACGTAGGAACGTTTCTGTTTCTAACTTAGCTGCAGAACTTTACGTACCTACTAATACTAATCCGATTTGCGTCGTGAAATTCGAATTTCTTAAGCTTTTGCAGTTTAACAGGAAACAAAGGGTTATCTTCAATTGCACATCAGTTAGATACGTTCTATATATTATCGACTATGATGAGTTGAGACAAACACTCTCTCAACGGATTTCTGTGTATATTTTCAAGAAAACTAAAACATCAGTTATGCCTATCTTTTGTAGTTCGACCGCTCCCGAAAAGGGGAAAATAATACAGCCCAGATTATGTCAAATAATTCAAATACCTTCCTTATTCCATAGACCTCGCAATGAATCAGATATCTATTTAGATTTAACGATGTCACACGCGGTCATATTATAATAATACTTCAGACAGTTTAATATAGGAGCAGCAGGATTATATAAAGCACTGCCTGGCTGGACCGTATGCTGATATATTATCACTTTCACGCGCTGACAGCGACTAAATACCACGTACTGATAGCATTTACCTACCGTTAGTCAGCTCGGACCCGTCGGATCTGAACAATGCTTCTTGGGGCGCTTTACAATTACGTATGTTGTGTTCGGACCGAGTGCTCTCATCTCATGCCCTCCTATAATACGCAATAGGTAGCTAGGATATTAGCTTCTTTTTCTTGTTTGATGAGCCTTGTCCGTGGGTCGACTTATATGTTGATATTTTTTCACATCAGCTATTCGGATAAGGGCTTTTTCTTCCCTTCTCTGAGGGATCAAAGTGGCACTTTTCTGTTCCAGGACATATTATTGCCAGAATAAAAAAAAAATCTCAATGAATACATGAAAATACACATAATCGATTACTTATTTTATTAAATCGATTACTTGCATATATTTTTTTATTTTGACTAATACTATTGTTACTACTACTAAAGTAACACTATAATCAGTAGGTTTATAATAATTAATTAATACAGCTACTCACCTAATACATGTGTTTTATTACTGACATATTTCATTATCCTCATAGGTGGAGTGAAAAGCAGTATCAGTCACACGGAAGCAAAATTATTTCCAACTTGGGCGTGAACACTTGGATCCTTCGCTTCATTCGGGATTCAAACTACGCCCTCGCCGTAAATATGCCATTTTGCCCTTGTGACATAATCTACTATTGAGACTTTGTTGTGTATCTATACATATTAGTGCTCTTGACTGTACCATGGTAGCTAACTTATTTATGATTGCTTCCCGCGCGGCTCCGCCGCCTGTGTATTACGAAGAACCCACGCGGAGCCATGGGGCTCATGGGATAATTAAATGTAGTAGTAGTGTAATGTAGTAGCTTCGGACATAGGCATACCTAACCTACACCCGAAAAAGATGGGATATTTATACAGATATCTTTATTGACTTGGCCTTGTAATTTCCCGCAGGTTTTGTGCATAATCGTAATAATTACCTACTCAGAAATCTCTGAATCAATAAATTTTGCGGCCTGTTGACGTCAATGCAGCGAAAACCGCAATGAGCAACAAAGTAATAAATGAATATATAAACACCATTCCGTTATGCATATTAATAATAAATATAAGTACTTATATAGGAAAGTACGATGCAATGTGAATATTCACGGAAACTCGCTAGCGTTATACGATCATCGTCCTCCTATAGCGTTATTATTATCGGTTAATACCCTAAAGGCGCCCGAGGTCCGCTTTGACATCTAACCGGCACACCAAGATTTGGCATAGGCACTAGTTTTACGAAAGCGACTGCTATCTGACCTTCCAACCCAGAGGGAACACTAGACCTTACTGGGATTAGAACGGTTTCCTCACGATGTTCGGAATTCGAACCCACGACCGCCGCTTGACATCCGCATGCCTGAACCACTAGGCTACCGTAGCTAAGCGTTATACGATCATTTTATAATAATTTTAACGAATTCGACCAATAAGTAAGACTAACCGGAAACGAGATCGAGATTCGAGGCATAGCAAGCAGCTCGTCTATATTTGGTGGCGTGAGAAATCTTATCTTGCCGACGATCGGCTCGTTCGGCAGCCGATGTCCGAGCTGATCATTAAACTACGACTGTAGTTTAATCCACCATAAAAGTTACTCGTCTAACCGGTAGTACTGCTTGAGACGGATCGTAATTTGTAACGAGTCTCCTACGATTAAATTGTTGTTATACCGTTTGATCGTTGAAACACGTTCAAATTTAATTATAATCTTGGCTTTTTTCGCGTAAGTTATTTGTGTTAATGTCTTTGTTTATTTGCGTTAGTTTTTTGAAATCGTTCATTGTGTTGTTGACTAAAGTAGGTGGATCTGGGGTTTTCCTAGTGTAAAATGCCAACACTATTTATTTTATCTATTCAATGGTATATACCTGACGATAATAATGTCGGTATTTCACACGGCTTCCTTAGCTTTCATTACGAAGAACAAAACATCTCGAACATTTGAGTAGATGCTAATGAATCAAAAGCCAGAAGTCATTGCCTCGGTGTCTGTAGGCGTTCATAACTCACGTGTAATTTAAACGGCGAGTTTCTTGACTCGGCTATAAGCTACATCCGATAGGCACGTACGTACACCGACTCGTTATGTGTCGAGAGCCGAGTACAAAACGCTATTTGTAATGGGTAATTGTATCGACGGTTTGCTGTGGCTTTGAATTCACGTCGAGCCCACGCCCGCAACCCAGGCCGCTATTATGCTATACGTAACTATTGTTGTTCGGCAACGTACCGGATCGTATCTCGGATCACCGAATGCCCGCCTATCGCCAGACGCGTCTAAAGGCCGTTGGCCCGCTTCACAGAGCGTGGGTCGTCTATGCGCTTGCACATTGCCCATACGATTACGTATCTAGAGACACAACGTTTCCGACATTGTTTTGAGTATATTAATTATCCAATTACGCAAGCGCTGCGTCACGTCACGAAAGCCATTTGTATCCGCCCGCTATCGCTCACTTGCCAAAAGCTATTAATTACGACCGGAGAATAGAATATCTCGCCGGCTAATCCTCCGGAGACGGTTACGGTTACCGACAACGTTGATTAACGTCGCCGGCATGCCATTTACTCTTTCTTTGTATAACAGGGACGAATACGTTTCTCGATTACGTAAACGCGATTCTTTCGGCTAAAACGTTCGCTGTAGAAATAAATAAATTAACGCCGTGATACGGCACAGATGCGCCGTGAAAAACCTTGAATGTGGTATCCGTCGTGGCCGTGTCTTGTGATGCTTGAGCAATAAAGGAAAGTGACGGTCGAAGCGGGAACGATCGGTACGGCTGCCAATTAGAGGGCGGGGCGCTAATCGCACAATACCGGCAGACAATGCTGTGGAGATGAATCGTTCGGCTGTTGTATTGCGGCTGTGACACTCGCCCGCGCGACTAAGAATGCCGATGGAAACAACTGTTGGTTTCCTCGAAGCCGGAGCGTGACGAGAACCGGTTACACGACACCGAGCAGAAACAATGCATTTTGCCTTTCGTTAATTTTAAACGTATTTATGTTTATGAAACCTTGCAAGTCTAAGAACCGCGCCGGTATGCCGAGCGAAGACAAACAAAGCCGATGTGTTTACACACATGTTATTGGAGTACAATGCGGATTTCAATAACAGAACTAGGTAGGTACATTAAACTAGTACAACCATGTGTTTTAACTTGCATGCATTTTGTCGATGGAATGTAACATAATCGTCGAGTTACGTAGCGCAATTAACATTAACTATGAGGGCAAAAGATAATAAATGCGGATTAAGCACAACCTGCGAGGCAAAATCAGTTGAGATTCGGTTAACATACCTACCTTACAAAGCAGAAAAGCAAACAACTATATATCTTGAAAACTTATGAGCAAATACACTACTTATTATTTTACAAGACATTCATAATTTTACCGTATAAAAAAACTGCATACCTATCTATAAGAACACTATGTAAAAAATTTCTTATAGCTGGAAAAACGATATAAGTTCAAAAGATAGCGGCCTGAACAATACCTAAAGCTAAAGTTTTACGTTACTGTTAACGGACACGTTGAAAACGTAATTAATTACTGTACATTACAAATATGTACATGCGAAGAAAATGTGCCTATATATATGTACATTATTTTTAAATTTAAATAATAATTTTTGAAGGGCATTTGAAGGTGAACAGCGAATAATAGGGAGAACACTGGCATGGGTGAAGTGTGACAGAAGAACTATATCTTTCATCCATTTTTACAATGTAAACTCTCGTGCCCGCATAGCGACTATCTGTTTTGTTGAATAGGTATACCAGACCAGAAACCATTAAAATAAAAATATTCATTTGATATTAAGAAGCAGACTTTACTAGTTGACGCAAGTGTTACGAATGTGAGGCTACATACATCCCCATAAGCAGAGTGTGATAACGACGGAGAAAAACAAAGCTATTTAAATGTTTGCCAACTGAACAATGTTTAGCGAACAAAATTTGTTGACAATGACGAATACGCGACGCACGAGGTAATCGTGTAAGCGATCCTGAATGTTATCCAATAAATCATTGTTATAATTGGCGGCAATTACCGGGTCATATCAACAAGGTTAAATACTGACAATGCATTCATGTACATTACTCGCACAATGCAATGTCGATAAAAACTCCGACGAAGTTCATAAATAGCGGGTGGGACGCCGGACTGTGTGCACCTTGAGAACTGGTTTGCCGTTTATTATTAAATACCTATGCCTGTAAGGTAAAGTATGCCGGACCTCGATTTGCTTGTTCGATAGTAGGTCGTTAAGCCACTCATACGATCAGTATGCGCATAATTAAATTAATTAAAGGTTCTTTTAACAGCTTGTTATGAATTGCATATATTTGTTCTGAATCTTACTCATGTATTCTTACAGCTATGCATAACAGAATACACGCCAATTTGCGGCGGGAATTTACGGTTCGATCACCTATATAAATAGAAATCATCACTAACAAAACAAACGATTCTTTACCTCAATTTCTTTAGGAAATTAAATGAAGCCCCATAAGCAGCTCGGAAACAGAAACAGCGCATATATCTTTACTAGTGGCACAATTTCGAGCGGCGGCGAGTTATAAATTAAGCGAACATAAAAGACGGATGAGCGAGAATAAAATGAGATGTCGTATAGTGAAAAGTTTACGAGGAACCACGAGCCGCAGTCTACGCACACAGTTGGCGTATGTTCAATTCCTGTTTGAAGTATTTTAGGAGCCACGCACGCTCCCGCTGCGCCGCCATTCGCCATGTTTACTAATACTAGCACTCGATTCAATTCCACATTTTATAAACAGTGCCAAAAGAGATTTGCCCGCCGCGCCGTTCCGTGCTGTATCTAGAATAGCAACGGCCATATATCACCCCGCGTCGCTACCCGAATCCGCTCAATAATGGATTATCTTTCGGTTTTCTGCTGCTGTTCATTAAATTGTAACACTTTGTTTTGTTTACTAGTCTTTTAGGCTACAGGCTTCCCATAGCCATCAATCAAATCAATACCAAACTTGGCTGTTGCATGAAGTTAAATGTATATAAAAAATGGTTTAATTTCAATGAGTTACAAAAATATGTGAATATAACATTATTCGTTATTTTTTACACGAAGGTTAGTCCGGTCACGCTCCTTGTTTAAATTTCAAGTTGTGATACTTGTGATGTAACGCCAAGTGTTGGCAATAAACGAGAATATGCTTGAAAAGTCAAGCTAATAGGATAAATAATTGGTGAATCAGTGCGGCCGGGCCGGATGGCCGGCGCGGCAGAAGAAACCGACCAAGACTGGGGTCGGGATATCGGTCCGCCAACTGGTTTAAGGGTTCATCGCTATATTCGTGGGAGCGAGGACCCAACAAAACGACTCGCCCGCCAGATAACTGAGAGGCATTTACGTGGAATGAAGAAAGGAATAAATTATACAGTATCGAATGGGATGAAAGGGCAAAAACATGATCTTCCGTCTACCTGCGCCGGCCCTTTGAGTCGAACGACTCCCGATCGCTCGTTTTGAGCAGGTTCTCGGAATGTCCTACTGATTGTTAATAAAAATACCCCGCGGAAGAATCCGGCGAACGACTTCTTGGGATTTAACTAATAAAATCAGTTTGATGAAATTGGCTCCAACAAAATAGCTACCTATCGAAAAACATTTATACTTACTAAGATGGTCTTGGATGAATGAAGAACGCGACGCAAGGTTCTGAATCATATCCAAACTAAGGACATGTTGATACAGTCGATCTAGTAAGAATTTGAATAGGTTCAGAATTATCGAGGGAAAATAGTAAGTAAAGAACTCGGGCACTGTGATTGTTGAACGAGCAAAAAATAGAGGAAACCGACACCAAAATAATACAAGTTTAACTAGTGCCTGCGTGGCTTCGGCAAACACGTTCCACGATGTAGGCACGCCGCCGCTAAAAGGAGCAAGAGTACAACCACCGAAGCCGAGACAAACATAGAATGGAGTGTAAAAACGACTCATAAAGTTCCAATTGGTTTGCAAAACTTTGCACATTGCTCGGCTAAATATAGCCAAGAAACAAAAAGTCTCTGATCTCGTAAATATTTCGACATTTTTGCTGCGGGCGAGTTGTTATTTTGCGTTTATTGAGTCGGCTCTTGATTGTTCTTCTCAGCGGTTTTGGAGCATTGAACTTGGCAATTTGAGCGTCAAGAATATTATTAAACGTTTATGTAAGTGCGCAGCGCACGTATTTGATAGTCTAATCCAATTATAATACTGTACATAAAAGAGCAGGAACTCACGTGTTTAGAGTTGGTAATAATAATGAACAGCTGTTTTATATATTTAACCTTGGAACCTGTCTGGTGCCCCAAGTCGCGCCCTTACCTCCCCAAAGATCCCATCCACAGGACGGCACACGTGTTCACTCACGCAGCGCCATATTTATAGCTTCAGTATTTGATTACACAATAAATCACCGCTAGCCCGTATCAAATTCTCATATTTGTATGTACGAAACCAATTACGGAATAATGCCTCTGAATGTACTCGACCAAGTAATAAAGGGAAGCGCTAAATACGAAATACTAAATTGCAAGCAAATATGGCAGCAGAAAAGACTAACGTAACAGGTAACAAACAAGTCGCGCTGTGAATCGGGAGAAAGGGGTCAGTGAATGGAGGGGGGTGACAGGGTGGCTTGCGAGGGCGGAGGGTGTATAATAATACATTGGAAAAACTGCCCTAAACATCTGCCGCACATGTGCGGTGCGTAGCGCACTGGAATAATGTAATCGGCCGCGCAACCGCACCGATACGGCTGAGCTTTTTGTGCACTAGTTTTTTGTTGTCTTCACGCTTTGTGAGCGAGCTTTCAAACGGACAATGCCTCTTTATTAGAAAGGAAATCAATACAGTTGTGACGTTTGCAGAGAACAATTTAGGACGGGAACGGAGACTGATTTATGATCGTAGCTTAATGGACCTGCTTCTAGAATCATAATCGGATTAGACACGGTAGAGTCGACATGCAGTTATACACTCGGTGAGAAAAAACAGTGATCGTCATTCACGGCCGGGATGACGTCAAGCGGGCAAGAACTATGGCTGGCGAGACGTGTAATTAAGAAGTTGGCTCAGGGAGTTGGAAGTGGATTGCAAATCGATGCAGTCCGCGGAAGATCACCGCCTTGGAAGCGCGCCAGACACTTTCGTTGGCTCGAGTGCCCCTGGAACACTGCAAAATGGCACTCACACGCTCCACGCTTTGAGTCAGAAAACGCTTATGCTAACAACGTTGTGACGTCGCGAATAGAAAATTGAGTTGGAGAGGCATTACGACTGAAACCACCTGAACTGTTAATATAAACAAGTTTAAAGTTGTTTTTTAGTGCATCATAACGCAGTGGCGATTGCAACTTATGACTTTCCAAGACCACTTATCCAGGGCAAAATTAATTGACTACAAAATCTACTCATAAAGGAAGGAAAGGTGAACTATAAATTAATAGCACAAGTACTCGGATGCTTAGGGCCGAGTCCGCGAGCATTATCATCAAAGTAATCGAGATAAAGGTGCAGTAGATGCCGGTAGAGTCGAGCCGAGATCGTGACTCGTGGCCTTTGACTCGTGAGTCCCCCGGGGCGAGACGAGATCGTACCGAATGTTACGAGGCATGACTCTTCTTTAACATTCCCATACGTACAATGTTGTCAGAATAATACGGAATAGCACTTACTGAGAAAACGTTCTCTCACGTGTTTTGCGCCGTGTGGGAATTTTGCGAAAAGATTTTATTTTTTCAAGCGTCGATAATAATGTTCCGCCGGCTTCCGATAATTGCTGAAACTGGTTCTCTTAATCACGACAACACCGATGAAAACAACGCTCGAATTCGGCACGCCTTTGCCATCAAAATAATGATGAGCAACAAAAAATGGACAGACAAAAGCCAAGTACCATCAACCTAGAAACTATTTCGCAACGTGTTATAATCTTATTACCATCATCGTGATCTGGCAGATAGTTAAATACAAAATAGATGTCGTAATAGACGAGTGCAGACGAGACGAATGGTGAGCGGTGCGGGCGGCGCGGAAAGTCCCGTTAGGAGAAAGTAGCCGCCTACACTCTGGGGCAAAGGATCGTGCCGGCGGCGGCGGCGCGAGCGCAACGCCGATCACGGCCATCTTGGAAGCACTACTCGATTATATCGACGCCTAATACGGCCCCTTTACAACTGACACTATAATCAGATGCCTCGGTTTTAGCATCATACGCAAGAGCAACCTTTCAAGTTCAATAACTTTTGCAGATCCAATCTGACAGTGCAGTGCGCAACAGGGCAGGACGTGATTTTGTTTTGTTAGTCGCAAAAACGGTCCAATGACAACGCGATTTCGGTTGGCTAGCGTCGATCAACTCTCTCTTTTTTACTGAAAGGAATTTACTAAATCTTGAAAAATCATTCAATCGTGACTTTGCAAAAATATAATATGTGTGTAGTGATAGTTCCAATTAACAAATAGTATAGTGCTCTATATATAGTGCTTTAATGTATGTGCTAAAAATATAATGGTTTTGTAGATTTTTTAATATACATATTACTCTTAACAGTTTAACGTAGCAAGGTGCTTCATTTGGAAGCGCCAAATGATATCAATTACTCCACATACCATAAATCATTATTTTTATTCTCATCTATCAAACCTATAAAGCTCTAACTATATAATTTCACCGATACAAACGGCCTATTAAGATGGGAGGAGTCCCGTCGAAGCGTCCATCTTGGCAATGATTGCGCAAGTGGTAAAATAAAATCATAGTGATAAATAAAGTTTCATAACCCCACAAGCCACTAAGCTAGGGCACTAGACAGACTTGCCCAACCGGCCGCGACAGGTGCGCCATGCGACCCTGAATGCACTTCGTGTGAAGCGCTTGTTAACCGATTTCGTCTGATAACCTAGAAAATATCGATTGATGGACAATTGAGCGTGATGGAGCGTAAATTGGCCGTTAGTGATACCTAATTGAAAGTTGACTGGCCTATTAAATCAGCACAGCACCAGACCCACACCCACCACGTAAGAAAATGGTCTAAACTGAATGACACGATGAAGCGGAGAGACCAACGTTAGGTACTTCGAGTTGAGAGAGCGAATACTGCGACAGTTACAGCAAAACACTTGTGAATGGCGAAACAAATATACCCCAAAGTAGTCGGGTAGAGAATAGATATATCATAACTAACCTTTTCGATGACAAAAGGAAATTCCCTTGAATACAACTAAACCACCACGCTCGATCGCATTTTGCAACCATTAATTAGTTATATACATGTTACATAAAAATCTTGAAAGGTTAAAAACAAAGGTATCAGTCGAAATGCGGGGGGAGAGCAGCACCATTAATTATGTTGAAATTTCAGGGTGCATTGAAACCATAAGGCGATGCAATTTCATACAATAACGCGCGTGTGTAATTAACGGCCGAGGTGGTCGAGCATAAAGCTTCTGATAGAAAGTCGTGCAGATTACACGGTGCGATCGGAACCGGTCGCGAAACCGCGCATTAGCCGCTATAAACACTGCCTCCAATATGTGCAACATGTGCAACAATAAGCGATCAATGGTGTACTTGAAAAAACTTTCACATTATGCCAACGAACAGGATATTGTTTTTGGAACAAAGATCGAAGATGTATTTGAAACTCAGATAAAATAAATCTCAGTCCTAGCAGGAGTTAATTCACCATCTGTGCGGAGAGGCATTCCAGCGGCGTTTGACTGTTTTTGGGGTATTGTTGTTATGTTACGCTCTAGCCAATAACTATAGGATAAAAGAAGATTAGCAAACATTGAAAACACTAGGTGGGCCAATCAACAATGTTTTGTTGCTCGTTGTCATGTATTTATGGGGTTTAAATTGACTAAACACATGTTTTTGTTACATTGGTAAACCCATTTCATGGTGGGTCATCCCCTAAGCATGAGAGGATTCCTATTTATAGTATTTTTGTAAGAAACTTTGTCACTGTTGTCTCTTGGCTTATGGAGAAAGAATTACAACAAGAAAAAGTTGATTGACCCAGGTACTTTTCGGAGTAGATCGATTTCGTCTTGATAATCAAAATGTTCTTATCACGACGAGAGATTACTCAATGAGAGCGACAAGGCCAATTTGGAATACTTAGATTATCATCATACTTAACCCACAATTTTTAATAAAGGACACAGTTCACTACACCCGCATCCACGATGTTTTGCGGTTTTCCTTGGCAGTTTGCTAGACTAGGTTAATATACTTATATGTTTTTTCATATTCGTTTCAATTTAATTGACTGAATGTATATCAATAAGAGACTAACATACTAATTAACTAATACATGGTGCTAGTAACAACCAGACGCATGGAGTAGAATATCAGTTGCAACATAACATTGTCAACAATACAACAATTACATCAGCAACCTTCTCGTATTAAACGATAACGTTGATTAAAAAGCAACTAGATCTTTACTCCAACACCCTTTGCAGAAATTAACGAGCAACCCAGTCCACTAGCATTACTGGCAAATAGCCATTAGATCCGGCAATAGGGCGTTGAACCTCGACATGCGGGCTCATTAATGCACCCGCTGCAAAGGCAGTGCCCAGTGCAGCTATCAGATGCGCAGGGGCACGCGAATTATAACGGTCTCCTGTTGGTACTCCTGTCTTGGACACTTCGTGCTACTGCTACACATTCTTCTCAATTTTTCAGTTCTTGTTCGTGCCTCGTGAGATATGCAAGGGGACGCAAAATCAGAGAATATCATTAAAATTTAACTGTAGCAGGTAGCCGTGAGAAAAGATTTAAAAGGCCAATGAAGCTAATTCTATTTAACACAACAATACACAGCCCTGGACCCCGAGACGAAAGCCAAGAACACAATAAAGTACAGGTTTCCCTTAGAAATCTCACATACATTAGAACATCTTTGTCATAAAAACCACTCTATTATAGAACGGACACGTTGGAAATATTATATTTTAAGTCTGCAGTCAACCGGTTTGTTGCATGTTGTGTTATGAAACTGATCCGAAATTGATTGGATGGAGAATTAGACACGGTACTTTCACCGACGACTTTCTTGCTCGCACATGAGGCGAGACACGAAATACTGGTCCGACTTGTTCTTTTGACCTCTCGTCGTGACGAGATGGTATTGTTCACGAACTCCTTTGTGGTTACCTGTCAATCCGTTTACGTTTTTCTGAACTCAGTTTTTTTTTGCAAGCTATTGAAACTTTAAAATAAATTATTTGTCGGTACGCGGAAAGGAAGTCCATAATAAGTTATTATTAATAACTCTATTAACTCTGGTTCAATGCCTTCAACTTGTAACTGTTGTATAGCGTCAATAGCGTCATTAACGATCTCAATATCATCTAATTACTATAATTTGCCTGGTCTAGTTTGCAAGGCTATAATTACGATTATCTAGTAACCATATCTATCGCACGCAAAACAACAGACAGTAAACTTATGTGAGCCTCAAACCTGCGTTGTAGGCGTATTTATGTGCGTAGGAGTTTCGAACATGGCGTCTAACCGTCAGTAATCGGTTCAAGGCACGATCGAGTTAAACAACTCACGAACAAAAAAAACGCGAGACCGGTTTCCTCTCGGCCGCCAACAAATGGTTTCGGAGCGCTCCGACTCATGAATATTCATTTAATTACACTTACATTTATATGAGATTCGGGCATGACACACACTGGAGCATAATCATTTTATATCTAATCTTTTCCTTTTTCGTTTTATTTATAACGCTGCCAATAAAAATGTAAATGATTAGAATTCTTGTTATGAGATCCACTCGTAGCGGCTAGCGGCTACCTCATCAAATAACAAAGTGTTTGTCAAGCTGTTAGAGTATTAGATATTAGATGCGTCAACATCAATATATGTATATTTGCTATTTTAAGAAACCCTCGCAAACATCCACACAACCCACAAAATTTAATTGATACATACCAGGTATCAAAAACAAAACGATCTCTGTTTTTGAGCTGGTTTGTTAAAGTGTATTATTTATTGATTTAAACTTTCACGATTCACACACATTATTTTTACTGAACGTCGGGAGACCTCATAAGTACTTAACATCATTAAGTCCCGTTTGGTAAAAATAAATTGTTGAAGTGTATACGACTAAATAGTTGAATGATGTTTTGTATTTAGATTTCCGTCCAGTTTCACCCTGTGTTTAATTGGATAACGCGGTTTGGAAAGGAAAGGTGCGGTACACGCGGCAAAGAAAACAAAGCAGGCGGCGAGGGCGGCACCTCGTGTGTGGCGGGCTAACAGGGAAGGAGCGTGTTGTTCCAAAGTTCCAACCTTCCAAAAGTACTTCCAAACACGATCCAACAAACCAAACATCCAGTTGAAACTCAATACGCACACAAAGACCATTTCAGTCAGATACGAATAAAATAAATAACAATTAGTCCCGCACCGTTGGACAGTAAGTTTACATAAATGTTTTAGCATAACTCGCACAGACGCACGCATACAGAATTATGTAGAACCATCTATCGAAATCGATGTGACCCCGTTACTCGGATGCCGAATTGAATTTTAGATTCGTCGAATGATAATAACAAATGTATTTGTCGTCCGCTCTGACCTCTGTATTTTTTACTTGCCCGTGTGAAGTATAAGTGGTCCATGCATATGCAGATTAGGGTTGAACAAACAAAGATAAGGTTTCATATGTAAAATTATGGATGGCGATCTCGACTTTCCACACATAAAGGCCCGCACAAACCCCACGGTTAAGGAAAACGATTATGACATTTACGATGAGCGAACCGAGCGACTTTATTTCAATTCAAACGTAATTTCCTGGTTTTCCGTGTTTACACTTACACCACAAGTAGAAACACGAACATCATTACTAAAACTCCATATCTTTACGCCTCACATTGATTTTCAATTAATCAGACAGTTTAGTTGAAGTTGTCAGATTCATCTCTATAATAATAGTATGAACTTGCTCTGAAAGTGCGCCTTTTCATGGGTCAACATGAACACAGAAAGCCCTCCATGCTGGCATGGCGCCGCGCGGGGGTCGGCGGCCGTGCAGGAATGGATTTCGGGCCAATATTCCAACACGCGTGCGAGAATGAGATTTCATGACAATTAAAATTTCACCTTTTTTGTATAATTTTTAATTTCCTCGCATGATGCATTGTAAAATTTTATATGATACACGTGCGGATAGGTAAAATTCCCAACTCGTGTCGATCAAAAACACTCCCTAACGGTCGTGTTTTTGGTGATCGTCACTCGTTGGGAATTACCAACTTTCCGCACTTGTATCATAAATAACTATTCCCAGGTAGGTTGTTTCTTATAGATTACTTTAATAATTTTGGATCATTCATTACACTTCGGGCAGCTCTAGGTACCCAACCGCCACCTAACCCCTCCCTCTACAAATAAATGTCTGTTCTTTTTTTATATATACACTTGTTGTAAATATTAAAAAACTTCATATGTAGTTCTATGAAATGTCTAGGTTAAGTTTGTGGTAATAAAGATTTTAAGATTCATTATCATTACACTTCTTAACGAAACAAATTATATTATTAAATGGTTTTTTGCTGTCTAGGGCAACAGACGATGATGGTTTATTTTTCCATTACATTCGTTCTCACTGTATCATAGTGTTTAATTTTGAATCAGTTTAATATTCACCCCACGTCTGCCTGTGGCTTTATACGACTCCATTACAAAACACAAGCAAAACATTACATTGACAACAATGTTGCGCTGGTTATTTGGTTTTAAAACCAACGTTGGAACGTACCATTAAACACAATCTACACATACTATTTGTTCGCCTTTACTGCGTTAATTTTTAGGACGACGAATACAATTTACTTAATATACGACTCCGATAATATACTCGTATTTATTAAATGTATTCGTTGGTGGAGGTGGAGAAATATATGTTGAAGATAAATACCTTTGTTACTAATTTCGATGGTGTCGCGTTCCGGCGATGAAGCTGTAACAAAAAGAAAAAAGCTTTTAAGGCGCCGTAGGTTCATGGTCTCCTCTCCCTCTCATTGAGCATAAGCGTGAGCGTTAGCTTTTGTGCATAATTAGTTACGAATGTTTTAGTGTATTTTAGACCAATGTTCGTGATTTTTTTCGAATCACTGATCTCCCTGCAGAAAAGCCTCAAGATTGGGGTTCTGCCTTTTCTCCGAATTAGTTATGTCCGAATTTCACTTGCCAACCAACTTTTCGCCGATGATTCACCTTGACAACTAACTTATGGCAAATTTTTGTATGACAACAGATTCATTTGGTAGAATTATTGTTAAGTCGATTATTATAAAGAATTAAAAAAATTGGCATACCTATCATTTGGCAAATGTTTCAGTTGGACAAACAACTACTAACCGAAGAACGTTTCGTCTGTGCAACAGTTCCCTTTTCTTACATAAGCCAACTTTTTACTACAAAGAACAAGACAGCATAACATAGTCACTTTTATTCAACGTGTTCTTATATAAATTACAAGGAGAGAAGTGACGATGGGGAGACGAAGCCAGCCACAGGAGGGGGTGCGGGGGCGAAGCCCCCGCAGTAAAAAATAACATATAACCGTAACAGTGATGTTATTTGTAGGTTAGGTTAGGGTTAGCTTGCGTCCCTCAGAGCGGAAATAGGCACCCCGCGTAGCGGGGTGACGTCGACACGCTGGCGGTTAGGTAAGGTTTAGGTGAGGTTAAAATAATTGGCAGGTGTTTGTTTAAAAAAATAACACATGTACACCTACATACATACATTCCACCAAGCAACAGTCCAAAAGTAATGATGTAAACACTTATCTCCAATGATGCGATAATTCAGGTACCATCATTGTCAAAAAAACACGTGAGTGGCTGCGCTTACTCACTTTGTAAATACGTTACATAGTTACTAAATAAAACATCTGGTAAGTGTTATACCACGAAATGTATATAAGTCAAACTGACCCATTCTGCTACTCGAAAGGTGGCATTTTGAAAAGTGACTTTATGAAAAAAAGCCCAAGCATACAGTTGGTAACCGTGAGGTTGGGAAATAAAACTAAACCTTTTGATAAGTTGACACTTAATCATTCGGCGAAATGACATTATGCGAAAAATTGGTTGCGATGTGATATTCGTACATAAAATTTTCGGAGATGATTTAGAGAACCCTCAAGATTACTATTTGTATTTTTTTGAAACCATATTATTATAAACAGACGCATTATATTGTTTTAAAAACTCTGTTCGCTTAATTTCGCTGAACCTACGGCGCCTTAACGCAGGCGTCTCGGCAAAACTTGAAAAACCCGTAGTGAAACTGTCGAAAAAGGAGCCTCATCTATAAAAGGTTAAATATAATTTACTGAATATTTTAGCTGCCAATAATAGGCTGTTATGACCGGTGGAACCAGTCGCGGCGAGCTAAAGGTGCAAGACAAACAGGTCCTACTTAGCTGACATGATTTATAAAATTACGTTGATATTTAGCCACGATCACGACTGGTCACGAACGATGGTAGGTAGGTATTTTCTGTTTGCAATTTCAACTGTAAACACCTGCATGACAGTTTGATTGATGACTAGGATTATTAATATTATCGATTCGGAAGTTAGAAATGGTGAATAGATCAATTTATGCTATGATGTATTTTATTTTTGGCTTTATATTATTCGGTATTCTGTTGTTTTTTTAACCTAGGTGGTTAAATTACATCTTATTTGTGTGTTTTACAGGCTGATATTCCTTGTTCATTTATCAAGCTGCGGCTATAGCATTCGATATATATTATAAGCTACGGTAGCCTAGTGGTTCAGGTAGGCGGCTGTCAAGCGGCGGTCGTGGGTTCGAATCCCGGCTCGTACCAATGAGGTTTTCGGAACTTATGTATGGAATATTTACCGTTAGCTTTTCGGTGAAGGAAAACATCGTGAGGAAACCGGTCTTATCCCAATAAGGTCTAGTTTCCCTCTGGGTTGGAAGGGCAGATGGCAGTCGCTTTCGTAATACTAGTTCCTATGCCAAATCTTGGGATTAGGTGTCAAAGCGGACCCCGGGCTCCTTTAGGGGCATTACTGGGAATAACGCTAGGAGGATGATGAGGTGTACATGTCAGCGTCATATAGTTAGTAGCAAATATTTCGTAACATAACCCTTATTCTTACAGTAATAAAGACGTGTACCAAAATATTTAGCTCCCTTGGCTGTTAATAACTATATGACGCTGACTGTACAGCATCGTGCCGTTTGGCTCTCAAATTGTTTCCTCTCGGTGATCCCACTTCCCCTCGGCGCAGGATCATTTCGAGACCCTAGGACGCGTGCACAGCATGAGATACTCCACTCAATTCCTGCACCACGCAATTCAAGATACTAGGTTGTATAAATAAAGAGTAACTCTTCAGCGTTAATATCAAATCAATGTCAACAACTTAGACTGAGTTTGGCATGTGCAGGTAGCGGGTGATCGGATGTGGCCGCGCTGAGGCGCGAGCAGGTGGCGGCGACAGTCATGTGGTTGTGGGTTGTGGGTCCGCCCGCATGACTCGCCGAGGGCAGCTGGCGGGTCACTCACCCCCTTTAATAGCTATGCGGCTTTTTTACCTTCTTTATTACTTAGAAATTGTATTTATATTCGTATTCAACTATTATTTTTACTTCTTCAAGTTTTAACAGATATGTAGCGATTAAATAGGGCACTTATAAAGTTTCAATCTTTTAAAGTTAATTGGATAGCCTTGTCATAATTTTGCACTAAATGACTAAGAACATTCTCGATAAACTTTAATTATATCGTTTGTTATAAGCGCAGTCAATTTATGACGATGACTAAGTTTCTTAATTGGCACAAGCTTTAGGTTGTGCTTGATTGAAATAGTTTTGCTGCTGTTAAAATTTACCATTTGTAGTAACACAGTAAAATACAAAGATTTTACTATTTGTTACTTTCATTATACCCACGTGTCCACATATAAGTGTCATTTTTATGCAGGAAAACCATAATATTTTATAGTGGGTATGGTCAAGGTTTTATAACGAGCATATTTTACCTGTCTACCCGGCTCAGGTGTAGAGCCTTTTATTTTTAGAATAAATCCCGTTCATCGCTTATGTATGCCGCGCCATAGATCTTCCAAATCGTTCCTGTCATTTTAAAGAATGGAAACTTAATGCTATATAATTAGAAGTCATTTCGAGGTAGCAACGCGATTATTTAAAAATGTAAGCCACGTTAAATTCACTTGAGTCTTCGCAGGTAATTAATTCATTGAAAACCAGCTCACAGTCGTGGCTATATATGTGAACAGCTGTGTATATTGCGCGTATGGCTGTGGCATTTATGCCAACCTGTTTATAAGTTATGCAATTCAAGTGGAAACATATAAGTATGTAGTAAGTGGTATGCGGCCGCCGAGGGGCCATTAAGCGTAATTGACTGTCAATTGTAGTGAAATAAGTATGTATAGGCTAGTTTGTTAACAGATCTGCCTACGCGCATGATGTTTTTTGCCTACACCGCCCAGGGAGTTGATATCATTTTACATTAGAAATTGTTTATGTTTATCTACTCTTGCTAATTGTTTACGTTATTTATCTACTTTATTTTTTATCGCGAGTACAGAGCCCCACAAGACTGTTTGACTGTGATATCATAACATATTGACTAGATATTTTTTTTATATAAGCAGTAACTCTGCTAACGAAATTTATAAATTTCAATTTAAGACTTAATGGCCGAGACAGTATATATGTTCTGATAGCTCAGTTGGATAGTAGCGATGGGCCTTGTATGCCTGAGGTCACCGGTTCAAATCTGGCTCAATGCATTAAAAAAACAAGTTTATACCTACTTTAGTTTGAAATTCATATATTACTACATTTTACTTCAAATCAATCATATTAGTCACATGCTGACTGATACCATTTGGGTCTATTTAGTTTAGTAGCATCCAAATACAGTGCCCCATTAGAAAAAACAGCATCTATACGAGTACACTCATCATCATCATCATATCAGCCGAAAGACGTCCACTGCTGGACATAGGCCTCCCCCAAAGAGTGCCAAAGTGACCGGTCCTGCGCCACCCGCACCCAGTACACTAATAATGATAACTAACTATAATAAACTAGACTTAAGGATTACTATTTTTCTCTTCCGTAACTAGTCTTTCCTACTTGGTGTGAGCTGTATGTTTTCGGCTGTAAGTGATACTGTTTCTATGACTTTTAGTTATTGTATGTGTATGTAGGTTTATATATACATGTATTTATGTAATTGTATAGACTTTCTTATAGTTAAGTTGTTCTTATATTCTGTTTTTCTGTTTTCACCTACTCAAATCTTATCTTTTCTTGCATCGTCTTCACTAGCCAAAGGCTGTCTGGAAGAGATCGCTTTTAAGCGATAAGACCGCCTGTTGTCGACCATTGTTTATGTTTAATTTACCTCTATTTTTCTATTTTATTTTTACTATGCCTGGTGAACAAAAAAGAATATTTGCAAGTATCGTATTTTATAATACGTCTTCCAATTAGTAGAGTGGGTAAAAGAAAGCTTGAGCGCCTAGTTTAAACTATAAGATAGAGTTAAAAGCAATAAACCGAAGCTGTCTAAACCAGTTAGTCAGACGAGACTTGCACCTGTTCTTACTGATCCAGTTAATCCAGGCGGGGCAGGTGGACGGAGACGGATTAAATTAATTCATCATAACTACCAGGTAACTGCGTTATCATTGCCGAGACAAATTGTGAATGATTGCCTGATTACAGCAGGGAGTGGGCGGATCAATACTAAAAAAAGTTCATTAACCAAACTGAGCTGTAATTAGCTTGCGTTTATTGGAGCTTCAAAATATATATTGCTTAGGATACGTATCAAAGAGAAATAACATTGAATTTATTTAGTACTAGTTTCCGCCCGCGACTTCGTCTGCGTGGACTCGGGATAACAACTATCCTATATTTTTTTCTATCTAGGCTCTATAAACTATCTTCGTGCGAAATTTCATCCAAATCGGTCGAGCCGTTTAAGCTTGATTGACTAACAAACGTCCAAACTTTCGCGTTTATATTATTAGTAGGATTGAGCGACGGTAGGTACCTACAGTACATTTTTAGTAAGATTTTCCCTTTATTATAAATTGTTATCCATTTCTGTCACGCGAATATGACAGTGTAAGTTCATAAAATTGCTAGTTTGAGTGGATCACGACGTTTTTACTCCGCATAATTTAAGGATGTCACTGATCAGATATTTTAGAGGATTTTTAATTCAGATTAGGTTTAAACGAACGATAAACGCCAATTTATCAAGTTATAGCCATCATTATCACCAACTGGCCTGGTATGTCCAAATTAAGCGTTTTAGTTATATTATATTATACTATAGTTCGAACAGTTACTAGACTGCCAAGAGTAAGGGGAGAGACATAAAATCAACATTATTGTAGTTATACACTATGTAACATTTAACCATTTCTACGTGCGGTATATTAAAGGACACTGGGGACTAGTCAACAATCTGCAGCACTATGATGATCAAACACAGCTGGCTCTGTTACATAACACTGTAACGCTATCGTAGGTACATAATGTTATGTATTACTCATGTAATGTGCGAGAGTCATAAGTCGCTGTAATATGCATACTATTTAAAGTTTCTGGAGCACATTTTAATGACTAAAAGTGGATATTTTTCTCGCTTTAAAATCATTTAGCTAAAGCGGTCTAATGGCCGATAACCAGTATGCCCGCATCCGCTGAGAGAGCAAAAAACCGCCGTTTCTCCTTTTAAGGGACCGCGTGAGCCTTTCTTGATCGGCATGCTGCCGGACCAGTCCAGACGAGTCCAACGTGAGAAATGGGAGCTGCGGCCAGGGCACTTTTGACATCGATATTCGAAACCACCATTCCTCCCTTTCTTTCCATCCTTTGGTAACTGGAGCGGGAGAGGGACAGACAGGGGCAGGCGATGTTTCGATCGGTAGGTAGTAGACGGAGCAACGAGTGATACACAACAACCACAGGCTCCGTCGAACTTAATTCAGAACGACACGATAAGAAAGCGAATAATTTCACCACCTCAATAAATTTCGCCATTCCATTTATGACTTTGGCGACAACGGTAAGTAAATAATATATTAAACTTGAAAAGTACAAGGTAATCACAACAGATAAAACTGTGAAAGGGATTGGTTGCCACTGTTTATCGTCTACCGAGATACAATCTCGTAATTGAATATAATATCGTTGATAACATCCATTCCTAAAATAGATAACCATAATCCATCATTAATTCCATAGCGAAATGGAGTTTTATCTATATCGATCATGACGAACGTTCGGAAAAGGGTGTCAAAAGCGAAACATTGCACGCATACAGTAATTTATCTTCATCGATCACGCCGTCAACCTTATCAAAGTCTTTCTCGGCTTTCTAATTGTGAGATAAGTCGTGCAGGAACGGGTTTGGTCCACAAGCTAAGTCCATTGGCGACTGGTTCACTTTATCTCGATTCTTGACCGGACGAGCCTATTGAAATTACGTGTACACTTAAATACGATACGCGCTTCCAATTGGTCTGCAGTCGTTCGTTACTCGGATTACGAGCATTAATTTAATCTGGTGTATGTTGCTTGTAGCGTCGGAGCATTGTTCTCGAAACAGCGCTTTAAATAGAACTATTCTTGTTACACGATCCAGTTTGCTCCTTGGTGTTAATGCAGCTTAGTATAATATAAACGTCTATTTTCGATGTGAAAAGGAATAAACATACTTACAACTTTAACTTCTGTAGAACAGATAGGCAATCTTAAAATAAAGTAGCGAGTATTGAGTCATAGGTTCAAGAAAAGCAAGCGATTTCGTAAAGAATCATTGCTTATTGGATCGCACCACCAACAACCGCGCAAACTCTCTCAGCGCTCCGCTGTTATGATAAATTAAGCCCGGTAATGTGAGCGGCAGCGGCAGCACTTGGCAAACGTGTTGTAAAACAAATAAATAATAAGCAGAAGCGGTCTGCGCTTGATACTGGATAAAAATAGTTTTGTTTTCATAAACCCGATATGAGAGTTTACGCTAGTCTCGGGAATGAGGTCAGACCAGTTGGTTGCGATGCGAGCGGTGTTGAAATATGTGGCTACCGACTACCGACGCCAATCAACAATGCAGCACCGTGTTCATTATACAAACACTTCAAAGAAACATTAAATTTAGACGTCACATGCATGTTTTACGACTGGATTAGACATTTTTCGAGTTGCGTTAGCATTTTATGGGTCTTCTATTATTGGAAGTCTATTTCGAGGTTGACGTACGGTGCCAACTGCATTTTAGCTGCGAATGACTTCGGGTATTTCGCGGAAACGATTAAGAGATTTAGCCAGACATTTGGGACACATGAACATCATTCCGACCGTAAATATTTTAATCTCACCATAACACGTTAATTTCCCGGATTCTAATACTACTTAATATTTTGATGTTTGTACTCGCGAGTATAATTTCCTCATAATAACACGAATATATACCACATTTATAAATATGTAATATGCAAAACTGTAAACAATTGATTTCCTTATTTTGTGGTTTTATTATTAGTTAGTCTTAGAACATATATAACATGTTATTATAATTAATTTGAGTCTGTTTTACATGACTATGCGTGGGTTGGAGTTAGGGTTGCCAACTTTTTTTTGAGGTGATATATGTAATTAGTATTTTCAGGAAAAAAGCGTTAAAAATATAGTAAACTGTAAAAAAAAATTGTAAAGTACTTCACTGAGCAATGTGGCTATTTAGTAAAACTAAATTGAAGCCTGGGCAATTTGAAGCACTTCGTAAGGAACCCCAAAATACTTATATTTATATATTAACAGTCAAAATATAGTACAATACTATACAATACAGTACTGTTGGCAACCCTAGGGGAGTGGAGGTATTACTCTTGGCACTTTTTCAAAAATGCGCTCCAGTATTTGGAAACTTCCGCTATTCTTATTAATAACCGGTTGATACCGTGATTATTTGTGGCAGAAATAGTAGACAGGAACAACGGATAAAAACTTCCTTCCTCTGGTATCAATTACATAAGACCTTTTAATAATAATTTAATACAAAACACTGAATGGCTGCCGACTGCATTACCTGTTATCAACATCCCGGTTATCAATTGAACGGTGTTTACACATCGCGAATTGGCATAGCAAATAGCAACTACCAAGAACATGCGGTGATGTAGTCATGCTTGTATCATGAATCGATATTTTTACTGTTGTGTGTCTGCGCCTTAGAAATTCTATTTCCCGCGTTAATAAGTCAGACTAGTAGAAGTGACCAGGTGGCCGATTAGCGTAATGATGAGATTGAACAAAAGTCTTTCATCCATCTTCCGCGTTTTGCGAACCTTCGGCTTCACGGCTGACGGTTAGAAGGAAATCTAACCTAATTAGGTTTATAAACACTTTTTGCTACTAACTATAAAAAACAACTCTATACTTTAATCGATTGTGTGTAAAAACACGCACAGCGATAACGCGGACGGAATAAAAACTACATCAACGAGGTCATTCTGCTCTGTGAATAGTGATGAATCCATTTAGATCACGAAGCCACCCACTTAGTTCAGACAGTTTTTATTGTAGGATACCTAATAACAGGCCATAAATATCCGTAGCATAACAGTACAAAACCGTCACTGTTGCAAAACTGTTTGGGTGACTATTAGCTGCTAATATAGCATTATTAGGAATAAATTAGAAGTGCTTGCCTAATAGAAGTCATATGGAAAGAGTCCAAAAGCGGAAATGGGGCATTAAGTATTGATTAACCGGCGCGGACGGCCGCGGGTCGCATTTCTTGGAAGTAAATCATCATTAGTTTATTTGTGGCACTGACTCATCGCTAGACGAAACCTGGGCTCGCTCCACTTACTAAATTAACCCCAGTTAAAGCGTCAACTATTCAACGCAATGCGACTTTCCATTCCATGTAACGTTTAACATTCTGAGGGTGTAATGTACCGTACACTTCAAATCGCAGCAAGCATGTGCGCATTAAAGCAAGCATGTACGGGTCATACACATACTGAAAAGCAAAATAATCCTTCTGGTTCCGGAAAGTTAAGGACACTGGACTGGAGCCTAATTTTGGTATTGAATATACATTCAGTATGAAAATTATATTCAGTTCAATAACAGAGCTTTGAAGATTGTCTTTGTCTGTCGCTTAGAAGTATTTAATATGGATATTAGTGATAGAGGCGTACGTACGTACGTGCCGCTCTTCTAATAAGGATGCTGTTTAAATCATCTTAACATAGATGTCTAAGGCCAATGATGATGATGATAATGATAGAGAGAGAATGGTCGGTTTCGAAGAGACGGATATAACATAAACAACATTGTGGTGATAACATTCAAGCTTCAATGTCACAGACAATTCTTACGATTCACAATAAAAAACGTAACATATGTAGGTATATACTATAACAAGTTTTTATTTAAGAATAATGCTTACCTATGTGCTAAAAAAACATATCACGAGTATCGAACACATGCTCAAGGTACTGCCAGACAGCCACATACATAATGTATTTCAGTTTATGTCTCAAATATTTTTGGCTGGCATTTGTTTCGCTTTGAGACATTTAGTGATATGATATGTGTTTAGAGGTAGGTATTAACTAATTATGTATCCACGCCATTTGGTTTTGTTATGTTCCTAAATAGTAAATAAAAAAGTCAACGACAACAACAACTTTTTTTTTTATCAGTGGCGGTTACTCCACCCCACCGACAAGAGCCTAGCTCTTAAATGGATGATGACGATGATGAGAATATTTTATGGATAAAGTTTAAAGTACTTTTACATGAATGACAAGCGCAGATGTCAGAGAATAGGTACATATATTTAAAATTATAAGTGATATTGTAAATCAGTAAAATAAAATAGTTTCGGATCAAGGTAGAGGATAGCTCATTGGAATTTATTCAATTAGATACTCCGATGGCGACGGGATAAATCTTCGCTATTGACGTCATTGAGGTGCATACAATATGAGCTGGCTTCCATGCATGACGATCGAAAGAGGAAAATCTGTTACTACCTGCGCGGGTATTTTATTATACGTGCCTATTATCAGTAGTAATACCTAAGTATGTATCCAAGGTTTGACAATAATAAATAAGCCAATTGAAATACGAATTACGATCATATTTAACATCATTAACACACGCGAAAATGCAATGAAAACTTTGTCGGTTAAAAATGAATCAATAAATACAAGGCGATACTTAATTAAAGATCTGATCTTATGGAGTTTATTCACGATTCCGCCAAAATTCTCCATTTGAAATAATTTATAATATTGATATTATTAGCTCCGCGTCAAAAAAAAAATTACAAATTGTACACGTCGAAAGTTTTGATGGGCTCTATTTGTCTGAAACATTCATTCACAGAATATCGTTATTAGTTATTCTTTGTTAAACTTCCTTAAATACAAGTAGTTTTGAGGGAAGAGCGTCGAATTCTCATCTCATATTAATTTGCCTTTTGCCATGATAACTACTACTATTGATTCACTAAATGCATACGTACCTCACCTAAACCAAGTTCGTGAACAAAAATTTAATTTAGAGGCGTTGGCAATCGTAACAAAGGTCAATAGAATTGAATTCAATGTTCTCCAAGTTCCCATGGCCGTCGGAAACAATAACAGAGCAGCACTTAAAGCCGAGAACAATTGTTCGAGTGGAAACAAGGCAACGATATAAATCAAGCTAAGCATTGCGTGCAGCGGCCGGCCATAGATCCTCACCTCACGTTCATGCGCGCTGCTCCGCCTTCCCGCCGCTTATAATTACCGAGTACTTTCGCCAACCAAACGGCCCGACGCCATCTTGCTATTTATATTTGCAAAATGGCCGACAGCGCGCTCCACGTGTTCCTCTTTCTTTTGTTATTTCAAGAACCAAAGTTAGTGCACTGCATTCCAACATTCTCTAGAGAGAGAGGTAGAATGTGATTTTAATGACATTGTTTTGAGACTTCTCTCTAGCTCAGCGCTATAGCCTAAAGTATAGTCTATATGTATAGGTAGACCGTTCCTCAGAAGCCGTTCTACTTATACTTAGAACTAGTGATATAAATGCGTATGTAAACTATATTCAGATTTGGAGTTGAGCAAGGTCCGACAAGAAATTTACATTGAATAGGGTGCTGAGTATGTCATGCATGATGTGACACTTGTGACAGCGCAGTACGAAAGGGCACCTTGACCAGACGAGGAATGATTCGCCTAGCAAGGCTTGATAAAGAATCAATTAATTCCTTTGTTTTTAATTGAACTTAAATACTTAGAATAATATAAAACGGAAATGCCCGTTTTAATTGAACCAAATATGCATAACCAGTTTAAATAATTCATGTTATGCAATGATTAACTATTTAGAATATAATAATTGCGACTTCACGGAATCGCATATGTATTTGCACATGTCTTCACTATATTCAATGCTAATTTAAAAGGAAACTATGTTATGTAACGTGTGGTTACACAATACAAGCGGTTTGCCTCCATTATGTATAAATAAACATCGTATAAGGTAAACAAGAGTAATCCTAGTCTTAAGCGTGATACAAAAGATAATTTGCGTCACTACCAATGCAAACGTTTGATGCTAAACAAAAATCGTAACAATGACTGTTTGTACAGCGCGCCGGGAGAACAAAAGACGTTGATGAACTTGAAAAGTCAACACTACGCGGTATGGGCACCACAAGTTGATAACAAAATTGCACAACTAATACATCATACTCGTATCAAATTGATAAGGGGCGCTTATCTACGGCAAGTAGGTCAAACTAAATAAACTGATATAAACCATAATACCACTGGAACTTAGATGATGATTTGTTGAACGTTGTATTGTATTGATATAATCCTGTCATCCCCCCGCAATGGAAAAAATATCACAGAATACATTGTCTCTGTGGTTTCCTGCTGAACGATTTGCGATTCGATGCGGGTGACCAAATCTGGACATAATTTCAATGCAGATCTTGCGAAGGTGGCCATTTAGTATTCAGCGGGTTTGCGGCCATTGGCGAGTGATCGGCGCAGACCACTGCCTTCTGAATATGTATGAGCGAGCACTTGAACACCAGACACGCAACACTTTAGCCGTGACACACATCCTACCAATAGATTTAACTAATTCTTCTCAATTAAATTCCCGCGTGATACGCGCGCTATTTATTACGGACGAACTTCCATTACTTTTAGTTTTTTTAGCTTCGACGATGAGTGGTGTTTAAATAGCTGGCTCGATAAAACGTTGGTTGCGTGATTATGTTAATGCTTACTCTCATGGAATGAGCAGAAAACCGTGTATGTCATCATCTTCCAAGCAGCGATGAATTATTCCAAACACCATTAGTTTTTGATCAGCTCGTGCAACCTCCGCGTCATGAAACACAATAGGCCAGCTGCGGTAAAGACGTGTTTGTTCTTAACCATTATATCGCGTCGTTATGTCAATTGTAGACCTTTTTGTAATTTCCGCTCACTATTGTCCTCTAACATTGATTGCTTCGGCGGAGGCAATGGCCTCATTTCACGAAGCAGTTTAATGTCTAATAAACCTCAACCTGTTATAGTAATGGACATAATTTATTGTGTCCATTATTTGATTAGGTGTGGAATCCGCCGCGTACCGTAGCAAATTTTACACCTCGCTAAATAGGTAATGTAAAAAGCAAATTATGATGTTATAGGAATGATGCGCATGACATCATGCGGCGAACCGAGGAACAATGCTTAGGAGCTGCGTTAACCGCTGGCGGAACAATAGCTCAGACAATAAAAATGTAAATTAAATCTAGCATAGATAACGATAAAAATAAGAATAACACAACTTGCCGTAAAAACATCAATTATTCATAGAAACCGTAAATTCTGAGTCTAATTTAATTGGCTTTAAAATTTTCAAAACATAATTCGCATCCTTAAAGATTAGGAATCGTGTCAATTTGCATAGATTTTATTGATTTTGTCTGATGGTTAATGATTCATTAAAACATGTGGTCACAGCCGCGCTGACGCGCTATCCACATCTGCCAGGGCGCAGTCACACGTGTCGGTTAATGGCTGCCTGCTCCGTGTGTGTTAACGGCCACGCACTTACAAAAATAAATACGTAACATACAACCCGACATTATACTAAGAATTTCGTAATGGTATCCAAGACGAGTGGTATCGAATCCGAAACAGCCGAGCACGTTTTCGTCATCAAATAGTCGCAATCGACACAAAAAACGATACTTAATGTAATCGCATGCCGAATCACCAAGAGCAATAGAAGCGTCCAATTATTTTATAGACCATAAAAATGTTCTCTTTTATACGTTACGAGTAGATTGATGGCTTTGGTGGAAGAGAATGAAGGCACGCGGAGCTGTGTGCGTAGGTACTACTGTAGACGTGGGAAAGCGAATGGCAGGATCGGCGGCCATCTTTGAGTGGCTCACTGCACGCCACGCGTCCGCCTGGCAACACGCGGCGCTAACCGGAGCGGAACAATTCGTGTACACCACGTGCTTTTTTGTTGCAGCATTCCACTCCCCGAATCGGTATTGAATGATTGGACCGCGAACCCTTTCGCGTTGAGCGGACTAACGTTACGATTTGCGACATTCGAAATAATGGGACAGGATCCCAAAGATACAGCAGAAGAATAAAAATTAAAAGCAGGTAACCGATGAAAACTAAAAAGCTCCTTGATTATGATTACTAAAACTTGGATGAAAGCATTAACGCATCAGTTCAGTACTTATATGAAAATAAACAAGTTAATGAGCTCTGCAAAAGGACAGACATGAAACGTTCGGAGCAATAAAAACACCATTTATAAATATTTCTATCGCCTACGTAAGAACATTTCGCGTAATGTCTACAGCGTAAGTTATAACCTAAAGCGACCTACATGAGATCCATAATTCCAAGTTTCTCTATTGTAGACTTCCTCCATAAATTATGAGATGACGGTCGTTCCATCCTCCTGCTACATCAATAAAATGAGCAATACAGGCAAAGAAAATGTCGAGAATACAGGAACGCATCCTTTATTAGGTAGATTTTACTGCAGTAAATTGCATTCCTTCAGTTAAGGCTCTCAAATCCCGGAATATGATGAATTATTATTATTATAAATATGATTATGTGGGGTGAGAGTGTGTCCAACGGTAATGCATATAATAAATTAATAAAAATGATGAAGTGCTTTCATAACTCAGCGATAGGTACTAAGATAATTTTTCCTCATAGACAGCAGCGGCGGGGTCAGTGAATAATTTAATATGGTAATTTCCATACAGCTCCATCACTGCTCCATGTATAAATATAAATAGAGGTAGTACTCGTACTTAATCCCTGTAGATGTAATTCTTAAAAACGACGACCTGGTTTAAAATTTATATATGAAAAGTGGTATTTATGAAGAAAATTCGCGAATCGCAAATTGTAGATTATATTTTAGCGCAGCAAGTAATATTACTACAGCAGCAGTTTCGTGTCGATGATACCGCAATGGCCGAATGGTTATGGTTGGTTTGTGTATGGTTGTATTTATGACTGCAGCCGTCTCCACGGCGACCCATCGCGCCATGACTCACATTAGTGTTACAGCACAGCTGTTTCGTTGTTATTACGTCGCGCGACGTTGTCAGCTCGGCACACTTTTTCTACTCCACCTCAGTTTTTGTGTCCTTTTGTTATACGTCTACCTGCTCTCATCTATTCACGACTCACGATAACAATCGTTCACATTGTTATTTGTTACAGATATAGATCCTTCCTTATCGACTACTTTTATTCTTCTTGCTTGAAATTCCGTAATTATTTTTGTAAACTTTATATCTTTGACCTTGCTATTTTATATCTTCTATAGCGGTTTGATTGTTGGGCAAAGAGTTGTTTTCCGTTGTTCCGTTTTATTTGTAGTACCTATTCTATTCAACGAATACACAATTGATTATTGATTGTGTATGTAATATAGTACATATGAGTATGTACTACATATTCATCATCAACATCATCATATAGATTACAATATCGATAATATCCGTATAGACTATATTGCGATAAATTTCAACATTTATACTTACCTAACAATTTAGTATAAGATAAAAGATAAGGTACGGAGATTGGTTTTAAGTTCGGGCTAGCACGCAACGCAATGCCGGCAATCTGATGGCACGTTAAAGGGCGAGTTCCGTTACAAGCCCTTCCGCTAACACAAACAGCTCCTCGATCCGCATAAATTATGCAAAGAGTTTTTATCTCAATCACTCCCGCTCCTGAAATTTCGCTGTTAGCCTTGCATGCAAATGTCGTTAATGAGTTCAGGACCATCGCAAAAGGGCGACTGTTCAACGTAAATCTCGACCGTTTCAAATTCAAACGGTCCCACGTATTCACTACATTTAAATTAAGGCGACAAGCCCATTAGATATGTATAAGTGTAGCTAAATCAAAGATATAAAAAGATAATTAATTCTAAAACGCAGCTCTTGCTACCGTCATGTAATGTAAATCCGTGAAACTTGGTTAAAAAACTAGTTGAAAAACGTTAGCAAAAAAATTAACGGCAACCAAATCGTGAAAGAGTGCGAACATAGGGGCATACAGTGGTTAGAGAGGGACGGTTGTGCACGCCATGTTGCCTGCATCGACTCTTTAGTCACGCGCAGTAAAGCAGGGTTTCTATTTTTTGCGCGCTCGTCTGACCTCGTTGGTTTATCGTTATCACACGGCTCTAATAATGGATTTCAGTCGCCGTGGAATGCGCGCGCCGCCGGCTCGACAAGCGGGTGTAACAACAAAGATAACCTTCGCCCGCAGTCCATCAAATGTATTTGCATACATACGAGCACACTGAGCCCTGACGTCACGTCTACATGCTCCATCCTGCCTTCTACATAAAGGATTAACGATTATAATAGACGACGTTGTTGTGACTATGCTACGCACTTGATAAACTACGACCCACTTAACCCATTTAATGCTTAGGTTCAGAGTCAATTAGCACGCCAATAGTTTTAACAGATGTGCGACAACGGGACACAATTGGACGCTTTCAAAGCTGCCAGCTTTAATAAAGGCATTTTATGCTCATTACGGTGGCCTGTACCATAACATAATATTCTAGAAAAGCGACTGTATTAAATATAACGGTTTTATGAGATGATCAGTAGCCGAGGATAAATAGTTCCATGCATTTCACAGTTTCCGAGACGATTACAAGGTCGACTGAATCACGAATATGCTAAGAACACGATTAATCAGTCGTGACTCCGAGTATTCTGTGCTGATTAGATTTAACATGATTGCTTCAAACCGGGTAATTTAATTTTTCCTTAATGAGCGGTTTAGTTAGATCTTGAATAATGCACAAATAAACAGATAAATATATCTGGAAATACCAGTTAACAGCTACTTAACTTTAAGTTTATGTTTATGATATAAATAAATTAAATGTCTTTAATGCGTCCTACAGCTTATTAGATATACTTAATTCAATTCAATTCAATTTTTTATTGATAACATAAGTTACAAGTCAGTCTTAGAATTGCTATCTTAATTTAAGCAACAATAAAATAGGATGCGTAAAAGTTTATAGCTAACTAGAAAACTTTGAAGAGGAACTTACTTTATACACACAAAATTTACACCAGTTGTAGTAGAAATAGTCGTTTGAAACAAAACTAAGAGCAATGAATAAGAAGATACTATAAATTAACTCGGGTAATGTAATACAAAGTTTATTCGCAGCCAGACAGCAATTATGTTGGAAACTTTAAGCGGTATTCACCAACACCAAAGAGGAGTCCCTCCCTTTCCGCCCGTCGAAACCGGTTCAAACTCGCAGCAGGGGGTGAAATTGACAAAGTTCCACCATGCTGCGATCCTATCCGATTATTTTGGAATCCTTCAGGGGTTAACTTTCTTCAATATTTACTCTAATCTAAACAGAGAGAAAAAAATGCCGGTTAGCAGAATTAATACGTTCTCGATCAGTCCATGCATTGTCAGGAGTAAATTGAAAATTTCGCATATTACTTGTCGAATGGAGCATGGAGCCCGGTGAATTGGAAACTTAATTATATTATTTCCAGATGATGGGATTTCCCACCAATAATTTATGCTATGTGAGATAACTACAAATATTGACCTAAGCAATTGATGATTGATATTGTTTATGACTGAGTGTGTCGAGTCGAGTGTACCAGAAACGGCGAAGTGGAAATTGGGATAGTCTACTCAGCAGTGCACTGTGCGAAACAAAGCAGAAAAACTATCCAAAGCAAATAAAGACGTAGTTTGAAAGCAGAAAGGTTCAGGAAGTCGGGCACGACGCGGAGTTTGTCGGGCCCGGCTACTTGCGCCAAGTTGGCCGTTTCCCCTTAACTTTAACCGGATGGAACTTTGCCCGTTCACAACTAGGTATAATAATGGATAGAAGGAGATAATCTACAAGTTTGTCACTGTAAGCTAACTTTAATAACGCGATTCATAATTGCTCCTTTACAACGCGAACAATTTTGTAAAGGCACAAGGGACTTTGCGAGAGCACTGAAATAGCAGCAAGAAACCTAAAATACTCTGTTGACCCAATTACATAGTAGGTACCGAACACGTGCTTCTGCAATGTCACCAGGCTTAAGTAATACCTTTTCAAAGTTTGACCCGCTATTGCTTAACCTTATCAAAGTCCCAGGAAAGTAAAGTCGTAAAAATAGAAATGTATTACGGCCACAAATAACTTTATGAATACGCTTTCGTAACTATTTGAACTCACTGGAAGCCTTGACCAAAATTGAATGGGAAATTAAAAATACTTTTCTTGTGATTACAAATTATGTTCGCCAGTAACACAACTCAAACTTATTGTATTATAAACAACTAGTTTAATTACAATTAACTTAAACTGTTGAAACTGATAAGTTAGTTAGGATTGAACGTCGCGAGAACTTAGTTCGCGACTAATGGGAATTGAGTTTGGCAAAGTCCTAAACTCGACGAAAGACCAAAGTCAAAACGGATTTCATTTACTGAATAAGTAACATATAAATTCGAGGCCAGATGATACAGTTTAACGTTATTGTCCCATGTTTCCTTGGAGCATATATTCTAATTTATAATCCGCACTTCATTTCAAGTAATAAATAACAGAAAAAAAGAAACCCCGTTAGAAACGTTGCATGTTTAACCAATATAATGACTCTACAGCCAGTCATCACTACCCACCCTTCCCCTAGGTTCATTTATCTGTCAATTATTTGTCAGAATTTAGGACAGGCTTAGCTAACATGCACCATCGTTTGCAGGCTGACTGCGCAGCCACGAGGGTAAAACAATAACTGTAAATTAAGCTGGAAACTCATTAAAAGCCTGAATAGGGGAGTGGGAGGGGCACTCGTTCATTGGGGTAGAGTGTTTAACACGATCGAAGTTTAATTGGCCCGCCGGAAGTTCCGTCGCTATTAACTATCGTGAATTCGGAGCGTATGTACGAGATCTTCCTCTCAGTGGCATAGTATTTCAAATCGTACAAATAATTAAAGCATCGTATGAGATTAACGAGCACCATTAAACCAAATTGATCAAGACTGTGGAGTCTGTTCAATGCAATATGCATTATCCAGTTTCTGTAAGATGTTTGAAACTGTCTTGTTTGTATTAGAATTGCTCTCCCTCTATATATTGCATTGCATCCCATAAATCATTTGAATAAGTAAGGTTCTCAATAAATGCGTGAACGCAAATGGTACCTGTACCTAGGCCGGATTCTTTATTTTAAAAAGTGTAACATGGTATAAACATCCAATATAAATCGATATGGCCGGCTATCCCCATTCGTCGAGTTCGACAAGGCGGTCAAAAAGTTTGGCTACATGCCAAGGATCGGCTGAACACAAGTTGTTTGAAATATGTCACACTACACGTATGGCTGCCATCTGTTAATCTGTGGGTAGACATGTGTTGAAATAAATACAAGTGAAAGCTAATGGATGACAATAAAGATCGATTGTGTTCTGATGAAGAACGCGATGCGTAACGTGCGCGTTTCCATACTGGGATCATTAACGACGATAATATTATTGCAATTATCAATTAAGAGGCAGCTAGTTAGTAGCGTTGCAAGTGATTGTTAGTATGACAACATTTGTAAATTTGCTTTCTTGTAAAAACGATGCTTGAAAATTCAATGAAAATATATTTGGCTGTGATTACTGGGAATGGAGCGAACATGTTGCCATGTTATGATAATTATTATGTGATTATGAATGGAGAATTCATTCATTCCAAATAAGATATTCCTCAATAGGCAATAACTGTTGATCCGTTTAGCCAATTCCTCGCAAAATAAAGTAATATTATAAACAATTCAACTAATTTATTCGTCAATAAGTCAGGTCATCTTGGTCAAATTCCTGGAAGGGAAGCCATCAATCAATGCTTAACTCATACAAGCAGTTGGACTACAATTATCAAGCTCACTGCTGGCACTTGTCCAACTCCAACCTTACCGCCACAAAGAACCCATTTGCAGAATTTATATGAATCTTCGTCATCAACCAAAAACCTGCTTACCCGACGAACCGTTAGCCCGCCATTTAGATTAAAATAAAAGGATTGTCCAGTTTCAAGCTAACAACATTAAAATATGGGATCTGTCACCTTCGCCTGTTTTCATCAGTTAAGACTGTAAAAGGCAATTCACGGCCAAATATATTACTTCCTATTTTGAGTGGTTCGACCTTTGCGCCGACATTTATTTAAACAAATGAATGATGACCTTATTCGGGGCAAGAGCATGGCAGCTGACGTCACCTGGGCTTTAGGTAACCCGGATCGAACGGAATACCCCAATCAACCAATATAAACTCGACGGTCGTAAAGAGCGAGTGCCCTTGAGTTCG
Source organism: Epinotia demarniana (assembly GCA_945867215.1). Lineage (NCBI taxonomy): Eukaryota > Metazoa > Arthropoda > Insecta > Lepidoptera > Tortricidae > Epinotia > Epinotia demarniana. The sequence goes on along the minus strand of OX244272.1, from coordinate 17,757,019 downwards.
TAATTCGCCATATCTCTGTTTTGGAGTGAAGCCAACTGATTCGCGACGCCGCATTACTTAAATTACTTTCCTTACTTAACATGAAGTTTTATCGTTTATGAAACGAATATCCTAAACAATCTGTTATGAACAGTCAGAGGCACCGTTTAATTCTGCTTAGATAGGCCTGTAGATAAACACGAAAAGGATTTCTAAAGTCTATTGTCCTTTAAGGTCGTTCAAGATTTTTTTAACGTCGAGCAGCTTAAACGTTTCAGAGATATATTTCTGAATGGTTATGATCAAAATATCACCGTATACAATGAGAGTAGAGGTACACGTTGAGGACGGTTATTATGAGCATGACCATTGTTTTTATTTAAGAAAACAATGACAAATGGCATTCATTACGATGGTACGTTTGGCGTGCCGCCACGGTCGTCGGCCTTGCCTTGACCAAAATCGAGTCGTGATCGGAGATGTCCGTCCGCTTCTATGTGCATATTAATTATCAAGTTACATACCTATAGTTATTTACATTTGCTTTAATGTCATATTGCAACCTTCGAATACTGGATATCTAGACCGAATACTTCACGCGGCCACCGTTCTATGAAAGTATCCATTATGTAGATTAGTGTCTGTATATTATAACAATGTTTTTCACATGTAAAACGTTTGCATGAGTCTTATTAATTAAATTTAGTAAACAACGACGGAATAAACCTTATCTATGTAGTTTAGTTTCATTACTGCGTGATTACAGTACGAGTACAAACGACAGGAAGAAGTACAATTTATCTTTCAATGACCTAATTCACAACGTATCAGTTACTTGTTATCGCCACACTGATAAACGAGGATTTTGCTCTTATCGGTGCTAGGTATTAAATATCATAACTTGAGCAGTTGAAGGCTGTAAAGATTCCACTAGTAATGAAAATGAAGATAAAAATAATGAAGTAGGATTGAGAGATGAGAAGGCGCTTTATTAAAATATATGAAATTCATGAAAGGGATTTAAAATAATCTGGGAGGAGCAATAGCAATGCGACTCAGATGAACCAGCAGACATTTTGGCATTTCGCCCGCGAGCCACTTCAGCGAGTAGGTACGTATGTCGTATATATTTCTGTTTTAAACCATGCAACATCATAAAGCACAAGAAATGGTTTAAAGCAATCTGTGATTCAACGTGTTTCAATCAAATCTTTGGGCTCGCGATGTGAGTCATTTCATGCATATGATACAACAGTTTATTTAGAAATGTGTATTATCATATGAATGTAACCTTAGTAGTCTTAGTACCTAACCTAATTATATCTGGGAAGTAAGACAGTGACATTACGTGACGCTCGGAACGATTTACCTACTTTATGCGTTTTCTGATCTAAGCTGACTTTGATCATCATATCAGCCGAAAGACGTCCACTGCTGGACATAGGCCTCCCCCAAAGAGTGCCAAAGTGACCGATCCCGCGCCACCTGCATCCAGCGGACTCCCGCAACCTTTACTAGGTCATCAGTCCACCTTGTCGGGGGCCTACCCACGCTGCGCCTTCCGGTACGTGGTCGCCCCAACGGCCATCGGTTTTACGTGCTATGTGCCCCGCCCACTGCCACTTAAGTTTAGCGATCCGGAGGGCTATATCGGTTACCTTGGTTCTGCTGCGGATAGCCTCACTTCTGATGCGATCACGCAGAGAAACTCCCAACATGGCCCTCTCCATTGCCCTTTGGGTGACTTTGAGCCTTCTTATGAGGCCCATACTCGTAGTAAGCGACCACGTTTCAGTGCCATATGTCATCACTGGCAACACACACTGGTCAAAGACCTTCGTCTTGAGACACTGCGGAGTATTGGACGAAAAGATTTGCCGTAGCTTCCCGAACGCTGCCCAGCCGAGTCGGATTCGACGATTGACCTCTTTCTCGAAGTTGGACCTACCTAACTGGATCGTCTGTCCCAGGTATACATAATCGTCTACAACTTCGAGCGTAGAGTGTTCGATTGTAATGGGAGTTGGTACTACATGGGCATTTGACATGATCTTCGTCTTATCCATGTTCATTCTTAGACCAACTCGCTCGGATGCTTTACTGAGGTCATCGAGCATCGTACTTAAGTCCTCCATGGTCTCAGCCAAGATAACTATATCGTCAGCAAACCGAAGGTGAGTGATGTACTCGCCGTTGACGCTGATGCCTAGCCTTCTCCAGGCCAGAGTCTTGAAAACGTCCTCCAGTGCAGCGGTGAACAGTTTTGGAGAAATAACATCTCCTTGCCTGCCTCCCCGCTGCAGCGGAATAGGTTTCGAGTTCTGGTCCTGGAGTCGGACTGACATTGTGGCGTTTTCGTACAAACACTTCAGCACTTCGATATAGCGATAGTCAACTTGGCACCGCTGGAGAGACTGTAGTACAGCCCAGGTTTCGATCGAATCGAAGGCTTTTTCGTAGTCCACGAACGCTAAGCAGAGAGGCAGGTTATAATCTTCGGTCTTCTGTATAACCTGACGAAGCGTGTGGATATGGTCTACGGTACTATAGCCTCTTCGGAAACCGGCTTGTTCGGGAGGCTGGAAGTCAACTAGCCTGCGTGCGAGACGGTTCGTAATGACCCTCGAAAACAGCTTAATGGCTCAGAAGTGAGATGGGTCTGTAGTTCTTCAGCAGAGTGTTGTCACCCTTTTTGAAGAACAGCACCACCACCTCCCTGTTCCCTGTCTTTGGAGTTCTCCCTTCCAGTAAGACGGAATCGAACAGCTTCTGAAGGACCGTAAGGACCGAATTTCCACCCACCTTCAGAAGTTCGGCTGTTATTCCGTCTTCACCGGGTGCTTTGTTGTTCTTGAGCTGTTTAAGAGTCATTACAATCTCGTACAGGCTGATGTCCGGGATGTCGTCGGTATAGTGTCGGGTTAGTCTAGCTCTAGGGTCCTCAGCCTACTAACTTCGGGTCTGCGCGTTGATGTGTATTGTTGTCCGTAAAAGCGCTCTCTCTTTCCCAGAATCTCAGGTTTAGAGGAAACGATTCTACCATCTTCAGTTATTAACTTCGCGAGCTGGCTCTGCCCTATAGACAGATCTCTCGAGAATACTTTTGAGCCCTTATTACGCTGGATGGCCTCTTCATTACGGTTTGTATTGAATTGGCGCAGATCCTGGGTAAGGGACTTGGAGATCTGTTTATTGTATAAGACTGTAGAATCATCTCACTCCTTTCCTTCATGAGCTTCTGAGTGGAGCTAGATAGCCTTTTAGTTCCGTTGGTGCCTTGGGCCTTGAAGAACTTAGACCCAGTGACACGGACAGCTTCCACAAACCCGTCGTTCAATTCGTCCACATCGCCGCCTAGGCAATCGAAACGGTTTTGGAGTTCCAGCTGGAAGCTCTCGGGGTTTTGAATTTTGATTGATCCTGGACGGAGCGTAGACTTCATCAATCGAGAGCGCTCTTGCTTGGTGCATATATTCAATCTGCCTCTTACCACACGATGATCGCTCCCGGTTTTGACCGTATTGATCACAGAGACATCATTGAATATATGCTTCCTCGTCGACATGATGAAGTCAATCTCGTGTTTAGTTGCACCGTCGGGACTCATCCAGGTCCACTTTCTGTGCTCGCGTTTCTTGAAGAAGGAATTCATCACGTAGAGTCCCTCCTTCTCCAAGAAACCGGCCAGTTGTTGGCCTCGGTGGTTCCGACTTCCAACTCCAAATTGCCCCACTTTCAGCTCTTCACCATCTCTCTCACCCAGTTTTGCGTTGAAGTCCCCCATAACAATGGTGAAGTAAGTTTTGGAACTATGCATGGCCTTCGGATATATCTTCATACATAGCCTCCACCTCTTCGTCGGAGTGTGCCGTAAACCTGAATGACCTTCAATGAGTACCTGTTAGATACTCTGAGTATTAGGTACGCCACCCTAGCCGACACACTCTTGATCTTCACCACGTTATTTACGAGGGACTTGTGGACGAGGAACCCGATACCTCCCTGGGACTGTTGGTCGCCCTCCCGGAAATAGAGCAAGTTGCCGGATTTGAGGGTTATCGTGTCCTCCCCCTCTCTTCGGACTTCAGATAACCCTATGACATCCCAACGCAACCTGCTCAATCCTTCCTCCAGTTCCGCTATCCTTTCGTCGGCCCGCAGTGTGCGCGTGTTGTATATACGTTGCCAGGGCCAGGGGTCGTCGGTGGTGGTAGCCGGATCTTCGCCGGAGATTCTTCGCACCCCTGACCCCGCTGGGACCCTGGCCGCTACCACAACCAGGGTACCGGGGTCGCCGGAACCTCGGGGCTGTGGTTTATTGCCGCCACGCTTGGCATGCGGATTGGCGATCGCAGTATTTCCACCGCACTCCAGGGATGCTGCTGCCCATCCCCCGGTGGTCTTGGTCGTAGTTTTAGGACATACCCGGGTCCGGGACTTTGATCATGGAAGAAAATAATATAATTGTTTATTTCGCCAACGTACCGTTCGTAACGTTTGTTCAAATAGAAACTCATTTTTATCTTATCTTCCAATTACAAAATGTACATCGTACACGTACATCTTTACTTCGTTCCAAACAGGCGTACTACCTACCTACCTAAGTATGTAAACGTTTGAAAAGCATAATGCCAATGCTCGTTTAGGTAAGTACATGAACAAATTAACACCATGACACCAGATTAATTAAATTTATTTCTATTGTTTATATGGCATGATTCCATCATTAATGATTTATTTATTTAGTAGCCTAAAACCAAAAATATTTATTCTGGCTCATTTCCCATTTTCACACAGTACAATAACAGTCTATAAGTATAATTGATAGCCTTCTCGGTGTTGGCAAAATAAATTACAAAACACTAATAAAATAATCTACCCGGAATTATTACTACTAGGGATTCAATATTAAATATGTACCTCCATTGTCCGCAATACAAAAAACTAAATATTAATAACATAAAAGTATCAGACAATAAATGAGATGCCAAGGGTACAGTATTAGTTTAAATATAATAATAAGTATCTATCCTCCCTACCTAGTTTTTACGGTGAAATTATTCAACTCATAAAAAAACCGAGTTTATTTTTACCTCTCACTTTCAGGTAATGAGCAACCAACACTAAGTATCAATTCAAACCACAACTGGGGATAGTCTTTGTTTCTTGATTTACTAGATTATAAAGATGTTTTTTAATGTTTAGGTTATGACCTACGATAATTTTGATAATAATAAATAATAAATTAATATTTGGGGACAATGATTAACTAAACGGTATAATATTAGGATAAAAGTGTAAAATTTAATAGGTAAACTGTAAAGCCCGTCACAGACGTAGATATAATATATATTAATATACTAAAATATAATATTATAGCAAGGCATCTTACGATATATTTTCCGTACTAGTTGACAGAGTCCACACACGCAGATATAAATATATATTATAGCTAGGCATCTTACGATATATTTTGATATATTTTACGTACCAGTTGACAAGAGTCCACACACGCAGATATAATATATATTTCGGTATCTTACGGTATATTAATATACATTATAGCTACGTCTGTGACGGGCTTAAAACTAAGAGAGAAACTGTTAAAATATAATTACTTGGCCTTGAAATGCTCAAAATACCACTAAAGGTTACCTTGTTTGCTTTGCGATAACGTTCAAAGAGTCCCCTTTCAATAATCTCCTTTTACCTGTAAACAATAGACACGAAAATTACTATAAACATATTTTCAAACAAGACAAACGCAGATTTTATGTCAAGGTTAGATGAATGTGAAAATTCTCGGCACATTTTTCGCGTGATAATAACAACAACACTTGCCGACTCTTCAAATATCTGACAAGTCCGACTCGTGAATAATTAATTCATACTTAAATACAACGAAGCCTCACAAATTCAAATTATTAATTATACATCGGATAAAACCAAATGCAATTCATTCGTTTGTTGTAGTTCAAAATTAAGATATTCCTTTAAGTAATTAGATCTCCTAAAATGTAGTCGTGGTTAAGTGTAGTTTCGGAGTGGAAATCTATTAATAACGAGTTAAGAAGAGGTGTATCGATAGGCTATCTCAGGTCGAAGGTTATCGGCTAGTGTTAGGTTACAATAAACATCGTATGCGCTGAATGGCGTAACAATATCAAATTTATTGACTTAATTTATGTATACTACAGAAACGATAATGCCCGATAAGTAATGTGACTTGCTATTTGTGTAACCTTATTTATTGCGGTTTGTCGTAAGTTTTAAACGTTTATTTAGTTGGTACAAAAAGTAGTTTCTGAATCTTGCAGTACCTATGTCGTGTTCTTCCTCGTCATCTTTCAGCATTTATTTTCCTCGAAAAGATTTATCATTGTCAAGACTCGTATGGTGCAGTCGACATCATAAGTAGCTGAACACCTTGAAACCTTGTCTCTGTCACCCGTTTGACAACTTCGTACCTATAGCAGTGTTTAATGATCAATCAATATATCAATAATGTTTTAGTGTAAGCATAAAAGTCCCATATAAGTCTTAAACGTAGATACAATTTACGTCATCCTCTCCTGCTAAACAAACATGAGGAACAAGCCATATTTTTATATATACGTCTATTTACCGCTCACATAAACCGAGCATTTGTTCAAATACGTGCTGTCTCTATGTAGATTCCATGGTAATATCAAATAATTCACACATGTGTGACGGAAACGTATGCGGAATGTTTCGCAATGTGATTAATATCGTGTGCTATCTGGTCAGAATGTCTGATTAGTCGTCATTATCTGACCCGATAAAAGTAATTTCGAGTGCCTTTGCCTGATACGCGCTCGTCATCGACGTAAATATACATTTAATCTTCCTTTCCGAAGTTTGATAAAAGAATGTACATATTATTTTTCTGAATATTCTGTTTATTTTGTTGTTAACTGTATGTTACTGCAGTTTCTTGTAGAAGCAGCCCTTTGATCGCATAATTAGAGCAACATCAATTGCCATTATGGCGTTAGCATCTGCTGCACTGAGGTCGCTATTCTCTAAGGGATAAGTTCGCCTTTGTACATTAATCCTCTTTAAAGTTTTTGTTTTAACCTGTTTTGTTTTGTGTACAATAAAGTGCTTACATACATACTGTGTACATGTATGTACATACATAAGTCCAGCATTTAACGGCGGTTGATCGCAAACGAAATCTTTTAATTAATATATACGACGAAAAAGAGCATAATCTCCACAGCTTGAATGGTCAGTATCTCGTTCCTGTATTGGTTATGCAACAGCAATCATCACAGCTAGACAATGTCCGTTCCATTAAGGGGTCGTCGTAATGACTGGTACCTAAATAAATCCATCCTTATTAGCAGCAAGGAGACGCGTACCGAGCTGTCAACGGACCCCAACGGGCACAATTGAATATGATAGATGGCCCATTGTTGCTACGATTCCGCCCAGAGATTGATGGCATAATAACATAGAAAGCATGCGAGTCGTTCGCTTTCTACGGCGCCATACGGTAAAGAAACAACTAACTAGCAAGTTCACGGCTAAAATACCTTTTATATGAATTCTTACAATGTTGTGTTTGTATTTTGTTTTGTGTTAATGTGTGTCTTGTTATGTATTTTCTGGTGCACTAAATATTGTAAAGGATGACGATACCTAGAGGTTGATATATTTGTGTTCTTTTGCTTTTAATTTGTTTTTTCTATTTCCTTGTTATTGTGTTGCGACATTTGTTGACATTGTCTTAATATCATATTTTATTTTTCTCTGTTTTTGACGATCGTGATAAAAATTCTTATTTTTTTGACATGTATGCAAATCTGTAATGTAATTTTTTATCATGGAATAAATAATCTAATCTAATCTGTTGTGTTCTTTACTGGTCACGAATTGATTCATTGTAACATATGTAGCCCTCCGAATCGCTAAACTTAAGAGGCAGTGGGCGGGGCGGAGCACATAGCACGTAGAACCGATGGCCGTTGGGGCGGAAAGGTTCTCGAGTGGCGACCACATACCGGAAGGGGCGGCGCGGGTAGGCGCCCCACAGGGTGAACTGATGAACTGGTAAAGGTTGCGGGACTTGCGGGAGTCCGCTGGATGCGGGTGGGGCAGGACCGGTCACTTTGGCACTCTTTGGGGGAGGACTATGTCCAGCAGTGGACTTCTTTCGGCTGATATGATGATGATGAACATTTGTAACACTAAAACTTTCGAGATTTTGTTTCTAGCTGTCAACGTTGAGCAACGCGCTTGTGTTCTTCTAGAGTCGCAAGCGTCGGCCGGCTACGGTGTCTGATTAGTGATTACCATCATCCTCAGGCAGTCCGTATGCTTGTTTATCACAGTCCTCTGATTGTGAATGCTTAATGTCATGACAAGCAGTATTAGTAGGTCAAATGGTCCAAGGTCCAAAATGAATGGAATGTGTCAATTAATCAAATACTCGTACTCTGCATTAACATTAACTATTACCTCCATATTAGTGGGAAAGTTAAAAAATAAGGTTCATTTGCTCAACCTGTTTACTAACGGCTTGACAGTGTTACGAAAGGAATAGACAAATCCGGCTCAAACCCGCCCGGCCAACTTGAACGATTAGTAAAGTTCAGCGAATAATAAGGAACTGAAGTTTAACAGGCAATTAATTAGCGCACTGCCCGGCTGGGTGGAGTGACCTGGGAGTGGTCTTATTAAACGTTGACAGACGATTTATGACGCCGTTTATATTCAAATGAGCGAGAGTTCAATATGATGTTATAGATTGCCGTACCTATCACCTGACCTAGGGGTAATCCATGATTAATTGTTGAAATTTTAAACTTGTTGTAGCTTATAGCATTAGATATAAATGTGCATTTTAAATTCGGTTATTGCTTGATTACAGAAGTTACAATGCTGCTATGCGTGATGTGTACAAATTGTGTAATGTTATGTTATCATTGTCATAACAGGAGGGGCATTGCTGCATTGAGTTGACGTAAGCTATATGCGTAGTTCAATTGGTGACTAAATACTTTTTAAAGGTTGCATTGTTAAGTGTTTTATTGAGGTTATTGGGATTAGATTGACTTCACACTTAATACGATGGCACTAGTATTTAGAATGCAGCTAATATTTGCTGAAATTGTACAATACATATTTATGATACCCGTACGCTGAAACCAGGCCGCTTACAGATGATATGCGATTTTAATATTGACATGATCGTCTTAATGTCACCATCTAATTGCCATGCCGTAGGCTTTTCATAGAGTCTAATGACTGGCAATATACGGCTTTGTTAGGGCAAACAATGACATAGCTTAATAAAACTTGCCGGATAATAACGCTCGTATCCGTAACACATAATAGCATCTATCTTAAGACGTTAGCAAAATAACTCATGCCAATCAATTTGTGTAGGTATATCAAATTCAGTAAAGGTTGACGTAACCGATCCAAATTGATTCTAAAACAACGCCATGTTAGGTACATACGTAGATTGACCAAAATCATCGTAATAACCTGTCCGTCCTTGCCTTAAAGAAAAACAAATATGCAAATTTACACGTTTAGAGTCAAATTTTTATTTGTCCGTTTATAAATAAATAAGGTGTTTTGCCGGCCGGCCGAGCGTTAGGTATCAACTTTGATAAAGCAAAGGTCATCGCTGAGTTAAAACATCTCGGTTTAAGTGGCACGTCGTTCTTGATTTGAATAATAAATTCATTAAATAGAGTAAAATAACAACCGGTATTTCAATACAGTGACACTAATAGACGCTCCAATAGTCTATGATATGATAAATCTGAATTTCTAGGTCTAGTTGTTAGCAGCATGCATATATAGTTCACTGAAGGCCACAGGAAGTACTAAGCGTAGTAGGACCGTTACAGACGATGAACCTCTGCAATGGACTAATAAAGTTATTTGAGTTTAGAAAGAATAATCTGACTGCAGCAAAGTATGTGAAAGTTTTCTCCCCAACACAGTTAGCGGGGGAAGTTCCGTCTCGGCCGATATAAGAGTCGGCGGAGAAAAGGGCATTAAAACTTCGGCATTCCTTCACGAAGTTTGCGCACTTCGGGGGCTGCGAGCAATATCTAACTAAACTGAGATTTATCTCCGCTTACAACTTCTTTGACAACCGCCTGTTATATATCACGTGATTGAGAAACTTTCCTTTGAACGGCTCTGATTGTCAGGAAAATATTTTCGTCTGATTTGTTTAACAACTTTATATATAATAGAACTTCACCTTGGGTTAAGCATTTCCATAGCTACTTTCAATTTCAGAATAGGAGTTATAATGGGTATAAAAGTGGCTTAATAACAGAATAAAGATTTGTTTATACTACTTTATTAATACAATTGTACTTAGTAGACTACAAGTAAATTATAAAACGAATCTCTCATGAAAATTAGACAATATCAAGAGGTTGTCAAAAAACATGGCGACCGATAATAGTTTTTGATGGAGGCCAGTAAACCGTGCCTATCTAACCGGAACCAAAGGTTTGACCTTTGTATGCTATTTCTAATTTGTAAAATCATTTTGACACGTGTAGACTGCAAGATTTCGAGTCCATTAGATATGACACCGCTGACCACGACACTCGACACGTCCTACACAGGTTCAGTCGGAGCACCACCTACACTCATCTGCTTCAATACCCCATCCTAACAAACATTCATTCACATGCCTTTGTTTTATATTCATATCTCAACTATTTTTGTTTAAACGACATTACAGCATATTTTACAGCTCCTTGTAGTATTTTAACGTCGTTGTAATTATAATTTACATTTTGTGTAAGGTTTTCTGTTGGATGTCGGGTTCAATAGATAATGTGGCGTCGTTTAAACTTGAAGCGACGGCAAAAACAACAATAATGAAGGACAATAGCTGTCAACGTACTGAGAAGAGTATAGCCATTAGAGATGATGATATCATGTTCAATTAGGTAATGTCTAGATAGGTAATTCAAGATGAGTTTAGGTTTATAGATTAATGTATCAAAGCAAGGCAAATCAGAATTAAGAAAAGCTGTTTGCAGTACCTACTCGTTTGTCGGGCGCAGTGAATGAATTTGCTTTTGCGACGCTAATTTAATGTCAACAATGTTCTCGGAAAGTCGACGTAAACATTTTGTCGTGTGAGGCAATTCAGTGAGCGCGTCAAAAAGTGACCTTTGCCGTACGCTTTCACGAAACATGCGAAATGTGTTAAATACAAATATTTGTTGAATTGAGTAGTGCATAATCCTGTTAGGTAAATGTAGTGAACTTACTGATTATGTACCCAATACATGCTGGGTTTCGGGCAAATTGTTTTTCAATGTCATTGAACTCCCTAAAAAAGTTTATCGCCATAAATAAAGCTTCTAGGGCAGTAATCGGTATTTTGACATTACTGATATCGCCGGTCCGGACACTTATAATAGGAAACTTTGACTGTTCGCCAGTGAAATAACCATCTATCACAAAACATGAGCACTCATGAAAACGTGTTGAATTATCCTTGTCTTATTTTCCAAGGGGTTGTACCTGAGATATACCTACTATAATTTACCTACAGCGTTATGTAATCGCGACCTTTTAGGTAATGATTGAAAAAAGAAACTAAAGAAGTTCTGTCATTAGAATGGGAAAAATTGTTTGTAATAAATAACATCTACTCAGTGAAAAAAATAGCAAAAAGTAAATTTACCTGTACGTGCGCATTAACAAAAAACCTACCCTAGGAGACGCGGTCTAATGAATTACCTAAAAGGTCAATCTCTTTCACCCAGAAAACAATGGCAATGAGAAGAAAGCATTAACACTTAAAACGCTGTCGGGAGCCTTATCGCCCATTGCCTCATACCCTATGGCAGTGAGGATAACCGGATAACAAAACATCAATCTCATGGGCGACCCTCTGATCCTGTCGGGAGAATGAATTGTTTACATTTTTTTCTGAACTCAAGAAAAAAATGCAGGTACACATAGGGGCCGTGTTTAAGCCGAAGAATGCCCATTCCCAAAGAACAGGCAATTTTTTCTATGACAACAAAAAGTTTCTTTTGCCCGAAATGCTTTGTGGCCCGTAATTATAATAATAAGAATAACTTGGTCGATTTCTTGTTGCGAGGGGAGTTTTTCTAAACGGGGAACGACCGCGGCAGGTGGTGTATACAAAATGCTAGAGCATTAAGTCTGGTAAATAAATTGTAGTACTCGTAAAAAAAGTGCAACAAAAACTGGTCGAGGCGAGGCGAGCCCGGCCTCTGCCGCTCAATGTCAAATAAAGGTCGCACGAATATCCTCGGCGCATACGCACCAATCCGACTAAACAATGAGGATGAAACGTGCCATTAATAAATCATTAACATGTCATTAACGTTATTGACTGTTTATTGTTTCTGTTAAGGTATTTCGCTGCCATTTTACTTTTGGATTACCTATCGTGAAGCGATATGATATTTCAAGTCTCTCTGTAGTGAATTTGTCTGCTAGGTTATCCAGATCAAATATTTGTAACTCCATACATTTTTCCACGCAAGTGTAACGGATATTTATGGAAATATACATTAACAAAAGAATAACTAAAATTTTGAGGGCGGACGGTCTCACATGAGAATTCAGAACATGACGGATAATTTATCTATATGTTGCAGGGAAATGGTCAAAACAGAGATTTGATCAAATCTCTAAGGGATATGATCAAATCACGCAGGATGTTAAAATGGCCAATCCATTTTATCATTTGCCTAATACAAATCAGTAATTTGATCAAATCTCTGAATCTGTTTAGTGAAATGACGAAATCGGACAAAAAAGGCAACTCGCTTTTTCATTTCACTAGACTTGTTTAGTGTTTTGATTAAATCCCTGAAACGCGTCAGTGAGTTGACGAAACTAACGCGATAATGATTTTTCCGCTCTTTTATAAAAAAAATAACCACGATGACGGTGGCGGGAGCAGAGCTCCCGCCACCATCTTCTAACCTATCCGCCATCCGAGTCTAAGTCCCAGAACCGTTTAAATGACTAATGATTTAGGAGCCAATATCTGCGAGTTAGTTTCGTCAATTCACTGACGTGTTTCAGGGATTTATCAAATCACTAAACAAATCTAGTGAAATGAAAAAACGAGTTGCCTCTTTTGTCCGATTTCGTCATTTCACTAAACCGATTCAGGGATTTGATCAAATAACTGATATTTTCTAGGCAAATGACAAAATGGATTGGCCATTTTAACATCCTGCGTGATTTGATCATATCGCTTAGAGATTTGATCAAATCTCCGTTTTGGTCATTTCCCTGCGACATATACAACGATAAACTATGCAGTTCCTCTTAACATGACTAAGGGACAGCATACAGTAGGTATCTTGTGGGATACTACGCATTGAACGCGTAATTGCCGTAAAATACCGAACTTATTAGAGCATTTTACATAAACGTACTGCGCATGTATGTTTACCGGGATGGTTCATTTCATATCCACGAATCCAATTTCACGCCACGTATGGCGGTGAACACGTTCTACACGCCAGAGTTTAAAGGCCCCGTCTTTGTATTCATCCGGTTGAGTCCATTAATATAATGAAGCCACAGAGCTAGCTAGTCACGTTCCTGGGCACAACCCACGTCCGCATGTGCCACAAAAGGAATGCTCAATATTATTCTTACAGTGAAAAAAGCAGACACTATACTTTTTACACGGCATCCAGGTAGCGCTACAAAAACCGGCCAAGCGGAGCGGCGGGAACCGGTCGCGGGAAAAAATGCTTCGTAAAAGCATATATCATACAGACTCACAACTGCGATCACGATCGGTTCACTATCGCCGTGTCTCGCGGGCGCCTAATGAGCCTTCAATCAAGGTCGGCCCGTCCGCCCGTCCGTTGCCGGCTCAATTATTTAAACCTGTTTTTCTACGACTCTTTATTAAACTTTTTGGTGGTGTAACATTAAATTGTAAAGCTTATGGGTCGATAGTTTAAAATGAGTTTTTTTTATCGTATTTTTCACAAGTATGGTAGTGATCACGTGAGCTATTTGCATAACTGCCTTATTAATAATTCATACGAATAAACAAATTTGGTGGAGCGCTTGAATTGAAATGCCCCTGAGACCTCTGCTTGCGTAAGTTTATTATTATTACAGTGCACATAGCAACTCGCCGCTGCAATTTGTTGGTAAACCAGTTAGCTCCTGCAAATTCGCATGATAAATCAGGAAGTCTGTATATAGCAGCTAACAGGCCCGTTAGAGAAACAATGAAGAGTTGAAGATGAAGTCGAAAATTATTATCTCGTTTTAAATCGGGTATGCTAGAAGGTAATAATGAAAGCAGCAGTTACCATTGTGTGAAGTTGAAAAACAAACAATTTCTCATTAGGCGAGTAGCGCGAACCATTGTTCTTCTGAGAGGACATAACGGACTGTGTTGGATTTATGTAGGCGGGCCTGGCCCGCGACCGGCGGATTCGAACTGCTGCCGCGCAAAGTGTTCCATTTCCAATTACCTACAGCAATCTTTTGTGCGATATTTTCCGGAAGTCTTCATTAATTTGTACAAATTGCGAACACCAAAGAACCCATTTGCCGTTTTCATTGGAAAATTTCACAATATTTAAAAACATGACGACATTGTGTAATCTGCCAGCGAACAGGCAGTGCGTTAACGACTGGAGTGGAACCGAAGGGTCAATGGCCGGTGGACCTCGGACCAATTCGCGACATGAGATTGAATAATAAATTGATTGCGAGCTCGGCCCAAGGCCAGCCGCCATTGCTGCCTCGCATGCACGACAGCGACGTACATCACCAAATGTTTCGTCTATTCTGTGACCCACTTTGTCCCCCCCCTTCCTATTCCTATTTCACGTCGCTTTTGTTAAACACTCAATTAAGATCCGGATTGAATTTTATAATGCTTCAATTGAATCAGAAAGACGTACGTAGACTTTATTAGTTGTTAGTCTGCGTAACTCCATGAGTCGTAGAAGTATGCGTAGAATTTTACCTCTTCATTGTAATTAAGTAGATACCGACGTAATGGGACTCATCAAAGTTATTTTTAATCGCGGCCAGCTCGAAGAAGAGTGTTAAATGTTACTGTTGTTACTGATGTTACTAACGTAATCAAAACAATTAAAAATAGACTTTAATTCGAAATGAACACATAGTATTTTCCGGTTTAGTGGTCAGCGTCTTCTGTGACACATCTATATGCCAGCTGCTGCCATTCAAATTCAAAATTTAATCAAATTTTATTCTGCACTAAATTAATATCATTCCCTATTTTTTCCTAGAGGTGTGGAAGTTGTTGAGTGAGGATGGATTTAGGTGGCTGACCTTGTTCTTCAATAAGTTGTTGCAGGAAGAGAGTATTCCCGAGGAATGGTGCGACAGTTTACTTGTGCCCATTTTTAAAAACAAGGGGGATGTACAAGAATGTAACAACTATAGAGGAATAAAGCTCATGTCACATAGTATGAAAGTGTGGGAGAAAGTGATAGAGAGACGAATGAGAGATGAGAATGAAATAAAACAAAACCAATTCGGATTTATGCCGGGCAGGGGTACAACAGACGCCATATTCGCTCTTCGGCAACTATGCGAGAAACAGACATGCGCAAAAAAACCTACATATGGTGTTTGTTGACCTTGAGAAGGCTTATGACCGAGTTCCTCGTGAGGTTTTGTGGTGGGCCTTGAAAGAGAAAAGTGTGCCAGGGAAGTATGTAAGGCTGATTCGGTCTATGTATGACAGGTGTTGTACTCGCGTCCGGTCGGCGGCTGGCATCACCGACAGGTTCAGCGTCGCGGTGGGCTTACACCAGGGCTCGGCTTTAAGCCCTTACCTCTTCCTGCTTATAATGGACGCTCTGTCGTCGGGCATCCAGGAGGAGGCGCCCTGGTGTATGCTCTTCGCTGATGATATTGTCCTCGTTGGTGAAGATGGACTCGGGGTTGAGAGCAGACTAGAGCATTGGCGGCAAAAATTGGAGAATGTGGGCTTGAAAATCAGCAGATCAAAAACTGAACACATGTTTTGCGATTTCGGCGGTCTCTCCAATTTCACGCCCATAGAGCTCAATGGCGTAACGCTGCCGGCCTGCTCCGATTTTCGATACCTCGGGTCACTTATACAATGTAATGGCGATATTGACCATGACGTTAGAAACCGAATCAGCGCAGGATGGATGAAATGGCGACAGGTTACGGGAACAATCTGCGACAACCGAATGCCCCTTCGACTGAAGGGCAAAATATACAAGACCATTATAAGGCCTGTCGTCATGTATGGAGCGGAATGTTGGGCCGCAAAGATGACGGATGAAATGAGATTGCATGTTGCGGAGATGAGAATGTTGAGATGGATGTGTGGCGTGACGAGATTGGATCGTGTAAGGAATGAGTATATAAGAGGAAGCCTGAAAGTAGCACCGATAACTGAAAAGCTGAGAGCAAATCGTTTACGGTGGTATGGACATGTTATGCGGAGGGATGATAGTCATGTTACTAGAAGGGCATTAAGTATGAATGTGGAGGGATGTAAGAGAAGAGGTAGGCCAAGGAAAAGGTGGATGGACTGCGTGAGAGACGATATGAACAGGAAAGATGTGTGTGATGAGTTGACGGGCGACAGAGAGGTATGGAAGAAAAAAACATGCTGCGCCGACCCCAAGTAAATGGGATAAGGACAAGCGAATGATGATGATGATCATCTATCCATCTTTTTACTTATCTGCCTCTTCTTCGTTTAGGTACAATAAAGACTTGTTTGTATCAAACTGTTAACATTGAAAATGTTTTATTAATTTACCGGTAAATTAATTGATTGTCAGATTAAAATGCCATAAACAGACAGTAAGTACTAAAATGGATTTTGTGAACAAAATTAGGGAAATATGTTAACTTCTCATGTCACGATCTAACATTTAAAACGCAACTCCAACATTAACAATACTCAATATAGCTATTTACAATTAAGTGACTCGCTCGAAGTCTATTATTTAGCAAATAATTCAACAGTGTCAGAATTAGTTAATAACTATGCCTCACAGCAATAAGGTTATCGTCTTTATGTTCTGAGCCCATAATCCCGTCTAACGATAAAGCATTGCGTGATAGCCGGCCGTAATCGGTTATTGTTTATCGTCTTGCAAGATTGCCATTCATGATCGCGTCTATAATTCTATTCTTACACCTTCATTACTTAGCGGTCATTCTCGTCCTTCTTTGTAATCTGTTTCATTATATTAAATGTTAAAACTATATGTACATAATTTGCCTTCTCAAATGCATGTCTATTTATTTATTTATGCTTTATTGGCTTTATTTCACAATACAAGATAACGTACAAATGGCGGACTAAATGCCACAAGGCATTCTCTCCACCAGCTATACAAGTCAACCGTTGGGCTAAACAGAATCATTTGGTGCAGGAATTTAAATATTATAAGGGACTCCTCAAATCGGACTAGCCCCAAAGAACGCCTAGAAGTTATAAGTGTTGTGTTGGTACTAGATGAAGATATATTGAATACATATTGTTGCGCCGGTGGTATAAACTGCAAACTTGATTTTCCATGCTTCAGAAGCGTTTTCAGCAGGCTGAAAAGTGATTTCAGGCCGTGTCAGAGGTGGCTCTTCCACATACTAGAAGATTGAAAATTCACCCTAGTTGCCGTTGTTTTCAGGCGCCTGAAACATGTTTTCAGTCCGTTTCAGGACAGCGTCTATCAGATGGCGCAATAACCTGAAAACCCGTTTTCAGGCGTTTTCAGGACCCCTTATGGGCCTTTGAAGTACACTTCAGTATATGGCGAAATTTTTCGAAGGAGTGAAAGAGACAGCACTATTAGAGAGAGACATCTAGATTGAGAAGGTTCGAGAAGTGTGTGAAAGAGACAGCACTATTAGAGAGAGACATCTAGATTGAGAAGGTTCGAGAAGTGTGTGAAAGAGACAACTAGAAAGGGACAGCATATTCGGGTCGAACGAGCATCGAACAATCTAGACGCTCTGGAACATTCACGAACCGAGGGGTCGCCGTTCCTAGAATTGGACCTTGGACTGATTATTCAAGATTTCTCCGGAATGTTCTAGTGCGAAGGTCTCCGGGTATATAAGCCGCATGCCAACGCAGTGGAGGGGAGTTTGGAATTAAACTGCGAACAGAGCGAATCTCAAAGCGAAGCGAGTGAAAAGTGCGACATAGTGAAGTGATTTATTAATTAAGCCTTGTTAATTAGTAATTTTGTAATAAAGGTTGCATTTCTTTTAATTAGTGATCAACTCGTGTATTTTCTATCACGTTACCCACCCCGTGGACGTAACATTTGGTGTCAGAAGTGGGATAGAAAATGTCGACTACATCACGTGAGAACGAGCAGAAGGGAGTGCAGACCCGGAGCCGAGCTGCAGCAGGTGAGGACTCTGCGTCGGGCGCTGGCCCATCAGACTCACCGACCCCATATAAGCAAGAGGTGGACGTCAATGCCATCTTAGTTCTCTTAAAAGAGCAAGCTCGTCAACAACAAGAGCAGGCCCGAAAAATGGAAGAACAGCAAGAAGAACAATCGAGACTGCTTCGAGAGGTACATGAGACCGCGACTGAATGGAAGCGCGAGATGTGTGAGTTCCAGGAGAAACTGATTGACTTGGACATTAAATTTGAAACTGGACTTCATGGTGTTAGAGAAACCATTGGGACAGTTAAGGAGGAAGTCGACACCTACAAGAATCGCCTCCAGAAGCTCGAAATAAAAGTGGCCAGTGGTACGAGTACCTGTGCAGTCGAGGTGCCTGTATCGGGAGGTGGACGATTCAAGGTACCTCCCTTCGATGGTACATCGTCGTGGACAGCTTATAAGCGCCAATTCGAGTCAGTCTCCAAGGCTAACGGTTGGAGTAAAGAGCAGGCCAGGACAGCACTAACCTTAGCGTTACGTGACGAGGCTCTCACCATATTAGAAGCCTTAGGAGAAGAGGAAACTTACGACCGGCTTCTAGAGGCGTTGGAGGCCCGTTACGGTGACAAGCACCTGGAGCACGTGTACCGAGCTCAGTTAAGAGACAGGACGCAGGGGCGTAGCGAGACCTTGCAGCAGTGGGCCTTAGAAATTGAGAAGTTGGTCAGAAAGGCGTACCAACGTACATCCGCCTCTTTTGTGGACACCACGTTAGTGCAGGCCTTCGTTGACGGAATACGGGATTTGGAGGTACGGGCTGCAGTGCGATTAGGGCACCATGGGAGCCTCAAGGATGCGGTGGCTTATGCCCTGGAAGTAGAAGCTGTGCGCCAGGACCCGTCAAGGCCTTATAGGGTACGTGAAGTATCTCTAAGGGAACCGATTGCTCCACATCGTGAGTTTGGGCCACGATCTTACCATTGTGGAGAACGTGGTCATATCCAGACCAGTTGCCCGAAAAGGGGCAGGAGAACGAGATCTGACTCCGGTGGCAAGGGCAACAGGTATTGTGGCATCCGGGCCGAAACAGAGAAACGAGTAAAAGCCGGGACTAAGGGACCAGTGCTGGCTGGTGGACGGAATGTCCCAGTTATGATCTCACAGGCTAATGACGGGAATAGTCTGGTTGTCAAAGGAGAAATTGGTGGAGCACGTAGTGAAAAATCACATGGAAACGCTGACGCCCTTTCTCGAAGACCTTGTCCCGACGACTGTAAGCATTGTCTTAGACAAGAGGCCAAGGAATGTTTAAGGATGCTGAGAACTGACACAGTCAGCGAAGAGTGGAGTGATGAAGTCATGCAACTAGCTCAGCAAGAGGATCCTGACGTAAAGCCGATTTTTGACTGGATTAATGCAGGAATACCCAAACCAAGATGGTGTGAAGTAGCTCCGATGAGTTCGGTAACGAAAAGCTATTGGGCACAATGGGACAGCTTGATTATGCATAATGGCGCACTATGCAGGAAATGGGAATCGGAGAATGGGAAGGATGCTCATCTACAAGTAGTCGTTCCAAGGAAAAGAGTGAAAGATGTTTTGGGAAGTTTCCACGAAGGTTCTTCTGGTAGACACCTAGGAGTGAAAAGAACCTTAATGAAAATCCGACAACGGTTTTATTGGATTCACTGCCGTGAAGATGTCGAAAACTGGTGCAAGAAGTGCGTTAACTGTTCAGCAGTTAAAGGTCCGCACACCCGTAGTAGAGGAGCGCTCAAACTGTACAATGTTGGAGCACCATGGGAGAGAATTGCGCTAGACGTCGCAGGCCCGTTCCCGACATCGGACTCCGGAAACAAGTACATTCTTGTCGTGATGGATTACTTCACCAAATGGCCTGAAGCGTTTGCCATCCCTAATCAGGAAGCAGTCACTATAGAAGAGAAGTTAGTAAATGAAGTTTGTTGTAGATTTGGAGTACCTCTGGAAATTCACAGCGATCAAGGCAGGAACTTTGAATCTGCGGTTTTTCAAGAGACTTGTCGAATCATGGGGATGCATAAGACGAGGACTACGGCATATCACCCACAATCGGATGGAATGGTAGAGAGATTCAATCAGACTCTAGAAAGACATCTGGCCAAGGTTGTTGAAAGTCACCAAAAGGATTGGGACCGGCATATTCCACTCTTTTTGATGTCATATAGGTCAGCAACCCATGAGAGTACGACAGTTACCCCAGCATATGCGAATTTTGGAAGAGAGCTTCGTTTACCGGCAGATCTTTTAACTGGACGTCCTCCTGATGCTCCAAGATCTATCACAGAGTATGCAAGTGATTTAAGGGATCGGATTGCTGACGTTCACAGTCTTGTTCGTGAACACGGGCTTCAAGCTAGCACGAGAATGAAGACCCGATACGATAGGAAGGCTAACCAAATTGGATTCGAGGAAGGTTCTTGGGTGTGGCTACATAACCCGATGCGGAAAAAGGGAAAATCTCCAAAACTGTCCCCAAATTGGGAAGGGCCATATAGGGTAGTCACAAGAATCAATGACGTCACATATCGGATACAGCGAAATCCACGTGGTCCCTGCAAGGTTGTTCATGTTGACCGACTGGCGAAGTACCACGGAAACAATGATGCTCGGGACGAGCATGTCTTAGGAGGGGGTAGTGTTGCGCCGGTGGTATAAACTGCAAACATGATTTTCCATGCTTCAGAAGCGTTTTCAGCAGGCTGAAAAGTGATTTCAGGCCGTGTCAGAGGTGGCTCTTCCACATACTAGAAGATTGAAAATTCACCCTAGTTGCCGTTGTTTTCAGGCGCCTGAAACATGTTTTCAGTCCGTTTCAGGACAGCCTCTATCAGATGGCGCAATAACCTGAAAACCCGTTTTCAGGCGTTTTCAGGACCCCTTATGGGCCTTTGAAGTACACTTCAGTATATGGCGAAATTTCTCGAAGGAGTGAAAGAGACAGCACTATTAGAGAGAGACATCTAGATTGAGAAGGTTCGAGAAGTGTGTGAAAGAGATAGCACTATTAGAGAGAGACATCTAGATTGAGAAGGTTCGAGAAGTGTGTGAAAGAGACAACTAGAAAGGGACAGCATATTCGGGTCGAACGAGCATCGAACAATCTAGACGCTCTGGAACATTCACGAACCGAGGGGTCGCCGTTCCTAGAATTGGACCTTGGACTGATTATTCAAGATTTCTCCGGAATGTTCTAGTGCGAAGGTCTCCGGGTATATAAGCCGCATGCCAACGCAGTGGAGGGGAGGTTGGAATTAAACTGCGAACAGAGCGAATCTCAAAGCGAAGCGAGTGAAAAGTGCGACATAGTGAAGTGATTTATTAAGTAAGCCTTGTTAATTAGTAGTTTTGTAATAAATGTTGCATTTCTTTTAATTAGTGATCAACTCGTGTATTTTCTATCACGTTACCCACCCCGTGGACGTAACAATATAAACACCTACTACTTAAAATATATAGAAAACGTCAAATAACCAAAAAGAAATATCACGCTCATCACACAAATATTTCACTTCCCTGCGTTACTAAAACTTCAAATTCTTGACGATTTCATGATCGACATGAATGTTAACAAGTATATTGTGTTGTGTTACTGTCTGTTATGCAAAATTTAAATACACCTGATTAAATGTCGAATGATGCCAGCCAGTTGGTATTATTTACATTTGCCGTGACAAATACTTCGTCAATAGTGCTAAATGGTTTAACCATTAAGCATTATTTGAGCATGATTCGATATGCTTATTTGCAATACTGACGGGAATTTCAACGCACCTGTTGTAAAGAGGAATAACAAAATCAGCCTTTATTCTTCTGTTTTTCTCAATAGAAACAAAATAAAAGTTCACATTTGTATATCTAAACTAAATTAAACTTTCGGTCGAATCATAGTTCTTTTTGATATGTTTGTTCACCCTAAGAAACTCCAAAAGTGAATTTGAGGATTAAAATTATAAAAACAGTTAACTTGAATAACTAGTTCCCATACCCAATTCGAGAAATTTGCCTACGCGGGATTAGCATACTTGTATATATTTAAGTATGCTAATCCCGTAAAAGACGAGAGTACAACTCCACAACCAGTCACACAAATTAAGGACAGCCGTCTGCTCAATTTGGTCGGTCGTTCGTTACGGCGGTGCACAAAAGGCCATGAGTGTCAATTCAACCAGCGCTCGCGCATCATGACGTAACGGCCGCCATCTTGGATTAACCATGCTAGGGATTATCTGAGAAGACCGAGATGACCGAGGAGGGAAGCGAAGTACGAGTAAGACTGATTTGGAACTTGTGATTTACAAATCTCGGAGAAGTTTTGAGGAATCGCGGTCAGGCTTCAGTTATTGCCACTGCTGTGTTTATCAACTTATGTTTTGATTGTTCTTATAGACCTAAATCTCTGTAGTGCTTTTTTTAAAGTAAACCCTTAGTAATATAATAACTCGAATATTTAACCTAATAGAAACAATCTGCGTAATAATCATTTAAACGTCAATAGCATAACTTGAGTTGATTTATCGGGATACTAGCTTCCGCCCGCAACTTCGTCTGCGTGGACCCGGGATAAAAAATATCCTATAAGTATTTTAATCCAGGCTATAAACTATCTTCGTGCAAAATTTCATCCAAATCGGTTGAGACGTTTAAGCGTGACTGAGTTACAAACATCTATTAACATCCAAACTTTAAGTCCATGTTGTAGATTGTTTAAAGGCACCTCCAAAACAAGTACCTTATAATTAAAAGACATTAAACGATCGTCGTGTTTGTTCTCGGCAATCTTAGCGCTATACAACGTGTTTTTTTAACCGTCTTAGAGCCGAAGCCCACTGAAAGTATCCAAAAGGTACTATCCATTCGTGAAAAAAAATATTTTTTTAGTTAAGTTTTTAGTAATATAAGGTAATTAAGTTTGAAAAATTCTCTATGGCGCACGGAGCGAAGTTCATTCACCCAGTTACAGTTCGTACCTATCTACATAAGATGGCGGCTAGCGGACACTGCGGTCACTCAGCTGGATGATTAAAATTAATGTTAGGTAATACAAAAAAAAACAATATTTTATGCATTCAAAACAAAACTTTAAAAAATAAAAACTAAAAAAAAACATTTTTTTAAGGTCTTTGTAATGTATACATTAACTGGGCTTCGGCTCTAAGACGGTTAAAAAAACACCGTGTATATACGACAATATTACCGTTATATGTATTAAGAATAATGAGATAGTGATATGTATAACTGGTACATTATAACCTCACCCTATAAATCCAGCTACCCTACCAATCAAAACCGTAAGACTACGTGGCAAAACACATCTCCGCAAAGATAGAACAGGTCCCTTGAAAGGGCTGTGATAAATCCTCCAAGAAAACGATTAGGATTCGACCGAGAAATTCCCTTTAAGGGGACCATGAATCTGTCCACACACGACGGTTGCAGACCCGGGCGATCGCTGGATAGCGACCCCAGCCCGTATTTATGGACCGGTCTCAGAAATGGGAATGTATAAAGGGCAAATAAAAGTCATAACGGAGAGTAACATCGCTAACCATTGGCATTGGGGCGATAACTGTGTGAAGAATGCATTCGCGGGAGAAAATGTTGACTGGTCACGACGGTCGTGATCCGTGGATTGTGACTTGCTAACACGAAATGTCAAGCACTGCTAGTTGCTATACGTAATTGGTGTCAGAAGCATAGATTCGATTTCTTGTGTTGGTAGTGCGTGCTCTGGAACATCTGATACTATTTCACACTGCTATGTTAGATGTATTTTAGGAGACTGCAAATGTTTAATGTTTCTTTAGGAAGTGTACATTATTTTAGCATCATCAGCTGCTAGCACTTATACTAACGAACTAGAAAGTAATAATTAAGTTACTACGCGTTATATTAAAATTTATTGAGAATAACAATTAAAAGTTTTACGCATTTATTTTGATGGATATCTACCAGTCTTTCATTTATTCACCGAATTGGTCATTGTTAAACAATAAACCTGTAAATCAAGCCGTCAGTGCTGGTTAATTATACACCAACATAAAAGCTGAAAAGCCTATAAAGGCTAGATAGCCTTAGGCGCGGCAGGTTATCGAGAAATCGAGCTATCGGGGAGAAAGGGATGCAAGACGCAGCATAACGGTACATCGGGGTGAAAGTACTTGTACAACGTAATGTCGAGTCAAGTGTGCTTCAACACGTCAACGTACCCAGTACCAAGAGCTACAAGACGCTACAACAAAGCGCATGGTAGAGCAAATACATTTTTAATTAGTCATATGATATGATTGTGCTAATAGGGTACTTTTAGGAAGCATTTTATCACGAATTAACTCGGATCTCAATAACGAAAACGATCGCATCAATTTAAAGATGGCGAGTTATCGCACCGCTCTTTCACACGCTAAACACGACCAGTCGAAAATATGCAAATTGTTGTTTATGCAGCGAACCGAGGACGGAAACGGTACTGCCGGCCATTTGCAATTCCACAACGATATTGTATAAAATGGAGACGGTGAGGAGCGCTATGAATAAGTAAATAGAATAGATTCGCGGCGCGTATTCCGCGGGCGTCCACGGCCGCGTTCCCAGCCGGCCATTGTTCTTTACGTAACGACGTGACGCGCCGCGGACGCGATTTATTACATTATGAAGGTGCCGCGCTCACGTTTCGCGGCGTCGATTTCCCCGGACTATTGTTCGTAATCTTACGCGGCTAATGTGCACTAACCGCCGTGCACTGCCCGTAAACAAACATTTAGCCTGCAGTCAGAATATAATTTCTATTTTGATGAGGTTTATTTATTTAGAAGTTCAACAGCATTCACAAATTTATTTTTACCAACAGTTTTTTATACTACATGCAAAGCCAATGACAGGTTTTTGTTCTAGTTAGAAGCTTGAATGGATAGCGGCTTAGTAATCCTACGTGATGAAGTGTAATCTAAGTTACATTTATTAATGCCTTTGCAGTCAACTGGAATACGAATGTAAAGGTATTTGCTATGTAATTTCTGAGAATGAGGAGGAAGTAATAAGCAATAACGGTGGGTAGGGCAGAGGGGGATAGGCCGCCGACCCGACAGGCTGTAATGAATGACATTACTAACATGGCAGGCGAGTGAGGCGAGGTGCGTGACATTCACAACGATTATACCCTTCAATAATGTTAATCGTTTTGATTTTGGAAATTGAGTAGAACAAAGAATTATAAATTAAACAGGTCATAAAATGTCTCCGTGGCAGCCCCTATAAATCTTCCATAACGGTGAAAGGGCATTAGACTATTGATGGATCCCGCATTTTTACACTGTAGCGCCTCCCTATCACGCTTTGAGCATTGAAACGAATTGGTTCCATTGGTGATATAAAACGAAAACGGGTTGAGCACGAAAACAGATATTAAAATAAGTAGGCAAGTAAAGGACTTGTAATATACCTATGTATAAGGATTCATTTTCTTCTACACCTACGTTAAGGTGGAGCTTGGGTGGAGCCAACAGTAAATATTCTATACGATTCTAGTATTTTGTGTTCGCAGAATTGTAAAAATTGGACATAAAAATAATGACCAAGTCTAGAGCCAACTCTTAAAATTTGCACAGACTTTTCAATAAATATATTTATGAACAAAAAAAAAAAAAATTCATTGTCTGTAATTGAAAAATACCCACCTAACAATAAC
Organism: Epinotia demarniana; assembly: GCA_945867215.1. Lineage (NCBI taxonomy): Eukaryota > Metazoa > Arthropoda > Insecta > Lepidoptera > Tortricidae > Epinotia > Epinotia demarniana. The sequence continues at coordinate 17,730,910 of OX244272.1, read as the reverse complement.
AAGTGCTAGGTAGTAGGTAACATTGCAGTTTGTAATTAAACCCATTAAATGTTTTACGATACATTACTGAAGCACAATACGGGTGTAAACCACTGTCGTAACGCCACCACGCCATCAATCAAACGACACAAAACAATGGTAATAACAAGTTTTCTAATTAAGTTAGTTGTGTGATTCACGTCGTGTCAGTGACCTTCACGTGATGGCGGATGCTCCGTTCCGTTCCACAGCCTTTGTACTACATAAACAAAGATGGCTGACTCATATGACTTGCTACCTTTTATCGTGATGGAAAATATTTAACGACGATTGCAGGTAACAACCGACATTAACGTGTTTGGACTGTTTGGAGTTGAGATTATCACTATTTAATGAACATAGCATAAGCATAGCTACTCATGGTTACTCCTATGTTTTTCTCACAACTCTACTGTTTGTTTGGGATTTTATGTCCAGCCAGAGATCGTACATTTTGTAGCATTTTCGGTGCAGCATGGTTGTGTTAACGGAGTTGGTATAGACAATATCAATCAAAATTGTTAAGTAAGGTTAATATTAATGTTACTAACCGATTGAACTGGTTTATTCCATAACAAACACTACGCTGCAGATGCACCGAAAATGTTACAAAATTCAAGATCTGCTTATGTCCACGAGTTACACTCACTTATCTGGAGAAGGTTACCTACGTATAGACTGAATACATCATCCAAGACCTATCGAAATTGTGTCAAAATTAATTACATTTTGATTTATTTCCTGCCTAAACAATCACACCCGTGGGTAGTTATTAAATCTGTCACTTCTGTTTGAGAATCGATCAAAGCGCTTTCCGGAGACACAGCAATGCATTCCACGTATAAAGGACCACCCCGAAACGTGCCCGCCGTGTCACCCCCTCGCGTGCCTCCACCAACATGCAAATTTAATACTGTTATTTTTATTCCAACTTTACAAGGGCAGTGGGGGAGGTAAAGTATGATAAAGGGGCATAATGTGTCTTAATGGGCACTCCATTTCCTTAACACGTAGCGCGTTCATAATAATGGTTTCTTAATGTTTTATGAAACGTCATGAACATAAATACTAGAATAACTACATATTAACTAGGCTGATAAAGTATATTTAGTTGGAATCGTGAGGAAAGTATTAAAGTTGGTACGCTTAATTATTAAAGTTATCACTTAGAGAAGTTTCCGGCACCAATTCAGATCTTAATGTTCTTCATGTTTTATCCTTAATTTGATTGAAGATGACTAATAATAGCAAACGAAGCCTGAAATCTCTTAATGATTATGCCAGGAAGCACGCCACGCTATAGCACCTGATTGCTATAGCTAAAGGGGTGCGCATACCGCATGCGAGTGTTGCATCGGTGCGTTTAACGAACATGCAAAGTTATGCAAACTGCGCCGTAGCGGCATGCACGCAAAATTTGTGACGCTCGCACCGCCAGCATGCAGATTACTTCGTTACAGTATATCAAGATAGCGAACACATAAATCTTGCATAACGGAGATATTTGGCAGCATATTTACGAGCAAACTGAAATAAAGTACGTTTTAGAGCCTCAAGTTGTACCGTAAAAGTGGTGGAATAAATAAACTGTAGTGGAATTCACGCGAGCTCGTGGTGTTGTGTGAGGAGTTATTGCTTGTTGAGCAAGGTTATTAAGAAAAGAATGCAGTATCATTATAAATTCCGTGAAATTTATACATATTTATAAACTGTGATGCGTATAAAATTTCCTTATTGCAGTTGATACGATACGAGTATGTTAATAAGCCAAAGAGATATTAGGTATTCATCATTAATATAACATCTTATTTAATTACGTTTCTTTGTATGTTTACATATAAGATCTGTGATGATGATGGTGACATACAAGTTTAACTTATATATGTTTATGGATTTCTGTAATCTAGCTCCGCGTAAATTATTTCAACTCGTAATACACGGGAGTAGCCGGGCTTGCTGCTAGTATTACGCCATGAAATTAGTCAATTTGTTATTTTCATTATTCTATTCTACATCTTCCATAAAAAGTTGATAGGAAGTAGGTAAATACCGTCACGCGCGTTGATATTTAACATTAATAAACCGCGAGGCAACAGAAAACAATAACAGCTGCCAAGTTTTAAGTAAAGGTTTATCCTATAGCTATTCCAATTAACGAAATGCATCGACCGACAATCCGTTGAGTCTAGCTCACAAATAGCCCAGTCAGTCCATTCAGCGACAAGCCTAAACCAATTAAAATTGGAATGAAATTGCACAGTAACTCGGCAAGTATTGGAACCCCAATGGCTACACAAAGGACCCGACACGTGCGCGTGCCCTTGCCAGGTCTTTTGTTTAACTTGGACACATGTGCGAAATGTGACCCACATTAAATAGGGAGTCTCATTAGAGTCATTAGAAGTTCGTCTATTAAAATAGTGTCAATAAAATTAAAAATTGCGCCATATTACTAATGCAAATGTAATTCAAATATTACAGAATAAATTTAATGGACGTTAATGAGAAATGGTATCACTTATGTAATGAAAAGAATCTACTAATCTATCATATGTAATCATTGTTGCCAACCCATCATATGGGTCTATGATCTGGATATATAATAGAATAGATATTATGAATAAATTCATGGTTTTTTATAATCCTACACGTCTGTCTCGCTTTTAAACATATTGACAAATAAGTTTCTGTCAAAAATTTCATTTTTGTTACAAGCTTTTATTGCCGACTGTACTTTTCTGTATACCATCATCACCTACTCATTGAGACGATTCTAACAAACCCAAACTCAACGGGGTTACGTCGGTTAAGTACTGAATTCCCATGGCCACCTTCTGTCTCCATCATCAGATCAGTTCGAGTTACCATAATATTGCATTGTCAACAAACTTACATATGTATTCCAAATTTCAGCTCAATCGGATAACGGCAAGCGACTGAAAAATTGGTTTCAAATTTTGACGGACAACTTACATACTTACATACGAACAAGTCAAGTTAATATAAAGCTTGTAAAAATCATATTAAGTAAAGTATATTAGTAAAATAAATAATCTTAAGAACGTTTTGCTTGATTCTGTTAGCGATCAGCTAAACTATTTTACCCACAAGGTCACCAGTTTTCTAATAGTTTGAATAACTAACAAAATTCCTAGGAAGCCAACTAAATAAGTTGGGTCACGTGGCGAACTTCACTGTTTGAGGTCAAAATAACTATTAAGTATACTAAATAATCGATACCCCGTTTTATATAAAATAAGAAGCTGTTATTTTTTAGGAACAACACAACACTCAACTTGCCTCTTTTTATACACTATACCAAGTAATAAAATCTAACAGCTTTTTGTCTATTTTTTGTAAGATAGAAAAAAATAACTTCCTCTTTTTTCATGTTTTGTCATGTGAGATATACGAACACTCTTTAGCTTTAACAAATGCTTTTGTTCTTCAGCGTAATTTACAAAGTGACGTCCTTTTGAATTAAAATGAACACTGAAACAAAAATGTAAATACCTTCTTATACTAAAACAACACATATATACAAGTAGATAATCCTCCTAATATTATAAATACGAAAGTTTGGATGTTTGTATAGATGACTCGATCACGCTTAAACTGGATGAAATTTTACACGAAGATAGTTATAACCTGGACTAAAATAAAGGATAGTTTTTATCCCGGGTCCAGTCGAAGTCGCAGGCGGAACCTAGTATTGAAATAAGTAAAGTAGGTAACTATATAAACACGAAATAGAACTGGAAACATTTCAAATTATATAAAACGGTATTGTTCACCAAGTGGTCGGTCGCAGTGCCAACCTTGGGACCTTGGCTAGTTTCACATTCAAAAGTTGGTCCCGTCCCGCGCCAGGGTAGGTCGCGAAATGTTCACAAAAGTGAGCAAACTTTCGACTATGCACAACAATGTGAACAAAGTTGGAACGATCCAAGCTATATTTGTTGCCATTCCACGCTTTGTCCACAACTTTGCAGCCAATACAAAGTTTGCTAGTCTCCGAATATATTAACCATCGTTCGAGCTTCACAGCTCACTTGATAATACTCGTAACATTTAAAAACAGATCTACTTAATAAAATAAAAACATTCTAACTGGGAATGGGGAACGTTCTAGAGCATGAAACCGCACGGAGTCGTTTCAGGAAATAATGCAAACATTTCGCAGTTTGAGATGACAAATTCCGGCTGTTTATTATGTAAATACGGTACTACCTACGGCGACAGACTATATTAATATTTGAATTATTTTGGAGCTAATCAAGCGGCAACAAAATTTGGCAAATCCACTAAAATTATAAACACACGTTTGAAGTTTCAAACTGATAGCAAACTAACAGTAAGTATAATGTAAGCCTAACGGTCGTTACCCGACGTACTACATACCAAATTTTAATTTGTTAAGTAATTTGCTACTTGTCATCGCTTAGAAGTATGAATACTACTATCAAGTGGACCGGCGGCGTTAAAAAACTTAATAATAGTACGAGTAGAGTTAACTTCTTAACTCTGTGAAATCATGTAAAGAATTTTCCTTACATGATTTATTTAAATGTAAATATATTTTTGGCCGTCAGCCCGTAGCGCACGAGGCTGTCACACACAGCTTCGCGAAACGAAAACCTTCTGGCAGCTTGTATCGCCAACATTATTGCAGTCAAAGGACAACTTTCTAGTTATCTACGTGTTTTGACACAAAGAGAACGCTATTTCCTACGTTATTGCGCACGTTTCTGGTTTTTGAATCGACAATTCACTACTCAAACTCAGTTATAACATAGTAAGTCTGCTGAATGTGTGCCGTTTTCCCGATTGAATGGCCTACTTACCAGCTATCAAGACCAAATGATTAGTCGCGACCGAGTAAACTGTATTATAATTAATTAGTTTTATTGCACAGTGAGTTTAACGATGTATACTTAACCCAAAACCGCAGGTAAAGACGTGACGAATGTAGATGCATACACCAGAATCTTAATAAACAGTCCTTATCGAGAATACCGTTAGCTCTACTAAACTATGTAGAAAAACGAATGTCTTGACTTGACCTATTACGGTAATTGACTTGCGGACTTGCTCCATAAACTAAAGCTACACTATTTCACGCAAACTAATCAGCACGAAGCATCGGAGTAAAGCGCAAATCTAACTATGCGCTTGTAAATTAAAGTGACTTTATCTCTTGATAGGCTTTGACGCATCTGTCCGTGTCCATGTGATAAACCTACATCAAACTCCGGCTGTAAAGATAAACTAGTTCTTGTAAAATAAGGGTCGTATGTTTAAGTAACCCGTTCACTAGCGCCGAGATGGCACCGAGCCAATTCCTGGCGTGCCATTGCACATAGCCGCACATAACAAATAGAGCTACAATATTTCATACTGGGAAAGTACGATGCCATTATAAAATATTTCGCTAGAGAACCTAGATGCTTTGAGAGTTTTTTGCTGGTTTTAATTCCCTTGTATCTCGCTCGAGGAACTTGTAAGGATGCCTTTAATTCTGTCAAGACTTCGAGAACAACGTTAATTGTCTCGCTGTAGGACGACGTTTTGTGCATGCTGCGGGGAATAAGATTGTAAAGCGACTGAACAGCTTAGTATTTATATGAATTGAAGGCATATTGTCGTTACTTATTTCTACGGTCTATTAACTTTTTAACCAAGAAGTGCAAATGTAGCCCTAAAAACTATAGGAACAAAATAATCTCAACTCAATTGGTGAACGTCGTCGATGGGAAGTAAAAAGACTCAAGTGAGTTTTTGAAAGATGTGTATTTATAATTTCAAATATATTTCTTCATCAAAAGGAGAACAAAAGATTATAACAGGACATTTAACCGAAACCCTTGTGAATACCGTATCCAATCTAGCAACGCAGACAGGTAGGATGAAGCCAGCACAGCTGAATGCCCTGAATCCCATCCTATTAAGAGCAGAGTTGGATGGGGCCCGGGGGAGCCGAACTACCCGTTACCGAAAAACGCACGAGCTTCGTGTATCTACAAAGGAAACTAGCGAAACCATTTATTAGAACTAGCTGCACAGTTTCGAATGAGAAAATTAGTCGAAACGCTCGCTAAAATTGTTAGTAAAATGTGTCGAAGTTTGTGAATACGGCTATACGGAGTGGTTATCACTATCACATACTCTTTGTGAATACTACAAAACGGTTGGTGATGCCTGTGTTTATGCTGATTTATCAATCTACGATGGTTATGGTTTTATCGGTTATTTCTGTTCTCAACCGTTAGCGATCACTAACAGCTAGTCAAATAGTCGGGTTTACGAGTGCTTTCTCTAAGTAAAATAAAACAAAATTTGTTGATAAATGCCACTCGTACGTTTCTGTTACCCCCGCCGCAATACAAACTTATCTAGCAAGGGAAACTACATTTCCCTGTAGCTGACTGTAAATAAGAGTTCGATTATGGTATACAGAAATATACATGTATAATGAAACGCGTATCGGTTCAAAACATGACGAGCGAAATTCGAACTTAAAAATATGGGTACTGACCATTCCCTCTCATCTATAAGGCACAGGCTCAGTAATAAGACGTATATAGGCTAATGATGTCCGAAACTCACGGGAGTTTTCTACATAAAATGATGACGATGATGTTACCTGATGGCTGGCCTAAAATCGGCGGAGGATGGCCTAAACGCGGCTGTCGAGTGGCCCAACGTAGGTGTCTACTCACAAGCCAGCTAGGTCTCGCAGCGACAGCCCAAAAGGGCTGCTGTAATTAGACTTTGTAAAAAAAAAAATACCTGATGGCTGCGGAGGAGGCTCCGCCGACGCGACCTGCCCGTTGCTGCGCACGGCTGTCTTCTTCCTGCCGCCCGTCGTTGCCGGGCTCTTAGCACTCTCGCGCTCCACCCTCTGGAAACACAAAACATTATGTCAATATCTCAATATCCATATGTAGAGTATACTAGCATTTGCCCGCGACTTCGTCCGCGTGACTTCCCGTATCAACTGACATCTCCAATTGTATCCCTTTGGAAGCATGATTAAGGGGATAAAAAGTATCCCATGTTTTAATCCAGGTTATAAACTAGCTCTATGCCATACTCTTTTCTGGAAGGTGCGTTCCGAACTCCAACGTGAGCATCTAGTGGCCCTTACAAATGGGTAATACTTGTAAGTTTTTAGGTTTCACGCTGGACCCCACACTGAATTGGAAGAAACACGTCGACTCGCTGTGTGATAGGCTGGCCGGAGCGGTGTTTGCCCTGCGCAAACTTAAACCGTTGGTCTCCTGTGACGCGCTGAGGCAGGCTTTTCACTTTTCCACTCGCTTATGACGTACGGTGCTATCCTGTGGGGTAACTCGACTGATGCCGGAAGGGTAATGCGAATGCGAAAACGGGCGCTTCGAACAATGCTAGGTCTAAACCAGAGGCAGTCCTGCAAAGAGTTATTTGCTCAGCACCGGATTATGACTCACTATTCGCATTACCTCTTCGAGGTCATCATGTATACGCGGAGACACCTATCACAGTTTAAGAGGGTGGAGGTGACGGGAAAGTGCCTTCGTAGCACGGGAAGACTTCGGACGGTGCCGCGTCGCACGGTACTACACGCTAAAAACGCGAGAGTTATAGGGCCGACGTAAGTACTATGAGCGCCTTCCCGCCGAAATAAAAAATGAGACAAGCGAGGAAACGTTTAAGCGTAATTTGAAGAACCTTTTATTGAAAAAGTCCTTTTACTCAGTCAATGAATACAATGAAATTGTACAACAATAGATTATTTTCAATTATATAGAATTATTATTAATTGTATTAGTTACTAAGTAATTAGTATTAGGATTTTGACATTGCTTTATATTAAATCTCTGATATTATCTGACTGGTACTATTTGGTACTTTATTTCTATTGTATTTTATATTGTAAATTATTGACATACACTTCTCTTGACATTGTGATTTGATTATACACAGGAATAACCTGACTTATACTTATTTTGTATACTGTATTAATTGTATTGGAAATGACATTTTATTTTATATTAATTTAATTTGAATTGTAGGTACACACATTTATTGTACCTTATTATATAAATTTTAATGTTTTATTATTATTACAGACGTCGACGATCGCTGCACGATAAGTAATATAATTAAGTAAAATATACTACATACATACATACATACATACATACATACATACATTCACGCCTTTATTCCCAAAAGGGGTAGGCAGAGCACATGAAACGTATGTTCCAGCGCCACTTTTAGCATAATGTGGGTATAAAATATCGACAAAATGTGATATTGCAGTGATAGGTTGCTAGCCCATCGCCCACAACACACTTCAACCCTGGTCCCTTAGTCGACTTTTACGACACCCACGGGAAGAAAGGGGGTGGTGAAATTCTAACCCGACACCACACGGGTAAAATATACTATATCATGTGAAAATTGTGCAATGAAATGAAATAAACTAAACTAAACTAAACTTTGGTGTTACTGTGCGCTAATATCGTCGAGTTTTCGTACATATGAACATGAACTGATGTACTCTGCTTCACTCTATTAATAACCGCAGATGGATCATCCATACCTACCTAATCATAACATATCCTTGAATACCTACCGTAGTAAATTGGACATAGTCATTATAATACTAAAGTATATTATAATTAGACAATGTAACTCTTTTTTTTTAATAAATTATTTTAATATATTTTTTTTTTTATTAAAATAAATAAGATTAAAACAACAATGGCAATTCCTAAGCTCAAGTGATCCATTTTAGTGCTCATTAGCTGGGAGTTCGTATGGTCACCACAGTTATAGCATAATATGGTAGGTAGATTCTAAATATGTCTAATTCAAGTAATAAAGCTTCAATCTTAATTGCAAAAGTTAAACAGATACAGATTTAATAAAACATTGTGTAAAACTAAAGATAATTGAAACTTGGCTAAAACAGTCGGGGATCGAACAGTCTTACAAAGATCCGAAATATTCCTACAAAACCAGTGATCTTGAAGAAAGGTCGAAGAAATTATCGAACGTAAGCCTTTACAACGTCGTTTGTAGTTGGTAGGTAGGTAATGACATCACGGCGCTTTTAAAATGGACTCATTGAGCCATGAAGAAGCAATCCACTTATTTCGGCTGACGGCGATCCCGAGTTGGAGTTCTGTTGAGTCATGGAGCCATGCCGTTTCATGCCGACTCACGCCGAGTCACGGCGGAGTCGGCAGGAGCCGCCCCGCCGACTCAGCGCACCTCTCGCCGAGATGTTATTCGGCGGACGGAACAGGCCGCTCGCCATGCAATAATGCTGGTTGATATTCGATAACGACACACGAAAACTGTTAATATACTCCCATAGATTAATTATCATTCTCTCTAAAACAATATATCAAGCAATGTCTCCGAAACGCATTAAGAAATGTAAATTGGGCAAGAGTACCTAATTTAGGAACTCAATAAATCGTAGAATCAGAGGGCGACGGTGCGACTAATAAAAACGAATGGTCGGGTGATAAGAAATACGTTACAAAAGAACGTTTTTATAAGTAAAGTGTTGAAATATAACATTTAGATTTTTTAAACAAAGGCCGTCATATTCGGTGCAGAGACTTGACAAAATGTTCAAAGAGATACAATATTGAAACAAAAGAATATCACGCTCGACGTTGTATATAAAATTTGACGTTCACGCTTCCTTGAGCTCTTTGTTATGACACCTAACGTTAAATTCAAACGAGGTAGGAATAATTAATTAACTTAATGAATCTTAGTCGTTAAACATCAGCTGATCGTATGTTGTCATAACAGCATTTTACTCGGAAAAGGCGTGACTCCCAGTTGTGGATTGCGGTATCGCTAGGAGGCAGCCGACACGCGACACGCGGGAACTCGTGAAAAATGGGGCAGTCAGGGGCAGGGGGAGCCCCCTTGAATGGGGAAAGTGGGGAGATAGCAGTCGGCAGGCGCCGGTCGCGACTGAATTGTTTATGTGCACAACGAACACCGTGCTTTGACAGCCCGCTGCGTCATCGGGAAATTGACAAACAACGCTTATTTCGAACGTGTTGGCTCTAAAATTTGCACGATTTGTACTTATCTCTGCAAGCAAGTTTAATATCGAAGCTTAAAACAACATTAAATGCCAATTAACACAGTTATAGGAGAAAGCGGTCGGGGTATTTAAATTATGCCAAAATACGCTATTGACTTTTAACATCATCATCCTCCTAGCGTTATTCCCGTGTAGTGCCCCTAAAGGAGCCCGGGGTCCGCTATTACGCTATTGACTTTTATGTCGTTCGTTATTTAACTATGGGCATGAGAGTATTTATAACTCTAAATTACGTCAATTACGTCAGTTCAGTTGCGAAACTGAAACAAACAACACGCGCCGCTGGAACTTCTGTATGAATAAAAGTTTAAAACGTTAATTAAAACGTTGTTCGTATTGCACGAGATGGCGAAAGCTATGACTCATTACATTTATTGATACTCATTTGATGTATTGTTTTTTTTTTGTTTTATTAAGAGTCCGTATATAGCCGTTTGCTGAATTCGCTAAACTTTTTGAGGTCATATCTCATTAAATATTCGTTTTCCTAAAGATTTTATTGTGTAATATGAAAGATCATTTCAATTCAAGTTGAATAAGCGGAAAAATTGTTTACATTTAGCTCTCAATTTACCATATTTTGGCTCAGTCCAACCGCTGTTTTCTCAATTTTCGCTCGGAGACGTGTAAAACGACGTGGATTTGAAGAACTATTTGATTTCTAACCGACATGAAACAAATAAATCCATATTGGAATGATAGTCTTCTTAGGAATAAGCGGAAAACATTTTATAAGTTACATATTAAATAGTTGAGTAAAACCGTATTTCCATCCAACAACTTTTGAGTAAAAACACACGAAGAATCGCCAGTATTTTTGGTCATTTAGCTCATTATTTCAAAAATATGAAGCCATAATAAGAAACTCTAGTTTAAGCGCTATTCGTACAAGCAAAAATATATTTATGTGTAGAAGTAAATTTAAGCATATAAAATATTTGAAATCACACTAAATTTCGTAATAAAACACCGTGCACGGCGCTCGATTCGGCACGACGCAAGTCGGGCCTAGCTGAGTTTCTTGCTGGACTCTTCTCAGCTAGGCTAGGTTTTAGCGAACCAGCGATAAAACTCCCAGTAGTTCGATACCACTCACACCCCAGATTCGGTTGATACCGTTCAACCAATCTCACTGGAGCGCAAACTCTTAGAGTATTCCAGTGTACAAACTTCCCCGCGTGGTCGTGCCGGAGGCTTCCCCTGGATTTTCCCCAGGCCACCCTCCAACCACGCAGTTCGACCGCTATATTGGGTCCGTCCTATTATAGCAACAGTCAGGGTCAAAAAAAAAAAAAAAAAAAAAAAATCGATTCGGCAGTACCGGCTTAGCCGTTGTCCGGGTCGGACCTGTACGTCGTGTAATTGTGGCTATTCACGAAGGCTACCCCTCGACTAAAATATTATTTCGATCTCCGGCTAGACATAGTTGTTACCAACGTCGGGGTCAAACTATACTAGTGAGACATTCGTGAGGCTAATCGAGACAACTTACGAATTGTATAGCTCCCATGTCAATTATTTTACGAGTGATCGTGATACTTGCTGAATTTTTATAAACTTTTATTTAGTTCACCTATCCGTTGTCTGTAATTAAATCTTGCAAGTTAAATTTGATCCACTTCCCGGTTTCCGATTGAGCTGAAATTTTGCATTCGTGTATAAATTGGATGCCAATGTAATATTATTATGACATAAAGCTGATCTGATGATGAAGCTGGAAGGTGGTCATAGGAACTCCGTAATTAAACGACGCAACCCTATCAAGTTTGGGCTCGTTTAATTCGTCTTGATGAGTACTTTGGTATTATATGGTAACCAGGGTCTGATGATGGACCTGGAAGGTAGCCATAGGAACTCCGTAATTAAACGACGCAACCCTATCGAGTTCGGGCTCGATTAATTCGTATTGACGAGTACTTTGGTAACCAGGGTCTGACGATGGAGCTGGAAGGTGGTCATAGGAAGTCCGTAATTAAACGACGCAACCCCATCGAATTTGGGCTCGTTTAATTCGTCTTGACGAGTACTTTGGTACTATATGGTAACCAGGGTCTGATGATGGAGCTGGAAGGTAGCCATAGGAACTCCGTCATTAAACGACGCAACCTCATCGTGTTTGGGCTCGATTAATTCGTCTTGACGAGTACTTTGGTAACCAGGGTCTGATGATGGACCTGGAAGGTAGCCATAGGAACTCCGTAATTAAACGACGCAACCCCATGCCCCATCGAGTTTAGGCTTGATTAATTCGTCTTGACGGGTACTTTGGTAACCAGGGTCTGACGATGGAGCTGGAAGGTGGTCATGGGAACTCCGTAATTAAACGACGCAACCCCATCAAGTTTGGGGTCGTGTAATTCGACTTGACGAGTACTTTGGTTCTATATGGTAACCAGGGTCTGATAATTGAGCTGGAAGGTAGCCATGGAACTCCGTAATTAAAAGACGCAGCCCCATCGACTTTGGGCTCGTTTGAAATATCTATATGATATGGCGTGAATATGCAACTCCAACAAATATAGGAAAAATTAAAAAATCTAAAAAGTAAAAATTTAATTAAAGGAGAAAAACTTGTTATAAAACAAGCTTTTATTATTTGTTAATTAGTTATTGTTATTAGTTACATCAGTCCACTTTGTGGGGGGTCCAAGGTCCAACGGCCATCACTTTTTCATTTGTAACATTCACAAGTACTTACAAACCACCGACATAATATGCAGGGTTGACAAAAATAACAATACGAATAGTGCAAGTATTAATATCGGTCGCGCATTCGCTCCAACGGTGCGCTATACAGCTACAGTAAGCTTGTGTGCCTGCTAGTAGTATTTACACACACACACTACGCACTACGCGTCTAAAAATACCGAATCCTATGCGAGCGCTTTTTTCAATAGCACTCTTAAAGGCTACAGCTAAAATCGGCTTTTTTCACAAAAAAAATTAAGCTATTTCTGCTTCTTCTTCTGCAGCTTTGATAGTAATTTTTAGTACAACAACTTTTACAAAACACACGAAGAATCGCCAGTATATTTGACCATTTAGCACATTATTTCACAAATATAAAACTTTAATAAGAAACTCCAGTTCAAGCGCTATTCGTACATACAAAAATATATGTATGTGTAGACGTAAATATTGGCATAAAAAATATTTCAATTCACCCTACAACTCGTAATAAAACACCGTGCACGGCGCTCGACTCGCCAGTCGCCGCCAAGCGGTTGAAGGGAACGGACGTCGCTCGTCGATTTACAGGGCTGTTATTTGCTACGCGCTAAAGCGGCTCACCCCGCCGTTCACCCGTCACGAAACTAGACCTCTACCTACGCTTGGTTACTTCGCATCGCGGTGTCAAGATATATTTGTGGGTGAGCGTTGAGGTGAGCAAAATCAAGTTACAGAATAGGGGGGCTGGTCACGTGGCAACGGGCGCTTAGGCTAGCGGGAATTATAGCGCGACGAGGTAGTCATTCGGTAAGTAATGCTTTTTGTCACTTTTGACTTTTAATATTAATTGCATTATGCATTTGTAGTATACTAATGGAAATATTTTCATCAAATGGTCTTCCTTTTATTTCTGACACTATGTTATTTAGCAAAAAATAATCCGTCTGATGAACCCTTTCGATCGGTATGATAAAGCTACAGGATGATTTTTTTTCTCGTGTAGCGGGTTCGATTCCCGGTTCAAACGTATAATTATTCAAAAATCTATGAACGCAGTTAAAATTGTTCTTTCAGTAAAATGTTCTATCTACAATATTTAAGGTACTTTCTCTCCATGTGGCATGGGCGTGGGACGCCCTGTATACATTAAGCTATAATTCGAAAAGTACGTCATAGAATTTTCATTATCATCAGCCTTTATATACTTCCCACTGCTGGGCACAGACGTCCTCCCCTGAATGCTTTATGGGTATCAGCTTTTTTTTTCAAGGCTAAAGTTAAAATCTGCAGCCAAGGGAGGGGTATCGTCGCTTTCCTCACAAAAAAATTAACGCTATTTCTGCTTCTTCTTTTGCACCTTTGATAGTAATTTCTGCAGTGTCATTCCACCACTTGTATAGAGAACCCACGCTTTTAAAGACCATATCGTTTTGCACCTTGTAAGTCATTTATGACCTAATAGTGATAATATTTGCTGAAGTTGTTTCCTCTTTCATTTTAGTTGTGGACGTACGGTGCAACATGTTTTATCTCCATATCTTTTAATCGCCCATCTTTTCCTTGCTCAGATTTTTATCATTCATGTCGCCAAAGTAGTAAACTATAAAACAATATTTATAAATTGATTGGTTTTATTATTTTAGATTCAAGTATGGCACCTACGAAGAAAAACCGTTTATTTGGTAAAGTGAAGAGAAAAAAAATATTTTGTGTGCCTAAAAGATTAAAACCAGACTATGATGAAATCGTCACAATGCTGGAATCTGGCAAGGTTAACGAATTATTCTTATTTATCTGGTGATGAAGTTTATTATACTTTAGGCAAATGAAAATGATTATTTTTCAGGGATGTGCAACATAATGAAAATGTTGAACCGGATAAAGACCAAGACACACCCAGTAAACATGCCATATCGACTTCAAAATCTGACCAGGTAAATATTTTTTAACAATGTGTAGTGAGACGTATAAATAGATCAGCAAGTTACTCGTATCTGTATTGATTTATTGTATTTTTCAGTGCACCGAGACTCATACTGTGACTTTCGAACAAAGACAAGAACAAGATGAACCAATGCCATCCTATGACATGGAAATCAATAATCATGAAATGCTTATCTCCGTGGATCAGGTAGGTTGAAACATGTAATTTTACACTTATTAATTTGTATAATATAACTAATTTGTTTGGTTGACTTAATATTACATATTACTGTCATGTTTGTGTAGGATGGACGAACGGAAGACGTTAGCATTACTATAGCAGGAAGGAGGATAGTGGATATGCAATATATCATCAATCAATTTATTGAAATATCACAACACAGTTCACGATTTGATTGTCAGTTAAAATATTTAAAGATTGTTAAGGAATTACGTTGTGGATTATTATCAAGTTTTACGTTGCATTGCTCCATGTGCGGGAGTAAATTTCAGTTGAATACAAGTGAAAAAGAGAGCATTATTGATGTCAATCATGCTGCTGTTGCTTGGTGTGATCAGCATTGGTTGTGGGTTTACCAATTTTAATGAACTGGCTTCTGCGATAGATTTGCCAGCATTGGGTACTCACCAATACAAAAAATGCCACGATGATTTGCATGAGTGGTGGAAAGACACTGCTGAAACCACTATGAAGGATGCAGCCGAAGAAGAAGCAGAAATGGCAACAGAAAAAACTTTGACAGGAAAGCCGATGATACCTGTGACGGCTGATGCCTGCTGGAGTAAACGATCGTATCGAACCAACTATTCTTCACTTTCGGGAGTAGGGGCAATCATCGGAGTGAATTCTGGTAAAGTTTTACACCTAGGTGTCAAGAATAAATACTGTGTGATTTGTGTCCGAGCTAAGAGTAAAGGACAAGAAGCACCAAAACATCAGTGCTCTATAAATCATAAAGGTGAATTTATTATTGTATTTACTTCTGTTATGATTTGCCAATTAAATGTTATTCATTTATTATGATCCTTATATTATGTAGGTTCGTCAACGAGCATGGAACAAGCGGCAATTGTAGAAGGGTTCAAAAAATCAGAAAATGAGCGAAATTTGGTGTACTCAAAGCTAATAGCAGGTGGTGACGCCAGTACTTATAAAAATATCTTGGATGCCAGGCCGTACAATACAGTTACGGTACAAAAAATTGAGTGTTCTAATCACCTGCTACGAAATTATAACGGAAAAAATATGTCCTTAAAAAAAGATACTTCCATTCCACGTGACCAGCGCAATTTACTAACTACAGAGCGACTAAATCGTTTACGAATTGCAATAAAAGCAGCAGTAAGATTTCGAAACGCTGAAAACTCACATACGACTGATAAGATAAATAAATTGCAAAAAGACATTCTGAACAGCCCGCACCATATTTTTGGTGACCATGAAAACTGCGAAGACTATTATTGCAAGGATGAAAAAAAGCTGGAACCTAACTACGCGCCACACATACCAGCACTATTACAAAAACTTTCAGCTAATGTGAGTGCTTTGGCTTTACATGCTAAAAGTTTACTGTACAATGTGAACAACAACAGAGCCGAGCAGTTCAACTCAATGGTGGCCAAATACGTTGGTGGTAAGCGTATTAACTACGCATTAAAAAATTCGTACGCACTGAGGTGCTACGCTGCAGTTGTAGCATTTAATACGGGTGCTCCTATAACCGCGTTATTTAAAAAAGTCACAGCAAAAAGGCCTTCACTGGCTATTAAACGTTTTGAAACTGCAAAAAGAAAACGAAACTCGGTAAAAAAAGAATGGAGACCTAAACGACGAATAGATTTCGCTAGTGAGTATGCTGACTACGGAGAAATTTGCCAAAAACCGGATTTGACACCTGACGAATATAAAATTGCAAAGGTTGTCTTGGAGAACATTTTCTTCGTAATTCGGTAGTTAGTTCACCAAGTGTCTACAATACGGGCCACTTTTCATTGCTATTTTGCGTTTGAGAAGTAGCCCTATTGCAGTCACCAGGCGGTTGTAGTTTGTTAATCTTTGCACTGATGCACGGTGCGGATGACGGCTGTTATTTCGGTAAAATTTAAAGGCATTCAAGGTTATAAATTGTATTGAAATAACATATAAGATGTCCACATCATGCTTCAGTGCAAAGATAGTAGGTAGAAAGATGGTAGGTAGTAGGTGGGTTTGATAATAGGTATTAGTAGTAGTGTTTGTTTATTGCATCCAGCTAAGAAAACGGAAACGCATACCTTTTTAGAATTGCAGTTACTAGTAGGTCAAAAAGGTTTAGGTAGGGTTTCCGTTTCCTTTATATGAAATTAAGAACATTCGACCGGACTGTTTAATCAACTCTTATATATTTTACAGGAGGAATACATGGCTCACATGAGTCACCAATTGGCTGACAAAGATATAATAGAAAAGGAGACACAACTACAAGCGGATTGTGCATTATGGCATGAGTTGAGGCGAAACCTCATTACAGCGTCAAATTTTGGCAAAGTTTGCAAAAGAGGAAACATCAGTTCAGCTCCACTCGTAAAATCAATGCTATACTCTTATGCAATAGACCATGTGCCTTCTGTAGCACATGGCAAAACGAACGAACCGGTTGCCCTTTCACAACTTTCCAAACAAGAAAATATAACTCTAAAAAAGTGCGGCTTATACATAGACGAAGAATTCGTCTTTTTGGGCGCTTCGCCAGACAGTGTTTATGAAAGTGGCATTGTTGAAATGAAATGCCCGAAGACCGTCCGTGCAAAAAAAGTAAATTTTTGGAAAGTTGTGAAAGGTGAAATAGTTCTGAACACGACACATAACTGGTACTATCAGGCCCAAGGTCAAAGGCCAAGGTACACATAGCAAAAAAAGATTTTTGCCTGTTTGGTGTTTGGACAGGAACGGAGTTTCCTATAAAAACTGTTCTCATCAAACGGGACGACAATTTTTGGGAAACAAAAATGAAACATAGATTAGTAAACTTTTATCACAAGTGCTTTTTGCCCGAGATTGTTGACCCGCGTAAATGCAGGTCCATGGAATTACGAACGAATAGCTATTAACCTTACTCAAGTAAAAATAAACCGTGTAAACATTTCTTAATTACCTAGTATTTTATTTGAACACCTACACTAAAACCAAGAAACGAATAAGTCAGGTAAAAACTATTCACCTAGAATTTTATAACCTGGAAACTGAAAAGAAAACTCTAACATTACTGTAATACAGTCTACAACTCACAGAGCCACTAGTAAATAATATAAATAACCTAAGTTTTAAGATGAATACAGATAAATAATAATAAATATTGGGGACAATCTTACACAAATCGACCTAATCCCAAACTGAGTACCTAAAGCTTTTACTATGGGTACTAAACGACTATATACATACTTATATAGATAAATAAATACTCAAATACATAAAAAACCAATATCCATGACTCAGGGAGAAATAAATGCGCATACCGAGACTCGAACCCAGAACCTCCAGCTTCGTCGGCAGGGTCACTACCAACTAGGCTAAAGCGGTCGTCAAACAAGTACTTAAATAAATTCTGTATTGGTACTAATTACATACATACATTTATAATGAACGATACTGTTCTAAGTTACCTGATATTTTATTTAAATACATATACATAAAAATATTAAGAAACGAAAAGTCAGATAAAACGGTTGAAGTATCAAAACTTTTCTACGCCGACCTAGCAGCCTCGCTCGACCCCCACCACGACACCTGCGCTGGCGCGCTCGGGAGACGGGTAATATACCTACAATCGAACTTTTGCCGGGCCGACACGGACTCTTAATGAACCTTTGATAAATCTGCGTCAATCATTCGAAACAGAACAATAGACGGGATTATGTGAATTGAATAGTTAGTCACGCACTAGATTTGACATGTTAATTTATTAGCACTGCAAAAGTTGTACATAGGTTTAGCTTGGGGCTTTAATTGCGAGCATCTATCCCCCACACTGATGGACATACCTTATTAAAATATATTGTAAAATAAGCAATAATCCATGCATGCTTAATCCAAAATAGTAAATACAACGGCGTACAGTCACTACACTCAAATGCAAAAAATTGTATCGATTTAATCCTCTCGCTAATATGTGCCGACATAAGCGCCATATATACGAGTCTTTTGTAGGCACCGATATTTTTTCACTTGACTGTTCATTAAAAACCTCCTTTGTTGTCAAGGTAGTTTTCGCTGTCTGCAAATCCAGATACACATATGTGACATATGCAGACTTTGTTTATCAAGCGCGCCGTCGAAGCGCGTTTCTGTCAAATCACAAGTAAATTGACACAAACGCGCGCCGACAGCGCGCTTAATAAACGCAGTCAGCATAAGCCCTAATTATAATCTAGTATACTTACTACTGTAGTAGTAGTGAAAGTAAACGCGTGAGGAATGCGCGTGACCTACGCAACGCGACGCTATGTGGGCAGTCACCTATCGTGCTTTACCTGGCCGCGGTAAACTACTGCGCGTTCGCTGGTCAAAGAGGCTGCAGTTGCGGCAATCTATACACATTTGAAGTTACTGAATAGGATTGGGTAATACAACTCATAATGCAGGTTACGCTTGAACCATTCAATGTTTAGACTGCAAATATTTTAGTAATGGGATTTGTACACATTGACTCGTGTTTTCAAGATTAAAGATTTATTTTAGATTTATTTATTTATTAACTGTACATATTTTAAGAAATCCTTCCATGATTAGTAGCTACTCCATCAAAATTATGTAAAGAACCTGGACGTAAATATACCATGTACCTAATAATAAATTTTCCTTATTTTTTCTTCAAAAGCCCACAAGACAAAAGTTCTGAAACTTCTGAGCCTTGCGCTGGACTTTTCGCCACGACTCCACAAGTTCTTCGTTACGTATGCTGCTGACTGCCCCAAATGGAGCTGGATTGTCCACGCACACCGAAGGGACCTTGATCATATCCCGACGCAAGCCTTAGACTGGAATCCCCAAGGCAAGCGCAAACGTAGCCGTCTTAAGGGGACCAACCCCCTATTCTGTAACTTGTTTCAAGCTGACCTCAACGCTCACAAATATATCATGACACCGCGATGTTGTAACTAAGCGTAGGTGAGCCGCATTAGCGCGTAGCGAATAACAGCCCTGGCGGCGAACGATCATTGCAGAAGCGAAAGCCATAAAGTAGACCTGGAGAATAACAGCCCTGGCGGCGGACGATCATTGCAGAAGCGAAAGCCATAAAGTAGACCTGGAGAATAACAGCCCTGGCGGCGGACGATCATTGCAGAAGCGAAAGCCATAAAGAAGACCTGGAGCGAAATGAAGCGTCAAGCTCAAGGTCGATCGCGTTCCCTCTGCCCCACCCAGGGGACTTAGGAACTTAAGTCAACGTAAATAAAGTATGCTACAAACTGTACAGCAGTTATACTCGTAACAAAATGCAGTATGAAATACAATTGTTCGCACTGTTTGGCATAAAGGCAACTGATCCATTTTACGCCGAGCTCCCTTTCTGTCGCTTACAGGGGAGAGGTCGTTTAACCCGTCCACTTTATAACTTCCACTTAAACGCGTGCCGTATCGATTACAATTATAAATAGTATTTCATACGAATCCTGCTATTTTCTGACTGGCGACAAAGCGTTTGATTTGACACTCCCATATTACCAATAACTGAAGCCAGCAAATATTTTTTTGTGCCTAAAGAAGATTTATCGCTCTAATACACCGTGTTCCTTCGTGAATTATTTGTGCTAGGTTTTTTCAATTAAATTTGGAGTGACTGGCATAAACCCTTAGTTTTCTTTTAAACATACCATTACAAAAGTTGTCAACTTGATTTTTGCCAGCAAGCCTTATATAAATATACCAATATTACCCTACACTGCAACAATGTATATTTACTTATAAGAGCAAGGGCAGTCCTTTTCGGAAATTTCGTCAGTTAATTAGAATACCGAATGTGAATTAGATTTAAAACGAATCCTCAGTAAAGTTTTCAAAATCGCTTAATAAGGCTCGATTTGCAATGCTAAAAGCTATACTATATTGCTGAAGTTATGACGCATACAAATTGACCCGACACGATCGATGGTAAGTTTGTAACCCCGTAACCAATTAATGGGTACCGAACAAGCCAATGTAAGTACTATTGAATGGCTGTTCTGATCACTAGATCCGAATAGGGTTGGAATGGACTGTAATTTATGCAATGTTAGGAATAAATGTACTAAGTAAATCCGTGTAAATCGTTCCAAATTGTCTGTAAAATGTCGTACAAAGGCACTTAACGTACTACCTACTTGAAACCATAATTATATTCCGAAAATATAACCTTAAATTGCCATTAAAATTAAAAATGAACCGACACACTGGCAAACTTACACTCTTCCATATAATGGACGTAGCTAGTTTTTAGCAATTTGTTTGGAATCTAATTATGGTTTCAAGTAGAGAGGTAACAAACAAGTCCGTAGGCAACAGTACCTAATTAGGCTTTTCTGTATCATAAGGCGCTAAATAGTCTTTGCCACTATTCTTAACCTTTGTAGTCCTCCGGATCGCTAAACTTAAGTGGCAGTGGGCGGGGCACATAGCATGTAGAACCGATGGCCGTTGGGGCGGAAAGGTTCTCGGGTGGCGACCACGTACCGGAAGGCGCGGCGTGGGTAGACCCTGTAAGGTGGACTGATGATCTGGTAAAGGTTGCTGGAGTCCGCTGGATGCGGGTGGCGCAGGACCGGTCACTATGGCACTCTTTGGGGGAGGCCAATGTCCAGCAGTGGACGTCTTTCGGCTGATATGATGATGATGATGACTATTCTTAACTATTCTTCTATCTATGATGTAATCTTGCTATGTGCATATAAAATAGCTTCCACTAGTCATATGAACATGTAAGTACACACTGAACTGTAGGAAGTAGCTGGAGGCATTGGTACAGGCCGTCACTCAAGCCCTGCAGGAACATAACTCCAACCCAGCACAGGGTACGGTATACATGCCGCGCCGCGTGCACTTTACGTTAACGTGTCCTTTGTACCAATTGTAACAGCTTTGATATATTATACACAGTAAACCTGTATGGTAGTCAGAATTACTGACGGTATAGATCTCATAGTGACGTTAGGGTCTTAGGGTATAGAGAATAACGTTGGTGTTCGTACTGAATTTACTGGAGTATTAGCTTCCCGCACCGTGCTTTGCACAGAACGTAGTATACGTGAATTGTATATTAAAGCCATATTTTAGAATACACATACACATCAGGGATATCATGTTGTAACCAGGGTCAAAATATATACAGATATCTTGATTTAAATATTGTTATAAAGAAAATAAAGCAATAGCACAAATATTAATTGAGATTCTCGAATTGTACAAATTTTATTTAGCATATGTACTTGTTGATAAAAACTCTTAAAAGGACTCGTGTACAAGAATGTTCTTTAATAAAAACGTTATCAAGCCATTTTATTACTGGCAACTTAGGCAAGTAGCGAACACAAAACATAATTAAAAATATTTCCTCTTCAAAAATATCGTGAGCGTTACGTGGCGAGGTCTTCTCAAACGGCTACGTCAGAATTATTTTCCTGGAAGTGGAAGGGAATGAGTTATATGACGGTGTGTATACCTAACCCGGGAAGCCTTTGAGCTGCGCGCCCGACAACGGTGCTTTCCTTTTACCGGGCTATATTGCCTATATAAATTCACAAGAAATACAGACGCCGTGTTTTATGATGTCAAGAATAATTATTACGTGTCTCAGTTGAAGTAACAGGCTCAAGTGGTTTTTAAAAATTTTGTATTTCCGGAAATCTAAAAATATTATAATGGTTAGCTTCGAACGTCATAATTGTCTGACAGCCAATGGACAGGATATTTTCGTTCCTGGCAACATTTAAACAAAGCGCCAACGATAACTGAAGCTTATGACGCAAGCATCTTGCGTCGCTTACGGATTACGGACATTTCACTCAGAACACATTTAATTCCTTGTCGCCTGTTGACAGCCGTGACAACAGCTGTTACTTAAAAAAACCGCAATTCATGAATATATATGTATCACACATTAATACAGTTTGTATGGCAGGGCAGGTGAACGAACAGGGAATGCTTACAGGGCGATTTATTTGCGCTTGAGTCAGGGTTGCTGGCCGCCGCGCCGCGCCCTACTGGATTTACTTTGCCAATATCAACGATCCATATAATAAAATGACCCCTCCTTACTCTATTCCTCTAAGGCAATAAGGTCGTTTCTGCAATGAGGCCGGGATCTTGATTAATTGGACGGTTTGTGACACAGGAGGTTAACGGTCTATTGGTAGTAGGCACTTGAGTTCGTTATAAAGACATCACTTCATCAGATGTAAACCTCTATTGTTGGGCATTTCTTACGTATTATTTACCATATGAAAATAATAATAAGATACTGTAAGAGATGTAAAAGGATGTAGTAAGTTCAAACATCAACCGAGTGAAAACCGGGTACAATTATTCAAATCAAAAACACGCTTGAGCAAAACCCATATTCTCGTTGTGTCGGGTTACACATGTTTTATTCATCGCTTACGTTGCTCCGTTTACATTTACCGTTATTATGAGCCCTACAAAAAGTTGAATCATGCATTATCTGCAACCGTTACGCAACTGCGCTGACCTTTGTTGTAGATTAAACAATAATCACCCTTTGTTCGTGGCCATTGCCCACGCGCTAAGCATCGGACACCGAGTGATACAATTGTTAATCATTATCATTCGTTCGTTACGTAGCTGATTTTCACAGCAATTCAATGAGATAGCTTACACAGCTGTCATTCGGAGGTAAAATTGTCTTACGCCTATATGACGCACCTATTTCGTGGTATTATAGATTCGATCGCATTAAAATGATAATCTTTATGATCATGTTAGGTATTTGGGTCATAGACATAACTATTTATTTCATGTTTATTAATATGACATTGGTTCCTAGTAGGGCTGATCAGTTAACGGTGTATGTGTGGCTCTTGCCTCTTCAACGTATTAACACACTATCAGGAACAGTTAAGAGAAGGAAAGAGTTGGTATAATTGAAGTCGAAATCATTAGTGCCGTAACACGTTAACCCCATTTCCCCTCCACGTGTAGCTGCATGTCACATAGCTAAATATTCCGATATGACACCTCGTTATCTCACATAATTGGATTGTCACAGCACCGACCTACATACCCACCATGATCCAATATCGAGTAAAGCCTATCCATCCCCACACGCAGCGATAATTTTGCAAACCTTTCACAAGCCCAATTAAAAGGAGGCAGTTATGGCAGAGTTTACTTTATGCTCGTATATGTTCCCGGTACACGTATCTCTCAATCTCGTAAAACCGGAGGAGTGCCTGAGGCCAACAGTGCAACGAGAACCGGTATAAAGCCCTCGAGCCTCCCTCTCACCGGCTAACCCGAAAGAAACAACATCCACACGGATTTTACGATGACATAAGACGTTTTTACTACACTGGATAGCGCTGCCGCTGCTCGATAGGTACTTAGGACCGGTGTTACTAGACTCCCAGACTTTGCTGCTTTAACTAGATTTAGTGAAACGATATGGCTACACGAATAAAATACCTAAGCGAACGACCGGACATCTTTTACGCAAGCAAAAAGTTAATGATGGCAGTAAAATTGTCGTAAAATTATGGTAATACATGCAACTTATGGGTTTAGTGTGATTAGATTTAATATAATAGTAGTAGAAATAGCATATAAATTAGGTACCTACCTACTTAAATGCTAAATCATATGTTTGCAGCTACATCGAATGAATGTATCCAAAGAGACAGAAGTACATGAGATGCGGAAAGCGACATGAGTTATGAGACACATAATCATTTAGACCTGACATTTACAATTCAAATGCTTCTTATATCAGCTGTTGCCGCGATTACCATTTCAATAGCCGGATCCGTCAAGTTATACGAGCCTTGACCCGGGCTATTGTTACTTAAATTTTTATCATAACCTATACCTACAGGTTTTAATCAGTTCCGATAACATTAAACATTCTAATTGGCCATTCAATTCAATACTATTGCCTGATGCCCATGATCATTAATGTATACCTTATTTAATTAATATCGGTCGGTAATTGGGAATTGACGACGCGCGTGTCTGACACGTTTTTAGAGAGAGATAAAATAGATGATAAATGAATGGGAATGTAACCATACCGATACACTATAAACAATTTGCTTCGCAGTTCCAGCTATAAAGTGTATGTAGTAAAACGCCGAGCTGGCATCGGGCCAATCTTTCTTTTATTAACGTCCTATGCAGTAGCTATAACTAAAAGGAATTGGTAATTAATCTGCGCGAACAGAACGACAAAACTGGGTCGTGCAATACGATAAAGAGATCAATTGCGTATGCTTTCAAGAAGAACAACTTTACTTCTAAAAAATCTTGCTAAAAAAACTGTACGGCATGGGAATCCGCGGAGTCGCGCATAAGTGGTTTAAATCATATCTAGAAAACCGCAGACAATATGTACAACTCGATCATGTTGATAACAGTACAGGAGAAACGCATATAATCACTTCGCAAATGCGGCATACCTCATGCTCCATACCTCAGGGGAGTGTGATCGGATGTCTGTTGTTTTTAGCATACATCAATGACTTACCTAAAATTATTAACACTAAGTGCGTTATGTTTGCAGACGACGTTTCAATATTATTGAGTTGTGCTGATAGTGCGGAATGCAATACGCGCCTGCTAGAAACCATTAACATGGTCACCATCTGGCTACATGAACACAATTTAGACATTAACCTAACAAAAACAAAAGTAATTCAGTTTAAACCTACTCAGAAGAGACCGTTGCACTTGCACTTAGATATCAACGATAGTCCAATCGAAGAAGTCAGTGAGTTTAATTTACTAGGCATAAAATTGGACTCCGGTATAAACTGGAAATCGCACATCCAAAATATTAAATCAAAACTTGCAAAGTTTGTATATGCACTTAGTGTCTTAAAAGTAAATACCAATTTGGAATCTGCTTTGACGGCTTATTATGCATACGCGCACGCCTGGCTAAGTTACGGCGTAATCCTGTGGGGTGAGAGCACCGATGCTCACCAACTATTTGTTATGCAGAAAAAGTGTGTTCGAATTATGACCAATACGCGTATCCCAAATAGTTGACGACAGCATTTTAAAGACCTTAAAATATTAACATTACCCTCTATGTATATTATGGAGGCCGCAGTATTTGTCAGGAGCCACCCATATTTATTTAACGGAACGGAAATATTCAAACCTGAGTGTAGACGAAAAAAACAAATTGTCTTACCGCCTAGCAAGCTTGCCATAGTTAAAAATGGTCCCTTCTATCGATGTGTCCGAATAATGAATAAAATCCCCGAAACTGTCAAACAACTAAGCGACATTAAGTTATTTAAAAATAAATTAAGGAAGATACTTATCGAGACATGTTATTATACCGTAGACGAATTTTTTGAGGACCAATCTTTAGCTAACATGACATAATATATTGAATTATAATGAATTTATTATTAATGAATTGACATCAAGTAACTCTATGTTGACATGTACAAATCACCTTTTCATTTTTCAATTGCTCTTGTGATTAACTTTAGTTAAACGGTTAAACCTAGTGCTGCATGAGTGTTCATTGTAATTTTTATTTAGTTATTAAGTAGTATAAGATGTCCGATATTGTATGCCCTAGCAGGGTATCATGTACCTACCAAGACTAAAATGTGACCTTTATGTGCTGATGGACATGATAACAATGGATTAAATGAATATGAATATGAATACTTTGTCTTTGCACGGGATTGTTTCAAAGACGGTCGAACTAACAGTTTCAATTTTCTTTATCAGCTCTCCGTTCGCTGAACGGGTGTTTTTCTTAAAGTTATTAGTTTCCAACTGTATAAATCCATTAGACTGGCTCATGCCAGGAAAGTGGAAACTAGGTTCATTATTCATTAACTTCTAAAGCCTTGCGTCGAAGGAATAAGGATGATCAAACCAAGTAGAGTTTGCTTTGAGCCTTAGACGCTTGCATTTCATAACAGCAATTTCAGAGTAAACAATGTTTGCTAAAATATCGTCCGCGGTTAATGAGGTAAGCTCGGATAGGGTTTATAATATTTTGTGTAAGACCTTGGAAGGATTCAAAGTTGCGCCTGAATTAAATTATGAACGGCCATATATTTTAACCTTCTCATAAAATCCGTTGTAATAACCAATATAACTGGATTAAACTTCTGATTGATCGAAGCCTCAAGAATTTATACAGAACTGCAGATGGAAAAGGAGATCTTGAGGGGTAATCAGTAATCACGTATGGTTTCGTACGCGCGTTAGAACAGTTTAAGGGTAAGGACCAATTTCTTGGCCAGCTTAACGCACTCAATTAAATTTTCTATTAAAGTTCTTCTAAAGCCTTGCGTCGAAGGAATAAGGATGATCAAACCAAGTAGAGTTTGCTTTGAGCCTTAGACGCTTGCATTTTATAACAGCAATTTCAGAGTAAATAATGTTTGCTAAAATATCGTCCGCGATTAATGAGGTAAGCTCGGATAGGGTTTATAATATTTGGTGTAAGACCTTGGAAGGATTCAAAGTTGCGCCTGAATTAAATTATGAACGGCCATATATTTTAACCTTCTCATAAAATCCGTTGTAATAACCAAAATAACTGGATTAAACTTCT
This sequence comes from Epinotia demarniana, assembly GCA_945867215.1. Lineage (NCBI taxonomy): Eukaryota > Metazoa > Arthropoda > Insecta > Lepidoptera > Tortricidae > Epinotia > Epinotia demarniana. The sequence continues at coordinate 17,703,388 of OX244272.1, read as the reverse complement.
GATTGATTGAAGCCTCAAGAATTTATACAGAACTGCAGATGGAAAAGGACATCTTGAGGGGTAATCAGTAATCACGTATGGTTTCGTACGCGCGTTAGAACAGTTTAAGGGTAAGGACCAATTTCTTGGCCAGCTTAACGCACTCAATTAAATTTTCTATTAAAGTTTTCAGATGTGACACGAAAATTAACCATCAATTCTCCCGCAACCGACGAGCCTGTATGAGGAGATGTATGGATGTGATCGAAGCGAAAGAAGTATGTAAGGACCGTAGTATTTGGCGTTCCTTAGTCTCTGCCTACCCCAATGGGATACGGGCGTGAGTATATGTATGTATGTATGTAATTCTATGGTTAATTTTTGTGTCACAACGGAACTCTCTTCACTTCTTCAGTTTCAGTTTTCTATGTAACTAGTGGCCAAGAATGTGGTCCTTAATCTTAACTATCATTTTTCCATATAAAATGTGACATTTAGATCTACCTAAACGTGCGTACTGGGACCCCATGGACCGAGAGTCTCGACGCCAAAAGGTACAAAGTTGTCGGTCCATGGGGTCCCAGTGCGCAAAAGCTATTTGCGGAAATCGCGAAACGTCTGGTTGACGTAACTGGTGACCGAAGAGCTGATGGCGGCTTTCTCGCGCAACGCATCAGCATTGCAATTCAGCGAGGAATGCCGCCAGCATCTTCGGTACAATGCCTTGAGGGCCTTTTTTAGATTTAACTTAGCTTTAATTTAATTTAGTTAATGTTATAGTTATCATCTTGTATATACCTACTTTAGAAAATAAATATTAATTCAACGTGCGTACAATGCGTTACGTGACCGACCTGCAGATTAATTTTAAGCAATTAAGACATGAAATGAAATGAAATATTTTATTAATAACATAGTTACAGGTCATAGGTTATAATATTAATCATAATTATCGTTTTATTATGTAGGTACGTAAGTACCTACTATGTATTTTAGGATTATCTAATTAAGTACATTAGAATAGGTAGACTCAAAAATTCACCGTGAGTATAAAATAATTCCTTCATAAGCCACGTATTAAGTATTTTTTAAACGCTGGGGTTGTTATAGCTGCATTTCTTATTATGTCGGGCAATCGGTTATAAATTGACATCATTAGGTTTAGGCAATATAAGGTAATCACTTCCATATTCACTGCAAATAAACCACCTATTATTAATTACTCTGCCGTTATAATTCTATTAGTCAGGGCACTTTTTGTTAGTTATTGTAATGTATAGGAGTAAAAACTTTAGGCTGATACTACCATATAAGTAAATATTTTTTTTTTCAACATGATAGTCATATAACTTAACCAAAATGTACAAAATATGCAGGCAATACATATTGTAGTGTCAGATAATATTTTATGGAAAAATATAGTTGCTACTCGACGCCCTCGCCGGCACTAAAATAGATAATATCGCACTCTGATTTATTCTATCTTATCTATCATTTATTATATAAACTAACGTAAATTTAGCTTAAGCAAATATTGTATTGAGCATGTTATGAAGTTATGATTCATAAACTCGGAATTTATTATTATTGTACCTGCACTGTCCTCTTTCTAGTGCCTACATCAAATCTTGGGATTGGTGCCAAAGTGTAACCCCGCGGGCTCCGTCAGGATGTAACCGCAAAACCGCTTGGAGGATGATGGTGTACTTTGCACTGTCTTCACCTAAACTTGATACGTAGATATATTACCACTGTATCACATCTCTATCTATACCTGAGTATAATTATTAGCATTCAAACGTAAATTGGTATATCGTTAATGATATTAAATATAGAGTATTTATTAACATTACACTAAAATTAAAGCATCATCGAGTTACATGGAGGAATATAGCCGACTGACATTATAGCGAAATTACGTCGATCGGAACGTATTAAATCAAAACAACGTATTTGCATAATAGCGTATCTCGGCCGCGAATGCAGCCACGCATTACCGTAAATCAGAACGCAATCACGATAGACGGAGACAGCAAGTCATGTTGTTTTTGAAATGAACGAAGTAAGAGTAATTTTATTCGTTGCTCACAGATCTATTTTCTAGGAGGTTATACATTTGCATTTGTATCAAAGGTCTGGTTATGTTGTTGTGCAACTTGAAAAAGATGCCGCGAAACAAAATATTGGGATGATTCTTTCAAAGAGGAGTTGAAGACCTATTATCAAACGTACCTTCGTTTACTGATTGTAAGATTTTGCTTTTAAAACGAATTATACTCCTACTAGATAAAACATTTATTCATAGGTAACCTACTCATAAATATTAAACTGTCGTCCTCTCTTCTATCAAACGATCGACGCAACAAATAAAACCCTAGCACGTAAAGTAAATCCAAAGCGCCGTATACTCCGTATAGGGGCTAGTCCGATGTTGTCAGGTGGGATTTACTCACGTTTCGGTGCGTGGGAGTGTGTGGGCCGCAGACGGGCCTCGCTACGTTTGGTGCAGTATAAATAAATACTCCGGCCCTCCCAGACGAATACCCTTTGAACTAGTATCAACAGTTTACCCGAATTACAAAAGTTATGATTGGACCCGGTCAAATTACGAGTACGAAAGGACAACTGTAATGTAATTAAATTTTTAGCGTCTGTTTAAATTTTAACTTTACCGGGACTGACTGAGGTTGTTAGTAACTTTATAATTGAGTGAAATATGAGTTTGCGAAAGTTGCATGATTAATGTGAGCACCTGCAACTGTTCAAACATAATTGCCTGCATTTAGAATGCGCGCTGGCCTTCGTAACTGCAACAGAGAGTACGTTCATTGTTGTGCTGCCTGCAGTTCACGTTTTCTATAAGCAAATGCGTGCTTTAAAAATGTTACAATGGCCACGATAAAAAGTATCCCATTTCATGTTTCGCAAACGACCGCGACGTCACGAAAAGTTTAGTCGCACTATTCCTAAATGTTATTCATGAATTAGGGTAATTCATGTTATAATAGATTCGATCAACTACCATCGTAAATGGCGGTTTATAAATCCAGAAAAGTTATGATGGTCCGATACCGAACAAAGGAACTTAATGTCTATGAAATGAAACAAAGCCAATTAATGAAAAAAGCGGGTGGCTCAAAGCAACCATCAATAACAATGTTGCTTTTGTTTTGTTTAAGTACCTATTATAGTTGAAATAAGATGACTTGCAAGGAATTACCCATAATTAATGAAATCATTACTTATTAACATTAAAATGGGTCATGTTGAAGAAACTAAATGTATTTGATTAGCAATTTCAAACCTTAAATAACTCGCATCTTTTCAAATTTCCAACTACGTCGCAATGTAGCAATTAATTATCCTTACTTAAGCAGGCACGTTTGAACATAATCAAATTTTATTTGTTCAGTGAATTATTCACCAACCCCTTCATAACGAGAACCCTTAAAAAGGGAGCGAGAGGGTTTAGCTTCAGATAAAATAACATTACAGACCTCTTTCCATTATTATTTATCATCAGCTTAACAGAACGAGGACACATGGTTGCCCTTACAATTACAACACGGACAACCCACCTAGAAACGTTATTTTGATTTGGAAATAGAATACAATGGAATATTTCTATCAAGTAAGTAATCTCTCGAATTCAAGCCCGTAAGTATCTAATAACTAATAAACAACGTTTTAGAATTAACGGTGCGCTAAACTGCATCTGGGATAATCACGAAACAGCTATACATCGTTCCGCTAAGTGCAACAGAGAGAGTTGATAACGGGGTGTGGCTATCTCAAGCTACTTTATATGCTATATGCAAGTACATAGTTGCACGCAAGCGTAACATATAAACATATAGGTATGTGTTTATGCCTGTATTAGGAAGTCTTGCTCGTGCTATTATATGCTAATTAGCTTTCCGTTGTTCAGCAGTACGGATTACGCTTAAGTATTTCAATGAGACACAAAGGTGCAGTAACTGATACATTTCATAAATACGGACAAAGTAGGTAGTAAACAGGGAAGATAATAAATAAAAAATGCCAACGAAAAGTATTACTACGACGACAAAGGTTATTTGGGTAAAAGACCAATACAAGGCTGGTAAAGTTTGACACAAACAAAGTTACGACAATCATCACAAATAAGGATAAGGAAGGAGCATGCGCTATTAAAAGCAAAAAGTAAACAACTAGTACAAAGTAAACAAGTAGATACCGGTGTGACCGGCGTTTGGAGTTCTTCGTACAACGCTCACAACACCAGAAAGAAATCTGAATCACTTCGCGTCACGACGTATTCGGGAACGCTTCGGTGAAAGGTAAGGAGTCGAAGCGAGCGGACGCCGGGGCGAGTAGCGCAAACTGTCAGCCCGGGAGCGGGAGGGGGGAGCGCCCCGCGCACCCCGCGGTGCGGCGCCCCTGCCCGTCCCCCGCCAGACACGAGCTCGCATAATTACAGGAATTTCACACACCTTCCGCACAAGCAAGGTCACTTTTTGAAGTGGTGCCAATGCATTCTTTATGCGCTCGGAACAACTCAATGGTGCATGAACGCGTGAGAATGCGTTTGATCAATCTCTGTATGAACTCAATGTCAATTTGTGTTATCCTTTAGCAAATATAGTAGAGCAAAGTAGACCACATGCAAGAACGTGCCAGGATTTTTTTATTTAGGTATTCCAAACTTCCGCTAATTTTCTATAAATAATTTGGTACGCTCTTAGAATAATAATCATTTCAAGAGTGAGTACTTAACATACAAGGGGATAAGAGGATTACTCTCCCTATTCATAAGGAATATTACGAGTACGTCATACATAAAGTTGAAATGACGGGAGAGAATGTTCAAACCGTGGAAACTAATATGTAGGTACCTAATAAAATATGTTTTCAAGATAAAACCTATTCATCATACTCACAAACTATCAAAACACTACATGAAAAGGTGACCCCTCATCAAAACCAGTCAACGGATCAAAACCCGGAAATAGAAATAAAAACTTGCTCGAATCATCGCAAAAGTCCTACTGTCATCCGGGTCAAAACGAATATTAACCTTCAAACGAAACAAGAACAAAGTAGTAGGGTGGGCGGTAATAACGGGGGATGGGGTGGTCGGATACCCGGGCGCGGCGTGCCAGACGGATCCCGCACTTGTCGCGATCGATACCGTATCCGCTGTGAGGGAACTCGCATTAACTACCCGATAGAGGTGGAAAGTCGACCGATGTTGTTGCAAACTTTACCGATCAAACTTCCCGTTCCCGCTCGCCCTCTGTAAATGAATCAACAACTCTAGCGTTAACATCCACGCCTTATGCCGCTACGCTAACGAACCTTTTAATTCTATTATGTTGTACCAACTTCCTTTGCTTCAAGAAACGACATTTGTAATGTAACGTTATAATGCTCTTACCTATATTCATTAACATTCAAAGGTTGCTTTAACGGAAAAATACAGCTCCTATTTCTTCGGAACGGAGATAAAAGTAACACGCGATTAAGGGGAGAAAGGAAATTGATCTTGTGCCAATTATTTCCTTTGATGGCTTACGTAACTTCTGACAACACGACGGTTTCAAATGTACATTACCTGGAATGTACCTACTCGATGTATTACCACTTGGAAACGTTCTCATTGCTCAAAGGACTCACAATAACAATATTATATAGGTGTGACACTTGTCGGGATTGTCAATTAAGTAGACACTGCGGAATGTATAATTTCTACATTAAAGCAGCCGTACAATGCGCAATGCTCAAGATACGAGTAAGCGCTTAAGGGCGATGATAATGATAATGATGACGTAACATGTTGTCGGTGTAAATCATTATGCTGTCGCCGATTGATTCCGATCTGATGACAGGCAGAAAGGGTTTCCCACGCAATTTGTATCGTGGACATCATGATGTTGAGAAATAAACTGCTCGCTCATCAGCTTGTTTTGTCTAGTTGTTTGTCTTATAAACGACCATCTATAAAATTTAGAACATTGATGTTGACGCAATATGCAAAACATACAACTGCGTACCTATACAATTTAGGCATTTTAACTTCAAGCACAGATTTCGCTGAGAATTTAGCGGCAATAGCGGGTTCATGGACGCTTTATTTAGTCGGTCAATTGATTGAGGCGTTGCGAATGGGATATATAAAATGAGAGGTCCAGCCAATTTCCCGGGAAGAAACAAAAGTTCCGATCGACTTGAGCGGCACTCTAGCAACAGTAGCAAGTTTGCATTGCGAAATCAGAACGGATTGCAGAATCGATTAATTTTACTGTGTCAGTAATGTTAATTCACTCATTACACTTACGTATGCAGATATTGCAGACGCTAATGTACATTTGTGACAAAGGCAAAATCTGCCATTCTAATCCTACCTATGGAATTCTGATTTACCTAATTATGTTTCCAATTTACCATTCGACTTACAAGAAATACCCAGATATAATCTATTCAAAACATGTATTTCTAATCAAAAGCTACATTTGCAATTTGAGGACGGCAATTTAGCATTACAAATGATCATACAGTATTTCTAGTGATATTAAAATGACAAACTGTGCAATGTTGGATATTACTGGTACAATAAATCGCAATTTTAGTGTCCATCAGTTTGCAGAACCAACGTCACGTAGTCGTATTTCGACATAATTCCAACCTGATATTTAGTTAACGTTGAGCAGCGAAATACCTACACTACTATACTATTTAGAGGGGTCTACAAATACGTTATTTCTAGACCCCTCTAAAATGCCGTTTCTATTGGCAGGTCTTAACCTAAATATTTAAGTAGTATCTACCTGACATAATAATGAACAGAATTTGAACACGATAAAACGTCGACAGCGGTCTTATTATGTGCCTGATTGACCTCATTCACCTTAAAGGATTAAGACGGGCGAATCTCGGCTTGTATCTTTGCGAATAAAGCCGTCAACATGGACTACAGGTTGGATCACATCAAATATAGGATTACCAGCTTAATTTTGTAGCAGTTGTTTATAAACATTGAGTATGAACGACAGTCGCGCGGTGGGTGAGTGTCTGGCGCGCGGCCAGCGCGACTGTTTCCGTGAAATGTTATTGCGGGTGTACGAGATCGCTTCCTTACGTCTGCGATCCTAGTACCTACGGGATGAATAATTTATCGGTTGCCGCATAAACACATGCACATGATGAACACCCATTTGTTTCATGGTAAATAGTCGCATGCCAACTCTCGTAAATGTTCGGAGACTATGCTGCTCGTATTTTATGAGAATTCTACAGAAGCATAACAATGTGGAATATTAAAAATCCATTGGTGTCATTGTAAATAGTCATCTGTCATCTCGCATACAAGTTGCTGACATACTTAGTACTTGTAGTAGTACTTTATGAGAATTCTGCAGAAACAGATTATGAAGTATTGAAACATATCGTTAAGAAATAAGTACATATTCTAATATATTATTGGAACACATAATAAAATTAACATAGGTGATCTTACTTGCCAGGGCCACATCTAAGCAACAAGACTGATTATAGCAACGTAGCCTATATAAATAGAAAATAAATAATAATAATAAATAAATATTTGGGGACAATCTGACACAAATCGACCTAGTCCCAAACTAAGCAAAGCTTGTACTATGGGTACTAGACGACGATAAACATACTTATATAGATAAATAAATTCTTAAATACATAGAAAACATCCATGACTCAGGAACAAATATTCATGCTCATCACAAAAATAAATGCCCTTACCGGGATTCGAACCCAGGACCTCTTGCTTTGTAGGCAGGGTCACTACCAACTAGGCTAAAGCGGTCGATAACTAGGTCTGTAAGTATAATTACTTTAATAAAGCTTTACAAGATAATTAATCCACCACGCGACATCAAAGCGATAGGCGTCGCAGCGACAATCTCGTCGCAGATCTACGAACATGACATTTCACGACCTTGCTCCACAATTCCACATATGAATACCCGCCTTTACAACAAAATGTTAGACGAATATATATTTACCTCTGTTGATTACATTATTTAAATTGGAGTAAGTATTACATAGCTCATTTTTTACAACCCATGCCCAACTCCAATCCCAACTTGTAAATTTTTAGAACTAAGTATAACAAATAAATTTAAAAATGTACAGCATTTGAGCTCATTCCAAATGTTATTGCCACCGAAAGCTAGTACTCAAAAAACGTTTCAAGGAATGCAAATCTGAAGAATCCACTTTAACTGGTATCACCTTTTTGATAAAAACCTACTTCCAACTTGAGTGTTCTATTCCAAAAGTCAATAGAAAAAGAAGCTCAGTAATAGCAGCTTATAGATTACGGAACACCTGGGTACCAAACAATAAGAGATTAGACTAATAGGAGGTTTAAGTAGACGGGGTAAGGTCTAGTATACGTACCGTACTAGTCAAGAGGGCAACTTGAGATAAGATAGGATTACAGTTTAGCATTCCGTTCACGAGAGAAAAGAGTCGGTGGCGTGGAGGGGGAAAAGTGGAGATGATTTGTTAAGTGTACTTTGCCAATCGATAACTGGGGAGCATTTATAATGCTTCTCTAGATGACGTTTATGACTGAGAACGTGGGGAGAAGAGGAACAGATAATATTTATACGCGTACATAGCTTAGCTTTCGTTTTGAATATTCCAATGACAGCGGCTCAAGTTCTTATTCTATTTTACTCTTACTTAGTAGGATTCCTGGCCCAAATAAGTAGTACATGCCTACCTAAAAAACCACCAATGTATCCGACTCGTACGATTCAAACGCAGCGTTCTACACAACGAAAGTGGTATTGTCCTAGTATTGTATTTAGGACTAGCTGCCCGCGCGAGTCCGCCCACGTATTAAGAAAACGCGAGCGGAGCCGCGGGATAAAATATAGACTGTCGCTGTCGTTCGTTAAGATACGAAGTTCCAAAGGTTCCCCTATGTAGAAAAATACTAAGCTAAAACTTTACCTCGTCATATATTAGTATAGATTCATAAGACCATTCTCGTCATACAATCGAGTGCAATATATACGGGAGAATGATGGTTTTATAGCGCAGTCATTTGCGGAAAATGTAAATAAAATAGGAGTTAAGAGGCCGCAGTAAGCTCGGCCGAATTTCACCTTCCCATACAAACGTTATATGGTTCCAATTTATAAAACAAAGTAAATACAGCAAAAACTAGTTTTGTATGAAAAACTTAAATTAGCTGTATTTTTTTTATTATGGTATCTGAAGCTACGTAAACTAATTTCAGACATAGATATACCTCATTTCATTGAACATGCAAAGTTTCGTTACAATCCAACACGTAGTTTTAAAATGAGAGCGTAAATACGTTTGCATGGAGAATCGAGCTTACTGCGGACTCTTAAATGAATATGTAGACATCTAGAAGGAAAACCACATATTTTTTATAATGCTAATGAAACATTTATTTATAAAATCACAGTCTAAGTATTTATCCATGATATTAGTAACACTAATAAAACACAACTGTCCAGATGCACAAATGTTCTAAAGGTTGGCATGACATAGATGCCAATGAAAGTTTAGAAAAACTGTCCAGATGCACAAATGTTCTGAAGGTTGGCGTGACTACATGCCAATGAAAGTTTAGAAAACCTGTCCAGATGCACAAATATTCTAAAGGTTGGCGTGACTTTGATGCCAATGAAAGTATCGAAAAAATTAAAGTGTATCAACAATTCCTTCTTTCATGTCTTCCTCGTCCTCAGGATACCTAGAAACTTCTATCTGAACCAATGGTGGTGGACTGGGATTCCAATTCGAAGTGGGGGATGCTACAGCCATGGAGTAGGCATGCGGCTGAGATATAGAACTCATCTCAGCTTCAAAGATCAACTGATTGATTTTGTGAATGAGGATCGCACTTGCCGTTGGATTGAAGACGTTTAACTTAGCTTCAAGATACTTTGCGAATTTTGCCGTTGCATCTTTTCGTATGCTTTCATTTTGTGTGTGCGATTCTCTGGAGCTGCAGTCTCGTTTTGGCTGAAATTCCATGTTTATGCTGTCGTTGAGCGATGACATGGATCGTTTTCTTTTAGGCGTGGTGGCCTGAGGGAAGGCAGCGGAGATATTTTCTTGCGTGATATCGCAGACAATTGGCTCTGGTATGACGTATTCTTCGGAGTTTTCTTCATCTTGTGATGCCATTGTTGTCTTTTGATATATATCCTGGTGAAGTCATACAAATAATTAGTTTTTACGTCCTAGGTAAAGTATCTGTATGAGAAAAAAATTATATTTCATTTTTACTGAAATACTCACAGGTTCGTTTTCAAAATTGTTTGATATATCTGATGAAGGTAGTCTATGATGTCCGTCCAATTTTATAGATTTAATTGCCGGGTCCAGTAAGAAACTAAAGGCTTTAAACGCAAACCAATCGGTTTTGTGCTGCATTGGACTATTCGAATCTGAAAATAAAGGTCATCATTATTATCAACATCAGTGATAACAACTTGAAACAGTTCAAGATTCAATTCCTTAGATAATGCAAGAATTTGAAACTTAACTCACCATTTTGATTTTTCTTTTTTCCTCTAGATTTCTCGCGTCTAAAAGACCCGAGCAAACTGGCCATCTTTCTCTTTGCATTTTCTAAGTCAACACCAACCGCATCGGCTACAATCTGCCACGATTTCGTTTTAATGCTCTTGTTGAAGTATCCTTTATGATTCGTGTCCCATAGCACTCTTTGGCTTCGATAGGCGTTTATCAGCGTGAAGACTTCGTCTTTGCTTAGCTCCATGGTTTAGGTAGGGACTGGGACGAATAGGTCGTGCGGGGCGAGCGGTACGCGACGCACGTTCCGCGCTGGGTACGAACGCCGAATGGCCGCCGCCGCGCGCCGCACGGGCGACACGCACACATTTACGTGGCCTCATTCATTGTGTGCGCCCTGCGTGCCGCACGAATTCACCACGTGCGTCACGAACATTTTTTCCGAATGGCAACGTCGCGTGTTTGGCTTGCTCAGCTTTATCGCATACCCACCTATTTACATACGTACCTACTTGCGTGCGTATGCATAGGTAGGTATCAATATCATCACGTATCACGGTACACAATATTATTGCTATAATTTATTACATCACGTAAGTTGGTAGGTGCGTTTTTATTACATAACGCTAATGATCTCAAGTCTCAACAACATGTCAATAGAGCACAAACTTTTACCTACCTAAGTAATGGAACCATGTTTTCTAGGAAATTCTACATGTAGTGAACCGTCTGTAGTACATGTACAAAGAAATAAAGAGGCACATAAGTACTGGTTCCTTTGGCTGCTTGCTTGCGAGTAGTAGCGAAACCCAATTACTTTGCTAAGAAACTTTCAAAATGGCGCTAATGCCTGTAAATGTTAACAAATGGAAAATCGTTAAATACAATGTTATCGGATTTTAACAATCGTTATTGTGTAATTCACTTAATATGTAACATATCGTAGTCAATAAACGGCATTAAACCTGATTTGGGAAGATATATTTTAAGATATTGGCTGACGTTGAACAATTTTGGCAAAAATACGATCAAATAAATAGCGATCCTCAGTATCAGATCGGAGAAACGTTAGAACCATTCATTATACCCCAAGAAAATTACGTTTATTTCAAACATTAATTTATAACAGCTTTTTTTTTTGTTTGTTTAATTTTCAAATGTCATTCTAAGATGCCTTATCCAAGAATCCTACAAAATTTCCATCGGGAAGTAAATATATAAAAATAAATGACACATCTATTATGTTTTTGTGTGATTTATTTATTATTCTTGAAGAGCTCCTGTAAATGAACCAAAACAAAAATTAAAATGACTAATATTTTAACTTAATTTATTTTGATTAAGATTTTGAGTCTACGTAATCACTAAAATGATTATATATCAGTTACACACAAAAAAGCTGCTGTTATGAATTATTTCCAGATTTCCATTTTTTTCCACATTAATGAAAATAAAATGCTTGGGCTATTAGTCAAGTATACCAAGATAACTTTAACAAACGGACTGCCTACGCTGACAGTTACTACCTAAATGCTATCTCACATGTGACTATGTGCCATTCGTGCACACGCTTCACCGGGTGATAGTTCATCAAAGGTTAGATTAGACCCATGGGCCCGATATGTATTAAATTAACATAACATTTGGATATGTAAGGCTTAAGCTATTTTCAACATTACCATGACGTCTGTAGAATACAAGTCATAAAGTTTTTGTAATACCTAGTAGGTACCTACCTAGGATACTAAATTCTAGTAATTTCTAAAAATATAAAGCTATAGTGGCGTATTTGACTTATGACTATGTGTCAAATAGTATTAAAACACATCTAAAAACATCTCTGGTGGATAACCATTAACCACCCTTATTACAACTATTATATCTGACAATAGAGTCGTAATATAACTACCTACTACTACTAACCAGTTTCATGTGCTCTGAATGCGTGAATGTATGTATTTATGTATATAACTAACCTACGCTGTATATATCTCAAAGTTTTTCAAAACATTATTGCGCTCTGAGAAACACTAACTACTTACAATGTTATATTGCTAAGAATCTGGATCAATTTATGGTCATTCCGCCGGTTAGCGACCACCTAATTTCATGTGCCGGTTGGCGACCACTTAGCTGAGTTGGTGAACTGAAAGGATATTTTCTCGGTTTTTTAGTAGATTTCTATTCTAAAACAACAAAAAAATGCATGTACAAATAATAATGTATTTGTCACAATTGTATTACGTTCATGAGCCCTGCTTAGCAATATACCACAGTATACAGGTATTTTCATATACATTTCTTAAAATGTCAACATGAAACTCAGTAATACACTCAGGCTCTCATGGATGAGAGGGAACGGGCAGTAGTCCCCACGCTGGCCCAGTACGGGTTGGGGACATTTGTGAGGAAACCTGCATACATTGACAAAGAAATTAAAAGGTGTATGTGAAGTCCCCAACCCGCACTGGGCCAGCGTGGGGACTACTGCCCGTTCCCTCTTATACATGAGAGGAGGCCTGTGCCCAGCAGTGGGACGTATATAGGCTGATTTATTTATTATTATTATTTGAAAAAAATAGCTGAAGTATAGCGACACAAAGTTTCATAATTTTCAGCACTTAGTTAATTTTTACCCAAAGTGGTGTCATTAAAACACCTATTTTAAATGATTATAACGAATAGAACATATCAAAACTTTTCTCTAAAGAAGTTATTTTTTGCCCTTTTATAAAAAAAATAACCACGAACACACCTTCGGGAGCGGAGAATTAGGGGTTCAGGTCCAACCGATCAGAGCACTTGTTTTGTTCCACACAATATAACAAACGATAATAAAATAAATAAATAAAAATGCCTTTATTTCTACTACCACTAATACTATAAACTATTATACTTAAAAACAAATACTCTAGGCAGAAGTCGCCTCTGCGGCGTAGGCCTCCCCCATTTCCTTTCAAATTTGCCTTTCTCTGGCCTTCCGCATCCAGTCTGAGCCGATCCGTTGGCAGAAAATATCGCGCCACCTTTTCTTTGGCCGTCCACGTTTCCTCTTTTCGCCTCTCGGTATCCACTTGGTTAGTCTCTTCGTCCACCTACTTTGTTCCATTCTACAAATATGTCCTGCCCAGTTCCATTTGCATGATCTTATCCGGTATACAATATCATTCAGTTTTGTTGTTCTCCTAATGGTTGTATTGTTTACTCTGTCAGAAAGTTTAATGCCCAGCATACTTCGTTCCATTTTCCGCTGGCAAATTGCCAATGCTTCTTCTTCTTTTCTCTTGAGGGCCCAAGTTTGGCACCCGTAGGTGATACACGGAAGGATGGCTACTTCAAAGAGCTTACTTTTAATACTCTTTGTTTTTCATGATCTCTTTATAGCTCCAATACTTTTTCCATCCTTGTGCTATCCTTCGCCTTACCTCTTTTCCGGTGTAGTCATCAAAAGAGACCGACTGCCCCAAGTATAGGTATTCGTCCACGTATTTTAGTTTTCCGCCCTGTATGATTATGTCGTGAGCAGGTCCGTTGGTCATAATTTGTGATTTTGAGGTATTCATGTATAGTCCCACTTTTTGGCTCTCCTTAGTTAAGTCGTTTACCATTTTCTCTAGGTCGTATGCGTTGTAGGAGAATACTACAATATCATCCGCAAAGCGTAGGTGGCTTAGGTATTCGCCGTCTATTTTAACTCCTTTCTCGTCCCAATTTAATTTTAGAAATATAGACTCCAATACTGCAGCAAATATTTTAGGTGAGTTCTCAACGTGAAATTCTTCTCCCACTCTTTCTAGCCTTATTTTTGCCCGGCTTTTTGAGTACAAATCAGAAGGCAAGCTAATATAATAACAAACGATAAGTGAATTTAGTGAATTAAAGACAAATGTCAAAGTAAAAAGTAACAGTGACATGACAATAACACATCACAGCTGTAACGTACGTACCGTTCCATTTCATTTAAAATTCTCTTCATTATTATTTATAAACAGTATGTTTTTTTAGCGGAATCAATTGTATAACAATTATACTAACGTGTAAATGTAGTCTCAGAAATAATCAAATTACGTAAAATGGAGAGATCGATCTCTCAGATCCGAACGTCAGAGCCGATCATTTCCGAACAATGGCGACGCTTCAAATTGTCAATTTTGTCGAGATTTCATTACGTGATTTTTTGAAGAGAACCGGAAGCCTTTATGCTCTTGTTCTAAGTTAATATCTAGAGAATTGATTCGTACATTTATTTCTCGTGTTCATTGCGTTGTTTTTAAGAAACGTGACAACAAACATCGTGTTTTTTGTAAGCCACTATCTCGCTCGGTCCTTCGTGTTTTATCCCGTTCTGATTTTCCGATTTTATATAATAGATAGAAAAATCTTTCTCCTTCAGGTGGTCGCTAACCGAAGGTGGTCGCGTAACCAGCGAAATGACCCTACTCGAGATTCGCCTTGAACATCTATTGTTTGGATTTCATTACAGTGACGTCACGTTGAGCCAATTACGACCATCCACGTGGGAGCCGAGTTCACATCTAGTGTAAATTATATCGTTTGAAAGCCTGTAAAGGGGGCATAAAGGAATGGGAAAGCACGCGTGGGTTTCGAGGCCGACCTCGTGTAGATGAAGACACAGGTACACTTATTTCTGTAACGTATTTACGTCTAAATTAAATGTTAGCTTTAATTCTAATTGAATCTTTCTTTGTATAATTTATAATAGTCGTAGTTTCCTGATGAGAGGGTACGTTTACGTCGTAAATGGCCTTTGTTGATGGGTTTACCGCTCTTTCGCTTTGTGTATAAAACTCGTTGCCTGTTCTTTTTCCGAATTTATTGCATGGCTCGGACAGGCGTAGTATGCGTGTTCTATAAATAAGTTTAAATTCTACACATTTTATCCCGCTGCAGTAATGTTTCTGGTAAAATAAAACGTTCGCGTGGTTATTTCTACTCGACGTTAAACAACGCTCGGTGTGGAACGATACATGCTCCGAAACACGACCGGTACTGTTTATGAGTACATAGGTACAAAAATACACATATATTTCTACTGCCGGTTTCAGAATCACGGCGTTATTAGGGCAGTGAGCACGAAAACGACGTTTTTAAACTATTACAAACTCAATTCAAACAAAACCCTTCAGCCTTAAAGTATTCATCAATATGGCGAGCGTCTGAAAGTTTCATCTGAATATAAATAACAAGTTCTTTCTTCTTCTTATTGTACTTATTCTTTATATAGAGTAAGTTCCCTAATTATGGACTAGGCACATAATATGGACCACGACAATATTTCGCTAGATGCCGCTGCTATCGCAGTGAAGTTAGCCGCTTTCGATGCCCTGGCGTCGCCCCCCTCCGACAGTCGATTGCCACGAGGCTACATGTCCGTACGCGTTAGTGAACGCCATTTTGAAATAGTGGGCACATTCAATGTAATTTTACGGTGAGTTTTGTAAGATTATTACTACGTTAATTACAGAAACTTATTCTTGAATCTCCGTATTCTAGAAACATTGTTTTGTTAGGGGATATTCTTGATATAATGTGTAACTGTAGGTCATGCCTACAATTTTTGTAAAATGTTAAATGCTCAAATGGCATTGGCTTTTATTATGGACCGATAGCGAGGTTTCAAATATGGTCTAGTGGTCCATATTATGAGGGTGATGATAATATGGACTACTCGTTAATCTATATGATATATTCGTAATTGTATTTGTTGAAGGTCATGGAATCGACACCCACGAGGCAAATATGGAACAAAGAGTCAATGGCTATGGCTATACTGGCTATCCGTGAAAAAAAAGGGGTTTTTTAAAAGCTTTAAAAGTTTTTGGCGTGCCAAAAACGACTCTCATACGTTTATCTAAAAATAATAATAATATATCACTGGATGAGGTGACAAATTTCAAATTAGGAAGAAAGGCTACACTTACTGCTGAATTAGAGGCTGACTTAGCGAAATATGTGCTTGAAATGGAGGCATCAGGGTTCGGGTTGACGCGGAAAGATATAAAGTGCTTAGCTTATCAACTTGCGGAAAAAAATAAATTAAATCATAATTTCTCCAAAGAAAACGAGTCTGCTGGTAAAACGTGGTTGCGATTGTTTCTAAGACGTCACCCAGAACTCTCTTTTCGTCAACCCACGGGCACGTCTATTGCGAGGTTAAAGGGCTTCAACAAAGAAAACGTTAGTGCATTTTATACATTATTAGAAGACGCAATGGATAAACACAAGTACACTGCAAACAATATTTACAATGTTGATGAAACTGGCATATCAGTTGTGCCATCAAAATTGCCAGAAGTACTGGCCAAGAAAGGGAAAAAGCAAGTTGCGGCCATAACATCAGCTGAAAGAGGTTCTACAGTTACTTGCGTAATGTGTATGAGCGCTTGTGGTTCATTTGTTCCCCCAATGATGATTTTTCCACGCAAACGGGATCATCCCCTTCTGATGAAAGGTGCTCCACCTGGTGCAATTCACGCTTGTCACCCATCAGGCTGGATTCAGACTGAACTTTTTACGAAATGGTTTAAGCACTTCATACAGAGCGTTAAGCCATCCGAAGCTTCTCCTGTACTTTTGGTATTAGATGGTCATGCTTCGCATACCCGTAACATTGAACTGATTGATTTAGCGCGCGAAAACCATGTGCAACTGTTATCATTACCTCCACATTCAAGTCACAAGATTCAGCCACTCGATCGTACATTCATGGGACCCCTAAAAAAATTCCTCACAGAGGAAATTCGCAAGTGCATGAGAAATAAAGCTCAGGCAATAACGCACTATGACATTGCAGAACTCTTTGGTCGCGCCTATATAAAATCCCAGCGTGCTGAGTTGGCTATTAATGGTTTTCGAGTAACTGGGATCTGTCCATTAGACAGGGATGTTTTTCAGGATCATGACTTTATTGATGATTCATTAGAAACAGATATGGATCTTCCTACAAGTTCTCATATTCAGCAAGCAAACGTAGTCAACACAAGTCAATCTCAAACACATTCAATAGTTAACGAACCTCCATCGACAGATGATGGATTTCATGCTACAGTTGAAAGCACTATCCATGAAGCTGTTCAACATCCTTCAAGTCCAGTTGAGCCATCCATAATAGTCGAATCTCAACCAATTGCTATGATTGAATCACAACAACAAAGTACAATATTGGCGAAACCGATTGAACAATGTCAACCGTTGTCGGAAAGTGAAGCTCAACGTCAAAATGAAGCATCGTTAGAATCCACGGATGAATCACAACCCACTGTTGTAAATGAAAGTCACTTTCAAAGTGAGGTGGTGGAATCAATTAATGAACCCCAACCGACTGCCAACAAGAACCAAGATCAATCATCATCAAGCGTCAGTGAGAATTATACTGATAAATCAAGTCCCAACATTGGCTCAATTGGCATTAGCAGTCATTTCATTTGAACAAAAGGCATCTTCCACTGCAAAAGATACCGATCCATCTAAAGAGACATCTAATGCCACAAACTTACCCGCTGGTCCTTCCACATCTACACCTAATTTATCACCAAGACAGAAGACAACTTTCACTGCAAAAGATATTAGCAACAATGAAGAAATTTCTCAAGATACCGATCCATCTAAAGATACATCTAATGCCACAAACTTACCCGCTGGTTCTTCCACATCTACATCTTATTTATCACCAAAACACCTGTATCCTGTACCAACTTTACGCAAAAAAACTAGTAATAGAGGAAGAAAGGCCACAAAACCGACATTGTTGACATCATCACCTTATAAATTAGAACTGGAAACATCAATAAAAAAAGGGCAGAAACTGAATTACTTAAAAATAAAAGAAATGTGACAAAAGAGTTGGGAGTGCAAAAGGAAGCAGTAGAGCCAAAGAAAAAGACTGAATCGAAGAAGAAATTAAAAACTAGCACGCAAGAAGAACCTAAAAATAAATCACAAAAAAAGAAAAAAAGCCCTGAAAAAAAACCCTCTACTACTAAAAAAACTACAGATACAGAGAGTGATTTTAAAGAAATACCACAACTACTCCAAAATGATAAGGGGAAGTCAAAGACTGACAAGACTGCACCTAAACGAAAATCAAAGAACAACCAAAAAACATCGAAAGAGACAGCACAAAAGAAGAGAAAAACTACAAAGAAGGTCCTGTTATCAAGTTCTGAAGACGATAATTATTCAGTGAACGATGATACAGATGAAAGTCCAGATAGAAGTAAGACTGATAACGCTAAATGTTTGTATTGCGATGGTCTCTTTTCGGAGGACATTCGTGGGGAGCAATGGATCCAGTGTCCTGCTTCTCAGCGATGGGCACATGAGGAATGCGCTGGTGTAGATGGCGTTTCGTTTGTATGTGAATATTGCAAAATCTAATGCAATTAGATTTTGCATTATGCCAGAGAAGGGTTATATTTGTTTATATTTAAGACTAATTATATAAAGAAGTTCCTAATAATTGTTAGCCAAACTGTGGTTATATTGTACCAAAAATATCATGCATATTATGTCCATATTATGCAACCCTTTTTGTATAAAATACCTAGTGGTCCATATTAAGTTACCTTTGTTGTAAGACGTACGTTTGTCATGTTTTATAAAAATGAAAATGTTGTTAGAAGATTTGTTTCTTTATTGCATTATTATTATAGGGTGTAAGTACTAGATAGTTTTTTGACTGATTCACATTAACTAGAATAGTATAACTTTAAAATTCTGTGTTTTGTACCATGATAAATAAGCATGTGTTAGTTGTATTTAATTTTGATGGGAATATTGCTAAATGTCAGGTATATCAGGGCGGGGTTTTAAAAAATATATTTACTTGTCATTTAAGAGTGATAACATAAATAAGTTCCTTATAATTTTTGCAAAATTAAGATTATATCATACTCAAAATATCATGGTCCATATTTTGTACCCCTAGTCCGAATTAAATACCTGGTGGTCCATATAAAGTGACCTTTTTTGTAATACCTAAATACGACATATTTTATAAAAACGAAAATATTGTTAGAGGATTTGATTTTTATTGCAATTTTGGCATAGGATGTAATTACTAGATAGTTTCTCGCCTGATTGACATTAATTACATTCGTTTAACTTCAAAGTTCTATGTTTTATTTCATTAAATCGATAAGGTAGTCCATATTTAGGGAACTTACTCTACATATTATTTGATGTTCCATTATACAACGTGTCCCAAAACTCAACGATAAGCCGGCACCAGAGGATGGAGCTGCTTATGATTAGTCGAGAAAAAATAAGGAAAAAAATATATCTCAATTATTTTAGAAATTACAGAAAAAAAATGAAATTCATCGAAAATCGAAATTCATCAAATATTACTGTTTTTTTTTTTTGTTTTTGGAAACTTAAGTAGCCCTGCTATCTAACACAGTTCTTAAAAATACCATAACACATGTAGTTTTTACACAAAAAATAATCAAAATTCATTTTGTCCCTACAATTTTGAAAGATTTTTTCTTACAGTCCACTTTCAATCATCATGGTGTAAAAAAATAGTACTGACACCACTATGGCAATTATTTTCAAAAGATATATTTTTTGGTTTTTTGAGATATATTTTTTTCCTTATTTTTTCTCGACTAATCATAAGCAGCTCCATCCTCTGGTGCCGGCTTATCGTTGAGTTTTGGGACACGTTGTATACATATTATTTGATGTTATATGATTCTGAATATACATATTATTTGATGTTCCATTTATTATAGGGAGTCTGTTTAATATAGCTGAAAACGCTGAATATAAGTGAAGCATATTTTCAAGGATATCTTCATTTCTTCATTCGGTAACGACGGTGTCTCGTCCTTCGGGGAGGTCGACGGGACCTTGGCGCGACCGTTACTTCAATCGTTTCTATTACCTTTGTATTGTATAAATCGGTACTATATTTTATGCCCTTTCTCTATCCATTATTATTGATGTTGGTTCTCTCAAGTCTGCAAGTTTGCTAACACGATGTAGACAATGAAAGTACAGACCGACAATTTATGTGTTTTGCGGTCTTGGCGACTGCGACTCCCGAAAGCGACTCAGCACCTTTTGCATTAGTCAGAAAGCGCCTTGCTCAACAAAACTATACTCAAATGCCCGTCTAATAAGTTAAAGACATTAATCCGATTAGATTACTATTCGACAGACAGACTTAATGGTTAATGTGAAAATGATAATCCAGGAAATAAATCGGCAACCACAACGATGTAAGATGTAAAAATACGAATGGATTTTGCAAGGCCGAAGCAAGTAAACAAGGCTGCATGGCACGTTTCATTCATGAGTTGTTTCATTAAGAAATCACTGAAGGCCCATTACCTACCCAGTTACCAAATACACGCGTGCCTCTCCGGTGATCACGTTGCGGCTGGCTTTGTTCAGCGCAGTTTTATTTTTACTTCTGTTACAAAAGGCTATAATAATAGTACTATGGCTTGCCTTCATTGGCCGTCCAGAGAGGAGTCGTCAGAGCTATATTCTCCAGGGGTGGAAGTGTTAAAGGGCATAACGCCGCGAGTAACTTCGGAGAAAGCGCAACACCACCTCTCGACACCCCTGAGCTGCTAACCCCGGTTGCTCCTGGCCGTCTTTATGATGGCAATTGCAGGGGCCCATTTAAAGAGCGGCTAGTCACCGCCTGTCTCGATAACTTTGTGGGCAACAATGTTATGGCAGGTGTCCGGACCTCTTTGCAATAGCCCACTTTCATAATCCACCCATATCTCATCACCATATACCCAGTTCTCTATCCATTCTACCCACAATAGCCCCAACTGCCTGTTGGAACCGGTTCACGGGTATTTACTGATGTACCCGTGAATGGGTTCTAGCAAGTGTATTACATCACATTAAACTTCGTCAAAGGGCCTCTATGTGTTGGATCTATATCCCCACGCACGCCTTCCAAATGACCGCCCCGTGAATTTCAATCGGAGATACATACTAATCATCATCATTTATTTCGACCTATAAGTCCATCGGGTAAGGATAAATTACAAAATAAAGTAAAGTACATTAATTAGTTAAAAAGAAAGTTTACCTACATTAAAATACATCAAATACAATCATTAGGTAAATAAATGGCAGCATTAACATAACAAAATACAATTATTAGCTCCAACATGTAAGGAGTTCCAGTACTCCACCGTCGGGCATTCCAACCTATCAACAATGAGGCTCAGGAGCTGTTCACAGGTTACTTTGATTCAATTCGGCCATCTTACTCGTAAATAATCTCAAGCGTACACGGTGGTACTCCACTAATCCTATTTAAAATCCCAAGCACAAGTTTTTAAGTTAAAGACAGGTTAAACGTATTTGTTGACTTATCTTAGATTATACGCAATTAAAGTTTAATCGTTGTAAAGTTTCAGCTATTAAAAGTTTGAATGCAGAGGGCCATGTGTGGTTGTATTCGGGACATAGTTACGCCTGCTACAAACTCAAAACACCCCACGATTAACATTAGTTTGAAACAATGTTGGCAGGATTAAACTAAGTTCATAGTGCTAGTCCAATATTCAGATGAGCTCAGTGGCGCAGAAACTCGACGTTCACCGCCCAGGGCCACCTCAACCACACTGCTGGAAACTTTTCACCAACTTTTACCGAGAAAATTATCAATTTGGCTTTTTGATTATTAAAGCGCCTGATCGATTAACAGCTTCCTGATTATTGTAAAATGTATGCACTTATTATTCAGAATCTTCGAATAATGGTTTCGCTCGAGACGTTTGCAGTCGGTTGTTTAGCAACGTTGCTAACTACTGTCCAAGTGCAATGCACACAATTGTTTAAATTGCTCGACAATGCATCGACGATCGGTACATTCGGTACGCTCAATATAATCCGAGATGACTGATACGAGAAATATCTTCTCATAGCTTACAGAAATGGTGCAAATGGTAGTGACTACTATGTACGGATATAAGACGTTTAGAACTGAAATAGCCTACCGCAAATCGTCTTGGATAAAGCTTGAATTAAAGCTAGCAATAAATTAGTCACGCGTTCTAAATTAGAACGAGCTGCGTAGTCTGCATCAAGAAGAATGTAAGTTGGGGTAAATTTTAAAGAGACTTAAGACCTTTTAGTTTCAGCCAGGTTGAAATGAAACCCCTCAGGATAAACCTGGCGCATGCGTCAGGCGCCGCCGACCTGTCGCGACTTGTTATATACAGAAATAACCGACCAACAGACGTGAGTAGACTTGCTCATTACTAGCCTGCCAGCTAATCAAATTTACTGAGATCGCAATAGGATTAATCCGAAAATGAAGAACTAGCTTAAGTTCCCAGAAAAAGAGGTTATATACAAAAGGCTGTTACGGTTCCAAGAGTTTCCAAACGGGCGATCTGCCAACCGAGACGTTTTTACGACAGCAGTTTACACCTAATAGCTACATAATTTAGACAAAGCAAAGTATGTGATTAAGGACAAAGTTGCCGAGAAGCACCCAACTGTCGGCAACTTATCGACGCTAAAGATCAGTTTCAACGTAATTGCCAAACTCTAGCGTAACCTCGGCAACTCATCAAAATCTAGTTTGTGCTTAATTCAGACTTACTTGGAGATTGGAGCGCGAGCGACGAGGCATGACACCCACCACCTCGCCCCTCATTATGGATTCGATAACTGTAACAGAAGATAAATGTCAGTATAAGCAATGGCGTAGAAAATTGCAGAAAAGCATAATTACGTTTGTGAAGAAGGTCAAGAAATCCAATGAAGATACCTATGGTTTTTTTTTTCTTATTGTTCTGGCGCCATACAAAAGCATGCCCTTTAAGAGCGTTCATATGGTTCACAAACACTATTTCTTTTGCTAACTTTTTATTGCATGCATCGTTATTAATAAGCTCCATATAAGCATGTATTCGTATTGGGTGCTGACTTATTAATACGATCTTTAGAGTAAGTACATACCTACCTACACGCGAAAATTATAAATATTTATTGCAAAAAATTCCTTACGAGTCAGTTTAAGATTCTTAAAGCTTGTAATCTTATTAGTAGCGCTCGCGTCACATCTTGTTTTACCGTATATTTATTACATGTTTCTATTAAGTAACATTTGTTATGGATGATTAATCTCCGTCGTAGTATACATTGCACGCGTCGCGTCGCGAAAATTCCAAGTTACGTCACAAACATGGCTTCTTGCATCCAATTACGTTCAGCTTATGCGTGTCATTATGTTGCATCTATTTAATAGGTAGCAATAAAACTGGCCGTGTAGATGTATAAATCCTATACGTATTGTAATACTTAAGTATATTTAAAGTTGTGTCTTTAGATTTGAATAGGTATACGATGAGCAGATATCACGTCCGTTACGCGTAGCTATTGTTCTCGAATGGCCGGCGGCGGTCATTAGGGGTGCCAGTGGAAGTTCAAATTACTACAACTGACTAACACGGCATATTCAATACAATCTAAATGGATTTTACTGATTAATAATACGCAACTGGTATGGTTCTTGTGTTACAATTACAACTTTAATTAAATTCGGTTACTAGACTACAAAATTCAATTCAGATTATAAGTTTTCTTAGCACTCTTAGCAAACGTTACCTAATGTTTAATACTAACTTAATCAGGTTACACTTAAAGTAATCTACTGTATGTCGCGTATGAGTAAGCAGTCTACGTTTGTAAAGGTGTTAATTTACAGCTGTAACGTGTCCGTTTAGCTCTGTGAAAATCTTTTTAACCTACTTCAAAAAAAAGGAGGAGGTTCTTAATTCAGCTGTTTTTTTTTTTCAATATTTGTTACCTCAGAACTCTGTCATTGATGAGCCGATTCGAAAAATTTTTTTTGTTCGTATGTATATAGTTCTATAAGGGTCCCATTTTTTCAAAATTCAGATGATGGGACCCATGAGGAATTGAGGGGACTCCTCAATTTTATTAGGCACACGTGTAGTGATTTTGGTAATTTATGTTATAACTGTATTACATACTGTGTATTTACATTCGGAATCATAAATTTGGTGGCGAGGAATTGATGATGAAGACCACAGATGACTTATCGAATTCCTCAATTATGTAATTAAAAGTGCAAAAGTACGTCACAGGTTCTGATAAGATTCCGTTGAAATAGGAACTAATGAAGTGCCATTGGTGATGATCTTGGGGAATCGATGGAAATCCTCAAATATTATCGGCCCACATACAGCGATTCGGTTTTTTTCTATAGTAATCAACGCATTTTCTATCGGAAATCAGTTCATGGGGTAAATTGTAAAAAAAAATAGGAAATGTTCTCGTGGCTTGGCGGAGTACTAAATTGAAGTTGGTTAAAACTTTGCTTTTAAAGTAAATTATTCTTGCAAGTGATAAGCTTGATCAGTAATTTTACACGCCATAGTCTTTATTATTTTCTAGCAGAAGTCCTAAAAAGGCCAGTAATGGTAGTATAGAGATTTAATAACCCACAAGACAAAACATAACATAAGACAGGCAGTGAAAGCGTACATTATCGTGCCGCAGTCCCCGATGCGCAGTGCAGCGTGAACTGATGTTACGCAACGGAATGCTCGCTATCGAACTGAACGAACTGACTGACCCCACTAAATTCGGACCGCACCGATGGTCTGGCGTGGCATGCACGAGCTGTTTTTATACATTATAAAAGTATCGCTATGTTACAGAACAGTGAAAGTGTCCTGTTTATTAGTGTATTAAGTTGTGTTTTAACTCCAGCTTGGCAAAAAAGCATATTCTATGTACTGCACTGAATCTAATTGAGTTATTTTTTTACATAATTCACTTTCGATAGTATTATTTTTAGTCTTATTTCAAAATGTTAAATATAAGTTGTCGATTTTCAAATTGTGCAGAAGCCAGTTAAATGTTTATCTATGTAGGGATTCATAAACACTCCTTTGTTGACCGTGTCCATACCGTCCGTGTTTAACTACAACATATGGACTTATCTGTGCGGTAACAGTTACAGAAGTCAATCGATACTACTCCCTTAAATTCGCCATTATGATGGCATGAACAAAATTGTTTTCCCGTAATACTCGTGGAATTGGAATGTACCCTAATTATCACTTCACTGCCTACTCCAACAATGCTGGCTAACATATTTTTATTTGTACCTATGTGGTAGAGTATAATATTAATAATCTTTACGTGACACCTGGCCATAATGCAAGTTTTACTGCACGCTGCGCATACGGGAAAACTCGCATTGTGGCCAGGTGAAGACGTAAAATTTTGTACTCAACACGGGCGGTAATTCGTAAAGCCCCAGAGCGCATATTTATGGCCCTCACCTTCGGTTCGGACCACAAACGCCTGCGATCTGGGGCATTCACGAATTCACCGGCCTAGTTACGTAATGTACTATTACTGCACTAGTTTTGTTTACAGTCATCAATAGTTTCCGAGATTTATCGCTATGTACCGATGTTTGCTCGTGATGTGAATTAAACTAATGACTTTTAAAATGAAGTATTGATAGTTTAGAGGTTTAAGTTAATACATTTGTTTATTTAGTTACATCTGCAGTTTTTAATGCCTATAACAATGGAATAACTTCACATGTTAATAGCTTGAGCATGGTTATCAACTTGGAATGGAAATGTATCTAATAAGTAGTAGTATATATTTTACCTCCATCTCCGAGAAGTCTCATCTGCACCAGGGCTGGGTCTTCGCTATGCTCTTCCAGCACCGTGTCATCAGTAACCGTCAATTCCTGAAAAAAAAAATAACAAGTTGGTTACTTCATCATTTTTTCTGCAATCGTAAGACTCGAATTTTAGGGGCGTGATTCACAGTTCAGCAGGTGCTCTAAATTGGTTACGGAATTCCCAAAATTCCCATCTCAACTTTCCCACGCCGGACGCCGTTTACTACGACCTATAAATAACGCACAAGCGCATCTGTTTTATATTGCTATCGTTGGAAACAACAATGTTAATTTCGATCATAGTGGAAAATTGAAAAATTATTCGCCACGAGCGGGATTTGAACCCACAACCTCTGGAATCCGTCCATCGCTCTCCCAATTGAGCTACCGTGGGTCCGCTAATGGCGACAAATCCTTCAATCTCTTCCACTATTGTATTTACACCTTAGGGAGGCTCGTAGCGACATCTACCGCGAAGTTATTACAACTTCTGAAACGGCACCAACGTCTCAAGTTACATTGAGAATTGTTAGTAACAATGCGCTACCCCATTTTTAACATTAAATGTATATGAAGCAGAAACGTCCGCTAACGAAATTCCAAATTTCGATCATAGTGGAAAATTGAAAAATTATTCGCCACGAGCGGGATTTGAACCCACAACCTCTGGAATCCGTCCATCGCTCTCCCAATTGAGCTACCGTGGGTCCGCTAATGGCGACAAATCCTTCAATCTCTTCCACTATTGTATTTACACCTTAGGGAGGCTCGTAGCGACATCTAACGCGAAGTTATTACAACTTCTGGAACGGCACCAACGTCTCAAGTTACATTGAGAATTGTTAGTAACAATGCGCTACCCCATTTTTAACATTAAATGTTTATGAAGCAGAAACGTCCTCTAACGAAATTCCAAATTTCGATCATAGTGGAATTTTTCAATTTTCCACTATGATCGAAAATTGTTACTAACAATTCTCAATGTAACTTGAGACGTTGGTGCCGTTTCAGAAGTTGTAATAACTTCGCGGTAGATGTCGCTACGAGCCTCCCTAAGGTGTAAATACAATAGTGGAAGAGATTGAAGGATTTGTCGCCATTAGCGGACCCACGGTAGCTCAATTGGGAGAGCGATGGACGGATTCCAGAGGTTGTGGGTTCAAATCCCGCTCGTGGCGAATAATTTTTCAATTTTCCACTATGATCGAAATTTGGAATTTCGTTAGCGGACGTTTCTGCTTCATAAACATTTAATGTTAACAATGTTAATTTACGTCAGCTGTAACTACAGTTCTGAAGTATGTGCAGACTTCAACGAAACAGGTGCGGTAATCTGTTAAACTTTAGTAAACAAAAAGTTTTAAAACAATCTACTGTAATCATTACAGACGCAAAAACTTCATAGTTTCCTTAAGTACAAGATGGTATAATGATGTCATTAAAAATATCGCCGAGCCAAAAGTTGAAGTAGAAGCAGCAAGTTGTGTGAAACAAAGAGGTAACTCCGAGAAAGTTACTTAAGAAACCAGGGAAGGGGGCCGAATGGGGGGTTACTGAAAACTTTGCGTCGCGGGCGTCAGTAATACCAACCTCGCCAAGTTTTCCACTCGCTAATTCGCAGTATAAATTTGTTTAACGTCTCAACTTTTTAACTGTAATTACTTAGGAAAGTTCAAGATAGATTGAAGTACTTCGCAACTCTGACAGAGAGTCTGAGGAGTTTGACGGGTAATTGAAACAACATAGTTGCCTAACTCTACTCGTTTCAGATAACGCCCAACATATGAGCATAATCAGCTAACTCTAAATATTAAACCTCAAACATACACTCGTATCTATAAACCAACTCAACCTATACTAATACATTAAGAAGTATAAAAGTTATCTTCCCGTTTGCAAACATATATCTGATGGCATAAACGTTCCAAGTTCATCACATATAAACAAGAATCTTCCCCTCTGGCAGTGAAAAGGCATGATGAAAGAAAAACAAATTGTTTCAATAACACGAAATAAGAAACTTTGTTGTGCGAAGTTAGCGAAAGGGTGAAAAGGGTGGGGGAGGCTCGAGTCGGGGGAGGCTGCGATTATTGATACATTGTTGTACTTAATATTAATTTAATGTGGGGGTTGAAGCTTGAAATTTTCGTTTGAATTAATAAGAAGGGTACCTTGATTAATTTCGCTGTATCAATGCATAATTATAAAAAGGGTACATCTAAAATAATATGCTGATGAAAATTATCTTCATACACAAAAACAAAATGTCAACAAAACATCAGTTCAATTAAAATATAATCAACACAAAAACTCGTTCCGGATCGCAACCATATCGTGTTGTTAATGCGTTAGGCCATTACCCCTTTTAGGACGCAATAATAAAATCGAAGGCAGGTGGAAAGTTCAGGCCTTTTTGGGAGTTTATGGATTTATGCTGCATTCAAGCGGGTTTCCTTTTGCGCTCCCGCAGAGCCAGATAGTTAAACAAGCCCATATAAATCCAGCATCGTTACTGTGTCGGCGGGATGCCTTCGTGTTCAATAAACCGAACTGGTTTCACCTAGAACTTCCCGCTACGGAATTCTCTTGTAGAATGTTTTTACAGTTACTTGTAAACGCCTCGGAGTTTTTAAAGCGCGCTCTCTACATTATTTAGGGCGCAGCTACTTTATAAGAGCAACACCATTAAAAGCGACGGTAGAATAAGGTGCACATAATGTTGTTTCATGTCAATCAATTGGCCATCCTGAAATATTTAGCTAAATAGCCAATTTGTTCAAACCCTGGAACCCCCTGTTCGTTTAGGATAAATAACCAATTAGGCACATAATATAATCCTTTTAAATTCGGGACTAGGCGAACCTGCGGACCTTAAGAGTTACAGTTAAATGGGATGTTCATTAGAATTATGAGTCCTCCTACAGACAGCGAAGTTTATAATGATACCATTTTATAAGTCCTGGACGAAGGTATGAGTAGCTTACGCGTGACATTATGTTGCATTTATTTGCACCGCATCACTTATTCTCTCATTTATTTATTCTCACACTCATTTATTTGCAACTGATATTTCCCATTCCTCAGATGTCTTCGTGGAAGTAGGACTAAATCACACAAACTCCAGTATGTTTATTGACACCGAAGATGACGCCGGTGTACCACTCCGTGGCGCCGGCCACACGGTACACCTGCTCCCAAGTCTCCCAACCAGCAGCCGCCGAGTACCAAGGGCGTGATGGTGAAGATACATTTGCCGCTTGAGCCGCGAGAGCGGTCAGCACTCAGCACCTCAGATTCGGTCCTAGCGACTGCGCCAGTAACTGAACGTTCCATTCATACTCACTCCAGTATGTTCATTGACGCCGACGATGACGGCGGTGTACCACTGCGTGGCGCCGGCCACGCGGTACACCTGCGCCCGGCAGCCACCCAGCACCGAGGGGGTGGTGGTGAGGATGCGCTGCCCATCTTGCGCGCTTCGCCACTCCGCCGCTTGCGCCGCGAGCGCCGTCAGCACCTCGGGTTCCGTACCGACGTCCGCGCCAGCTAATTGACCGTCCCATTCCTGAGGACAAAAAGGTTTCATCGTAACTGCTTTCAGTCAATGTGAAGAGTATGAAATGTGTCAATGTCAACTAAGTCTGCAAGAAAGACGCACGGCGTACTATTGGATTTTGAACCCCAATGTTTTAAATGTTGACCAGCTGGATTGTTCCGAAGTCGCCGGGTATTTTAAAGTTCAAGGTTACGTTTACTTGTCCAATACCGTATTAAAATTCTTAAATTCCTACTACGTATTCTAATTGACTAATGACTGAAGACTCAAAGAGTCGTGAACTTAATATGTATGTAGGTACCTATAGAATAAACGTTCCTAGGCACAAGTATCACTACTAGAATGCAATAAAGAAGCCCTATTTATTTTAATTAAAACTATCCTCTTGCGCCACACCTATTGTACTTACTTGACAGTTGACATTTCTAATGTAATAAGGATAAAAGTACAGTTTACGAGATTTGGGACTGGTCTTATGACACTTCGCGACACCCATATAACGTAAATTGGCACTGCTCATCGAAATAATAAAAAAAAGTTTCAATAGCTTACGAGTTACGAAATAAAGTTCAATCTCCATGCACGCTCTTTTTAGCTCTTATAAAATTATTGTATATTTTTTTACTGCTTATTTGTGCAGAAATTAGCATTGAAAACTCGGTATGCGAACAATTACGTCCTACGACTTATTTTTTTAAATTTAGTGTTGCACTGCTTCAATCGATTGGAGTCTGTCAATTTAGAAATAACTCGGAATGAATCAAATAATTGTGAATAGGAAAATACCAATGTATTATTTAATTACTGTCACGGATGCTACGAAATAAAATCACATCGATCCACGAATCGATCGAAACAGACATATTTGAATGTGCAAAATGTTCCGTTAGAAGATATGGCATTGATTTCTGCACGTCTATCACGAGACGGCGCGCGAGCTCTCTCGATTTTTCTCGCACTATCCGTCTCTCACTTATTAGAACACTTAGAACAATTGGTATTGTGTGAATCGAGAGTATGTCGCGGCCGTCTCATGATATTAAACGTTCGTTCGTCGTTCTTTAACGCATTATTGACAAAAAAAAACAAAGAAATGTCAATGTCACTTTGCAACTTGATTTTATTGAACAATTATTATTATGGCAACTTTTGCTCGGACGGGTTAAAAAGGCTCTTTTGATTTCACTTATTCGTGAATTTACTTAGGAATATATCAAATTAATTTTACATGTAGATCCAAACACATATTCTAAATAATCTCGAGGTCTTTGCATTCGTAACGCCTTTACAGGACACTTTTGTTAGCAGACGACTGTGTATAGGCTCTCTAGTTGATTACCAAAAAATAATTATTACACAGTAATCAATCGATTCCTTATATTAGCCACCATCAATCGTAATCGGATCTTATGACAATCGATTTACTCTAGCCACATCACTCTTTACGTCATATTGAAGCTGTCAAAAGACCAATCCCAAATCTCGTAGACGTAGGTATGTTTACACCCTATATACTTACTTTACTCTTTGATATATACGAAGCATAAATATGAGATACACCGTAAATAGTTACTACGGCCCGGGAGGTGAAATAAAAGTTGGTAACATTTTACATGATATTACCCCAAAAGTACATAATATTAACATTAGCAACCGTAATACAGTACCTACTTGATACATTACATTTTAAATAAATGGGAAAAGATAAGGTTTTATTGCTTCGAGCTTGATTCGAATCAGAGACCTTTAAGCCCCTCAAGGCGCTTTAGGCGTTAAGCCTTACAACACACTGGCGCGGTCTGCGGTGACGGTCAATAGTAAATTTGACAGCTAATGACAAGTTTACTATTGACCGCCACGGCCAGGCTCCGCCAGTGTGTGAGAGGCCTAATTTCTTTAGCAGGTGACGTTTCTGTTTAATACAACATTAACCTCACAGCAGGATACTTCTCCTTTTTATGCAAAAAGGTATGTTCTCAAGCAAGCGCGTAAAATTTATCGATATCACAATCAATACAGCTCCCAATTGAACAAGAGACACAATTGGAAACGTTACACGACTTTACGACCTCATATTATCATGTAAACATGCCCCACATTATCCCACACACATAAACACATACACATACATAGAAGTGTAACCATTAGTACACTTCACGTTTATCACATTAAGTGCTATAATTCACAAAACTAGCCGTCTATAGATTTAATACCGTAAACCGTCGTTGTAGAGTTTAAATTCGTTTGATTGAGTATATGCAGGCGGGTGCATTATTCATCTCGTCTCTATGGGCATGGTCTGATGTAACGTTACTAGTTAACGTGTCCTATTAGGTATGTTTGATAGAACTCGCTCTGTAGTGTAGGTAGTTTAATATATTCCAGCAAGAAGTGTGTAGTGTTCAAAGTCTTCAAAATCAGTCATAAGTCATAACATAACAACTTAGAAACGAAAATCCTTCACAATCATGCGTCAGTCAGTTTAGTTTTTCATACTGATTTCAGTACCTACTTATGTGGGTACGCAGTGGTTCGTGCGCACACCAATGATTGCAATCCTTCACTACAAATTTAACTGGCAAATAGCGCAAGTGATGACTCGAAGACTAAGCGTTGTTGTTTTGAACCTATGGGTTACAAAAAATTACAATCTACATAAAACACATTAGCAATGCACTTTATTTATATGTCAATGTTACACTCACACAGAGAGCGAGTCACGCACACCTTTGCGTTCAGCACGCAGGCGACAGACGTATCCGGTGCAACGAACCCGTCCCCCCATGTTCAATGCATGTAGTGCTACTGCCGGCTGACCAACATATGCGAGATCTGGACCATGCAATAATAGACCTTTAGTGAGAGCAGTAAATGCTACAATACGATGAAGTTAATTCGGTTTGGCGGTTTTACTTTTACCGTGCAACGGTCATAAAACACTGAAAATAATTTAATTTTAGCAACGGATCTAGCTCAAATGGACAGTATGGCGCTTGTCGCGTGATATGACGTTAACATTCTCTATGACACTGCACTATTTAGAAAAAGCGGCCAAGTGCGTGTCGGACCACGAACAACAAGGGTTCCGTGCCTATTAAAAAGGTCGTATCCTTACTGAAATCATATGGCACTTACATCCTTTTCTTTAAGTAAGGCGGTTTTTTAGAAATATCTCGAAAACCTTTGAACCGATCTTGTTCAAAACAATTTGCATGATTTTTTTCATATTTTTGAAATACACGGTTCAAAAGTTAGAGGGGAGGGGGACACAATTTTAGTGACTTTCGGGGCGATTATCTCCGACTCTATTCACTTAATCAAAAAATTTGCTGAGAATCCTTATATTTATTTTGGAAGGCCTATCGATTGATGTGCCACACGTGGGCATGCAATTTTTTTTTGAGTTTCTATTTTATGTAGTGTATGGAGTGCACGCCTAAAAAAAACTTTTCTTGTAATTTCATTACATAACTATGTAGCGGTTAACAAAATACACATATCTTCAAAATTTTATTCAAATACACCCTATAGTTTTCGAGTAAAATGCCTGTGACATACGGACGGACAGACAGACAGACATGACCTTGCAAAAGGTAATTAATAGCATTAATGAACTATAATAAAATTCTATAAAACAATCCCAACACATCATTTGGAAATGCGCTAATTGTTGCCAATTTTCATCATCATTCATTTTTGACCTTATATCTCGTAATACTCTTTTCATAGATGTCGGGTGATCATAAGAGTGACGTTCAAAACCCAGGACCGTTTTAATAAAATCGACAGCTGATCACTACTTGACTGTACGCTTACATTACATCGCAAAAAAGAAAGTATTTAAAGTAAAGGCAGGTCGAAAATACAATTATTTAATAAACTGAATCTATTTCAAGGAAACTAAAATGATTTCTTTTGATGGACTCTGTCAGCTGTACTATATGTACTTACGGAAATCTCAACAATTGTTTTGTATATAATATTTGTGCAAATATTTGAAACTGTTTATTCCCCACTTGTAAAATAAAGAAACCAGATGTATTTGTGCTTTCTGTTGAAATAAATAAAATTTATAACGCGACCATTCATTCGCTAAACGCTAAACGCTAAAGTTTTGACGTGAGCAGTCAAGTCACATTATATGTCACAATAAACTAAAAAGTATTTAATCTTTTGATGTTGGTTTGCTAATATGGTGCTTAAGGTCTAAAACACTGAGTTCTTTTTTTATGAAACATATATCTTGATGCAGGTTATAAGTTACCGCTATTAGCAACTACTTAAATTTATCTAGAGCTGTCATTCTGGGGCCATGAACCTAGAATAAATACTATGGACGGGCTGTACGTGTTGCCACGGTGAGGGACGGAAAAGCTCTTATGCAGCTAAATGAAGAACCGGTCCTAAAATGGCTGATGACTTGTCTAAACAACTTACTACGGGACGGGTGATGGTTTGTGTGGCACAACTTCATACTAAATCAGTTGTGGCAAATAAAAAAAAGTGGAACTATGACAAGGACAATGAATGATATTCCCCTTTCTGTCACACTTATAGAGATTTGTATGCTACCAGCTCGCTCGCACGTGGTATTATTATTACCATAGCCTGTCCAGAGTATTCTTCGTTCATGTTCTGGGGCACATTTCTTGGCATATTTGTTTGACATTGTGCATCTAGTTCTATATACTAAATCAAAGGTTACCTACTCGTACGGATAACGGTAGTCTTAACTTTTTCAACTACACTGCGTGATACTGATAACGGTAATAGGACTTTTGGGATAGATATTATAAAGCATAATATAGTGCACAGCACTACGGTGGTATGGTTCAGTCCCACCCTACACCCAGGGGTATTGCTAGGGGTATCATGGGTCTGACATGAAAAAGGTCATATCGTTACTGAAAACTTATGGCACTTACGTCCTTTTCTTTAAGCAACGCAGTTTTTTATAAATATCTCGAAAACCTTTGAACCGATCTTGTTGAAAACAAATTTCGCTGGTAGAATTTTATAATCCCTATGAGCATAATTTTTTTCATATTTTTAAAATACATGGTTCAAAAATTAGAGAGGAGACACAATTTTAGTCACTTTCGGGGCGATTATCTCCGACTCTATTCACTTAATCCAAAAAATTGCTTAGAAACCTTATATTTATTTTGAAAGGCCTGTCGATTGATGTACCACAAGTGGGCTTGTAATGAAAAAATAATTTTTGACTTTCAGTTTTATGTATGGGGTGCACCCCTAAAAAAAATCTTTTTTAGTAATTTCATTACAAAACTATGTAGCGGTTAACAAAATACACCCTATCCTCAATTTTTTATTCAAATGCACCTTATGGTTTTAGAGTAAAATGCCTGTGACATACTGACGGACAGACAGACAGACAGACATGACGAATCTATAAGGGTTCCGTTTTTTGCCATTTGGCTACGGAACCCTAAAAAGGAAGGTCCGAGAGTAGTAGGTATTATTGCATGACAACTAGACGCGCTGTCACTTGTGCTAGTTCAATAACTTTTTAAAGCATAATGTGTCGTAATGTTTACATTATGCAACAGATTTTTGGTATAATGTCACTACGGGCGGACATGTTACGCGAGTTCTTTAAATTCGAGGCGCATTAGTTAATTTTATAAAAACTGTTATGACGGAAACCTGCTACTACCCTCTAAGTATGTAGTACCTACCTACTTAGCCTACTTTAGGTATCTACATACGTATATATAATATGGATTTTCCAGAAGTCCATAAACTAAATTTGAAGAACACAACGTGCAGCCTGTAATTTACAACTGGCTGTTGAACATTGCAATACTAGTCTAATTGAAAGCCATTTTAAAGCTTTTCATTCAACTGGAATAATAAAAGGAGAATTTAAAATACAAATTTATGGCCAGCGAACCGGTTACATAAAAAAACGGTTAAAAACGCGCAAAAACTAATGTTTATGTAAATATTATGCCCCTATAGTTACCAGGGTCACATGAGTAAGAACTTGTTTGAACAAATGTTATAAAGTAGAACATTCAGTATGGCCTTTGTAGCTACGGCGGACGGATTAAACAACATTTGTCACGGTCTGGTGCCCGATTATGTCGACAAAACAGAATAGTGCAAATATGGTGTGACGGCTATACAATACCATATTACAAGACATATTTTGCAGCTAAGAATAAGATAAGTTTTCGTTAAGAACATCATTAAGGGAGGTAGCTCTTTTTCTATCTTCACGATTACAAATGCAAACAAGTTTCTATACCGACGGCGCAGACACGTTTTTGTACTGGTTAGTTATACACAAGCTTTATTACTGAGTTAAAAATCTATTTTTTATACTGTACATCGAATCGAATGAACAACTAAAAACACCGGAATTGGACTTAATGCCAAACGAAAGAAATATGATGATATATTACAATTGCAGAGTTGCGATCCAACTTAAAGTTGATATTCTGCTTCTACTTGGAATAATTTTAATATCAGCATAGCTGTACTAACTGTTGTAAAGCAAAAAAGGTTCTAATAGATCACTGAGAAGCATGAGAATTATCCACGGCCACTTGGCCTCGCAACGACCTCTAATTAATCACAGGCAACCGCTCTTTATTCAGCTCGGGTTTAATATAAAAGTATTCATTACACCTATACAGCCAGCCTGACATGTCTCGCCTGTGTGGGTGGGTGGTCTAATCTAGATGTATACAGATATAGTAATTACATTTCGCTATCATATTCACCAGAGTTGTTTTTATGATGACGATGACGTCCTAAGATTGAAACGAAAATATATTTAAACTAGCTGCCAGCGACGCTGTCTGCTTGGATGTCGTTTATGTCGTAGCTACATACAAACTTTCACCCCCATTTCACCCATTAGGGGATAATTTGGATGATAAAAACTGTCCGTCCTTCCCCGGGACTTAAACTATCTCTATACCAAATTTCATCCAAATCGGTTCAGCGGTTTAACCGGTTTAAGAGGTTCAAACACACAGACAGGCACGCAGGTAGACAGGCAGACAAACAGAAAGACGAGAAATAATATTAGTACAGATTACCTAACGATCGAACAAAGCCCGTAATGTTTTGAAAGACGACGCTTCCCTACTCGTAGTACCTAATTATGTGGCTATAGCAGTAGGTACGTGTAAAACTAAATTCGTAACATGTATACTTATACCTTCTAAACATACTATGTAGATGGATTATAATATTACTCCGTCAAAACAAGTACTTTAATATGACGCACAAAATTCCACTTGTAATATCGCATCACATCGATAAATTCAAAGACACAAGTGCTAGTAGTAACAATGTTAGCTTCACTCGATGGAGATCTCTAAGCTGATTACACACAAGTGCCAGATTCCAAGAATATGTATTTCACAAGCAAATCAAGCTATTGCTTTGCTTGTGAAATACATATTTGTGCTCTCTGCGATACCCAACGCAGTCCTAGTTTAACTATACACGAATTCGAATGATGATTTTGATTTAGCCAAGATACCATCGGTACCACATACATATTTCCAAATTCTATGCAAATATTCCACGAAACTTTCACTAATTAGGGTAGGGTAGGGGTTAGTAGGTTTCACTATTATCTTAATCGTGTGAGCTTGTTAAAAAAAAGAACATACTTTATTATTATGATTCCAAGCAAAGATGTCAACTGCAGCCTGTAGTACAGTTTTCTATTGCTACAAAACAGTTACCCTTTTACAATTCCCTGTACTTTGCATTAAAAGGTCGTTATATTGCAGACAACAAAAGCAGAAGAGAAAACAATGCATTACTCAATCCATCAGGCGGAAAGAAAGTCTCAGAGAAGACGCGGCGAGGTCCGGGCAGGATTATAAATAGGGTCTTTGTGGACCGGCGAATATCTTGGAAAAGTTAAACAGTTATTAAACCTTAAAGTCAGTCGCCGAAAAGATTAAGTGAAGAATGTGGCGAAAAAATCTTTAAACAACATATTTTATAAATCAGCAAAATTCTTATACATGCGTTATTTATTAATATTAACAATGGTTAATCATGGTTAATGAATCATGATACAAATCTTAGAAACGCAAACATAGACGGGCATACTTATTAATATTCATCAATTCCTAGCCCGTTTTTATGTCTTAATCTCCATAAAGGATGTCAACGGATTGGCGTAGTTAATAAAACAGGCAAGATCAGTTATAGGAACGCACACATGCACAGTGCCGGCCCGCCACCCCCGGGCCGGACAGTGGGGTAAGCCAAGCCAACTGAAACAAACTTTACTCATTTAAAATTTGCGGGCTCTCTGTTGCGTGCATATGTATTAGAAGAAAGTCACGAACTTCCGTAACTCATGGTTTTAATGGAAAGTGCTTTTAAAGTAGCATAAATATAATTACCTATAACAGTAGGTAAACGTTTTCGAAGCAGAAACGTCTGCTAATGATATTATAAATTCCGATCAAAGTG
The DNA here is from genome assembly GCA_945867215.1 of Epinotia demarniana. Lineage (NCBI taxonomy): Eukaryota > Metazoa > Arthropoda > Insecta > Lepidoptera > Tortricidae > Epinotia > Epinotia demarniana. The sequence goes on along the minus strand of OX244272.1, from coordinate 17,665,163 downwards.
AAAAAAATCAAATACCGCTCGTAGGGATACTTTTATTATTTTCACCTTGTTCGCTATTTTGATAATTATAATTAAGTACCTATGTCACTAATGGTCAAATTGTAGTAATTAGGTAAAATTAACCTCCTAGAGTAGTTCGATTACATCGCTAGCCTAATATTCTTGTTAACTACATTATTACACCTGCTATGAGTATTTATTTATATTACGCACTTATTGACGGTGTTTAGGCACGTCAAACACACGTCAGAACATTTGCAATTAGGTATACTTCGAATGTTTAATTTCTTTCCTGGCCGCTAAAACTGTACTGTAATCAAATACAACTTTTTTTTACGGTCGTCAGTAACGAGGAACTTCACGTACCTATTACTTTTGCTACAATAACTTGCGAACATTTCCGAGCATATTGAAAAAAAAAAGGAATTTTACAAAGATAATGACCTCGTTCCCCGTTTCCGCTTATTCAAATATTGCTTTTTTATTTATGTAAACTAACGAAAATAAAAGTTTCCATTCAGATTCACTAAAATTTCTATCTTCATACTGTGGCGCCAAATCAACCTCTATTATCACATTAATAATTAATTGAATTCAGCAGATTTCGTGCGAAAATATATTTTTTTTTATACTTGACGAATCCTTAAAGTTTGAATTAAGACTTCGTGCACCAAACGACACGTTTTACAACTGTTACAACAGACAACTAAAATGGATTCGACCAATCACATGGCGCCTTTACTGAACTATAATTAATTTGACCAATAGAACGTCGTCTTGGCTACAGAGGAAAATACATCAACGAATACTAAGCATTTTCGATAGATACCAAGATGGTTTAATTAGTTCAGCTGACACGTAGAAAAATTATTGTGTACAATAGTTATATAATTATCTTTATAATCTCGTAAGTAATTAGGCCACTCAGGAAGCTTCGTGGCCTAAACGTGGTACTCGACTGAAAAAGCATACATTAAGTAACGATTGCATAAAATACAATTTTATGTTTCGATAAAACTGACTAACAGTGGACAGGCAATAAATAATACGCTTCATTTAGGTTGAAAGTTAAAGGAAATATATAAAATAGTATAGGCAGGTAGGTACCTCTACTTGTATACGTAATTTGATATTCCCTTCAGAAGCGGGTAAATAAATAATAGGTACCTAATACTTCTAGAAATAATGTTTCCCAAAGGCAAACTGTATTTACATGAAAGGAAAATACAAATAAAGAGAAGCCAAGGTGAAAGCAATAACATTTCTATTAACAAATTCACGTGTATATTAAATGGTAACACAACAAGAGGAATCTATCAAGGAACAATCGATATAAATATAAATACATATGTATACTTATTTACAGCAATCGTGAAAATGGTTACAAATAATTAAAATGTTGTGACATTGATAAATTTCTAAGATTTGATTTAAATATGTTAAGTATTTCCCATTTATTTCCTTTTCTGTACGTTACATACCGTGTGTATACATACAATGATATTTAATCAAATAAACGTCTTTAGCATCCGCAGTGCTTTCTTTTAACCAACAATAAACAGTTCGACTAGGAAACAGTACGATAGAGAACAAAACTAATTTTAAAACTTTAAACTTCCGAATAAAGTTAGCACTGACTGTTAAAGTCTGACACTGACAGCTGCCATGTTCGAAATAAAACTCAGTGGACATCGCCAACGAGCAGTTGATTAAGATTAGTCGCCATCAATCATCGGCCGCCGCCAGGAGGCGGCCAGGCTCGCCGAAAATAGCATGACACGACGTGAACACACCAGCCACCACCTGGCTCAGATATTATAAAGGGGCAGCTGGGTGGCGAGGGCGGAAAATCAATAGAGCGGGCGGCGAGCATCAAAACATACCGCTCCCTCTCCAACGGCCCCACTCCCCCCGCCCGGTCCCCCGTCTCCCGGGAAAATCCCCCCCTTGTTTGGCAGACACCGTCCTTGATCTCCCCCTCCGCCCGGGCGCGCAAGTTTGGATAAACACTCGTAACGTCTACTCGAAATTGGGTCGCTTATGCGTTTTGCTTTTTGTTCCCGCTTATACAACTCAATCCAATTCCTATCTCACGTCAACTGATTTACGCGCCTCAGCTAATTATCGTTAGTTAGTTTAACTAGTAGGCGACATCAATTTGTTTTCCATATTTCACTAAAATTAAAAGGTACCGTTTTTTTGTGGGTGCAAAAGGTAGCCTATATCAATCGATTGATAAAAATCCTCATGAATCAATATCGGTTCAGTATCCACGCTACGGTGGAACACAAGTAAATACATACATAGACTACTAAAATCATATCCCTTCCTTTCAATTGTGCCCTAGTCAGGAAATGAAACATACAAACCGCCATACGACGATTAAACGAAGTACAAAACACACAAATTTAATAATAAATGAATTTCTTAGAAATAGCCATTCCAATTTCATGTGTGAACTTCTGAGAACTACGCTGCCACATGACAGTAAAATGTGAACACGAATATCGCAAATTCAATAGCGCTTGGCGACAGGTTAATATTTGACTCCACACGCTTACGTAATAAAATGACTTCGGTTTAAGCATGAGTCAGCCGGTTTGAGAAGAAAAACATCAACACAAGATGGTTCGAATGGTTCATGCAAATCACGTTTGAGCCTCTGCCATAACATGGATCATAAAATAAATAAATTCAAATACTTACGAGCTACAAATGGTTTATCGTAGGTGTCGCTCAATCAATGACAGTTTAACTATATAAATGGAATGAAATAACTATTGCGTATTGCAAATCTAATATTACCTACATAATAATGTTATGAACATAACAATGAATGGAGGATAATACTGATCGACGACAAAACTGGAATTATTTCAATAGGTGTAACCTTCGTCTCGGCTACCAATTTAATATCACGGTACTTAGCCATTAATTGCTGATATTGCCCGCTATGCTAACAACTTGGTTTAATCATGCCCCGAGTGTAGTGTAGTGATCAATTACGCCTCTAGGGAAACTCTAAAGACATACAAGTATGTTAAACTTTAAACTTGGTTAAACTGAGACACGTTACGCAGATATTATGCCGTCAGAATACAAATGCATAACCACAACATAAACTTGAGTACCTAATAATATAACGAGATTACTCGAACTTTGCAAAGAAATCTTGTAAGTCTCAAAATTCATTTTGCACACCTTCCAAACCTTCAATCTTTTCTTTCATGGATAACTCAGATTCTTTTCTATGCTAAAGGATATAACTTTGCTTAATACTAGTGAATATATTTATCAGATATGTACGTTTGGTGAATTAGTTGAAGAGTAGATTTCATGAGTGGAAAGATCGATGGATGTGACGTTGAAATTCTTCAAACTATTAGTGATACTACTACTACTTGTAGAATTAAGAGGAAATTAGAAACTGCAGATTTTCCACTTAAAAATTAGTGTGAGGCATCCCAAGACGATGTCGAGGACAGCACAAAGTCGAGAATACACGGAGAGCTGACCCTACCTGATTCAGGGCTAGTAAGAGACAGAGAGACTAGTAGTATTAAGTAAGAGGCTCACCTGAAAGGGTTGCAGGTTAGTGGAGTCGAGGAACCTGAGCTGGCGGTCGTGCAGGAACTCGACGGGCTGCGCTTGCTGCTGCAGCGTCAGGTCCGCCGCCAGCGGCGTGAATGTCTGCAACACAACATGCTGTTACGTATGGACGGATTGAAAAACCCCCAGTGCTATCAGTGCCCCCGCCAAAACGACAGTAGTCTAAGAATTATTGACTAGTTATAATTCTTAAACTACAGTCGTAATTTTTGACTGACTGACTCACTGACCGATCATCAAAAGTCTAAGGCACTTCTAGCAGACATAGAAGGCTTCAAATTTAGAATACAATTTTGTGTTTAGTATATAAAACAAGGGAAAACTAAAATATTTTGCAATTTCGGTCCAGTTTTCTAGATACACCAACTTATTTATGCAGTTGACGGTTCAAATTTTGAAACATACCGTGTTTGTACAATGCCTGATAGGTTACTGAAAATTCAGGTTTCTAGTTTTATCCACAACGAAGTTATTGGGGGGACCAAAATGGCCTGAACTGCTTCGAGAAAAGAATGGTACGACCGTGCCGCTGCATCGGTAGAATAGGCGGGGGCACGACAGTGCCGCCAGATTGTTACTTATATAAAAAGAAATCGTAACAAAGATCGTTACAAAAATAAAGTCTTTCTTTCCCCAAACATATCACTCGATTCCATTATTTAGATATGGATGATTTCTCCGCATGTGAGTCATACGAGGTTTATGTCTTTCCATTGTTCTTTCTGTTCCTGATAGTTGCGGAACTATGTAGAAGCATCAGATCTATAATTTTGGTAGTTAACTACAGGATAATGATGTGATGTGTTGTAAGAGTTTCACAACGAATCCAAATTAGCAAATTACTCTGCTCAAATTTTTGGGAGGACAAAGACTTTTTTTTTACTTTTGCCTATCCTATCTGTCGTATATATATTAGCAATTTAAGTGATCATGTAGGAAAAAAAAGAAGGCAACGGATATACATACAATTTTATGTTTAAGCTTTTTTTTAAGTGAACTTTGTAATAAAGAACTGAACCTAAATACTGTGGGAAAAGTTATCTTAAATATGTATATTGATTTCCCATACACAAGAGCATTTTTTATCATATTATGTACATACGAAGATATTTCACATATTTATTCGCAAAATAGGTAATAATCATGAATTCATCAGATAAAACATCATTAATCGCCCAGTAATGGTAATTTGTTTTTTATAGGTACTATAATAGTACATTATTGTCGAAGCAAGGGAAGTAGGCAATTGCTGGCTGAGTATTCTTTTTAAACGGACGACCTTGGGAGTCCGTTTAATTTAATACGAAGCCAGCAATTGCCCTTCCGGCTAAGAGTAATATAGTGCTTTTCTCAAAAAATGTGCAAGAAAACAAAAATGTACTTTCTGAAAATAAGGCATGCATTTCTTCTCGCCGCTTTATGTAATTGTAGTACGCCTTTCGATATTTGTCTTTTGGTTTTGCAACTTACACTTAACAAATAATCAATAACTGACCTTGCAGCTTCTTTTAGATCTCGAATGATTTTCACGTCAATTTTCTATATTTTCCGTAAAAACAATTAGCCACTGTATGTCAAAACGGAATATGTTTTGCATTTGCATTGCCGCCTTTTATTTTTTTCAATAATAAGTTGGAAGTGTATTTTTCTTCCGAAAACGCCATAAGTTATTTGAGACAACTTAAAAGTCGCGTTAAGTCACAGCTACTGATCTTCTGTTGTGGCTGTTTAGGACCTATGCCTTTTATTTATATGGCCGTTTTAACTTTTTAAAAAGTTTGTACCACGACAAATAATGGAATTTGTATGCAACATTGTAGTCGAGCAAAATCGAGCCGGCAAGATTTTTTATTTTTAAAATTTTGACTAACCATAAACTATGCACTTCACGTCCTGACTTTTTACCAATAAAGTCAACTTTGCCGATGATTTTTAAGAAAAAGGATTTTATTGAGAGAAAAGTATTCTCGAGTCTAAAGATTATTAAGGATACAAAGACGTTATTAGGTTATTGGCTGTATTATAGTCTTCTATTGAATACTACAAAGGTTGTCATGAAAAAATACATTTAGCAATTAGAGCTACAAATTATTCATACAATTTAATATAAAGAGGAGAAGATTGTTCTGCAAGAAGACGAACAAACGTAGTTGTGTACTTTCAAAGTACTATTGCATTATAAGGTACCTATTTCTAAAGCCGGTTGCCTAAGTAATATAACTTCACTCCGTAAATTACCTGTATACCTATATTCCGTGTGGTGTCGGGTTATAATAGCACCACCTCCTTTCTACCTGTGGGTTGTATTAAGTCTAAGGGAACAGGGTTGAATTGTGTTGTGGGCGATGGGCTAACAACATTTCACTGCGATAGCACAATTTATCGATCTTGCACCCACATTTATGCTAAAAGTGGCACTGGAACATCAGTTTCATGTGATCTGTCTACCCGTTTTGGTAATGAAGGTATATACCTACTATGTAACCCCGAGTGGCTTTACCTTTACAAAAGTCGATCAGCAACTTTATGAACGGCATGATAAAATTGATAAACGATCTAAAACAACGCAAGGGCACGCATACCACACGACAAAACGGGCTCACTACACATGCTTATATCACATCAGGTCAGGGCTGCCCATACACCTGCCTGAGTATGTAGCCCGTCGCCATTTATCTTGCAAAAAACGTGAGCTTGAGTCGCACGGCACTAACGTATGTATTGAGACCTGGCGAATAGAATATGTATCTGGCCTCGGAGGCATTTTATTTCCATAGTGATATCAGGGTCTGCTGATGACATTTGTAATGAATGTTTTGTAGCTTTAATTAGATTTATCCTCATTGTAACTCTGCAGTGTATTTATTTATTAAAACTTTATCGTACCGACATAAAGTACCAATGGCGGACTTCATGCCTTAAGGCATTTTTTACCAGTCTACCGCATCTCTGAACAGAAAATAATATAGGTGCAGGCAGTTGATTAAGAAATACAAAATTGTATTGCATGCAAGTTAAATGAAAAATGAGATACCAACCCGCTATATGTATGTACAACGATATGTGGTCGTAATTATTATAATATTAATTTCTTATAATAAATTAATATTTAATTAAGTAATATTTCTTGTAATTTGAAAAGGCATATGTTTAACGGACCACCAGATATAGTAAAATATAAAGCCAAAAAAATACTTTTTACTGCCAAAAATACTAAATGATCACCAAAATTTTATCTCCATTTTAATATGAAATAGTAACCCAAATTATAACATCTTACTACCCTATTAAAGAAAATGCTATCCAAATAAATCATTGCTAATCTAAAAATAGTTAAGTGATCACCAAATTTATATCTCCTATTAATGTGAAATAATAACCCAAATTATAACATCTTACTATCCTATTTAAAAAAACGCTATCCTAATAAATCAATGCTAACCCAAAAATAGTTAGCGATCACCAAAATTGTATCTCCTATTAATATGAAAACATAACCCAAATTATAACATCTTACTATCCTATTAAAGAAAATGATATCGTAATAAATCATTGCTAAATTAAAAATAGTAAAATAATTTCCTAAATTCGACGGATCCCCGCTTTCCTTTCTAGGACTCAGACCTACGCTTCGCTCTCTACTGATAATCTCCAGCGAGTAGACGCCACCCCGCTGCGCGGGGTGTCTATTTCTGGTCTGAGGGGCACAAGTTAACCCTAACCTAACCGACCTAAGACAAAGTTCGCTCATGACAAGCCATTTTTGTCCGCCCTGATTATTGGCTCCCAATAAACACGGCCGCCATCGCATACGCAGCGCCACCCGCTGGTGGCGCTGCGTATGCGATGTTCTTGGCGATGCGATGCGATGTTCTTGGCAGTTGGCAGTGGCCAAGAAAGAAACTATTTTACAATGTGCCCGGTATAGAGCTAGGAATATCGATAAATGCGTTGCTCTAATCGATCTGCCGTATTGTTTATCAGGCACATCGTGATAAGCCTGGCCAACTTTTAGGCATATCATGAAATAGCGGCGTTTCACGATATGCCTAGGAATTTCGTGATCTGGCGGATTTTACGATCGGCCGACGACATATACACTCTAGGGGTAGGACAGACAAGTCCACGTGGAAGTAGGGTGTGCTGATTCGGGTTTTGGTATCACTTGTTTTGGCATCATTATACTTTATTTGGTAATACTCATATATTTTATGGCAATCATAGTGGGTTATTTAGGTAGAAGTATTGTTTTAATTTGGTCGCAAAGATTTGGTGATCATTTAGTAAATTTGGTGTTCGAATAAAATTTAATATGCACTTTTTATTAAAACAGCTAGTACTATTGTAATAGTAGAATTATTATTTTTGGTGTTCAGTATATTTTTTTGGTAAAAGATCTTAGGGTATCAAAGCATTTTTTGGTGATCATTATATTTGATGCCATTTGAAAATTAAAGATTATGAAAATTATTGTTTTGCAGCATTTCACAACCTAGTTTTTGGAACCCCTATAAATCTAGTTACGAGTAGGTACGTAGCAAATAATAAAAATTGAGAACTCAAGATGGAATGTGTATTTAAAATCTAAATCTAAGTACCTACCTATCTGATGAAGTTTATAGTAATGTCCGACTACTAATTTACAATTTCATATTAATGCAATGCAAGCTAATTTATGCAAGGATTATGATATTTATGATATACCTAGATAGAATATAAGCGCTTGTCAGAAACACGTAGAATTGTAATACAAAACCTATTTCCCAAGCAACAGTAGGTACCTTTACGTTACGTCTTCTCTCGGATCGGAAATTAAGCGCTTTCAAAGAGATTTCGGAGCTGAAACAGACGCTTGTGACACGAGCAACGTGAACTTTGTGCAAATAACACACATGGATCTTACTCGAAATGAGACACGAAATGGTTGCAGGTAACATCTGATATTTAACCAGATGTTACCGGCAACCACGAAAATCAAAAGCAGAATTAGGCACCTAACCAAATAAGTCTAAGGTCTGCACGACTGTGATTCCTATAATAATAGGCTTATTGCAATACAAAAGTATTATCAAAAGCATCAGCCAATTTAGAAGGAAGAACTATGTTGATTAAACTTACATTATGATATGATACTACTAGTGCCACCTAGTGAAGCAGAGCGAGACTATGAGAGTGTGAACCATGTATTTTTGATACTACTACCGCCATCTGGTGTGGTGAAACTGTGAGCGTCGCAATGGTAATATTGAATTAAAGAAAAGAAGATAAGATATGATGCATTCTTGACCAAAGACGGAAGCCGATTGATAATTAATTAAATTATTTAGTTTGACTTACCAAAGCGGGCCATTTGACTGTTTCATCCTTACTATTTCTAGGAGCCCACACTAAAGTTCTTTCCACTAAAAAAACACGAAACGTCCTTCGTGAATAAACGGCAACCCATTCACGTCGTTGCCAGTCTACTCCATCATATTCCACTAACACCTGAAACAATAAAAAATGTGGTTAATTAATTTTTCTTATAGTTTAGCAGAATAATTTCGAAAAGCGTTATGTACCACCCTTAGCGCCACCTAGTGTTGAGTAGCGGAACTACATGTAATTATACTGAGCTCGAGATAAGTTAGACTTCGCTCGGCTAAGACTTAATGCTGCTGAGCCGCTAGATGGCAGCACCAATCTTCGTATCAATGTTGTCGCAAAACCCCGCCCAACACCTTGCGCTTGCAAGCAATACATCGTGCGAGTGGTACATAGAGCATAATTTGAAGAGATAACAACAACAACAAACAACATCATTAGGTATTGCAATACTTAGTACCGTGTGTAGGGCGTAATTGGAAATAATCTAATCTCAAATCAACTAAATAAAGATTTGCATAAATCATGCTTAATAGCAGTCAACAAACCCATATAACCATAAAGTAGGTAGGAACTGACTACTGACTTATCTAAAATGCATAATATTTTTTTGCATTATTTAGTATGATTGATGAAAATAAGCACATTGGGTGTTTCTCACAGAGTCTACAATCACTTTAAACATCTACTTATGCCTGTTTAACTCTACCTACTGCTGTGTGTCTTAATTACCTACTTATTAAGCCACAGTAGCAACTAAGCAAATCGTTAGGTATATCGAGCAAACGATCGTATTAATTGATATATAAACAACTACTAGGCGATTTTTATTGTCAAGCTGATAGCTGGTATAGGTGGCATAGATAACGATCAGCAAGAAGAATCGCAAACATAATGTGGTATGTATGCCTAACTGAAGGTATTTACAGATCAGATTGTATGAGAAACAAAATAATAAATTAAAATTAAAATAACTGTAATAACACAGAATTGAATAAAATAACCGCCTAATTTTGACCGAGTGAATGTAAGAATGATTTGAGTGCTTGCGAATTTTTACCCTCCGGCCACGTAGGGTTCTGTAGTCAACAAGGAACCCTTACAGTTTCGCCATGTCCATGTCTGTCTGTCTTCGGCATAGCTCAGTAACCATTACTACTATAAAACTGAGATTCGGCATGGGTATATAAATCAATCAGCCGACAATACAGTACATACTCTTGAAATAAAAAATACCTTACCTTACTTTCACCTAAAGCGGGGATGTAATTTTTTTTCGTGAAACCATTTTACCACAAAATAGATAGGAACAGAAGTCAATCACATGTATGTACCTCACTTTTCATGCCTACTCTCGGCGTTCGCTCTAGGGTTGTCAACTATAACTTATGCACAAACAACTATCGTGGTATGGCACTCGCTCGTATCTAGTTGTTTGATTTATTGTTGAGAATGAAACGGGAAGAATGGAAATATAAATTAATACTGACTGAAATATTTAATTTCTAATGTGTAATAATTCAAATAAACTATAATACAATATATAAAAAACTAAGTACTTATAGTAAAATCAGACCTTATAGGCATTTTTTTAAGTCTTACTTTACCCGAATTTGATTTGGCATTTCTTAATTCGGTTTCAGAAATGCATACTTATCTAAAGTACTTAATACGTTTAATATGATACTGTTTTGAATTAAACTAAAAGTAGGCTAAAAAAATATTTTCTGTTCTAGACACATGTAAGTATAAAGGCAGATTACAGAACTTTTAGATTTAACCTCATTCGCAATTGCGTGGTCGCTGTGACTTCTGTCATCTGTCATCTCCATACAAAATATAACCTTAAATCGAAAAAAATGTACTGGAATGACAGGTGTCATAGGAATCATGCTTGTCAAATTCAAATGCTGAGCAGGCGAGGCGGCGCGAAACTATCACTGTCAGCTGTCACTAGTGTCAGAACTTGTGAATGAAGTCAACTTCATCAACTTGTCAACGTCACTATGTACTCAACGCGTTCCGTTTTATGTGATGCTGGTAAAATTGCTGCAATTAAATACAAGAAATGCTAGTAAAGTTTCGTACCATGCATATAATTTTGTTTGCTATCGTAAAACAATTAAAAAGTGGTAGATTTGAGACCGAGGGTGGTAGGTCGGTAGAACGGAGGCTAAATAGGTAGATCTACCACAAAGTTGGTAGATGTGACAACACTGCTTGCTGTCTTAACAGAGGCTGGAAACTTAAAAAGAGGCAACACACTTGATTTGATTAATTGTATGGAAAGATGATGGAAAGTATTGTAAGTACTTAGTTAATCACGGTCATCATATTTTACTTTTCTTGCGGTCTTACTTTACTTAAAGACTTCCGTGTAGTCTACACGGACACGATTATGACCTATGCTAGAGAATTCCAAACATACATTGACGGAGACTGGTGATAGACATATTAGAGAAGTTATAAAGAACTTCATTTAGGGGACTATATTACATAAATCGAACTAGTCCCATAGTAAGCTCAATAAGGCTTGAATAGTTTGACTTATGGGATGGGTACCAGTGGGGCGTATTTACCCTAGGGCCAACCGGGCCATGGCCCGGGGCGCCAATCCGCCAGGGGCGGCAGCTGGCCGATTGCATTTTCTTTGGTTTTCGCGCCATTCATTGACTTCTGGGGCGGCGAAACTTATTGGCCCGGGCGCGGAATTTCAAAATACGCCCCTGGGTACTAGGCGACTACTTAAATACCTACATAGAAAACATCCAAGACTCTGAAACAAATGTTCATTTCATGCTCATCACACAAATAATGCCTTTATCGGATTTCGAACCCGAGTTGTTAATGCGCTAATGCGGCTCACCCCGCCGGTCACCCGTCACGCGTCACGTAACTAGACCCCTGCCCATGGTTAGTAACTACGCATCGCCGTGTCAAGATATATTGTGGGTGAGGGTTGAGGTGAGCTCAGAACAAGTTACAGAGTAGGAGGATATTTTTTTTTTCATACAGATATGTAATACTGGCATTCACCCATTAAAGGGCTATTTACATGATGCGAGAACTCGTATGCGATTTTCATTACATTGCGGGGCTGCGGGCTACCGAAATACGACCTACCTATAATTAAAATGATTATCTACACTAATATTATAAAGAGGAAAGATTTGATTTTTAGTTTGTTTGTATTGGTTAAGATGGAGTCTTGTAATTGCAACTAGGTATATCTGTCTGGTTATTGCAACTAAATTTAATAATGCTTTGTATGATCACTATCATATAGAGGGCATTATTAAATTTAGTTGCAATTACCAGACAGATATACCTAGTTGCAATTACAAGACTCCATCTTATAGGCTCCGAAACTAATGGACCGATTTGAAAAAAAAAAAACCATTAGAAGCAGACATTATCCCTGATGAACATAGGATAAAATGCTTCATTTCTACGGGAAAACGGGTAATCCGTGCGAAGCCGGGCCGGGCAGCTAATCTATAATATAGTCAACAGCAAAAGTACTCAAGGTTCTAAAATGATCATCTATATTTGATGTTGACTGTAGTACCTACTTAATAAGTATTTTCTCGTATTTTGCGGATACGATAGGTTAAGCACATCATAGAAAGAGACTTGAAGCGTCACCGCATCCAAAACTCAGAGGGTCGTATGTCATATCATATCATATCTTATCGTATCATACAGGCAGGCACAAAATAATAAAAGGTAGGGGAGACCGGGGGCAATGGTACCACTTTAGAAATAATGACCTATAACTCAGAATCTAACGCTACCACGTAAAAATCGCTAAGGATATAACACTCTAGTCTCATTGGCTATCAGAATCTAGAAAAATATTTTCATTTAATGGCATCAGAATGGTGCAAATAGAGTTTTTGTTCATGAAGTCCTTGTGTTACAATGGACCCCTAGTACGGGTCAATTGTACCAGATAATCAGAGGTCAATAAAACCCAAAATAATGTTTTAATCAGTCAGTAATTATTGTTAGTTTCTTGAGACGAATCAATCTGTTACGTACATCAGTCTTAATTATAGAGACTCGTATTTATACTAGACAAAGGTAGCATTTCAGTTGAACTAAAAGTAACAATATTTTCCAAGTTTTTTGAAACATATTATGTCAACTTATTATACAAAAATACTTAGGGGTGCTCATAGCACACATCTTTCAATCAATAAGAACACCTCAATACAACAAAATAACGAATTATTTAACAATTACTAATCCCATATAGTTACAATTGAGCCCTGGTACAATCAACCCCATCCTTCACCACAAATAAATATTAAATAATACCACTAAAACGGATGGCATTGCGGGTATTATAATGTATATACATCCCGAAGTGTCGTATGAATCATAGGTATAACATAAAATACCTACCGGAGATGTAACTTGTTACAAAAATAATTAGTTTCAATTGTCTTATTTTAGCAGTCGTGTAAAAACTTTGGGTCAGTTGTAGCACGGGGTCAATTGTAACGTTACAATTAACCCCGAGTGTTGTGGTACATTTCTCCTTTTTCACTCTCACTCACTAACCTCCACAAATTTCGATTTCTATATCTAACTGACCCCCACACTGTGACGTATTAAAAACTTGAATAACTAGAGAGTCACAATTCAGTACAAGTTTCACACTACGACTATCTAATTATAAACACTAGTACAAAACGTAAATCGCAAATACATACTTTGTTCAGTCAAAAATGCAAATCGTCGTATAGCACATTCTTTTCGCACGGCAGCGAGTGGCCGACTAGTGAGCAGGTAGAGACACGCTCAAGGCACACTGGTGTATACACACACATGCATATTTCGATGTGGTTGAAGAATTATATGCGACGGTACTATTGACCCGTGGTACTATTGACCCCGGTCTACCCTATCCGTTCCGTAGTACCCGAAAGTTCCTTAACTTCGTTTTCTTCGATAAACCGTGCACATTTTAACCAACTATACGTAACTCCGGGGCAACGTCTTGTGTCGTCGTCATTAGGTAATTCCTGATAGAGAGGTTTCTAATTACTGGTAATTAGGTAGCTGAATGTACTAGTAGCACTTTCTACCTACTAATTCAAAAAGCGATAGTGACAACATTATACGGAAGACTAACTCTGCTATAAACCGAATATTTCGTCTTTGAAATAGACACAAGTAAATACTTGAAAGGGTTATATATATACCTAGGTGCGCGTCTTTAAAATGTTCACATAATATTTGATAATAACTTGTTGCCCGCGACTCCGTCCGCGTGGAATTCGTTTAAATATCGCCGTGGAAAGGAATATTTTCATAAAGTTTTAATTACGTGGCTCAAAAACAGTTTCCGCAATACAAACTTTGCATCCCTTAGTTAGCCCGCTTAGGGGTGGGTTTTTTAAAAGCCTAAAATTACTTTTCTTGTATTGTAATAAGGTCCATACTTACACAAAGTTTCAAGTCTCTTACTTCATACTTCATCGCCATACAAATGATCAACCCCCTTTTTTATCTCCTTGAGGGTGGAATTTTCAAAAATCCCTTCGTAGTGGGTACTTACTTTATATGTATAACTGCCGATTGTGAAAAAACCAGCTTTCTAGGTTCAACGGTTTGGGCAGGGCGTTGATTTAAGTCAGTCAGTCAGCACTTTTACGTTTATATATTTGATGGGGATGACTAATGCTATGTAATTAATTATATCCTAATCACCAAACAAATACCAATTTTTGTTTTACAATCTGCATAATCCGTGGCGTAACCAAGAACACCATGATTAATGAATTCAAAAATGGAATGACATTAGCGGTTGGTAAACAAAAATGCAGGGCGCGTGCGAGTCCCACGCTCGTTACAGGTTCACAAAACCATTCGTGACACCGATCAAACATAAATAAACTCTGTGCCGACGGGATAAGAGCTTTCCCGGATCACAAATAAGTTGGTAAACGCGTATTGCCACGGAACGTATAGACTCACGCTTTAGCTTTTAGGCTCTTTTCGGAGTAGAGTCAGCTGTGATCCGTATGCAACTAGGCGATGCAAATGCAAGGGAATAATTCAGCATCCGTCCAGGAATTCTGAATAGTTGATGTGTTGCCATCATGCGTTAACGGGTAAGATGTTCGGGTTATTTGTTTATTTAAAATTTTGCAAAAATAACAAAACTACAATGGGCGGACTTATTGCTTTGAAGCATTTTTTACCAGTCACCAAGGGCTAAACAGAAACTTTAGGGGTATAACATAAATGATAAGACTCGACAGGAAACACAAATCTTAAATGTATGTATCTTTAGTGTGAAACCGGTAGTAATCGATAGCTCGATATAGGGATACCAGGTACCACCGACTACCAGTCTACTAGTCTATAAATAGAACCGTGCGAGGTAATTGCTATACTATGTTCGATTCCCATTTAGCGGCCTTACATAACGTATCAACACCTAACTATGTAACTAGCTACATGTCTCGACAATAGCCTTGCCAAGTTACCACTCATACGCAGTGCTATAATCGTCCTATAGTACAGATACATGTGTTTATTTTATGATGCCTAAGTACATAACGTTAACTATGCAAATAAGAGATTTAAAGGCTATAAAGTAACACCGTCGTTATTTCATTACATTGGCAACGTTAAAGAGAAGATGCTTTGCCTTGGTCTATGCATAGGACGTGAGTCTGGAAAACTTTGATAAATGCAACAACAGTGATAATGATAATTAACCTCATCATGCGTGGCTGTAGCATCCCCTGGTTACCAGTTAATAAAGCCTATATAGTTAATATGACATAGTATAGTCTTTCGCAGTAAAAAAGTATAATAAACTTCTAACATTACAGCACGCTCCCTCATTTTTGACAAATTATACAATAGTACATTACGTAACTAGGGCGGTGAATTCGTGAATGCCCCAGATCGCAGGTGTTTGTGGCCCGAACCGAAGGTGAGGGCCATAAATATGCGCTCTTGGGCTTTACGAATTACGTATTAGTGACGTAATAGTTATTTACGATACAAGTGCCGAAAATAGGAAATTCACAACGAGTGGTGATAGATTAAAACACGACCGAGGGGAGTGTTTTAAATCGACACGAGTTGCGACGTGCACCTATTCGCACGTGTATCGTACAACGTTTTACTGTACATATGGCTCTTTAAAGTTTTGACATATGCACGAAAAGTGCTCTTTTCCGCACTAGTGCGGGAAAGTAGCACCATATGTACTGTAAATAAACTTGATACTCAACTTTCGTTTCAACCAATGCTCTCAAAACCCCAGCCTGTGGACCCCAGTTGTCTTAAATAAAGGATTTATTATTATTGTTATAAATTGATTACAAGAGAATTTACTTCATTCAGATAACTACGGCATTTAACGTTAGCAGTAGGTACTCGAGCAACATTAATCTTAAAAAACCGGCAAAGTGCGTGTCGGGCCACGCGCTGTGTAGGGTTCCGTTGTTGCATATCTGTCTTAATTCCATCGACGTGCAGTGCGGTTGCGTCGGCCGAATTTGTACGAAAATTGGCCTTTTCAAATACGCATTAAGTTGGTCAACTATTACTCGCCTACATGTCCGTGATAGTTATCCTTTTAAATTCATTATATGTACTACTACCACAATTAATTTCAAATCCGTAGTAGTAGCCATTTAGCCGGCAAGGGGGAGGGGACACATGACTCGAACAAAAATTAGGGCTTTAAAGCCCAATGTCTCGCAAACGAATCACTGATTTGAAAAATGGTTTTAGGAAATCCATAATATTTTTGAACGAGCTATCCCCTCGATTGATATATATACCCATTCCGAATCACAATTTTCTAGTAGTAATGGTTACTGAGCTAAGCAGAGGACGGACGGAAACCCTAAAAACTATATTAAAGTGCAGCAGAATTGGGCTGTCAATCTGGCTCCCCCAGCTGGAAGGTCGAGTCGAGACGTCTAGATCCACGGTACACAGACTGAAAATGGTAATACAATCACTACGACCCGGTTTTATCGAACAACACTGGTTAAGGCCGGGCTCACTAAGTCGGAATCAGTCACTGAAATTAGTGTCTCGACCACGACCACTCAAAAGCAAAAACAAGGTATGCTGTTTGGTAGAATTTCTGCACAAAGTTTACCGTTTTATTTGCTCTTCAGTGATTCCAATTAGGATTCAGCGACTACATTCCCTTCAGTGTGTCGCCAGCCTTACTTCATATGCGTAAGGCCTGAATCACACTGGCGCGGCCAGCGGTGGCGGTCAATGGTGACAGCTAATGATACTATTGTGCCGCGCCAGTTTTATTCAGGCCTATTTTTTTCTGGAATGACAGTGACAGTTGGTGCTATATTAACTGGTCCGTTATGGCCCTAAATACTAAATGGGCCTTGTCTCGGATTTAGCCGACCAAATATAAAATTTAATTCATAATTGTGTTTATTTTTTGTCCCGTAGGACATCAGTGACATAATTTCTTAGAAGAAAGGGCATTTACTGAAGCAGATAACATCGTCAATTTAAAAAGAGCAACCCAAACAAATTTATATTCCGCCGACAAACCGCTATTTGACCCTGAGCTGGTGTCGCTGTAAACCACATAACATAGGTAATAGGAATAATGTACATATACGTTATGTACAGTCGAGACAGTGTGTATGGTATAATAAATACCATTCATCCATATCTGATTCCAAGTACGTATTCGATATTGAAGTATTTTGCAGATTGTGTTGTGACCCCGAAGACTCTCACTCTGATGTCGATGTGTCACTTTCAAGGCCGTCGTTTTCGGTCTGGGATTCGACTAAAGGACCTTTTACTATGTTCGTCCTAAATTTTTATTGCAATATTTTTAAAAGAAAAATATTACTTACTACCAAACTAACCAGTTCAATCAATACCTACGACCGACCGTTTTTTTAGAAGAAATTGTTTATAGAAATAGACAATCCGGCATCCTTTTTTGTTTACATGCATCGGTGACATTCGATGACTTCTAACGTTAGTTGTCAAAGAGTACTCCTCAGAGAGTACTCCTTGCCAGTAAAAGAAATTAGTTCCATTCAAAATCCTCATCTTGGCCGCGGGTTTGGCTCCTCCGAAGCTTCGGGCTATGCTGCGGGCCAATGACAAGGACTGCGCACAATCCATGCAGGAATAATAAATGGCCAATACGAAAAAAGTGACATTAGTGACACATTCCGAAGCGATCCTGACCTGCGCTCTCACGCAATATTACGATGCACGCGACCATTTCGCAGATAATGTATGTAGGTATGCAAAACGTATTGCGAAGTTCGTATAGTGGAAGATAATTTTGCTATCGTGCACCGCTATCGGGCATTGCTATGTGGTTGCGATATTGAATGTTTGCAGAATGACTAGATTAACTACAAGTCCAAGTCCTGCAAAGTTAAGCTTTTATTGTGAAACTTAGAAATGCGACCTTTTTCGAAAGATAAATTAACGACACGGAGTCCAAGCTAAAAAGGCAGTCTGCCGACACTTGCATAACTTTTTACGCCCATTTTCATCGCTTTATGTCTTATGGAGCACTGACGACTCTACCTATTAAATTAACACTTTAAATGGTCATCGGGCCGTAGTTTAAATGACAGCTTTCATAATTTCCAGTTTAATTCTAATATCGAAATCTCGCACCACGTTGAACTTCTTTAAGTATATAAAAAGTCAACGACTTTTCTAAAACACCGCGCTGTGCATCGCGCGGTGTTTTGCAACCGATCGCGCGACAGGTCTGCGCCGGTTCGTTGACCCATTGAACCTCCCGCAGCGCCCGGGCCCGTGGCTGAACCGGATTCGGGAACCCAATCGCCCGACACGCGGTGCCTACTGGACCAAGGTGCACAATTGCACACATTTGTTTGTTACGGATTTTGCCATCGTCTGGTTCCTCAATGATACACATCATTGAGGAACCAGACGTGCATCTTATCACTGTGCATCTTATTGATCTTGCCCACCTTGCGCCAGTATTTAGGGTTCCGTAGTCAACAAGGAACCCTTTTATCCGTCTAGCCGTCCGTCCGTCCGTCTGTCCGTCCTTCTTCGGCTTAGCTCAGTAACCATTACTACTAGAAAACTGTAATTCGGCATGGGCATACAAATCAATCACGCCGGCAAAGCAGAAGAATAAAATCTTGAAAAAAAAATGTTTTTGGTGTATCTCTCTTACACCTAAAGTGGGGATGTATTTTTGTGGTGTAGTGTGGGGTATCGTTGGATAGCTTGTTCAAAAATATTATGGGTTTCTTAAACGATTTTTCAAATTAGCGATTCGTTTGCGAGATATTATTTTATAGTTAGACAACCGTGAAATCATTCATTCTCCTAGCGTTATTCCCGGTTGTGCCCCTAAAGGAGCCCAGGGTCCGCTTTGACACCTAATCCCAAGATTTGGCATAGGCACTAGTTTTACGAAAGCGACTGCCATCTGACCTTCCAACCCAGAGGGAAAACTAGACCTTATTGGGATTAGACCGGTTTCCTCACGATGTTTTCCTTCACCGAAAAGCTAACGGTAAATATTCCGTACATAAGTTCCGAAAAACTCATTGGTACGAGCCGAGATTCGAACCCAGGACCGTCGCTTGACAGCCGCACGCCGCCTGAACCACTAGGCTACCGTAGACAACAGTGAAATATAAGAAGAGAATTGGACTGTAATGAAAAGTTTAGTTTCTCTAGGCTAAACAACGTATCACTAAGTTTATTTCGTTAGTTACAAAAAGGTCTGAACCAATTAACTAATATCAATTACATAACATTAAACATTTCGTGTTGGTACAACTGCCCATACCATCATGCTCTCAAATATTCGAGCAACATAAAAAATAATGGCATAATGATAGCTCTGCAAAACCAACTATACCCGGATTTTTAACATCATCGTTAAAAATATAATGGCTTTTAAAGCAAACCAAATACATAACCAGAATTCTATAAAAAAAAACACTTTGATTTCGAGCTAGGTAGATAGGACTTAATTTGATTTATTATGATTACATTGAAGTACTGCAAGTCAAAGTTGCGTAGGTACATAGTATATGTCAAAATCGTTGCTAAAACCAACTTTAGGTTGGTCGAACAGTGTTGTTCCCATAGAGTTCCCCCTTTCGCCCCAGGCTGTGGGGTGCGGGAAATGGCTTCGTTAATGATTAACATGCCCGTTACATACCATCAGTAACCGTAGCCGTGCGGGTTATTCACGCGGGACAGTGGTATATGTGGAACACGTGTTTATGGTCGGAAATACTGTTATTCGCGCTGGTTAAATTTGTTTCGTAATATGTATATGTATTGTATGCACAAATGAGACAGCCTTCATGGTTCTACACAGTAGTATTGAGAAAAGTCTTATGAAATCCCAAATTTATCTCTGGACCAGCTCTTTGAGACTAGTTTGATTAATTACTAACTTCATCCGTGGTTTTATTTATATACATTAAGAAGGGTTAATAAGAAAGAAAGAAAGAAAAACACATATATTCTTCCAAGTTGCTTAAATTAAGCTGGCGGTAATCCTAGTTTTGGGTCAAACAATTTGTTCATACTGCAGGAACAACCTCAAGTATAATATATAGGTATATGGGAATTTATGTCGTTAGAACACTGAGGTCAGCTGTGTAAGTACACATGTGTTTTAGTTTTATGTGCTTACGATTCCTTCAACCTTCCTATAATCCAAACTGTTCATAACAAAATCACCATAAGGTAACTAAATGACTCAATACTCGACACCTTAATTCCCAATAGTTGACCACAATTGTTCACCTCTATATTGTGCTGACAAAGATGGAGTGTCAGTGTCATGTATTATTAGGCCATTGAAAGGGCACGACATACGTTTCATTTACAAATGAAAACCCTAGTATGTAGGTATGCGCTCGCGCACAAATCCAAATCATTAAACATTTTCAAAACAATAGGTACAAGCTCAAGAACAATAACCGACCTTGACTAAAGATTAGTTTAGAAGTCAATTAGGTACACATCCCCACTTCTTCTTGCTTTCACAGAGTGGTACGGTAGACCTTTCGTTGCGTTCGATCTGCTTACCGACGGGGGATAGGCAAGCATTTTAAAGGAGTGGAATGAGGCTGACTGAGGAAAAAATCTGGATTCCATCAGAAAACAACTCAGAATTATATGTAACAGGTCATTTCGGGGGAATGTGTGGCGAGGAGACTGAGACTGTGGAACACGTACTGTGTTATCGCCAAGCCCTTGCCAGCAGACAAAGAATGAATTACTTTGGTAACGGCTATCGGCAACCATAGGAAATCAAGGTGCTCCCGCTGAGCTGCATCATCCAGTTTGTAGAAATGATGTAGCGAGCGTGGGAGTAGGCATAAAGGAGATGGCAAATGCACAAAAGATCCCACTGGGTCAATGTGTATCCTAGGGGGTTAGGGCCCTCAACTAGATGAGATCGATAGTTGGTACCTATCTACAATAACTTTACTAAACGCCAATACTAAAAAACCAGCAGTAGAAGTTCCGTCGTTGGTGTAAACATTGCATTACGGTGTTTCCACGCTAACTCGAAAACTATGTCGATTTTGTGTTATGACTATTTTCACATTATCATCAAGAATGTTAATGAGGTTTTTATAGATGGGTGGGACGATATGACGCGGCCGGATGTTGTACTCGTTGAAACGCATTTTACCTACTAGATAGAACTGATTTAACCAAACTGGTCAAGTGGAACGCCCGTGGAAACAGACGACCAGGGCCCTATTTAATAAACATTAGAATCCTACAATTTGGTATAAAAGTGACATATTTGTAAAGATTTTCTTAGTAAATCTTTACAAATATGTCACCTTTATACAAAATTGTAGGATTGTAATGTTTATTAAATAGGGCCCAGACATATCGATTTACTTTATTATTAGTAAGGTAAGTGATAGTTAAGGTTTCCTTGCAAAGTAACATTATCAGCAGCAAGTACTTCCCAAACTAACTAGCTACATACTGTAATTACTATGCAGAAACCCAAATACACTTTAAAAGAAAATTAAAACGACATCATAAGATTCATAAGTATAATAACCCCTACAGCATAGCTGTACGTATATAACATGTATTTAATCTAAACCTATTCACAAATTAGTTAACTCTGTATAATGTCTATCATTATTCCTTAATTCCTTAATTTGGCCAATTTCATTTTGCCCGAAATTCATTTGCCATCCTATTCACAGGCCATAATTTCGTTTACCATAATTTCATGTGCCATAACTGTTATTTACCATAATATTCATAAGACCGAATTGTTATTTTCCATAATATCATTTGCGAGAAACTTAATAATTCATAATATTCATTTGCAAAAACATCATTTGCCATAACTTTCAAAATGTAAAATAACAAATTAGGGTGTGAAATGGGTGATATTATGAAAAATAACTGCCAAAACATGAATAAGCGCACCCCATTTCCACGTGGTCTTATCGGTCCTACCCCTAGAATGTATACAAAAGCTCGCGGAGACGAAGTGAGTTTCTGGCGGGAGCCCGGGCGGAGGGGCGGGAGACTGAGTTCCAGAAACGAAAGCGGGTCGTATCATCAGATCATCACCAACGCACGATTATACTCAACTCCGACAGCTAAACTATAGGCGCTTTTTATAGACTATGATCAATATAACTCTAAGGCAGGTCGGTGTAGGTACGACGACGAGCGAAGCGAGGAGGAGTGTTAGGTAGAACTACGACCCTACAGCGCGCGAGCTGTGCGAGCGAAGCGAGCGTGCCGCGCCAGCGGCCGGCGAAGCGCCAGAACCGAACATTCGCAACATTCGAACGGCTCGCAGAAATTTAGTTTGGCAAATGAATATTCTACCAAGTAAAATTATGGCAAATAAAGTTTATGGAATATGAACAGTGATCGGAATAGGCAGAGTATAAATACCTAAACTTAGTAGAACAGAGACAAAAAGTGGAGACTTCCTTACGACTATATTTTTGCGTGACTAAAGTCCCGGGAACTTACTAAGTAACTAATATTGTTATAAATGGGATAAAAAACAATGTATTTCGTGTTCAATAGAATCAATAGGGACAAAATAAAACAACCAATATATTAAAAAAAAACATTTATTCAGTAACTTAAACTTTTTAACAATATATTGGCTGGTGCCTCTTTTTAAGTATGAATAATACCTGTATTAAGAGCCACCGCTCCTCCACTGTGGTAACTAATAACATATATGTTTGTGTGATGAGCATGAATATTTGTTTCTGAGTCATGGATGTTTTCTACGTATTTAAGTATTTATATCTATTATATATATCGTCGTCTAGTACCCGTAACACAAGCCTTATTGAGCTTACTATGGGACTAGCTCGATTTGTGTAAGATTGTCCCCTTATATTTATTTATTATTATTATTTATTAGATAAGAAATGACATGTTGAGAAATCTTAAACTAACAAAGGATAAAATATATGATTTGTGTATACTTAATATTTGGTATCCCTTTGCAAGTTTACACGTGTTGGTTTACGTACACTACAGTAACATAACATTGGCTAAGTGACCCCATTATCAAGGTTCAAGACCGTAAATTTAAGTCTTTTATTTTCTAACTCTTTTGATTATAATTGAAAAATAATACATCATCTTACCTTGAAACTTGGTACTCTTGCAGTATTTCGTGGTGTTTTCAATATCCAGTAATCGTCAAATCCAATCAAAGCAAAGTCAGTGTCCGAGTTCAGGCCAGGTAATCAGGTAGATATAGCAGATGAAATTCCAGTAAACAAGCCAACGCCAAATATCATAATATAAACACGTCTGTACTCGACAAATTATTAATGCGTAAAAAGGGTAGAGCAGGTAGCACCAACAAGTGATAATGTCTACTCTGCTTTCTCTTTTACACAATAACAATAGGAACCACACCCTTTGACCGCTTTTACTTTCCTGTCAAAATGTGACGTACACACCAGCATCTTGAAAGCTAAATTGCGAATATGTAACTTATCTGACAGTAAGAAAATTGTTTTGACAGTGTCGGCTATAACCACTTTAAAGGTTGTTGGCGTGGTAGGCACGACGGCACACGACCGATTTATGGTTTTTTTGGCGTTCAAAGGGTTAAAGACAAAATGTGAACGAGGGTAAAAGAGACAGATCGGTTTTAAAAATATAATAAAATAAACGTAATGGTAAAGTAAAAAAAATGTATGTAGTGTTGTTGCTGTTACTACTGAATTATTGATACATCCGGGATTAAATTATGGGAGTTACTTTTATATTACTATAATTTTTAATCCGGGAAGTCCCGGAAAAATGTTATCGCAAGGAAGTCTCCAGTCCAAGACTTTGTTCTACTAAGTTTAGGTATTTATACTCTGCCTATTCCGATCACTGAATATGAATGATTCGGGCATACAACATTATGAAAAATAATAATATGTCAAATGAATATTATGGAAAATGAAACGTTATGGAATATAAAATTCTGGCAAATGAAATTCGGGGAAATAAAATTCGGGCAAAGGAAATTCGGGGAAACGATAGATAACCCTATGATTACACAGACAAACTTTTCCGACAGTTTTGTGGGACCCAGTTAATTATTAAGTTTACACTCGTACACTCTAAATAATAATAATAAATACTGAAATCACATTCAGAGCAGTCTGGTATTCATAAAGTGTAATTGTTAGCACGAAAGCAAAATAGAATGACCTTGCTGGCACTGACCGACCTTCAGCGATCCATATTCAATGAGACCGAGCCACCAAGACTTTGTAAAGCAATATAACGATGATTTATCGAAACAAACACGCTCTGTTACGTGTTCATATTCCTTGTTTCTATTGAACTTCGCAACACTTTCAGTTTCTTTCGTTATAATAATCTGATCCGATTAGCTCACTGTTCCGAATACTCAAAACTGGGCTGCAATTCTTTAAAACAATAATGTCTTTTGTGACGGCGTCTTAAGCCTCACCTCAACTCTCACCTCACCTCACGTCACGCCTCACCCCTCATGTGACAGCCAACATACTCGTAATCTTACCCCGATACGTTGTGTATTGACCCAATGGCACTGCTCGCCAATAGGATAATAAGGTGAAAATCAAAAAAAAATGACATAGTTAAGGGCTTTAATCTAATCTACGCTTTAACTTTTCTCATTTGAGTAACGACAATTACCCATACATTTTACATTTAAATGTATGTACAATTTTTTTTATTTTCACCCAATATCCATATTAAAATTATAAATGCAAAAGTAACTCGGTTTGTATGTTACACATTTAATCCGCTGAACGGTCTTAAACGAAATATGGACTTAGTTTGAGTCCCGGAAAGGGACATGACTGGCATTAGACACATTTTAACTCGGAAATCATCCTCTAAGGGTGTGGCAAGGGGTTGGAAGTTTGTATGACAGTGTTGAAAGAATTCCACGCGAACGGAGCTACGGCACAGC
Source organism: Epinotia demarniana (assembly GCA_945867215.1). Lineage (NCBI taxonomy): Eukaryota > Metazoa > Arthropoda > Insecta > Lepidoptera > Tortricidae > Epinotia > Epinotia demarniana. The sequence continues at coordinate 17,639,713 of OX244272.1, read as the reverse complement.
TATTCGTGTGTAAATCGACAGACGTACCGACAACATAATAAGAGTATGGGAGTAAAGAGCGAACCCAGACGGATTATTTCAAGAGGACGCAGCGAGACTAATAACCAAGCACTAGATACGGTACATTTTTTGATTCGTAAGAAGAATATTTCATCTATACAGACTAATTAGATAACTTTCACCAGTGAATGTTGAAGATTGTTTTAACTAGGTAGGCTTATTTAACTAGACGCTAGACTTGTGCATCGTTACTACATAAAAAGAAATCCGTAGAAGAACTAGAGTTGTCATAAAATAAACTCACGATATATCAGAGACTTCATATAAAACACAGTCGACTTTGTTTTGTTAAGTATATTAAGAACACATTAGTACATTCTCTAATTATATACAATACAATACAATACAATACAAATACTCTTTATTGCACACCTCACACAAACAATATATATATAATAAAACAAATATAGCTCTATAAAATTCATTCTGTAATAGCGCGATACAAAAGAAATGCCAGTTTTCATAGGTTTGACAAACCTGCACATTGGGCGCCTCAAGACTAAAACTAGAACTCGTGTAGGTTGCAGACAGTCGTATAACGAATGCCTCCAAAAGCCCATCAACAAGATGAACTGGTTTAGCACACACAAACCTGTACAATTATGGCTCAATTAACTTGGAGATGGCTGCGAGGCATTTCTCTACACGAGCCCTATAATTGCAGGAGTACTTTGATTTAGCATAGCTTTCTGTTCCGACCATCCTTCGACGCAGAACAAGTTGTGGTGAAACTCATAATAATATTATTCTTTATTGCGCGACAACATAAGAAAAACATGTTACAAGAGCACATTAAATAAATAAAGGTAACAACAGGTGATCTTGTCGCTTTAAACAGATCGTTTCCCGACAACCTTTAGGTAGAAGGATTTTTTAAAGAAGAGTTGTAAAGATGTAGTGCAGGAATAAATTAAAAAAAAGCTTACTAACACGTACATCCAAAATTCCACATTATTTGACCACTACACAATCAACTACACTTTCATAAATATATAGATACATACACACAAACTATAATACAATTATATAAATATATTACAAGACAACAAAGCACCTTAAGGCAGCGGCAAGTAATGTTGATTTAACAGATTTGTGAAAACTTTAAGAGAATTTGCACATCTTATGCAACGGCAAAGCATTTCACAGCCGAACAGCCTGAACTGAAAGGTGAATGAGTTGTTATAGAACTTGGTGGATGAAGGTGGAAGGATTTGATAGAAGTGAGGTGATTAAATCGCTCTTTTAGATACGGAGGAGTTGAGGGAACGAAAAGTATACTGTAAAGCAAATATAAAATGTGAGAATTCCGACGGAGACGAATTTTAAGCCACTTGAACGGAAGGAGGAAACGTTGTCATACTTGCGCAAGCCATGAATGAATCTCATAGAATGATTTTGGAGGCGCTCAACGCTCAAGCTTATTCTGGTGGTCCTCAGCCTAGAATTTGTTATTTATGACTATATTATCTTTTTAACCGACGAAAAAACGAAGGAGGTTCTCAAGTCAACGCGTATATATATTTTATGCATGACCACGCATAACTTTTTACAGGGTAGTCCGATTGTGATAATTCTTATTTTATTAGAAAGGGTTTAATGTCATATAAATAATTTTAAATAATAACTAAATATCCAAAACAAATTAACTATCTTGAACATGATAAATAAAAAAAAACAAAAAAGCCTATAACTAAAAATGAAAATTACAAAACGGGAAGGGTATATCTCGAAGTTGGTTCCACATAAATTTTAAATAAACATTTCATCTCTAAGGGTAGGAAAACAGGGGATGATTGATTGTTCACCTACTGATTGAAATGTATGACCATATATGCAGAGAGTAATCAAAAATATTGCATGTAAGTAACTAGTAATTAAGTTATTAATTGACTAAAGTAAGCCACAGAAAGTTGAAAAAGAAAAACTTTTTACCAAAAAAATTAAACCGCCGAAAAAGAAAATGAAAAGCAAAAAATAATAAACCATTCTTGACTAAGTTCTTAAATTAATTTGAGTGTACCTAAGTAATTTTGAGTCGGCGCCAAACAATCATACTTTTTTATTAACCTTAATAACTAAGTTCTTTAAGTAATCTAAGTGTACCTAAGTAATTTTGAGTTGGCGCCGACTCAAAATTAATTAGGTACAGTCACGTCTATAAACATGTACACGTTTAGGGACGTATGTCAATGGAATAACGTTGAAAATCGTATACATGTTTATAGACGTGACTGTGCACTTAGATTAATTTAAGACCTTAGTTATTAAACTAAAGAAGAAAGGTTTATTATTTTTTGCTTTTCAGTTTTTTTTCGGCGGTTTAATATTTTTTTCGATTCGTAACTATATGTATATACGTACTCATAGACATAAATCTCAATATATAAAATGTACGTCCAAGATGGTGGTTTATCTCCATCTGACAGTTTTTTAACCCGGACTTTAAATACCTACACCAATCTTTTTACGGGTCGGTAAAGGGTTACGAATGTTACGATACTACCAAACTTTAGGACCTTGAGAAGCGAGTAAATATGAAGCGTCTGAAAATACGGATTCTCGAAAAATTTTACGATGTTCAAGACGTGAAGCAGTTTTTACTTTATTTTGCAGACGTAAAATTCTCTTTCTATAGACTATAATCTAGTGTCATCCTCATTAGTTTAAAAGAATTATATTTTAAACAGTCCATAATCACATGGAAATTAGAATTTTGATTGCATTCATCATCCTGAATGGTGAGGAGGCATATTTAAATAGCACATAAGGTAAACGTGTTAAGTCTTCGACCCCCGCCCCTTTAATATCAAAATGAATTACCTTATTTAGAATCTTAATATTCTAGTCTAACTTCACCGTAGCCCGGTAACAAAACAGACTTCACTCTAGCTCTAGACTATGCAAAACAGCTGGCCTCTACCTATACTAGGAAGTTCCAGTAACAACGTTTACCCAACTTTTCTTCCCATTTAAATTCCATTTACTAACTCGGGTTTCTGCGCAAGGCGACGCTGCTATGCTATTAACAACATATCTCGCTTCGTCTCAAAACTCACCTAGTGTATCTTGGCTCTTAGATTCGTAACTACTGCGCGTAATCGAAGGCTGTCTTAGGCTGGTTTTCCTGGTGAGGTGTCGGTGAATGTTGTGAATATCAGCTCTGGAAGCGCGCAGCCTCCGAGCTCTATTGCCCATAAAGCGGCCCTGATAAAGCCTTAGTCCTGTGGGATAAGGGGACGACGAAGTGGGCGGGGCACTCTGAAGTTGGGCGTTATTAAAATTTACGGAATTAACTTGTTTCAATAAAAATCGCTCATGAGTTTAGTTTGGGGCAGTTTGGGCTATTTCCAGAGAAGCCTTTGTCAAACCCAAGCTTAACTCACTCAACTTCATTTTCCTCAGAATTCATGATGAGAATATTAGAACTATTTTAATTATTAACGTATTCGGAGCAGAGTTTCATTCAGGAACGAGATTACACCATTGTATATGTATTTAGGATATTGGGACCTTACGAGTATTTAAAGCGTAAATAGAGTTAGACGACCGGATTAGCCTCGCGGGTGAATATGGGTAGTGATCCTGCCTGCAAAGCTGGAGTACGATCTTCGGTTCGAATCCCGGTAAGAGTATCATGAGTGATGAGCATGCATATTTGTTTCCGAGTTTCGGATGTTTTCTATTCGTCGTCTAGTACCTTAAGCCCGTCACAGACGTAGCTATAATATATATTAATATACCGTAAGGTACCGAAATATATATTATATCTGCGTGTGTGGGCTCTGTCAACTAGTACGTAAAATATATCAAAATATATCGTAAGATGCCTAGCTATAATATATATTTATATCTTACTCTGTCAACTAGTACGGAAAATATATCGTATAAGATGCCTAGCTATAATATTATATTTTGGTATATTAATATATAATAGCTACGTCTGTGACGGGCTTTACACGTGCCTTAGGTATTGAACATATATTTAGGTGTTATTTGGCTAGTTCGATTAGTATGAGCTTGTCCGTAGTATTCATTTAAGTATTTATTATATTACTGCATAGGCCTATGCTAAGCGGTGGGCGATTACAGGCTGAAAATGATGATAACGAAGATGTTAATTTCATTATTAATACTTAATTTAAACATAAGTAACAAACAAAATCCTTGTGTACAAAAATCAGCTTTCAAGAAACGAATGAAAGTCAAATATTGGTGGAACGAAAAACATTAGTTCTTTAGTTTTTTGGGATGTGGATCATGTGGATTCTAGAGCTCAGTTTTGTAAAGTTTGATAGATTGTGTCTGGCTGTCAGAGAGCTGCTTTGATCTCTATCAAAAGAAAACAAGAAGAGTCAGCAAAGGTCACAATATTTGTATTAGTAAATACGAGATTTTACCGTATACCTAACAAACATAATATATGGAAACTTTGACGTCTTCTGTAGCTCACCCTGCCTTAGAAGCTTTTGGTCTCGGGAACGAATCCCGGTAAGGTAAGGGTATTTGTGTGCTGTGTTACTCCTATTTAATACATTAACTACATGGAAAAGCAATAAATGAATTATGGATATCTTTTTCTCGAGCTTTTTCTATACAAACATACTATATACCAACTTTAAAGACGAACTGTTTTTAAAGTTGGTATATCTATATATGTATATGATCAAGTTATTAAACATACATACATACGCTCGAAAAAGCCCGCTTTCGTAAATTGAGCTTATTTTTTACGATCTAGGTTATACCATATTAACAAAGTGGACCTTCTGCTGCATCGTAACATACACATACACGATTAACTAATGTACTTAATGACAGCGCAATAAATTATATCTCCATCAGGAACAGCATCATAATTATATCTACACATGCATTGATCAATTGAGACGTTTCGATTGCGTGCATGTAGCGCATCAGGAGAGCGCGTGCGCAGTCCGGTCAACGCACGCGCAGACATTCTCGCCTGCATCTGCACTATAAAGTCTGAAATACACGCTATCAAACGCCATAGTACACGGTAAAGTTTACATACATGTTCTCTAATGATAGATTAAAATGTTTGACCTATATTGTGTGCACTACACCGTTCAATATACCCATGCTATGGATCCGATCCGATCCTAAGCTTAAGTAAAGCTAAGCCTATTTGTAGAGCTGTTAGAGGAGTGCGTTCTCATCAACTATATAGGTAGTATTTAAGATTCATCTGCTAAAAATATGATTATGATTAAAAGCTAATGTGTATAGCATATTTATAGCACTCTACGAAATATGTTGCTGGTTGGTGCGATAAATTCCACCGTTTGTAGGGTGTTTATCTTACATTTTGAAAGATTTTTGATAAGCACTGATGGGCTGACTACTGTGCCGCTACTCATTATTTTCAATCCATATTTACATTTGTCTTCTGCCGTACCCGGAATATTGAATTTACAAATATGTACCTAGATAAAAAAATAAGTAGGAAATCAAGCGATATTTTGTTACGCATTTCAACACGGCCAGGTCGGAAAATGTCATTTGAAATGCATTCCACACGGGTATATATATTTTCAATTAAGAGAATCAATGTAGTTTATTGCGATACCGGTAAGAAAAATAATACAAAAACATTTGTTAAGTGATGTAGCAAAAACACGTAGTTTTAGGTACTGAAGTCATGATGTCATACATAATACATAACATAACATGCCCTTCAATGTGTTTTTGTGATCAAACTAACAAAAATATCAGTTTTTACATTTTGCTTGAACATTCACTGAATCATAAAATCTTTTTAAGCGTCTCTCAAGGTAATGACAGAAGTTTCATAAAATCGGAAGGGATCAATACCACATACTCGTATTTTTATGAGAGTGCATGACACAGCGACCATAAGCACAATAGATAATAGTACAGGTACAGAAGGGACACTTTCATCTTTACAATAGGCGCTTTTTTCCCAGCCAAGACATTAAGGCCCCGTAGGTTCAGCGAAGTTAAGCGAACAGAGTTTTTGAAACAATATAATGCGTCTGTTTATAATAATATGGTTTAAAAAAAATACGATTAGTATAGTTAAAATTATTTAAACAGCTCATGAATGGCCATTGTCCTGAGCTCATTAATAGCCTTTGTTTGCGGTCGACACTTGCAAATACAATGAACATTTTATGTGGCGCTAACCTTTTTCTTGCAAAAAATGGCACGCGTCCGACCACAGTCGTATTGTTAGACTTGAATGCTATTGTTCTGAATATAAGAAGTCAGTGGTCTTCTGCTGCAAACAAAGGCTATTCATGAGCTCAGGACAATGGCCATTTATGAGCTTAGTTTAAATAATTTTAACTATAATCTTAAGGCTTTTCTGCAGGGAAATCAGTGTTTAGAAACATGATTAAGCAATTTTCGCTCGATAGAAAAAAATCACGAACATAGGTCTAAAAGGGTCTAAAATACACTTAAAATAAGTCTTACAATTTATGCACAAAAGCTAAAAATATTAAAATGGCTTCTAAAAATCGGCAATATCATGTTTGAGGGAAATCAGTGTTTACTTTTTTATTTATTTAAACGCCAAAAAAAATAAAATTAAAAAACATGATTTCCGCGCTTCCGAGCACGCACTTCCATCTCGCTCACGCTTAAGCTCAGTGAGAGGGAGAGAAGACCATGAACCTACGGCGCCTTAAGACTTATGGTTATGGCCCTCTGACGTCGTCGACAACGACGTCGACATTCATCGCTAGAAGTACTTACATGCCGGTTCCCCAACGTTGGGGCACCGGCATGTACTTGTAGCGATGAATGTAAATCGCGGAGTGTCCCGCGCCTGCCATAAGATCAATTTAATAACAAATACCATTCCCTTTACTACAGACCTTCGATAGCAACCCGCGGCATAGCCCTACTGAATCTCAAATAAATTTTGTGGAAACCGGCGGTTTAACCGGGGATCATATAACTGTCAACTCAACTCAAAATGATATTTATTCAAGTAGGCCCAGTAACAAGCACTTTCAAATCGTCAGGTAGAAACATACTCTTAAGCTAATTAGCCTAATTACTTAGAGTAATTTATTAAACATAAAAAGTAAATTTTATATGAAGTAAACATTTTTATAAAAAAATACGAGTCTAGAATGTTTCTAGAAAGACAATGTTATGTCGAAAATAAATAAAACGAGAATAATAAATTAAAAACACAATGTCAAAAAATTCCAAAAGGAATAAATAAAGTATAAATCCAGTCAAAATTAGTCCCAAGAAGTTTTATTATTCATGTAGTCTTGTGTACTATAATAAGCTTTAGAAATAAGTTAACGTTTCACATAGTTCTTGAATTTATTAATAGATAACTCAGTTGCGTTTCCAGTTTCCTGGAAGTTTGTTATAAAACCTTACACAATTACCCATGAATGATTTTTTTATTTTTGGAGCCGAGTCGTGGGCACCGCCAGCTTATGCTTATTTCTAGTATTAATATTATGTATGTCACAGTTTTTCCTAAAATTAACTATGTTTTTATTTACATACACGATATTTTAATAGATGTATTGACAATGCAATTTAACTTATCTCTAAGTGAGTCTCGATGTTTCAATCTATATAGCGTCCGAATACCCCGTTTCTGCAAAACAAAAACCGAATGAATGTCCGAGGCACTGCCCCACAATAAAATACCATACCTATGACATAATGCTGGAAGTAGCTAAAATATACGAATCGAGCTGTTTTCACGTCTGTTAATTGACGGATCTTGCTCATTACAAATGCTGTAGAACTCAGTCTATTCGATTTGAAGCTTAAAATCTAACGTTAAACCAAGAAAAACTGTACTATCAACTAGTTCCAATTCCTCATTTTTCACAAAGACACTCGCTTGCTCGTGTTCAACGTGATTCGTGACAAATTCAATACTTTTAGTCTTCTTCTCATTTAACAATAAATTAATAACATTAAACCAATTTACTACTTTAGAAATAGCATTGTTTACATAATTGCAAGCTTTTAGCTGTCTTAAGTTTGAAAATAAGTGAGGTGCCATCAGCAAACAATACTATAGCATGGTGGGTCTTTACGAGATATGGCAAGTCATTTATGTAGATAAGGAACAGGAAAGGCCCCAATATTGATCCCTGCGGTACACCCATCGAGACCAATGTCCCCGGTGATCGCTGTCCATTCACTTCGACCCTTTGTATTATACCATGTACCTACGACTTAAATAAATTCAGTGCTGATCCTCTGACTCCATAGTAGTCGAGTTTCCTGATCAATGTTTCATGACAAACGCAGTCGAAGGCCTTGGATAAATCACAGAAGATACCTAAAGCATCTTGTGATTCCTCCCAGGCATCGGAAATGTGTTTAATCAGCTCGACACCAGCGTCGGTTGTCGAGCGACCCCGAGTAAATCCAAATTGCATGTTATGCATCAAATTGTTTATATTAAAATGCTTTATTAATTGCGACAAAACTAATTTTTCAAAAATATTGCTATATGTTGGGAGCACAGCTATTGGTCTGAAGTTAGTGGGGCTGACCCCACTAGTGCTACCCGATTTGAAAAACGGAGTGATTTTAATATGTTTCATTAGATCAGGAAACTCGCCGCAATCGACACTGTTGTTAAATATAACTGCAAACTCAGGCGCTATGATTTCTATAATGGATTTGAGTGTATGAACAGAAACCCCAGGGGTAATTAGTTTTTTTTTTAATTAATCGATTTAAACGCCTTTACTAACATCTGAGAAACTACCGTGTTCAAAATGGAGGTTTGTATTACATTCTGAGGCGTTTTCTTTCAACAATGTAACGGCAGATGAAGGTGATGAATTTAAATACTTAGTTGTGGAGACTGGTATCTCATTAAAGAAATAATCAAATACATCAAGTAAAACTGAAAACGGGACGATCTAGACGTATTGAATATTTAAGTTAATTACACATTACATATACATTACTCTTGTAAAACATACCGGTTGACATGCTATTTAAAACTATTCTGATATGGTGAAAAAATTTAAGTAAACATGACTTGTAATTTATATTATCAATAAAATTAATATGAATATGACTGTAGGATCAGAAAAAGAAAACACAATCGAGTTTGTTTTGTATGGCGTTCGTTTAGAAATTGATGTATGTTTATTTCAAGTTGATATTTAACTGCTTCTTTATACATATACCCTAACCTAACCCTACAGGTTCTAGGAAATTCTTAATTAAATTATTGAAGGGCAAGGGGTAATATATCACGTAAAGTCATGTAACACTATCTAAAGAAATTAAAACCAGCCTATGCCTAGCAGGAGACAGTGAAGAAGCAGTGAAGCCATACAAGTCGAAGTACGATAAATAGGGCCATTCATTATTCAGGACAGTTGTAATGGAACTATCCTCTAAGGTAGGCTTAGTAATTAGTAGGACAAACGGTTGTTTACGGAGTTTTTATAAATAGGTTATACAGGGACAAAAATGTGGTCTTCCATGTAAGTTTAATCACACAGATATATGTATACTAGCGGCCGCCCGCGACTTCGTCCGTGTAGATTTTTGATGATGACAAAGATATAAAATAGGTAAGTGAATTTTATTCTTAGTTAAAATTGTCTAGACATATTACATTTCAAACAGTGGCAGACACTGATATGCAATTTTTAAAGAATTTTTAAAGATGTTCCAATCAGATTACGGCAATTGTTTGCAGAATGCTTAATACTTATTCCGTCAGTTACCGATGCTTTAATCTGATTTTAATCTTTGGCAAAAATGGATTTGGAGCTAGAAAATGGGGATCTTAGTTATTATGAGTGTGATTTTAAAAAAAAAGGTAATTATCGCAAGGCTGTTAAAACAATCTTAAACTCAGCATTGGAAATCGAGAAATGGAGACAGGTTAATGAAGAGTATCTCTTTAAAAAATCCAGTGTTCCCCGTACAAAATTAATTAATTATTTATTTATTAATTGTTTATCTTCTTCTCTTATGTCAATCCAACTTCTAGTTTGGTTATCGCTAAGGTAAATAACCTGAAATGTATAATCTTAGCAATTAAGTATTACTATATTTATACCTGTTCATTAAACGCGATTCCTTAATTTTAGTTCTAGGTTAGGTACTCATTACAGGACCCACTGAAAATCAGCGTCGGGGCCCCTCTGCCTCGACTCATGCTGAGTGGGTTCCTTTTTTGAGACAACTAATACTTTTAGATATAAGAATTCTGTACACTGTTTTATATTTGTTGTTTCAAAATAAATCTTATTCATTCATTCATTCATTAAAACCTTCAACCTTTTTTAACCCCCATTGGGATAGACATTTCTTAAACGATGATATAACTTTTTTTGTATTTTAAGGTGCAACGTCACTGACGAATTCCATACAATTTTCGTTCGGACTAGACGTCTAATCTATCGATGTCAGGAACTTGAAATTGTGATATTTAGATAATATATGACCCTCTTCTCCCGCAGTTTGAATAAATACACGCAAAAACCAGTAATATTCAAAATATAGCCATTTGAAATTCATAAAATTTTACTCCGAGCCTTGTATGTGTGCGTGAGTTAGACACTGTCCGTGTAAATGACATGGCCGCGTCACATGACAGCACGTTGCCCAAAACCTTCACTAGATGTCTTTAATATCAAACAAGATTAGTTAGATAGCGGAGTGAATAGTAGTAATTATACTCACCAGACGGTGACACCATCGTACAAACACATTTTAGTTTTTGGTGAAAGAGATAGCATTCATTTTATCTTGCTACGCTGCTCATTTCGGTAATGACGTAAGAGCAATGTCATTTGTTTTTGATAAATATAATATAAACAATGTATGAATTTCAATGCTTTGCTCTTTAGCCGTGATAGACCTACCTAAAGTCCACGGAACGATAATTATGCATGGGTCTGTACATTTTGCGTCTTATTAGAAAGGAGTAAGATCCAATATTGAAACGTAATCTGTGCTACAGAACGTATACATATTATAGGTTTTGATCAAATGACATACATACATACATACATAAATACATTCACGCCTTTATTCCCAAAAGGGGTAGGCAGCGCACCTGAAACGTATGTTTCAGCCTCAATTTTAGCATTAATGTGGGTATAAAATATCGACAAAATGTGATATTGTAGTGATAGGTTGCTAGCCCATCGCCCACATCACACTTCAACCCTGCTCCCTTAGTCGACTTTTACGACACCCACGGGAAGAAAAGGGTGTTGTTGATCAAATGAACCGTTTGAATTTCCAACTTGCAGATTATAAGCAAGTTTCGATTGAGTGAATGTTACGTAATATAGCATTAAATATAACAGACAATTATTAGGAGTGTACCTGATAAATTTAAACATTCGCTTTTGTCGGCTGCACATCGATTGACATTAAAATACCTACTGCAACCTATTTAGGAATCGACTGCTCAAATAGAATATTAGATTACCCCCAACTTGTAAATTAACTAAGTCACAATTTTTCTTCTTTACAATGTTGTGAGGGTAGAATTATACACTCGTAGGCATTCTTCGGTGCAGGAACTGATGCCAGTTACGACCGGTGGTTAGGCAAAGTGGTTAGGCGACAACATAACAGTGCCGCAACCAGTTAGAAATATCCATTACCGGTATTTTTTTAAAGCCTAGTGATATCTTTTTAATACCAGTTTCAAACCGGTATTATTTCGATATTTACTTAGATATTTTTTTGTTCTGAAGCGGGCCGACCTTGCCCTCCACGCCGAAGTCGAAGTATCGGTTACTTTTGTAACTTTTATGAAACCGTATTTACGGTACCGAAAAAAATGACATAAAATATAAAGCTGCAGCCAGCTATGTCCCGAAGAAAACCCATATATTTAATTAATTTTGTTATTATTAACATACTACATATAGGGAATGCAAACCACCATCATGGAATCCCGAAATACCGGAATCCCCTACCGATTTTCCCAATATTCTAATACCAGAATTTAAAAGGACCAATGTCGAAATAAGTACTACATTACCGGTATTATTATTATTTTTATCCTGCTAGTATTGTAAATGTGAAAGTTTAGATGCTTATATGTATAAATGTTTGAATGTTTAGATGTTTGGATGTTCGTAACTCAATCACGCCTAAACTGGGCAACCTACCTATTTGCCTGCCTAACCTCTTAAGGCCCATGGGCCTACTCATAGGACTTATTGTGTCGAAGGCATTTAAATTATATTCAACTGGAATAGAGCTGAATTTGTTTTGTTTCGGGCACTTTTCAAAATAAACGAAAGTCAACTCTATTTCCAACCCAACGCGATGGCAATTCCAGTGCCATTTTGTAATATATGCTGAGCCTTAGGAGGAGCTTAGATTAAAATATAGAACAATTTTTTTATCCCGGGTTCATGCAGACGAAACCGTGAGTGGAATCTAGTTTTTAATAAAAAAAAATGAAATTGTCATGCATTTGTAAAAAAAGGGAAAGCATAATCTAGTGTAGTTCAATTTATTTGTTAGTTATTGTCTGTCCTACGTAATTTTTCTACTGAAGAATAATCGCTTTTCCACTCTATTGATGCTGGTGGTAGGAGCACTATTTGAACTCTTAGAAGGTAAAATAGAATGAGTAACTTCTATGAATGAACGTAGAACACCGTAAATGGGGAATGTAGAAAAAAAAAAAATTATTGATTTTTTTTCTGGTAAGTTCGTTCTTTTTTTCTCAAAAAAAAATAGTTTTTAGGGTTGTTAACTGATAACATAAACGTTACCTGACATAAAACTTTACTAAACCTTTGGTTGTAAACATGAATGTTAAAAAAATATTATGCATTTACTCTTACTACTATTGGTTCAGGGAGGGCACTAATTTTATTGTATAGACAGTTTCCAAATTCACAATAACTCCCTGAACAGATAAAAGCAGTGGTGGTGGTGGTGGAGCAGTGGAGAGATGAGTGTTTAATTTTATATTAGGTAATATACCAATAGTTATGTATTTTTTGACAAAAAAATAAGCTGTAAAACATCCAATAATGTAAATCCAAGTAATGCAGGAGATGAAACAAAATTTTGGGAATACTTATAAAAAAACTTATTATAATTGTAAATTAAATTGTTACAATTTAGTGTTATGTATTTGGTGAAAACACAAATGTATTGTTTACACTTTTAATTTCAGGCTTATTTTACCTTTATAGTGCGTTTTTTTAGCATTAGAAAGAAGGATAAAGCAAAAAGCACGAGGTCTTTTATATAAGACACTTACAGCTGTCAAAGTATCTCAAACCGCCATTAAAAAAGACTAAGATCATTGTTGTCGACCCTAAAATGATACAAGTGTTTTTATTATTTATATCTAAATAATACTTACAACAATATATTTATTTTGAATGTATTAATTATTTAACTTTGTAATTTAAAATTTCGTTATTCAGTTCTCGAAAGGTTGCTTAAATAAAAAACCTAAAGAAGAAGAGATTTATCGAAATTGTCAAAATTGACAATCGTATCACGTTCTTTTTCTTGTTTTCTTGCTAATCAACAAATTATTGAATTCAGATCACGAGATTATTAAACGAGTATCTATTTTTTAATTAATATTAAGGTTTTATTTTTCGCTGTGTGTGTGCGGACTGCGATGGAGCTACCAGAGGCAGGCCCAAGTGGCTTGCAAAAAAGACCGACTCGTTCTCTCCCGAACGTATGGCCTTCAACAAAAGCAAAGAGACAGAAACAAAGTACATTAACAACAAACGAGAAACGTTGGTGTTCAACATTTTCAAGTTGGTGTGTGAACTTTGCAGCAAGAATGAATTATCGTGTAACAAACCATGTCTGTTCAATATTTATCCCAAGCAGAAAAGGTTGACGACGACTTCTTCTTCGTTTAGCGTATTTCTAATCCTAAAAAAACGCACTATAATGTGCAACCAAATGTTCATAGGTATTATTATCGAGGCCCCGGTAATACCGGTATTGAGGTCCACAATCACATCACAATTCATATCACAATTCAATACTACCAGCATTGAGGATCATCTGATATTGAAGGTATATATCTATTTCGTTTCTGACGATTATAATAATGACTTCATGTACATTGGCATAATAAATAATATATCAGTTTATATTACGTTCCGCTGCTGGGCACAGACCTCATCTCATGGACGAGAATAAAATGAAAAAAATAACGGTATCATAATTATACCGGTTTGAAAAAGGAATTATACAAGTTTCAGTACAATTAAAAATAAATACCGGTAACCGATATGTATTTCTACACGGTTCTGGATCCCGGACCGTTACGTTGGCGGCGCGGCTAACCTTTACAATATAACGCTATTGTAATGGAATACCGATTCCATACCGGTATAACCGTAACCGAAATCAGTCTATGATCGTAAGTAAGCCTTTAAAAACAAAATTGTTGGCCAATTGTTAAAAACTGAATCGATAACAATATCCATATACTTAATTGGAACGAGCGATCGAGACGAACTAAGATTTTCATTTCAGCTAGGCAATATTATTCCAGATTTCCAGATTCGCGTTTAAAAGATCTTTACGCAAGTTGTTTGCTAGCAGAGCCGTAAATTCTTAGTGTTTCTGTTCTCTATTTTCGTCTGTATATAAGTCTGTATTGAATGAAAGTATTTATATGTATTTTATTTATTTATTGTCTATTGTCGTTATTTATTATGTATGTATAACCACTGTGTGTATAAACACACAACCAAATTGTGGGCAACTACAGATATAAATCTGTAGTTGCACCGCCCACAATTTGTCTGCTTTGCCCAAATGTTGACTGGTAGAGAATGCTTACGGCTTTAAGTCCACCTTTTGTACGATAAGTTGTTCTTTTGTTCAATAAAGATTAAATAAATAAATAAATATTCTTTCGTATGTCCGGCTGTCTAGACTTCTATATATGTCGTAGGTAGCTATTTCTCAACCGATTCTCCGGAAATTTTGTGAGCTGATTTGAAGATTATGCAGTGACAATCAATCCGAAACTGTCACGGAAATTTGCTCTAAGGAGTCACCCAGACTGATTTTAGAAAGAATAAAAACTGCATTTAACTTAGTGCACAGTCAAATCTGTCTAAAAATCCATGTTCGTTTTTTTGCGTATAAAATGTACCAAAGTATACTTACTATGCCTAAGCATGGCTATGTCCCCCCAGTAAGTTCAGTCATCCATCACCAGTGAATTATTTTTTATAATCGGATAAGTGGTTTCGGAGGTTATACCGTACATACAAACATAGGTACAAAAAAATAACACTTTGCAACAATCGTTCCGGTAACATAGTGCTTCAGGCATGCGACTGTCAAGTGCTCTGTACGCTCGCAAGTAATAACGCCATTGACGAGCAAGTGTGATGAAAAATAATTTATTTAACTACTTATCTACAGAGAAGTTTTTATCAAGCAGGTAAGGTAAGGCATTAACATCAAGGTCGTAATAGTCAAGTTTCCCACACAGATTATTGAAATACACGTTTGTAAGTAAGATGATGGACTCCTTCAATAGTACTCGTATTGTATTCGATGATTTACCTGCGAGGGAGCAAGCGCATCTAGATTAGATCGATCTTATGCAAGTCTAGACTAGGTAATAGCTATTTCACAATATGACAGTACTGCGTGGAAACATCTCTCTCCTACATTATACCATAACGAATATGATAGGGACTTTAAAACATCATCATCCGGCGTTATTCCCGGTTGTGACCGGGGTCCGCTTTGACGGCTAATCCCAGGATTTGGCATATATTATGCGCTAGTTTTACGAAAGCGACTGCCCAATAAGGAAAAAATCGTGAGGAAACCGGTTTCCTCACGATGTTTTCCTTCACCGAAAAGCTAAAACATAAACAAGTAATAATCATAACAATCATGATCATGACATTCATGACACTGCACAATAATATTGTTGTAAACAAACTATGCATCAAAGCTGAACTTCGTAATCACCGCTAATGAATCAAGATATAGTGCAGTTTTTACGTTATGGGTAGATAGATACCAATTTCAGATAATTCGGTACTGTCCCAGGTGAAAGAATATAATTCTTTTTAATCTGTTGGTTAGATCAACAAAAAATATTTAACACTTATTTTTTTATTTGTCAATCTTTCAAAAAATGATGAAGATATAGCCCATTTAAGTTCCGCGTGACGTCACATTATGCTAAAAAGTGTACCATGATGTGACGTTGTTTGATTGACAAATAATCTAACTGTCGTACTAAATAGATTTGTTTAGGAAAGTAGCCAATTCTAAAGAACGCATTAATTACCGACACACAAATAATATTGTGGTTTAATCTACCCTTTGTTTTCTATAGCAACAAAGGCACGGTCCCTACAGATCGATACCCATTTGGCAGACCTTCGAGCATTAAATTCGGGTCCCAAATTCGGACCTACGCGCCTCCCCAGGCACGTCTCGCCCTCTGCACGTTTTGACCTAGTTCTGAAAGCCCTCGTTTGCAAACCGTAGGTTTAAAATGGGGTTGCATGGTAATGGTTTCTGGCTGAGCCGACGGATTCTGTTCTCTATGAGAGTCTTTTATCTCTTTCGTGCAAAGGCAAATGGGATGACCTATATCTTCTAATTGTCAGCCGGGGGGATTTTGTGTATAAATCTGAACCGATGCGGGAATGGAATTCGGAAATATAACAACTAAAATCTTAACTTTTTGCGATTCGATGGTGAACTTTTCTGTGTCGCGTTTTATGAGTTTTCTGATACAAAGATAAGATGAAGAATAACTAAGAATCAGACGTGCTAAATATAAATATACATGATCATACTAAAGAACACGGGACAGGTTTGGCTGCAGTCGCGGTGTTGAAAGTAAAAATAGCCGTTACGTTACTCCAACCTTGCAGATAAGTGTACGTATTTGTATGTATCTCGGAATATATTACAAACAGAAACGAAACTGTCCGCTCGTCAGATGCAAATGCTGGAAGTTTACCAGTCAAATACACTTGATAAACATCAGGTTGGTAGACAGGTTGGCAGATTTGTTAAGATTTTATGTTCATTTCGGCGTAGAGCGCTGCTATTGGCAGTTATGACGATTGGGTTAGCGTCATCACCGTTATCATTTGAATAGGAGTATTAGGAATGCGTGGGGACTACTGCCTGTTCCCTCTCATCCATGAGAGGAGGCCTGTGCCCAACAGTGGGACGTATATAGGCTGATTTATTATTTATTATTATTAGGAATGCATTCCATAGATCCATAGTAACTGCAATGATGCATTCCATCAGATGATTTCGCTTTTCTCTCCAACATAAAATGAATTAACAGCAGTGTCCCTAGTCCCTACGGAGGATGGGATAAATCTCAAGTATTTAGAGTATATAGAGTAGAATGATTAATACTATAGTTTCATTTACTTTGGTATCTTAGTAGCAGTGATATAAAATGTTTAAAAAACAATGCAGGTCACTAGTTCGAATATACTCATAACTATTATCATTTCTAAATCTAACAACCAAGCAAGCTAAATTAACGCCTAATATTTTTTTCAAACGTATTCGATCAATGCGCGTTGCGCAAACGCATGATAGCCGTGCTGCGGGTGCACGACGTTAATCTATTTTGGTTTGATATACCATTGCTTATTATAATGTAACGGATGGTATACTATTGTTTCAGATAATTTTCAAATGATCTAATGTAAAAAGAGATATAATGATTCAGGGCTATAATTACAATTAGTACAAAAGACATTTACTATGAATATCACTTGGTATAAAACTTGTTTATCATAATGACTTACTTGACATAATTCGTCAATGCTATAAATTGCAGAAGATATAAATGGATTTTACAATAAATAACTTTAGACATAAACAAATCATTAAAAATAATGTTATAATGAATACTAAAATAAATAAGCGAGACCTTTTGCACTTTAAACATATAGCATAACCCACCTCAAGGCAGGTCTCAGGTAGGTACGACGACGAGCGAAACGAGGAGGAGTGTTAGGTTGAACTGCGACCATACAGTGCGCGAGCCGAGCGAGCGAAGCGAGCGTGCCGCGGTAGCGGCCGGCGAAGCGCCAGAACCGATTTTTTTTATATTTAATACTTACATTACATATTATGTAAGTACTTACAAAAGTCTACGGCGGAGGGCGGTCACAGAAACGAAAGCGGGGCTCCGTCAACTTCTTGGCAGACATTGGTATATGAAAGTGCAATTATTTAAAATATTATGTATGTTAAACATTATTTATGTCATAAATGCATTATATGAAAACGTAATTATTTTAAATAATATGTATGTTGTACATATTTATGTCATAAATGCGTTAATACGAAAAAAGAATTATGCCACTTGCAAATTATGTCATATTGCCTAATACATCAATTGATAATAAGAGTAAAGAAAAATATAGCAAAAAACCGTTATATCAAACGTTACATTATAGTAAATAACTTTATGCCAATTTAATGTATATCAAGTGTATGTTAGTTTTTCTGACATTATATGAAACATTACGCACCCCCGTGCTGCACGTCTATCATGTGACGGCCGCGACGTACTCTCGATTTTTCTCGCATTATATCTCGTGTTCTAATAAGAAAGTGACGGTTAGTGCGAGAAAAATCGAGAGAGCTCGCGCGCCGTTCGCGTGATAGCCGTGCGGTAATAGGTATTTTCGTCTTATTCAAATGATACGAAAGTGACAGGCACAGACAAGGTCCTCTCACGCGAGGGGTCGTTGCCCGCGTTTACGCTTTAAGTATAGGTACGCAATGTATTTATATTATACTTGCGACGCAACGGTTAGCAAGGACAGGCGGTATAACAGGTTTGTTCTTATGAAATGTATACTAAAAGTTTTATAAATGCATTTTCAACACTTAGTTGGTGTATCGCTTTAGGAATCGTAGTATTTATGGATGAATAAAAACATTAAAGGCCGAGCCACACCGACTGCGTGTGCAGCACGTCTGCGTGTGCAGCACGTATACCGCTGCGTTGTAATGTATGAGTCCTCATACGACATGACACACCGGATGCCAGTCGGTGTGCCTCAAAGTTAAGTCCAGTTTTATTTCAAGTAGTTGAAATCCGTCCTTACTAATATCATAAATGCGAAAGTGTATATCTCTCTGCAGATGAAATTTGGTATAGAAAATGTTTGAGTCTGGGAGAAGGACAAAGGATAGTTTTTATCCCGGAAATCATCTCCTACGGGGATTAAATGGGGAGTAAAAGTTTGTATGGATCTACGATAATAAAATAAGCGAATACCACGCTGACGGAGTCGCGGGCAGTGAAGCTAGTAAAATATATTTGATGAATTCCAAGCAATATTTAACACAAAAGTTTTAGGAGTTGTTTCAACTTTGAAACAGTTTTCTTACAAAACAGGACGTTATGCAACCGGCACGCCATAATAGTAATCAGTCGATCTACTTCAATGTAAAATCTAATTTTCTCTTGATTGCCCATTCTCAGGTGACTAGGTATATTATATTGTGCAACAATATAGATACACAACAGGGGGGTTACCACAACGTCCCATTGCAATTCAATTTAGGTTTGATCTGTCATTTTGTGACAGTTTTTCTATGTAACTGACAGCTTTCGATTCAGTTTAGGTCCTAAAATGAATCGCGTTAACAGATCGTGGTAAGGCCCCAGGCCTAGTAAATATAACCAAGACATAAAAACTAAAAAGCGTCTGAATAATATTTTACTATTAAGTACGTCAAAATCTATCGGTAAGTTATCAATGCACTCAAAGAGAATTTAGATAATATACTTTATTTATACCTAAAAAAAACGGCTACGTAAACCACTGCAAGCGGTGAATCAATATTCTTGCCAATTGTGTAGGAAAACCCCAAGTGATACGGAGTAAAAGTCATCGTGTCTTTAAGGTAGTACGTCAAATAAAACTAACATTTATGAACAACATAGACACATTTTAACCCCCGACACAAAGAGAGGGGTGTTATCTATAGGTTTAACGGGTCTGTGTATCTGTCTGTGGTATCGTAGCTCCCAAACGGATGGACCGATTTGAATGCGGTTTGTTGAGATATTGGACGTTGAAATGAAAATGTCGGGGGTTTTCACCTTTTCTAAGTTGTAGTTATTGTAATAATGAAACTGTTGCCTTATTATTTATTCTGTGACACTGTAGCGAACGGAGTACTTTTGTTGCCTAGTAACCAATATACATACATGTGTGTGTTTGTTTGTCCGTCTTTCACGGCAAAACGGAACGACGAATTGACGTGATCTTTTAAGTGGAGATAGTTGAAGGGATGGAGAGTGACATAGGCTACTTTTTGTCTCTTTCTAACCCCACACTTTCCTAAAATGGGGGGTGGGAGTTTGTATGGAGCTGCGATACAAGTTCCACGCGGACAGATTCGCGGGCAGAAGCAGAAGCACCAATGACACAATATATGGGACCAAACAAAACGATTAAAATAAATAACTCGCTATTTCATTCACTAAAATACCTCAAGCTGTTTACCGTTTTAATCTTGTTATAAAAATCAAAACCTAATAAGTAAAAATGCGTAATAACTGATAACACTACAATGACGCAGATAACGCATTATCAGGGCAGAATATATGTAAATAAGAACTTTACTCAGTCATAGATGTAGCTGCAGTATCCGTCGTAGTTGATACGATAAATATATCATAGTGAACAATAGTTGCTCATCATGGAAAAACATTTGATATAAGTAAAAAACCGACCGAAGGGCTGGCGGCTTTCTCGCGCAACGCATCAGCATTGCAATTCAGCGAGGAAATGCCGCCAGCATCCTCGGTACAATGCCTCGAGGGCCTTTTTTAGATTTAACTTAGCTTTCATTTATTGTACGCTAATATTTATTGAAAAAAGAGACTTGAAATAACATTAAACAATTACCATCTAAACTTAATATAAAAGCCTTAAAAATTAATTAAAAACTAAACCACTAAACTAAAATAAAAACTAAAATATATCTAAAATGGGTCCCCGTGGCATTGTGCCGAGGACGCTGGCAGCATTTCCTCGCTGTATCGCGATGCTGACGCGTTGAGCGAGGAAGCTGCCAGCTCTTTTGTCCCCGGTGGCGTCGACTAACCTTTTCGCGATGTTTTTGAAAAGGCCAGTTGCCCCTGGACCCCACGGACCGAGGGTCTCGACGCCAAAAGGAATGAAGTGGTATCTGGCGTCGAGACCGCTGTATTTACTATATTTATTTACCGTGGAGATGGGACGGGGCCAGTGTGTCAACGCAGGTTGCGTCCCACACCAGGACTCGGCCCATCTTCCAGCTTTAAATTAATTTAGTTAATGTTATAGTTATCATCTTATATATACCTACATTAGAAAATAAATAAAATGTAAGTAAAAAATAACAATTGCGAATATTATGACATTGTGTCGGCAGCAACTACAACAACAAAGTCAATTTAAGGAATTACAGCCAGCTAGTCGGGTAATGGAATTCTGACAATTGATATACGAATTAGCATTGAAATTTTACTATAAATAGTCATGTCATACCCCACATTCCAACTATTCCAAGCCAGATCTGTCAGATCTGTCAGAATAATTGAACGGATTGGCATGTGTCTTGATTTCATAACTGGGCTAGTAATCCTAAAGATTAGTTACATAGATAAATGGGCCATAGCTACATTATATCAGTCTTGAAAATCTTGAACCAGGTAGACGAATATATACTGGAAAAAATCAAATCCGCCTTCCATTGATTCAATGCAATACCACTAGAATGCTTCATGGATATCCTAGTTACCAACATTACATTGTTATATTACGTTCCATTATACAACTACATACCGGCTATTGCCCGGATACATATTTATCAGCATTGATTTATTGTATTTGACACATTTTAACAACAATCACGACCCAGATAAAGTGCTAAGAAAACATCACAGTACCGTCCGTCGCCTTGAATCAGTCGGAGAAGGTCAAGGGAGAAACAAACGAGGAAAACACTGACAAAGCTCATGGAAAATATCAGGCATAAAAGAAAAATATACGTGTTAAGTTATAAAGAACTCGGAGAGTTAAGCATTCATTTGGTATAGTGGTGATTGATGAACATTCTCATTCATTCTCAGATGCGAAGCTGTGTATACGATATGAAAGCTGGCACCTATACTGTTTTATGTCTCTATAGGACTTCATATTTTATTTTTGCCAAAGATATTATGGATTCATTAAATGACTTTCATGGATGATTATCGTATGTACTATATACGATTACCAACACAATTGCAACTGAGAAATATAAATAAGTTTGTATTGTGTCCAACATTCGAATAACCAGTCGTTAGGTTAGGTAAAACACGGTATTTGAGGAATATAACCTGAATAATAAAGTATACAATATTATCAGGAGTGGTTTATACCCCATGCATACTGAATTAGATAGCCAAAACGTTTGTCATGGAAAGACACAGATTTTCTCAGCCCCCGTGTACTAGCATCTTGCTTGCATTGCACCCAACTTTTAACCGGTTCGGAACAAAGCGAAACCATGCAAGCCTTTCTTATTGTGGTCTGTTATGCAATGCCTAACACACTATATACATATATACACGAACTAATTTGTTTTCCAAGGTATTCAAACTATGAAATAGTTATTTGTATCACAAGGGATCCTGAGATCCAGAGCGTAGTGAGGGATACAAGTGTTAATGCCCGAGACGAAGATAATTTTGCTACCGAGTTACACATAAGTACTACATATTTTTCACACCGACTATGAAGAAGTTTAAAAAAGATGCTGTTAAAATTACTTCACAAGTCTTAACACATTTTCTTTATTTTTTATCACTAAATTTTAAATATTACCTACGAAAAATTCATAAATTTTCATATAGATACGTTATATGAAAATTTAAAACGAACATATTAAAGTTAAAACTTGAAATATGTTTGTTTTTAATAGATACGATTAGTTTTTGTTCCTGTTTTTGATGTAGAAATGCATTTAATTCGCAAGTTTTAGTGCGCAATGTTTCCTAATTTTATTAAGTACTTGTCATAATTAAGCAATTTCTGAGATAGCTCTATAAAATGCGTGTCAAGAAACATGTGGATTTTCAATGCGACGACGACATACGCGTGTAATGTTGTTTTGTTACCCTTTGTTACCGACTCAACTCCCAAAGAAAAACGAAGTACGGTGAACTAAACAAATGTGTCAAAGTGTACGGAATGCCTATTTGTAGTTTGAGATGATTCCGCAGTGGCTCAAGATTGCCGGGTATACCATTTTTTAAAGCTGATGAATAGTAACATGCATTACACAACTCGAACGACACACGAAATGCATTACCAGTGTTTATGGGGCGTTGGTAACTTGGCAGTTAAACGTTAATTAGGTACAACGTCACATTAGATCAGTTGTCGTGTCGCAGTCGCAAGATCGTGTTATTTATAGTGCATGGCGTGATAATATGCAGCTGTTATCACAGGCAAATAAGCAAATAACTGTTGTGAGTACTTTGCTCTCACAAAATATTGTCGAGTATGAATTGGATTGAGATCTGACGTAGACGAACTGTCTCGAGGTTCACAAATCTGAAGATAGTACCTATTGAGAGCATTGAATGAAACAAACATGTAATTATATAGTGAAGTCCAGGAATCTTAAAAATAATATACATGCATATCACCACGTCTGTTGACACAAGATACTTTGTCATAAAAGCCTCCTTTGCCTGCCTCATTCACTAGATTCCCAAATTATAAACTTTGTCTTCCTAAAAAGACGGTTCAAATCCATTACGCCTTCGCAAACAATATGAATGTCTCAGAGCATATTGCAGTGCAGATGCTATGCAATAAGCTTCTTCGAAGTAGAGGAATCTGACAAGTGACAGACGCGAAGAAAGAAACAAAGGAACGCTGCAGGAAATTGGACAGAGCTAATTTATATAAGAGCATGAAAATTCGTCGCCTAAATAGTATCATTTGTTGTTTTTGGTTTCGTGACGCATTGGTTATTACTGTAATGTCACGTAAATGTATTTGTCAATAAATAAATAAATTCTTTCGAAGACCAGCAATGTCCATGCAACTTTAAAAAAATACTCTACTTTTAACAATTATTCAAGTATCTGAATCCCAGTTTATTATTTACTAGCTGCCCGGCATGGCTTCGCACGGATACCCGTTTCCCCGTAGGAATGAAGCATTTTCCCGCGGTAAAAAGTGGCCTATGGTCATCAGGGATTAATGTCGGCTTCTAATGGTAAAATATTTTTTCAATTCGGTCCAGTAGTTTCGGACACTATTCAATACAAACAAACAATCAAATCTTTCCTCTTTATACTATTAGTGTAGACAAACAAACAAATAAAATAATCAAATATTTCCTCTTTATAATATTAGAGTAAAAGAGTAGATATACTCGTAGGTGTTTTAGTGAGTTTATTACAAATATTATTTACGAATCTAAGACAAAGAACCTGTTTTATCGCAGTCATGACGACTAAAGTTCACATTGATTATGATTACACAATAATTAATTTCAAGTAAACAGACAGGTGTAAAAAGCGAATTCATATTATATTCTTGTTTGAAACCTCATAATAACAATAAGAACTAAATCAACAAAAATATAACCTATAGGGAGTTTCTCTACATAAATATATAAAACGATTTATTTTTAATTTTGATAGCGTTTTGGTAATATTTATTTGCTGTTTTGCAGGTGTATAGTATCGTTAACACCCTCATTTGTTTGCATTTTGTACATGTGTTCATTGAATTATCGGTTCTGGATTTATAGTCAGACATAATGGTCTGGCGTATAATAAAGACGTGAACCAGAGCAGACAAGACATACAACAAGGTTCAAAATTATTGATATTTGGGATTAGGTGTCGGGCTCTAGGGCGCAACACAACTGGGAATAACGCTAGGAGGATGATGAGATTTTTATATGGAAAAATGGCAATTAAACTGTCCTAACCCGCGTTGAAAACGTTATGTGATTCTGTTTTCACGGGACGCTGATATTCCCGCACATTTAGTGTTAGTGAGTGACCAGGGAGCGTAATTGAGCAAATTTAATTAGTACTGGGTTTAATTATCGCGGGTTGCAGTCAGCCATTGCTTAATTGCGGTCGTCAACTACACGTGCGACCAGGACACCGGGAGTATTGCGGGTCCTCTCCTCCGTAATGTTGTTTTTCTAATTAAGCTACTTGGGGAAGTGCGCGCGTTTGTTTAGGTACTATGGTGTTAATTTGGCGGGCAGAAAGATTGTTCTTGTTTACTAGGCTAGCCAGCAGATTAAAGTCAATGGTCTAGAACCAGTTTTTAATTGTAGATTCTTGAATGGCGATACAAACATTACAATAATCGAATATGAAGTAAAGGTATATACGAAATTGTTATGAAATAAAGTTTGTTCGCGTCAGGAAAGAATATGCGAACAAGATATGCGAACTTGAAAAATGGTTTTTGTTACCGCCGTTGGCAATGACAATGACACCAAACCAAAGAAAATATTATCAAACATAACAGGGTTGGATGTAAAGAGAGAAATAAGACGAAGGATTTCAATCTTTCTAGTAGCAAATCGAAATCCGAGTACCTACACAAGTGCAGACAAAGTTGCGAAATCCGCAACGAAGCCTTTGAAATGAGCGCCTGAACCGCTCACCACGCAAGGCCGCCGGTCATGGCTGGCTATGGTACAATAAACAACCTCATCTACTTACTCAATACCAGTGACTAATACTCTCTAATTGTGAGAAACGTAATCGTTACAATTGTACAAAAAGTCAACGAAGCCCCAATGGGCCAAATGATTTGCATACCTCATTGTGACTATACATATCCAATAGGTTAAAATTGCGACCAGTTGAATATTACATAATGAACGGTGTTTTCTACGCCTCCGAGATTATAACAGGTGCAGACATTTCGAATTCGAGTCAACCGTACTATAATGAATGAGTGCCTTTAATATAAGTGAAAGCGAAATGCAATTAACGTGTGTTCCGAGTGGTCACGGCGAATTGATAGGTATAATAGTAATGTGACGGTAAATTGTTATCAAATGGAAAATAACACAACTATTAACCAGAACTACTTACTTATATTTGCTTTAACGGGTCAGGACAATTCGTACATTAAAAGTGCAAAAGTGTGTGTATCTGCTCGTTTCTGTTATCTTCAAGCTTCGAAATGCTGAACCGATTGTTACTTAGTTTCACATATGTCACATCGTTTGAGTTTTCTTCATCTTGGAAATCTTTCTCTGAAGGCGGTGGATTTTTGTAGCGATGGACAAATTCGTGGGCATAAGGTAATCAACTAATCATACTTTGATAAATCTTGTACAGTCGAGTACAAAGATATGCATACGCCTGAAAGTTACAAAATTATGTATCCATTTTGAATTTGTAGCCATATTTGGTTACTATAATATATGCCCAAATAAGGTGACAGTACCGAGTTTACGCCCAATGTTCCAAATTTATGTATACACTAACAAGTAAACAATAATGTGCACGTATTGATGCAGATTTATTTGACTGCAGATACTGTTACAATTTTATGTTCACGTCGATAAATTTATTTTTCGAATATATGACCCTATCAGATACATATAATTTATTGCATGACATCATTTGAAGATATTTGGATGAATGTTGGGGCGGTTTTGGCAAAATTACAAAAATGACAATCTGTTTTCTTTAATACTTGTATTTCCTCTTCCTCTTCAACTTTCTGTATAGGCATTTTGAATATTATTTTTATTTATATTTCTTACCTAATTATTGAGGATCGTGATAAGGACTGATAATTTTGAAATGTAAGAAAATTTATATAATAATATTTATCTTGAAATAAATAACTCTAAATCTATTCTGGTGTAAGTATATACTAATCCAGAATATATATATTTTGATGCCTAGAAAAAAAAACTCATGCAAACACAACTTCTAACCAAGTTCAACGTGGGTTTTTTGCCCATCAATCTAATTTTTTTATTGCTAGAAGCAATAGAGCATTTCATTAAATAATTATTTTAATTAAAAAAATCCTTTCGTTTATTTTTACGAATTTTGGGTTCAAGTTATATCAAAGAGGAGTGAAGAGGCGAGTTTAACCATTTTGTAATTCGTACTGGGGAGGAATCCACAAAGCTCTCAGACTCGGAAGAGCAGCTGCATTTACTCGTTTAGATGGACCAGTATAAATTGCACCACTGAATAACCACATATGTGCTACAATTCTAGGGGTCAAATTATATTAGGGACTAGCTGTCAATCAATTCAACGGCTCCTTATGAATATAGGGCATAGAAACTCAATGTTAGGCCCATCTGGTAATTTTGACTTAAATTATCAATTCTGTCAAATTCACGATTTAAATCGTGAGACGGCGATATCCAATGACAGGTTATTACTCTTTTCAAGAAGCGTCAAATAGCTTTGTTCAAATTACGACCGTATGTCACAACCAATAAAGTTCATTTTTGCAGAATATTGAGATATTTTTTACCGATAGGTTCATATATTCGAAAAATAAATATGATTGTCGTGTATACATAAAATTGTAACTGTATCTGCAGTCATATAAATCTGCATCAATTCGTGCACTAATGTGCACGCGTTTGTTATTGTTTACTTGTTACTGTTAGTGGATACATACATTTGTAACATTGGGCGTAAACTCGGTACTGTCACCTTATTTTGGCATATATTATAGTAACCAAATATGGCTACAAATTTAAATGGATATATAATTTAGTAACTTTCCGGCTTATACATATATTTGTACTCGACTGACAGTGCATTCATCCTTACTTGTCATATTTGGTAAACAACATTGTAACCTCAAAATGCATCTTTTTAGGATAGAATAGCAAATTTGTGAGTATTAGATCATGCCGACACGACTTTTCGGACATCACTTCACGATTTTTTTGTCTAGCAACGCTTTTTTTACGGTAAAATAGTTGCTATAGTCTAAAAAGATACATTTTGAGGTTACAATGTTGTTTACCAAATAAGACAAGTAAGGATGAATGATGAATGCACTGTATATAGGCATGTATTTAAAACGTAGGAATCGATTATTTATGGCAGATTACGATTACGGTGCAAGTAGTATTAATTTCTATTTCTACAGATATCGTCAGCAGTCAGCACAATTGAAAATCGATGTCGGATCAATACTTTCGTCCGTGCTGCAACAAGTTCGTTCTGCAGTGTATAAATAACAGTTAATTTCTCGTCCCACGGTCCGTTAGCGCCCGTCGCGTGCGCACCTCGCTTCCTGCTTTAGCGATGGATTTCTTCTACAGTTGTGACATGAGTCGTACTTTCAAATCAATTGTAAACAAGGGCAAGAATTTTGTTTCGTCTGAATGATATCAGATTAATGCGAATCAATCAACGTAATGGCGTGAACGTGAAACAGATTGCATTGAGTTTCACACTTATGATTTTTCAATTAGATAGTACAGTCTAATATCCGTAACTATAAAGGTACTGTACTGAGACTGCGAAAAATATTGACCTGAAAAACTTTGCTCGGAGCAAAGAGATTATACTATACCTACATTGAAATTGCGAACAGGTACATCAACTTCTATCGGCCAAAGTTAAATATTACCGCTTTACCACTTAAAAGTTCTAGCAGCATTATTATAAAAAATATCGCTTTCCGTCAGATTGTTTACCGCCTCACATTTTTTAGTGAACGTTTTTACCGCGCACGCACCGCTGTCGCAAGACTGGGTCGGAAGGAACGCTGGTGCGTGACCGATCCGACGTGTCCTCGGGTGCCTAGCCCTACCTAGTCACCTACTGACACGGCTAACAAGTTTTGATACAAGGATTAAGTACTTCTTATAGTCTTAAGGCAACACAATGGGCCATCATAGCGGAGGAGAGGGACACATTAGTTATGCGTTGGAATGCTAGCAAGTATGTTTTTCTCCGTCTAACGCATATTTGCGTTCTGTATGATGGGCCATGATGTATTTCAGTTTTCTTGTGACGATCCTAAACTAGAAATGCGGAAATGATGAACTCAGTCTTCATAAGAACTCTCGAGGGAATGAACTTTCAAAAGAGACGTAGGTTATATTTAACAGGGACAGACTCGCCAGGAGTTAAGTAACAGACGATATTTTATCTCAGAAATGTTCATTTTAGTGAGATAGCAAATGTGATTTCAAATGAAGTAATTGTATCAGTTACAAACTTGGTTAAAAAACTAAGAATGCCATCTCATGCCCTGCCGTTGAGTCACGAACACTACATATATTCAGTTAAAGAATCCAGCATTCCGATCATTCAGGCATGCAGTTGGTAAACAGAGACAAAAATAAACTCTAATTTAGGTTGGTCATTTCCTGTGTCTTACCTACATTTAATCGATATGATCAGATTCACGACTATTTAGGAGGTTATATATAATCAAACCAGCAAGTAACAGATTCGTCTACACTGTAACCATAACACCAGTCGATTGAATTGCGTAATTGCTGCGTAGATTATCTTATGTTCATTATCATCAATCAAATTGATCGTCGAGGTAGGTAAACGTTCAATGATATTTTAGGAAATTGATTAGGCATACGCTCTGTGAATCGCGGGAATTTAGGTCGCCTGCAGTCGGGTAGCTATTTCCAATCTTCATATGTATCCACCTACTGCACGCCGATCCATAAAAAGTAAGAGTGCTATTAACTCTACGTCCCTGGCGTAGCGAGAATTGAATTAGAAAATGGCACTCGCAACGAGCGCATAATAAAACCTCGGAAACTGCAGTTTTAACGTTGAAAGCAATTAATGCAGACTGCATTAGTGAGGCAACACTCGCTATATTGATAAAAAACGTAAACGTAATAGCTCAAAATGAAAATAAATACCGATGAACTAGCAAAACCTAGTAAAAAAATCATCTCGGGATCCATTACACTACACAGATTTTGTAGAAAAACTTTAATCTAAGAACGTCATATAAACCTGAGCCGATCACAAGTCTACACCATTAGGAAGTCGACAATTGTATAACATATTCAAATGTGTAACCATCTATGCTACTCGGACGATAACCATTCCATTTTATTGCTAAGTAACAATAACAAAGAAACATCGAATGACACGGCACGACTGTGGTTCCTCGTCTTTGTCCGAGCGTGGCAAGTATGGCAGCATTCCACTTCGTAAGTGTTGTTATAGTTATAATAGTTACGTGTGTTTAGCCTTTTCTTTTTGACTTTCGTCCAAATGTATTTTGATATTATTTATTTCACCATTGTGTCCTTAACTCTTATCTTATGGGTATTGTTAAGTTTAACCGTCTATTTTACTGTTACTGCAGAAATGTCTGTCGTATCATGGTACGGCCCCCTGTAGTGCAATAACGCTAGAAGTTGTTAGAAGAATAATTTTGGTGTCACATAAAATCTTATTTCTCGACGCTATTCCCCAGACCCAGAAAATCGATTGGGCCGTGAGTGTAATGATGACCCACTTTTATCGAGTGACCCTTGTGTCCTCCGTATCAGTGCTGCGGCCAGCAATTAATTACAGCTATAAACGTTAATCTCAAGACGAAGTACACGATCACAAACCGACTCATTGTTGAACTTGAGGTGAGTGATACAGGCAATTATAATCGATAAAAAGGAAAAAGTAGTCAGGATACGAGGGAGAAGAAACATACCTAAAACACGCTTATACAATGCTACACTAGATAATTTAAGGATTGTAACGATATCTCACACACTGAATATAAATCGACGTTTCTAGTGGAATAATGAAGCTCAAAATACATACATACAAACATGGACGCTGAAATAATTACTGTCCTTTTTTGGCCAGTCGCGTCATAAAATAAATGAATATGTACACTAATCTTACAACACGACCTATTTACGATGACAAAACAGCATCGCATTAAAGTAGTAAGTCAATGATAAAACAGTAGAACGGGTCTGATGGAACGGGGGCCGCGAAGGTTGCAGGGCGGCCGAGGCCGCAGACGAACCTTTGATGATATAAATACTGGCAATAAAATCTAAATAAAGCCTTCTGAATCGAAGCTTTTGTTAATATATTTTGCGGAGATTTTGCCAAGCAATATCCCGGTAGCAGATTCTCTAAACACTGGCAACAAAGACCGCTTATTTAGAAATAGATGAACATATTTTTTCCCAAAAAAAAGTTAACGGTGAAACTAAGAAACAGAGCATTCCGATAATAGTTTCAGGATATATTCGAATAACCAAAATGTATATTAAATTAATATTGGCTTTGATTTATAACTCTCCGAAGTTTTATTTCGATTTAATGAATATTTTTTCTTTCAGATTTAAGGAAAAAGCGTCAGGAGAAAATTGCCATTTTAATTAAAACTTGGAGAAAAGGTCGAGACATTACATAAACAGTTATGCAAAGCAAGGTGCAATGGATATCGGCAAGTTGAGAGAGAGCAATAAAGGTTAACTACTTCATTTCAGAATGAATGAGAAATTACCTATATATTATGTAAATTATTGATTATAAATAACGCGGTTGAAGGACGTAAAATGGGTAGCGGGAGTCAAAATGAAAATAAAGATACCTAACAACTAACACCTCTAAAACGTCATCTCCTGAAGATTAATGTCCTAACCTAATTCAATACAAACAATCATGTTTTTGCAAAGTAAAGTAGTAGGACTAGTAGACTAGATGTAAAACCTCTTTTGTGAAGTGAAAAACCTCATCACGTGTTGTGTTGTAATTTTTTTTTCTGCGATTCCACGAATGTCGAACACGGTAACATTAACTGTCGGCGTAGGCGTGTTTGGTACAAATTAGTGGTCCAACCCGTTTAACGGCTGGCTTTAGAACAGGTCGCAGGGCAGATGGGAGGTGGAAACACTACGCAAACGTTTTCACTTCACTAACTACTCAACAGTTATGTTATTTAACTATAGAATTTCTTTTCGAAAGCCGTGACCATAGAAATGACTGACAATTATTAAAAAAGGCCAATTACGTGCGTAATGACCATTTTGGCAATACTAAAAGAATTCCGCCTTTTTTATGCCGCCGGCGTTTTGAACTTGTATTTCCCAAAATCTAAATTCTGAAATCAAAGTAGTAACTTAGACTCAGTCCGGATGTTATATTACAAATGCGTTTTTTTAAATTCGCAACTCTCGTACTAGATTATTATTCGTAACGTAATGAAATCTCTTGGTGTTAACAAAATTATAAACGTTTCATGACTATTGTGTTATGTTATGTATGTGCTGATGCGTATACACATGACTTCTGATGTATTATTTGTGTATTTATAATTTTTAAATCTGGTATATTTTAGCACGTTTTTTCATAGTTAACAAAACTGGCCAGTGTAACTAAGTCAAAATGTTTTTTTTTTCGAGAGCGCTTTCCCCGCGTGGTGGCGTAGCGCGACCCCGCGCGTTGATAAGTGGCTCTGTTTATTCCTCTTGCGCCCTGATGTTAGCCCTTTGATAAAACAAGATATTCAGTATTTTTCCAATGTCATTAAATAGTGAATTAAACACAAATATTTCTGAGAACAGTTGCGAATATTCCGGCCCTGATCAAAAATCTATCAACTCCATCGTTTATTTAGTATAGTTAGACCATAACAAAATACGTGCTTATGTCAAGAGTCCGCAGTAAGCTCGGCCGAATTTCACCTTCCCATACAAACGTAGATGTTGATGAAAACTACGTGTTGGATTGTGACCAAACTTTGCGTTTACAATGACATGAGGTTTATCTGTCTGTAATTAGTTAATATGGTTCCAGTTTATAAAACAATCATAATACAGCAAAAACAAGATTTGTATCAAAAACTTAAATTCGCTATATTTTTTTACTATGGTATCTGAAGCTACATAAACTAATTACAGACATAGATATACCTCATGTCATTGTACGTACATGCAAAGTTTCGTTACAATCCAACACGTAGTTTTAAAATGAGAGCGTAACTACGTTTGTATGGAGAATCGAGCTTACTGAAGACTCTTAAAGGAGATATTATATATATGCTAAATAGGGATTAGTGAGTAGTAATAATAGTGTAAAAATGTTCTTGCCTCTCTCTCTACATAAAACATTGAAAAGTACCAACAATAGTATACCAGAAGGGTGAACACGTAACGTTTCGAACGCACGTTAGGACAACTCAACTGTCATTTTCCCATACGAAAAGTGACATTTGTGATCTACCTGATGCGCGTAGAATATCTAACAATGCTTTAGATGTTTACGATAGATTCGTTCGATGATTTTACCTCAACTATAATACGATATTCTTTCTACCAAAAATGTTTAGAAAGTTATCTACAACAGTTATAATTACGACGGACATCACAGACAGACAAAATCAAAACAAACATCCGCATCACCTTGTAATTTGCCACAATGTTTACAATCACATATTCGAGAGCGTGGGGTGTGTATCAAGATCACGGAAAACTTTCTATTTTCTATCGGAAAACTAGGTTACAAGAGGAGCAGCCCAGCGGCCTAAGGGCTCCCCCCGCACCGCGCCGACCTACTTTTCCCCCCTCTCGATCTTTGTGCACGCTCGGCTTGCACAACTCTTGCGTGATATCAGCTGGATTCGATGATAACTCGATAGCAGCGTGCCCTAGTCGATTCGATCGCGTTTATAGAAAGTTTGTGATTATGCTTTTGTTTTGAACAATTGTAAGCCATTCGAGCATTCAATTGTTTTGATAGAGTGCTATTTTACGGGTCAGGGCTGGCGTGGATATCGATGAAATGATGCGTGAAGCGTTGAGCTACATGTTTGGTATAAAATGGGTAGAAGTAGAGAAACCATTGATCTACTTGGAATAGCGCTGTTTAACTACACGTACACATAGTTCGTAACTACGCATGTATCATGCTGACGAGTTTCATACAACTCAAGTCAGAAATAAAACTTTTTGTGGCCGTCAAGTCGTCAACATTGCCTGCGATGACGTTGTGTTGATAGGTACTAAACGGCCTTGCCAAGGGCAACTCTATTCCGGTGATACATACATCAGAATCAGAGGTTAATTATATGTACAAAGATTTTACATATCTGTCAAACCTTATTTAGTTCCGGGTAGTAATTTGTGACACTTAAAATTATAAACTAACCGAGTTTGTGAAATATTAAGTATGAATTTTATGCAAGGTCGCGATTTCGGAAGTTGTTTATGTAGTTTCATACCTTACCTATGTGTCGTGCGTTATAAAAAAGTCAAAGTCAAAGTTTATTCATTCATATAATAGATGATATTATGACATAATAGATGCCATCAGATAGACCTATTAACCGAATTTCTGTGAACTACAATAGTTACGGTTATCTACTGTGACTATGAACAAACATGACTAATATTATTAATATGCCGTACGTACGTACTATTAAAATTACCAAAAGTCCAAATAACCTTCAATGCGATGGTGCCAACACTCAGGTATTTTTCCAAGGTCGCTTTTAGCAGAGGCAGAATAAAATTATCTCTAAAAAGACTTATGACGAAATTACAGCTGAATTTGGCAAACGACCAACGAGAGGTAGTATTATAGGGAAGAGGCCTGTTCCATGCACAAAGTAGAAATAGGTCGACACACGTCTTTGTTCATCCGTGGTTCAACCACAACAGAAATAACGCCAACCTATAACAATGCCACAATATCGTTAACCTTTTTTAATTTATTTTAGCGAAAGGAGGGCCTGGTATTATCAGTGGTAACGAATATAAAGGTTGCCTGGAAATCAATTATAAATTTTATTAATAAAAAAAATCCCATTAGTTATTTGAAAAAATATTATTCTATTATTTATACTTCAGCTTTGTTTGTCGACACAGAACACAGGTGCGAGATGTGCAATAAAGAGTAACTTTATTATATTTTATTGCCCGAGATAACTTGCTTCAGGACTTTTTTACAGTATTTTGGCAAGAAAAGTAAGAAAACAGGTAATGTATACAAATAGATGGAGGATATTCCTTTAATTAGATGATAAGAATTGTTGTCATTCGTCAATGTCTCTGAAATAGGTATCAAACAGTAATACGAGATATTACCAAATACCAAGACAATACAACAATCAATCAAGCAGTTATCTGTTATTACGTGGCCCTCAAGCCTCTCAATTAAGCACCAATGGTTTATTGATTAAGTGCTATTGGCGTATTAAGCTTAGTGATAGACCATTTCAATTGTGATACCATCACACGCAGATCAAAGCCTGTACTAGACACAGGTTTTACAGCATTCTCTACAAGCACCATTGATTTTTATACGTCGGGCATTGCCCGGGGCATTGTCGTCTTAATGTCTAAAGCCTAGACCGGCGATCATGACGTTCCTGCAGGCAATTTGCCGGTGAATGAACCTGAATAAATACAGTATTAATAAAAAGTTGTGTTTTGTTTTAATCGGTTCCGTTGAGGTCGTGTTCATTCGACCTAGAAGAGTGTTTGGTCGGTAATTGTCATCTAATTTAAGTCTTTAATGTCGTCTCTACCCTTGAACATTGGATCTTTATCAAAGAAACCATATAATGTTCAGTCATCAGTGTATTCGTAGGCCAATATCAGAAATTACGTCAATACCCTTTTGTTTTACATTTTGTAAATCGTAATCCCATCAAAAACATTCTGTAAAAAACTAGCCAAGTCTCGATGGAGCTGCTTGTTTATCTCTAAAAAGTAATGAAATCTGTGAGATATTTTGTAGTGCCAAGTCTCAGGCATTCTTATTATTCTTTATTTGCTAACTAAATAAAATTCTGCAACTTGGCAATCACACAACTTTATTGCATTTAATAATAATAATATTTAGTATTATTATTGCATTTATGGATATCTAAAACAATGTAGTATTGTGTAATTGCCAAATGTCACAAAATTTTATTTAGTTAGCAAATAAAGAATAATAAGAATGCCTGAGACTTGGCACTACAAAATATCTCACAGATTTCATTACTTTTTAGAGATAAACAAGCAGCTCCATCGAGACTTGGCTAGTTTTTTACAGAATGTTTTTGATGGGATTTCACTTCTTTTTGTAGAAACGTGGGCTCATTGATTTATTTTATTCGATTTTATTGTTTGACACACTTTTTTTCTTTTTAGGATAGATATATCTGTAATATATATTTTTTTCCTAGTATTTATAGTTTTCCCTTTACGTGGCCATTAAACCCTAACTCTGTACCAAATTTCAGCTCTCTGAGTTTATGGGAAGTACTAGTTCTATTTTGATGATCATGAGTGAGTGAGTGAGTGAGTGTCTTAAATGTGAAACTTTGCTTTCGCTTAACTTCAGAACTAAATGACCTTTGGATTTTAAGTATGTGATTATAGCTTACTGGATGACGAAAATTTCTGCGTTCTGGTCTTATCCAGAGGTTCTCAAATAGGGGCCTGATAATAAATAAATATAAATAAATAAATATAAGGGGACATGTTACACAAATCGACTTAGTCCCATAGTAAGCTCAGTAAGGCTTATGTTATGGGTACTAGACGACGATACATATAATAGATATAAATACTTAAATACATAGAAAATATCCATGACTCAGAAACAAATATTCATGCTCATCACATAAATTTTTGCCCTTACCGGGATTCGAACCCAGGACCTCGTGCTTCGTAGGCAGGGTCACTACCAACTAGGCTAAAGCGGTCGCCCAATAATGCGGCGAAATGGTTCCAGTAAAGGATAGTACGGCAGTGTTTGCTTCGCGCTCGACTTGGCGGGGGCACTGCCGTGCCCCCAGATTTCTCTGAATATTACACATGTATTTCAAAAATAGCATAACACGACCAGTTTATCAACATGATACTTGGAACTCTGTTTGTTAATTCTCGTCTACTATCGTTAAAAATACTAAAGTACTGCTTACATCGCGTTCCACATTCATGAACTTGAAAAAGTTATGAAAATGGGTTCTCTATTGTATGGGCAAAAATCATTTCCCAAAGTGTCACTTCCCAAAAAATGTTTCCCAAATGATCATTTAGCAAAAAATCAGTAGTCAAATTATTGTTTCGCATTTTATCACTTGGCAATATCTCCTATGGCAAAATATTACTTCCCAAATTATTGTTCGGCAAACTTTTACATAGTCAAGTTTCATTTGGTCAAACGTATTATTTGGCATAACATTCGTTTTCCAAATTACTGCATGGCATACGATTTGGATCCTAATTGTGTAGTGCATACGAAATCTACTTGAGTGAGATTACATATTTTGCTAAGCGGGTAGTTTGTAAAAAACAAAATTAAATAATTTATGATCTAAATCAATGGAATTTGCTAACTATGTAAACAAACCAAGTCATACTGAAATTTACATTAATTGTCAATTTCAATACATTGTTTGTTTACATAGTTAGCAAATTCATTGATTTAGATATTACAGGTAAGTTTATATGTTCTTTTGTACTATAGTTACTTAGGTAACAATATATTATAATGCAAATAAGCAGCACCTATGCAAGCAAGCCCCGAGTCGGTTTCGTCCTTTTCATCGAGAATCTCCAGCGAATCGACGCCACCCCGCTGCGCGGGGTGTCTATTTGTGGTCTGAGGGACACAAGTGAACCCTAACCTAACCGACCAAAAACAGAGTTCGCTAATGACAAGCCATTTTTTCCACCCTGATACCTAACGTGCGAAATGAAAATTTGAACAAATGTTTTGTTTGGAAAACAATATTAGCCCGCACAAAGTGTTTGCTTAATAAACTTTTGTCTTAATAACACTTGACAAAGCAATATTACGCCAGATGATATTTTGACCAAATGGACAAAATGCGAAACAAAAATGTGCTATTTGTTCGTTTGGGAAATGAAACTACTGCCATAAGTTTTGTGGGAAGTGAAATTTGGCGAAAAATATTTTGCCGAAACAGCAGGATACCATGAAAATGATAAGTTCAACTTGGGTTTGGCAATTTTCTGTACTACGCAAAAGTGTCTTCTAGAAATTATAAGTTCTAAAAGTTCGTAGAATCAATTCCATTGGTCGTGACAAGCATGTTTGAAGATCGTGAGTTATTCTAAATTGATGTAGGCACATCTTTATATTTTCATTCATACATATACTTAATTTTAATGCTATCAGATCCCATAATTGTACGAATGACATCATACCTTATTTTCATGAAATACTACTACCACTATCTGAAGAAATCTAATATTGCGTCAATTGTCTCATCATGTCAAATGAAGCCAACCTTTGCCGCAGTGTGCAGAATATCAGGTGGTACATGGTACATTAGATGTACAGTCGAGTTCGAATATATTTCCACGGACGAAGAAGTGATCGAAAATATATGAACACGATTTTATTGTTAAGGTTATACAAACAATAAATAATCCACAATATTTTTTTCCAAAAACTTTTTTTTTCATAACGATAATCGGATATTTTGGAACCTAAAGTAGGGATACATCAGCGTCATATACATAAGACTGTATGCTAATATTTGGAGTCCTAAAAGATTGCGTCATATTAGAGGTTTCATTATCTTTATACATTATACAACCCATATCGCATTACGTAATATTGAAATACGGTCAAACTGACTCCTCCTGATCTGGGGATCGATTTTTGACTTTCGAGCGCTCGACTCTTTCACTCGAAAGCTGACAAAAATTCTAAAATGCTATTTTGAAATAGAGATAGAAAATTGAAAAACGAGTGATTGACCACTCGTATTCAATTCTATTGGTAGAAAGTACGTACCCGCCATTTTGACACTAAAAACGTATTATTGATTTGATTTTCGAGCACTCGAAAGTCAAAAATCGGTCCCCAGTTCTCCGCATATTCACTGCATAGCATAGTTACCAGGCGAAGCGATTGCACATTAGATTTAGTAGTGCCTATAGGTAGCAGTTTGTCTGGCGTTTCTCACTCACGGCGGGAGAGCGAGGGTACAAAGATATGGCTTCTATTTATAAATGGGAACGAGTGAAGAGCGGTGCAGGCGCGCGGAGCCGCATCGGGTAGTCGTTTGTCGTATTCGTGTTCAAATGTTTTATACAATGCACCTTTAAAATAATATATATTTTAAAGAAATGATCAATATTATTTTTGATTCTCTAAATTCTCATAGCTTTACGGTGGCATCTTGAAGCAGCCAGGGGTCCGCTTGCTATCAAATACCATGAACCAGGCAAGGGCGCTGGGTTTTGGGGAAGCGACTGCCAGATTCTCCAGGGCTAATCGCGCGCCGTTGTGATAACCATGCAGATCTTTAAAATAAAAGTTATTGAGATAAGATGCCTGTCTATTGCGTTTGTTCTACAGATGCAGGCATCTGTGGATAGAGAATTCAGGATTTTTAATATGACTTATTAATCACTGAAATATATTTAAAAAAAGTGATATAAATTCGTTTATAATGCAGTTTAAAAAAAAATACCACATTCAAAGTTAAATCTACGCTGAAAAGATGGTTCACTACCCTATCATATAATTACACTGAAGATATTTTGTGTATAATAAAAAAAATAAAAATAAAAATCCTGCATACACCTCACAGTACTGTACATGTACATTCACACCCGCACACACACGCTAACATCACAAAATAGATAGGTACAAAAGTCAATCTACATACTAAGTGCGCACGAGTAACGCACACATAGACACTGCTCACCTACACGATATCTCAGACCAGTTCGGACCAGTGCGAGCGCGAGTGCCATCCGCTTGAGACGCGTCTGTTGTGCAATAATGGAGCAACAAAATAAAGTTATTACTTATAACTGTTCAGTGGACGGTTGTTTAAATTAGCACTTCTAGTCTATCATGCGACGGCCGCACTTTCACTTTTCTCGCACTATATGTCTTGCTCTAAGTGTTCTTATAAGAAAGAGATGGACAGTGCGAGAAAAATCGAGAAAGTTCGGGCGCCGTCGCATGATAGCCGCGCAGAACAGTTAGGTGCGCCGCCCCGGCCCCCGAAGAATTTATCGAAGATCGATTTATTTAATACTTAGTTTCCTATTTTGAATCAGTATTAAACGAAGTAACTAAATTTTTGTGAGGTAATTTCCTTACGTAAGTTGAAAACATGTTTTTTTGTTTGTGTAGATATTGTGTTGTTTTTAGTGTCATTTAATAAGTTTAGGTCTAAAACATATAGGCTAATGGAAATTGTGTAACTAGGGTAATCCGCTTAAAAGTTATTAGGGATTTTCGATAGTGAAAATTGACAAACGTAAAATGTTGTATCCCAGTAGCAATCGCGAATGAGGTTAAATCTAAAAGTTCTGTAATCTGCCTTTATACTTACATGTGTCTAGAACAGACAAATTTTTTTTAGTCTACTTTTAGTTTAATTCAAAACAGTATCATATTAAACCTATTAAGTGCTTTAGATAAGTATGCATTTCTAAAACCGAATTAAGAAATGCCAAATCAAATTCGGGTAAAGTATGACTTAAAAAAATGCCTATAAGGTCTGATTTTACTATAAGTACTTAGTTATTTATATATTGTATTATAGTTTATTTGAATTATTTGACATTAGAAATAAAATATTTTAGTCGGTATTAAATTATATTTCCATTCTTCCCGTTTCATTCTCAACAATAAATCAAACAACTAGATACGAGCGAGTGCCATACCACGATAGTTGTTTGTGCATAAGTTATAGTTGACAACCCTAGAGCGAACGCCGTGAGTAGGCATGAAAAGTGAGGTACATGCATGTGATTGACTTATTTTCCTATCTATTTTGTGCTCACATACACTCACATACACTAACACACGCACGCACAATCACATATAATCACACACTCACGCACGTTTACAAAATAGGTTTGCTTAAATAGATTTTAGAACTTTGTCTTTAGTATTTATGTTATTTTGCAAATAAGTAGTTGTTTATCATCTGAGCATGATTGTCTTTAAAAAAATACAAGTATTTAAATAATATTGCTATCAATATGTTTAA
Organism: Epinotia demarniana; assembly: GCA_945867215.1. NCBI lineage: Eukaryota > Metazoa > Arthropoda > Insecta > Lepidoptera > Tortricidae > Epinotia > Epinotia demarniana. The sequence goes on along the minus strand of OX244272.1, from coordinate 17,598,653 downwards.
CATACTGTTGAATGAGAGTAGTCTAAGCACCATGTATAAAAACATTCTGTAAAGTGAGTCCCAAGATACAGGCTCAGCCTAGTTTGGGGCTTACCAGATATTCGTTTTGTTTGTTTCGTTTTCGTAATAATAAAGTTATTTTTATTCTTATTCTTAAGTTATTCTTATTCTAAATGGACATTTAGTATATTTGCTCTCAACCCCCAAGAACGATTAAAATCAGCTTAGTTGTCCATTAGCCTCAACTAATCTAGTGGCCTTAGGATTTCAGTAGACTAGACCCAATTAGGATTGTGAAAGTCTTTGTTCGTTGGCAATAGTTATCGATCAAGCATTCCAATATTTGGAATACAACATTCAGATGGATACATGGTAATAATGGTGTACCATTGTCTCGTAGGGTAATTCAATCAAATCTAAACTGACATCATTCTCAGGGACCAACATTGTCACGAAACGTTGAAACCCAGTAAAATTTTCCCATTGTAATCACAAGTTAGATAACGAAGTCAGTCTCTATATACAAACAAGTATTAATTGTAATTACCGTAATACTTATAACATCAATCATGATTAATTTATCTCGTGAAATGAATATGTAGAATTTCAATGTTATAAATAAATAAGCGAACGAAGTTCTATGCTTCAGCTTTAGCCCGAAAATCGTTCGTATATCTGGTGTCTGTCCCCCGGTCCCTCTGTCCTACTGTCCTGCCCGGCTGTTTTCCTCTAAAAATCGCATTTCTCATACGAATGTCGTGAACTTTTGGGAGCAGGTTGCGGAACGTAGTTTCTTTTTATGCCGAGTCACTTTTTTAAACATAATTTTTCCTTTTTAGGGTTCCGTACCAAAAATGGTAACAAAGGAACCCTTATGGTGCGACTCCGTCCGTCTGTCTGTCTGTCACAAAGTGAAATATCTCACGAACTACTCAAGCTATCAACTTGAAACTTGGAATGGTTATAAATGTTGTTGATGAGTTATCCGCGTGCATGGAAAATAAAAACATTAAATATACATTTAATTTTTCTAAAAAAACTTACGAATATGAAGAGGGGGCAAAAAAAAAAATTCAACTATAGGGTCAAGTGGGGTATCATTCGAAAGGGCTTGAGTTGCACTTTTTGAAGCAGTTTTTCTTTTTCAAATTTTGATCTATGAAGGAAAATGTAAAAAAAAATACCATTCCCCCCCCCCCCCTTATCTCCGAAGTTATTCAAGCGAAAAATTTGAAATAATTACTTGTGATTAAGATAAACATGTATATTACGGGAAAAGTTTTTTTTTCTGTATCTAGCATATTTTTTGTTTTATTTTCAAAAATCATTTCCTAGTTAGATTTGCAATTTAATCAACTTTATAAGTTTTTTTTGTTTTGAAATTCCTATAAAACTATAAATAGAAGTACTCTCTATCAAATAAAACAATAATGATCGAGATCAGTTCACGTGATAAACAATAATCGCTAAAAGACCAACATACATACTAAGCCGATTGCCCTTGCACGTTAGTACCAAATGGGGCCGATAGATGGCGCTGACCCCATTCGCGCTGTTAAGATTTTTCTAGAATTAATGGGGTTGGGATTGGGACGCGTATATTTATTTTCAACAGCAGGTCAAAAAAAGATCGCGATTCAATTTTCTTGGTGTAAAAGTTACTCGTTGTTTGAAATTGAATTCTATTGTGTTGGGTTAAAATAAGTAATTTAACAAATATATTGGGACTTTTACTTTACCTTGAGTTCATTGTTAGTTTTCACGGAACCCTCGGTGCGCGAGTCAGACTCGCACTTGACCGGTTTTTTTTTTTAAATGTAGGCTCGCGCTTTCTACTGCTCAAGGAGCAACTAGTTATACATAGGTACACGTCGGCAACTCCCATGTTACTCCTTTGTAGTTGCATGCGTCTATCGGCTGTGGTGTCCGCTTACCATCAGGCGGTCCGTACGCTTGTTTGCCACCGTCGTTGTAGGGTAAACCACCCTAAATCCAGCCCCCTCCTAATACCGGCCGTGTCTCACAAATCGTGGCATAAATTATAAAAGGTCCAATAATGTTAGGCTATTAATGTACCAAAATAGACCTTATTTCATACGCCATAGACAATACCGGCACGGCGGCCGATCGGTGCACTTACGAGACTTCAGTCGGCCGTTGAACGTGGACAGGTCCGTACATGTCATAATTCGCCAAAATTTTACCTCTATCCCGACTGCGCAGGACATTCTTGGGTAAGCGATTTGGCTGTATTATATTCTTTTGACGTGGTGTTTATTGGTTGTTTTCGATAGATATTGAACCAAAGAATCATTTGACATACTAATTTCATTAAAATGTTCATGCTAAATGGTGATTTTTAAGGGGCCGGGTTTAGGCCTCGGGTTTTGGTACTAAATCTAATTATCGGCCGCCCCGGCCGGTATTAGAAATTCATATTTTTCCCATGATTCCTAAAACCGGCAGGGGCGGCTTCCTTTGATATTTGACAGCAATAATAATCAGCTGTGATGCACAGTGGGTCAAAGTGAATACTTGAGGACAAAATCATATTTTTCTTCTTTCGTTGCTGTTTTTTGGGTTACAATACAATATGTAATTAATTTGATTTCGATACATTATATTGATTTGTATGCTTTAGCTGTAAAATCCATACTAATATTATAAATGCGAAAGTGTGTCTGTCTGTCTGTCTGTCTGTTACCTCATCACGCTTAAACCGCTGAACCGATTGAGATGAAATTTGGTATGGAGACAGTTTGAACCCCGAGGAAGGACATAGGATAGTTTTTATCCCCCCCCCCTCCTCCCCCGCGATATAAAGGAGTTCCACGCGGACGTAGTCGCGGGCGACCCACTAGTATTAAAAATAGATATTTTGTAGACCTTATACACTCGGGAACAAATTTAGAGGAAAGACAAAATAATGTTTGATGATTAAAGCTGTTTTATTCAAAATGTGGATTCTAGAATAAAAACAACCAAAACCTTTTTTTAATTTCTTTTATTTGGTTTTTATACCTGGTACCTGTGACAGTAAATAGCGTAGAAAACAATTTTTTTCATTCCTCTAAATTTGTCCAGTGTAGTTCAGTGTGGTAAAAAAAGTCTGAAAATCAAAGGAGGCCCCTGGGTTTAGACCCCTCTAAACCATATTTTGTTCCTATGAAAATCGATAATTTAAACATATGCTGCGTATAATTTTAATGCGTATTTTTGTTGATCTCAATCATTTTAGAATATAAAGCCGGTTGTTTGTTGCAGATTTTAAAATTATATTATTTCTTAGTGTTCTGTATTAATAATGTAAAGCTATTTTCTTGTTGATTTTTTTAAGGAACATTACTTTGTTGACATAATTTTTTTTATCTCAATAATACCAAGATTTTTTTAAGACTGATTTATATACAGCGTAAAAATAAACAATTGTATTTACAGCGCACATTTTTTAATTTCAATTTCCAATTTTGTCCACTGTTTGGAACCAGTGTGTCACCATCCTGTTTGCATCAAGCCAGTTTCCTGAAGGGGTAGGCAAAGGCTCTGCCTTCTGATCTCTATCACGGATTTCCACTTGCTGCGATCTTGACAATATAATTATATTATAAGTAATACTGATACAAAATCTTGCGTCATCCGAACAGCTCAAACAAGGATTTCCTGAGTCTAACTTCTACATGGTAACAACAGTAGTACCCATGATACACAAACTGCTAAGTTATATTCATACTAACGAGATCTCGTTAGTCTGAACCTGAACATCAACTTTGAAGGATTCGCAAGACCACACAGTCAAGGTGAAGAAAAAAATAGGCTTCTTTTGTCATACGAAGGAGAAACAATTTTCCAAATGTGCATTCAGTTGCTAGAGTTACTAGTGTAGTTTAGCTATTTCAGTATCTCGAGTAGTAGAAGCATTGTAGATATTTGTCACCTGTATTACCCACCTTAATCTTCATCGTAACTATCAACCAATTTCACACGCTTTTCCAATAAAACATTATCATCTGTGAAAGTTACTTAGAAAGTCACGAACCTACACAAAACTTCAAAAAAGAACTATAGACACGCTTCTTCGCTTGGGAGTGAAATTATGAAAATTCGAGCAGTTGTTCTTAGATGGTTTAGAGACTATTTATATCTATACATAGAAGAAAAAGTGTTCCATTACTTTTGTCTCACAAGCTAGCGGCCCGTCTCCACCCGTCTCGATAATCATTAAACTGATGTTGCAACATTGCAAGGTGATTATGTAATGCACTCTTTGTTCAGCGTCGCCTTCAATGAGTAGGTACCTAAAACCTTTTTGTGTCGCTGCAATCAGTTAAATGAATAACTACAACTTAAAAAAGTTGATAAACCCCGACATTTTCATTTCGAAGTCCAATATCTCAAAAACGGCTGAACAGATTTTCATGAAACATGGCTAAGAACACTCGGGATAAAATTATCTATGAGACAAAACAAACCGCATTCAAATCGGTCCATCCGTTTGGGAGCTACGATACCACAGACAGATACACAGATAGACACGTTAAACTTATAACACCCCTCTCTTTGCGTCGGGGGTTAAAAAAAGATACGATTCGTAAGAACTAAAACGTGTCCCATCCATATTAACCTTATCAAGTCAGCGTATGTTAAATTATAAATATCTCGACGAAAATGCCACAAACAAAGTTAAATTTCAGATTTGTATTTTATTGGTTTATCATTTATCATTTCGATACCCTAGTTCACAGTCGTACTAATTTTATTTGTCACTGAAATTGTAACTTTATGATTTGAGCACTATCATACTAATTGCACCACTTTTTCCCCCGTAATTAGTACGATTGTGAACTACGGTATCGATTTATCACTTTTTAGAATTTAGCAACCATGAGGCTGGATGTTTATTAAAATTCTAAAATAATCATATTTATTACGCTATTGACAGCCCTTTTAAGAAAGAACAACAAAAACCACGAAACCAGTCTGATTTCATGTCTTACTTTATTATAATAATAGTATTAAAATGATTTTTCAATGTTAGATTGTTTTGTACTTTGTTTCGCGTGCTGTGTTTAATTGGCTCAGCCCAATATTTAAATAGTTTTTTTCGTAGGGTGTAGGTATTTATTTAGTGTTAACAGCTGTTGGTGGATCGGACCTTAAATAAATAAATAATAAATTATTTTTCTTTGTCTCTAAATTACCTACCTACACCAGAGCAGGTAGGCGTTCCTGCCATGCTCGATCTTTTCGTGTGACTCCCAATATTTAAATAACTTCTGTGATTCTGTTTTCTACATAAGCTACGGCTAAATTACTATCGCGAAAGTTTCATTTCATCAAGTTTAAATTGAGAATTCGATTTAAGAACGTTGATTCGGTTCAGAAACCGTGCGTCGTTGGTGTCGGGCCGGTGCATCGAACGCGGTGAGAGCGGGGTCGACGACCCTCAGCCATGTGCATTCGGTGAACTAAATTGTCATAGATAAACGGGTTACTTTTTTAAACTAGCGAATCCGAATTGGACGTAGTATGTTAGCAGGATTTCTTTTTAAATAATGTCCGGTTTTTAAAGGCTATAAATAGTATAAATGTTTTTGCTTTGATTCATTTTCATTTATTTCTTTTACGAATGCATACCTTACTACATACCCAGGTACTTACTACTTAGATTACTTAGTGATAGCGTATTCTTTGTAAAATATTTGTTATGGGTATTAATTAAAAGTACTTAGCCGTCTTGCAAAAATCTTGTGTTTCACTTGATTTCAGTTTAATTTGGACTCGTCTTTGAGATCATTTCCAGGTCTCTACCTGGAAATGATCTCAAAGAAGAGTCCAAATTAAACTAAGTACTGATCGATACATGGGTATAATACGGGTATAATATAAGTACTGATCGATACATACATCACGACAAAACCTTCTAGCTTGCTACCTACAAAGTAGCTATGTATAGGTAGGTACCTACTTCGGTATATATTTCGTCTGCTAAGAAATTTCTAGCCATCCCATATAATTCACCTATATCTTTATTATCCCGGGGTTTGTAAATAGGTCCCAGGCCGCCAGCTCCGACCGAGCCCTTTCCAACTGGTCCGAGCTCATTTCTCACTCCCCCTTTTCCGTCCCTTCCCCCCTTCGTTGTAGGGCAAAATGTGCCAACGTAGGTACCTAGCATGTTGCCTATACATATACTAGAAAATACATTTTTGCTTTACAAAGTATATAGGTGGCAGCTAAGATTACAAAGTCGTGTATTTTTTATTGCATTCTTTAATTACAATACTAGTTTAGGTATGTGAACCGGTTTTAACGAGAAAAACGTTCTTGACAAAAATTCGTTTCGACGAAATACTTGAATATAGGTCTATTAATTAACTAGGAGGCAGGTGCCTCCTAGTTAATTACTAGCTGTCATCTAGTTTCATTGAAATCCGAACCATAAATTTAAATATAATAACAGGTAGATAAATTAGGTATAGTCCGTTGATATACGACGAACGTCAACACATTATCCAATCCAATGCAATTGTAATGTGGATAGAGAGGGGAAGTAAGTACCTTCCACGTAAGAATGAGGAACTTGGCATTTCTTAGTTATGGAACAAGACAAGACACGATGTTGCGTTCCGTTGCTAATTAATAAACGATCTAAAATAGGAGCAAGCCATGACTTAACATAACAATAAAAAATATTTTTATAATTAATTATGTTAATTTAAAGACACTGGGCTGTACCTGAAGCTCCTTATTCTTGTTATCTTTGAGCGATGCTGCCCTGATAACACCAGCTTTCCATCCCCACTCGGAAACTTTATTCACATTAATTTTTGTCACACCACTCACAGACAGAAATCTTTTGCCAACTAAATCTTCACGGTATTTATAGGCCATAACGAACCACACAATCACATTATTCACTTTAAAACTACACAAACGTCAAGAAACACAGCGTTCGAACGCTCTACACGGCACACTCTTCGTAGAGCGAAGGGAAACTACGTGGAAAACAAAAAAAGCGCCTGCCCAGAACGTACATTACTAACCTATTCATTCGAAATACAGCTTCATCGTGCGTTTTACCTTCATCTGGCGTAACTATTTTCTTTGGTCGTATCATACTATACTATTTGCGCTGTAGCATGGTGCGGGTGACAGTTTCTGTAACGTTTCGTTTCACTCTTGAAAGTAGCCATGATTTACAAATTATGACTTAGTTTTTCAGTTGTACCACATTCGTAATATATTAAATCATTAAATAACTGTAGTAAATTAAATTAAACTCAACCAGAATGTTCTAATCTACAAATAAAATGTAATGGAAAGAAAAATTAAACAAAGTGTTTTGCGTATAACGTAACACCATACATGTATTTAGTGATGGGATGCAGTGCTACTATCGATAGTCGATGTTTTTATAATAAAAAACGTATATTGTGCGTAATTATATTTTTATTGTTAAGAAGTCTTTCATTATTTGTGTCTTTCATAATGTGGGTAGCTCCATTCTTGTATAATAATCATAAATATGATTTCTTATAGCGTCCTTAGCAAAATCATCTATATCTGTGATTGGCTTCACCTTGGTCCGCTTTTTGTTGGGTGTCGATAATTTATTTTCAGATGTACAATCTGGGCCATATTTCTCACGCGTTATACGCGAAACAGTATTGCGGCCAATATCAAGAGCTTCAGCTACTCGTTCTACTATTTTATTCAATGGTAACAACGGTCCATTATTTTGTTGTTCTCTTTCAAAGTAGTCTCGGAGGCAAACAACAAGCTCCCTGGCCTGACTACCCAAAACAGTTTTTTTTGTGTGTTTAGGCATGGTAATAACTACACAAACTCAACAAACTTTAACAAATAAAACAACAAAGTCAACAATTATAACAATTTAACAAAAATGAGAACAATAAATGAAATAGAACGAAATACGTGTCACATACAAGGCGCTAGCACTCTTACTGACTGACAGCATCGCACGGGTAAACAAAATGGCCGCCGCGCCGATGCGTCATTTTTTTTTGAAGTTTTACGGCTCTGGCTGCTATGACCTTTGAGCCGGTCGATGAAAAGTACAAAATTCTGTCACTTTTTATCCTTCACTCAACACTTGTCCACATCAAAAATCACAAATGGAGGTCAATGCCAAAAATATAGAAGATTATAGAACAAAAATGTTATCAGGAATAAAAAGCAAAAACCCGATTTAAATTATTTTATCGAAAAAAAAATTAATTTATTGCACAACGTGCATCCCTAGTCATGTGGTACTGACAGATGTCAACGTCATACAGGCAACTGTCACCCGCACCATGCTACAGCGCAAATAGTGTAAAATGAAGTAAAATGCCATCAAATTGAATGGTGCTACGAAGGCCTACAATTAGCATAAAAGAATATACTTTTAAACTTATCCGGCTAAGTTTAGTTTCACCAAGCAGCGAAGACGTAGTTTCTCTTTACGTCGTAGTTCTGAGAAACACCAATAGATGGAGCTACATCATATGATAACAGTTAAACAATCGTTGGTAAGATGGCGCTAGCTTGACATATATGTCACCCTGTGATGTCACCGACAGATTAAACAACCACATAAAAACCAATTCACAGTTGCCCACGAGAAATATTATTCGAAATATTAATTATATGTTTGAAAATGAACTTTATCAATTTTAAAAAGTATTGAAATATTTGGTTGTAGTCTACTTGAACTTGTCACTTAAAATATTGATTGATCACGTGATCAAAACAGAAGAAACGAAATTCAATATGGCGACTCGGACGTACTGCTGAGCGGTTGTGTTTGTCATGTTAAATTTTATGAATTTTTGAGTGTGTTTTTCATATGTGGCCGTTAATATGATATCGTCTATTATATCCCGATTAGTGATGTGAGTATTATTTTTTATATATATAATATTTGGCCTGTGCCTCTCAAGTGTTTATTCGTTATGACGTATTACGAGTTTATATTTATTACCTACACATCTGTCTACCCTTTGTTTGATTATTCAGTCGGCATTGATCTGTATGAAATGATTATTCGTTGTTGAGATTTTCTGGGCATTCCTTAAATGCAATTTTAATGTACGCGCTCCAATCTAATATGAATCCAATTTTAACAACTTTTTGGGTTTCAAATGACATTTTGAATTTTAACATTATTTTCGTTATTCGTCAGTAATACGTAATATACAAATGCGTAGTCTTTTGTAAAGTGAGATATACAATAAAACGGCGTGATATTGACTCATCGAGTTGGAAACTTATTTATTTATTATTTATCGTATGGCAAATCAGTATTTAGAACCGTGAGATCTTGGAAAAGACAGTACGGTTGCCAGGTTGTTGCACTTTTAGCACCACCCAGGGGTCACGTGTAGGGTAGCGATGGGTAATTCCTACGGACGTGGTGCAACTTCGACCCATACCTAATATAGCAGGGTTTCTTAAAGTGTGGTCCATGGACCCCTTAGGGGTCCGTGACATGATTGCTTGGGATCGACGGCCAGTTTGTTTACTCTTAACGTAGGTAGACCCATGAACAGTGAGATTGTTCAACATTTTCTTCAACACAGGTCCACGGTATTGTTGAAATACCGAAATTGGTCCATGCCTAACAAAAGTTTAAGAACCACTGTACTATAGAGACTGTCCTCATACAGAAAACAATTATTCTAGTACTTAGTAGAACGAGAATTTGTGGCATAAAAAGGTCTTCCTTTTTAATAGGTACTAGGTACTTAAATGCTTTTTCTTCAGTACTAATTTGCTACTACAACTGCTGCAGTAAAATATCTGGATAAAATCCAAAAAAAATTTTTTGTTGTTGCTTGCACTACCCACAATTTTTTCCGCTTTGCCTTAAGGTTTGACTGGTAGAGAATACCATATGGTATTAAGTCCGTCTTTTGTACGATAAGTTTTCTTTTGTGCAATAAAGTATAAATAAAAATCTCTGATATTTAATGATATACCCAAACTTCGTTATAGCCACTAACATACCTATTGTGACTTGTTCACGTTTTGAGCCAATATTCATACATTATAGTTATAGCTTTAAATTGCATTTACTCATGACATCGCAAAATAAGTTTTACCTTCAGACAACCCAATCAATGTGCATTGGGTTGTGTGCAAACATTGGGTAAAAACTTTCATCTGTATTCTTTAGCAACCAAATTGGTAAAGCATGAACATTCTATTTCAGCGGAATTGAACCTTCCATAATTATAACATAACACATTTAGTCTTATACTTCATTAGTTTCTTAAAATTTTAGAGTTTTGAATAATTAAATATAACTCTATTTTCTGAATATGTATCTTGATTACTATTTCATGCACCAAATTTTTAAATTCTGAGCAGCACAAGGATAGCGATATAAAATAAAAATTAAAATATGTGTATTATGATTAACTTATATGTGTATGATTAACTTATATGTGTATTTAGCTACAGCAGGAAAGGATTGAATGAAAGGAACTAAGGACAGGGAAAATTGGATCAAACTGGAGGAGGGCTATACCCAAATAGGGGTTCCTATCCAAGAAATTTAATATTTGTTTCATTTATTTATTAGCAAAAATATACAAATCACTTACAGACTAGTCCAACACATGATATATACAACAAAAAGACATTAGGATTAAAACAAAAAACAATAGGTACATCAATAAAACTTAGTAAAACCTATCTACACATATATACTCTGCAAATATTTATAAAATACATAATTGCCTGCTTGCGGCTTTTGTAAACTCAGTCAGAGTGAAATTAAACAAGTCAATTTTAGTGGATAGGGGGTTTAGTGTGTTTATGGCCCAGACAATGGCCGCACCAGCGAGCAGGTTGGTGTCTAGCATCCCCGGGTTATGTAACATACCGCGTAACATCTTGAACACATACATAGCCAATGCTAAGTTCCTCCTAACTTCCAACTTGGTTTAACCGATCATACCTAAAACAAAAAGCGTTGGGCACATCAGGGGATAGAATGGATATACCCCCGACCCCGTATTCTTTCAAATATAGATACCTGGTGAATTTGTTTTGTATCTTTTCGATCATCAGATTGTACTTCGCCTTGTGTGGATTCCATTTGATCGCGCCACACTCTAACCTGCTCCTATCCTAACAAGTGCGTTATAAAGGGCTTTTACTGTGGCGGCATTATAAAAGTTATTCCTTTGTCTTAATACAAAACCTAAATTCCGAAAAGCTTTTTTGCAGGTTTCAATAATTTGCTTTCGGAAGGACAAGTCAGGTTCAAAGTGCAGCCCCAGATCACGCACGGACGACGCCCGTGCGATTGGAAGTCCCCCCAAGTTGTAAGCGTGGTGCAGTGGAGAATGGTCTACTGTACGAAATTAAATTACGCTACATTTAGCTACATTAAAATACAGCTTATTTATCTGACTCCAATTCTCAACCCTGTCAAAGTCGCCTTGTAAATGCTCACAATCACTTATGTTGTTGACTTTCAGAAAGATCTTTATGTCATCTGCGAATAGCAGGCAGCTAGCATGTTTGATCACGTCCGGGAGATCGTTGATCATAATGGTGAAATTAAGTGGACCCTTAATTTCACCAATATAATGTCAGAAGTGTATATAAATAGAAATATATAATACATACCTACATGTAATACTAGGTGATGGGAAATAAAAGGCTTCATTATTATTATAATTGCAATCCCTTTTCTACATAACTTCATCCAGATGGGTACAACAGGGGGCCTAGACAAGGTTACAATTGACAAGCGCTAACGCCAATAGAGAACAAATAAAATGTATGGGAATGACAGATGTTAACGAAAAGTGTTTCGTCGGCATCAGTCGTTCCCATACATTTTATTATTTTCTATTGGCGTTAGCGCTTGTCGATTGTAACCTTGTCTACGGCCCCAGTAGTTGTCAGTTGTTAGCTTAGTCAAAAACCTTCCGTTGAACCATACAGTACCACATTAATTAAAAGTCAATTTTAAGTTTTTTTCTTATTTCCATACAATTACTTAATCGTAAACAGAAAGTAAGTTTTTTGTAATTTACAAAAAACTTTAAATGCCTCCAATGAACAAACTGTGTTTTGTCCCTTTCTTACAAAGTCAAATGTCAAAGTGACTGATAAAGGCAAATGAATTTTAACGACATTTAGCTTAAGTAAGTCATTAGGACTAAGTAGTTAATTCATTTGTAAAAATTATTTTATACAAGGGCCTAGTGCATCTGTAGACATCTTGTACCTCATTCATATCTATGCACATTTTTAATAGGTATAAAAATATGGCTTCGAAATATAATGGACTAATGGTACAGAGTATCACACAATTGCTACTCCATTATGCTAATACAAAAGCATTTCAGCTGTTTTGGCAAATCTCCAATCATTCTCAATTTCAAGACCTGCCACCAACAGTAAAATTTGGCAACATTTCATTGCTTAGTCCCATTTTTAACCTTCAGACGTGGACCAGCTCCCAGCGGGATCAGTTGTCCATTCATTTAATACCTCAAATAGAGAAATAAAATAAACAATACAAAGACTGGAGAAGAGAATCGTCACCCTTCATAAATTGAAATAGTTTGATGCTAGAGTTGAAAATAGAATTGGAGCATCAAGTAGTTCCAGTGACTCCGTATCGAGCAACTTTGCGGTTCGGAATTCGTCACCGGGGTACCCCGGTGCACTGCCGGGTGCTATTTTCGGTAAGCCCGGCCGTTCGCCTCCGGTGTGTGAAGAAGTTTTAGTCTCAAGCGCTCCCCGCATGCGTTCGCGCCGCGTCGATATCCTATGCAACTTGAAGTGAAGTGCGTTGACACCTAACCGTACCTGTGATTCACTATCGAACAGTAGGTGTTAGGTGTTGTGTCTGTTCCGAGTGCGCCCGATCGTTTCCTCCGCCAGGTCGTATACCTTGACTCCGACATAATTATGACCTTATTGAGGCAGCTTGTCTTGCCTTTTTAGGGTTAACCTCGCCGGAGTCCAGTTTTGCTGTGACGTAGTTTGACCCAATTAAAAATGTCTTCTCGTACGAAACTGGAAATAAGAATCACTATTTATTACGAGGACCAAGTGGTTGTGATTTATATTTGATTGTTTGTAAAATTGTAATTTATTTTTAATAAAATGTGAGCAGTTGCAAGACGATTGTTTTCATCAAACTCTACTAAGAAACTGTTAAGTTATTAATCGACGTGCAATCAAAAAGTCATTATGCGCTATAATTACAAAACCTCGCAGTCTAATAGCGTAATAGCTTTGTAAATTAGTACTAACATTATATCAAATACATGCAGAACGAAATAAAACTGGTAACAAAGCAGTCTTTGTTGTAGAGTTTCATAACGCTTCGGTGGCTCACTATGTAATTTTAATGGTTCACGAGTCATAACCTATGTACGTACCTTAATGTAGGTTACCCTCCCGAAAATAACTATGGCACAGTCAATTATCGTGCTGGCGAACGAAGCCCGGTCATGACCGTGTTTCAATTACTATACCGTGACAATATTTACCTATTCTTTCTAACATTCTTGATTTTTTAATAGAAGTAATAAACTAGGAAATCCATTATTCAACCTAAAAAGTATCGTTCTTCAATGATTTTACTGCTTTTCATATGAACCGCGATTCAAAGCTATATTTTTGAAATGTTCTCTGTCTTTTGCCTTGAGCTTCGCAATACAATAATCACCGAGAAGGTCTCAAGGTTTCGACCATTTTCGGATAAGTGAAATCACATTTTAAACGACCTCGACTGTTACTGTTTCACTACTTCGTGTTAGGTTTTGCTTTGAAGATACAATCTGGTAGTATAACGTGCTGCTTTAATCCATTTTCTATTAGTTGCTCGAACTCGAATGGCCAAAAATTATAAACGAACTTTCCAGCAACTTGCAGATAAGCAGAGATACAGAAAGTAGTACATATATGGCTTATAAATTTAATTCGCAGTTCTATTTTTGCAGTATAAATTAGAGCAAGAAGGAGTTCATTCGTTGCCTTATTCTGTGCATTCCAATGGACTTATTTTCGATTGAAACGTTGTTAGAGAAATTCTCACTTTTCCCTGAAAATAAAACAGATGAATTTCTTCGTCCGTTTGCCACTATATTAACAGTAATTGTACGTAATTTCACAAAGACCGCAATTATTAGTTAATTCACGCTCTACTGAACGTTACATCGACCCTGATGCGATGCGCACACGCCGTATTCGGTGCTTCGCTAGCTGTACTCTATTGCAGTAGGAAGTTGGTTCCCAATATGGATTAGGAAATTTAGTACACGTTCTGGCCATAGTAAATACAAATACACAAGGGCCAGGATTACGTATGAATTGGCTTCATAAGCTGTTGTTGTTGCCCGAAAGGTTTCACAACATTTTTCTCACGAGCTTGTTCGAGTATACTGAATAACTGCTACAGATCTTTTGAAATGATTGCAGTCTTAAAATTGAATGTCACTACTTCTACTTCGCTAAACCAAAATTATACTGAATGAATCTAGAAATCATTATTGTTTTTTGGTCTTAGAGTAAAATAAAGTACGTGAGGAAATGCCCGAATCGTCATAAATCTCATATATTTCGTGATAATAAGAACCAACCGTTTATAACAATCATAAAAAAAAGTCAAAAAAAATATCCTGTCCTTACTTAAAAGTTAATAACAACTAAACAACACAACGCAACCACCCTGCACTATTAAACTTCGTCTGTCAATGATCATCTATTGTCTTAAAGTTCAAGCAACGTAGCAGTTTTATGAGTCACTTTCGAACAAAGCCCTTGTCCAGACAAATTATTCCACGATGCACATAGAGGTAACAAGCAACAAAGGATACCAGCTCCCAGCGTACTATTACGACTGCCTCGCCGTCTACTTTATCACCTGCTTAGTGCTTACGTCTATCATCAGCGGCCATTGCTTAGGAATGAAAGTAGTTTTTCATATAACCACTTTCCAGCTAGGGTGGTCAACGTTCGTGGTTTTTTACTCCATAAAAATGAGACCTCATTCACTCAAATTCAATATCGAAAATCTGACGTATTTGGTCGGCATTTTAAATGGCGTTTCTCTATGCTGGCTAGTATCTGGTTTCCTATCTTATTATGATAACCCTAAAATGTAAACAAGTCGATGCACAAAGGCTAAACCGGATCGCGTGAGATGCGCTTAAGATGCACTGCTCACCGGAGGTTCTTGACCTATATGCTATGCGGCCTACACCGTGGGGAGTTATTTTTTCGTAACTAGATTATTAATAAGCAATTCATGAGAATGAGTCACCAACTTAGATCCATTCAAAATTTGAAACATTTCTAACACCTTTGCTCAAGATATTCATGAAGCGGCATTTTAGTAATGACTTTCAGCTCCTGGAATTATAACACGAGTAATAAAATATCTCGCAACGTGTGATTAAACTCATTTATGATGGGTTCTAAATTTATTTCTCGATGCCCGCTATTGGTTCACTGATTGTAAAGGCTAGGAAATCAATACAGTAAACAGTTCATACTTGGGCGGGTTTTACGCCTCATTTGACGTACAGTTTGCCTCACCAGCTCATTTAGCGTCCAAATCCCTTAATTTTGCAACCTGTATTCAAATTCCTTTAAAGTTGAGCAAGGCAGAATTAGAACGGGAGCAACTTCCGCGTTTATTTTCGTATCGAACATATTGTGAAAGCAATGAAACGTCTTTGTTCTAATTTTTTAGTTTCAAAAATGTTTTGCTTTATGGCTGGCGGATGTTGCTTCAGTTACTTAATTATTTTGGTATAAGATGATTATATATGCACCTAGAAGTTCCTTCTTTTTGTTATTAAAGGAAATTAAACGGAAAATGCTTACTTCGATATTTTAAGTATTATTGAAGTGCTGCATTTTTTTACTTGCAAACATTATTTATTTTCTACTTAATGAACAAGTCGCTGAAATAGGATTAAGTAATGATATCATTCGCGTGGGACTGGCGGCATATTTACGAGCTCGCTTTCTCATGTAGAAACTCAACTTTTGTCCATATTTTTAACCGACTTCAAAAAAAAGGAGGAGGTTCTCAATTCGGTTGTATTTTTTTTTTTTTTTTTCAATGTTTGTTACCTCAGAACTCCGTCATTGATGAACCGATTCGGAAAATTTTTTTTTTGTTCGTATGTATATACTTCCAGGTGGGTCCCATTTTTTTCAAAATTCAGTTAGATGATGGGATCCATGAGGAATTGAGGGGACTCCTCAATTTTATAAGGCACGCGTGTAGTGATTTTGGTATTTTCTGTTATAACTCGTGTATTTACATCCGGAATCATAAATTTGGTGGCGAGGAATTGATGATGAAGACCACAGATGACTTATCGAATTCCTCAATTATGTACTTAAAAGTGCAAAAGTACGTCATAGGTTCTGATAAGATTCCGTTGAAATAGGAACTAATGAAGTGCCATTGGTGATGATCTTGGGGAATCGATGGAAGTCCTCAAATATTATCGGCCCACATACAGCGATTCGGTTTTTTTCTATAGTAATCAACGCATTTGCTATCGGAAAACAGTTCATGTGGTAAATTGTAAAAAATAGGAAATGCAGTGCTCGTGGCTTGGCGGAGTACTAAATTGAAGTCGGTTAAAACTTTGTTTTTAAAGTAAATTATGTTATAGTCGTCTCATATTCTTGTCTCGTAAACCTTGTCTACTAGTAGTCTGTTAATATTTGAATAGCATTTCGTTACAAAGCAAACTAGACTGCATTCTCTCCTTTGCATCAAACAGTCTGCGAACTTATACAAACAAATCTAACAATGTTTGCAATAGGACAATACGTGATTGTTCCGCCTATACTCTCAATATATGCGCATCTGCCACGCAATTGTCTTGTTTATTTTTAACTAGACCTTACAAGACTCTTATTAGTCTTTGCTGGTTGCGTAGCGTCAGTTAGGAGACGGATGCAGCGGGGGAGACCATCTTCAATTGGCTTAACCACGCTTAACTGTAAATGCTCTTGCCGACGGCCAATCATTTGCAGAATAGTCACTGCATTGCTTGTTCCGTTTCTTTTGACTATATACATTCTACAACCGATTAATTGCTTCCCATTATTAAATTGTACAACAAATTATCTGCAGGTATATTTATCATGTTTTGCTGAATGCACGTGTATTGAAGTTTTGCCAAAATACATTTCATGTTAGTACGTATGCGTATGAACATGTAAAGTCTAGACTATTGTGAGACCGGAGAAGTAATGTCCAGCAATAATAGCGTCTCGTTAAATTCACGCTCTACTCTCACAAAATTACTCTTGCACTTTTTTTCCAAGTCGTCGACGTGTGGAATTGGCCGACTGGACGCCAGTAATGATTTAGATTTATGACGCTGCGCTGAAAATAAACTAACACTGTTTTAGTATCTGAAACTAGAAAAGTAAATTTAATAAGAGTTGAAATGATGCATAGTAGGTAGTTGCATACACGTTTAATTTGGTTGACAATGCCAAATATTATGGTGCCATAAATCTGCTGGCAGCATATGCCAGGTGGCCAACCCTCTCAATAAGTAGTGTCCATAAAAGTCCACAGTCGGCAACAAAAGCTTGTAGGTAGCTAACCTACAAAAACCTACTGTACTAGTTTCGGAATAAAAACCACCAAACCATAAACAAATTTTGGTCAAAAACTTGTAATCGAAGTAGTATCGATGGAAAAATTAAAAATCAACGAATGATAAATGAATAATTAATAAATTCCGCATTGAAACGTGACGTGACGTACCTCTTTAACTTCTAAAGCCACTAACTGGAAGCTTTTCTAGCAGTATAATTGCGTGCTACGTGCCCATGTAGAACAACTAGCATTCCAAGTTTCAAATGTTATTGATTCAGTTGTTCCGTATCACGCCAATCAGGATAGAGATCTCAGTATCAATAAAACAACAAGCAGGTGCGCATGTTTTAAAAGCATGCATTAATGGAGTGCACTCGGACAGACGGAATCAATTAGTGCTGTGTATAGTTCCAATGTCGCTCAACCGCGTCTCCATGGAGGCAGGTCGTATGCGTTGCCGTGACGACGGCTTGCCGATGCTCAGCCTCGGTCTGTCCAGCGTTAGACTCATTGTCAACAAGTTCGAGGCGGACACCGCTCGTGTCGCCGACGCATTCGAGAACGGCCGTGAACTTGTCAAATACGACCCAAACGTCGTCGAGAGCGATGACGACTCCTCTCTCGACCCGAGAGACCGAGTCCTTCGTCGGGTCTTCGTAAACCTGGGCATTGCTCTAAGCAAATGCGTACCTAGTGTGACGTTCGCCAACCTCGCTATCATTGCGGTCGTCGTCGGATTCATCGCTCCAAGGATGTTATCTTATCTCGTGGTGTATCCATTTTGCAGATTGGTATTCGGCACCCTCTACCCGGCTTACGCTTCATATAAAGCTGTACGGACGAAGAACTTGAAAGAATACGTAAGTAAATTTATGTGTAAGAAACTTTTAGAATTGCAATTGTGCCTGCAATAACAATAAATGCGCAATAAAAACAGTCGCATACGTTGAAACTAATAGCCTTGTCACGGGTCCACGCTCAAGTTGTTTGAAACGCTTCAGTTCCCCGCCTGTCCTTTAACTCGTGTGGAAGTTACCGCACCGTATCGGTGCTATACCCTTTTTATTTACAATAACAAAGGAACCTTTCAAATAACTGTAAAAGATTCATTCATTAATACCTTTATGTTTGTTTGCTAATGTGAAGACCAAAGAGTATTGTTATCCGTTATGTTAATGCTAACCGGCGTCAATTATGTATGTTAACAACATTCTGAAGAGCAGGGACTTCTGCTTTGACTTTAAAATTTGGATGCAAAATAAATCGTTCCTTTTGTCACTGCCTAAGCCTGGTAATATTGTAGATTAGCGCTAAATATTAAAGAACATTAAACAATACGCGCTTAATTTCAAGGCTAGCTTTAACAATGATAACTACGCGTTTTGCGGTTTAGGCAGGCTGTTTCACATGCCTTTATGCTGATATTCATAAATTCTATGGATCGTAAGTATAGACCGTGTCCTTTGCGGGTCGTTTCGGCGTGGGCAGCGTCCGCTCCGTGAATGGTCTTAAACCACACGAAAGGCGGAATTAGTCATCAACTCATCAATTGTGTAGATGGTTGGATGTTATGGAAAGTGTTAGAAAGTATTACTAATAAGCAAATGACGGTGATGATAAAAAAACTACAGGTCGACACACGTAAAAAGAGCCCTGGCGGCCATATAAAATGTATGGCCGCCAGGGTTCTTTTTACATGTGTCGACCTGTACCATTAGTCTGTGCATGTGTCACCATCGTAACTCGTAAGCTGGTAGATGTAATCATAGAAACATGTCACGTCCTAATTCCCTCACTGCGACACGCTGACTCCTGAAGGCACTCAACGTTTTAGTATCGGTTTGCATAGCATTGTTTGACAAAATACTGTGAAAACATTACACTCCTTTTCGTTGTGCAGTCGTGTAAAAACCCAGCAGCATCGCTAATTAATGCGCGGACAAATAAGCAATACATGAAAAAAGAAACTACATTGCATCAATCAACTTTTTCTTGCTTTTATTCTGTCTCGGTAAGTCAAAGAGGTTATAGTGAGTCGTGACGAAGTCTCAGAAAAATGATTATAATATGCCAGCTAGCGTGCCATTACATAGGTTTACTGTTGTCACAAAAACCGCTTGCCGAATGGAACGCTCCGAGTCGTGAAAGCACTGGGATATAAGAACATAAATATTTGTGTACATCTTAGCGACATCTTATGTATGATAGTATTAATAGTGCACCGGAGCCGCTCAATAAGTCATTACAATATACCTTAAGAGTCCGCAGTAAGCTCGGCCGAATTTCACCTTCCCATACTGAATTGTTTATTTCTTGAATTTGTTTCAAAATATGTTACATTTCCAGCGATAAGGCTTAATCTTATTATTTTAAGATTTTAAATTGCCTAACCGAATTTGAATCGAATACAAACGTAGTTACGCTCTCATTTTGAAACTACTTGTTGGATTGTGACGAAACTTTGTATATACAATGACATGAGGTATATCTATGTCTGTAAACTGTAATTAGTTTGCATGGTTCCAGTTTATAAAACAACCAAAATACAGAAAAAACAAGTTTTGTATGAAAAACTTAAATTCGCTGTTTTTTTTTACTATGGTATCTGAAGCTACATAAACTAATTAAGTAAAGACATAGATATACCTCATGTCATTGTATGTGCAAAGTTTCGTTACAATCCAACACGTAGTTTTAAACGAGAGCGTAACTACGTTTGTATGGAGAATCGAGCTTACTACCCTAATCATGTTCCAGGTAAAATGGATGATGTACTGGATAGTTTTCGCACTGTTCACGTGCACGGAAACGTTCACGGACGTGTTCCTGTCGTGGTTCCCGTTCTACTACGAGGTGAAGATAGTGCTGGTGCTGTGGCTCCTCTCGCCTGCTACCAAAGGTTCCTCAATTCTGTACAGGAAGTTTGTACACCCGGCGCTATGCAGGCGAGAACAGGTATGTTATTAAAATCCATACTCACTAATATTATAAATGGGACTTTCACGGCAAAACGGAGCGACGCATTGACGTGATTTTTTAAGTGGAAATAGTTGAAGGGATGGAGAGTGACATAGAATAGTGTTTATCCCCGAAATCATCCCCTAAGGGGGTGAAATGGGAGGGTAAAAGTTTGTATGGAGCTGCGATATAAACGAGTTATATTTGTTTCCTCATACGTCTAAGAGTCCGCAGTAAGCTCGGCCGAATTTCACCTTCCCATACAAACGGAGTTTCGTTCTCATTTTAAAACTACGTGTTGGATTCTGACGAAACTCTGCATATACAATGACATGAGGTATATCTCTTTGTCTGTAATTAGTTTATATGGTTCCAGTTTATAAAACAATCGAAATACAGCACAAACAAGTTTTGTATGAAAAACATAAATTCGCTGTATTTTTTTTAGTATTGTATCTGAAGCTAAGTACATAAACTAATTACAGACCTGGCCCCTATATCACCAACTCGACAATTGTCATCTGAAAACGACAATTCTACGTGCATTGCTGGTTGCGCCTTTACTTCTACAACAAGCAAAGTATTGCGAAATGTCAGTGACAGTTGACAATTGTCAAGTTGGTGAAATGGGGGCCTGGATATACCTTATGTCATTGTATATGCAAAGTTTCGTTACAATCCAACACGTAGTTTTAAAATGAGAACGTAACTAATTTTGTATGGAGAATCGTGCTTACTGTGGACTCTTAAGCAGTGTTAATTAGTGCTTTGAAAATAGTAAGAGTAGTTTCAGCAAATGTTATCGTCATTAGGTCATTACGTAATGGAAATGTTGTTTTCACTAAACCAATTTCTATGACTAGCATTAGCAGCTCCAAGTAACTAATATTAGGAAATGATTCAGAAGATTGTTCTAACATAAAATGTTTTGTTCTTAGTACCTAAGTAGTATTAATCGGTATTACCCCTGATCGGTTTAATTTATAATAGGCCTTGAATTATGGACGTATAATCATGTATGAGCATTACAAAATAGGATTCATTGTATGTTCCGCAAGTCTAGCCGGAAACTGTAATAATGGAGATATTGTAGATGCCAAAGGATCGTGGTGTCATACGTTAAACTGCATCGGCATTGTTCTTCATTTTCCTACGAAGCTTCCTTCTGAACGTGTATTTAACCGTACCTAAGTATGAAAAGATGAGGAAATAATAATAAATATAAGTAACATGACCCACTTTTCATTCAAAACAAATCATCATTCAATTTCAAGACGGCATTCAATTGTCTCGCGACCAGATTTTTGAAGTGAAAACTTCTGTAGCGGCGCTGTGCACTTTTTGGGATGGAGAAAAATTGTTAAACTCGCCAAAGATTTCGATAGGTCACGTGGCCGTAAGATTTGTAAGGTGAGATATTCGGGACGAGGCTTGGGGCGGGGGGAGCGGCGCTGTTCACTTTTTGGGAAGGGGATATTATTTTAAACTCGCCTCAGATTTCGATAGGTCACGTGACCGTTGGATTGGTAAGGTGAGAGATCCGGGACGAGGCTTGGGGGGGGGAGGGGGCGGAGTTTTTTTCTTCTGATAATATTCAAGTTTTCACTTCTGCCGGCACTCCCGGAGTGCAACTCGGTCTATTTTTATTCCATGTATGCTTACAAAATTTTAATTTTCCAGGAAATAGATGAGTATATAGCAAAGGCCAAGGACCAGGGCTATCACACTGTGCTCAACTTGGGCACCAAAGGCGTGAATTACGCCACTACAGTTATAATGCAGACGGCCATTAAAGTGAGTTGACACGATCATTATTAGCTTGTAATATATTAATGGCATGCTTGAACTTACGACATACTACTTAATGAGAACTGTTTTGAACGAAATTCGTATACAAAATGTTAGTTCAATATTACCTATGTAAGCTGCATACTTCAGACGTGCATCACATATAATAAAAACCGGCCAAGTGCGAGTCGGACTCGCGCACGAAGGGGTACCATTAACTATAAAAACAGTAAAAAAAAGGTTTATTGTATGGGAGTTTATTATTATTTGTTGTTATAGCGGCAACAGAAATACAGTGTGAAAATTTCAACTGTCTAGCTATCACGGTTCTTGAGTTACAGCCTGGTGACAGACAGACAGACGGACAGCGAAGTCTTAGTAATGGGGTCCCGTTTTTCCCCTTTGGGTACGGAACCCTAAAAACCAGTTTTGACATTGACTTTCGTTTTGCACTCCACTAGTAATAATGTCAAGAGCCAAGATTTAAAGTTACCGTGGTTTTTAAAAGGTTGCCTTTTAGTTTCACCTCATATGGCTTATCAAAGGATCCGGTATGACTCACAAGGTTTCTTTTCACTTTTGAGTGCAAAGTACTCTTATCACAAAACAGTTCTCATTTAGGAGTTCTAAACAAGGGTTACGGTGGACTTTAACCCTTTAACTGCGTTCGCCATTTTAACTAGCAAAGTTTTTAGTAGGTTTTTCTCATGTAGATGTCAATGAACTTAGACAAAGAGGCATGTTTGATCACAACACGCAAATTGGTTATTTAAAGCACTCTAAACTCGCTTTGGCTAAGTATGGTGCTAAACACAAACACTGCTTTCATGAGAACGGGTTGATAATGGATTGTGAGTAATGTGAGTTTACTATGTAAATGGTACATAACTATCAGACAATTTGCCGTTAATTTTGAGGTAAAGGTTAAGTAAACATGGGGCTATCTATCACCGTATTTGTTTATACAATTAATTTACCTCTGTTCTGTTTGAGTTTTTCTACACTTTCGCGCCCCTTGAAAATGCGGGAAAAAGTTTCAGGCCGAACGTACGTTAAATTGTAGCACTTAAATGTTTGTATGGTACTAAAGTCTAATCCGCACAGTCAAGTGTAAAAATATGGGTGCATAAAACTTACTCATATATATGTCCCATAACTCTTATGTCAGCGGATTAAGGTGGTACTTATTTATGAGAGGATGTTATCGATACGTATTTTTGCACTTCACTACATCATGTTAACTTAAAAAGTAAAGTAAATGCAATCTCTCTTTAAGGATGTTTCTTTAAGGCTTCGTGACAACACTGCCAATTCCACAGAACAAATCATTTATACATGTTTCCGAAAGAACCACGCGACAACTTTGCCTGTAGCACTAGTCACCAGAGCAAGCGAGCAATCATAATAGCAATATTGTAATCAGGCATGCCTAAAGTTTCACCCTCACGTCGATGTTGTTTTACACTTGTCGCTTTATTTAATTTCACTTTTTGTTTTAATATTATTAACACGCTTTTTTTAATTTCCCCCTCCCACCGTTCTATTCCGATATCCCTTCCGTTGCTGCTTCACGCAGAACTTGAATTTGCCGAGTCCAGAGCAAGAGCGAAGAATTGCGGCGCTGCAAGATCGCGACGCTACTGACGGGAATGAAATGTACGGAGACTTCGATTACCAGCCGGCCGGGGACCGGAACATGCCCGGTATCGTCGAGATAGTGGAACTGGACAACGATGACTACCCTAGAGATGACGTTGACACGAATGATCCCGACTTTGAGCCGCGTTCCTCCGCCCGCAGTCGAGGCAACGTCATCAGAAAACGCAAAGTCGTCAAGGAAACTAGACCCAGAAGTAAATCTAGGGGTCGGAGGACTAGAAGTCAAACCGCTGTAGAAACAGACAGCAAAGATATCCTGGTCGACTGATTCGGCTCGAAACTCAACTGTGATGTAGAACGTTGTTAGGCTATCTTTAGGATTATGTTAACTTTCCAGTGGATTGTAAATTTTGACGTAATCTTTCAAGCTCGCTACTGTAGGACTTCTTACTAATGTCCACTTGTAAGTCTTGTAACCTTATCAATGCCAAAGTATTCAATGCCGTTTTACTACTCGCCTTTGTCTGGGAGATCTCGTACATAATGTGTGACACTTAAGTAGTGTCACTTTGTTTTAGAGACGAAGTTGCCATCTTTATTCAAGTTTTGGTTTAGATTAGATCATTATTAAAAGCACAAAGTGGAACTTTTGAATAGTCTGTTATTGAGGTTTGTGAAATTTGGTTCCAATGTGAGTATTGCTCGCACGCTCAATTTATCAAAGGACCTGCGGTCGTTCGAAGCCAAAACCTCGCCTTTTATCAATGATTTTAGTTAATTTTACTTTTGTACCACATGACGTTATTTTATTGTTTAGTACATAATTTAGTTAAACGTGCGCATGTATTGTAAACGCACTCGTATGTTAGATCACCTAGACTTGATTTGTGTGACTGAATTAGTTAAATTAAACTTTTAATGAATTATTTTTGGCTTCATTCATCTGTTAGTAGTTTTTATCACGATGGCTGCATGCGCTTTGCCAAAACAAAACCTTGTACAATACTGACCATGATCATGTAAGTATGATTTTATTTGTCCTTTTTTTAAACTGCAGCTGATATTTGAACTTGTTTTTTATTTCGAAATAAAAATTAGTTCAGTTTTATCACTTGATTAGCAGTTAACGTCAAATAGTTCTTCTAATTACCTAAAATATTGGCTACAGTTTCATCCTCAAAATTGATAACGAAAACTAAACTATTTATTTACCTGGTGGTTGAATTGGCGATATAATTTGACGCTTAAAGCGAACAGCTTAATTCTTATCAGCAAAGCTATAGAAATAAATACTCAGTCTTATTGAAATAAAACAAAATACGACTAAGCCAAGTTTTATCAAGAAATCGCAAGACAATCCAAGAGCGTCTTTCTGATTGATCAGAACTCTAAGGCGCCGTAGGTTCAGCGAAATTAAGCGAACAGGGTTTTTTAAACAATATAATGCGTCTGTTTATAACAATATCGTTTCAAAAAAAACGAATAGTAATCTTGAGGCTTTTCTGCAGGGAGATCAGTGATTCGAAACATGATTCAGCAATTTTCGCTCTATAGAAAAAAAACACGAACATTGGTCTAAAAGGGTCTAAAATACACTTAAAACATTCGTAACAAATTATGCACAAAAGCTAAAAATATTAAAATGACTTCTAAAAATTGGCAATATCATGTTTGAGAGAAATCAGTGATTACATTTTTATTTATTTGAACGGCCAGGAAATTAAAATTAAAAAAAAACATGATATCCGCGCTTCCGAGCACGCACTTCCATCTCGCTCACGCTTATGCTCAATGAGAGGGAGAGAAGACCATGAACCTACTGCGCCTTAAACAGTTTGGGTTGTCTCTCGAATACTGTTCTTCCGTCCACAATCATCAATATAACATCCCACAGGGCGGCGGTGGTTTAGTTCAACAAATTCGCAAGAGCTACAGTCTGTCGGACTTGAGCGAGTGCGATGCGCGCGACGAACGCGCGGCCGACGAGGCTGACGATGTGTTAGCTGAGCCAAGGATGGTCTGTCGAGTCGCTAAGAGGTACGATCATGATCCATAATTTGTCTATATACTATCCATACTTCCATATACTAATATTAAAAATGCGAAAGTGTGTCTGTCTGTCTGTCTGTTACCTCTTCACGCTTAATGCCGGATCCCAATAATCAATCCACGGATAGTTTTCCTTACCAGCAGTTACATTTTGACAGATTAGCCTTAGAAAATGTGTTAAAATTATCGGTGGATTGATTATTGGGAACCGGCCTAAACCGCTGAACCGATTTAGGTGACATTCGGTAAAGAGATAGTTTGAGTCCCGGGGAAGGACATAGGATAGTTTTTATCCCCGAAATCATTCCCTAAGGGAGTGAAAGTTTGTATGGAGCTGCGATATAAACGAGTTCCACGCGGACGGAGTCGATACGTCTAGCCTATGGAGCCACAGGGCATTTATCATACCTGTTATTCAGAAAATAGTCGAGAGAGGTACCTATCAAAGTTGTGTTTTTCTTCCCTGATATTCCCGGTTAATAGGTATGAAATTCACTATGTGCCACTTGGTACAAGTATTTTTTCTGTCCTGTGCATAAACACTTGAATCCCTCGTTACGCTCAAGATTCTGCTTTAGAACCCCTCAATATACCGCCCTCGCCGTAAATATATAATTTTACCTACTATGTATTTTACTCTATGTACGTATGTATGAATTAAAGTGTCAAATTTTCGGGCTCGTCAGCCCGGCTGTCACGCGACGGCGCGCGAGCTCTCGATTTTTCTCACACTATCCGTCTCTCTCTTATAAGAACACTAAGAAGAGGTATGTTGCGAGGAAAATCGAGAGTATGTTGCGGCCGTCCCATGATAGGCGTGCTGGAGGTGTAACCATGGTTACAATTAATGCCGCACTGCTAAGGAAACTTAGCGACTTATATTTAATCATGATTACTCGGTATTACCGCTATACTCGCATATAACAAAATGCCAGGCCGAGCCACGAGATGGAAAATGGTCTACAGCTCCTTAACGCCGAAGGGACATTCTGTCTACTGACGACAATT
This sequence comes from Epinotia demarniana, assembly GCA_945867215.1. Lineage (NCBI taxonomy): Eukaryota > Metazoa > Arthropoda > Insecta > Lepidoptera > Tortricidae > Epinotia > Epinotia demarniana. The sequence goes on along the minus strand of OX244272.1, from coordinate 17,571,637 downwards.
CCATGAGTAGTTTCAAAGCACAAGAAAACAACACAACACCAACAAAACTACAAATTCCACATACCACTTGATTACTAAACCAATAGGGGTGTAGACACTAAATTAAATAATCAATAATGTCATATTTTCTCGAAAAAGGATTAAAAATGTAGTCAAATGGTAAACGCAACTTCATATGAAACGATGACGCTTGAAGATTGTGACGTCACTAATAGACGGCAAAGTGCCGCGCCCCGTCGTGTTCGATGCGGCACCCCGGCAGCATCCTGTAATGTGACGTCACACACTGTTTGCGTTTTCTCTCTCTAACAAGCAATATTAAAACGGTTGTAGCTTCGTAATTCTTTGAGATATCTGAATAGGATTTTGTCACTAGGCATATTTTTTTGCCTTCTTTCTTTTGGAGTGATAGTTATTTACGACCGGTTAGCCTAGTGGGTAGTGACGCTGCCTACGAAGCTGAAGGTCCTGGGTTCGAATTCCGGTAAGGACAAATATTTGTGTGATGAGCATGAATATTTGTTTCTGAGTCTTGGATGTTTTCTATGTATTTAAGTATTTATATCTATTAAATATATCGTCGTCTAGTACCCGTAACATAAGCCTTATTGAGCTTACTATGGGGCTAGTACGATATTGTAAGATTGTCCCCTAATATTTATTTATTTAATTTATTTATTTAAGTGCCGAAAATAGGAAATTCGCAACGAGTGGTGATAAATTAATCGACACGAGTTGCGAATTACCTATTCGCACGTGTATCGTACAACGTTTTGCTATACTTATGGCTCTTTAAAGTTTGGACATATGAACAAAAAGTGCTCCTTTCCGCACTAGTGCGGGAAAGTAGCACCATATGTACTGTAATAATAATTTTCGAGTCTACACCCGTATTATTGTGATTGCAGCAGCGGCTACAACACTCGCCGCAGTGCGTCCGAGTCAAACAGCCGTACACCAATGTACTTCCCCGAGGTGGATGTCGACGTCAGGGGCCCCCGGACTGCCAGGACCGACGAACCTGATTTTAGGTGACTATTCTTAAATTATTCAACTGTCAGTAACACCTTCAAAACTGGGGTTTCCTTCAGAAAGTACAAAACAAACACCGAAATACAAAGTATGCCTATACTTTGATTATTAATCCGACAGAAGAAATTACGGGTTGGTCATGCAATATTATTTAAAGTTTAGTTATAAATTGTAATTAGAACCGAAGCTAACTGGGATTATATTTTCTTCAAGAGACGCCTCGGTACTGCTATGAATTAAAAAAAAATAGGGGATAATACTACACAAATCGCACTAGCCCCATAGATGCCTTTATGGCTATTACACGACGATATATATAATTGAGCAATCCTTTTGATCATCATCAATATCATCATCATCATATCAACCAGAAGACGTCCACTGCTGGACATAGGCCTCCCTCAAAGAGGCATATGATAGATCCTTTTGATCATGTTAATAAAAAAATCATCTCGCTACCTATCTTCTACATATTTTGGTATCTGTGAGAAAGTAAATTGTACCTAATCTATTTCCTTTAATTATCTTTTTTTTTTTATTACGTATAGGTACGCATTTGACCACTATCATTATCGCGCACTACTCAGCATAAGCCTCACATCGTCGCTCATTTCGGTCCCGTTTTAGTCTATCCAGGATCGTCACTTTGCCTAGCAATATGTCCTGCCCAATCCCCATTGAGTTTAGTAATTACTTCTCCGACGTCACGCATCTTACCTAGTTATTATTTTTCACCTCAGCAGCTCGAACAAGCATATTTTGCTGCGTGAAAACAGTGTGCAAAATGCGATTTTGCTCACTCCGTGAGACAAAGTAACTTTTTAATTTTGGTGCAGAGCACTGACATTCCGTCGTATGGGGTCTATTACAAGTTCAGAATATTTGAACTTTATTAGCACTGTCCCTTTCATTTCCCTGTCCCTTTTTCGAAAAAAGAAAATGGCAGACATAGGTCGATCCATAGTTCGACCATCGAATTTCAAAGTAGACCCCCAAAAAAGCGGACAACTAACACGTTCGAAAACTATCAAATTAACAACTTTTAATTACCAAAACAATTATACAAAGGAATTTTAAATTCATATTCATATTCATTTATTCGCTGCAACCATGGTATTTACAGGGTGTTCTTAAGTCTAACCAGTACAGACATGGACCCTACTAGGGTGTAGCAACATACTTACTAAAATAAACTAAACATAGGTACATATACATGAAATCAACATGTTATATTTTTATAAAATCTTCACATTAGATAAAATATTCACATAGACATACACTTATTTGTAATTTGTACAAAATTAATAAAACTTTATGACCCATGAACTCTTGCAGAGAGTATGGGCATTCAGTTAGGAGGTAAGTTTTAAGTTTATTAACAAAGGTGCTATAAGTAACTTCGTTTCTTATAAGCTGTGGGATTTTATTATATATTCTAATGGACATTGCGTAAGGGCCTTTACTGAACATTGTTAGATTGGCGGGAATGGCTTGAACTATTTTATTGCGATGACGTAAGTTGTGTGCATGAGAGTTGAAGTTTTCAGGTTTAGGATACAGGTTAGGATATTTATGAACAAATTTACACGTTTCTAATATATACAAAGATGTGAGGGTAAGTATTTTTAATCTATAGAAGTGTGGTCTGCAACTCTCTTCATTTCTTATGTTGCTGAGAACTCGTACGCATCTTTTCTGTAATAAAAATAGATCTTTGGCACCTACACTACTGCCCCACAACATTATTCCATATTGCAGCCATGATTGGGCTAAAGCATGATAAGCACATACAGCCGTTTTCAAGTTGGTATTTATCAATATTTGTCTTAGGGCATAACAAAACCTAGATAATTTTACCGAAATTTTGTCAATGTGGACTTTCCAGCTTATATGTTCGTCGATGTTTAAACCAAGTAGTGGACAGGTGTTGGCAGTTTCTAATTTGCTATTTTGGTATGAATAGTTAATACTTAATGATGTTCTCTGATGGGGTCTAAACTGTATTATGTTAGTTTTTTGCAAATTTAGGTTCAGGTTGTGATCTTCAAGCCAAGGAAAAATTGTATTAAATATAGTATTTAGGCTATTTGTAACTTCATCTGTGTTCATGCTAGGAAATATAATTGAAATGTCATCTGCATATAGGTAGGATTTGATATTAATAGTATTTAATAGTTTCGGTAGGTCGTTAATGTATAAAATAAACAGAATGCATCCGAGCACGCTTCCTTGCGGAATAGAGCACGTTGTGTTTGTCGTGGATGAGCGGACTTTTGTTAAAGTTTTATTATCTTCATCAAAGAAATCTATTTCAACTATTTGTTGCGGTTTTTGAGGTATGTTTGGAACCATTCATGCGCGGTGCCGCGGACACCTATCCCGTACAACTTATTTAAAAGAATATCGTGTTGGACTCGATCGTATGCCTTGCTCATATCCAGGAGCAACCCAAATGCATGCTGTTTATTGTTAATTAAAGTTAAGGCTTCCTGGATGAATTTATATACTGTTAATGTTGTTGATTTTTGTTTACGAAACCCGTGTTGGCATTCATCAAAAATATCAAATTTGTTACAGAAACAAGTTAGGCGTTTCGCCATGATTGTTTCAAAAATCTTTGAAAAGGTACTTAATAAGGAAGAATATTTAAATAAAAGATCTTCGAATAAACTGCGTTTTTCATAACAAATAGGTAAACATGAATTTTATTATGCTAGCTAATTAAAACTTCAAGTTTAAACAATTTAAATTCTATGATCGTATACCACAGATGCAGTTTCCGAACGCAAGCGCGGGGCCCCGCCCCTTTTAAAAAGTTGCGCGCTGTTAATTTGTTTGAGATATTATTCGTCATTCTTGCATTATTGATATTGGTTTTAAATATAAAAACTACTAGGATAAATCAATTCTCTTATCTAACTAGGAAATATAGTGAAGTCAGTGACGTGACGAAGGCAGTATTTTAACAACCGTACGGCTAATTTTTGGTGTGCACGCGAGATACACGTAATATGCTAATGTCTGCCCTTTGTGATAATGATAAATATTTCAAAAATATCTTGAAGATATTAGTAAAATCTGTGAATTTTAATGATATCACGGTTAGTTTTTATTAATGTGTTAGTGTCACGCGACACGCGTATACTTAGATACTGAAGTATCCTTTGGTTTCTCGCGCTTTGTCTCGCCTTTCTTGAATAACGGCGCGGCCGGCGCTGAGGAGTTTAAACAAGCAGTAACTAACGCCTAAATAAGTTATCTTCCTGAATAATCTTGAGACGAATAGGTACGTGATACTATGATATATATTTTGATGTAAATATGTTCTCACTGCTGAGGTGAAAAATTGTATGTGTTACTCGAGAGCAAAGTATCTGCATCTCGTGCTTTTGAGTCCTTCGCTGCGCTCAAGATTCAAACTTTGAATCACTCGCTACGCTCGTGATTCAATTTTAGAATCTTTCGCTTCCTCAGGACTCAAAAATTAGCACTCGAAGCAAAAACAAACTTTGCTCTCTTGTTGCACAAATAACTATTTCACACCTTTCATTTGGTAAAGTTTTGCTCCGCGACGACAGGGATCAAAATGCAACTTTTCTGTTCAAGCACCAATTGAACAATGTGCCAATTGAACACAGATCTTAATAAAATAATCGATTGTAACTTCATCGTAATCGATAAAAAATATAACATATTTCAAATGAAAATGTATAAATTTTTCGTAATATTTAAAGTAAATAAAGTGTGCGGCGTTCAGGGTAGATTAATGACTTGGGTATTAACTGTTTTTATTAGAGAAAATATAAGGTTTTTTATAGTAAATAGATACTGATAATAGATGGGATGGTAACAGATGGAAATGCATGCGTAGGTGCAAAGTACAAAGTTTTGCGCTCACATAAGTTACAGGAATGCGTGTCGTACATTGCTACGATTTATTATTTAATTACATATAGAAAATAGGTATTCATTGTGTATCACACCCACACTGCAATTTAAACTTGAGTGATAAAAATGAAGAAAATTTGTTAAAACTTGTAACGTTGCTTTTGTGTTGTTGAGTAACTTTAACAGCATTTTTTAAAATTTCTTCATAGTCGGCGTGAAAAAACTACGCTCAGGATTGAATAACACCGCCCTCGCCGTAAATATACTATTTTGCTTCCTTGTGACACAAATAATGATTGTTCCAGCCACATAAAATCGTCGGACGACATAAGCTCGGGCTACTCGAGCGCGGACAACTCGTTGTCGCTGGCGCGCGCCGGCAGCGCGGGCGCGGCGACGGCGCGGGCGCGCGCGCGGCCGCCGCCGCCGCGCTCCGCCCTCACCGCCATCAAGCGCCCGCCGGCCGCCGAGGTCTGGTAACTTTGTCGAACCATCTACAATAATGCCCCTTAATAATCGTTTACATTTCATTGAGGCTCTTATATTGTTCTAATACATTGAAAATAACGCATGTTTTTTTTAAATAAGATTTAGGGATCACGAGTCACGACCGAATGCTTGAAACTTTTTAAGTCTTACATTTCTCCATACTTAGTTTTTTTTCGTTGAACGCTTATTTTAAATCAAATCTAAAGTCGCCAAATCATCGCCAGAGTCCGGTTGTTGCATAAACTTCATTTTTGAATTATTAACTAAACATTAGTGTTTTTTTATGTATTCAAGGTTATTCATTTTCTATCATCAAATGTAATAATTATATTAAGGTAGAAAAATGTTACTAATAAAAAAACTTAGTATGGAGAGATGCAAACCTTAAAAAGTTTAAAAAATCAGTCGCGGCCCCTGATTTTATCATTTTTTTTAAATTAAAACGTATACCTATGTTATTCTTTCACGTATTAGAACTGTATAACGGACGGCGCCTTATCGAATTTTAGATTTTCGATTTTTAAGGACCACCCTACACAAAGCGCGCCAAGTTTGCGTCTCTGAAGTTAGGCTCAAGTCCCGCACACCCGTCGAGCCCAACTGACACCTGCGCCTGCGACGCTTATAGCTAACATCACAGACGCTAACTTATGTGACGCGTACTGCCCCGTATACACTTTGATCGGTCGGATAGTAGTAGGTAGTAGTAGTCGATAGTCGGATTCATTCTTTACTGACACGATGCGCTCCCACGACTCACACAACAGCCGTCACGTTACATCGCATCACATGAGTGCGAATCAAACCGTACTAAATGTACCACACTGATATTGTTCTGTGACGTCAGATAAGTATGAATCCCGAGTGTTTAGTGCAAGTTCATAAAGTAGGAGCGTGGTCAACTTTAGCGAGCTTTTATATTAACTCGCATTAAACTCTAATCAAGTTGTAAACAGGCCTTTCTGCGTCTAGTCTGCCCATAAAGTGTCGGGATCAGTCTCAAAAGGCTATACTTATACACATGATAGTGAGGGTCTCTCGCTAACGTACGGCGAATCGAAGTGGTGTAGCCACATGTTACTCTTTATTGAGACTGATTGTGTGCCGGACTGGACTAGGTATGTCTTAAAAATATATAGATTAAATGATTTAAAGCCAGCTAAGGCCTCGCGTAACAACTAGCTATCTATTATATTATGTTATAGTTTAAAATGATGCTGAATTCATTATTTGTAATAAATAAATAAATCAAATAAACGAATTACTAAGTGGTTTGCGCCATGAACATTGCAGACGAATTCAGCACGTGATAAACCTGACGAAGATTCAAGTGTTAAGAAACGGTCGGTTATGTGCGCTGAGTTGTCTTTGCAACAAAATGGCGCCCGATTTATAAAGGAATTCATTTTGCAAGGATGACTCAACGTAACGAGGCAGGATAGAAATTGTGCTGGGTGTAATTACTGATGGTTGTAAGAAATATTTAATTCTTCAAGTGATGTTCCTGCAGGGGTTTGACTTTTTGAACAATAGTATTGTGGTCTTTGTTCACTTTGGTGGTGGCACCTGTGTTTCTATAATTAGATTAGAACAAAAGGATTTTAGCTGGAAATTAACAGTACACCCTTCGGCAAGAGATTGAATCATGTCTCAATACAATATGACTGCTCTCGAGTCAAGTCGCATGTGAGACAAAATCATTTGAAAAAAATCGGGTGGTGCTAATAATATGGTAGACATGCCTTGGTGGTTGGCTAACGTTAGCGATAAATAGGCACAATAAATACAGTAAATGTTGTATTGTTCGTATGTGGTCGCTAGGTGCAAATTTATAAATGCAGTGTACAGAAGAGAATAAGACGTCTTCGTCTTGCAATTGGTGTTCGTAAAATAAGGAATAAATCACATAATACGAATTTAGGGACAGTATCGTATATCGACCGTTTAAAATTAAAATTATTAGGGTAATTACAGGTTAGCGACTTTAAAGTAGTGTAAACACATTTCTTGTTTGTTGTGTGCATGTGTTCGGTTCTTATTCTTACTTAAATTAATTATTTAAAAAAGTCTTATTCTATACAAGTCTGTTAATGCATTTACTAGTTAATTTCTTCGTTTCTTATTATACTTGATGTAGACTTAAGTTTTTATTTAAATTAAAGGACAATGAAGTAATCTTCGGGGAGCTTCCAGACGACGATAGTTTTGAATATGCGAATATGCCCCCCCTAATCAATCTCCCATCCCACCTTTTCCTCTCCCAAACCGATCCTCCATTTATATATCAGTATGTAGGAGATCAAGTTAAAATAGTAAAAGTCTTAGGAAATTATCCTCTAGGTGCAATTGTTAGTCAATCAAATATCGATCAGAGGGACCAAAATGAGAATATTATTGACGAAACTACAGATAGAAAGCTCTGGCCTGACGAGGAATCCCAAGAAGTATTTGATAACGCAGAAGATGATATAAAAAAAGATGAAATCAATGAGTTGACTGCAACTGCAAGTAAAGACAATAATAATGAGACTGCCCAATGCCCAAAGACAGACCACGTTACAGAGTCACCTCCGACAACTAATTTAGAAAAGGAAATTGTTAGCCAAAATAGTTTTACTGAAGTCAAAACTGAAAAAGAATCAAGTAATATACATCAGGAGATAATTGATGAAATGACAGAACCTGAAGTCAAAAATGAAAAAGAACAAAGTGAAACGAAAGATGAAACTGCTTATAAAGTTGAATCAGCAGATACAACTAGTCTAGATACATCCGCTTATGAAAATGATTCTGCAGAAAGCGACGATGAAGCCTCTTTCGGAACTCCGGATAATTCTCCCAGGAGTAAACGTAAATCAAAATCCCCTAAAGGTAAATACGGTAAAAGTAAAGCACCTCCACCCCCGGCGCCTAAAGCAGACAAAACAGAAGTACCGTCTGAAAATGTGAAGAACACTGGCGACGTTATGTTTAATAGAACCATCAGTACAAATTCACAGGAGAGTCTGAATGATGTCTTGAATACTCTACCAAATAGAGCTCTTAAGGCAACTTGCTCCAATCAAAATTTGCAAGTTGTGAATCCAATAGCAGAAAAGAAAAGGCGCCATAAATCTAAATCACCTGGCAGAATTCCTAAAGTGAATGCGACAGGAATTGGCAAATTATTACAGCTGCCAAGCAAATTAGCGTTCTGGCATAAGAGTGAGGACAAATCCAAGACCGATACTGCATCAACATCCTCTAGATCGCGTTCTCATAGCAGAAGGTCATCAGGAAATGACCAGGCATCTGACGTTTTCCAAAATTACCTAAACTCACCATTTAAAACACCTGCCGAAGACGCGCAGTCACTTGCTGATGACCAAATTAGTTTTGTTGATGCTACAGATTTTGAAAGCGAAGTCATAACACATGACATTATGGAAAAGAGTGACGCTCTCCAAAAGTTGATTGAGCGAAAAATCGAGAGCCACCCAGAATATAAGTTTGTTTCGTTACACGACGAAATTCCTACTACATCGAAAAGTACAGATGTATGAAGCCTCCCCTGTCCTATTTTCTCGTTCCAGCGGCGAGAGCAGAACGTATGTTTAATTATCGTTTGGTTTTCGTTATTTGCATGACGAGAGCGCTACCTAATACCAATATGACTGGCTGGTACTTAATTATTATAAAAATAATAACAATCTTACATTTTACAGTGTTTTATGTTTATGTATTTATTTAGTGTGCAGTGTTGTATTTGATGTGTATTTATTGGACGCTAATACTAAAACGGATTATAATTAACTGAATCAACTTACACAGGACTCGAATCCAGTAAGCATTTAATCTAAATGCACGATAATTATTGTGAAACCTTTTTACTTAAATATTTAGGTATGTGTTGTTTATTGAATTCGAGGCTTTGCAATATATTTGGTGTGTCCATGTTTTCCATGCTACATTAGAGAAAAAACGCCAATTGCTATAACTGATTAGTCGTTTATCAGTTTTCATGAATTGAACATGAATTAAACAATCACTATCAGTTATAACAATTCCTGTATCACTTACAATGCACTAGTTGCAACCATTACTTCCGCAGATAACGTGTCCTCTATGTCCCCTCGTATAACCCTATACGACTCCTGCTTTGTTATTCTTCAATTTATTTTCTTTTATTTTCAGGCAATGCTGACAGCCTCTTCTACCATACCTCGCACAAAAAAGTCAAACAAAAGGAAAACGCAATAATCCGACACCAAGTAAACTCTGTACTTTGTTACCAGGCTATGTCTGGTCAATCAAGCTCTCTAGATACAGGAAACCGTCTGTATTAAAATGTATGTCTTTAGAAAATGTTATTGCTTAGCAAGTTTCATGCGTAGAACACGACGCTTGAGTATGTCGGCTCTGTGATTTGGGTTCTTCCAATATTAGTGAATTATACGGTTTCTCATCATGCTTACGTTACAATTCTTTAATACGATAAATAATATATTTTAATCCACACGTGTGCGTCATTTTTAACTCGCGTATTAGTTTAATTTGATATTTAGCTATACATATAGAAGTACGTTGTGTGGCATTCAAAAAAATTTGCAGACGCACACTATGAACTAAGTTTGAAACGGCACCAAAAAAATCTAGTGAAGTATGCTCAACACAATGCAAGTATTCACGAATACCAAGCATGAAATGCACTATTTACAAATTTTATTTATGAGAACTTAATTCTCAATAATTCGTTACTAGTATTACTAATTGCTTCATCTGATGAATCGTTTCTAAATCTAATTCTCGCCATTATCAAGGATGATACTGGAGCCTGGCGATTATAATTTTAGCCAAAATTTGCCAAATGTGAAACATTAAACGACTCGACAAATTACTAAAGGAATAATGCTTATTGTAGTTATATCTGTTAGTATTTAATGCATATTGCAAAGAAAGAACTAGTCTGCCGATGTTGATTAATATTCTCAAGGTCCTCATGACTCATGAGGCTTAGCATCTTACTAGAGTGAGAGAGGCTGTGTGAGAAGAGGATGCTTTGATATCAGTATCGACTGTATACATTCAGTCGATGTACAGACTGTGGTTGTACTTGTTATGTGATATACTAGCCATTGATGTTTGTGATGATTCTGTAAGCCTCTACAACATGAGGTGTGTGTGGCATGCAATAATGGTTTTACGATCTGGAATACTGGGACTCTATTGTCTAGTTACTTCAAATCTATGTAATTCGTAACTCAATTGAACACTGTAAATATTTAGCAAAGTACGATGCATAATACCGACATAGGGGTTATTTTATAGGGTTTAGCTGTTGAACGGAATTTCTATTGTTGTGCATAACACTATCCTGAATAATGTTTGTGGACATTTTGGGTGTACACAATTAGAGTATTTAAGAAAAAACTCGTCAGTTTTGTGACGTCAATTGTATTCATTCAGTCTGAATGAAAAAACATTTATTTTCACTTTATATATATATAAACACGTTAATTAAATGTGTAACAAGTTAGTTTGCACATAATTTGTATGATTTATTATCACAAAACTGACACGAGTTATTTCTTTTTAACTACTTACTAATTGGGTACCTACTATCATTTTTGAAAATGTCCTAGTGTATGTTGTAGGTAAGTACTATCAAAATTCAGTATTTCTTTAAATGGTCAAGTTCCTAGGAAATTTAAGTGTATGTGTTAAATGTTTACTTTCTGCTTCCCAGATACATGTGTACATAATGTACTCTTAATTAATAATAACTTTGCTGTGCTATCATTTGCTAAACTGCATTTGTACTCATTTTGAAGTTACCTTGTAATTTTGTTACTTGTTACTATTACATATGTTTTATTAGTTGACTGAGTCACAATTTTACATGAGCCCTGTTTGAGTTTATTGAAATAAATTACTACTACTGTAAATTCCATCATTTTATTTCAACACCTTATACATTTAGATCTTAATGATTAATTATATTAGATGATTGATTTCACAAGTGGTTGGCAATTTTTGTATTGATAACCTGCAGAGTGCTCCCCCAGACACCAGTAAAATTCAGACGCCTCCCCGACCCCGCGCTCATGAGCTTTCGCACACAGGCAAGGCGTGGCCAAAGCACTTTTGTGGAATAAAACACCTATACATTAGAAGAACTTCTATGCCTCAAAGTGTCAAATATATATTTTGCATGGTCCATATCATATGCATTTTTTAATAGCTGATTTTCCAACAAATTCAGAGATGCATCATCCCAGCATTTGATCCAATAAAGTAAGGAGAATATTTTGTAGTAGCTTGTGTTGTTCACACTGTCAGATACCTTTATTTTTGGTAAATTTTCAATAATTTGGAAAAGTTTTGGTTTGACTACAGAATTGAAGATTTTGTTATTACAAACAGCAAACTTGTTCAGAATATCAATGACCTGCACTGTCACTGAATCCTCGAGTAGAATATCAGGCAAGTTCTTCAACCACATTTCATATGCATCACTTGCGTGAAAATGAGCCAATTTGTCACTCAGTGCTATTTTGCAAAGCAATGAAAAAATCTTCTGCCTAAATTGGCTTTGCAGACTTTTATTAAAGTATGCCCAAATGACTTTTCTCAGCAGTGCATCCAAAACAGAAAGTGTTCTAGTCCAGTTATTGACATCATTTGAGAAAACATTGTCTAAAATCTTTATAAGAAGATCACTGACTTCTATTTCAGTAGATTCATTAAATATCTTCTCCATATAATTGAGTACTGAACTTATTTCTTTGCTTTGATTTTTGATGTGGACATTTGGATTGAGAGCAATAAACATTTGGCAAATTAGCAAGTTTTCAATCACTAATTTGGGGTCTGTAATTACATCTTCCAAGTTTAAGTTGGTTTCTCTTGCTCCTCCTCTTTGTTGCCTTGATCTTATATTTGTTGCAAATGGGAAAGGTTGCACAAAGTGTTGGCTCAAAGACTTGCGGTAATTTTGTCTAAACAGGTTTTCAATATTCGAATGTGGATTCTTCTTATTCAGGTACTGGACCAAGTCCCAGACTAATGTAACTACTTCAAGAATGCGCTTCAGCAGGCCTGCTGTGTCTTCACTCACTATTGTCTCAAAGTTTTTCTCCGAGTTGGCATTGGAACACACTTCCACCCAAGCTTCAAACAGTAATGGCATTAAGGTGTCAATGTATTTTATGAACTTTTCAGCATCATCAATTGATGCATCCTGTGCATTCTTGGATGAAAATGATGACACATGGCAAATGGCTGTGTAACTGGGATTAAACAAGGGGTAGTGGTTTAGCTTAGAACCGTTGAAGAACTTTGTGTTTGCTGTGAGTTCTTTGTCAACTATATTGATTTTGTTGTGTTCAACATATTTCCTCAAAAAGTCTTGCAGCCTGTGTAACACTTTAACCCTCCATTTTACACTGGTTATTTGACTGTTCAAATTAACAGTCAGTGTTCTCCCCGGCTTTGCATCTACCCGTAATTTGGATATCATGTCTAAGAAGTTAGGAATGATCCTGTGGAAATCTTTAGCTACATTTTCTGAACAACACATGAGGAGAATGTCAAGGAACAGTAAGGAGTCATCTTGAATCCTGCTGTCTATGTGTGTCATAGCACTCCTGAGATATGTGGACAGAATATCAAAGAATGGTTCAGTTTTTTCTGCAGTAACATTGGAAAGTATCAAGTGGAGAACTTTCAACGCTTCTCTGCGAACCTGAAAATAATCACAAGATAAATCAAAATTTAGAAGCACATTGTATCTATCTTGTTGTTGGTAGAGTAACATTTCCACTTTACAAAAATAATTAACATAAAACATAAGTACTTACAACAGCTTCAATATTTAACACCAACGGCGCCACTCCATTTATTAACTGTCCCAGATTTTCTTCCAAAACATTTACATGCCCGCTAATCAGTTCCCTTATACCTTCTAAGGCGTCCTTACACGATTGCGTGTTAAAATGATTGAGTCTCGACAAGAGCTCCTTCGTATTAAGCTTACGAGCAGACAGGGCTTCGTATTCACCATGCTTCTTTAATTGTTCTTTTATTACTATCTGTTTAACTTTAAAATTTGTCTTCGTTACGTTCGTGCCTCTCGGTAAATCTTTCTTTTTAGCTTGCTTATTTTTTAATTTGGTTTTCGATTTCTCCGACTTAAGAAACTTCTGGTACCTCGTTGCACCTGTTTGTGGCATTTTTATGTGAAAATGTTTTATATTCTATTCAGGAAATATTGGCTCACTCCGAAAGACCGAATCCTAACCTCAACAAAATGTGAAACAACCTAACTTTTTTTAAGTCAAAAGTGACAGTATCGTGTCAGTTGTCACTGGGAGCCAATAATGCACGGCCCTATAATGTACAGCCTGATAATCCGCATACTTTTTGTGGACTCGGATTATTGGGTCGTGCATTATCAGCCCGGACAAAAATGTCTTGTCATTGTCATAGCGAACTCTGAGGGGCTGCCGGGAAATGAAAACGAACTTCGTTTGTGTATCTCCGTCTTTGTCGCACTTGCTTGTTCGAGTGACAGAGACGGAGATATTCGAACGAAGTTCGTTTTCACTTCGCGGTAGCCCCTCTGTCTTAGGCCAGTTAGGTTAAGCCGGATTTAAATAAGTGGCGTGAAATTAAATTTCGTGACATTAGTTTTACCAACGTTTCACGTGTAATTTAATATTTTCGTAATGCATGCATTAATTTCATGAGCGCAAATCGATTTCGTGCCCTGCGCGATCTTAGTAAAATTAGTGTCACGCCACTAATTTCGTAATGTAATTCCGGCTTTAGGGTTCACTCCGTGTTTTGGATGTTTTCAAACATCTAACATGTCATCCGTCAGTTTCGGCAAACAAATAGGGTATTGTTTTGATTGGCAAAACATGTTTGACAAAACACAAAATACCTTATCGATGGCCTCTAGAAATCTCCTTAGTAGGTAATAGTAAAATAATGAAGAATACCAACCACCACTAATATTTAAAAGAAATGCGACTGTAATTTTTGACTCCACAGTCAAACTATCAATGTAGTTTTGTGGAGCAATGTACCTTATGTTCATGTCTAATTTTAGTTTTTTAATAAATAAAAAAACATCGAAAACACGGCGTTGATGACCCGGCTTAAATAAAATGACGGAATGAAGACGACGCAACGCAACTACACCACTACTTAAAGGCCCACAGCACACGTTAGGATCCATGACTCGGTTTTGTTTGGGGGAGCGTGACCCTACTAAAATTACATTTAAGGCGCCGTAGGTTCAGCGAAGTGAAGCGATCAGAGTTTTTGAAACAATATAATGCGTCTGTTTGTAATTACATGGTTTCAAAAAATACGAATAGTAATCTTGAGGCTTTTCTGCAGGGAGATCAGTGATTCAAAACATGATGAAGCAATTTTCGCTCGATTGAAATAAATCACGAAAATACACTTAAAATATTCGTAACAAATTATCCACAAAAGCTAAAAATAATAAAATCGCTTCTAAAAATCAGCAATATCAAGTTTGAGAGAAATCAGTGATTACTTTTTAATTTTTTTTAATGGCTAAAAAATTAAAATTAAAAAACATGTCATCCGCGCTTCCGAGCACGCACTTCCATATCGCTCACGCGTATGCTCAGTGAGAGGGAGAGAAGACCATGAACCTACGGCGCCTTAAGCTGAATGCACAGGCTGAATGTTAGATTTGTCTCAGAAGGACTCATTTTCTTTTATATCGGAAGGACTCAACTGTTTTTGGGAGAGGGCGCTTGAAAAACTATCAGATCAGAGAACCGATCTGATCGCTTAAATGTAGGTTAAGCTTAAATCTGTCGATCCGACTGTGCAGATCGCCTTTTCAAAACGTCAAATGTGATACGTAGTTGCGTAGTATCTTCTTAGTAGTCTGTGAATGTGATGTGCATTGTGCTGTGCCAAGGAGTACTATATATATATATATATAGGTGCCGGTTAATGTACAGCCATGATAATACACGGCCAAATAATGTACAGCCCAATAATCCGCGTCCATACTGTACGTGGATTATCAGGCTGTACATTATTGGGCCGTGCAGTATCACCCTGAGCAAACTCGGTCCGGGGCAATAATTGGAAGCCAATTTTGTACGAGGTGATAATGCACGGCCCAATAATTCGAGTCCTTGTGGTTTCGGATTATCAGGCTGTACATTATCTATGCGGACTGAAAATTTCCAGCGAGTCGACGCCACCCCGCTGCGCGGGGTGTCTATTTCTGGTCTGAGGGACACAAGTGAACCACAGAAAGTGGACGCCGATTATCAGGCTGTAGATTATTGGGCCGTACATTATCACCTTGAGCAAACTTGGTCCGGGGCAATAATTGGAAGCCACTTTGGTCCGGGCTGATAACGCACGACCCAATAATCCGAGTCCACAAAAAGTGGATGCGGATTATCAGGCTGTACATTATTGGGCCATGCATTATTGGCTCCCTATCTATATATACTGTGCGTCAAATACACGTGGTTTAGGTTTTGCATTGTGAAAAAAACAGTTGTTTATTTTAATTTCTAGGAGTTTTCACCAATTTCTGTTAACTAAATCACAATCAACATGAAGATCAAGAAGCAGCATCGTAAGAAAAAGTACCTTCACAAATTGAATCGCAAAAGAATGCATCTCAAACAAAATCGCAACACAGGAGAAGTAAACTGGTAAGATTTTTGTGTTTATTAATGTCATACTACAGTGTTGTATTAATAAGTGTGTAGTAGTACATGAAATCAAGACAAATTTTCCTATTTACTTATTTACAGTAAGACTCTTAAGGAAGCATGGGATATGAAGAAATCGACACTTCGGAATCTTAAAGAGATGGGACTTGCGAGTGATCCAAATAAAGCAGTTCAAATTCCTAATTACAAACAAGAACAGTTAAAACGGGCAAAGAAGATGTTCAGCCAGGATGAATCATCAGAATCAGAAGAAGAGATTGAAGCAAAGATTATTCCTAAAAAGGAAGTAGCAGAAAAGTTAGAAAAAGAAGCTCGAGCACCAAGACTAAGAAGGTTCATGTGAGTATGGCTCAATAAATTTAAGATTTGCTTGCAGCCTGGCTAGCAAAACCACATTTATTTATTCACCCTTACTGCTATATGCTAGTAAGGGACTAATAAAGCCGAGAATCCATCCTTGTTTCAAATGCAGCTCACCCACTTAAAAAAAAATGTTGCATGTAAATAAAACCGCTCACCGTTCACATCTCCCAGAATTTATTTTGCTGTCCTTGTTTGTCCTATGTCATTCTATGTTTAATGTCTTGACTTAGTTTTAGTTTTTTGATTTTAATTTTAGCAACTTATTGCGTCTTCTGCTTACAAAAAGCAACCTATTTTAATATCTGTTACCTCATTATCATATGTTCTTGATGTTTGAAATCTTTCTGTGCACACTTTATTAAGAGTTATAGGCCATAGCTATTTATTATGCCTTATTTATATGTCCCATAATGTCTGTAACTTGTTTTTGTGAGCCTCATAATAAATAAGTAATGTATGTATCATCATATCAGCCGAAAGACATCCACTGCTGGACAATAGGCCTCCCCAAAGATTGCCAAAGTATGTATGTATGTAATCATTCATTAACATGGCAAAACACAAACATGTCATATAAGATTAAAGTACTATTGCTTTATGTTCAACATGCATAAACACAATCATGCTAGGCTAGGCTGGAGAGGAGAGCTTAGATTATGACTGTAAAATTTTGTGTCTTTACTTAGTAATGTGTAGTCTGCAGTAACAGACCTCATTAAAATTTCAAGGATGTATGGAATTTTCTTTAACACAAACTTGGGATGATTTAAAGAAACTTTCCTATCATGTAGCCAAAACAATTATCATCAGGCAAATTTCCAGTGTAATTATATATATCTCTAATTTTTAACTTTCAGGTTACCTAAAGGTCAAGTGGATTATCTCTCATATTTATTAGATAAATATGGCTATGATTACAAAGCCATGGAAAGAGACAAGAAAAATGTCTATCAAGAGACATGGAAACAGATTCGGGCTAAAATAAAAACTTTCATGGGTATCCCAAAACAATATGGGGAGTATTTGAAAGCTAGAGGTTTGTTAGATAAAGAGCTTGATGAGGAAGAACTGAAGGAACAGGCAAAAGCTTTGATTATGGATGATTAGAAATCTATAATATATTTTGAGGACTACATTTTATGATAGCATAACTTAACCCTTTGTATGACTTAGCACTGATCACTATTAAAAATTGACACTGACACAAAAAATGTATATCCTTTAGCACTATCAGTGTCAAAGCATCCGAAAGGTTAAAAAATAAACTGACACTTTTTATATCTCTTATTAATTGTCTCTTATGTCAATGTGTTTTAGAGAAGTACATGTACTTCTGCTGCTATAATCCTTCTCACACTATACCTCTTTTCTAATAATAGTAAGACGGAGAGTGTGAGAAAAATCGAGAGCTTGTGTGCCGTCTTGTGATAGCCATGCTGTTTTATATAAAACTTAGCTGATAATATTGGGACTTTTATATGGAACCTTCTCATATTATTATCGTGGTAATTTTATATAGATCTCTGGGCCTATATTTCTGTACTACTATACTATTGGGAATCACCTTGGGCACCCTCAGGTGAATTATATAAAACCAGAATTTGTGTTATTCATTTAATGAAAATTTGAACTTATTTCAAATAATTAAGACTAGATGTAAATAAAATGATTACATAAAACAAAACCTTCTTCTTATTAGTAGGATCAAGTAAAACGGACCTACTGGGTCTTGCAATCGTTAGGCATGTCTTTTACTGCTTTCACACTTTTCAGTTCTTCAAACCAGTCTTTGTCCATATCTAGGAGTTGCTGTGGCTTTTTGTACTAAAATGAGATATTTGGATTTTATTTACACGCTATAGAGTAAAATAATAAATAATAGGGGCCTTATATAAGATAATAGTTATTTACGATACAAGTGCCGACAATAGGAAATTCGCTATGAGTGGTGATAAATAAAAACACGACCGACCGAACGGAGTGTTTTAAATCGACATGAGTTGCGAATTACCTATTCGTACGTGTATCGTACAACGTTTTACTGTACATATGGCTCTTTAAAGTTTCAACATATGCACGGAAAGTGCTCTTTTAGTGCGGAAAAGTAGCACCATATGTACAGTAATAAATATTTGGGGACGGCTGACACAAATCAACCTAAACAAAGCTTGAATTCTGGATTCTGTACATATACAGCGCTGTTTCGTCACCTATATAATTAGTTTTTATACTTTAAGGTATTTGTTGTTATGGGCCTTAGATGCCTGAAATAAATGGTTTATTATTATATAAATGGTTTATTAAACACATACAAAACACATAGCTAACTATAGATAATAGAAATAAGTATATAACATTGAAAATATCCAGGAAATTCAGCCCTTTCTAATTCAGTTCAGGCGCAGTAAGAGATATTTTAATTTTAATAACATGATGCAAAAAGTGCATGTGGCTGCAAGTATCTTGTTCAGAAATAAGGCAAATTAAATTTCCATCACTGATTATCTCAATTGACTGAATTTCTATGCTTCAGTGAATTCAACTTACCACAATAATAAGTGTGTTGAATTGATGACTAAATTGTATGTTTGCCTGTTCCAATGGTATATTCAACCTCATTAACTCGGGTACTTGTAGTTTTTTGTAGTACTTCTTATTGGTGGTCCGAACTATGATACATTTCTCCACATTATTGGCACTGATAGAGTAAGTCTCAATGGGGAAGGGCAGGTTTCTGATCCTCCATTCTAGGTTTACTCTTGTGTTGCGTCTTGATACAATTGGCTGAAAAGACGTTTATACAATAATGTGATGCATACAGGTTTACAAATACAACTCTCCGAGTATTATCAGGTAGGTTCCAAACACTTGAAATGTATGTGCATGAGGTGTTCCACAGGTAAGATCAAGCTCATACTCGCACAACAGTAAGTGCATTAAGGGATTTGTTGATGTTTAGATTTAGAACTCCAATCTATAACAATTTAACCTATAAATAATAGTAATTATGTATCTGTTCATGTGTGTATAGCTGGCACAGTATATGCCAAATAAGAGTGTCATATTGGGTTGAGCAAAATAAAAAAATATATAATGCTCACCTGATCATTACTTTCAACAATTTCAGCAACTTCAATATTAGGAGTAGCATCCGGAATTGGGTCGCCTATTTCCACATCCCACTTTCCGTCGCCACCAAGCTTGCCTTTCACCTTCCATGCTCTTCTGAGCAAAACCTGTGTGTCTAAATTATATTCTTCTACCATTTCCCTCTCATCTTCAAACTTGTAGTGGATCTTTTTAATTTTATCCTGTTTCATGCAAGTTTTTTCAGCGCCAAGCAGAGACTTGTACCAAATGGTATTCTTATGCATTATGCTTTTATTCACTGTGACTGTACTATTGAAAATACCTCTCAGTCTCTTTTCAAAACCGTTAGAACCAGAATCGTCGAACAATTCGATCAAACTAGATTTTCTTTTCATTGTTTTGTTCCTATAGCAACCATTAGAAACTATTTGCTGCCATTCCTTGGACTTTTAGGAAAAGGTTTCCGAAGGTGTAAATAACGTGCATAATTGCATATGATACTAAATTCACCTAAACAATTAAGTTCCAACACTCAAGAGCCCGTGTGTGTAAACAATAAGTAGGGTTATAGTATGTATATGTACTCAAACTTTAACATGCACCTAGAATACTGTGGACGCGCTGTTGTTATCACAGCGAGGCACGGAAAAGAAAAGCTCTTATGCAGCTAAATTCAGAACTCATCTTAAAATGGATGATGACTTGCCATAAACAACCTTTTAAATTTTGACGGGTAATGGTTTGTGTGCCACAACTTCATACTTAATCAGTTGTGGCCTTAGAGTATATATATGTAGGTACAGAGGCGACGTAGGTGTCGCCACAATGAGGGACGGCAACAAAGTAGATGATTCCCGTGGGGTGGCCATGTAACTAAAAATTACCCCATCGCTTCCATATGCTTATTTTAAATAATGCGCTTTTATTGTAAGTACTTTTTACTGAAGCTTTACACATTCACTGCCTAGCAGGCGCTCTGTTCACAAGTACTAGTAATATTCATCTTAATAACATGAAATATTATTCTAGTAACAGAGAATGTAGGTAATTAATAGTCCTTCTGCAAGTGTCTTACCTGTGTTTCTTATCAGCACAGTTATCACAGGACGGCCCGCGAGCTGTATTACAGCGAGGTAGACTGTCCATCTCTTTCTAAGCGTTCTAACTAAAAAGAGTCTTAACTCGCCGCGACACAACTCGCGGGTCGTCCCGTGATACCGCCACCGCAGGCCGCGCCAGTGAGATACAGGTTTAAGGCAGAAATAAAATTGACACTAAGGACCGAAATGAGACACAACCATATAAAAAAAAAACATTTACTATTCAAATTATTATTTATTACAGATTGATAGTATAGGATGTCGCGACAAAATGTTTTGAGCACATGCGGCTGTATTTTGTTGGCTGCGTAACCCAAATACTGCGCGTACGCACGTCCTCCTCCAGTGGAAACCTACAAAATAAAACATATTATTCGACATTGATTTTTAAATTTTTTCAATTCCTTTTTTTTCATCGGCTTTAAGAAAAAATGATTCTTTCTAAACCTTCGATCGTCTTTACTTATTACTAGCTGTCCACGCGTCTCCTGGGTGGAGACGCGCGCATAAGAAAGAACCCAAGCGGAGGCGCAGATGCAGGATTAAATAAAGCCAGGTGAAAGAGTTTATGAAATCGATTGAATAGTTCCGAAGATTACTCGCTACATAAAAGCTTTACCTCTTTATTATGAGTACAGAGTAAATTTAAGTATATAAGAATAGATCCCATTATATACTAATGTTATGTAATAACAAGTACGAGAATTTTGTTAAAGTATGAATTACCCGAGAAATCGGGTATTTTTAACTTATATTGGCTGGTATCCCTAAAATGATGGCAAAGAAGCTAAATCGAGAAGACATTCTTGCACCTCTCGCGGCTTACCATAAACAACCTACGTAATTTGGGCGGATAATGTGTCAACAAATGTTCTCTTGTACAATGTAAACAATGATGTTATTTCTATTGTAATCGTCTAATCTTACAAGATTTTAAGCGTAATGTAATTTTACCATGCTATTTTTACGTATTGCGTATATACAAAAGTGAATGATCTTCTACTTACGTGTGAAAGGTTATATTTTCATCACATTGTTCCAACCGGCTTTTACAGCCAATCACGCAACAAATTACCATTTTCTTGGCACAGAGGGAACACCAGACACCTTATCGTGCGTAAATTACTTTAAGGACACCATTTTATTCACAACAAAATTAAAGATTTCGGATTCTTATGTAGCAACGCGCGAGCATTGACAGCATTGTATGCCACAACCGTTGTGCCAAATAGAAAAAAAGTGGAACTATGACAAGGACAACGAATGATATATCTCTTTGTGTCACACTTATTACGATTTGTATAGCACCGTCTCGCTCACTCGTGGTATTATTATTACCATAGCCTGTCCCGATTAATCATAGGGCCATGGTTGTGGCAAACAAAAAAAAGTGGAATTATGACAAGTAAGGACAATGAATGATATTTTCCTTCTGTCACACTTATCGAGATTTGTATGCTCGTTCGCACGTGGTATTATCATTACCATGGCCTGTCCAGACTATTCTACGTTCATGAACTCTAAGTAATTTATTAATTATTCAACTTTTTTTTAGTTTTTAATTTAATTGACATACTAACTCCATTTTTGGTAGTTTTTAAAATTGAGGTAAATAGTTCTCACAGATAATATCATTCAATGTCAGTCGTCGTCGTCGTAGGTCCAAATACTGATATTCACCGAGATTAAAACATGGGGACCACAACAACGGGCTAATTATTCATTGGATATACAGACTATGTGATTTTACCCCGACCACATGTGCATGCAATTTCTCAGTACAACTCGTTTGACAGTTGGATCAGCAGCGCAACGCAACATGCTTCCAGAGACAATAGCACTCCCACCAAAAACATTATATGTAATGGTGGGTACACACTGAGCAAACGAACGCGAAGCATTTACGTTACAGCTATTTGTTAGAGTGAGATACATAGCCGTTCGTTTGCTCAGTGTGTACCCACCATAAAGTGATCGCCAAAACTTCTTAGCGTGAGCTACGGTAGCCTAGTGGTTCAGGCATGCGGCTGCTAAGCGGCGGTCGCGGGTTCGAATCCCAGCTCGTACCAATGAGTTTTTCGGAACTTATGTACGGAATATTTACCGTTAGCTTTTCGGTGAAGGAAAACATCGTGAGGAAACCGGTCTAATCCTAAATAAGGTCTAGTTTTTACCCTCTGGGTTGGAAGGTCAGATGGCAGTCGCTTTCGTAAAACTAGTGCCTATGCCAAATCTTGGGATTAGGTGTCAAAGCGGACCCCGGGCTCCTGCAAGGGCATAACCGGGAATAACGCTCGGAGGATTATGACTCTGAAGTCCATGTGCGTGAGGTCATATTGGTCTAGCTATAAATTTCGCATAGGTTCGAAATTCAAGACACTTGTGTCCGACACTGCGCACATCCTGTCTCCACGGCAGTGTCACAGACACTGAGCGACACTGCCACTACATCTGCAACTAGGTGTCGCAGCAGTGGACACACGTAGACAGTCGATGTATACACTGAAGTGTCTGTGTCTGGTGTTGTCGTGTGTCCTTAGCTTTAGAGCTACGGAGTCTTGGGAATCACTTTTTTGCTGCGTACACACCAAGCCAACGAACGGCTAGAGTCTGGTAAACGAAAGGGTGACCTGGGAAAACGCGGCACATTCAAATAATTTACATATGGTATTACTAATTTTTTGTTTTTTACGGATTCCTTGAATATTTTCAAGATTATCTGTAAACATAAGAAACGTATCATCATTATCGTCAATATTATTATAACAAATAATCAGCCGACAAGGATTAAGGTTACAAAGTCATACTAACCTAAAAAAACCGACATCGCATCTAAACATTGTGGTTTCTCTTGGAAAACAACTTCTTTCTCCTCTTGTTTTTGCTTGAACTTGCTGATCATAGTATGTAGCAGCTTTCGCAGATGACTTTTTATTGTTTTACCCATATTACGGCAATTATTAATGCAAAATAATTGTGTAAACAAAATATAACCAAAGAATTTGACGAGCCTTTGACAGATTATAATGTTGCCACTTTAAAAAAAGTCCAGGTCACGCTTTCGTTTGCCAGACTCTATGTATCCCACTCTAACAAATAGATGTCACGTAAATGTTTCGCGTTCGTTTGCTCAGTGTGTACCCACCATTACATATAATGTTTTTATTAGTGGGATCTCATTCCTTTTTGTGTGGTAATTTTTAAAGAAGTGATTGGGAAAACCCATAAAAACTTCCATCCCCTTATTCAAAGGGTGGGGGGTGATTTACTAAGAATCCTGAAATATGTACTTTATTATTTATAACGACGAGTCCCAAAATAATTTTTCAGACCCCTATTTAGCATCAAAATTTGCGGAAGTCTTATACAAAATTCCACCCCCTAGTTTAGTTTAATACAGATTTATGATTCCATGTGATCCATGTATTGTGTGTCGTGATGTTGGACAGCCTGTATATGTATATTTATTTGGTTTGTTTCTGACCATTTTCCGACAGAGTAGTAACAATGTGTACGTCAACGTCATTGAATATAGACTAGACAGAACGCAAACTTATTTTGAGTTTATAGGTTAGTTTTAATATTTATTTACGTTTAGAGTTGGGTATTTCCCTTCATTTCAAAATTCCACTATTGCAATGTTTTACCTCTGTCATAAAACCTTTTTTCCGTAACATTACAGTATTACGCAGTGGTATTAGCACAGCATCGTTGAAGATGAGTAAAAGCATCCCAGATCGGTGGGTAAACATGCATTATGTTGTTTTGAAGTCAAGTAAATGTACCATTGTAGTTCATTGCTATACTAAATGTTTTCTTTCAGTTGGATACCGTACAAGGCATATGGCAAAGTGATTGAAGGCACTCGGATTGTTTGCTTCAAAGTTCCTCTGAGGAAGGTGAGTACCAATAATTATATTAACGACAAACATTATGTGTTCAGATTCCGTAAGAATTTGACATGCATCCAACTGATAATGCTTTGCAGATGCCAACATTAGTTAAGAAGGGATTTCTTATTGCTACTGCCACACTTACTGTGGGATTTTTGCCAAAAATGGTTATCATAATAACTTATAAAAAAAAAACTTCCTCTCTAAATGCTCTGTGGTTGGGTCTAAAATAAGTGAAAATATATACTGAATACATTGTTTCAATATAATACATTTTTTTTAATCAATCTTATTTACTCAATCACATCATCTAATTACTATGAACTTGCTACATGTCATAAAGTGACAACCATGGTTAATAAATTGTTACCTCGGAGATATATACAAGAGCTTAGTCAAAGCGACAAATAAACTTGGTGATCAATTGTGGTTATTCACACCAGCATTCCTGTGATACTGTTGACCACTGTTATCAGGAGGTATAACTTTACCACACAACTCTTTGCCAACCATCACAGATTTTCCATGAGAGATTATTAATGTTTGCTGTGTTGAGGTCCCTTTTTGATGGCATCAACGCCATCTGTATTGATACATTAACACTGCTATGTAGAACAATGTTACAGATACTATTGTAGTTGAAAACAAATGTAATAGATGGCGCTAGGGGTTTAGAAATCTTTGATTTAAAGGAACTCGAAACTTTTCTTGGTTTGGTTCTATATGCCATTTTGTTGATTTTAGCCCCTTAATCCACTACTTAGGCTCTGTGAGCTATTAACCTCGCGTATACATAAAAAAAAAGTCATAAATGTAACAGAATGACGGTTGAAGGTTCGAATCCCGGCTCGCACCAATGAGTTTTTCGGAACTTGTGTACGGAATGTCATTTGATATTTACCGTTAGGTTTTCGGTGAAGAAAAAACATTGTGAGGAAACCTGCATGCATCCACGAAGAAATTCAAAGGTGTATGTGAAGTCCCCAACCCGCACTGAGCCAGTGTGGGGACTACTGCCTCTTCCCTCTCATCCATGAGAGTAGGCCTGATCCCAGCAGTGGGACGTATATAGGCTGATTTATTATTATTACAAATGTAAGAGAGACTCTTGTTGGTGTAGTTCCCTGTATCTGACTCTGTCTAGGGATGCCTCCTCTCCTTGACCTCTTTATACTAGGGCGTGACTGCTACTTTTTCTTCGGTGCTGAACTAACATAGATATAATAACCTGAATTGTACCACATTCACAGTAATAAATAAATGATTGATTGATTGATTGATTGATTCTTTTATTTGTTTCATTTAACATATGGTCTGAAAAAAAAATGGTTATTTTAAATTTCCAAAAACAGCAATGACAACAAAGTACCACAAGTATAGAACCTGCTCAAAAATAATCATGAGCATCAGTTGAGCAATGGGACCTACGGGCCTATGCCATGTCTTATCCACAATGATAAGTGAAAAATTGGCAACCATGCAAGGCCAGAGAACCAGTCAGCAATTTTGTGTCCTCAGACCAAGAAAAAAAGTCTAATCTTTTTTCTTGGTCTGAGTTTTGTGCCGGAAGCTGAAACGGAGAACTTAATTTACTTCGACAGTCATAATCATAATCATTTATTCATTGCTTTGTGTGTATAAAAGATCTTAAAGGTATTAAAGTTTCAACACAACCCTGTGAGGGCACTGCAACATAATATAACAAATATAAAGTTCAATTAACAATTTAAAATAATATTTAATGCATTAATTTATTCAGGATTCCTCAGGATAAGGGGATTATTCAGTTATTCAGGATTGCTCAGTTTTATTGAACTAGTGAGGTTCAATAAAACTGCACAATCCTCTAAATTGTGTTTTGTTCCGCTCTCACAAATCAAAATGTCAAAGTGCCACAGAAAGACATGCGAATTTTAACCCCTTTTAGGTACAAAAAATATGTTTAGTGGACGTTCATTAACAAAAGCATTGATGATTATCTTCAGATATACCTATATCTTTAGATTTTGTATTATATAGAAGGTTAGCGGTGTGACAAGTGACCAGCCTGCAATCTGGCACTTTGTAACTCCCGTTGCAAACCAGCACGGCTATAACGCGACGGCGCGCGAGCTCTCTCGATTTTTCTCGCACTATCAGTCTCTTTCTTATTAGAACACTTAGAACAAGAGATATAGTACGAGAAAAATCGAGAGTATGTCGCGGCCGTCGCATGATAGACGTGCTGGGGTGTCATAAGTTGGTGTATCTCTATGTCTGTCCGCGGAATCGTAACTCCCAAACAGATGAACCGATTATAATGCGTTTTTTTTTCAAATGTCTTGTCTGTCGCGATGTTTCTTAGCTAAATTTCAGTTTCAGTAATTTAAAAATATTAATGGATACTCTATGTTAGGAAATTAACTATGTGTAATTTGGTTAGTCTGGCTGCGTTTCTGGCTGTTGTTGAACCGTTTGCACTGATCCGTCACCTAACTATTACACAGAGATTTTCCCTGGCCTTGCCGCTACAACGAAAAAATCTGGTACAGTCAAGTGCAAAAATATGGGTGCATACAACCTACTCAAAAATATGTCCCATGGCTCTTATGTTGGCGAACTAAGGTACTATAATGCGTATTATGAGAGGATCATTCTATACATATATTTGCACTTGACTGTACATAACCTATTTTGAGCATGAGCACTTTATGCCACCCACATGCCAAAGCCTCACCAAACTATCCGCGACAGCAGGTGCTCTTGCAAAGGCTAAGCCGACAATGAATGCATTATTGGTCCAGCACTTGTTTGCATAACTGTCGCCGCTTGCCCATTCACTTGAACCAACCTCAGCTATAACGACTTGATCCCACATAATATCCACTACACATAAGACTTTCTTTAATGGGCACAACACACCACAGTTATATGGCAAACAGTGCCCCGTGGATCTGTGTTAATTTGTTCTGCATAGCACTTGCATCGCTGAGATATCAGAAGTGTGTTTGGTTTGCTACTCGGAATCATGAAGATGTGATAATCGAGCTCGAGAGGTGACTTGAAAATTGATTTTGTTTACGTTATGCCCTGTAGTATAACAGCGCGTTTTTTGGGTTTCGTACGTGTAAGAGAACCATCAAACTCGTCCGTAAACTGCGGTGTAGAAGGCAAGGGGTTGGCAAAGAGTTGTTCAACCTTTAGAATAAGAATTAAAAATCAGAAATCCATGGGAGTACATTTAATCTACTGCAAACAGCATTTAATTAAAATCAAATATCAGCTGAAAAAGAAAGTATTATTTTATAAATATACAAAGTTTAGCAATGCTTCGAAATGATGACGTGAAGATTTGAATGACGACCGCTTTAGCCTAGTTGGTAGTGACCCTGCCTACAAAGCAAGAGGTCCTGGGTTCGAATCCCGGTAAGGGCATTTATTTGTGTGATGAGCACGAATATTTGTTCCTGAGTCATGGATGTTTTCTATGTATATAAGTATTTATTTATCTATATAAGTATGTTTATCATCGTCTAGTACCCATAGTACAAGCTTAGTTTGGGACTAGGTCGATTTGTATAAGATTGTCCCCTAATATTTATTTATTTATTTTGACGAGACTATTTCGAAACTGGGCATACTTACATATTTTTATCACCCAGCTAAAAGAGCTCACAGCATAAAACTAAATTCTTTATTTAACTTTCAGATTAGTGAAACAGTAATAAAACGCAATTGTCCTTATTGAGGTACTCGTAACATTAATCTATGACACATCCATCTCTATTTGATCTCCACCGTGTCAAAATATTTGTCTCCACCAAAAGAAACCCGGCTTGGAAAGGACTAATCTCATATTTGATAAAACAGCGGGTGCCTTCAGTGTCGACTACCCTATGAATAGTTGATACTTTTTTCAACATCTTTTGAGTTTTTTCTCTGTATTTTAATCGGTTTCCACTGCGCTTTGATTCCCGATTCTTTATTCAACGGGATCTAGTCATAAATTCTAATAGTTTTGTTCAACTTTGAATTATAAAGGGGTATTAACTTAATGGCAATCGGTAGGTGTAATTTGATACAACTCGTGACTATAGGTCTGTTAGTTTATATTAAGTTTCTCACCGCATCACGGTTATGATTTTGGAATTTTCAATTAGATTTTTTTTTCTGAATATGGTAGAAAGTAGGTATTGCTTAGTCGATCCGGAGTTCTTTTATAGTTTCGGCATCTGTTAGGAACTTATTACTTTCATTGAACTTTAGTTCCAGTTTTTTCTCACTTTTGTTATGATTATGATTAATGGCGACAGGGGGCGTTTGCCTTTCATCCAGGTAGCAGATGGCAATTCAATATTTTGTCCTTTCACTGTCTACTAATTGCCCCGTTTTTGTAGTAGGTACCTAAGCGTGCAAGATTGAGCATCTTGGAATAACAATAAAGAGTACCAGATGTGAAGTGCGATTATGTCGCGCGGTAGGTCATGTCACATGTGTTTATTCAACTAAACTGCGATGATCAATATTTTTTTATGATATGTTTTGACTTTCGATGAGCGAAAGCGATCGTGCAGACGGGGCCATTCTTTCAATCAACGAACCGCTTCTACGACGCACAACCATCCAACCAGCGTCATTTACCATAGTGCGTTGCAGGACTACTAGCCCGCATACAATTGGTGCAACGACTTCGACAAATGCTTATGTGTTTATTATGCGCGCACACGAAGATGTCTTATGAAGTTATAAACGACAGGCATTTCTTATTGTGTCGTTTCTTATTTCTATTTTCATCCGTATCACTGTTAAGCTAGTGACAAATGGGTCTGCCATTTCTTAGCTTGTATTACTCGGTGAGACGAGGTTCTCACAACCGGAATGGTCTTAAGTAATTATTTGATGTTGATGTTTGTGGTGTGTTGGAACAGGTGTGAATCGGCAATAGAAAACATAATTTAATACGATTGTTAGTTATCTCACGCCGTTAATCGATGTAATGTGGTGTCGGTATGTGGTCGATATCCTAAAACGCAATCGGTATCGACTCTTCTCCGGTTCTCGCTTGCGCGCATCGTGTGGTCCTCCTTACCTTTTATCGTGTGAAAGAATAAATTCAATATTCTTTACTCCGCACTGTCTCTTGGTGTCCAATGAATTCCATGAACTGTGCCCGAAAAGCAACTTTATTGTTTACACTATTATGACAGAACGCCATAACAAAGACATGATTATTACGAGGTATCGGTTACACGATTATTTTCTGTGATTTTGTTTTTAATGTACAACATTATGACTTAGATGTAAAATATGTATGTGGGTTACTGTATTCGATGCATTCCAATATTTCCAAAATGTTTTGACGTAGGTTACCTAAAATTTCGTTCATTTTCCGACGCAACTTTGTATCGGTGCAGTGGTATGATGGCGCCTGGTTGACTGACCCGGGCGCGCTGCGATAGGTAAACATATTTACGTACATATTTTGAAGTAGAGCACGCTTCAATATCATCACCGAAATCTGAATTGGGAGTGGTATTGCATTTCTCCGACCATCAAGCCAAATAAAAAAGTCATAAAACGATGACGCGCTTGGGAACACGGGGTGGGCAGCGTCGGGCGATATGGCCCGTTTTATAGTACCGACAACGGCGAAAGACCCAGCATCGCACTTATCGCTTATCAAAGTGTAATGATATAGTATTACATGCTCGTAAAAATCCCGCCTAAAACTAGTCCAACATGGGCTGCATTAAGGACGGGTCGAATTAGTTCTCGCAGCGTGTTGAATATTCATTAGGGTGTAATGGATCCCGTAATTAATAAAGAAACCGATCAAGCGTCAGTAACGCCGGAGATGTTGAGACGCGGCGCCCGCGCCTGCTGGTAACGGGTTCTTTAGAAACATCACAAAGTTCCGCATCATTCCCCAAACCGCCTTTGTTCAATTACCTAGAACCGTCAAAGAGGTTGGCGTAGGTACCTCACACCGCTGGATTCAATTATGGTTTTAATTTATGTGGATGAGGACCCGGTGTGTAGATTGACGTAAATCACCATTATCTCAAGGCGCGCTGGACAAAAGGACTTTCTAATTCAGTTTTATACCTTTTGTATATCATCGTTAGGAGGTCGCAATGCACGGGTACGTTACGATCGCACAATTGTTTGGCATTGTGCGCGACATTACACCTCAATTATACACAGAGAGTTGAAAAAAACCCAGACTTCGTCTTTGTATTTGGGCAGGGGGAGAGCAATAATTTATTCTCCGTCTGGCTTCCGCGTGGCGTCAAACGGTGAGTCTGGGGTTGGTTCGATAAGCCATCTGTATAGTGTATATTGGGTAGTCTGCGATCTACTCTCAAATATTATGTCCGCATTTAATCTGGAACAACTTTTTACTTGGAGCTGCGTCAGCAAGTATAGGTACTTTGAAACCGATGTAATTGCGCTCGACAACTTAAAGGCGTTCCATTATATTAGTGCGTTATGTTAATAAACGGTTCTCGTCTCGGTAAATGTCTTTATCGATGCGGATGGTAATTGTTAATTAGTATCAATGTGCTAAAATCGGGTTTGCGGTGGAGTCGATTAGCGTCGTATCGATTGCGGCGCCGATCGCGCGGGCAGTGTTAATGTACATTTAGCGTACTGTTTGATCTTATAATAGACATTTGGGACTGTGTTTTTGAACTATGCATTTTTGGTGCGATAATGGGAAAGCTAAACAGTGTTCCGTTCGTAGAAGTGACGTCCGTCCGCTCGCGATTGCGTCAAGCCCCAAAGTATTGTGGATGAAGTGTTGTCATCATTTCGTTTCTGCCAGTGTTATCGTATTTTTTTCTGTAATGGAGTCACCACAGTGATGTCAGTGACGATATCTGGCCACGATAATCGTGATCGTTACGCCCTGTCTGCTACATTATTATGATAAGTTATGAACTCATTTGTGTATCATATTTTAATTTTGTTTGATTGTTATTGGTCGGGGTTGACGTTAAGCGGTTTTAGGTTAATGAATATATGATGATTAGGCTTGACAATTAATTGATTTGGATAAGTGGATGGCGCCTGGAGAATGCCACCTACGGGCGGCTGCGGCGGCCCCCGACTGCGCGTTGCCTCGCTTGCTCGCGCTAATCAGTGTCGGTTAATTGCTGTTTTGCGCGGTGATATATTGCTATTAGCTGCCTTTAATTATCAGTAATATACTCCAGTAGCCTTTATGAAACTTTGCCGATATGAGATCGCATCTGTTAAGCGTCTATATTTGCGATACAATTTATCTTGTGCGTTACAAAATGTAAACGCAGTCTTATGAGAAAACTTTTAGAACCTCATCAGGCCATAAATTAAAATAATCGTAATTGTTCAAACTGGCTGTCGTCTACCAATTATGGTTAATTAAAATTTATTGAATTTAACAAGTGGATTCAGAACCATGCACGACACGTCCCTTGTTATTGACAAAGATTAATTAATTGATTTATTCCCACTTACAAAGGACATTCTTTACTAATCATGCACGGTAAAATATACAATCCTTTGAGGATATTCCAACAAGAATACCTCAATATTAGATTGTGTTCATCGCTCGTAACTTTTGAAAAGTGAATTTACTACCATCATTTCGATATTATTTATTCTAGTTTTCCGTCAATAACCTACCAGTGCCACACATCTAACATTTCCAGCATTAACAAGCGGGGTAAAATACGCATATAAATGCCATTACTTTTTTTATACAATAACCATTGCTTACACATGCGTACGGGAAAGATATCTCGCCTCTCTACGGGGACAATGCGACCGAGACCCGTGGGTGGCGCGAGCTCAATCAGCGTCGGTTGTTAGTCGCACGCGCCGATATGCGAATTATTATTGGCAGCATTTGTCGCTTCTGTCGCGCCTGCGCGTGGACCACCGCGGACTATGACTTCATGCTATTTTATGGGCCCTATCATGATTTTATTAGATTGGTAATAGGGGATTTTTGTTTTCAAAAACTTAGGTCGAATGTTAGTAATTTATGTCTATGAGATTATTCTCATGCTCTTCTGCTTAAGAAGGTTAGACGAGAAAATTAATTTAAAGGTCGCATGAGAGTATAATTACCTACTGGATTTGAAAGGGAATCCTGCGAACGTAGGTAAATGAAATTGAGGCGTTCTAGAGAAAGCACAAGAGCGTCCAAAACTAACAAATATGCACGGTGTAGTACCTAAATTAAGCTCAAGTTCCACTTCAAGATCGACTAATATAATTTTATGTATAGATAAATTTATATTACACCATTCATTGTATATATATATATATATATATATATATATATATACGAAGTATGACTGTTGGGTTGCTAACAGCAACCTAATCATTTATCCATTGATTTTCATATGAACTATAAAATATTATTAAATATGGATATGGCCGTTATTATAACTATGAGGACGTTCATTTAATATGACGTAGTTTCCAATTAAACTGCGTCAACTTAATTCAAGGATTTCTACGTTTAACCTTTCATAAAACGACCTAATTTAAAATTAATAAATATTACTGATTTTTGTTTATAATTATATTTATTTATTTATTTATACTTAAGGAGTACCAACAGCTACAAAAACATGATATAAGTCTTATGCAGTATTACAAAGCCAATTAAAGGAACTCACAGATAGATTGTATATTTATATCTTCTAATCGTAATTTTTGGGCTGTGTTTATAATACACTAGGTGCCCGCTAGACTCGGCCTGTGTATTACAAAGAACAAGGTATGCATGAATAGCAGGCAACTAATAACTAAGTCCATCCCGAACGTCCATTATTATATATAACTACTCCATACAGCTTCTTCTTCCAAACGCTGGTTCGCCCATTATAACCACTCTTTCACGATGTTAAAGTTCACCGACTAATTTGATCCGTGTTAACTAAATCAAAGAACTAAACATCGAGATAGCCCGATCCTCCTGGAGATTGAGCCCGTATCAATTACGCAGATTGTCTGATAAGCCGACAATAAATCCTATACGGAGATAACATCTTTAATTCTCCACCCGTTTACTTCGCCGCCCCTGATTTACAGTTTTAGAAGGATAAGTAGGCTTCAATTATTTAACAATGCTTTGGAATGGGCTAACAGCTCGGGGATAAAACTGATAATTAATTTATTGCTTTTCGTTCATTGTGATCGTTGGCTTGGTTAGAGAAGTTTTATGATAATTGTGATGTCAGGATAACTATAAATATTCGACGATGTATTCTTCCTGCTACAATTTTACCGGGAAAAATAAGATAAGCAATCTTCTTGAATTTTTTCTTTATCTTCTCATCCTTTCTTTCTTAAATCTTATGGTAAACTGCAAGTCAACTTCGTGCTTAAACACTTTTAACAAAGTCATGCATTTGCGTCTTTATTTTAACTTTCATATGGATCAACAGGGATATAGGTAATAGCAATGTCATGAAAAGGTTATTGTATGATTTATTGATTTATTACCCGATGATCTGGTAAAGTTCGCGGGAGTCCGCTGGATGCGGCTGCGCTACAGGACCGGTCATTATGGCACTCTTCGGGGGATGCATATGTCCAGCAGTAGACGTTTTTCGTCTAATATAATCATCATCGTCATCATCTTCATCATGATTTTTTATGTACTTTTGCTATACTCGATAGGTTCGGGCTCGTCGGTTCCTAATGTTAATGTTCCTATATACTCGGTATCAGATAGCCAATGGTTATAACTCCTCCACTTCAGTTCATTGCCCGTATTTTAAATCGGCAAGCATAGTTCTTCAAAATACAAACAGACAATCAAACTTTCAAAGACAGCTATAATGAGTAGGCACTCGATCAACCCCATGAAACTAAGTCACATCAAATCTCGAACCGTAACCTTAAACAGGTGAGTGCGTCCGCGCTCGTATTTGTTTATAAAGGTCCCGCAGACCACACAGTAAGCAGGCAATCATTGACCATCGCTCACCCCGCTCCCACTCCGTAATCACGCCATCATTACCTCTAATGACGTGTTAACGTTGCTTTATGGGAATGCCAAACATGACGTTCACATTTCGTTCATTTACATTTGTTTGTCCACTATCTTCGGATTGTTTGCTTTCTTCTCTAGAACAGAGGGCGGCGGTGCGGCCACCGGCTTGCTTGAGCCTTTTTAAGTGCAGGTTTAGGGTTACATTCGGGATTGGTATTGTTGCTTCTGGCAGTGGTCATTGAATTACACTGTGTTATTTTTTTGTAAATACCGTATCTATAATCTTTACGTAGGTATGACACGCGAATACTAAGGAAAAACAAGACTATAGGCAAATGTATTTCCAAATATCAGATTCTCACCTAAATCAATCTATATCTTAAAAATACGAATGATGTACACGACGACACTACGCGTGTCCACTATAAAGTGACACCAAAGGAGTACATAATTCACGTTTGGAAACGTTAAAAAACGAAGCCGAGGACCGGACACCGTTACTCCACCGTTACTCGTAGCTATTACTTTAGGAAGCCGTATATCTGAGGGGATACTTACGGTACTTACTACGGATACGTTCGTTGATTTAAAATATCAGTCTGATGACCACAATGCATATATTTTGCAGGTGTTTGGAAAAACTAAATAAGTGGTCCATTCAGATTCGTTGTGAATTTTCTACAACATTTACACACAATCTAACTAGTTAGTTAGAGTTAAATAACTACCCAATTGAAGTAGTTATTACCGATTTATACAATTCTGAGTACGTGTTTTTCTCTATTTCTTGTCAATTACCAAATCTAGTTACTGCAGTTAGTATACGAGAGTACGACTGGTTAGGAACACCCACGGCTGTCCACCTTCCTGTTGGTGTTAATATGGCCCTGTTGATTTTGTACCTTCACCAAACACGCTTTTCCGTTGATGCAAGCAATATTCCTCCCTATGCCGTAAGAAAGGTTTGTGAAAACGCCTCTAGGAAGTGAATGGACAGCTACAAGCCGAGCCTAATTCACACTATGTATTTAGCTTAACTTTGTGAAACACAACAGAGATGTAATGATGACTATGGTAATGCATTTTTTCGTGTACTTAAAGAGAGTCGCCGCACTGCAGATGATAATCAAATTATCATTGCAGACTTCCGCATTGTAATTTAAAACTGGCTGCCGAGACTTGAACATTTTCCAACCCAAGAATTCTCGCTGTCCACAAATGGAATTATTGAAACTAGTCGCTTAATAAATCGATTATATATTCACAGATTCATATTGAGCTGTCGGCGGCGTTTTAAACAGTACAGTCACGTTCGACCAATAAAAAGCTTAAAGCGACAAAGAAAAAAACCAATAGAGGCCGTTGCTGATAATAGTGGTCGGTCACGAAGACGCACTGACCGAGGCGCCAGTATTTTTGCTACCCGCTGTGATTCTCTACACCCGCCAATTTAACATGGAATTCCGATCTCCCCTTGGCCTGTATTGGTTGTGCAATCGAAGGCAGGTGCATGTTGTTGAGCGTAGGTCTCGCTCGCTGGCTGCAGTGCCCCAGGATGTTAGAGCTCGCCGATTGAATTCACACCCGCGGTTTCCTTGTCCCCTCCTTATTATAAATCAAACGCAGGTATGATTCCGTCTGGAGCAGTGTTTGAGGGCTGTGAACCGTTGCGGGGTGATTTGTTCGTCGGCTGTACTGCCACTGATTTCTGAGGAAATGAACACGAATGTCATGCATCGATTCTAATGTATGAATACCCCTTCAGTTGGATTAATCTACAGTGGTGGTCTTTTGTGTTCAAACATATTGTCTATTTGATAGATGCTATGAATAATTAGGTTTACTTCGATCGGGTCCTTGATATAACTGGTTTAAACCTCAGTAAAACCTCACTAAACGAATTTGTTTTCGTAATGATCCGTAACGAATTTAACTTTCATAAACACGTCATTAATAACTGGGTTACTTCAAATATTACGAAGTTCACTATAAATTATCGGCTTAACAAATACCCTTAAAGCATATAAGGCCCCTTGCGACATTTAGTCGGATACACAAATTGTGTAGTTATTCAAATAAACCATTCAACGTGTTAATCTAGTATTTTATGGCCGGCTCAATATTTATTTAACCTCGATTCTTTTCTATGGTAAATGTGTCACGTTCCGAGGAAGCGCCTCGACTTGACAATGAACTTGCCAGTCAGCCCTCTTCCCATGAGCGCAGGAGACCCTCCTCACGTGTGATCTGACGGCCGCGTGCATTTGTTTGTCCGCAGCTGCGGTGCCGACAACATATTTATTGTGCTCATTAACCTTCAAGA
Organism: Epinotia demarniana; assembly: GCA_945867215.1. NCBI lineage: Eukaryota > Metazoa > Arthropoda > Insecta > Lepidoptera > Tortricidae > Epinotia > Epinotia demarniana. The sequence goes on along the minus strand of OX244272.1, from coordinate 17,534,765 downwards.
ACGCTATTTAATTGTCGGCCGTTTTTTATTCACTTCACCTCTGACCCGTCCGCGACTTATTGCTCCCCGGCCTCTCTTTGAAAGCGAGAACTGGCTCGTTATTTATGATCCCGCGAGGGATGTGTCGCCTCTATCTTTGTGGCGCTTGTGAGCCCGTCTATGATTTATGTGGTTATAAGGACGTGATTACTGTCACACGCCGACGAATCGTGTGCCGCTGTTAATGGTATTGTTGCCTTTTCATGTAACGCATCAGCACATTGTACATCTCGGATAAACGCATCGCCTCACGCCTCGTTGGAGGGATATGTAAACGAGCCCCGACTAAGTATTCCTTTATTGCCCGGCAACTTGTGTTATAAGATGCGGTTACGACGGTCGTACCGATCATTACAGTGCTGAACAGAACCTGTTCATTCATAAGCCGTAACGCTGCTGGAAGATAATCAAGTCCTGGTATTATGGACGTGGAATATGGGCCTGTAATATGAAATAAATTTGTACCGACGATATTGTCAAATGGTCATCTATTTCTCACGCAGCATGAGCCGGTACTTGCCGGGTCTAATATCGGGGGCTAATGATCAAAACACACGGCTTAGGGAATTCTGTATACAAATTTATGTGTTTATTGAATAATAAGCCCATTGCACAATTTAGAATGTTAAGAGTTAGTCGCACGACAGCTCTCATGGGCACATCATAGCATTAGAAACGTTAAATTTTGGTTTTATGTACGATGCGGTGTTTTATTAAATTCGGTAAATACAATAGATTACCGGGATTAGGGATACTTATGGGATTTAAATACAAATTTTCGATTCAAGCTTAGCCGTTACATTATTTAAATTGCGTGTTATGAACTTCACTTTTGGGCTCGAGAGCTAATCTAAAAGTCTAAAAGCCTCCATATGAGTGCAACGGTGCGTTTGTGATAGATAGTCCCGCGTCTGATTTACATTGTATTACAAGGGATTCCTATCACAGTGAAAATGTCGCTACTATTGTCTCCACGCAGTATCTGGCTAAGTAATTCACTGGAGCTTTGACGTCTTCATAGGCGCTATCACGAGCATTAAATTGTGGTATCGTGTCGGTACCGTCGTCGGTACGGAACCGTTTATTGATTGGTATCGTAGTTTGTCCGCTGTTCACTTTGAATAAAATTCGAATTATAATTAATCACAGGCGCGCGTGGGAGAGCGTGGCGCACCGGCCTACCATCTATCATATTTTGTGATAACGCCACTAGGACGCATCTCGTAAACGTATTGGCCCAATTGGGCCCGAGTCTCAGCTATGCGACAATAGTTACACGCGGCCTAAACATTATGCAATTCTAATCACCGAATGACGTTCAAATCGAGGGGATCAAAATAGTTTCGATTATGAAATGGATCGCTGGGCAGCAACGCGTTCAGACATGTGAAACAATTTAGAGTGCCATTGAATTTAAACGCGCCTGTAAAGACGGTGACAGTGTCGATGACAACAATAAAATCGGATCATAAAGTCTCGATCACACCCTTTGAGAGTATGCAATCTCACCACTCAATTCTATTTCGAATAGCAACGTAAATAGCTAGGCGGGTGGATGTAAACGATAGACGCCCTGCGGCTGCATCGGAGCGGGGTCCTGTGCCTGTCAATTGAATTTGTCTGCAAGCGCGCCGTGGCCTAATAGCGCACTAAACTATGCTGCCTACTATTATTGATATTTCCATAAAAGCACGTTTCCATTGTGCGGCGATGGCGATCAAAGCGTGTCTAGGTTTACTGCGTTTTCGACGTACTATTTGATATTTTATACCGGCGCCTGGATAGCAACATTGGAGTATGTTTTCAATGTTACTCTGTACTTGAATTGATGGTTTAATTGTTCGGCAACTGGTTTCTTGTACCGTCAATCGTTGGAATATCTTAGACTATGAAAATACATCGTCTTGTCATCCTCCTCCTTCCCGCGATATCCTCCGCCGAATTAGATGATTTCTTTGATTATCTACTTATTGGTATAATTTTAAGATTAACTGGCACATAGTTGCGAATACAAATGCGTCCAAAAATCGCGCGCATAAGTCGCAAATCGCAATTAATAAGTTAATTAGGAATTAGCTTTGTTAGCTGTTCCCTAGCGTGTTCCCACGTTCTCGCCTCTTAATCACGGCGGCTGCGCGCGCGCCTAATACCCTGGTAATGTGTTTATTAAGCGCCGTTGCCTTTAATGGCGCACCATTTAACATACAATGTGCACCGTTTCGCCAGAAATCGTCGCATGGACATCTTTTTCATTACTTTTTTCGTGTTATACCCAACTCATATTGCTTTTAAAATATTTATACTAAATTTTAATTTTCCTGTTTTATTTATATTATAGCTCGAACAAAAAAGACGCCTTTGCAAAATGACTTATTCATACTTCCAATGCATATTACTATACTATGTATAAATTCGCAGCCCAGAAATCATCGTTTAAGAGAACCGTTTCATTCTCTTAAGCGATGGTAGGGTAGGTGTTAGTGAAATTTAACCACTTTCCGAACCCCCTAAGAAAAACTATTCGATGATAATTAACGATTCCGTTTTGTAAAGAAAGAAATTAACGCTATATATTAAGATTTAAGATAAATTCAAATAAGTTGAGCCTCGTAGTTGTCTTGTTAAAATCCATAGTTGATGTAGGTACTTGTGAGTTGTGACCGCCAAATGAAGGTAATACCTACATCCAATGATATCGAAAGTAAAGATACGCCTGTCCGAACAATATTCGCTTGACATACTGTGACACACTGTGACAGCTGAAGACTAAGGCACGGTGGCACGCGATTGCCCGTGGCGGGCCTATCTTTACGAAGTAATGTATATATATCTATGCCTACATCAAAAATCGTGAGTTCTCCTCAACCATACAGATTAACAGAAGCACTTAACAGTGATCTTTTTTATCCCATAGACAAACACCTGCATGTGTATTTCGTAGACGGCTCTTCCACTCGTTGATATCGTGCCCTGAACAGTTTGCAGCTTTCTTTCTCCGTTGCATCACCGGCGACCAGCATGAATAACTTCGTATTAATTACTGCTCCGGTTCGAGGACAGATTTTATTCATGAGTAGTCGCAATGTCGCGAGAAAATTTCAAGTGTAGAATGTTTTTTTGTTGTGGTGAATCAAAAATCAGATTCCGACGGAGCGGAGTGTGGAAAGCGAAGCAGAATATATGCAGCTCTTCATTTAGAGACAATATTATTAATGAAAAACACAGTCTCACACTGTCTCCTTTGAAGATATATGGGCATGTGTTATATCCAGTGTACATACTTAACCATATGGAATCTGGCAAGAAATAAATAGTAACCTTCGCCCTATGACTTAAATAGTTGAATTATAAGTAGGAAATATTAATATTTCACTCCATTTGCCCGTCATTATGCCAACATGAAAACCATAAGCAGTGGCCACAAGTTATGGTTCGGAGGTGTTTGATAAATCCCCCCGTGTCACCATTACTGAATGTGATCTACGCACCTCATTAACTCCCTCTAAATAAGACATCACTGATGATTAACTGCTAACACGCGGTAATTATTTTATTACATTCCAATGTTAATAAACAACCCGTCGATTAATAGCTTCAAACGGTAAAGTTCTTAATACCCTACAGTAAAAACACTACCCGGTTTCTTCCTGTTCGATTTAACAAAGAATATTCTTGAAGTTGGTTATCTAGTCCAATTCGTTTCCTGATTGAAATTTAAATTCCAATGTTTTGAATAATGCTTTTTAAATGATGTTGGTGACACGTAAATTGATTGGTGCGTTTAGTTGTTTTCGTTACTGCATCGTTAGCCGCCGCCGAAGGGCGATGCAAATTAAGATGTTCCGACGAAATTTTCTTTTTATTTACGACCTTATTTAGCGGCACTATAAGCTATTGCGTGATATCGTTAAGCACAAATAGATTGAAAATGTTTGTCAGTGCGGCATTTTTTAGAAAGGGTTTCATATACTTTTGGGCTATTGGTATTATATTCCTGCAGATTTATCTTGGTTAGTTTTTGTACTCCCATTTTTTTTTATTGCGTGTGATGCTGATGCGGATGCTGAGTTTTAATCTGATTTTACGACCCAAACAAGGTTATATTGTTTTGCAGATTGCTCAAATCAGTTTGTTCTATCAATATTTTATTTTCTTTATAATTTATAGACTACACCCTTTTTTATTGCTACCACATCGTAAAACATACTTTAGCGTATTTAGAATTATATTCTGTCTAAATAACATTCCTAAATGAGGAACTTTTATACATATTCATAATGATTTTGTCAGCTAATTTTTAACCTTCGCGGTGATTGAACATCGTCGCCACGCAATTAATTAATTAAAGCATACTTAATTATGCCACCATTTTATAATTTACAACCTTTTCATTTTATTGCTCTATTCAAGCATACATATTTAGTAAATTAGGAAATGATCATAGTCGTTTGAACGGCCACCACATTTATCATAGATACCAGCGTAAGTTATGTCGCGAGGAAGTTGTTATTGCTTAATAATTTAAATAAGGTTAATGAAGTATTGCTTGTTCTCGGGCCTCTGATACATGTTAGAAATTTCATATTAATGCGTGTTGTGTTCGTTCTAAATAGTTTTAGTGATGTATCAAATAGTTTCGGATCAATAAGGTCCATATTTTTTATTACGTCTCGTACAGTTAACACCTCGGTCGACGCAATCTTTACGACTTGCCCGGGTATCGACCGCTCTGGATACTGCAGGGGTCAAACAGCCTTATTAATCGTTCCCGCGAATGCCTCTACTTCGGCACTTATCTTTTAATTCAATTTACACGCGTACCAAGCATGTTGTTTAGTTATTTATCGTCAATAATTCACAGTTTATCTCGCATTGATCTTAATTTCTTTATTATCAGTTGTATACCTCTCGACATGTGTTCAGAATGTATTTCCAATAATTTATTCATAGTTAAGTTTTTCTCATCGCTTCTACTAATTGTTTGTACTTAGGCATCCTTTTGTGTTAGTTGCTTATTAATTACACTGGCTTGATCGGTGTTCAGGTTGAATTTCCTGAGACAATTTGCTAGCGAAACGAGTTTAATGAAGTGTCCGTGTGGAGTCAGTGCGCGGCTCTGGCACCTGCAGAGGGGGCAGAGCAGTAATAGAGAGGTGTGCCGGCACGCCCCGCCGCTGATGTGCCGTCGACAGCCCCGCAACTCGCGCCGGCCATTCTGTCCCAACCTGCGCGTTAACCACTCACCTTGTAGGCTTTACGTCTCACAACTCATTAGACAAACCTGCAATAACTACACGGGTAGGTTTAGGTTCATTAATTTCATGCCAGCGTTGATAAAACGCGAAGCTATTCCTGTTAGTGAAATGTATGTTCGTAAATTTTATAGATGCCAGTAAAATTTACAACGAGATACTTACTGCTACTTGTTTATTCTATTACGTAGCATAAACGCTCTCTGAATAGTTTTCACGGTATTTCGCGATTGTACTTGAGAGTTGTACAGTTAATTACTCTATTCATATTTTTATGTCAAAGCGTCAGGTCCTCAGCGCATACAAGCTCTAGTGTTTATTTGGCTACGAATTGACCTTTACTATTCGCAATAAATGTTTACATATATTATGATTATTGAGCCCTGTTTCTCCATTTGGCGATTAGTTTATTATACCGCACCGCGTATATGGTGCGTCTGAGTCGAATTATGGTGCTGCTATTGTAGTTCTTTATGGCTTTAGATTTCTCGATTGCGAATTCCTGGTATTGTATTTTCAGTTCATATTTTTTATGCTCGTATCTGATGGCCTGGTTTTGTGGGTATTTAAGTATGTTTAATACGTGGATCGGTTGCCGTGCGACATGCATGGTAAATGACAATGTATGCTCGGGCGCCGGGCGGGCGCTATGACAATATAAAATATTGTTGATCCTGCGTTTCCAAGAACCCAAGGATCAGCACGCGGCTTGATGTCGTAGGCCTTTTATTCAGACGCGACGTACAAATTTTCCCTCACGATTGTCACGATCTGAATATTTTTCAACAAAACAAGTGCTGCAGAAACATGGGGTAATTGTGTAACATGTGAAGCTTTTGATTTTGAAGCAGTTCTAAATATCCCATTCTTTTAAAATAATCCGAATATTGTTGCTAATACTAAATATACTTTATATATTGATGTTTTAATCTGTTGAGTTAATTTTAATTTTCTCTGCGATGATTCTAAATTGAAGGTACAAATATTCCCGTGTAAGCACATCAGTCTGCACTGACTACATCCTAGTGTGTGGAAACCGGCGCCGGAGCACCTCTTCTCACGAATTTCGCGGCGCCTGCGCGTGGGCGGCCTATCGTACGCCGCCATCGCACGTCTCACTGAATGCATCTACCACCTTCACCTTTATCCTCAATGCGTTCCTTATTTCACAAGTCTTAAGGTTGATTTTAAAGGACATTTTGGATATTCGGAATGTGTTTGTCCCTTTGTTGCATAGTGCGTCTAATTAGTCAGACTGTTTAGTGCTAGACCCGCCGCGGGGCAGTATTAACTACGACCTAGTGTGAAATTATGTGAGTTGCAGAGGTACGCGTGCGCTATAAATTTACGGATGATTCAAATGAAAATTTCTTTTAGGTTAATTTTCTATAATTTTCCTCTAACAGAAGTGTAGATGTCTCTTAAAAGTGCAGGCTGCATGATATCGTCTTAAGTTAAAGCGATATATTTGAGCCATAGCGCCTCGCTTCTAGAAAGGACGTCATAATTCACGAGTCGTGGTCAGATCTATCTGTCTGAGCAATTCATATGAACATTCGCGTATTGTCAAGAGACATTAAACCTCTTTGTGTATTTTTTTTGTCCATTATGTTATGTCATTGTGTGTAGTTTATCAGCGGTTATGTTTTCATATTTTATTGTTTTGGCGGTTCATCTGTGTTCAACAGCTTCTATGTCTGTAACATATTTATTCACAATATTGTATTACTATTTACGGAAATAACAGACTATAAAGTGGCATTTTAGAATATTTATTTTATTTTGTTTTTATTTGTTTCATTTAGGAACCTTCATTGTAAATAAGACAAATATCATATCCAAGTTTTCCTTCCTGTAATCGAAAGATTTTTTACGAAAACAAAGCATATTTTTCTGATACGGAAGAAAGCAGATAAAAATTCCATCGGGTTATATTCACAGTGCACAAATTAACATCTTTAAAAACGGTGTCACCATATAAGGGTCAGCCATGTTTGTGGCGTTTGAAATTCTGATTCAGAAATTGTGACCTAAAATACTTTGGCGCCACGGCGCCATCATTCTCTCCGATTGATTATACTTATTGGCTATATTTATTTATAATATAATCGTTTAAGCTTATTGGTAGGTTATAATTGAGCTTACTTGACCTGTGACCGTCGTGAATTCTATTGTCGAGGTGTGTGTCTACTAGTTGCATTTTTTTTGAGAAGGGTTGTTTTCTCGATTTGTCGCGATGAATGATTTATCTCTGGGGAATTTATCGCTCAATCAACGTCGCGGCTGAGCTGGCCCGCTGATTGGATTTCTTCATAATTACATCTTTTGACACGTACGCGCCAAGTTTCGTACTTCACGAGACGGCAGGGCACGAGATCGTGGGAGCACCGTGTAATCAGCTTTCTTGATAGTCTTGTTTTGACTCCTCGCCACGGAGATATGGCGAACGGATGAGGCGGCGGGTCTATTGAATATGGTTGGAATATGATCCGGCCCAACTTCCCTAATGAATAAACAACTATCATCGTATCATATGTATTGCTGGTGTCTATTTACTAAAGTGTATGAGTTATGAATAAGGCCAATACCACTTGTATTCATATCAGGCCCTTCCAGAGGTCGGTTTATCTGGGTGTACTGGTGCCCGCTACAAAGGATGTCAGTGTTGAAGGGTGGTGTTTTCACATTCCGCTCAACACGTCCAGTTGTCAAGTGCAATAATTTTGGCTGTTATTAACCATAAAAGCTTCGAGCTTTTATAATTTCCGCGAAGAGCTATTGGACATTGATTGAAACAAATTATGGTGTTTCGTGTGACTTACCGGTAAATTACGAGTACGTGTCGGCTTTAGCATCTTTGCATTTCCTTTCAATTTGTTTTTTTTTATTATAGGTGGTTGGATCAACAGCTATATTATGTACTCGCATGATTTATAGCAATAGTTTAACTTTATTTTGGGGGATGTCTTCAATAAACACACTTTCCTGTTATTATCAATTAAATATATCAGCCAATAAAAACGAAACATCGTAATATTTAACCAACAACAAAGTATGGTGTTCATTCAAGTGCTGTATCTTGAGATACTGTTACGACTTTGAGCCAATTTTTTCGGTGATTGTATTCACAAATTCCATATAAATGATCGGGGTTCACCGTTGTGACTTTATGCGTCTGGCTTACACGATAAGCCCATATAAGTGTCACTTATAATTTAATTTAACACCTGAATTTCGAAAGAGAAAAGTAAACTAAAATATTTAAAAGAAACTGTTTAAGTGGAAACATTCCTTTATTGGAAAGCTTAAAATATTCCCTACTATTTTCAGTGTTCCTAAATAGATTTCAAATTATAATTTGTTTAGGAAGAGGTATACTGCTCACTCGTTAAAATTTGAAGAAGAAGAAGAAGGATACGGTTATGTTACGAGTACGAACATAATGCTCGATTCAGCTTAGGACTACGGCTGTGGTATAATACCTATTAGATATTTCTGTTAAAACTACACGCCGTACTAAAGTTTGTGTCCCTGTCGCGGACCAGCAAGGTATCGGCCAGCGCGCCACCCAGCTCGTCGGGCCACAATTTCGGCGCACGGCCGCAATTAGGCCCGATAAATGCTCCTGACATTCGATACAGCGGCCGATCCGATTAATCGCCTCAATCGAATACGGGATCCGATTTTAACGAGCCGTTTTTTCCCTGTTTCCGTAACACCTCGTGTTGTGAAACCACCGAGTGAGCCTAGCTTTTCATGTCTCTGATAAAAAAAACGATATTTTTATTGAGTTTTGATGCCCAATTATAATATTTTTTATATTGACGCCCGTATGATGAGTACAAGTTCTCTTTGAATTAGTAAAACATTCACTTGGAGTGTTGACAATGCCCGCATGCATGAGAAACTGGCCACATATCAATTATGGTACAACGGGCGAGTTTTAGTGGTTAGACAATTACCTTAAATATTATGTCTTACTTTGGATTGATTTTGACATTTACGCTCTCCACCATACTGAACCCTCATTCAAAATTAGCATTGTAATGTTAAGTTTGTAACGGGTCTTGAGAATGAACGTAAATGAAATCATCTTAAAGAAGTGCTCTCTACTGATTGCTAAATTCAGTTAACTTTTTATATGTGTGTAACTTCTTAATTAGATACTCTTGCCAAATGCTGAATGCTGCATTAATAAGATGAGTGATCTAATAATTCTGGAGATCATACGATTAAAACAATATATGAACAGACAAGTTCAAAGGTCGCATACTTCTAAAAAAGGAACTCCTCCTCTTTACAGTCTACTGCAGCAGTTACACTCCTATCAAAGAGACGGAACCAGTAACGATCTCAAAAACAATGCATTTGACTCCGCCATTACAAGGCGACAAAACCCTAATATCAATAGAACACAATACGAACAATAGTTGCCCTCTGTCAATTATGCCATCATTACCATTCGAATAAATGGCGTAACGGATCAGATGATTGTCGAAAAACATCATGACGACACGGCAACGATGGCCCGGCTGCATATCGTACACTGAGCAATGTAAACTCAATCTTAGACACAACTAATAAGACAGACTTTAAAGCCATCTCATAGATGATGATCTTGCATTTTTAAGAAGTCACAACAGTTACTCTATAAATCATTTATAGATCGCGGCGCCTCAAAATTTTGTCACTTAACAATGTACAATGAATCTGAATAATAATTAAAATGGTGAAGGCATGTTAATGGGTGTTTATAAATGTTTGAATATTTACATTTACAAAGGTGACTCATGGGATGTTCCGGAATTATTTAGAGCTGTGTCTAAAAGATGCATTTAAAATGTCAGTTGTTTCTATTAGTTTTACTATTGGAGAGCATGTGGTGAAAGTCACCAAAGTTATTTGGTGTTTGGATCTCGATAAGCGTCTACAAGCTCTTTCTTGTAACCTCGTAAATTCTGTTTGATCGCGACTAGATTTGTTTCCTCGACACCGCTCAATTTGAAATCTAATACTCGAACATAATGTTGACTCACCGTTACAATTCAATTTTGCAATGTTCCTCCTGGTTGTTATTAAGTAATCCTAAATAATTTAATGACGCATAATATACAAGATTAGCTGGTATTATTTAAAATGACTATACAAGTATTATAGCAACTTTTATACTTATTACACCTAAAGCTTTGCGTTGTCATTAATTGTCACCGTCTCAATAGCATTTCTTCTGCATTCGTGTTAATTTCTGTTAGGTTGAAAATCGTTAAGCAGCGTGAATGAGGTTGGCAGTATTGCTGATTATTTGATCCTCGCATTTGTCAAATATGATCGAGGCGCTCGAGGTGTTGTTCGTTCTGTCGACACGCGATGGTGCGATAAGCCGGGGCTTGCCACTTGTTATTTGATGGGAGGTCTGCAGGCTTTTACGTTTTATTTTTTCGACCGTCGATTTATATTCTCTCTTTAGTTCGGTTTATACTGAATGTATATTGTACACTGCATGTAGCATGTCTCTCGCACGTGTCTGATTTTGATTCACGGTATTAGAAACATGGCGAATATTTTCAAAATTGTACATGTCTTTCCTTATAACTCAATACAGGGTTACAGGGACATCTCTACATGTGGTACCGTTCTTCATTCCATGTTTGCAAATATGCATTATAAGTGGCGTGTCGTAAAAATGACAAAGTTACATTTATCGCTGTGTACGACACAGTCCCGTAACAGTCCCGTAAGTAATGTGTTGTCGCGTCGTATGGGTTTGTCAGCGGGCAATCGGCGATTTATTCAACTGCCTTGTTGATTATTTTATTAAATACAATTTTTCCAGTCACATTAAGGTTTATGTGCGAATATATCCTAATTACTGCTGTCACGGTTCGCCCATACCGTACAAAAAAAGTATATAAACTTCGTATTTAACATGTGTTTTAGTGCTTGAGAATATCGATGACAGTAACCAAATTAAATTAATCCGTCATATAATTAGTTGCGATTAGTCCACGCTGTTAGAATATCAGTGTCAATTGGAACAGATCCCCAAGGTGCCGTTTTCAAAATGATTTCTGTATCACATGTATTTCACCTACTACAGTAGTTCGCCGGACAGGAATCGCGCAGCGTTAGCAGAAGCATTAGCATTATTTCTGTAACAACACTGCGGCCCAGAGTATGAAGTTCCACATGTAAAATACTAGTTATTTATGATACAAGTGCGGAAAATTGGTAATTCCCAACGAGTGGCGATCAACAAAAACACGACTTTCAGGGAGTGTTTTTGATCGACACGAGTTGGGAATTACCTATCCGCACGTGTATCATACAAAATTTTACAATGCATCATGCGAGGAAATTAAAAATTATACAAAAAAGGTGAAATTTGAATTGTCATGAAATCTCATTCTCGCACGCGTGTGGGAATTTTGGCCCGAAATCCATTCCCGCACGGCCGCCCCCCTGCGCGCCGCGCCGTGCCGGCATGGAGGGCTTCCCGTGTTCATGTTGACCCATGTAAAGGCGCACTTTCAGAGCAAGTGCATTGTAAAAGATAGTTTTGGCTCATGACATACAATGTTTGATGCAAGTTTAAGTAACGCAAAAGACGCGAATCGATATTAATTCATTACATTGTCGGTTATTTTCGTTCAATATTACTTCCGTATTTTCCATACTTATGCGCAAGTTTTAGGACTTATAGCTTCTTTCATTGTTGTGGTGGTATCTCTTGATGGATTAGAAATAGTTGGCTGGGATCCAGAGGGAACTGAAAGAATCTTACTTAGTTCATTTACTTGGATAATTTATTACTGTAACAATTTTCTGAAATAAAATGGGTAATAAATAAAACAATCATTATTTAGAGATTTTGCTTGCTGTACGATACAATCCTGTAGGTGTATATCGGCGCGTGCAAATTCAACTCTTGCGATTGAGAATTACGATTGTCGTTTATATCGTAATGGATTCTATTTATGATCAAAGATCATCTCTTCGATTTTATTGCTTCTCTAGTACCATATATTTAATTCTCAATAATTTTCGACGGCCTGATATTACAAAGCGTCAATTTGTGATATAGTTAGCTGTCTTCGATTTTTTTATCATCATAAACAATCGGCGAGCTTGATTGTCTGTTACTTTTTTTCGTTAAAGACGTATACCATACTCTAAAAAATACATATAGAGCTCTTATAATATGAAATTGACGCAATGCTACCTTATTTTGCTTGATGTTTTTTTTACTGCGACCTGCGACTCAGACAAATAATTTATGAAATCATGCGTAAATTCAACAATGTATTCTCAAAAGGCAAGGAGTTTTCGTTTTGAAAAGCAAGCGCAAACATGATCATGTGATTCGTGTGACGAGCTGCAGCCGTGAAAATCCGCGATTGCAGTAAACTCCTTTGTCCGCGCTGCCTTTTATTTGTTCCGGTTTTTCGTTAATTGGAAACGGCACTAAGATGCTGGAGGTCGCGAGCATTTGACGTCACGCATTGGGACTTTGTCGTTGTTCACATCCAAGCATTTTGACTATTACTTTAGTCATCTTCTGCTACGGGCACTCCAGACTGACCCCATCAACAATCAAAACAAGCTACTTAATTGACCGAGTAAATGCGGTCATATTTCCATATTTAACTACGGATGATACATTGCTTACAACTCACTCTTTCGCGGTCGGTTCAATAAATTTTTGACTCATTTCTCAGATAATTTACAGTACTTCGTTACAATTGTATGCTCGTCAGTTTGTTCAGCAATTAAGTTGTAGTTCTCAGAACAGCCAGAAGAAGACGTCGGCGCGGGAGTTTCGCAACTTTCTCGTGTCATCGTTTAATTATTATTTAATCACTCTCATAAATGTTAAAGCCTTGATCAAGTAGCAATGACCAATATTTATTCACCTTTCTCAGTATCAACAATTTATTGAAATTACCCACTGTTAATTTATAAAGGCCACCGGCGAATCCAAATTGAAAATTAACCCCATTTAGACACACCTCCTGGCGTTCCCAATTTACCCTTAATCTTTTTACATCATGTCAACACCCGCCGATAAATAATGGCCACTCTAAACAACCTATTATTATGGGCCCTGACATTTTATTTAAGATAATTTTAGGCGAAATTGAAAATTTTACACAAAATTCCTGGCCCGCGGTGCAACAGAATTGTGTTTTCGGAATTTATGATCGTCGATTTTGGGGACCACTTATTTCAAATTCTTTTTTTTTTATGAATTAGTTTGTTGAATTATTTAAAAACGCTGCACAGAATTTTGGAATTGACGGATGCTACCAATTTTAATTTGAAGATATTTTCGGTATAAATGTCGTAGTATCTGACCAACTATAGTCTTATCTATCCCAAGCAGGGATGTCCAAACTGGAACTTTGGTCTCATAGAGCCGTCACCATCTGAAGTTCGTTGACACCGGTCAGGTAGGGCTGCCCAGTGATTGATCTGCGTCCTTATCAGCCTCCGTCGCCTACATGCGGCTCTCTCAAAGACGTATTGTCCGGGGTACGGAGCGTTGTGCCAATGACTCGGGACTCTTACCTCGCCGTGTATTTGTGTTTGCCATGTTAATTTCTCTTCTTTGTTTCAGGGTGTCCAAGAACACAATAAGGATATAAAGGAAATGTAAGTATTTATATGCATTATTTTACTAACATGGGATATATATATATATTTATATATATACATATGTTTAAATGATGGTAGTCAGTATAATAATCCCTTATTTATTAACCCCCGACGCAAAAAGAGGGGTGTTATAAGTTTAACGTGTCTGTGTGTCTGTGTATCTGTCTGTGGTAACGTAGCGTAGCTCCCTAACGGATGGACCGATTTGAATGCGGTTTTTTTTGTGTCATACATAATTTTATCGCGAGTGTTCTTAGCCATGTTTCATGAAAATCTTTACAGCCGTTTTTGAGATATTGGACTTTGAAATGAAACTGTCGGGGGTTTTTCAACTTTTCTAAGTTTTAGTTATTATATACTCCAGTAGTTTTATACGTGTAATGTAGGTTGTACAAGATAAGGATGCATTGCAATTATTAATTTTAACGCCAGAGAAGCGGCTCATGACACGCGAAGCGGGAAGTACCTAATTGAATACTGATGTAAATTAGATGCGATTTAATCTTCAACACATTAATTAAGTAAAAAATCCTTTAAACCTTTGGTTACGTATTTATAACATTGGTTTCTTAAAAAGTTTTTTTTTTTCAGATGGGATATCAAAACGCTTCTTGATAAATTGCCTAAACTTGGAGCTGTTGTGGATTTGACGAACACTGCTCGTTATTATAATCCAGAGGTAAGATCCACTGCTTTTTATTTCTTCTTTACAGTAAGTAAAGCATAACTAAAGCAATAGGCAGCAAAAGCATTTTAGATAAATATTTCCCATATGAAACGCAAGGTGGAATTCTTTGCATATTTCTACCAACATTATAGACAGGTCTCCATAAACATTGCCTTCAGCGCGTTACTAATAATGAAAAGTAACAGCCATATACAACTCACAATGAGACAACATGCGTACACCAGAATTACGACTCGTAGTTAAAGGTTAGCATCTGTAGGGCGCCTCGTGCGTGCCAGAATACCGGGAAGCTGTAAAATAATTCTCAAGGGTTCTATCCTCACATTGCTAAATTCAAACTTCAATTCGATTCCAACTGGATTGGTAGCAGTGCTCTCGTTTTTACCCACACGTAACTAAATTTGCATGAGAGGGACGCATAGATAGATGGAATATGAATGGACATTGCTGTCCCAGAAAGTAAGCTCTGTTTACGATTCAAAGTCACATTTTCCCGACGAACTACGATGCTTTGTTCATACTTAGGCACGGCTGATTGCCTTGCATTCATCTCTCACTATAATCCTATCGTAAAATGTGATTTTCATGGTGCGGCAGACGAGTTTACTCACTGACTAGACCTGAAACATTCATTATCAGGTCTTTTGTTTATATATGCAACCACTTCTGCAGGTTTTTAGTGTTTAAGCAAAATAAGTCATAATATATTCACCTACTTGATTGCTGATGTTCTTGTATATAATTATATGCATTTCGTACCTACTGAATTTGATTGAAAAATAAAGAATTATAGATACGGTTGTGAATATGCCTCCCAAATTTTCGTCGTCGCTTGTAACTTTCGCCATGACTTCGCCGTTGCGTTGGTAAAGGCAAGAATTATGTATTTCATGTACCGTACGTTGTCCACAACATATCTTACGGCTACCTATATTGGACTGTTAAGTCTATCTTGACGATTCTTGAGAGATAATCGAGAGAACAGACAATAAAGGGCGTTTTCACTAAATCGTGCACCAGGATGAAAATTATGACTTAAAAAAAAAACTTGTTTTTATAGTGAATGTTTCTAATCTATTATGAAGTTTATTTTCTAAAGTTACTAAAACTGTGATGAGTCCTACCTAAATACGCTTAGTTTTTGAATTATTGATAAACGAACCTGACAGTGTAGTCCAGACCGGTCAGTTTTGTAACAATGTTAATTTTGTTGACACGCTTTAACTACAAGAATAATTAGCAATATTTTGCATTTGTTTTGCTGCAAATGACTTATACTTATATATAAACAGGTCGTTTAATAAAACAAACAGTTATTATTGCCTGAAAATAAATTTTAATGTCAGTTTTGTAACTATTGATACCATTATGTTATTTATTTTGTTTATTTCGATCAATATTTTGAAATAATCGTTTATAGATGCATTTGTTTTAATGTATATTTTTAGGTAGTTCTCTATAAAAAAGAAAACTTGGGTTAGAAGCGTATATAAAACGAAACAGAGGCCAAACAAAGCAACTGAGAAAGTGGGACAGTTACGAAACTGACAAACTCAAAATTCTTAGGCTGGGGTTACATGATGCGCTAAGGTAATGAGAAAACTGTATATGTATTAATTCGTTTTATTATAATAGAACAATGCGGTAATTATTTAAGATAATAATCAGTCTTGTACGTACTTAATATTTACAACTGAATACACTTGTTTAATAACCGTCAATACTTTGATAAAATCTCGTATTCATGACCAAAAGATCGAACTCTTACATAAAATTTAAAGTTAAGACGCCCTGAGTATGTAATTCAACTCACGCGTTGTTTATACATTTTTCAAATTACTGACGATATCGAGATTTCGAATGGAACGCCCATGTAATACCACCCTATTGACGTCAGTTTTGTAACATTGTCGGTCAGCCTATACGTAACGGAGCGATTTGTTATAAACCTGACGTTACGTTTTTCTACTTAACTACAGTCAGAATTTAACACTGAACTCATCTTACATAATAAAACTATTACTTTTGTAAAAAAAGTTGCAGGATTATCAATTTCCATCTATAATAAATTAACATTATGTAAAAGCTAATATTATTAAAGAAAATTGATCACAAACCTGACTGACGAAACGTGTACGGTCTGCAGTCCACTGACAAAACTTCCCTTCACAACTTCCTGTCGCGTATTGGCGGTTTAAAATTGTTTGCCGACTGATCACGTGTTATTAATGTTGCCATTACCAAAGTTTAATGTGGATTGATAGAAATTTCAATGTAGTTTTGATCGTTACAAGGTGGCATCAGTTTCAAGCAATGTTATTTAAATTTAGTTTTTAATTCAAAAGCAGCCAGGTTCAATTCAAAACTTTGTTTATGTCCCCCCCTAAGACTCTTTAGATTCTAGTAACATTTTAAACTCGACAGCTGTAGTAGGAAAAAATTGCACGTTGTGACTTGCAAAACCATAAAGTTAGGGTGGGACACGTGAAAACCAAAACTATTGACGAAACCATTAGTTAAATATGTGTTCTATGGGTCATCATCCTCCTAGCGTTATTCCCGGTTGTGCCCCTAAAGGAGCCCGGGGTCCGCTTTGACACCTAATCCCAAGATTTGGCATAGGCACTAGTTTTACGAAAGCGACTGCCATCTGACCTTCCAACCCAGAGGGAAAACTAGACCTTATTGGGATAAGACCGGTTTCCTCACGATGTAAATATGTGTTCTATGGGTATAAATTATTAAACTCGGGATAAAATAATGCTTAACGGAGTAAAAAAAATTTGAACACGCGGGACATAAAAAAACGGGGGGTGTCCCTAAAAGTGAAAATGCCCTAAAACATCTTTATCATGTTTCTGTTTAACCCAATGGTTGACTGGTAGAGAAGCCTTATGTATATCCTTTTTCTTGTACCTATTGTGCAATATAGAAAAGAGTGCAAGGCAGAGCTTTGTTTATTCTCGTGTACCTTCACATCAAATCTCATGAACCTCCAAGACCTTTTTAAATCACAGAAGCAGAAAACAGGTGATCAATAATCATCGTTTTACTTTCTTAACGAAAAAAAAGAATTCTCAAACATGCAATGAATTATTGACGGATTTGTTCGTAATAATCGGCTTCGAATTATCACATTTCGGGCGCGGCGAGACGAGAGATCCGTAATAGAATTTCATACAAAATTAGTGGGCTAGGCCTGCAAAGTGATATTCTTTTATTTCATAAATCCGTGATACAACACCGAGCCGGCGTTCCGCCATAAAAACTCTTTGAGATTTTATTTATCTCATTTCATGTTTGAGGAAAAATACATATAGGTACCTCGGCGTGAAAGAGGATTCATCATCATCATCATCAGCCTATATACGTCCCACTGCTGGGCACAGGCCTCCTCTCATGTATGAGAGGGAACGGGGAGTAGTCCCCACGCTGGCCCAGTGCGGATTGGGGACTTCACATACACCTTTGAATTTCTTCGCAGATGTATGCAGGTTTCCTCACGATGTTTTTCCTTCACCGAAAAGCTAAAAGAGGATTGCCTGCCGGCAATCCCTATTTTCCCTGCCTCGGTAGTATTGTACTATTAGAAACGTGCACTATGCTAAGCATATTTGAATGCCTATGTCAATTATTAACACCTTCCGTAAACAACATAAATCCAACGCGCTCACTATACTCACCTCTAGTTTCACCTGGCCGATATGATCGCCGAAGACAGCTCGGTGTCAAGACCGTCGAGTGCCTGCGCGTGCGCTGCCGTGGCCGTCGTGTCGTCACCTGTCACCTCTGATTACTTTTACTGTTCCTCATAGATATGTTGGCTCTTCAGATAATTATTTCCAAGTTAGATTTACCCAGTAGTAGGTTAATTTAGGCAGAGTTACTGACATGAAATACTTTTAAAGGTTATTATGAGTTTCGTTAATATATCACCTGTCAAGGAATTTATGATTATTTTACGTTGGTTCACAGCTTTCTTCCGCGTTAGCGTATAGTATAATATATTTATAGTACGTGTATAGTATTTACTTTATTTTATTTGAACTTGCATGTAGCATATGTATTTTAAGATTAATTTACTGTATCGTCAAGGTAAAATACGTAAGTACACGTGTTAGATTGTCCATCTTTATGTTCCTGACCTCAACTCAATTGTCCAAAGGTTAACTGGAAGAGATCCCTTACAGGGATAAGTTGGACATTGTAACGATTTAACCTTTTTTTGTCTGTATTTTTAGGAGTGTCTTGCGTACAATAAAGTATTTACATACATACCTACACATATATATGTTCAGGTGGTCTGATCTGATTTTCATGCAAACGTTTGGCATAATTAAGAAACGATTACCATAACCATTGTTATAATTTTAATTGATGAAACGCATATATATATGCGTTTCATCAAAATCATCAAATATATATATATATATATTTACAAATACAACTTTTGCTATATATTGGATAAACTTTATTATCATAACGAAATGAATCATTTCTTAAAAAAACAACAATAAATAATTATGACAATTATCATGTTTTATGAACGGAAATTCTTATTAAATTCGTGTTAATGCATTGTTAAATTATAAAAAATGTTTTTATACAGTCTATCATTTCACACCCCGACTGACCCCACATGTCATGTGTGTTCAACATCAAATATTTGTTTGAAATGTCCTTAATTTTATTTATCCATCTAGGGAAATTTTTATATCGACATCTGCACCTGCGCTTAGAATTAATACGAATTGATTCGATTCTGTTGCGTCACCCATAATCGGATGGGTTGTCATCGACTGACAGAGATTACTCTCGTTTACCATTCGATTATTACTTCGACTTCGGTCTCATTTATGCTTCACTTGTTACGTGTAATCTCTTTCGACTGACAATTTTAATTGACTGATTTACAATTATTAAAACTCGATCGTTTGAAACTGGTTTTGTGTGACCATATTTTGATATTTTTTCTGTATGTAAATTCCAGTTTATTAACTAACGATATATAGTATCATGAGGATCGTCAGAATTTTGTATTTCTAGCTTATGGTGGTTCGACGACCTTGAATTAAATTAGCTCAGTTACGACTTTACTTTACTTCCACGTGAAATCGATTCACGTGGAATGGTAAAATTGTTAGTAATACGCAGACTATACAATTAGCCATGTATACACAATTTTAAGTGCGCCTTCTAATTGTTGATAGCGTCGTCATGCAGTAAAGTTATTACTGCATGACGAAAACAAACCACGCAGTTTCCCTAAGGTCGAGTAATTACTTAGTAGGTTGTAAATGTGCACTGTGATTATATCATACACGGCTTTGTCTCTATTCGCGCCGCCATGATGGATGGGCAGGCGCTGATCTCTCGGCTTTCTAGCGCCTGCGCAGTGCGCGGTATTTCTCAAGTACTTGCTTAATTTGTTACAACTTTACATGCTAACCCACATAATATAGGTTGCTACATTGTTATCCGTCCGTCGACATCAACCCGTTTTTGTTGTGCGACACGACCAACATTCTATATAACTGGCAACACTTTTTATTATCAAAGCTTGGTGCGAGTGGCGGTGTAATGTCAGTACTTGTTTTTTTAAGTCTGAAGTCAAATTAATTTCCCATTTTCTTAACCATATTTTTTTGTCAATGTCAGAACCTTTAATTATACAAAATATCAATAAAGTTTGAGTGGTTAAAAGAGGCTATTTAATTGGGTATTTTTTTTAGAAATGGGTGTCTTGTATGGTACCTACCGAAGTACAATATCATTCTACGTAGCCTCGATATAGCAGTGTGTATTAGTAGGCTTAAATATAAAAAAATTGCACTCTTTCTGTTTTTATTCATACGAGTTTCATTATTTAGGATGTACAAGTACATGAAGTATGTGATGTAGGATGTAGGTACAGGGTCCAGTCCGGTAGAAGATTCAAGTTTTAAAGAGATATTTTTCGGAAGTAGCGAGGGTCATGTAAATGGTCGTTTTGGTATTTTGAACATAACGAACTTCTTCTGATAAATCCCAATCCCTTGTCTTGGCCCATCGCCTTCAAGAAATCTCATTACATCAATGCATATGGCATTTTTATAGAACAATTTAAAATAAGACGACAAAAAATATGTGAATACTGGAAAGTTAAAGGACGATATCCGATTTCAAGTACTTAAACATGATGCTAAACATAAAGCTCAGCGTTTTTCTAAATACTTAGGTATGTAAAGATTCAGGTATGCAAGAAATATACTTTCTTAACGAAACAAATTATTTATTAAAATATTTTGTTTCGTGTTATTTTTAACAAGAAAGTTACTCCGATCATGTCCTGTCGGGGGCTTCAGACGAAGATGCCTGCGTATTGCCTGCCTGCCTGCATATTTTTCCATTATATTATTTATGTGTTCAGCATTTAGTAAAAGTGATTATTAAAAAACGTAATCCGCATTTGTCTCCGTTTAATCGTAATATAATAAATAATATTGTTCTATATCTCTTGCTTTTTTAAAATAAATTAAATAAATTAAAATCTGCCACCGTCTCACCCTGTGCGTCCTAAACTTCTTATATTCATTTTGACGCTCTCGCCTCCAACTCTACAAAAGCGTCTTCATTGTGCTCAGAATTTTTGATTGTATATGCGATTTTTTTTCTAGACCCAAAACAAAAACTTTCTGTCTCTAATGGGGAGCGCCTGTTATGTAAAACACAAAGCCATAAGTCCATAATCCTTTTCGTTTGTTATAGGAACTGCGAGATGCCGGCGTTCTACACAAGAAAATTTTAATGCCAGGCAGAGTCATACCGCCGGAGAACAAAGTGACAGAGTAAGTTCCCGCGTTTTACGCATCCCACATCAACTTATCTGCTACCTTGTTCAATCAAAAATAGACTCTTTGCTTAAGTAATACAAAGATGAATACTCGTATATACAACCGAGATAAGTCACTGGTTCACGCGCGATTAATTGCCCTTTCATGCGAGTATCTTCGTTTGAGGCTCAAACCCGACCGAGTAGAAAACGCTCTCAGATGTTTCAGGTTTTGAATGAGCTTCGATTAATGCGGGAGAAATATTTCAAATGTGAAATTTTAGAATTGGAAACGTCCAACATCCTCGGGGCGTCGCCTTTAGTGCCGAAATATTAGAACGCGTAATATTTTTGTGTTACTCTGGATCAACAATCTATTAATGATGTATACTTATAATAGATACATTGCAATTTGCAATTAAGCATTTATGAATGTTTGTGCAGAATTCGTCCTTTACAGTGCAGTCTTCAGCTAAACTGTTATAATGGGATAAATCATCACAAAAAAAGTATTGTATGCAACGGTGTATAACTTGTGGCGTCTTTAATTGCGATGCTCGCCAAGGCTCGCATCGCAACTCACGACACGCGCGTTTTAAGACCAAGTTATACACCGTTGCATACAATAATTTTTCTACGACTAAGTTTAAATAAATAGCATTTGACTTTTCAGGCAGTAAGTTTTCCGTTAGTTCTATTACTACTCACGCAATTTCTTCAGCGGTGCAGTTATATTCTTCTTCTTCCATTTTAAAAGGAACGTACACATTTTTTTTCACTTTACAAATACGAATCAAATCTTAAGAAGTTATTAATAACGAATAGTTATCATAATTTGTCTTTTATTTTTGAACTGAAACTTTGGTGGGAAATTAGAAATATGACACATTGACATCTCTTGTTTATGGTCTGTTTTGTTTAATTTCCTTGCACTTAGCATCCGAACCAAACTGAATCCGGATCCGAACCGAATCGGATCGGTTTATATTTATAAATAATACCAATAATTGGTAAAATATGTATATTAATACACAATATCTAATAAATTAATTTTTATTTAACAAATATTTGATAGTAAATAAAAACTTTTTGCTTATGAAGTTGGTACTACTGCTATATAGTGGCTGATTTAAAAAAAAGTTAGATGATTTGACATCGTGGTAAACAGTGCTTTTATGGAAAATGTATGAACCATAAAAGTACACTAAAGAGTGCGTTTATGGGCCTATAGAGCATAGAGTTTTTCGACGACTTATTACCGGTGTCATTGCATTTGAGCTAAAGCCTATATAAATGACAGATAACGGTACAGGAGTGGAAAAAGTATATTTATGTTCGATTGTCCTCATCCTGACGCCGTGCCCGCGGTAATAGACACTGAGGATGCGCTGACGCCCCTATACGGTGCCGCGTAAATCAGCACGGGCGAGCCATCGATCAGCTCATGTTATCGTTTTGCGTTCGCGGCGGATTTTAATTTGAACCGTCGAATTGGCGCCATTCGTAGACCGAATATGGTTAATGTTATAAATCTCTGGCGGCGTGGGCGCTGGCCTGAGGCCGCACCGCGGGCTCTATAGAACCACTAAAGTGGTACTACGGTGGTACTCGGTTTCAATTGGAGCCGGTCACATCTAGCGCCGCTGTTCGACGTCGTCTGCCGCCCACGCGTGCTCTCGGAATTTGAAAGGCATTTGTCGCTGCCCGGTTTGCCGTCGCGTACAACGGCTGCCCTGTAAACAAATATTTTATTAAGTTATTAATTTTCCGATACTCTATTAAATGTTAAATAATCGAGCCGAATGATTATGTTCTTTGGCTCATTTGGTTTTGAGACGTTAATTAAATGAGCATTAATATCCACCGATGTTTACGGTGATAGCTCTTACATAAAAATATCGCAATATAAATCGATGATTAACACTGAGATAAACCATAATGCTGTTTAATTGAGTAGCGATAAAACTGCAAAAGACCAGTATAGCCATAGCAGATTTCATTTCCCATAAAACAGATTAAAACTGTGAGTTAACTAAAAGATTATCACCGTCATTTGTCTAGTCTTTTGTCCGTCTGAGGGTCCGTTGGCCGGGCGTCTTCGCCATAAATAACCATTGGCATTTCTGAGATAGTCGCCTGTTATCCGGCGAGAGGACTTCGGATCTGTTTGTTAACGATAGACAAATGCGCCACCCGTAAGGCCGAGCTACTCGCCTCTCGGAATACCGGCTCTAATGATACCACTATGTTTAGAGGACTAATTTGATGACACGGGAATTACTTGAATATATTTGTAAGCGATGTAAAAGATTTCGATGGTAAGGAATGATAAAGAAACGACTCGCATTCTGTTTACCTGTACTTTACGGAATTTGACTCAAAGGTTAGATATTTTGTATTTCCTCTATAATTCTCAGCAACGAGTACTAGAATTTTCGTATGAACCATATAATTATTCAATCTTCTAAACACGGATAAAAATCATCAAGAAATTACGCATGGAAGCAACAATATCATAGCCCAGACCTTCACCATGACCTTTCCGATGAGCGGAGATCACCAGCTCGTAATGATGCTCGCGTGCCATCGCCGGTTCATTTATCACCGCCATATTTTTACTTGTTTCCATGTCGCCTGTCCACAATCATGTCGTCATTACAAGCAGGCCCGTGTACCCATCACCCCGTCAATAAATAGTTACCAACGCCGGTGGTACGGTTTGTCCGATTAATACGTTTTTATGGTTCGACTCCTAATAATTTATTCCTAACACGGATTTATTTACGTTTGCTGGTAAGTACGTGTTACTTCGTCCTTTGATCTAGGATTAAGCTTGTACTCGGGTAGCGACGCGAGTATCATCTGTATTTTTAATGTCAATCGATTCAAGTCCTCTGGATGTTTGTTATGTCTAGTTATCTCTTCGTTGAAAATTGAAACTGTCTTCTTTTTTCATCTTTTGAGAATAAATATGTCTACATTTTCGAAACGTGACCTAATATTTATAGTTCGGATTCCGTACCATGTACACAGTCGTGCTAAATCCGCATTTGGGCTTTTTTCTCTATTATTTTTTGTTGATGTTTCGATTAGCGAATGATCGAGAGTAACCATGAGACAATTTGACATTCTGTTAAGTCATTTCTTATTTTTAGGCGGTTCTCTCAGCGTATTGACGAGGTTGGCTGCTAAAAAATCTCGTTGTGACTTTGTGGAGGACGGAGTAAATTGTTTGCTAAAGCAGCGTGACGTCAAACTTTTGGCTTGGAATTTCCAAATATAAGCAGAATGTTAATCGGCTTACCCCACGTTAAGGTTATTAAAATTATTTGTGTTAACTGGCTTCTAACCCGTTAGTACCTAGTAAGTGCTAGTTTAGCTACGCGTGCACGAATTGTTTTCTATGCGTTGTGGAAAACCCCCTGAAACTTCTCCTAGTTCGATTGTGTTAACGACCAATCGTTCATTCAAGTTACAATTTTACCATATCTGAAAACACAGTTCGTAGAAAATATCACATCAAAGGTTAAGGAGGAGCTATACCTATAACTATCGCAATATCTGACATTATCAAAATATTTGTCGAACGCTCGGCACAAATACGGGATCCATAGATCTACAGGATTTCTAAGCCAGGATTTACGAGCACAAGTCCTTTAAAATACTTTATCGCGCTAAGGTGTTGAAACTAAACTCTTGTTGTGATTGTTTGTCGAGTAAAAGTCCAGTGTAAATCAATGTAAGATAGGAGACTTCCGAGCGTGATAACAAACACATAAATATGGCGACCGCCAGCCATTGTCCAAATTTACTGCCACTAAGCCTTCCACCAATATTGTCGGTTATTTTTCTACGCGTCTGTACAGAGAACATTAGAATAATAGAAACTGTTTATACGATGTTATATTCCCAGATTCTGTGAAAAGATTTTTCGTGTTTAACCCATTCTCCGAATGCTTTGTTGTTACTTATCTCTTTCTTTACGAAAGTTGTTTTCTTTTTTCATTATGATAATTTATTTTATCACATCACTCTGAAAATATTAACTGTTAGGTATATACAGATACTATTTTTCTTGTAAGCGGAAGCGGTACAACTTCATTACATCCAAAGTGGAGATACTTCGTAACCGCTTGTAATACGGCCGAGAAGGAAATAATTATCGATATTCTACTATAATGTCCCTAATAATACTGCTAAAGTGGCTATTACCAGTGGTTACACCGTTTTATTCGGAGTAATCATCGACCCGACCTATTCTTTTATTATGTTAGAGGTATGTAATGTATGTAATCAGTTGTTTGGACCACACAGGCTCATGATTGAGCGTATTGAGACATTCGACAAGTACGTATTAGTACTCGTGGACTTATCAGGCATTCTGGGGCTTTCGAAATTTCTACTTGCTCCGCACATGACTTAATTAAGCGGTTACGAAACGCGTCTCTAATACATGATTTGATTAAAGCGGGCTCTTGTTTAAGACCTGATTATTCTCTTACGTCGACCGATAACTTGTTCCGTTCAAACTGTACTTAATAATATTCAATTATGTTGACAGTACTAATATTTATTATGTGCTTACACACTATATATGCCTCTTGTATGACACATTTAATGAAATAAACTTTAATAATCAATGCTCGTATAAAACGTTTATTATAAATGTTTACAGGATTCTAATACGTTTTATGGAGACGCTATTATAAAAAGTATTTTGTTTAAAACGTCTAAAGATGTCCCATAATCAGACATCTTTAGACGTCAGCTGTTACTATACTCAAATTCTAACGTCTGAAAACCGTTCAGAGTCACATGTGTGTGTAAATATCTCAATTACAATTCGAGAGCGGATGTCGCAGGGCCAGCAAAATGTCGAGCGTGTGAAAATACCTCCGTGCGAGTTGATCGATACAATTATCGACTGGTCGCGATTCAGATGGATACTAAGTAATTGTCAATATTTTCCAGTGGAATATCCTATTTATATTAATAACTATGTGTAAGCTGCTCGTCCTTATCGATGGAAACTGCGCTGTAGTCTCGTGGTCGATGATACCTATATAGTTCTCCAACTTCAGTGGTATTATAATATCCCAACTTCTACCACTGAAGTTGTACGTTATCGTCATCACGACACTTTAAGTTTTTCGAACAAAATACGTGTTAGAAAAGGAAATATTTATTTATTTATTTAAACTTAATTGCATAAAAGAAAACTTATCGTAGAAAGTCAAACCTTAAGGCAAAGCGGAAAAGATTGAGCGTAATATTCGTCGTCACTGACAGTTTCCACTAAAATGTAGCCGCCCAATAGTGTCAATTCCTAATGAGCAACAGTAACATTCATATGTCAATTCTGTATAACAGTATTCATCTCGTCTAGACTAGTGAAGTGGATTAATTACTTAGCAAATCATAAACATTGACTCAAATTACTCACAACAATTTAAATACTTTAAGGGGAATATTCGAAATATAACACCGCTGTGTCATCGGCGCCGTGTAGTGGTTGAAAAATCGGAACAAGCCGGATTTTCGTTGCTCTATAAATGTTGCGGTTCTTACAAATTTTCTTTAACCTATCCATCGCTGATCTGGCAATCGTTTCTAGCATACGTTTCTTCACTTCGTCGACGCACCCGCCACTATTCGTGATTAAGGCTCCCAGATAAATGTAGGATTGGACCACATCATAATTCGCAAGTCGTACTATTTCTGGTGAATTGTTATTCATGCGATCTACAACCATCAGTTTAGTCTTATTCCGGTTAATCTTAAGTCCGAAGTCGAGACTAACGCTTTCCATCTTTCCGAGAAGTTCTTCCATGTGGCGGGGGCTGGTAGCGAAACAAAGTGGTATCGTCCGCATATCTCAGATTAGAAATCTTCAAACCAGCAATCGAGATGCTGTCAGTCCAATCTTCAAGTGTGAAAAGTGTTCAAATGTTCAAGTGTGAAGTAACATTAACAAACATAAAAAGAAAAATAAATTACAGTCGAATTGAGAACCTCCTCCTTTCATTGACGTCGGTTAAAAAGAAATAGTCAAAATATTCACTCCGTTTTTTTCCATTTGAAACCATTTTACTGTTGCATTTTTTACCGGAAAAATAGGTATGTCTGATTTTACATAAGTATAAAGTATAAGTATAAGAATAATCTTAAGTTGAAAATGATATACAATAACTAGGTTTTCTTACTTTTTTGAAATAATGCTCCGTTTTGTCAATAACTTTGTTTTATGCCGATTTTCCAAGTTTCCACGTCGCCGTCGAAGAGCACGGCATGTCCAGAAAACATTAAAACGAGCGAGCAAGTCAACATTTTGGCGGAGGTATAGCCTTAAGGCGTAGGAATAATAATCCATTGATGACCAAAACCATTTCTTTTTGGGGCGGGGGAAAAGCGTACAGTTTAGAGGTAAGATAAGAGGTTTAGAGAACGAGCAAGACATAATTTGTAGGGCTACATTACCCTTAAATATTCATAAGTCATTTTAGGCATGCTATGTAAATCCGGCGCCTGTGTCGCGTCCGATTAATTTGCACATCCCACATGTTTATTAGCTGAATAGTCATTGTTGTGGCTTATTATGACTACCGAATGAATTTCAGCACGCTGAAACCAATTGGTCATATGTGTCTGAATGTATGGGACGTTTAACAATGATGGCCTTGAACCACGGATCTGTAGCTCACGTTATGTTAATTTGGTTGACAGCTTAGATTCTTCATATTATCAATACGTGTTAATTACGTTTGTATTCTCAATTAACATGATAAAAGTGTGATGTTATATTGCTGTTTTGAATTGTTAATTGTTATGTACTGGTATGGTATGTCAGTTCAGTTTGTTTGCTTTTAATTAACTGCTTAGTTAATTAAAGATGAAACTATAAAGCTGGTATTTCTTAAGCATACACATATTCGTAGTTACAGCACAAAACACCAATACAGCCAACGCGTGTCATTGTCGTCTACCATTGTATTATACAGAGTGTACCAAAAATGAGGTGTGATCCGATCAAGGGCATATGAGGTACCGTGTTCTGATAAGAAAAAACTTTTTTCTCATTTGACGCGTTTTTTTTAACCATTTGTATGGAGCAGGTCGCCCCAGTCGTAATCAATTCAATTCAATAGTTTATTTATAAAATAATATTTTACATGTCAATTACTTAATTATTAATATAGTTGTCACCTCTTATGCTACAGTGAATTATAGGTTAAAATTTACATCGTAATATTAATATTACGTTGCAAATAAGTACGTACACAACAAATATAACATTAACTTATTAATGCTAAAATTACATTTTGATTGTTGGGTAAGTGACCAGGTACGTAAATCATCCGGGCCTATGAAAAAACTCGTCGACGGAGTAAAGCGCCTCACGTATCAGTTTTGATTTAAGCTTCTTTATGAATGCTCTGCCATACACAATCATACAAAATCCATACTAATATTATAAATGGGAAACTGTATGTGTGTTTGTTTGTCCGTCTTTCACAGCAAAACGGAGCAAATGAATTGGCGTGATTTTTTAAGTGGAGATAGTTGAAGGAATGGAGAGTGACATAGGATAGTTTTTATCCCCGAAATCATCCTCTGAGGGGGTGAAATGGGGGGGTTAAAGTTTGTATGGAGCTGCCATATAAACGAGTTCCACGCGGACGGAGTCGCGGGCGGAAAAGCTAGTGCAAACTAAGCAAAATCATCCAATTTGCCAGATTATTTCATATCATATTTATTATTTAATCGTATGTCATATATTATTTTGATTTTTGGCCTTTAAAGTTTGTTACTCTTTAGTACCACCAACAGGAGCTACGGTAGCCTAGTGGTTCAGGCATGCGGCTGTCAAGCGGCGGTCGTGGGTTCGAATCCCGGCTCGTACCAATGAGTTTTTCGGAACTTATGTACGGAATATTTTACCGTTAGCTTTTCGGTGAAGGAAAACATCGTGAGGAAACCGGTCTAATCCTAATAAGGTCTAGTTTTCCCTCTGGGTTGGAAGGTCAGATGGCAGTCGCTTTCGTAAAACTAGTGCCTATGCCAAATCTTGGGATTAGGTGTCAAAGCGGAACCTGGGCTCCTTTAGGGGCACAATCGGGAATAACGCTAGGAGGATGATGATGACTCTTTAGTACCACCCAGGTGACACGTGCTGGGTTGTGGTAGGTAGCTCCCGCCGACGCGAGTAACAGTTGTCCCCCTTTGTCAAGTGAATGGGCAACTCGACTGTTAGAAGTTCTTAAGCCGCCCGAAGGCCTCTAACTCGGCTTAACGACTACTGTCATAGACAGCAGCCGGGAACAACTGCTTAGCGTGCCTTCCAAAGCACGGAAACGCCGCTCATTTATACTAACCACTCAAACATCAGGCGGTCACCCATCCAAAGACTGACCGGTGCCATCTTTGCTTAACCTGCGTTATCGTTTCCGACTCGCAGGCGCCGCTAGGCTATGAGCGCTTCTATTCATATCATATGGAACAATAATATCAAAATGGAGTCCAATAGTATTCAAAAATATGCAGAAGTTATCCTCAATAGTCCTGGATATGGTTAGTAGGCATATTAACGTTCTGTAACATGGTTTTCGTTCCGCTCGGCATAGCCTAACATAAAGGAGTATTCCATTTCAAATTATAATAAAACTTTATTAGATATTACAATTGTAGGCAGAACCACAGCCTCCTTCGCTATTTGTCGCGCCGCAAACAATATAAAGGTTACTCATGAACTATTTTAGTTTCATTATAATAGGATAGACCACAAAGGACGTATTCCGGGAACTCCTGCATAATCGAGACGTAACAGTTGTGTTCGAAGCATTACTGCCGGTGATTCAGACTGTAATTGAGACAGTTTTTAGTGGGTAGTTGACGCAGTCCACAGATCATGAACAGTACGATTCATAGAATCAGGGACAGTATCCTTAAAATATTTTTTTTCTATTCCTGTATTTGGTATTTCAAAATTGTATTCAGGTTCGGTTAGAATACATAAATATCAAATATAAACTGAAAGAAGTCTTGAGATAGATTAGGCAATGGAGTGCTGTGTACATTAAAGTCTCTTAAATTCACAAATAGTCCAAGACAACTTAATTATAAGTGATCTCTGTAATCGTCAGTTTACGTTAACGTCTGTACAGTCCGTGAGAATTAAAAAAAATCGCCAGGGCTGAACTACTTTCTCACTTGCTCCTCTTACCTATGCCAAAATATATAGATATATATATATGTAAACGTAAAAGTCCTGACTGACTGACTGACTGACTGACTAATAATCAACGCCCAGCCAAAACCGTTGAACCTAGAAAGATGACTTTTTCACAACAGGTAGTTTATATAACTTTAGTACCCACTACGAAGGGATTTTTGAAAATTCCATCCTCAAGGGGGTAAAAAGGAGGTTGAAAGTTTGTATGGGGATGGAGTAAAATTTTAAGTGGGAGACTTGAAACTTTGTGTATTTTTTTTATTACAATACAGGAAAAGTAATTTCAGGGTTTTGGAAAATCCCACCCCTAGGCGGGTTAAATTGGGTGCAAAGTTTCTACGGGCGAAATTTGGTAGAGATAGTTTGAGTCCTGGGGAAGGCCATAGCATAGTTTTTTTCCCGGAAATCAGTCACGACATAATGATTCCTACGCGGACGGAGTCGCGGGCAGAAGCTAGTTATAAATAAATTCTCTATGGCCAAAGAGAATGATTTCGTCCGAAACCTAAAACTGTTAAGAGCTGAGTCTGAGAACGGCGTGTAATTGTACAAAAAAAAAATTGACGTTATTCAGCGTGTCAAATTTGGCCGAATGCGACCCGAACACAATCTCTACTCATTGTAATCATCAGTCGCGTCACGTGTATCTCAAGTTATATTGTTCAAACTAACTTAAGACTAATTACTGTGCCGCCTCAGTACACTGTAGTTGCGGTTTGATACCGGCGCCGCAATACGTTTGATGTGCTGCGCGTGATTCACCCGTTCATGGCTTATGGCCTCATGGCTGGTTAGCATACGTTTCGGTATGTGCGCTCCGTTTCCGGTTCCCCAGACGTGAAAACACCAAGCTAGCTTTAACCCCGTTGGAGAATAGATTTATTTTAATACCCTTATACCCAACTAAGTTTGAAGACACAGGCAGGCTTCGTAATTCAGCTGTATGTTGCCTTGAAGCAAAGTTTTTCCATATATTGAGTGACAAAGTAGAATACTCGAATTATATACTTCGTTTTTTGTACCCTTTTTAGTATAAAAGGTTTACGTATCTTAGAAAACTTCTCAGACTTTATCCGACGTAATAGGATAATTTTCTATTTTATTCACTTTCTTTACGTTTCCGACTTTTTCTTTGCCTCAGACTTTTATGGTTAGTGCCTAAAGCTGTTTTCATACTGTTCGTGCTTTTTTCATGACATTGACAATACCTACCTATTTCATGACAAACGAGCAATTAACGGGTCTGCAACACAACAAGTCGCTAAGAATATAACTGAGTGTGAAAAAGTTGGCTAACTAAAGTTGATTAGGTACGAATAAATTGACACCTTAATAATAAATCCGCTTACTGTATCCGCCTGGACTTTAGACTCAAACAAATGTGTACCTACGGTTTATACAGTTATTAAGTAAATCGTCTAATATAGTAAAATCCGTTCAAATTGTATGCTGTTGGGATACGACTAAACAGGGTCTACCTCGCGATCCCTGACATCGTTTGTCCTAAAATCACTTGCCCGAACTGTTTTGTCGTAACGGGCATTAGCCCTAACGATCAATTGCCATAACAATCATTTTCCATAATGTAATGATTGCCCTAAAACTCATTTGCCCGAAACATTTTTACCATAATTATTAATATCCCTAATGTTACTTTGCATATTCCTCGAAATCCCTAATAACATTTCACCTCATGTCATTTATCCTAAGTGGTGTTGTCCTAATGGGCATTAGCCTTAACGATCTATAGCCATAACAATAGGTAATTATTCAATTAATAGGGTAATTGTATAGGTCTAAGGCAGAGCCCAGTTAGGTACGACGACGAGCGAAGCGAGGAGGAGTGTTAGGATGAACTGCGACCCTACAGCGGAACCGGACTGCTGTCAGGTCAGAAGCACAAACTACAATAGGCCATACAAAGTTAGGAAAAATAATCTTTAAGATTAAAAATCATGAGGCTTATTGATAATTATGATACATGACTATTATGGCACATAACGTTAGGATGAACGATCAATATGGCAAGTGACGTTAGGAAATAAAACATTATGGAAAAAAAAATCATCCAATCGATGTTAGGAAAACTAAAGATTGGGCATATGAATGTTAGGACAAATAATCATTATGACATAAAACGTTAGGGAATGCAAAAATAGGTTAAAAAACGTTAGGGTTTCAGATATAAGTAGATCCGACTAAACAAGACTACTCTTAATATTTGTTTTTAAGCAGTAACGCTGCTAAAGAAAATTATAAATTTTTAAATGAAAGGAAAAATTGAAAAATTTAATGCTCCGAGCCGGATTCGAACCGGCGACCACAGGTATTCATGGCCCGTCGCTACTACCAACTGAGCTATCGGAACAATCTGGTTCGGGCACCAAATCCTTCAATCAGTTCCTTCATATAACGCCTTAGGGAGGCGTATGTAGCGACATCTACCAGAACACTTAGGCTTCTTTTACGGCACCAACGTCTCAAATTATGTTGAGAAATCGTCAGTAACGATGCGCCACCCCATACTAAATTAATATTTGTTTTTAAGCGGTAACGCTGCTAAAGAAAAATTATAAATTTTTAAATGAAAGGAAAAATTGAAAAATTTAATGCTCCGAGTCGGATTCGGATTTTTTCCTTTCATTTAAAAATTTATAATTTTCTTTAGCAGCGTTACTGCTTAAAAACAAATATTAATTTAGTATGGGGTGGCGCATCGTTACTGACGATTTCTCAACATAATTTGAGACGTTGGTGCCGTAAAAGAAGCCTAAGTGTTCTGGTAGATGTCGCTACATACGCCTCCCTAAGGCGTTATATGAAGGAACTGATTGAAGGATTTGGTGCCCGAACCAGATTGTTCCGATAGCTCAGTTGGTAGTAGCGACGGGCCATGAATGCCTGTGGTCGCCGGTTCGAATCCGGCTCGGAGCATTAAATTTTTCAATTTTTCCTTTCATTTAAATTTTTTTAAGACTACTCTTGTTTAGTAGCCC
Source organism: Epinotia demarniana (assembly GCA_945867215.1). Taxonomy (NCBI): domain Eukaryota; kingdom Metazoa; phylum Arthropoda; class Insecta; order Lepidoptera; family Tortricidae; genus Epinotia; species Epinotia demarniana. Next base: position 17,501,098 of record OX244272.1, on the reverse strand, counting down.
TACGGTTTACATTTATTTTCGATTCACTCGGGATTAAATATGCAGGAGCCTTATATCATTGAACGCACTATTCCTAGAGCACAGCATTTTGTAATGGAACTTACAGATTTTTCTCTTTTCATACACGAGCCCTAAGTTTGGCTCTAGACTAACGTTCGATTGGGCCATTCACGCGGTTTCAATGCCTAAAGTTTCCCGACGTGAACATTCATCGTCAAAGCTATCTCACCGATCGAACCGAACTCTCCCAATATCTACGAGTACTTTACTTACTGGAATGATGGTTTTCCGTTGAATGATGGTAATGCGTCCGACTTTCATTGACAACTTGGCACGATATTGACGAACTACGTCAGTTAAGGATACATTGTTATTTATGATTATGACCGTTGAGATTCCGCTTTTTTTCCTTCATATCCCCTGTAACTTGGTTTGCAATAGTTTGAAAATCTTGTTTTGAAATACTTACGAATTGCTGTAAGTATGCCGCGATGGCTTCAAGGATCGAGAATCAATTAAGATTCTTATATCTCGATCGTGGAAGTCCAATTCGGAAAATTTGTAATATTTATACGACTGATCAGAATTATGAAATAAGCATTAAAATACCGTGTAACATAACCTCGTAAGGCCCAAGCTATTTTTAGGACTTATGTAATAACGGCCCAGTGTCCTGAAAATAGGTCATAAAAATACTTTAATTTTGAAATTTCGAGCCCCTTAAATAGAGTTTAAATTTTATTAGCAAAAGCTAATGAGTTGGGCTATTAAGCCTGAAATTCTTTGTCCTAAAATTAGACCGATGGGCCTTACGAGGATAACATACATTCTGCATGCTCTAGCCTTGGTTGCAGCGCAGTTGTACTCGCATGTTGGTTTTATTCCATCGCTGTTTGTGTAGGCCATGTGATCATTAAATCCATGTTGAAAGGCTCTTGAACATAAAATAAACCAACTCGATGTTAATGAAATACGCCATGTTATGTGTCAACAAACGCCATACCGATTTTATTTAATGTTTACACACCTCATTAATTATTCTTTCGTTCGCATGTAAACAGCAAGTTATTAATTTAATTCTGCATAGTTTACGGCATTTGATGTTGGGTGTACTACATTTATTTGTTACAATTTTGTATTCGTTTAGTTGTAATGGGGATTTACGATATGAAACGGCCATTTCAAGAGTATTGTCCCCTGAGTAAACAACTTTAAAAGCTCTTAGTTTTAATATATTTTCTAGAATTGCTATTTCAACCGCGTAACTAGACGGTCCTACTTTATGCTGCTCGATTTTATTCTCTAGAGTACCTATCTTCTACTTGAAAATGTTTTCTAGAAATCTAAATGAACTCGTAAGAGTATCACATCGTATCCCTGTTAATGTTATCGATACAACGCTTTTTGATAAAAGTGGTGATATGACTCTCCAACGAAGTCCATAAAGCACTCCTAAGAGCCTATAACAGTCCAGTGGACGCCACTCCAATCTTGTAACTCACATAGACGACTCCCTGAAGGCGCCACTGCTTGTTGTAATAACTTTACATCATCGAATGTCACGACTCGCGGTTTAATAGTCGATCTAGCCCGTGGCAACGAAGAGTTTTATAACTTGATTAAGAGTAACATAAGGGCATAGGGTTATGTGTAAGTTACGGTCCAGCAATAAACAGTATTGAACGTGGAGTCAAACGATTAGCGTAATTTGAAGACTAGCCTGAGGCAACTTTGTGTAGTATAGTTGTGCCCTTGTGCCTAATTTGGTCCTTTGCTTTTTAGTTAATCGTCCAATTTCTATTTTGCGCTTCCGAGGCGGCACGGGCAGGGATTCCGGATTATGTAGCTTTAGCTTAAGATTTCTTACGGTATGCTAGTATCGATTTGTATTTCGAAAATATTACTGTTCACGAGTTTAGGTGAACAACAATTCTTGGCCGTGCTGTACTTGAGTAGTACCTACTTAGAAGGAAGAAAATACCTACTTGATGCATCTCTTTTGTTGCCGGGCCTGCCAGTCATGATCCATCAGTGGTGATTTATTGTCAATGTCAGTTGTACTACAGTTTTACTTTTTAATAAACATTATTGTAACACACCAGCCATGAGTTGCGTGTGCACCTTCATCGTGCCAATGACGGTGATGCATCAAAAGCTAATTGCTCACCGACGGCACTACGCCACCGGCCGCCGCGCAGTTCGCACGTCATAAACACAACCTCCAGCGACCACGCCGGCCGACATAAACTCCGCTCAACTACGCCAAGCACTAAAACTTCATCACCTTTGTAATAAGCCGTAAATACATAATAAACTGCATTGCTTTTCATATTTACAGTGACCTTCGCCAGCTGTCTGGAAGTTTTAATAGCTGTTTAATGATCTAGAGGAGCCTCTCGATACGATCGACTTATCCTCTTGTTTTTTTTGTTTGAAACTGTATTTGGTCCTTAATTTGTACTTTGTCCACGTTTGACCTCTGATCTTGTAAGAACTGTGTGTTAGGGCGGTCTGGATCTCATGGGAACCTCCTGTGTCCTTATCTCGCGTTGTATCAGAATGTCGCCTATTATCTCTGTTCCGGGCATTTTGGGCGCTTGTAGGGTACCGACGTAGCGACATGTACGCTCCTACCATGATGGATGCGTATGCACCGCATATGTGAGGTCCGTAACGTTAGGTGCCGAGAAAGTTACTCTGTGACACAGCCCCGTGTAACATCCAAATATGCAAATGGTCTTCTGAATGTGAACACATTCATCGCGTTTGACAACAGTCAGAAAATTTTCGTCGAGTTTTTAACTTTGTTATATTTGCAACATTAATGGAACTTTTTATGTGCGGTTTATGATCGCGGGTCGTGAAACTCACATTATAGTCATGTAAATCTGTGACTTTATGGAACTCCAAGTTTTAAAGCGTACTCAGTTTGTTCATTGAACTTGGCATTCATCGATTAATTTGAGGATTTAGTTATTTCCTGTAGGTGGGCTCGTATGTTACGTCACAGAGTGTACGGGCTATAATAATTGCAGTGAAGCCTCCTGGTAGTTACATAAATTTTCCAGCAACGTACGGGTCGGCGCAGTCGCAGTGCCACTTGAAAAATACTCGGATTATAACTCGGGAGCGATCTCCCGACCAGATAACGCGGCTAGATATAAATTATCCCACAAACGGTGGATGCGGCTGATATTAAACAAGAAAGCATGTAATTCACGCAGCTCCAATCTGCCTGCTGTGTAATAAAATACACAATTTTGACAGATTTTAAATAATGACATCCGTGCACTAGGAAACGCTTAGAAAGTTTGATTTGAAGTCACTCAGGGTTAAACATTACATTGAAAGGGCACGCGCAGCTATGTGTTCATTGCTCCGACAGTTATAATTTAATTGTGCGTATTAAAAATTATCTGTTTCCCGACTATCTCTTCGTGACAAAACACAATTATGCACTTTTACAGAAATACGTTTAGAAAGTTGTTTATCCTTCCATAAACCTATAGAACATCGAAATTGATCTGTCATAAGCAATTAAATCTATAAATCTTATTAGCAAGTTAGATTAACATTTAAAGTATACGTCGAATGTTCGGTAGAGTCTTAGGAGGTGCAGCCAAATTAACCCCAGAGTTATAAAGATAGTTAAGATTTTGAAAACGGGTCGTAAGGAATCGGCTCGGCACCTGCTTCAAACGCTGATTATCGATTAAGTATCGATTCGTTTACGAGCAGCTTTATTTTGGAAAGTGGCCGCTGTCACGCCAGGAAGGGGCGCCACGTAATAAAATGTTCAATTATCATTAAATCGTATGGAGCTAACGTCTTCAACCGAAATATTTCACGGCTCCTTATGATTATCTATAATCCCCGATTCTCTTTATGCATTAGTCAATTATAATCATTGGTATTGGTCTTCCCTATCAGTATTACTAATCAAATGTAGCGTTTCGTAGACATTGCAATTAAACAGATTCCTCGTAATCGTTTCTGATGTTAACTCCGAAAACCGAGTTTGTTATTTGCGTAGATTTGACAATTGAGCAACCGGAAAGCCCGGTCAGCGATAACGTCAGAGCTCCTCACGCAGAAAAAGCCTTGATGAGATTTTCTTTGAATTTGTGGTGAATCGTGACTTTATGCATAATTAAACTATTTGCTCGCCGGCGCCACACGTCGTGGCTTGTTTCGTTTAACAAATTTGAATTCTACATGGTTCCAAATTCCATCAAACTGTATGCTAACACAGTGTATCCTTAGTTTATAGACTCTCGTGTCTTCTATCGTTAATTTGTTCTATATTGATCGCCCGGTCATCTATGCGGTTCCGAACCGCGGTAGCAACATTTTAACACTTTTTTTTTCCTACCAAATTGTTATTAATGGACCTAAGATTCTAGTCTGGATGGAGTGTGACGTTATTTATGATTATTCACAATATTGTTATTGCAACGTTTTGATAGCAATCAAATGTTAAACAAGGAGGCTCAGATACTATGAATAATTTATGATGTGGTCTTAAAGAGCTCATTTGCACCGTTTTAGATGGTAATGTCGATGATGGACTGAATTGTAAATTCTGTTTGGATGTAACCTGCCGTCTTCGCTGTCGCTAGAGGGGACTTGGTTGTGATCAGAAATGATAGCTTAATGAACACCTCTTGCAGACGGTACAATTTTACATAACAAGGCTTAGTTACAATTTTTCAAGTAGAACGTCGTTACTTAAAACATTAAAAAACTTATTTTTTGTATGAAAGGAAAATGCCGTCACAAAACAATTCCAACAATTCAAGTCATTAGACCACCCTAGTAAGTTATTTGAGGAAACATCTCAAAAGGAACAGGGGTTTGAAGTCGCTCTCCGGACCCTCGCGGCAAATATGAGATATTTGTTTCGATGAAAACAAACATATTTCACCAAATTGGCAGGAATGCAGCCGATCGGCAGAAACGCCTTGTAACCCCGAGACGCCCACTGATCAGAGAGGTGTAAAAAAATCGATAAAAGCATGGCGACACGCTGCGATCAATATAATGATAATATTTCATCTCGAACGTGACGGTTGCCGTAGATTTTATGTTTTTTTAGAAAATTCAATTAAAACTTTAATGGCGGAATAACTGTTGGGACGCTTCACATTTGGCTACCAAATTTCGTGACATATGTTATCGATTTTCTAACATGCATCATATGTGCTTTAACCCGTTAATTTGATCACTTTTAGCTTTTCAAACGGAATATGTTACCATGTCTTGTGGCTATACACCGACATTGATTTTGCTTTGTTTGTTTCCAGATTTATGGATACCATCGACGAGTTCTTGGGAAAGGATTGTGGTGAGTCAAATTTCTGTTTGCTGAATGTGTTAACGACCTTGATTATTTTTGAGCTCTCACAGCATTTAATGCGGACATATTGCTTTTGCAATTTTTCTTTTCTAGTAGCCGTACAAGTAAATAGAGCCAAACTTGGTTTGTCGATGGCAGGTATGATTTTTTATGGAATCAATAACAATTTTGTCAAACTTAAGTAATTAATTAATTAATAACATAATACTTAGATTAAGTAGATATGTATAAGTATGGTAAGGTTGTACGTAGCAAAGTTATTCATTGAAGTAAGATTAAAAAGTTTAATAACTCTTAACGCCTTTTTTACCATATTTAGGAGCAAATTGTATTGTTCGTTTGGTGCTATTAATCACTTACCTAGAGGTTCCTACGTCGTCGATGTCTTAACCACTTCTTTAATAGTCAAACTGTCATTTTCCTCGACTTGCATTTAAGTACTGTCTGCAGTTCGGCTTCGTAAGTATCCTCGTAGAGTGAGATGTTAAAGTGATTGATTGTTATTGAAATGTTCGCGCACCCTCGCCATTACCTCCGTGCACGTGCTAGTCACGGCGGAACTTGCGCTTGCGACGCGTTCCGCGTGGGAGTGACTTGCGATGAGGTGTTAATGCACGCCTATTGCCTAATTGTATTGCTTTACGAGACCACCATAAAGAGTATCGTTCAGCGAAGTCTTTATAGACACTAATCGTTATTCCATTGTGCTTCCCGGATTACCAGCCGTATGTCGCGCCGGCGTGAATGCGGCCATATAATTTTGTTGGATTGGATATTAAAGTGTTGTGCAATACGATTGTCATGCTTTTAAACGTCTTACCGAGTTACCTTGCTGCTGTTATTTTATTTTGTTATTTTAACCTTCAAAGTTCATTTCGAGATATCACGTCAGAACGTTATTCAATTGACGTGTTGAAGGATAAATATAACATTTATTATCATATTCTCCTTACTATTACCAAAAACATTCCAATAATAGTTCTTCAGAATATCTATAGAATTCTTGATGCAGCTATGACACATGTACATCTGATGCATGTTAATAACCCACTCCACACAGTGGTTCAATTTACCGCAATCGGTCTGTCACATCAAAACATTTCAACGCATTGTACAGCAATAGAATCTTATCACTGGCGCTGGACAAAACACACGATTTCAATTAAACTCAGCTTCGTTTTTAATGAGGAATTTATAACGCATCCAGACATTCAAGACTTATTAAATTTTAGAGTTGCATCTCATTCGCCGCGTCAGCGATGGGTTGGAAATAACAAGAGGGTCTGGATAGAGTGGTCGGGGTACAATCCTGGGCACTTGGAGCCGTCCCGCTGGGCCCTCGCGTTCGGGTTTATCGGCAGCCACGCTTTTAATTACAGTGACACAAATCGTAGTTATCGCTGAACTTCTCACGGTGCCCGGCTCAATATTCGGAACGTTCATTAAGTTCTAATTACGAATGGGCGCCCTTGTTTGTCTTGATCACCAAACGTAACTTTTATTAGATTACGTGGGCAGTTTCAATTAATTGTGAGCATACGATAATCTGTCGGCATTTTCGTTAGTAATGGCCGGTTATCAGCGTCGCTGAGTAGATTGAGTGAGATGTATAATATGCGACTGGTTTGCTACGGTTGATTCTGGTTGCTTTAGGGAAATAGGTCGATCCTAGTGGTGTGTAGCAGACCGGTGGCTTTGGAAGCGTAATTAAACAATTTGCAGTTTACTGTTTAATTGGTTATAAACTTGTTTCCCCTCGACTCTATTACTCTTAAGATTCCATGACCACGACCGTGAATCGGAATTAAATACATATTTTACAACATGGAAATTACCCAAGAAAACTCATAAAATCACATATCATTCATACTCAAACATTACTCTATCCTATCGCGTTCTTATGTGTTAGCTCCGTGTAAAAACATTTGTAACACCGCCGCGTGGAAAAGCGACGATATTCATATTTCACGCTTTATCTGCAAGGGAATCGCGCGACTCCTGATTTACACGATATCGCACGGGAATGCTGCTTGCTACAAATGCTACCGTTTACATCATCGGGGTGGTCTATATGTACGAGTGTTCGCATTGACGCTTATTGAATCAAGAAATACAATAATTTTCTAAAGCGGAACATTGCTTGTTGATTTTTTCATAGGTATTGGAGATATTTGCCCGACTTCTGTTAATCTAGTATTCGTAGTCGAAAATGAAATGCAATTCGTAAGTCATGACTAATGTGTTCTGCAGCGCATCTGGCGTGTGTCACAACACGGACGTCTTGCGGTGATAGATGGACCACTCTCCCGTTACGGACAGATGACTTGCCACTTATTGATGCCTCACCGATAGCCGATACAGCTTCTTAAGCAGTATCTATTAGATCCATGATCTCAGTCAATGCTTCCACGCCTGTTTTAACGACCGGAAACTTAATACAAAAAGATATCATTATTTTTGAATAAGAATTATTTATGTGGAAGTCTTTTATTTCACTAGTTTTAGAACAACGACAAAATTTTTATAGTCGCCATGAAAACAGATACGTGGAACTGAAATGACGTTCCTTTCTATAAAATTATTGTGCTGACGTCACTCGGAATTGAGGCGGTCGAACCAGAGTTGGGCAGTTTGTTGACATGGAAACTAGATAATATATCGCGGCGCGCTCGCACAGTTCTGCGCACCGAGCGAGCGGTGCAGTGCAGACAAAGTTGCACTTTTGTACTTTGTACTAGAAGCAGTCCCGAAGACAAATGTTTCGGAGATTTGTTTGCCTGTCTATTTCTGAAGTGATAGCGTAGTTTAAGCGTTGTTTGTAATATATGTTATTACTATTGCACAAATTATTAGGTTTCTTTAAATTTTTCCAGAATTTCTCCTTTAATGTGAAGAGGTATTTTCTTACATGTTTTCGTCCGTGAGTTACGAGTTACATTGATGAGGATGTTTGCTAACGTGATTTGTAAATTCGATTTTAGTCTAATGATATTTATCGTTCCAGCTGTAAACTGCAGCTGTCTTTTGAGAAACGTTCTCATGGACGTCGGTTCGTTTCCGTTAAAGCACCGTCGCATGACGTTCCCTGCTATTATTAGTAAATCATCATATCAGCCGAAAGACGTCCACTGCTGGGCATAGGCCTCCCCCAAAGAGTGCCAAAGTGTCCGATCCCGCGCCACCCGCATCCAGCGGACTACCGCAACCTTTACCAGGTCATCAGTCCACCTTGTCAGGGGCCTACCCACGCTGCGCCTTCCGGTACGTGGTCGCCACTCGAGAACCTTTCCGCCCCAACGGCCATCGGTTCTACGTGCTATGTGCCCCGCCCACTGCCACTTAAGTTTAGCGATCCGGAGGGCTATATCGGTTACCTTGGTTCTGCTGCGGATAGCCTCATTTCTGATGCGATCACGCAGAGAAACTCCTAACATGGCCCTCTCCATTGCCCTTTGGGTGACTTTGAGCCTTCTTATGAGGCGACCACGTTTCAGTGCCATATGTCATCACTGGCAACACACACTGGTCAAAGACTCTCGTCGGTCTCTCTCGGTTTCACAATTACATATTTTGATTACACACTGCTCCAATTGGCCTTTAAGATTTCCGTCAAACAATAATCATAAATCTTATCGATTACTCAAACCTAATCGCATGTGGTTGCGGTATACTCAAGCCAGTGCAGTCATCACCGATAATGTACCGCTTTGACTGCTAACAAGTATTTGCGACACTCGGCAAGAGGCGTCAAAGCCCCCCCTATTCTGTAACTTGTTTTAACCCCGCCTCATGGCTCACCCACAAATATATCTTGACACCGCGATGCTTAGTAACTAAGCGTAGGCAGAGGTCTAGTTTCGTGACGGGTGACCGGTGGGGTGAGCCGCATTAGCGCGTAGCGAATAACAGCCCTGCTTCGCAGTTTAAGCACCCTAACGGCACGGTTATTATTACCGGCGACTGTCCATTGCGAGTTATTCAACGGCTAGTTTATCCCCAAGCTGTTCTGCTGGCTCTTCACACGTATTGCTTTGTTTGACAATGTCACTGTAAGGAGTCCGGTATGTCGTTTCTCGTAAACGATGAGTAGGTGCGTCTCACCAGGTACAATCTTTAAGTTTTATAGCCGTATGTTCTCTCTACGTTGCCAGATACTAAACTCACGGAGGGCCGGTTGTTTCATACCGTTAGTTATTGTAAGTTACGCCTGTTAATATCTGACTGCATGGAATATGTCACAGTTTTCGATGGGATGGCTGCCGACGGCACATATACCTACAACACACGGTATTCAGAGCCCGGTACTTAAGGTGCCAGTTTTCTTTACAAGATCTCAGGGCCTTATCAGCTTATCACATTATCACGAGTTTAGGGTAGGTACCGGCCAAGCTTTATTGACCTTACTGAGGGACTAGATCGATTTGTGTAATATTGTATCCTATTTTTTATTTATTATTTAGAGATAAATCTGATTACCGTGTGCTGCTGAATCGATGCACCCTCAAGATGTTAAGAAAATTTGATTTACATCACTTTTTTTTCCTTGTAAGTCGTCTCGATTAATAAGCGTAGTCGGGGACAGGCATTACGCCAGATTCACATTTAACATTGGTGTTTTAAAACCGTACTGACACGTATTTTAATTACTTTTAAGTTTTAATTGAAAGTTGAGTTCGATAATCTCAAGAATGTCAGAGGCCTTAAATACATCAGCGGCCAAAGAGACGATTAACGACAATATATTTTGTTAAATATGTAATCAGTCATATGATCATCTCGGCGCGCCCACGCAGGCGCCGGCGGCTCGCAAGTCGCAATACAGGCCCCGAGTACTTGATTTACATGATCAGTGTACTAGCAAATTGTGGGGCGATTTCTTCAATTCTAGAAGTAACTGAATCATGTTTTGTTGAAAGTGTAAATCGAATGACAGAAAGTAATGTTTTGTCTATCTTCTGTAACTCTATTACTGAAGTACGCTAATAATGAATCATCATAAAAGCATTTTAGCGACTTTTAAATTCGCTAACGATTTAGTAACGCTAAGTACGGTGTCGTTTCTTTGTAAAAACAAATTTCGAAGTGCCAAATAGTATTGATATTTCGTAAATAGTAGCTAATTTGGCACGTTAGGAGATATCATGTTACAGAATTTACTAAAGCTAAGTACATGTTGTAAAGTCGCTGTTCTTATTGGGTTTTATTTATTTCTCTCAGCCCACATTTGGCCGCTTGGTGTGGCGTCTCAATCGTTTGGCTTGACACTTTTCGCTCACCGTCTGAAAGTTACAAGCAAATTCAGACAGTCACGGTGGAACATCACCGTTGAGACACCACGGTCGCACGAATGCGTGCGGTAAAATCGTAATAAGCCGATTACGATGTAAGAGGGTCGCGCGTAGGCGAACACTCGTATCGATGTCGGCCACAATGCATCGATTGTCGACAATCGATCTGCGACGCGATGCGCCGCGCCCCGTGTAGCCGCAGTAATGCAACCGCGTAGAACTGCGTTCAAGCACAAATGTCAAACAAGAATTTGACTTGAGGTCTATGTAGTTGGAATTCTGTGACCCAGTTGATTGTAATCTAGAATGCAGCTGATGCAGCTGTATCTAGTTAGATCAACAGCAACTCTGTAAATTGGTTCCTTGAACTTTAACTAGTAAACATCACGTTTCAGCGAATTCCGCTTTTGTTGTTTATCATAGGACCATTGACGTCACACTGAAACCTTTTAAGCCAAATCCGAGTATCAAACTGCTTTTGTATACAGAAACGTTTTAGTATTCGTTCGCGCTTCTTTCACACATATTGTGAAACGTTATTATCATCGTTTATCGGTGCCTGTCTGCCCGTCGCCAGGTCTATGACGGGTCCTTCTATTACGCAATGAGATGCATCACAAATATCGTTATTATAATTACGTAACGCCCTCTTTTGATACCTTTTGTCTGTTTGTCCGTGCTGTTACCGGTGTTGTGTTTATTCACTATCGAATTTATTACATTTTAAATGCTACATCGCTTTCTATGCTAAGTAACTTACAAGTAGTTGCTTTGTATTGGCTTATTGTATATCTCCGGTACGATTTACATGTGAATCGGTGACTAATATTTAATAGTTTTGTCATTTGAAATGTTAAATTTGATTACCAGTGCGGGGTATCGTTGCACTATTTAAGCAAATTTTTGCTTTATTTGTATATTTGAATATGGATTATAAATGCCGATTTTGAAACTCACATGGCGCTATCGATCGATGTTAGATTATATGTAAGGAATAATCTAAGTGAGTCCGAGTCTCTGATCTAACTTTATAATTTGGTGAGAACTTCTTGTAGACGCATTTGTAAGAATGCGATTATCTTGCGTTAATAGTATAGCGGTAAAGCCATGGTAGGATTACCACGGCAGTAATAGAATTACACTCTTAAGCGAAACTGCTGTTCGTTTATTTTTATCCGCAATACATCGCAAAACGACTTTTAATTTAAATGTCTCCTCGGTGACACAACGACCAGCATTACCGTGTATATGGCGACGTATAAAGCACTGCACATCTGTTAAGGCGGTCGCGGTAATCACCGCGTTGTTTGTTTCTGTAATTGAAAACGGACCCGCTCGTTAATTAAGTTGCTGGCGAAAGCCTTGATGGATTGTTGTAAATGGAAAAAACTTTTTTTTCTTCTTGCATTCGCATGTGTAATGTATCAAACGTACCTCTTGGCGTGGGAATTCTGCGTCCACATTGAAGGTTTTGTTCGCTTTTTGTCTCGTGCTAGGACGGGTGACGTGTGTGCTGTGAGATATGCGCGTGCGTTGCTAGCAGGGATTTACGGCTCGTCTTTCTTATTGCCATTAATTCCTCTTGTCACAGATGCAATTTGTCGTATGCGTTGGTTCTTTTGAGGCTTTTAAAAGCCCGCAACGTATAAGTACGCTTAGCTTGAAGTTGTAACATTGGCTTAGCAGTGACATTGACACCCGTTCTGCACATTTTTTTTTTTCATCACATATTCGATCCACCATTAGGTATACCACGGACTGGCATTCCATTTTCAAAATGTGATCTACTCGTTAGGTTAGGGTAGTTTAATGTCCCTGCCATAAAATCCCCATATTCGCGTCTCATCTTAGGTATGTTATAGGGATGGCCCCATGACGAGTCACTTTTGAGCGTCAAATAGTACTCCAGCTGTCAATGCTGTCAAGTAAGAAGGAAAATCGGCAACGTCACCAATTGTTTCCTTACGATGCGATCAGTAGGATCATGTAAATACACTTTGGAAAATCCTTCCATGTGGACGGTACTGCGTTGTTTAGGTGCTATAAATTAGTTAACAAACCCGTGGCATATGCTGATAGTGGTCACGTGAAGCGTAAACGCCCCTTGGCACGCGATGTGGCGCCAACACTATATTTTTTATTTTTAACATGACATGACTGCCTCTCGATTTTAGTCCTTAAAGCAGTTTACATAAAGTCCACGCTGGATATAAATCCTTAGCTACACGCATTACACAAGATGTTCTTAATCCAAGTGCGACGAATTTTTAATTCTGCGTGAAATCAATGCCTTAGACGTCAATTTGTATTGTTTTAACTATTTTTATTGTTGAAGGATCCGGATGCGTTTTTAAATCACATTAACCGGATTTAGGTGTTATAAGAAACTATAGTATTTTATGAATCGTTATATAATGTATGCTTTTTCAGTCGAGTACCACGTTTAGGCCACGAAGCTTGCTGAGTGGCCTAATTAAGGTACGAGACTTTAAAAGCTAATTATATAACTATTGTATACAATACTTTTTCTACGAGTCAACTGAACTAATTAAACAAACTTGGTAGCTATTGAAAACGAAGTGCAACCAACGGCTTTTTCTTTTTTGTGCGTTGATGTCTATTTACCTTTTGACATTCTCATGACGGCGTCCTATTGGTCAAATATATTATAGTTCAGTAAAGGTGCCACGTGATTGGTCAATTTCATTTTATTTGTCTCAACAGTTATGAAATGTTGAGTTGGGAGCTCCATAGTAAAAAGTATGTGATTGAAGTTTGGTGTACGAAGTCTTAATTCAAACATTAAGGTCGATGAGTATAAAAAATACTTATTGATTCGGTGCTAAGACTTGCACTTTGTTAAATAAAATTTGACCCTTTTTTTGACAGTTCGTTACATCGCATCATCGAATATTGTGACACGGCCCTGATATCACTAACTTTGCACTTAATTTTTCTGTTTAATTTGTCAGAACGCCGGTGATAATCATTTAGACATATCAAAGAGCTAGCATTGACACCAAGTTGAATCTCTTTACGCACTGCTAAATGATAGTAAAATGTAACTGTATTACGCACTGCTAAATGAAAGTAACACATAGTATAAAACAAAGTCGCGTCCCGATGTCTGTCCCTATGTATGCTTACATCATTAATAAAAAAAAAATGGATGTGGCTTTTTTAATAGAGAGAGGGATTCAAGAGGAAGGTTTATATGTATAATATAGTACCCGTGCGAAGCCGGGGCGGGTCGCTAGTATTTTATAAACATTAAATCCATGAGTAACAGTTTGCCCAATTGAAATCAGTTTTCAAATGTTTACGTTACGTTGAAACTCTAAGATCAAGAAAGGCGATATTAAAGGCGGTTTGCACCAACTTACGATTACAGGCTGATTCACGTGAAATCTGTCATTCCATAGAGAAACTTGTCAAACTTACCATACATTCTGATATTAACGAACACCGGTTACGGTATGTGTACCTAACCAACATGTATATACGTATCAAAACCACAAAGCATGGCCCCTAATGCACGCAAAAAACACAATTCCAAACCGCCAACCAGCCAGCAATTACACACAAGTTTCGCCGAAGTTACCTAGCCGCAGTCTTCCTGAGGAAGTGTCAAACCGCGGACTCACTTCCTCCCCACCCCCCGAGGGGTGCGTAGGGGCGCGGGTCAACGAACTCGATGTTTGCGGTGCGATTTTGAAGACACAAACATGAGGTTTTCGTTTATTTTTCCGCTGAAAGCCAGATCGATCGTGATTCGCTTTGTCTTGATGTTTTTAAAACGTTTTCGATATAACTTCTGTTTCGCTAGATTTATGCAGGGACAATTTTTATGGATGATCTTGAGCGTTGTCTTGGAGTTCCTCCGCATAAGTGTAATGTTTCTCTAATTGTATCATAGTTCTAAGTTCGAACGGTATTTTTACATAGATGCTTATTTAAATAAAATGTAGAAGAATATTAAATTACGTAGTACGCAGTATCCATTTAGTTAAAACGCTCTAAAGTCGTCATGTAAAGTTTGTACGGAAAACTATTAATGTCACAATTGTCTATGGTGAGACGGCGTCCATTTTTTTATCATTCTGTATGGACAAATAATTAAACATTGATGTTTACCTAAGTATGTTTAGAAAGTTTTTGGTTTATACCAAAAACTTTCTAAGGTCAACCAGGGCAAGAATTTTGGACAGTTTTTTCAACCTCCATTTATTAAAAAAAAAAAAATGTAATGAAATATTTTTACGTGGTATATTTTATGCGAGGTTTCATTAATCAATTTATCAAGTTAACTTCTTCGCTACATTATACACAAGAGAACAGTGGCAACTTTAAAAAAAATGGGAAAAGACGCAACTTCCCCATATGCGCAAAATGCGTCTGTTTCGAAAGAATTCAAAATCCTTAAGACTTCCTTAAATATTGCTTGGCACGTATTCGCAATACGAGTATCTTCTAGTGTTACATTATTATGTGAGCTGAGGTAGAAATTAGTAAAATTTGGCAAAATGCGTCAGTTGTAGACGCATATTTCCCACAGCAATTCCAGAAGTCTAAAACATTTTTTCATTTCCAGGTTATCTGATGTGAATAGAATTAACTTGAGTAAGCTTTCGCAAATTTACCTTTTCTTGTGTATGTAACCTTTTAAATTGTATGGGCGCATTCATTTGGCATAATTGATACATACATACATACATATAATCACGCCTTTATCCCTAAAAGGGTTAGGCAGAGCACATGAAACTTTTGTTCCAGTGCCACTTTTAGCATAAATATGGGTATAAAAGATCGACAAAATGTGACATTGCAGTGACAGGTTGCTAGCCCATCGCCCACAACACACTTCAACCCTGTTCCCTTAGTCGACTCTTACGACACCCACAGGAGGAAAGGGGGTGGTGCTATTCTAACCCGACACCACACGGGGTATATATTGTACAATATTGGCATAATTGATATACTGAGCGATTTTCAGATAACGCGCAATTATAGGTATTTAGAATCTAAATCTCATATTTTACATGAGAATATTTTTTAAAGCATTGCAGTTTTTGTAAATATATTAGTCCGTCCGTATAAAGCAAATAACGGTGATTGCGTTTATTACTAAAACGTCACGTTGGCATAAGGAAAAATCATGATCCAGTAAGATGACGGGCAGGCGGTGAATTTCAAAATGGTCAATGGTTTAAATACGATCCTTTAAAACGCCATCTACGTTATGTCATGCCGTTAAATTAATATCACTAGAGGGCAGGAGTTGTTGAAGCTCACGTTGTTTAAATAAAATATTCCAATAAACGAATTTTCGCGAACACGCCTTTGCCCCGGTTTACATTCCATGTAGAAATAATTTATATTTAGGTACTTACTATTGTCAAATACCGTAGTACTCGTAATGCAACAAAAATACTTCTGATGCATTTGCACAAGATATTCCCGCCTAATCTTTGAAAGTGGCATCGTATTTCGGCACAACTATTTGCGACTATTTCGATCCGTCTGGATTTTGGAGTTTAACTGTTTCCAAAAGTGACTTTACGAGTAATGTTTGTTGTCCACAGATATCATAGTCGGTGTCCACTGCACTCACGGGCTTAACCGGACGGGCTACATGGTGTGTCGGTACATGAGAGACCGACTCCGGATTCAGGCTGCGGATGCCATCAACAGTAAGTTTTTCGTTATTTACACTTTGATACAGAACTCTGCATAGTTACAACTGTTACAAGCCGCTCGTAAACATGAGTTGAACTGAGTAAGATAGTTTCACAAAAACCTTCACAGTTAAAGTTCTTGAAGAACCGATAGATTTTGTTTTGTTTGGGTTACCTTTGTTTTACCAAAAAAATTTTGACAAATTATCACTTCCCAAAACTTTTTTCGTACAATTTCATTTGCCAAATAATCGTTTGCCAAATTAACACTCGACAAATAATTCTTACGCAAACCTTATGTTTGGCATATTCATATTTAGGCAATATCTCGTTTACCAACTGGTACTTTGACCAAATTTCATTCAGTCAAATATGTTAGTTGGCATAATATGTTTTAACCAAAACAAAATAAGGCAAATGATTTGTATCGTCAATATTTAATTGACCATTTCTATTCCGTCGGTTAATCAGCAGAGGAACTCTTCAATGACAAATCATTTGCATCTTTATTTCAATGGTGTATAAGATTCACAATAAAATTACAACTTTTTTTATGTGGGTAGGGAAAATTAATTTGTGTAGAAGTCGCAATTCTAACCTAACCGCCAGCGTGTCGACGTCACCCCGCTTCGCGGGGTGCCTATTTCCGCTCTAAGGCACGCAAGCTAACCCTAACCTAATCATAATCATAATCATAATCATTTATTTGCGTAAAAAAGGGTTATAACATAATTGTTGGTGTAAAATATACATGTTCTTGGTTCCACCTTTCTTGCTGTCCGTGCGGCATGCAAATTTTTATAACTCACTTAACCTACTTAAATTTAATTTTGCTCAGTTTGAGTCAGAGCAGCATTAACCTACCATTGTTACTATTGTTTGTTTTTTTACTGCTAGGAGGCTTCGCCCCCCGAGCCCCCCTTTTTTCGCTGCCCTAATGTAATTTAACGCCTTTGCCTACCGACCTACTTAACCGTGCATTTTTTTTATTTAAGGGACCGTGCCGTTTTATTAATAGTATTTTGGTAAAATGTCATAACCCAAACAATTGTGATGTTTGTCTATTTTTAGTTTGCCATAACATTAACTTGACGAAATGTTGATTGTCTAATGTTTTTTGCCTTATTAAAGCATTTGCTAAAAGACCACATGCCATAATGTAATTTTTCGTAATAATATTTTTCTGAATGAAAATTTGACGTAATGAAAATATTCGTATTAAAATTGTGCCAAAGTTTGCATTGGCAAACAAAATAGTTGCTAAAATTTGTTTGGGAAATGAAATTTGACCAAAATAAATTTGGTAAAACAACAGGATCCCGTTTTGTTTGCTTCATATTGAAAATAAATGCAGTGAATATTTTTTCACTTATTACGCTTGGAAATTTCGCCTTTGTGCTGGATGTAAGCTGCAAAAAATGCCACTTTTATGCTCTAGTGCACAAAGTATTTTTTTAAAGATAAGCGGGCAATAAAACTTCGTAGAATAAACTTGTTAGAATAAAGTTACGGGGAATGAGCTATTATATTATTTTATTTTTCAATTATTTGTTATTCTCTCGCTTTCGAAGTTAAGAAACAGTGTGATTTGAGCATAAATGAGCCATTTTACCCCGCGACTTAACTATCCACCCTCGCCGTGGCTCGGGTAATAAATATAAACGTCTCAGGTTAAATGGCTCGTTTTATGCACTTGTTGTACAATCTACTATTATTCAGAAGTGTTTTCTTCACTGATCATGATCCAGATAGCCAAACTCCTTAAGTGAAAAGTCTCCTTATAT
Source organism: Epinotia demarniana (assembly GCA_945867215.1). Classification (NCBI taxonomy): domain Eukaryota; kingdom Metazoa; phylum Arthropoda; class Insecta; order Lepidoptera; family Tortricidae; genus Epinotia; species Epinotia demarniana. The sequence continues at coordinate 17,482,995 of OX244272.1, read as the reverse complement.
CGTGTCCGTTTATTGTTACAGGGTTTGAAGATGCACGAGGTTATAAAATTGAACGTGAAAATTACATCGCTGACCTTCTAGGAAATAAGGTGCCTCCACCAGAAGTCGGAAAGAGGGAGACCAAGATCAAGCCTCTCAACGATCAAGATGAGGCGTCTGAGCCCAAACCCAGACTTAAGAACCGGTGGAGGCATAATAAACGATCAGAATCTGGTTCTGATTCTCGGCCTGGATATGATAAAGAGTCAGAACGTGATAGTCGGCCTAGTTATGATAAGCGACCTAGATATGACAGTCGGCCTAGATATAATAATCGGTCTGGATATGATGATCAGTCTAGATTTGAAAATCGACCGGTTTCTGAAGATCGAGCAGGAACTGACGATCGATCGGGATCCCGCAATCACCCGGGACCCGACAATCGTTATGATAATCGGTCTATGCAATACATATCGCCTCTAGGTCAATGTGACGACAAAGAAAGTCATCACCCTGAAAGGCAATCGAACGGATCCAGATCGCGATTTAATTATAATCCATACAATCGAAATCGTAATAGTGACACACAGAGGAATAATGATAGTAATACGTCAGGTAAGAGAGAGAGAACTAGCAGGTGGGATATGTCAGGCATGTCTCATAGATCCCGTAAAACAAAAGAGTAGTGTAAAAGTTATGCTCTTGTAGCGGTCTATTTTAGCAGATATGTTGAGACCCACATAACTGCTAAAATAAACTGCAGCGCCAAAAGAGTTTTGACATATTGTTTTCAAGTAGCGGAAAGGTTGAGACCAATCGTCAAACAATCTTAGGCACGATTTGAAATGAATTTTATACCAATTTCAAATTGCAGATTTATTTATAAGTCAGGTCCAAAAAAGCATAATTATGTTAGTTGTATTTTTTATTATCAACTGCCGGACGGTCATATATTTCATGAGATTTTACGACTTTCAGTCTGATAGTGTTGACATGCAAAACTATATATTTGATTATAGTAACAGTTGGATTTATTTAGTCAGTCATTTGTATGTTCATACAGATTTGTTTGACAATCTTATATTCTTTTGGTATGGCTTCATGTGCCTACTCAGGTTCTGATTGATCTTTTGTAATATTAAATCAGGGTATACTGCTAAAGTTGTTCAACTGAATATACAACCTTTTGTCTGTTATATTTATCCGTTTGTTATGTATTCGTTTTGACCTACATATGAAATAGTGTTTCTTTGTAACTAAGAAATACTCGCACTAATTAACAAAAAACTGCCTGAAATAAATATAGTACAATGTATAACTCGATGGTTTATTTTTATACATCTCAAACTTCAAGTTAAAATAATAAAGTTGAGGCCGTATTATAAAAGGATGATAAATGCACATTATCACTTCATAGAGAGCTTCTATTTATTTATTCTTTTCGAAAATTCCCTATGCCTAGAAACGGAACATAGAAACTCCATGCTGGTAATTTAAAATAATTTCCATAAGGCATTCGAAGGTGCTCTCTATTTCATTATCAGCGTAGTTGTCGAGTGCATCATGAGAACAAGTCTTATTACGGTGAAATTGGTGGACACGTAACTTGTGTTCCGCGCGTGTCCGATCGTATCGGATAGCCAGATTGGTGCCAACGGCATGAATGACTCTGATGCCTGTTGTGGCTTGTTTTTGCCCTGCCTTAGTCTTCTTGAAGGGTAATTTTTTTAGCTCCTTACGCATACTAGGGATGTTATAACTTTATAAGTTTAACATGTGTGTCTGTATGTCTGGCAACTTGGTGCTTGTTTTTAACGTAAAAGCCGCAATTAAACACAAACATATTCGTGCTAACCATTTTCGCTGATGTCCTATAGTGCGTTTTTTTAGCATTAGAAAGAAGGCTTAAGCACGAAGCACGAGGTCTTTTATAAGACACTTTATGCCACACAACTGTCAAAGGATCTCAAACAGCCACTAAAAAAGACTTACGTTATTGTTGTCTACCCTAAAATTATAGAAGTGTTTTCATCGTGTGAGTGCATTGAGTCCATTAACAATAAATGAGAAACATACAGTGGTGAACATTTACAAGTTGGTGTATGTTTGCATGCAAGGATGAATTTCCAGGTAACATCTAATATTTGTCCCAAGCAGAAAAGGTTGACGACGACTGCTTCTTTGTTTACCGTATTTCTAATCCTAAAAAAACGGACTATAGAGTAGATAAAGTAGATCTGTTTATATACCTACCGTGCTTAAAATTTGTCATCCTGTTGCCATACGATAAATTAAATAAGTTTAGTTGTCTATGAAGAATAGAGTTTATTTCCATCGCTTTCCTTTATCAAGTTTGGATACCAATCTAGCAAGTAATAATTCATGTCTATCTAGACACACGGCAGTGTGTCCGCCAAGTTCGAGCAAAAAAAAGCGACACACCGGCCGTGGGTTATATTACACGAACCACTTCGGGCCAATTTCGACCACCCTATAACTCAAAACATATTTTATCTACGCATATGAAATTTCGAGTGTCTGTTAACATCCCCTTAATTGTCTAGAATACAAAATTTCATTATTCTACCTATAGCAGTTCTTGAGATATTGACGTCAGAAAATCGCTATTTTTACTATACACTCTGACTCACTCACTGATTCACTCATCAAAAACCTAGACCACTTCCAATGGTCGTACTGACTTGAAATTTGGCAAGGAAATAGGTCTTAAGGTCAAAGTAAAGGGAAAAATCTGAAAACGGCCAAGTGTGAGTCAGTTTTAAAAATAGCGAAGGTGTAACTTTGTTCTACTATGAAGTCATAATGAACTAAATGGGTCTATCTTCCAATGGTCGTACTGACCTGAAATTTGGCTCGAAGGTTTGTCTTTAGGTCGAAATAAAGTAAAAATCTGAAAACGGCCAAGTGTGAGTCGGTTTCGAAAACAACGAATGTGTAATTTTGTTCTACTATAAGTAGGTATGGAGTGGAAATGAGATAAGACTTATTTAAATTTAGATACATACCAATTTAAGACAATACATGTTTGTCTTAAAGACAAGAACAATAAAACTGTTCACCACTCTGTGTGTGTCTGTTGCGGGAACCGAACCCACGATTTACGAAGTGCAAAGCAGGTCACTAGATACATTAAGTTTTAGTAGCAAAAGTGATAAAAAAATAATAAAGAACCTACACCTAACAAAAATAAATGAAATCCCATCAAAAACATAAATGTGAAAGGCTGCCAAGTTCGATACTATGGGAATGCTTCGCCTGTAAAAGAAGTGAGATCTGAATAAGTACCAAGTTCCATAAAAATACCTCAATTTATAATAGTCAGAGAAACGCACACCGGTTTTTTTAGCAGTTTCCTGATAACATTTATTATTTTCAGTACTTTTTAATGATGTAACTTGGCAAGTTTTAATAGAAAATTATATACTTGACACATTGCAGTCCAAAGGTGTCTGCATTGAAAAGGTGTGTGGTGTGTGAAAACTTGTCAAGTAACATCATTAAAAAGTACTTAAAAATAATAAATGTTATCAGGAAACTGCTAAAAAAACCGGTGTGCGTTTCTCTGACTATTATAAATTGAGGTATTTTTATGGAACTTGGTCCTTATTCAGATCTCACTTCTTTTATAGGCGAAGCATTCCCATAGTATCGAACTTGGCAGCCTTTCACATTTATGTTTTTGATGGGATTTGATTAGCTTGAAATAGTTTTCAAAATAGTGTTTAGCAAAAGCACCGCTGTAGTATTTCTATTTCACTTTTCATAGTGTTCCGAATTGTTGATTAATATATAAAGGGTGTTAGTCGTACCCCCAGTGAAGAGAGCAGGTGAAATGGTGCATTAGGCAACATTATTGATAACCGAACGATGATTCAGAGTTTTTCGGAATTCCCAAGTCCAAGGTAAAAATGCATTCTCCGAAATTAAGAAAGTTATAGGCACGAAAGATTATAATGAACTCGATAGCCATGACTCATTGTTTAATCCCGAGTCATATTCTTGTAACAATGTTATAAAAATTTAATGATGCAGTGCGTGTATGATAAAAATGCTCTTAACTAATGTTCTGTGCAATAAAGATTGCCCTCCACCTGCCGAGATGCCCTTATGATTGCGTTTTCGAAACATCTCGTGCAAGCATCCGGTCTACTATGCTACTACAAAAGTATGTGCGACGGTCGGGTGACGTAAATAGAAGTAACTGGATTCTTTGTGTTTGGTGATCGCTCATGCAATTTAAATGCTATTACTACAGTACTTTGCATGTTTATATAAAACGCATATTTGGTCCAACATTGCAGCATTTCCCGGTCTTAAAATGTAACTGCATGTCGAGGCTCAGATCACCTTCTTAACTTATTTGAAACTCTTGGGCAGATTACCATTTTTATTTTTATTAAATGGCGATGTTGTAAGTTAGGTGCTGTAATATGGTTACAAAGTGGCAGCAAGTATATGAATTATTAGTGCTAATAACCGTATGTCCAACGGTGTTATATACAGTCATAATTAGGTAGTTCAATATTCGATGGCACGGCGACCTTTTAGTACGTTGACTGATAGGAAACTTACTGTGTGTCGAAATCAAAACTATACAGACCTGGATATTCTGATATGTACCTACTCATAAAAATACACTTGAAGAATATCGATACAAAAACGAAACATAAATAAAGTTAAACGCTCCTTGAACGCATTTGCCAAGATCGACTAGCAGAAAATTAAGATAAATAATACGATAATGGCGCTGAAAGTTGCTTTGTCGTTGGATTCCTCAAATAAATCAAGGAGATGTGGCGATAAGTACAAACTTTGTTCCTTTTAATCGTATATTTTATAACAGACTTGAGTATAATTGACCATCGTTTTGCGGAAAGCGACCAAAGCAATTTTGCTGCTAGTTTATAGCAAATTATCGAAGACCAGGTACTCTTTTAATGTTAGTCCTCTCCCCGTATTGCAGTCAAGTTCAAAAATATGTCCTTGGGAAAAGTGAAGTGATGTGAACACGACTCTTGTTGAGGGCATACAATTTCCTCAGATATTTTTGAACGTTTAGTCTGCATTTATGAACTCGACTGTCCTACTAGGTATTACTAGTATACAGGTGCACCACTAACGCTCGAGGTTGTCCCTGATTTATTCGCCGCCGATACGTGGTAACTTTCTCAAGTCGTAGCTTGCATTTATTGGTCTATTGTTTGCCTCCTGGGCGTACAGTCGAGTTCATTTACATCGAAGTAAAAATTGTATCAAAGCTACGCAAACAGCTCTTACAACCTCAACAATAGGGTCTATCATGGATGTTTTACTGGGATTTTAGCTTCAGTTATCTGGGTGACTGTACTTATAGATTACATGCGCTCTGTGCTCTAATTCAGCTGTAACCACTTTGAAACAGCTTCTAGCTTTAATGTCGTAAGGCATTGCAATGGCATAGTTCTGCAACTCAATTTAGATCGAGGGATGGCAATTTCTGTAAACACATTAGTACTTTGTCAAGTGTCTATTGTTGTCCGAGTTTTTCCCACTGGCTCCGTTAAAGCGAATACCGCACGTTATCTTACGACCCAAAAAAGACGTAAATTAACTGCACTTTGTCAGCTTCTAATAAAACTTGACATCTTAACTGGTGTTATCTCATATTTTTGTTAGGAATCTTAACTACCTGGCTTCCGTCAGCGCGTATTTCTTAAGGTCCTGCGGCTTGAATGACGTGGACGACTATTTAATTTATGTCCATTACTCGAGGCGTTTCGTTTTAATGCGCTCGTTTAACTAGGTGACAGGTTGGTGACATTCGGGCGCCATCTTGATTATTATCAGCGCATCGACGCGTTCAAAGAAATCGGTAGGTCGCTTCGGTTTTTATGGCGGACTTAAGTAGAAATCGAAGAGTACCGATTATGTTATCTTTTGGAAGATTTTACTCATTAAATGCACTTTTATGGCAACAAGCCTGTTTGGAACATTGTGGTCATATAAGTTTCTATATAAACATTTGCCTATTTTTATTCATTCAAAGCCGGAAACTTGCACCAGACAAAGTTGTACGGACCTCGTTGATAGTTGTTGATAGTAAGGTTTGCTAGCATTCAAGCGAACATAGCATTCCCTTGTAGCACCTGGAGATTTCATAAGTCACGTGTATTTGTCTGTGTTGTTCTCCTCAAAGAGAGCTCCTGTGATGATCAGATTTGGGGTGATATTTAACTAAGCATTCCATGTAAGCTAAATATTCCGCCTTTTTTCGATTTAATGCACACATAATATTTATGCTAATAAAATATACCTAGCGCAAGTCACTATTGAGTAAAAAATATGCCTCATATCCTTTAATTAAACATTAAACCATTTCACACACCACACAGTATCAAAATTGTAGGTAACATTGCTTGCTTGCCGCTTTCCTATAATAAAGGTACCTAGGATACAGGAACAATGTATGGGGTGATTACTCTCTCGATCCTATTATCTGATCGATAATTCAATCGAGCCGATACGACCCCGGGGGACGCTACCATGGTAAGGCGCGTTAGTAGATTGTCTATTGTGAATAGTTTGCAAATTGAGTTGCTCAGCGTTTTTTTAGGCTTCCGTAGTCAACAAAGAACCTTTATACGTAGTTTCGCCATGTCCGTCTGCGGCAGAGCTCAGCTCAGTGACCACTCAATAACTCCGAGAAAATGATAGAGCAAAATCGGTAGGTACTTATAAAAAAAACTCAGTGGTTTTCAACTTACTGGCCCATTTGAGTATTTGGCTCCCAAATTTTTGTTCGTGTCCAGTGTCCCCACCCCTACCGGCTAAATGGCTGCTACTGGGAATGTGAATAAAATCGTGGCAGTAGTACATATAATTAATTTAAAAGGAAAACTATCACGGCTAAGTAGGTGGACATTACTAGTTACCGAGTAATAGACGACTAACTTAAAATGTACTTGAAAAGGCCATGTTTCGTACAAATTCGGCCGACGCCACTGCACCATTTAGTTGGCATGTGCGTATCGATGTAACATAGACAGACAGGCAACTACCGAACGCGACACTGCGCGTGGCCGGTTTTTTTGTGACAGTTTGTGATAAGTAAGTACATTTAAGATACGAATATTACGTAATGCCAATGGTTACGGTTTCTTTAGGGGAAGCCGTATCTACCTAAAACTCTAAACTATAGGTAGCGTAAGAGTTTGAGAACGTTTGTCAATGTCTCAACCACGGCTGTCTATAGTGTCCAAATAAGTTATTGAACTGTCTGCCTTGTACGTTAAGCACATATCGTAAAAACACTGTCACAGCACATGCTGAGTTCGTTCCTTTTGTCACACAAGTAATCTTGTTTGTTAATTGTTTTACCTTTATTATCTATTTTGCTTATTTGTGTGACAATAAACATTTTCTTTCTTTCTTTCTTAAAGAGTATACCTGTTCCTGGATGTTTTCTTTCATTGTTCTTGTATTACGCACCTATACCGTTTGGCCATCAACATATCATTATAAAAACCAATGTAGCAGATTATGTTTGCTGAATCTACGAAGGTGCGAACTTGACAATGTAACTATGGATCCGTGAGTGACCCCAATGTCTCTGGCTGCCTTAGCCAATTTGCTTTGAATACTGCCCTATCTCAAATCTGAACATTCGCCTCAACCTAGCTTTCAATTGTGTTCTGCCGCTCTGTTCTTATCTGCATGGGTAGGTATATACCTACGGTAAATAATACATAGAATGGGATGTGCCTGGTATAAATAACATGTGCCCATTCATCTATTGGAGCCTCCGGATATAGGCTAGAGCCCCCAATTTGTGGCACTGGGTCACAAGTTAATTACTCCTCCGATTCAATCGATTATTAAACAAGAATTGATATATTAACCGTAATAATAGGCTCTGTTACGCGGCGCATTGAACTTTTGTTTTGCTACTGAGCATTTATTTTATTTATCATGTACCTACTCATTTTGGTATCCTACTAATATTATAAAGGCCAAAATTTGGACCGTTGGATGTTTGGATGTTTAGATGTTTGTTACTCAATGACGCTTAAACGGGTCAACCGATTTGGATGAAATTTTGCACGAAGATAGTTTATAGCCTGGATTAAAATATACGATAGCTTTATCCCGGGTCCACGCGGACGAAGTCGCGGGCGGACGCTAGTAGTCTAATAAATATACCCCGACGCCTCGAGACACTTGCATATTGCTCGTGATCTAACGAGTAGACTGAAAATATGTATGCACATGACACATTGTTAGCACACACGGAATAAGGAATTTATAATTTTTAAGCAATTGTTCCGCGCTGTGCCTTAAACAGCAGCTCATAGGTAGTTTTCTTTTTTTTCCCGACTACGGCAAAGCCAGAAGGGAGGGGTTATGTCTTTTAAAACTTTGAAATTTACAACAGACACACAACGGGTGATAGTGCCCAATTGTAGTGGCTTAAAAGCTATATTATAACACAATTGAATCAAACTATCAATTTCACTACGCTTCGATACAATCGATAGCCATCCGATTGTTACATATTCATTCCCAAGGATGTTATCGGGCATCGATAGTCGCGCAGGAAGCGATTTATTAAAATTTGATCGCTTCATCATACAAAAGCGGAGTAAAAAATACTTTGTTAGCGTGTGCCGGTACTGGTGCATCGCAGTGGGTAGTGGAGAAACAGTAACGTATAGGTCGACACACGTAAAAAGAGCTCTGGCGGCCATAGGTACATTTAATATGGCGCTCAGAGGTCTTTTTACGTGTATATACCTGTAGAAGAGAAGCAGAGAAGGTATTTGTCAGAAAAGTGACTGTTATTTAGTGTTGTGCACCAAAATTGGTCCATAAGAATACTTAACATGAGTATAAACGTTACAAGCCCCTAAATGGTGAAGTTGAGACTATTGGAGGCGACCATATTAAACTTTATTTGTACTTAATTACATACCTACTAGGTATTATACATTACGCACGTACGTAGTTCTTCGTTACTACACTAACGGCCCATTAGTATTATACAGCGCACAACACTGAATGTTTGTATTCACTTAATATTACCTTATAATATTATTGCTGTCGTGCGATATGTTATAAAATGAAGACTTCGCAGAGTTTTTCTCTCAGTTCTTTGCCTGCCAGATGTTGATGTGCAAGGAGGACAGTCGTTTAAGTTATAAATCTATAAATAGTGGAGCAACTAAAACGTACAGCTAACTCCTGCCTGTGATACTAAATTAACGTGGAAAGATTGCCGTTGAAAGAAAGTAGTAATATAAGAGGACACCTCGATCGTCCCTAGACCCGTACCTACCTACTGTTTTACTTTGTTTGCTGTGTACAAGTCAATTTGAATTTTACTTTTTACGAAACTTTTTGGAATGTATTGAGAGTGTAAGTTATGGCAGGTGACACAAACACTGCTTGTGTATCGCGGTGTTCAGCTGGTTATTGAATGCTTCTGACTTTTCTATTACCTACCATTATTATGTTTCTTATTGTAGGTACGTTGCTGGGTACAACGTAATACTCATATTTCAAAGAACTTCAAAGTTCGAGTAATATTTTGTCAATAATTTAAATTGTGTGCCGTTGGTTTATGATTACAAAAACAGGGCACGACCGGGATTTGAACCCGGGACCTCTCACACCCAAAGCGAGAATCATACCGCTAGACCATCATGCCTCTTGGAATTGAATTCAAATCATGTTTACATCCTGTAAGGCTACAATTGAATTACCAGTAGCAGGTATATCCACTTGTTCAAACAGTATGTAACGTCGATAAACGTGACGCGTTAAGAGTCTTGCGAAGCTGGCATATAGTTGGGAAAGGAGAAGGAAAAGAGCACGTGGCCGATCTTCGTCGAAATAGACTGATAATCCATTTGGCATTAAATGCGCCGATTGTGCACCATTTGTTGTGAGTAGACAAAGTTAAATAAATAAATAAAAACTCCGCAATTTTTCAAACGAACGAATTTTGCCAACATTATCGGGTGCACAAAATAGTTAGGTATATCCTAACTTAACACACGTTTGAATAGTTTACCCTGCACGTCAAGAAGACTGCTGCGTGGTAGGTCATACGTGTTTTTTAACCGTCTTAGAGCCGAATCCCACTTAAAATATCCAAAACGTACTAACATTCGTAAAAAAAATATATATTTGTTAAGCTTTTAGTAATAAAATGTACTTAAATAATTAAGTTAGAAAAATCCAGTATGGCGCGCGGTGCGAAGTTCATTCACCCGCTTAGAGTTCGTGCCTATATCTAATAAAAATGGTGGCTAGCGGTCACTGAAGTCACTCGGCTACTATACCAAAAAAAAACCAATATTATTAAAAACATCAAAAAATACCTTTTTTAAGTTCTTTGTAATGTATAATACATTAACTGGGCTTCGGCTCTAAGACGTTTAAAAAAACAACCTGTATAAGCAAGTCACCGGTGCGTGGTGCAAGTACTCTGTTTATCCAAAAAAACATTAGATGATTGCAATTTTAAAATATGAAGGAATAAATTAGAACGAGTACCTACCTACAGTAATCGATGTCTCTGATATGTGGAATAAGCGACACCGTATTATATCAATCTACTCGTTCGATGTAGTGTACATGCATGACCGTAAATTGCATAAATGTAAAGGAAATTATTACGTCAGATATTGAAGTTAGGTTTCCACATTTAATGTTTCGTCGCCGTTGTCGATTTTGTACTCGGACAAAAATACATACTACATACCTACATAGTGTCTATGAAAGTATTTTATAGACATAAACTACCGCATAGAATTCGAATCAGTTATTCAAATTTAAGAAACCCTTAACTAAAAACATCAATTTCCGAGCCTTAACAAAAGTAGAAATTCATTAATCGAGCCTAATATCTCACAACATTACACGGTTGTAATAAATATCGGATAAATAAAACGACCAAGTCCACAATCCGGGCAAAGTAAGAATAATGAGGCATTAATGAGAGAGAAAACATCCAAGCCCGATATATTACTACCTAATTACCTATACATTTTACTTATCACGGGCCGACAACGGCGACAGGCGGAGGAAAAATGTTTTATTTGCCTTGTCGAAATGTATCCCATATTTACAAGTCTATTTAATAAGATTACAGAGATTATGTGTCTACTGTGAAAGGGCAAGTTTTGGAATTTAAAAGTATTTTATTAAACCCCTATTTATTTTCCATTACGTACAATCTTCATTAATTCAGTGGGCAGTACGCTAAAGAAGTGGTGTACCACTTTTGAACCTTGGCACACAATTAATAGAGTCGAATTGATAGATCAGCATGGTCAATATAGGATGGGTCCTGGGCATGAATTACTTCGGGAGAGTCAATTTCGATCCAGCTAGGTCTTTCATCATTACGGGAAAACTCAATTTCGCCGGAAATTTTAGTTATCAATTTAAAATCGCACTGCTAATAACATGTCAATACTTACACTGATTACTATGATTTCTCTCTCGCTCTCTCTCTTCATCTCGCTTTATAATATATGATCCACTTCGCACGGTGTCCTCTTTACTCGTACCATCATCATTGGCGACGTTACACCAGTATTTCTAGAGCCTGCTTCCTCCTGTAATTGATAATGCTAAATACAAAATTCCGCTAAAGTCTGTTAGGTTTACGCTTTGTAATTTTGTATGTAGGTAGGGGCTAATCTAAGGAAACAACAATCGGGTCTTAAAAATCTTATTAATTATTATATTTATATCGCACAGCTAGTTAATTATAAAGAGTATGGAAAAACCGCGCGCATCATTCTTTATTTACAGCTAATTAAGTAAAGTGCGGATGTCAAAACAGGGCACGACCGGGATTTGAACCCGGGACCTCTCACACCCAAAGCGAGAATCATACCGCTAGACCATCATGCCTCTTGAAAGGTTGCCTGAATATCTAATACGCCCAATAAATTGAGCAAAAATGTAATAAGTACTTGAACAATTGAACACCTGTGTAAACTTAAAATTCGTAGCCAAGCATATAAACGACGTCTCTTAATGGGATGCCTTGATTTGAGTCGAACACGCCCCCTAGACAGAGACATGTTTATTTATGCCTTACGCGGACGAGAAAAATAGATGTAACACTCAGAACGGCTTTTTTGGGCAAATTTCGATGAATACTTAACTTAGTGAAGTTTTATGTCAATTTCATCAAGTGAGATTTTAGATGAGACTAAAAAATATAGTGTTATCTTGATTGTGTCGTAAAATAATGTATCGTTTGAGTCTGAGAGGCTGAGTAAAAAAAAAGTAGGTTTTTTTCTATTGATAAAATTTTAAGCAATACTTTATCGATCAAATCAGATAAACAATCATATGGTCAAGAATCATAGGTATATCTGAAAATCAGACCTTAATATTGTTTCTTAATCTCGTGAGAACGGCGTTTCAAAACACGCCATAATTTCCAATTTTCCAATGCACAGCCTTAAGTGATCAGGCTCCTTCACTTAAGCGTAAGGTAATTTCTCTCTTTTTCCTCTCTCTACCTCTCGTACAATATGTATGATCCACTTTACACGGTTTCCTCTATTGCGAGGCTGCATATCAAATTAATTGGAGACGTTATATCAGCATTTCTACAGCCTTCTCCCTTCTGTTAATGCTAGTGCTGAATACAAAATTCCGCAAACATATTTAATGGTACTTCTACTAAAGTCTGTGAGTTTGTTGTAGGTTTTTTAGGAGTAGGTAATCTAAGGAAACACTTTCCGGTCTTAAAAATCTTATTTTATTTATTTCGGGCAGCTTGTTAATTTTAGAGAGCATTGAAAAAACCGCGCGCGTCATTCTTTATATACAGCTAATTAAGAAAATATTGGATGTTAAAACAGGGCACGACCGGGATTTGAACCCGGGACCTCTCACACCCAAAGCGAGAATCATACCGCTAGACCATCATGCCACTTGTGGAAAACTCCAAAAACTCAGTTAATATTTTATTTTGAAGTGGAAAACAATTGTGCAAATAATAGAGTTACTGTTATTTTGGTACGTACGTTACGTGGCTGGTTTGAACTGTTAGTGTTTTAGCTACTGAATACAATTTAAAGAAGAACTGCAACCAATGGTCATTATGACCAATCAGCTTCCGAAATCACAAACAATTGTCATAGAAAACTGCGCAACTAATCCGTAGTCCCATGTGATTATTGCACGTCTTCTCGAGTAGGCTTGTGTAGTACATGTACTACGAACTAAAAAGACCTAATTCCCGACACTGTACTAGACTGAACTATTCCGCAACGGTTCTGCTCTTTAGTACGTTTAGTTCACCCGGAGCGAGGACCAGAGAGAGATAGAGAAGAGCGAGCAGCGACACTGACAGCAAAACGATGCGATCCGAATGAATGACCGAGCGACCGAACGTATCCGAATGGCTCTCGGCGTACGCGAGCGACAAGGAACGACAACTATGTGAATAGAATTAGTGTACTAGTGAACTAAAAGACCTAAAAGACCGAACTAGTACATTTGAGCGATTGTACTAGTTGGAGCGATCCGCTCAGTGACCGAGCGCGCACAAGCCTATTCTCGAGCGAGCGCTATAGAACTACCCAACTGTAATTTTTCCTATACCTACGTACCACACCTATCGTACATACAAAACGTTTCATAATCGAGCTTGTAATCATTATCGCTTCAGACTTTGTTGCAAAAGGGATGTTTGAAACTCGTAAGTTATAATCATTATAACGGTTGCGCCGAGCAACCAAAATTGCATCATGGCCGCAGGCGTGGACCGTTGATCCTAGAGTGGACGTAGAGTAGGTAACCGCACGGGGATGCTCATCAGAATTGGTATTCCTTTTGCGATATTTAACAGAAGGGGACATATTCATTCATACTTGAAATGTACCTTGAATTTAATTTTAGCCTATAATAGCGATTAGGTAGATATGGAATACCGGTCCCGGATCTTCATCCTCAGTTTCAAAGTAATTGATGAATTCTTATATATGTACCTTTTGTACATAAATGAATTATAAGTACTATAAGTACCAAAAGTACGGATCCAAAACAGGGCACGACCGGGATTTGAACCCGGGACCTCTCACACCCAAAGCGAGAATCATACCGCTAGACCATCATGCCGCTTGCGATGGTTCTGAAAGGCAGTCTTCCTTCATACACGACAATCGCCTGAAAACCACCTGTTTAAATACGATCTGCATACTTTTGAACGTGTAAAAAATAATAAGTTTATATCCAACAATTAATTTGGTTATTGCCAACTGTACTTTTCTATATACCGTTATCCACTACTCATTGAGACGATTCTAATGAGCCCAAATTCAACAGGGTTATTTCGGTTAAGTATTCCCATGGCCACCTTCCGTCTCCATCATGAGATCAGCTCGATGGTACCATAATATTGAATTGTCATCCAAACTATACTTATAACCAATTTTAGCTCAATCGGTTGAGGTTAACTGGTTCAAAATTCAGTTCCAACATTTGTCCCACACTAACAAAGTAATTATCGAACAGGTCAAGCTCAATAAAACCCTATTAAAAAGACCGGTAATGTGTAATATTAATTTTTTCAGCTGTAGTCCAGTCAATGAAATTACAACTTGTATGGAAAAATATTCAAATTTGGAAATAATTTATACTTAATAGCTTATTTTTTCTGTGTAACGGATGTCAAGTAAATAGAATCCGACAAAATTTCAGACATGAAAAAAAAATTAAAACCAATTAACTTTTGAAAAGTCATGTTTTGCGACCATTGACTGCGAATTATTGTTGTGCCGGGCGCACGGGTCCGCTTTGACACCTAATCCCAAGATTTGGCATAGGCACTAGTTTTACGAAAGCGACTGCCATCTGACATTCCAACCCAGAGGGAAAACTAGACCTTATTGGGATTAGACCGGTTTCCTCACGATGTTTTCCTTCACCGAAAAGCTAACGGTAAATATTCCGTACATAAGTTCCGAAAAACTCATTGGTACGAGCCGGGATTCGAACCCACGACCGCCGCTTGACAGCCGCATGCCTGAACCACTAGGCTACCGTAGCTCTGTATATATATATATATATAAATAATATAATAGGTATCCTACTCAATATTATAAATGCGAAAGTTTGGATGTTTGAATGTAGATGTTTGTTACTCAATCACGCTTAACTTAAACGGTTCAACCGATTTGGATGAAAATTTGCACGAATATAGTTTATACCCTGGATTCACATATAGGATTGTTTTTATCCCGAGTCCACGGAGACGAAATCGCGGTCGGAGCCTATTAGTTCATATAACTTTTACATTCAACTTAAACCATGTAAGACAATAATAACATAGGTAAACAATCTTTGGTTAAAGACCAAACAGTACCGACTCAGTAACAGCTGAGAAGCGGCGCCGGTGGTCGCGTAAAGCGAACATTGCGCAACTAGCATTGTTCGCAGACGTAAACGTGATGGAGGGGCCCTTAATAGCGCGTAAGTGCTCAGACAATTAACAGATTGTTACTTGTTACGATCTTTTGTTAAGTCAATGGGCTTTTTAGGGCTCATTTGACTGTGTAAAGATTGCTGAATATTATCGTGGTGTGTGGACTTTGGTAATTGGATAGATGGGAATCTAAGAGATGGATATCAATGTATTTTCTCTATCTTTTTGGCTTTAGGATTTATATATTGGACAGTTGGGCAAATAATAAGCAGAACTTCCTTGTGTCATGTTGCCTGATGAGTGAAACAGTCGGTAGTTAGTGAATTGGAATTTTGAATGAAAAGCTCCGCGTCGTCTTCTCCAAAAATTATATCACTCAAAAGAGTTGTGATGATATTTGTCGACTGTTTTGGCGAGGTGTGGTGTGGTATTTATAGTGGTATCGACTGGTCATAGTCACTCTGATGTAAAAACACACATTGATTATACTGTCAGTCTAGATGTAGTCTGAGAAAAAAGTTAAAAAAATCTTATTTATAAGAAACATGAAGTGCCCGAAACACGTTACTCAAACTTTTCCTTATGATGTTTTGACTAACTACTGTATCCCCAAATACATGAGATGGCTAACGACCATCAGTGTTAAGTAACCTTAATGCTCATAAAATAAGTGTGCTAAACTGCTGTATCTTGCAGTTACATGAGTTGTACGCTCATCTAAGTTCTAACTCGAGGGGTCCGAACTGAATCAGTTGCGTTGAGGTTAGCCAGCATGTTTAAATTGCGTTAGCTTCACTTAAATTATAGTCATGACAACATTTGTATGATTCGGTTGTCATGGCAAACTGCTCTTAACAGAAATAAAACAAGTAATCTTAAAAAAACTATTAGGGCTTTATAAATAAACTGTTTTAGAAGAAAATTATATGTATTAATCTGTTTCGTATCCATACTATTTTAAAAACCAACTTCAACTTCAATGTGTAGGTATTTCCCAAAAACATGGTTTAGGGAGTTACATCAATTTGTCATGACACGGCAGCAGTCACAAACACTCCCTCCATGTCATTGCCATCAAAAATTACGCGCAAGCTGGACATTTGCCACCTAATTAAGTCACAGTGCGTTCATGAAATGACAATGCGATAGAAATCCCATCGAAGATCGAACTCCCACGATACCTTTCTCCGTGTCAAAAGCACCGCCTTGCCAGCAGCTACCGTTTTCACCAGCCATGTTGCTTATTTCGAGGTTGCTAAGACTGTTTCTCGCTTGTTTCCTTGTTAGTTGGCTGTGGTTCTAAAGTGGTGGTGTACATAACGAGTTGCGGTGTTTTCAAATCAAAGTTGATCGGTTACGTGGCACGCCGCAGGTTTATGGCTCGCGCGAATTGGATGGCGGAACGACACAAATAGATCACCCCAAATGTAAAAGGATTGTACAATGTACATGCTTGTTGATGCGGCCTGTACATTCTAGTGGAAAACTTGAACGAAGAGCTCGGAAAGTAGGTACTTGATGCATTTGCAACTCTCTTCCTTATTTAGGGTTATGGGTCATACTCGTACATACACATATGTAGGTTCGCGTCTCTTCTGTGGAAATTTCCAAAGTTAAGATGTGTAAAGCCTATTCTTGGTTGGAATCTTAATCCGCATAAACGGCGTCTCTTCGTTATGAAACTGACGCTCCCGGGTAATGGGTTCGAATCCCGGTAACGGCCAATATTTGTGAGATGATAATGAACATTGATTTCTGGGTCTTGGATGGTTTTAAATAGGTGCTTCGTCGCCTAGTACCCACAACACAAGCCTTACTGAGCTTCATATGGGTGTAGTTCGATTTGTGTAAGATTTTCCGCAAATATCTATAAATTTTTATTTTATTGCAGAACCATGACATCAAAGTTGTCAATAAACAATCGACAATGTACTACGTTCCTGTTTCTCTCGAAAATTAGTATTATTGATATTGAACTAAGCTATAGACATTGGGTTGGTGCCATATCATTCCAGCTGAGATATTGCAAGCCTTCAATATAGAATAGAAAATTGCACGGCAGTTTGTTTCAGATTGACCATTCGTATTGTTTAACACATTATGCGAGATGCCAAATTACCCTCTCATGTTACATCACATACATTTTTACATTTTAACTCACACCATTCGTTCGTGTAATTTGGAATTCATCTTCACTCCACAGGAAATATGGTTGATTTTAGAACTGCAACGTGGACATGGATACGAGGTTTCAGTAAGGAACAGTCCATTTGGATGAAAGCCATACTGACACGGTACTTGCATATGCCAATGCTACCTACTCCAGTATTCTTATTTGTCAAGTTATAGTGAACTTTAAATTAAAGACATAAGATTCAATTTCATCAAATAATCGTAGCGTGTGTGAAGCGTTTTTCAAATGTTTTCCATTCAGCCTATGCGGTCTGTGAACTTTGTCGAAGTCTATTTATATAGGGCCAGTGGTTCAAGTAATTTAATAAGCGTAATTATTTAATTAACTGCAGTTTAACATTCGGTTTATTATTATAAAGAGGCAGTGTCTGTGAGATTATAGCTTTGTAAGTTTGTATGTAATGGATAGTCACCGGAAGCATTTTTTATCCGCTTTTAAAACGCCTATGTTTAGAATGGACTTTCTGGATGGGCATAGGCTATCTTTTATCCCGCGGTTTTACCTGCGATTTCTGCAATACACGTCTAAAAAGTCAAAATTTTGCGTGACGTAATATCTGGACGGCCCCTAAGCTAATGTAAGCACTTAGTAGTTTCAGCCTTCAGCTGCCTTTAATTAGGTACTAAGTCCTGCCAATTAACGACCTGAACTGTTATAAGTTAACCGTTTCATTGGCACCCAATCCCAGCTTAACCCGAGATTACTCCATGCAGCCGGCCTTTCGTCAGCTAACGGAACTGCAATTTTGGCAGGGTTCCTTATTGCAGGCACCGACGGAACCCCAAATTGCTCACCGAGACGCTTTATAATAACTCATACGCTGTTTGCACATTTCGAGAAAATGTCATATGTGTTGCTGGTGAGTGTTGAAATGGGGAATCAGTGAAATATCTTTCTATGTTCTGCTAGATCTTAAAGGAGGAAACAAGTTAAAAAAAGATAAACATTATTTGTATCACACACGTTGAAAAAAATATTATCATCATTTCTGCGACAACGTTAAATTGTTTTAATAACGCATAATCATTTTAGTTAGGGCGGAAAGGTTCTCGAGTGGCGTTCACGTGCCGGAAGGCGCAGCGTGGGTAGGCCCCCCCCACAAGATTGACTGATGACCTGGTAAAGGTCGCGGGAGTCCGCTGGATGCGGGTGGCGCAGGACCGGTCATTGTGGCACTCTTGGGGGAGGCCTATGTCCAGCAGTGGACGTCTTTCGGCTGATATGACGATGATGATGATGATGATAATAATTTTAAAACAAAATTCAATAATTTTAACATAGTTGAAAGAAAATATTGGAATGTGGCCCCACCAAGAACCATTTAGTAAATATTTCGTTGCCATCATGAAATTCTCCTTATACGTTAAGGCGCCGTAGGTTCAGCGAAGTTAAGCGAACAGTGTTTTTGAAACAATATAATGCGTCTGTTTATAATAATATGGTTTAAAAAAATACGAATAGTAATCTTGAGGCTTTTCTGCAGGGAAATCAGTGTTTAGAAACATGATTAAGCATTTTTCGCTCGATAGAAAAAAATCACGAACATAGGTCTAAAAGGGTCTAAAATACACGTAAAATATTTGTTACAAATTACGAACAAAAGCTAAAAATACTAAAATGGCTTCTAAAAATCGGCAATGTCATGTTTGAGGGAAATCAGTGTTTACTTTTTTATTTATTTAAACGACCAAAAAATTAAAATTAAAAGACATGATTTCCGCGCTTCCGAGCACGCACTTCCATCTCGCTCACGCTTATGCTCAGTGAGAGGGAGAGAAGACCATGAACCTACGGCGCCTTAATGTTCAAGTCATCTAAAGGTCGATTACGTAACGTATTGTACTCGCGTCCGGTAGATCTAAATGTCACTTTTTGTATGGGAAAATGATAGTTTATTGGGCCTAACGTACTTGAAACGTCATCATCCCTCTTTCTCGGTTCAAAAACCAAAATTTTACAGATTGCTATAGTATGTCGCCAAATTAAAGTCACAAGAAGTTTAAATATCTATACAATGCATTTAGGGTGCTGATGAGGCTGCTTCGCTACTGCAGCGCGTCAACAATGTTCGCGGAGGCGCGCGTCGATAGCTTCTCTGCCATCATGATCATGCGCAAGCGAGCCGCCGCGCTACTTACCTACGTAGCAGGGTGAGGGCCAGCACCAACAGCATCCTAGTAATGTTTGCAGGCAGGTGGGATGGGGCTTACATAAAACACTGCACTAAGCTCCATCATAATGTCCTAATGTTAAAGTACTAACACTAGATCTAATATTATAATGTTACTAACACTAAATTGACATGTTTATATTTTTATTGATTATATTTTAACTAACTTAATGCTATTTAAATGTGTAAAAGAATTAAATGTGTAGATGAAAATCTGAAATAAATGACTATTTAATTTTAATTTTATTTATAGCGCTCCACGTATTGGCTGTTAGAGGCCTTCGGGCGGCTTAAGAACTTCTAACAGTCGAGTTGAACACTCATTTCACAAAGGGGGGACAACTGTTACTCGCGTCCGCAGGAGCTACCTACCCTGGACGTGTCCCCTGGATGGTACTTAAGAGTGATAAACTTTAGAGGCCAAAAAATATTTAAATAAATTGGCTCTAGCCAATTCAAGTTATCCCCCAATTCACAAAGAGCCGCGACGCTGTATTTGTTCCCTTTGTGTTCCCGTGTAATTGTCGTCGACTACATCCGCGGGGTTTATTGCCCATATCAAGTCGTGGATGTTACCAGACACGTTTTTGTCTGATAATTCAGTTGTCTACCGAGCTACCGTGAGTCATCATTTGCTAAACATCAGTAAAATATTTAAAATAGATTAGCAAAACTCTTATGTGTCAGTAGTTAGAGAAAAGTAAGGCACAAGCAATTTCATATTTTATTTACATTTGCGATTATTGGAAGAAGTAGGGGCGGTAACATTAACCTTTTCGCCTCCTGGTAAATAGAACCTTATTGCAATGCATATAAAGTGCACGGATGGTCAGTTACCTGTGTTGTCGATAGTACGAAACTGACCTTACATAATGTCAATTTTTACCCGACTGCTTCAACCTGAAGGAGGAACCTGATGTTATTCGACCGTATTTTATGTATGTACAGGGTTGGGCAGATTGAGTGTCCTAGTTGTATCTTTTGGCTTTTTAGTAACTCATTAAGTAATATCAAATATGCCGACTTTATAATTGACTCTTTGTGTTTAAGATGAGTTTATATTTAGTGTCTATTGTCAGGCCACAGCTTCGTATCATTTGTTTTATGTATTTTACAACAATAGCAAACCCGAACTCGTTGTGAATGTACGTCAACAAAATTTCGGTTAGAGTGTACCTAATATTATTTATCATATTTGAAAAAATATAAGTTAAAATCAGGAGATAAATCAAGAGATCTTCCACCATTATAAGATTTATAAGGAATCCATGGACACCTCAAATGTCAAAATCCACCAAACCGTTTGACTGTTATGTAGTTAGCCCGAGAAATATAATTTAAATAAATGTTCGCCATAACACCTACACGTATATTCTAGGCTGTCAAAAAAAAACTTTACCTAAAAAATACCGATTTGCACAGCTAATCGCTCAACAAAATTCGGTTTTGATGTGCAATCGTTAAACTGTGATATGCGAGTCAGTATTTTTTTGGAAAGCGATTCTAATCTGATTTTAGTCTTCTAGTTAGGTGCCAAAAGCGAATAACCGTTAGTGTTGGCACGTCCGAATGCGGCTTTTGGTGTTTTTGGCGTCGAAATAGATAAAGTTAATTTATTGGCGCCTCTGGAGGATTTAGTGTGATAAATAAATTAGGTAATTAAGTAAACATAGAGTATCAAAACAGGGCACGACCGGGATTTGAACCCGGGACCTCTCACACCCAAAGCGAGAATCATATCGCTAGACCATCATGCCTCCTGCGATGAACCTGGAAACCTTGCGTTTGGTTCTGTTTCTTCAAACCAACTGTTTACATTCAAATCGTTGTTCGTAAAGTAAACTGCAATCAGGTTTCATTATTTTTGTTGTTTATCTGACGTATATACGTATAACAGACGTTTTCAGTTAACAATAGTGTGTCCTTCAATAATCACCAAACATGATTTATTGAGCTGAATCCATTCATTGGTGAAGATTAAATCTGTTATTTAGTTTTTCTGAGTAGTGCAGTAACTAAAATATCTATACACGAGCAAAGCCGTGGGAAACACTAGTTATTGTTAACACTTTGCTAAGCTGACAGCCCTAGCGCGGTGTCAAATGACACACGGCGAGACACACGTAGTCACTGCGCAGACACGCCCCTGCCCTAGGCGCGTGCAGTAGGTATCTGTTACTGTAAGAAACTAGTATTTCATCTGTGGCAGTTTGTAGATGGGTTCTCGAAAACGGTCAAAACCATTTCCATGAGATTTATAATGCACCCGTAAAGCCCGGGTGCGTAAAAACTAAAAAATCCATTTTTTTCTCCGGAAAAATGCGAACACGGACTCCCACTTACTGTTGCAGGAAATATGATGGCATTTAGGTCTAGTGTATTGTTTTACACGAATATGCACTGAAGTATTAGCACTATTTTGAGAACAATGACATTCACATCATTCATTAAATACCATTGTAGTGTAGGTAATTAAGTAAATTACAGGAATCAAAACAGGGCACGACCGGGATTTGAACCCGGGACCTCTCACACCCAAAGCGAGAATCATACCGCTAGACCATCATGCCACATGTTAGTAGCCTGAAAACTTTTCTGTAAGTTAAGTGTTTTTACATATAAACCACCTGTATAAACAAACATTTTAACATACCTACTAAGTAGGTATAGATAGACTAGCTTATGTCCGTGACTTCATTCGCGTCCATCGCCGCAACGATTCCCCATTTAAGTATTTAACCTCTTAAAGGATGATTTCTTGGATGAAAAGTGGCGAGCTGATGGAATGTAAAACGAAGTTGGTCTGTTGAACGATTAAAGCGAGGTCGACGCAGGTTGATTTGTGGAATTTTTAGTTCCACTGTCTATCGAGCGTACCCTATGTACGAGTACGAGTTTGTGGTAGATTGTCTTTCAGTGAAATAAAATTACGCTGTAAACTTGGCTAATTATAGTAACAGAGGACGCAAAACAGGGCACGACCGGGATTTGAACCCGGGACCTCTCACACCCAAAGCGAGAATCATACCGCTAGACCATCATGCCACATGCCGATGGTTTTAAAACAAAACCTCTAGATCGGTTAGTTATGAAAAACAATTGTGCAAATACTGAAATGACGTAGGTAACTAGGTATCTATATTATTTTTACCCATAACGTTTAGAACTACATCGTTCGCTACACCTTTAACATTTCATGTACATTTCACATCGGTGGCAAACATTCTTACGGCCTGCCTGATTGTAAGCGGTCACCGTAGCCTATTGATGCTTGCAACTCTACTCCCTCCACATGCGCATAGCCGACCCTTCAAATATTCGCGTTTAGCCGTTCGAAGGACGTAAGTAATTTATATTTTATTGTCACCTGTACTTTTTGGCACAGTCAACAACTGCTCGCCAAGATGTTTCTTACGAGCCCTGAGCCCCTGACAGGATGGTTACCTACCCTCTTCCGTCCGTCCTGCTGCAGAGTTGTTATAAGATGATTTACGTTTGAATAAAAAATAATGTATGCGTAACGAACTCATTCTTTATTATTGTCACAAGCAATCAGTGTAAAGGAGAGGTGTATTGTATGACGGAACTTTAAGATCGGCTACAAAACGAAATCTTTAGATGCCACAATACGCGTTTAGTTCTACGTCGGCCATTCGTATAATTTTATGGTAAGTAAACATGTTAGAAATCATTTGTTTCCTCGTATTTCTAGCGGCACCTTTCCAAGTTTCTACATACATTTAACATCTTAATTACCGATTCTTTTGTAGGATAGTTTCTGCGGGTGATGTTTAAATTGTTGAATTATCGGAAACAATGTGACCCGCGTTCCTGGGGCTTGTAACATCGACGGACATGTTGCTAATCGCGCGCTGTATGCGTGCGCACGCGGCAGTGAGAGCGGTAAAATGCCGCTGGTCTTCTGACACTGAAGCAGATAATACGTTTCTGTCAAACATTTAATGTGCAAGCTCTTGCTGGCACTGCACTATCATAGTTTAGACGTTTCCAGTGAGCATAATCACGACGGTTTTATCTCGTGTGGTTTAATAGTTGTTATGGCTACCTTCCATCTCCATCAACTGATCGGCTCGGTAGTGGCATAATATTGCGTTGTCACCGACGTCACCGTATTTATATAAGTGTAGGTACCAAATACAGCTCAATTGGGTATCGGAAAGTGGGTGAAAAATAGGTTGCATCAGCAGAACTCGCATAAGGTCATTACGCTGGTTACGCGACCACCTTCGGTTAGCGTGTGTGTCTGCCTGCCTGTCTGCTATCTCTTAATGCTTAAACCGCTGAACCGATTCAGATGAAAGTTGGTATAGAGATAGTTTGAGTCCCGGGAAAGGGCAAAGCATAGTTTTTATCCCGGAAATCATCCCCTAAGGGAGCGAAATGAGGGGTGGAAGGCTGTATAGAGCCAAGATATAAACGCGAGTTGCACGCGGTTGGAGTCGCAGGCAGAAGCTAGATAACCTTGTAAGTCCCAGCAGATAGATTTTTGCGATTTTGAATTAGGAACCTCCGTTAATTCTATTATAATTCGTAACCCGATTTGAATTAGTTCTTGTACAAGTGCGCGGGGACTTACGAGGATAAATAATTAAACGAGTGAGCGACGCGAAAGAAGTTCTCTGTTTCAACTTGGGCCAAAATGATTTCGTACGTCTGGCATCTTCTGTCCGGCTGTTCCCCTCTACAGGCCGCAATTCTCAACCGGTTCAATAACTATATTGATTCAGTTTTACGAAAAAAATATAAATAAGGACCTGCCTACCACACTCACAGAGCCCCTAGTAGTACTTACGAACACAAGGGTCGTAAATAAGTCTCTTTTGAAAAACTAACATCTCAAAATGCTGCAGTGGGAAATAACCTCAACTAGCACAACTTTTATTTCACGGCCAAAGAAAAAAAAAATTTTTAGCGCGAAGCAATATTTCTTGCAAAAAGCGTCATTTTAATCGGAATTGCCCCTTGAGCCATAACCTGCAAGTTCCTGGAAGGCCACACGCCACACCAAATGATTCCGTAAGAAGTCCCGTGTCATTAGCATACCCCCTTTGTAACCCATCCAATCACGTATATAGCTTTGAAGTCTTTAAGTTTTCGAAGCGCTCATAATTATAAAGAATAGATGCATCGTATCGTCCACTGTCTAACAAACCCGATGAGCATTATATTTTCTGAGGTTACCAAGTTTGCACGTGAAACGCATCATCCATCATCAGTTATGAACACTAGAGGTACGAGTAGAGGCTGCTTTGTAATTGCCGTGACCGGTTAGGTTAATTAGGACCATTGTACGTGCGTTAGGTAGACCTAAATGTTGTTTAATATATGGAACAATGACAGTACGGGTGTAGACACTAAATACAATAATCAAACGATTGAACATGTAATCAAATGGAGAAAAAATCAACGCAAGAGGTTAAATAGTCACGAAGATATATGTGTCCAAAGTTTTAAGAAGGGGTATGTTCTGGTCCTTTTTCGCAAAACGCAACTTCAGATGGAATGACGCTAATGACGCTTGTGGATTGTGACGTCACTGATAGACGGCAACGTGCCGTGCCGTCGTGTTCGGCGCCGCCGTCGACGCGTGCTGGTGGCTCACACACTGTGTGCGTTTTCTCTCTCTAACAAGCAGTATTAAAACAGTTGTAGCTTCGCAATTCTTTGAGATATCTGAATGGGATTTTCGTCAGTATATTTTTTTGCTTTCTTTTTTCGAGTCTACCTACACCCCTATTGGATCTATTTAACGCGCATTCAAAACGTTACACTGGCGCACTCTGCACTCAACGCACACCGGCACTGCACAACCCCCTACTTGCTACACATTGTAGCAGCGTAGTTGTTTCCGACGACGACGTGACGTTCGACAACAGACCGTTTGTTGAAATCACTGCTGAAGTTGCCTGCACGCCTCACTGATATTGTATTTTAAGGGGATGCCCTGATTTGAGTCGAACACGCCCCCTAGACAGAGACACACGCTGATGCCTTCCGTGCACGAGAAAAAGAGATGTAACACTTTTCGGGAATCGCTCTTTTGGACTAATTTCGATAAATACCTAAATTAGTGAAGATTTATTTAAATCTCATTAAGTGAGATTTTATATGACATAAAATACTATAGTATTAAAAATAACTTGATTGTGTCGTAAAATAATGTATGGTTTGAGTAGGCTGAGTAAAAACAGGAAAATACAAACCCTAACCCAACTTTGTTTTTTTTTTTCTATCAAGGAAATTTTATGCAATCGTGTATTATGCAATCATATAGTCAAGAATCATGTATCTGAAAATCAGACCTTATTGTTTCCTAATCTAGTCAGAACGGCGTTTCAAAGCACGCGATAGTTTCCAATGCACCGCCTTAACAGAGTGCTTCCGTGCTTTAGATGACATGGAAAGCAAGTTAAACTATTGATCATGCTTGTTGTCTTTGACAAGCTTGTGTGAGCGCAACGTATTTTGATATGGGATTCGATTTTCAAAATTATTTTTTGCGTGCGAAATGATAGCGTAATTTATAAAAAAAATATGTTTGCTATTTTTATATGAATGGTTAAGAAATATGGATATCAAAAAAGATTGTAATGCTGTATGGCATATACTTTAGAAATTAATATTTTTATACATAGACTAGACGGTGAAGGAAAAAAATTGTGAGGAAACCTGCATACATCTACGAAGAAATTCTATGGTGTATGTGAAGTCCCCCGCACTGGGCCAGCTTGGGGATTACTGCGCGTTCCCTCTTATACTTGAGAGGAGGCCTGTGCCCAGCAGTGGGACGCATATAGGCTGATAAAAAAAGACTAGACAGGATCATTTATTTCCTCCATACATTGAAGTGATCGGTCGAATTAAAATAATTTAAAAATCATAAACATATACACATAATTATTTTCTCTAGGGGCACATAACATAACCCGTGTGTTAACGTTAGGCGTTTGAAACGCCTGCGTTCTAAGCCGTACGCGGGTGAAGCCGCGCGGGCAGCGAGTATCAAGCAAGTAAACTAAGTGGAAACTGCCTAGCATGTGAAACCTTTAGTAAATAAAATAAAAAACCATTAGAAGCTGACTGGTAAGTATAATTTTGTTTGAATATCATGCTCGTACTTCTATGGCATCACAATGGTAATGGAAGAAAGTACTTATGCTGAATAAAGCTGAAACGTTTATGGATGGAACCCTTTTAAGGGACTTGTTTCGAGTATATTGGCTCTACTTTATTTCCATTAACACATATTCATATATTACGACATTTGTTCGACTGTATACACATTTTCGACTGGCATTCGATTCCATCGTGACTATATATCCCAGAGTATTAATGATAATACTTGTTTTCTCATGACACAAATGAAGTAGTGGAGCAGTCTTCATGCCACCGTTTTCCTATGATTTGGAGCTTTTCGGGCGTAAACTTAGTGAATTATTAATACTAAATAATACTATATAATACTTATTCAACCGCCAATTACATACTTCTCCACCAAGTTGAGATTGAAGGAAAAAGCTTGCCTATTTTGCGTAAAACATCTTAATTAGCCGATTGTGGCAATAAGAGGGTTGTATTTTTCGAGTGTATGTAAATATGCAGGGCTTCATGACCATTTTTTTACACGCTCATTAGCTTAAACGGCTTCATGAATTTTAACATGTGAGATGTCGTTTAGATTCCCCTTAGTCCCGGAAGTGAAATAGTAATATTTGTTAAAAATAAACGTTTCTGTTCACTTTTTTATAATTTTGTGTGTAACTGTGTATGCATAGCGTTTTATATTCGTATTTCTAAAACGATTAGCTAAACTACATTTGATTGGATAAGTAATTAAAATAGGAGTATTTTGGTATCCTGCATGCAGGAACATACTAATCGGAATTTCAAGTAAATCAAACACACGCAACAAAATATAATAAACACAATATTGTATTTCCTATTACAGGAAGAAAATCTTGATTTACGCCATATGATGTCATCGTAAACCATCGGTTTTATGTGTTTTCACTTTCTGTTTATTAATGTAATTTGATATATAGACAGTTTCTACTCGAGATCTCAATTCCAGCTACGCAACAAGTGACGTAATGCTGCGAATCTATATGGATTTGAGGGGGTCTATTCGACTGAAGCTTTTAATTGGAACTGGTTTGGTATTTGTCACCTATGCTCGCATCCACACACGCCACTACCAGTCAGGACTATCGTCTGTCACGTGTGCGACAATACATAACCGATTCCAATTAGATAACAGATTCCAATTAGATCTGTTTAATCATATAGACCCCGAGATGCCGTTTATTTTTACGTAGTTTATTCTACCTGGGACGGAATAAAAGATACGAGTCCTAGATACACGGGTCTAGGACTCGTATCTTTATTCTGTTTTTGGAAGATACTCGTAAATACATGAAAGTGGGGATATCCTAGCACGTGGTTTGACGCGAAACTCACATTACATTTGCACATTACCAAGATCTCCAATGAAGCTAGAAGGTGCCTGGGGTTTGTTATTCGCAGGTATAACAAAAAAAAAGGTATAACATGGATATCCCTGAAAACCAGTGCCTTTAGCATGTATTGCTGGTGGCATTATGCTCAGTGGCATCCATTTTGGTGCATTTCAATTTTTTAAACACATGTATTTGTCACACCAATAAATCGGGTTCCAGAGCTTACGCGGGAGAATATCTAATCATTTCCAATTCCAACAGCCCCAACAGGACGGCGATTATCTACTACTTAAGCTAAGTACATAAACTTATTAAGAAATATATTTAAGACTGGTGATTATTGTTGGGGTAGGTACCAGAAGCGTTATTTGTGCATTTTTCGTAAATAATCAAAAATAGCTATTTAAAAACATAAATTGATCCTTACCAAATCTTCCACCACGTTCTAAATTGTAAATAGGTCATATGTTTTTTTCATATATTCACGTGTAATTTAAAGCCTTAAAACGTTAAAGTACTCTGTTGAATGAAAATGCTAATGGTGCTTCCAAAGTGGTGAGGTAAAAAAAGTCTACCTGCAGCCTGCCTTCTCAGAATGTGGAATTGTTAAATCAAACAAGCGCCGTTTGTTCTTGCGCGCGCGCTGCTACTTGCAGTTGAGGGTATATGATGGCCGTGTTTAGATATTTTATTGCTTATGGTATTTTTCATATATAAGTTCGGCCGCAGAAGATCGACGTTCCGTAAGCGCCGTGCGCACATACCATGGGTCCTTCAATCAATAAGGTAGTTGACAACCATAAAAATACATTTATCTTAAAGGCCATTAATTCGGTGCATACAACCGCTAGTATGCGGGTTATACTACATTGTAGGGTTTGATTAAATGCATTGTATTTCACAAGCTCGTTGCTTCACCAAGTAAATGGCCACAAACCATACTAATATTATGTATGTATGTATGTAAGCACTTTATTGTACACAATAACAGGTTAAGGAATATACATGTCACACAATAGATCAAAGTACAAAGGCGAACTTATCCCTATAAGGGATCTGTTCCAAGGATCTCTTCTTTTAAGGGATATTATAATGCGAAAGTGTGTCTGCCTGTTTGTTTGTCTGTCTGTCTGTTACCTCTTCACACTTAAACCGCTGCCGCTGAACCGATTTGCATGAAATTTGGTATCATCCCGTAAAGGGGTGAAATGGGGGTGAAAGTTTGTATGGAGCTACGATATAACTGAGTTCCACGCGGACGGAGTCGCGGGCAGAAGCTAGTTAATAATAAACAAAAGTCAATTCACGAGTATTACTCCAGGCAAAATACGGTTTTGAAAAACATTAATTTATAATAGCGTTTTTTTTCTTGATTTCATTATAAAATGTTATTCTAAGATGCTTTATTCAAGAATCCGGCAAACTTTCCACCCGGAAGTAATGAAGTAGATTTATATAAAGCATGCGTTGTCGTTTTTTGTATGATTTATCTTGAATATTAAAGAGCAAATGTAAATGATCCAAAATAACGACAAAAATAATTATTAATATTACTTCTGACTTCTCTGTAGCTAGTTAATTTATCATTTTTTTGATGTCTGAAATTTTGTCGGATTCTGTCGCTGGGTGACTATTTAATTGATAATAAATCCGTTACACAGAAAAAAAAACTATTATAAATTATTTCCAAAATTGACATTTTTTTCATACAAGTTGTCAGTTCATTGCCTGGACTATATACTCGGAAAACGTCACGTTTCTACATATTTTGCTACATTAAAGACATACAGAAAATACATAAAGATGAAAAATATTAATTACACTGTGTGTTTAAAATTGTGACCTCACTTGTTCCTATGTCCTTGCAAACTTTACTAACAGACCGTTTTTGACGTTCCATTAAAAGTTGCTGCTCTGACTATCAGTTGCCATTTCACTAACTGCGGCATACAAAATAAACAAGTCTCTTCGTAGTAAACAGAAATGAACGCCAATTGACTCGCATCTGTTTAGAATCCCTTAGAAATAAAAGAAGTCTCTTAAAAGGCCGTTTCAAAAGTTACCTTTGAGAATTTTGCAAGCAGCCAATTGAATGTTTTTGTTCTCCATCCGGCCCCATTCATTTCGCGATCTTTGTCGCCCTGTGACGTCACTAATATCCCACAAGAGGACCTGTTACTGAGTTTGCAATCATATTTGCCCGTAGTGTGACTATTTGTCATTTGATTTTGAGCCTTATGGTATGAAGCGATAGCGATGTGTCATTTATTATGAGTAGTACATTCATTTGGCAGCTTATGAATTTGTAAACCACAAAAAGCCCGACTGATGTGCGAATGGATGGCGTAACGATATAGAGCTGAATGAAAAAGTGCCATTTAGAACGAAATGCCGTGTTGAATTTTAATCCTTTCTAATTCATTTAAAATGCACTTGCGCAAAGGCAGAATGGACGTGACAGAATCTGTATTTGGGCTACTGTTATGGAGACGATCCTGTCCAAGAGTTCATGGAGGATAAAGTAGCATAACGATTAGCTGTGACTCGTAATTAATATACCTCTAATAAAATAACGACTTGTAGTTACTATGTAATTAGTACTTTGAGCGTATGCGAATTTGATTTATGTTAGAATTAAGAAATAGTTTTTAGTAACCATCTTTGCAATACCCTGTTCCGGGTCCATGATATATTTATACTATTACTTATTTGTTAAAAAATGTACCATGGTGAGCAATATACGAATATTATTATTAACGGTTGACGACGTCTTTAAAACGAGTAGGTATATGCATGCCATTACATGGCATCAAATTGCATGTTGTGCCATTTCCGAAAAAGTTAAAAGTTTGATGAAACGCTGTTGGGTTTAGTGCCTTGTTCTGTGCTTGAAGGATAACTAGACTTAGGCACGTATTGAAAATGCGAGTGGACTGTACACTGTTTTAATGCCGAGAAGAAGAAGGACATTTAAAAAGAAGATAACAATGATTAGAAACAATTAGAATAAGATGCTCGCGATGTGCTGCAAGAGCCGTAAGGTGACGTAAGTAAGACGTCTATCACAATAGGGAATATTCATGTATTTTTTTTATATTTTAAAACGATTCTATAAGTAATTATAAAACCGGAAAAAAATATAACACTTTCACACTATCATTAAATGAGCTAAAAAAAATTAATTAAAACTACTATCATTTTCGGACGATTGAAACGCCGCCATTTTGGCGCGCTCATTTTGTGACGTCACCGTGCACTTAGAATAAATTAACAACGAAGTGTTTGATTCACAGTTTTAATAAAAGTGAGTGATTAAAGCTTGTAAGATCAACTTATTGTAACGGAAGAGCACACAAAAGCTTATTATAAATATTGTATTGCCCCTATGTGTGAAAATAACATTAAAACTGCACCTGACGTGATATATTTTCATATGCCCAAAGATGCAAATATAAGAAAAAAGCGGTGTAAGGCGATGAGGAGAGATAATGTATCGTGCTTGAGTAGTTTATTTTGTTGTGAAGATCATTTCGAAGTGTGTATTAAATATGTTTGTACCTAAAATCTTTTTTATTACGACTTGCGAACAATATAAACAATAACCTAACCTAAAAATTTAATTATAGGTATAGGTACTTATTCATAAAACTATTCTGAGTCCCAATTTTTTAGTTATTAATGTTCCAAATATTATGATTGTTGTTGATCAACAGTTGACTACGTGTGTTGATTTTGATCACGAAACGTTTTAGCTAAGTTTCTTTGTTTTTACTGAGTGCCCTACACAAATTTGTTTTATTTATAACTTTTGACGAAAACAACCTAAGTTTGTTATGTTCATAAAGATGTTCTCAACATGTAACATACCTAATACCTACATATCTTTGATTATATAATATAGATATGTACTAGTTTGTTATTACACTTATTTAAGAAAGACACCTCTACGAGATACCTACGTACTTTGTCATCATGAACACATTAATTTTAGGCAGATTATCCGACTGTGCCTTGACAAAACCGCTTCCAGACATTGTAGCGAGTCTTTTTTCACAAGGAGTCACTGCTTTCAGTTAATAATTTCCAAAAAACACTGATTATTTATCATAAACAACGCTTAACATTGCGAATAACTTTCAATAATCATACAAACGACCTGTTGACAGTAGTCACCGAGTGTACGGTGACGTCACGATTCGCTCCGCCAATGGCGTTGCGTTTTGGAAATTTGCGAGAGAATTTGAAAATTACTACTTTTAAATAATTAAATTTGTTAATAGAAACATGATTATTTGTAAAAATAATCATGTGTGTATATTTACTAAGCAATAAAGATTACTCATGATTTTTTTTGTCCATTTCTGAATCACATGCATATTCCCTATTCACTCAAAGTCCCTTATTGTCTTTGGTGTATGGTATGCAACGTAGAGGTTACGTTGCTGATGCGGCCGCTTGTCGCCAACAAACGCCCACGGATGAACCCAAGGGCTAACTTGAAGGAAATGCGATTCTGGAACATGACTTTCGAGGGTTGTGTCTAGCCCCACGCGGTGCCCACGCGCCTAGATCTAGGGGGCGCAGAATCAGACTGGTGATTGATTCATTTTACAAACAAATCTACGGCTTGCCTGATAGTAAGTGGACACCGTTGCCTATAGACTCTAGGCCTCAGCCTATAGGCTCGCGAGACGACAGAAGTCACAAACAAAGATTTCCTAGGGAATCGAGTTTTTCTGTCAGATACCTAATGTATGTTTTAGAATCATAGTAGGTACTGTATGAGTATGACATAAAGTCCAAGCGTGAAATATGAGCAAAGCTCTTCATAATGTTTTGTATAATAACTGTGGCGTTCGTGAAATGGTATGGAACGTTACATTTTTTTGGATTTGTTAGATACCTACTCATTTTATATTTATACATTTTGCTATAGGTATGTCCAGGTGCTACATCCAAATTCAATTCAATTCAATACGTTTATTGCATACTTAATTGTGATATCAGCGAGCCAGCCGCGTGACCAATGAGCCATTTTAGCGTTTAGCTGCGATTTGAATAAGCGGCCCGTTTGATACCAACCCTCACACGAGGGACCGATTATTTGACGACCACACGCGATATTAGGTCTTGAGGAGAATTGGTTTATACTTGTTTTCTCGCTGATCAATCCTCCCAAGCCCCAATCATCTTTTACTTGTTTATTACGAAATTGATGTTTTAAAATCGGCCAAGTGCGAGTCGGGCCACGCGCAGTGTAGGAAGGGTTCTGCAGTTGCCTGCCTTTCTTAGTTACATCGACACGCGCGCGCCAACTAAATGGTGGCGTCGGCCGACTTTGTACGAAAGTCTATAGGCTGCGGTGTCCGTACCGGCCGTACGCTTGATTGCCACTGTCGTTGTATAAAAAAATAACGAGAAAAAATGACATCCCCACTTTAGATGTAGGGAAGGTACCTCATATTTATATAAAAAAAAACAAGATTTTATTCTTCTGTTTTGTCGGGGTGATCGATTTATATACCCGTGCCGAATTACAGTTTTCTAGTAAGTAGTATTGGTTACTTAGCTCAGCCGAAGACGGAAGGACAGACGGATGGACAGACGGACGGTCAGACGGGCATGGCGAAACTATAAGGGTTCCTTGTTGACAACGGAACCCTAAAAAGTGGCAAATTTATACACAATTTTAATTACTAGCCCAGCTAAGCAACACCTCTGCAATGCGATGTGCAATATCTATCTCTTTTAAGTAAAGTGAGAAGGAGAGGGTTAGATGCGTTATGCTAGTCTTTTTGTAGCGTGGAGAAAGCAAGAAACTTAGGGAGAAACATAATAAAGTCGCCACGGGCTCAGTGATGTAGTGTTCCTGGAATGATCCCGAAACTTCTTAATTTGTATGTTGAGATATTAGGGAAAATTTAAAGTCGCCACGGGCTCAGTGATGTAGTGTTCCCGGAATGATCCCGAAATTTCTTAATTTGTATGTTGAGATATTAGGGAAAATTTAAAGTCGCCACGGGCTCAGTGATGTATAGTGTTCCCGGAATGATCCCGAAATTTCTTAATTTGTATGTTGAGATATTAGGGAAAATTTAAAGTCGCCACGGGCTCAGTGATGTAGTGTTCCCGGAATGATCCCGACAATTTCTTAATTTGTATGTTGAGATATTAGGGAAAATTTAAAGTCGCCACGGGCTCAGTGATGTAGTGTTCCCGGAATGATCCCGAAATTTCTTAATTTGTATGTTGAGATATTAGGGAAAATTTAAAGTCGCCACGGGCTCAGTGATGTATAGTGTTCCCGGAATGATCCCGAAATTTCTTAATTTGTATGTTGAGATATTAGGGAAAATTTAAAGTCGCCACGGGCTCAGTGATGTAGTGTTCCCGGAATGATCCCGACAATTTCTTAATTTGTATGTTGAGATATTAGGGAAAATTTCGGAGCAGTGTTCCCGGAATGATCCCGAAATTTCTTAATTTGTATGTTTTGATATTAGGGAAAATTTCGGAATTTCGGAGCAGGGAACATTCCCCATACAAATTGAGAATATTCCCGGCAATGGCACATTATCACACGGGTTTTGGTGGTCACCTATGTATACGATCATTTAAAATATCATGTCCGACCTATTATCAACAAAAGGGAAATAAACTTTTATGTCCTTTTATGGGAATGAAGTGCCTAACAACAAAATTAATATTATTATGGTTCGTGTAGTGGAGATAGAAATAATCATAATTTGCCTTATGCTCTTACAACAAACATTAGCGGTTTTAATTTAAATAAGTGTCTATAATATCCCCTTTTCGGCGCCGACCGCAAAAAAGTTTCCCAACCATCTTCCCACGTCATAGAATCCACTAGATACAACTGATTTACATGATTACCATAGCTCTAGTTCCAAAAATAAGGTAGGGTGGCGTGACGCGGGCGGGATGGGATGTCTAGTGGGATGAGAGGGATCCCGTCAATGGAAAGTGTGTCGGCGTCGGGCAGCGTCGCCGGCTTGGCGGCACACGGAATGATCTAGAAAGACTACATGGCATTCACAACGCTTACTGTAACCAGTACAAGTCTGACCTGCGACCACGCATAGATGCTACGTATCCCGGGCTTAAGATATATAGGGATGAACGGTGACTAGCTTTGCAGGACTTATTGCTGTTAAGTAACAGTTTATTTTCAGTGCGCAGAGCTGGAAACGAGTGCAGTTACTGATGTTGTGTAACAGTCTTGCAGTGTGTGGGCAAAACAACTCAACGAACATGTCTAGATGTTACCGCTGAGTTCGCCGGAATTAGTCTATTTTGTTCGTCTTTTTAACTTTGTATCAGTAAGCGGGTCATTTATTTTATGTTCTGAGACTTAACGTATCCACTTGTCAATCTGCATCTGCAATGAGATCGCTTTTGCAATGACATTCGACCACAGCATCTTCACTTGAAAAATAACTGTCATGTAAGTAAGAAATATGCGTTTCGCAACTATGTACCTTAGGATAAGAGTAAAAGTTATTGCCAATAACCATTATAGGTCCCGTACACAATGTATTTCTTGTAGGAGATTTAGGTATCCGCTAGAATCAGAGAAAGTATATAACCAAATTAGTCTGATCTTAAAATCATGGAGCTATATTATGTATAGCGCAAAACTTGGAATGCGAAAAATTATCCTAAAGTGCCCTTTACGTACATAGCGTTTTATCATCATATCATCAACATATCAGCCAAAAAAACTACTGCTGGAAATAGGCCTTTCCCAAAAAGTGCGAAAGTCGGCCCTGCGCCACCCGCACCCAGCGAACTCCCGCGACCATATAATCATAGCCCTTTGGGTGACTTTTCAGCCTTCTTATAAGGTCCATACTAAGCGACCTCGTTTCAGTGCCAGCAGTGATGATATAGGGATGTCATCACTGCTGGCAACACACACTGGTCAAAAACGTCTCTCGTCTTAAGACACATTTTGGGGAAATAATTGTAGCTCTTAATACGCATTTTTGTCATGGCATGTAATTTGTTTTCTGGCTTAGAATATCTGTGTTAGCAAAATCTGGCAATATGTGAGGATCAAGGTTGGAAAACATAAAAAGATTGGATAATTATATCAGGCACAGGTACAGAAAACGTCGACCATCCACCAAATTTTCATAATACATTATCTTTACATTTCACGACATAGTCTGAAAAGAAAACTACATAATGCTTACTCCCACGCGGCGTGGGCGAACCTAGTCACATAACATTTTCCTGCCAAATTGTCAGTATCACGGTTCAAGCAAATATAGCTTTTATCACCAACAGCGTAAGATATACTTTATTGCAGATATATTTATGTCTGTGTGAGTATTGTTCACTTGTTCAGCGCGTGGACACGGCCTTGGGCAGCCTTCGCTTTTCAGCCATTGACCAATCGGAGAGGTTGAGGGATGGTCAGTGGATATGAGGTGGTCATTATATACGTGGGGAGTGATAGCATCACGCTACATTTTCACTAGTAGACCTTATCTCACTTAAATAAGGTCCACATTATCTCGGGTTGTTGATATTACTGAGGAACTCTTCAGACCTACATTTTTGGTCAGTGCAGACAGTGGAATGCTAAGACTAATTATACTAATTTAGGATATTTGACGCAGAAAGTTAACATCAATTGGCACTAACAATATGTCTCCAATTAGATATAGTTTATGAGACAGAAGCCTGAATTCTCAGACAACAGTTATTGATCATCTTCAGATAGCTGCCAAAACTGAGACTTTTAATCCTGGAAATAAAATTGCAAAATAAGATAATTAAT
The DNA here is from genome assembly GCA_945867215.1 of Epinotia demarniana. Classification (NCBI taxonomy): domain Eukaryota; kingdom Metazoa; phylum Arthropoda; class Insecta; order Lepidoptera; family Tortricidae; genus Epinotia; species Epinotia demarniana. The sequence continues at coordinate 17,445,915 of OX244272.1, read as the reverse complement.
GTAGAAATAAGAAAATGTGATAGACGAAATTGGATAGTCAGTGGTTGTAAATAATGGACATATATTCTTCAAGATTGAAGACAGTGGCATTGGTACGCTAATTTTACTTTCCTCAATACTTTTTCACCCTTCAGCGTGGTAAAAGAGTCGAAGGAGAAATCGTATGATGACCAGTCGGATCAGCAGTGCGTCTAACGCACGCATGTGCATAAGAGGAACAAGGCAGTGGCGTGCCTAGGGTTTCAGAATAGGGCAAGCCGAGGCATATGTTTTTGTAATTTCCTCGGATAAGTACTTAATTGGCGCGATAAAGATGTCTCAATTAGCTGATTACCAAAATTACTATAAGAAACCACAGCGTTCATATGCTTTTGGGAAATCTTGTGCCTAGTAATGGCGCCAGCTAAGTTATTTAAATCGTCATACTCAGATGTACCTATTCCAAACGTTTTTGTCGTTCGAAAAGAATATACAACACCAACAATACGTATAACTTATTAGAGTGAGAACAACCGATAATCCAATGAGTTTTGTACACCGATTTATTTAAGTTGAGAAGTATACTAATTCAAAAGCATTCTTCTAAGCAAAGTTTAAAGAGTTTACCTTTCCTTCGCCAAGCAAAAGTTGTACACACTTTAAATAATCACAAATTCACAATCAGAAGGCACTACTTCATCCATTGTCAATCCGATTAAACCACAACACAGCAAACAAAATACTTAATAACCGCACTGACCGCTCAAACAAACAACAAACAAAAGTAATTGCAAATTAAAAATATTGAAATTGCAACTAAATAATAGCAATGAAGGAGGTCGGCCGTCAACACGCGCATGCGCGAATTTCGCATTTTACTCGACTTGTGTACAACTTCATACGCATGCCCGGCTTCAATTCTCGTACTATTTCGCTATATGAACCTATAATAGTTATATCTCATTATTAGGCACTTTTGATGGGTAAGAAAGAGATAAAGATAGCTAGAATAGAAGCCCGCTTGCAAGCCAACGCGTGCGAACGAGATGACTAGCCGTGTCTCCAGCGAGGTCGGCTCGACATCGCAGCGACAGTGCTGCCAGCCAGCCGCGCCGGCGGCACGGCGGTGCACGGTCGAATTTTGTACCACGATGTTGTTCATTTGAAAACGCGAATTGAAATAGTTCGTGCTCTTGTTACCTTTGATTTTTGATCGAGAATGGAAGGCAAGCCCGGGTTTTGGGGTTGTATAGCAGTACCGCCACTGGAACAAGGGGTTTTAGCGCATATAGAGTATCTAGATACTCCATTGGAACACCAAACCATCATCTACTCGGCTGAGACTTTGTTTCTTAAACGATTTCTTCTCATTGATATTTTATTGTAGGTACAATAAACATTATATTTCGAACCTTCATTCTTCAGATATAACACACATGTAGTCCTTTAATCTACCAGGCAACATTTCGCAAGTTTAAAGTACGCAGTAAAAACCATAGCTCAAACAGTTTTATCCCCACCTTTACCCCTACCCTACTTAGGGACCTCGGCTTGCCACCATTTCTCATTTCTTTATTCTTGCGAGGCAACGAACGCACGAACTAATTCTATTAAAAAATAATTCAAAATATTTAATCATGCCTAAACGCAGTGCACAGGAAAAAATAGAGTATTATTCTGCTAATATACGGAAATTGCAACAAAAAACTATAAACGAGTTATGACAGTGCGGTGCTATCTGATTCATCAAGTTCCGAAGATAAATCAGGTAAGTGCAATTAGTTTCAATAAATAGTTCTACATTGTGGTGCCACTAATAAATGCATTTAATACCGCACGGGCCGTGAGCACACGCCTTGTAATTCTAAACCTGGGGGGCGACCGAGAGTCGTCACGAAGGTATCTCATGCTTGGGGGTTGTCCGTGAGTCAACACGATAGCAATTTCTAACAATATTAATCGCTAAGAAATGCATTTCATACCGCGCGGGCCGTGAGCCCACGCCTGGTAATTCTAAACCTGGGGGGCGACCGAGAGTCGTCACGAAGGTATCTCATGCTTGGGGGTTGTCCGTGAGTCAACACGATAGCAATTTCTAACAATATTAATCGCTAAGAAATGCATTTCATACCGCGCGGGCCGTGAGCCCACGCCTGGTAATTCTAAACCTGGGGGGCGACCGAGAGTCGTCACGAAGGTATCTCATGCTTGGGGGTTGACCGTGAGTCAACACGATAGCAATTTCTAACAATATTAATCGCAAGCCCATGCCTTGTAACTAAACCTGGGGGGCGACCGAGAGTCGTGACGAAAGTATCTCATGCTTGAAGGTTGACCGTGAGTCAACACGATAGCAATTTCTAACAATATTAATCGCTAATAAATGCATTTAATACCGCGCGGGCCGTGAGCCCACGTCTTGTAACTAAACCTGGGAGGCGACCGAGAGTCGTCACGAAGGTATCTCGTGCTTGGCGGTTGACCGTGAGTCAACACGATAGCAATTTCTACAACCATTAATCGAGATTAGTATATCCCGTGTTCGCGATGCGGGGCACTAGATACATATATGCATTAAAATTCCTGACGAGTGGTTTTACAATGCATTTTATATCTACCCTCAATTAGAAAAATCAAAATATTATATTTTAATTTATAAACCACGAACAAGTGTATGAGGCAGTGGAAACTTCACTACCACGTTCAAATGAAGAAAATGCACCTCCCGTGGAGGCCTGTGATGACAAAACGACCCCTGTAATAGATGCCGAGTTACTAACCGCTCTAGGGGACGCCACTGATGATGTCCCAAAATATGGGGAGAAAATTCATCCCAATTTAGCGCAAAGGTGGCTACCTATATTACACAAAGGTATTGATAAAAAGAGTAAAGATAAACTCTTATAAGAGTACCTGTAAATTGCAAATTATTATGGGCGCCGTCCTTAAACGCCGTAATTTCGGCGGCAGTTACAGACATCCAAAGAGGCCGTGACAAGAAAATCGAATCATCTCAACAGCAATTGGGAGTCGGTATAGGTACTAACGATAAAAATCCTATCTAATTGAAGTCGGATTTTAGATAAAACTAGTCATTCCTGGACTAGACGAAGTATTCCTTAAGTCATACAATACGTTGAGAGAGATGATACTCTCTTTGGAAGCAAACTCTCAGAGAAAATTAAAGCTTCCAAATCTACTGAAAAGTAGGCCGACAGCGTCGACCATCATACGGCCGCGAGCAGCCTACAACAAGCCACTTGCGACGCCGCGGCAGTAACGCAGGTACATGCCGGTCGCCTTAAAGCTTTTTATAAGTGTTGGCTTAATGTAACGAATAATCGTACTTTATTTATTAGACTGTATACAGAATGGCTTTCCAATTCCTTTTTAGGACATGTTACGCAATCTGTCAAACCTGTAAATACTTTCACATGCCAAGAGCATGATGAAACGAGCTTAGCTGTACAGAACTTAATTAACCTAGGCATTCAGTGAAAGCATCACTGGATGCCAACAGACTAATGATCAGTTTCTATCAAAGATTTTCTGACTCCTAAATCGAATGGTGGCTATAGATTCATACTGAATCTGAAAGGGCTCAATAAATTTGTAACTAAGTCCCATTTTAAAATGGAAGACTAGAACTGCTTCTAAATTAATCCCTAAAAACGGGGCTACCATTGACAAGATTCGAGCATAACAATGTTACTTACGAGTTTTGTTCCCTATTAGTCTATGGACTTTCCGTGGCGCCTAGAACCTTCACCAAAATTATGAAAGAAGTCGTAACTTACCTAAAAACAAGGCCTAACTTCTATTATATACCGGGGTGGCATTTTGTGTATTGGAAGGGACCTTAACGAATGTAAACATAATGGGAGGGAGACTCTCCGGTTTCTCGAGTGCCTACGATTTGTGGTAAACTATACCAAAAGCTCGATACAATCCCAAAATTACCAACAATGCTGTAAATTCTTAGGTTTTGTTTACAATTCAATTATCATGTCTATATCCCTTCTTATGCAGGGTATGCGCACTTTTTAAGAGTTCTTACCACTGCATGCCCGACAGCTAGATACAGCTGGTTGTACACGAAGTTGTTAGAAAGATATAAATTCCGAGCTATTCAGGAATACGATGTCTATGATCAAAAGTAAAACTTCCTCGCGAAATTTTACCTGACTTATTTTGGTGGACTAATAATATTATTTGTAACGTCTTGTCATTTTGGAATCACGAAATTCGATGCAGAAATATCTATAGATCCGTCCCGATCAGGATGAGGTACAGTTTGTGACGGAGTGTGTGCAAACGGAGCATGGGAAGAGCAAGAATTAGCATTCCATATTAATTACTTAGAGCTTGCTCGCTCTTAGGATTAAAATGTTTTGCGCGAAATAAATCAAACTGTGCTCTGTTGTTCCGCATCGACAACACTACCGCGATAAGCTATATTAATCGAATGGGAGACATCCAGTTTCCCCACTTAAATAGCTTACCTAGATCTATTTGGCAGTGGTGTGAAGAACGAGACATATGGTTATTCGATTCGTACATTAACACTAAGAATAATGTAGAAGCAGACAGAGAATCCAGAAGGCTAAATCCTGATATTTAATGAAATTTAAGTATTGCAGCCTTTGAAAGAATAAGTAAACACTTTGGTGTGCCCGAAATTGACCTCTTTGCTTCTCGTACCTCTGCCAAATGTGAAATATATATTTCGTGGAAGCCAGACTCGGACGCTCTTACCGTCGTCGCATTCACTATTAGCTGGTATTTATAATACATATTTTTAAGCGTTTCCACCACTCGCACTCGTACTAAAGTGTTTACATAAGATTTTAAATGACAACGCCACAGGAATAGTAGTATTTCCCTAATGGCCATCCCAACCGTGGTTTCCGCTTTTGTTGAGATTAGTAAAAGTATCTAATCTCATGTTAGCGTCAATTTCAAACAACACTTTACAACAGTACAACGTGTGTTAAATACAAGTTGTGCTGGAAATTTAGCATAGATAATATAGATATTCAATTTCTATAAGGGCTTCATTTCTGCTGTTATTTTATTTCTAACGCACGAATTTAATAAAGGATCGTCGTATGGCTCATTAAATAATCATAGGTCAGCACCCTCGCTCCTACGGGGGAGTAGTATCAGCTCAGATGACCAAAGTAAAGGATTACCGAAAGGTGTTTACAAATTAAAGCCCGTAACTCCTAAATATAGCCATACCTGGGATCCTCAAGTGGTATTAAATCATATAACAACATGGTACCCTAATAGAGAAATTTCATTGGAAAAACTATCAAAGAATCTGGCGATTTTGTTAGCAATATGTCCTGCCCACAGGGTACAAACACTGTCACTTATTAAGTGGAATAATATTAAGTCATGCCCAAATTGTATTAAAGTAATTTTTGATGATATAGTTAAGACTTCAGGTGTAGGTCGTCTACAACCGATTTTGTGCCTTCCATATTTTGAAGATACCTAATAGAAATATTTGGCCGGTGACTGTTATAATGATGTTTTAGGACTGAAAAAGCTCACAACATATTTTGTTGACTTTCAAAAGTCCCCATAAAAATGCATCTGCTCAATCCATTAGCCGGGGTGCATTACGCGAGTGCTTGGCGAAAGCGGTAAAGACATGGCGGCGTTCAGCGCTCACAGCACGCGCCACGCCGCCACGTCAGCTGCACACCGGTCAGGCATTTCTTTAGATGCTATCCGGAAGGCAGCAGGCTGGTCGAGAACATCGAAAACTTTGGCTCGTTTCTACCATCGTCAATTAATCGACGAAGGTCATTGTGCCAGATCAATCTGCCTTTTGTATAGGTAGAATTATGTGAAGTTACAATTGTACTCTTTGATTAATAATTGGGAGTATCTAAGATTGTTGTCAAAATATAATTATTGCATTTCATGATTATGATGTTTTACAATTACAAGGGGCAGCAAAACTTTCAACTCTAAACATCTACACGTGTGTTATATCTGAAGAATGAAGCTTCGAAATATAATAGAAGATCAAACGAGCTTCGCAAGCGAAGTTCGATCGATATTATATGAGTAAGCTTCATTCGAAGATATAACTTCCCGCCCGCCCCTATACCCCTAGGAAAGTTTTGTCTCTAAAAAGAATGAGAAATGGTGGCAAGCCGAGGTCCCTAAGTAGGGTAGGGGTAAAGGTGGGGATAAAACTGTTTGAGCTATGGTTTTTACTGCGTACTTTAAACTTGCGAAATGTTGCCTGGTAGATTAAAGGACTACATGTGTGTTATATCTTCGAATGAAGCTTACTCATATAATATCGATCGAACTTCGCTTGCGAAGCTCGTTTGATCTTCTATTTTACTGTTGTGATTGTGACCTACGCTTCGCTATCGAGTCAGTGCGGATTAGTGGATTTGACTGAATTAATCTTATTCGGCATATAAAAGATCTTGTTATTCTGTCAGGCCAGAAATGTGTGAGTGGGAGTTGATGCGACGAAGGGTGATATTGCATTTTAGCCATTACAGTAGAACTAGGCGTTGATCTGCCTGAAAACATTTATCTCCCCTTCTTACAGTTAGTACTAGTAGCGTACATACTGGCACATTAACCTACTGGTTGCGCATTAATAATAAAAATAAGATATAGAAACCAGCAAAAGAAAAAACGATAGAATGCGAGCGCTTTACAAATTTCTGCCCAAACACGTGCCTAAAACCGCATGCGCATGTTCGAAGTAAACACTGCCTGGCATCGTTTTGACACTCCGCCCTCAACCCCACATAGTAGCAATGGTACCCATTCTGTGGGGCCATTTTGCTGCGCTACTTAGATTTTAGACTTTAGAGGGTTTTTTCGTTCGCCGTTAGAAAATAAAATTTCACTTTTCACATACCAAGAAAATATCAAAGATAAGCTAAGATATCCTACTCCTCGAAATAATTTCAAATAAACATGTACACTGCCCATTCCCTAAACATCTCCCTAATTTACCAGGTTTGCTTCAGGGTGTAGCCACCATGGCCCACGTTCACCCCCAGTGGACCCAGTAGAGCCGCTTTAAGCTACAACGTAGTAACTATGAATGCATGTTATATGTACTTAATATCTTTTGTAGGAGATGTTTTTGGCATAACATTATCCTGCCATAGCCGCTTTGACGTCACTCGCGTCACCCTTAACCTTAGCTCGCAGACAAGCCCACGCGTTGGCTGGCAGCCAGCTCCTTCATTCATGGGTTTTGCTGTAGTAAGTTTACTGGGAACCTCCATCGTTTTGTTTACGCGTAAGCGTAAAAGCCAGATATAGTATGTCCTTCGTCAAGGTGAAAGAACGAATGCTGTGACGTGAGTTGATGGATGCCCATGTAACTTGGGGTACACGTTACCTACATTGACATAAGCTAATATTATGAGGAAGTAGGCAATATCGATGAGTTCCAAATATTATATTTAACTGTACATCTTTTTACTTGTTACACATTATGTATGTCTCATATACCATACATAATCTATTTTCAGGCTCACTCGTTCTGAAATTATTATGTTATTGTTGCTCGATGTTGTATTAGCCGGGATTTAGCTGACTAAAATAGTACCACATTAAAATAAATAGAGCAGAAAATGCAGCGTTCTCTTATGGCAAGCATTCAAAGATTTAATATCAGTCTGACCTTTACCATTTTGGAGGGAAAATATTTTTTCGCCCACGCCCGTGGACTTGGCACCGCGCCATGTTCAAGACCCGCTTTCATAATTAAGTTTTCGTATCAAGTAGTTAAGTGAGTAAACATGTTTCTTAACAGAAGAAACCATAGTACGTATAAAAGTGAACTACCAATGAAGCAAATATGAAGTCACTCACTGGTTTAATTTTGACAAAGTGGTCGTGGTTTCAAGTTTCAACTAGACAACATAGGAACACTTACTGATTATCTATTGTGGAAAATGCTGCCGTCACGATTCACGATGCACCCCCACTTGTTACGGTCTTCAGGGTTAAAGGAACTTTGGACTATGGTAGTTTCCAGAGGACGTTAGTAAATTAGCACGACAATAAATGTTTGCCGAGCTTAATATGGATGTCAAGGAATCGAGACTCTACGGTCCCTCTGTTAACCTTATTGAGTATTCTTAAACTGTAGTAGGTAGGTACCTATCTTAGAGTTAGTGAAGTATTCGAACGGCACACGAAATGTTGCGGGTTAAAGTTCCATTGGCAACCGAGATGTATACTGCTTGACCGAAAATTAGAACAAAGTTATTGCTTGACCTGTTATAGTCGTACTATAACTTTCGCTATGTCCTTACGACAAGGTGACTTTGATTAAGTGATAAGATATTCAGAGCTCCAGTGAATTCTTAAGAGTAACAAAAAAAGTGTGGGTCTAATCGTATACAATCCTTTTTCTTTTGTAACTATTAGTTAAAGTACATAAAATACGCAAAGAATGTTGTGCGCGCACATTTTTATTTATTATATCTCACATCACTTGCTTAATAAAACAACATCATTTGCAAAGGAAAATGTCAGCACTAAAAATAGAACAGCAGTAACGAATGGGTAGAAAAAGCAACGTCACCGCGCGGGAAGAATGCCGAAACTGTAACAGTACGATATTTTATTTATCAGCGCGTATAGATTCATTTGCCTTACTGAATTACGCAACTGTACGGCATGGAAAAGATTGCCTATTTTGGTGGAAACGTGATCATAAATAAATTGTGTTTATTTTGGTAATTGAATGAAGTGTTGGATTTAAATGGCGAACAATCCCTGGTGCAATGACTTTTGGGTTAAAGAAAATTTTGATTGTGACGACACAAAATTAGATATTAATACAATACCTCCCTATACGGTCTGAATACTGTCTTCAAGTTAAACATGCGGTAATTTTTACCGTTCAAAATAAGCAGGGAATCGATCGATGCGAACACTATGCTGCCCAAAGAGGTTAACAGATTAACGACTTATCGATTCAAAGTTTTATCGGAACTTATTTAGTATTCATCGTTGTTTGAATCATTATCTCCACATTATTATTAGATTAATGATTATTTTATTAGGAAAGTAAAACCATGCCTATCGAAGTTTCTTTGACGCGGTAAAGGAAATTTATGACGGGCCTTTAGATAGGATGACCATAATCTGTGTGTTCCGGATAATTATTTATTTATTATACAAATATTTATTTTGGTTATCGACTATTGTGTCGACGAAATCAGCGTTCGTGATTTGTCACCGTTAACTTCGATATGTGAATTATGTGCTGTATCTTCAAATAAAAACATGTTATAATTTGCAACAAGATTATTAATTTGAAAGTGTTGGTGTCGAAGTGTGTTTGAGTTGCGGCGACTATAGTCGATAGGTCAGATATGATACGCACGGTACCTGTGAAACGTTAAAAAATAACCAAATTACAAACAACTAAAAAAAATAACTTTAAAAGGTGTTTTGTATCATTAATTTAAACATTATCGTAAACTTACACTAGTACATTTTGTCTTGTCGAGTTTGTTCAAGAGGAACACCGGAGACGGACGAAAACTTAAGGCCGCGTTTACGCACAACCCCTCTGTAACTTGTTTTAAGCTCACCTCAACGCTTTCCCACAAATATAAATTGACACCGCAATGCGTAATAGTAACTAAACGTAGGTAGAAGTCTAGTTTCGTGACGGGAGACCGGCGGGGTGAGCCGCATTAGCGCGTTACGAATAACGGCCCGGCCTTATGTTTTAAAGGATACCCACTGTTCCCCTTACTCGTACCTAAAACGAACCCTTTCGGAACGTTCTGTCCGTTTCCCAAAACACCCGTTCCCAAAACATCCGTTCCCGTCACCACCATTTCCCAATTAATCTGTTTCCCGATATAAGTATTTCCCAAAATGTTCTTCTCCCAAAATATACTTTTGTTTTGATATCCGTTTCCCAAAACAGCCGTTCCCATCACTACCGTTTCCTAAATAATCCGTTTTCCAAAATGAAATTCTCTCAAAATATACGTTTGTCTTGTTATCTGTTTCCCAAAACTCCCGTTCCCAAATCATCCGTTCCCGTCTCTTCCTAAATAAAATAAATAAATAAAAAATAAAATAATATGCTGATGCCGAATATATTGTTAAAATAAACTTGAAAGTAATTTAATTATATGGCATATAAGTAAAGTTCTAGGTTCCAATACTGATCCCTCTTTAGGTATTCTGTGTTAAATATAGCAGAACATATGGGTATCTAGGGTGTTTGGACATACTGATGCGATGAGAAACGGATCTTTTGGCCTACGTTCATTTAAAGAAACTGATATTTTGGAACGGATGTTTTGGGAACGGGTGTTTTGGGAAACAGACAGAACGTTCCGAAAGGAAACGAACCTCACCTTACCTACATATGTCTACATTTTGAGGGATAACACTTTAATCCTCGGTACTAAAATTACTTATAAAGACACCGTAACCGTCTCAGTAAAACCGTCTTTAACTCGAAACTATAAAGAAGCCGACGGGTATTCATCAAAGCATGGCTCAGTTCAAAATACTAGTTAAACCAGATTTAACAAATTAACTCACTTTTAATGCCATCTTGAAACACATGATTCCGTCTTAAAGCTCGTAGTACCAAGACATAACATACATTTTTGAATAAAAGCAAGTTTTGAAACGCTTAAAGGTTGGTTTTCGTCTTCTTTGATTTATATACTAAGAGGCCACCGCGTTAAATTTTTATGTTACGTATCAATCAGTTTTAATTCTGAATTTCGGAGCGATGAAATGTTTGATTGGTGCTAGTTCACAGTACGGTGCCTACGAAAAAAACATGTTAGGTATCGTGATATAACATAGGTACGAGTTGTAACTTCGTACACGCTTGGTGCAATAGAGTCAACTTGTAAGCTTGCATAAAAATTTTTTTTTTGCAATTTCCGAATTATTTATTACCTACTGTTTGTCAAGATTATTCTAATTATTAGGTATTTTTCAATTGCCCATTTATTTTAAATCTTGTACCTCATTTTCGAATCAGTGTGTCGATCTGTATTAATGAAAAAAAACGAAGTTTTCGTTTAATGGAAGTGTATTTGGCGAAATAAATAAATGATCTACCATAGCATGAGCTCTTGGTATGTACCTGTACTAATTATCAATATTTAAACGTCGACCAAAGAAAGTCACAATGATTTACTTCGTAGTAAATATACGAGGTGCGTTTGAGTTATATTGATACCGATTCCAATTATATAAAACATGTCAATAGCTGGTGTCTCTGAAGTACCAATACAACGACTACTTGATATTTTTGAACAACTTAATACTCACACGACTTAACCCATTCGTTACCGAGGCGCATATATTCCATATACATAGTCGGGACGCCAATTCGTGACAACGGCAACCAATGTGTTAAGCCTCTAGTTGCAGCGCTTAAGCCTGCAATGAACATTTTGCATAAACACACTTTTTGCAAACCTTTTGTCATCCTCATCAATAAATACGAGTAATTATGTATGTTTTTTTTTACTTATTCAAAATATAAACTTATGCTAAATACATTTATTGCTGTATTCTTAACTGAAGCCTCAATTAGGCTTATATGCCAGAATCAGTTGAGACTTAATTATATTTGTCATAGACGTACTAATATTATTCAGTATAAAATGTAATAATGTAATCAAATTTTGCAAGGCGGTTTCCAGCCGAATTTCGGATCATCAAGTTGATCTGATGAAGACGCCAGAACAATATTCCTCGATGGCTAATTCATAGTAAGGCTTGTTCTATTTTGTCATAAAAACATTAGTAACGGAAAACACCTCACTACAATCTCGACGATTCCGCAATTCTTTTCAAATAATACGAGTAAGTGTATGTGGATTATACGTGTTTTATGTTTCTTTAAATCAAACTGGCTTCTACACAGTACTCTCTATAAAAACCTTGTTAAGATTTGACTTATTTGCAATGGACAAAAGAAGATATAATTGCAACTGAAGTACCTAATATAAATAGATGCTTTATTGGTCATCAGTCTTTATTAGCGTCAAGTGTGGGACCAGTTACAAGAAGGTAGTTAAGTTAAACAAAGAGTTAAACGGTTATTGTACCTACATTATGTTTAGAAAGCATACTTGGTAGATGAATTTATTACTGGTGCCGAAGTGTCTGCGATGGGAGAGGAGACCGCAGGATGACGATTCGAGTTTTCAATCCATATGAGATTTGTTCGTTGCAGCTTTCTTAAATCAGGTAGATAATGATAATAGTAATCGATTTCATAAACTATACATTAAGTGCAAAACAATGTTGTTTGATCGAGTTTTTTTTATGACTAGTGGAACTCGTTTATATCGCAGCTTCATACAAACTTTCACCCCCCCCTATTACACCTCCTTAGGGGATGATTTCGGAGATAAAAACTATCCTATGTCCTTCCCCGGGCTTCAAACTATCTCTATACCAAATTTCATCTAAATCGGTTCAGCGGTTTAAGCGTGAAAAGGTAACAGACAGACAGACACACTTTCGCATTTATAATATTAGTATGGATAGAATTGGATTGAAAAATAGACGTTAAGGTTAACTCGCGAAGTTATGCAAAGTTGATAAAATATCTCAATTTCCTTTATGCTATTATTAAGAGCACATGGAACGGAAGTTAAACAGGTCTATAAGGCAATAAAAAAGAGTGTATTTTGGGTAATGATATGTATATATATCAAATAATGTAGTCAATTTACAGCCACTCTAAGAGTTAGAACAAAGCTGAGCCCGACTGCCGATTATCTCGTCCGGTCGAATAACCGTAGTTGTACCGTGCAAATAATGTCTTATCGGAAATGAGGCGAGGCTTACATTTACAACGCCAATCAAATCATGTTACGACCTTGTTCTGATTGTGCCTAATTGTAATTACCTACTGACCAGTATCGCAATGGAAACCAACTTTAGGGTTCCTCATGGCATTTATAAAATGTACGTGAAACATATATGTATTGATACTTAGTTCATTCTGTAACTGTATTGCAGCTATAGGATGATTGAGAATATCGAGTCAATAGGTAATTCGAGTTATTCGACAATATTAAACATTTTTCATTAGCAGTGTGTAATCCCTGTTTGTAGTCTTATGCCGCGTCTGGCCATATAGATTAGATATTACCGCCCGCTAAGCGTTCGGAAAATCCCGTCGGTAAGGGAGAGAAGATTTAAAACAATGTCGTACAGCTTGAAAATTATGTTTGGCCCAATTTGTTGCGCTTTTTTGTGTAGGTGTATACAGATTAATGCCACCTAAAAGTTGTCAGCACTCGTTGTCACTATGGGGTAGTCCGCCCCGTGTTATTTAAGTAAATAGTAAGTACATACACTACTTACCTAAATAATTAAATTGAGAACTCCTAATAAGGTCTAGTTTTCCTTCTGGGTTGGAAAGTTAGATGTCAGTCGCTTTCATAAAACTAGTGCCTATGCCAAATCTTGGGATTAGGTGTCATTGCGAGCTCCGGGCTTCTTTAGGGCACCGGGAAAACGCTACGATGATGATGATATGTTCTACCGAGTGGACAAAATAATTGCGAACGTTGATCGAACTCCCGTCATATTAAAATGTTCTGGATTGCCCGTTTTCTTCTCAAGACTCATCGATAACTGTACCTGCTGCCAGCAGCCGATCTAGCTCGCTCATTACTTTTTGTGGGGAGTTTTTGCGAGATAAACAAACATTAACATTTGTTTGTATTTCACGATGATCTTAATTATATTGAAACGGATCGTTTAAAAGTTTTTTGTTTGTCTGTGCTTTGATTTCCTCATTCCCCAGACCTTGTAAATCCAGATGTGCTCTGGTGACATGAAGTTACAATAGCGTAATTGGAATGGAATAATTTTAAATTTAAATCAGCGTCGGAAATGTCTCGATCATTTCGAGGTTACTTTTTAACATTTATGATTCAAGGATTATAATCGTGACGGATTACTTAGGGCTCACATGATTTGCATTTTTGTTTTAGTATGATAGCCTACCTACCTAACGAGTTTAGAAGGTGAGCTACTAAAAACGCAGTAGAAATGCAATAAATATTTTACCTCTCTTTCATGATAGACAAACAATACGTCGTCTCATTTTATAATTTGAATTTCTGAAGAAATGTATGAAGTGCGATGTTTATGTCGGACGGTGAATGGGACATTTCCAGAGGCCCTAGCACCGGTTTTACGTGACGTTTCAGTACATTTTCGCAGTAAAACGTGACCGTAAAACCTATCGTGCTAGCTGGGCAGATGCATGACTCTATATTAACCATGACTTATCCCTATCCCTCTTACCGGTGTGCGGTAAGAGGGATAGGGAATATTCCTTTCATTTCATGGAGATTCCTCCTTGGTAAGATCCTGAGTCTAATGGCAGGTTTAGTCAGACCAAGCGAGCGCATGCTCTGTCAATGGTTCAGCCAAGCATGGGCTTAGCATCTCCAGTGATGTGGGAAGCCGTGTCTTCATAATTTGTCACCTAGTTGTCAAGCATGTGAGCTGTAAGGCCACGCCACGGTCTGTATGCCAGCGATCTGCGGGGTGACGAGGGGCAGTGCATATGAATGCCCACTGGTCGCCCTGTTTGCCGCTGCCCGCTGGTGTCCCGACCGCGGCCTAAAATATATGAAATCAAATGTTGCCACATCTCCGGAGGATGTTCACCATTAGAGTATTAATTATCTCTCCTTGGCTCCAGCCAAGCTGCTATATTAGTAAGCCCCCGCTCGGAGTGCTCCCGAGCCGAAGGTTTCTCCTTTTTACCAAAAAAAATCTGCCTGCCAAGTTCTAAAGAAAATTCTGGCTACGTACGTCCATGAGAACAGCCGTTTGTTTTGTTCAAACGAATCATTAGTGTCTTTAGTTGACGGTGTACCGAACTACATATTATGTACATATTATGTGTGTTCGTAGCTCCTAGACGAGCTCGGTTAATAACGAGAGCGGCACGCTGTCTACTCAGTAGTATTTGGCGACACAATACGCAGTATTTCTTGCGCCCACGCAACAAAGGTGATCTAATTGTACCAAATCATACTCGCTCAAGCTTATGATTGCCATAATTACGATTATTTATGAAATACACGTGACACTTTTTATTTCACATTGTTTGATAATTTGAGTCATTATAAAGCAGACAGGTGTTAAGATGTCGGGCTGTCACGTTTGTCAAGGACTATACAGTGATTATTTTGACTGTTATTAGCACTTTTTGTGGTATTTATCATTTGTATTGATAGTACTGTCTCTGACACCTGCTCTTTGTACAATTTCAGACAAGTAAATTCGGGGAGGACTATAACGCCTACAAATGTAGGGTTCTGAGTAGCATATTTGACTATTGTTTTTTTCCCTTCTTCTCGTTATAAAAATATAATGTCACGTCTAAACTTCGGGAGTTCTAGGAACCAACCTCACGCACCATCAGGAACACATCACTAGGCTGGCTTCCCGGTAAGAGGTGTTATTATTGGTGTCATCTTCAATTACCTACCTATATACAGCGGAGGTCCCGTGTTCGGTTCCATTTTCGAGAGAGATGACATTCTGTTGTACCCTATATCGGGTGCTCCGACAAAATAACGTTTTGTATATATACCGTAGCTATACGGTCGCCTAAGTGGTTCAGCCATGCAGCTGTGAAACGGCGGTCGTGGTTTCGAATCCCAGCCCGCACCAATAAATTTTTCGGAACTTATGTACGGAAAATCATTTGATATTTACCGTTAGCTTTTCGGAGAAGTAAAAATATGGTGCTGCATACATCTGAGAAGAAAATCAATGTCGTATGTGAAATCCCCAATCCGCACTGGGCCAGCACGGAGACTACTGCTCGTTGCATCTCATGAGAGGAGGCCTGTGGCCAGCAGTGCTACGTATATAGGATGATGATGATGATGATTATATTATGTAAAGTTGTATATCTTCATCACAACAGCTAACATTGGAGGAAACTTGATTGACCGAGTTATAATTAGCTTAATGGTCAAATCATCATCATCATCCTCCTAGCGTTATTCCCGGTTGTATTAGCTTAATGGTCAAAGCTAATACAAAATAATTTCAATACGAAGGTCAAAAGAACTCAGCGGTCAGTGGTTGCTAATTAGTAATCAGTAATTGTTTGTTAGCGTGGGCTGAGTCAATTGCCAGAATCAATAGTCAGAAAAAATGAAACGATTTGCGAGTGTCGGGGTTCTGACCACACAAGTTTTTAGGGCAAATGTCATTGTTATTTATTTCATTTAGTTAATATAAGGTTAAGTATGTTCAAGTATACAAAACAATAACATGGACTAGTTGAGTATGGTCCTTTTTTTACTTTGCATTAAAACCTTTTCTGTTAAAAGTGTAACGAACTTTCTATTTAATACTCGTATTTTGGATACGAAGATGTTGTATAGAGACATAAATACTTCTGTACAACCTATCCGCATGTGTTGTGGATGATGGAAAAAATATAAAAGTACTTACTCTACTACATATACATAAAACAAAACACTCACCGCTCACTCACTCACAAGTGCGAATTATCTCGCATGTTATTTCTCCAAAACTGTTCACCGCTTCATTGGAGGATATTTCAAGACTGGACTAGTGAAGGCTAGGCATCAAATCCACAGCGAGTACATCACTCACCTTCGGTTTGCTGACGATATGGTAGTCTTGGCTGAGACCATGGAGGACTTAAGTACGATGCTCGATGACCTTAGTAAGCAAAGCTTCCGAGCGAGTTGGTCTAAGAATGAACATGGATTAAAAAAGATTATGTCAAATACCCATGCAATACTAACTCCCACTAGAATCGGATACTTTACTCACGAAGTTGTAGTTAATTATGTATTCGTAGGACAGACTGTCCAGTTAGACAGGTCTTTGATAACTTCGAGTAAGAGGTCAATCGTCGAATCTGAGTGGGCTGGGCAGCGTTCGGGAAGCTACGGCGCATTTTTTCGTCCAATGTTCCGCATGTCTCAATACAAGAGCTTTTGACCAGTGTGACATATGGCACAGAAACGTGGTCGCTTACTATGTGCCTCATAAGCCACCTAACTTACCCAAAGGACAATGGAGAGGGCTATCTTGAAAGTTTCGTCGCGTGATCGCATCAGCAATGAGGCTATCCGCAGCAGAACCAAGTTAACCGACATAGTCTTGCGAATCGCTAAACTATATAAAGTGGCAATGGGCGGAGCACATTGCACGTAGAACCGATGGCCGTTGGGGCGGAAAGGTGACCGGCGGTGGTTCTCGAGTGGCGACCACGTACCGGAAGCCGCAGCGTGGGTAGGCCAGGCCTCTCACGAGGTGGACTGATGGCCTGGGTTACCACCTTTACCTTTACGTTTAGGTCGCGGGAGTCCGCTGGATGCGGGTGGCGCAGGACCAGTTACATTGGCACCCTTTGGGGGAGGCCTATGTCCAGCAGTGGACGTCTTTCGGCTGATATGATAATAATGATTTCATATAGTTTAGTAAATAATCTTAAATAATAAAGGTTGTACTAAACATAACCCACCATGTCTTTGAAATTATAGTTAATAATAAACAGTTCAAATTTTAATTTTAATTTTAATTTTATTTATTTATCGTATGGTGGTTACATACTGGTTATATATATATATATATATATATATATACATTCGCAATTAAAGATTAAAATTTACAATTCTGCAGATAAAAGCTCGCTTCCTTTGTCAGGCGTTTAAAGTCCTCAGCTGATCCGTTGTATCTGGTGTTGGGGCAATCGAATACTATATGGTGTATTGTTTGTTCCGGGTTTCCACAGTCGCACGCCGGTGACTCGCTCCATCCCCATTTGTGCCAGAGGTATGCGCAGTTTCCGATACTGGTATCGGAAACTGCGCATACCTCGCCGCGCCTAAGGACTGGTCCTTAGGCGATTCAGTCTCCACCAAATTTGTCGATTTTCATTAAACCCCTTGGGCCGCTCATCAACCTTAAGTCCAAAGATGGTATTGTTGATATTGTGCTGCTGGGATTCCCATTGTTTCATCCACACTTCGCTATCTTTCCACGCTGGGTCGTATGTATGAAAAGTTTTAGCTGGCGGGTTTCGGTGATGTTGTTGATGATGTTCGTATATAATTGCAGATTTCTTTAAATTGTGTACCTACTCTTGTATATTAATAGTAGGTACATTACGTATCTAGGGCGGTGAATTCGCGAATGCCCCAGATCGCAGGTGTTTGTGTGATGATAAATATGCGATCCGGGGCTTTACGAATTACCGCCCGTCGTGAGTACACAATTTTGCGTCCACTCCTGGGTGTGAAGTGAGATTTGCCGCTGCGCCCGTGGGCGTTAAATCTCACTTACCGCCCAGAGTGACGTAAATACTATTTTAATTTGAATAGTAGTAAGATGAACAATTGTATGACACTCCACATAAATCTACTGTGTCCAATCGTCCATCAATGGTACAATGATACTAGTTTTATTTCGGCATCATACCTAAACTGTAATATAGCAATTTTGTCTAGGAATCACCCGGCCACAATCCGACAATAATAATACCTACTACAAAACTAAAATGAAACGAAACGTAAAATTTTCTCGTTTTACTTACGTCGGATTCGCTTGACCACAAGCCACGGATTTATTGTCCGTTTGACAACTATTGTGCATATTCGAGACTAATACGAATCGCCGCTATTGTCGACGGTCTCGTGGCAAAATGGCCGCCATTAAGGGCTTCGGCAGATGGCGTTAACCGAATTATTTGCTATTATGATCTCAAATTGTATTATAGAGCTGTCGCGTTAAGAAAAAATGGCCTTTATTTTGGTATTTAGTTCGGCCATAATGGTTAACAACTGTCAGATTACTCCGATGATCTATTCACACCCTTAGCGATTCAGCAACAAGCTAACTTATATTCTTGGTACCTCATCGAGAGCTCAATTTTGATTACGGGAGCTGGGATTGATTTATATAATTTGTGAACAATTGTCCATTCCGCGACGAATTGAGTTGTCGATTACGGACGGAAATCGAGCAATTTGGCTGCGAATTTATTCGTTTTCTATTTATTTAGGGTGTTATGAATGGTCATTTTGTAAAGGGGAGTGATAGATACGGACCACCGTGGAGGTAAATCGATTTATCAACGAGGTTTAAATTGTTATTAATTATCGTATTAGGATCTCTATGGAACAGAATGACGTGTGTGGTATTTGGTACCTATCACCACACACGTTTAACATATGCAATCTTTCACGTACTGTAGTACTGTGCTATGTAAAGCGGTATTATAATTATAGTAGTTTCAAGACCCTGATTGTCACATAAGTATGTATTGTATTATTAATGTTATATAGCTTCGAGTAAATAACAGCCAATTACTTGCCATACGTTAACTTTACCATATAATTGTCGTTTTTATCTTTTTTCGCGCATTAAATTGACATGTTATTTACAATATATTTTGACACGTGTTACTTCGATACCTCGTAGATTTGTAATTCCAAAATTGTTATATTACTAAATATCCATGCGTACATGGGTAGTAGAGCTAGACTCCAAAAAAGTATAATAAAAAGCAGAAAAAAATAGATTCTGTTCATAAAATCGTTTAGCATACCTCGTACTTATTTTGCTACTAAAACGACTATTATTCGAACTCAGGCTACTCAACTCATAGAAATGAAGATTTTATGTTCTGATGGTTGGTAAACAGACCACAGTAGTAGCAAGAATCGAATGATTTACCCGAGTCCCCCGAGTCCAATGAGTTACCCTGTCCCGAGTACCTACACCTATGAAATATGGGGCACGATCCAAAGTTCAAGTATTCAGCATGTAGTAAGTATATTTGTTTATTGCATTCAGAGTTTATGCAGTTAGTACCGACGGTGGATTCTACTATTTGTGCCCTTATTTATATATGGCCGTCAAGCCTGTTTTAGTTAATCACATTCAAGTTCCTTTATTTTATCACTGTATATCTTTCTCCGGTCATTGTGGCACTCTTTGGGGGAGGCCTATGTCCAGCAGTGGACGTCTTTCGGCTGATATGATGATGATGATGATGATATCTTTGCAACCGAGGTATGTTAGATCATCATCAGAGGATATTTTATTTAGGTATCTTCTTCGGGTAGGTAGCCAATTAACTTTCTTCTACCAAAGGCAGGATAAAGAAGTTGAAAGACGGATCCAGAACGCCTGGAAGAAGCTATTGGTATCTAAAGCCCTTCTGAATGGAGAGCTTACTTTAAACCTGGAGCGAAGACTCGTCGATATGTGTATTCTGCTTGTGTGTGTGTGTGTGTGTGTGTGTGTGTGTGTTCTACCTAGGGTGCCCAAACATGGTCACTCAAAGAGGCGCATAAGACCGGATTAAAGGTTTGCGAAATGGATCAACCGTGTCCGAAATTCTATACTGCGCTCAAAAACCCGCATCGCTGACGTTGGCGAGTTAAGTTAAGACCGCCCAAAATATCCTCTTCGGTTGCTGGGTGTTGAATCTATACCGACAATGGTTTTGGTCCAAAAACTTGATTCTATTTTTACACGTTTTCTTTACTTACAAAATAAATTGTACTTTTTTAAATAGTAACTACACCAAATTTTGTTGATTACCTATTCACTCACTGGCGATGCTGAGCGTGACGTTCTGCCTATGCCTGCCTACCCACCGGTCGCGCCTCCACTGTATAAGGAAAATACTCCACACGTACTTAGTTGTAATAGATAACAACATATTTGCGTAGTTTAATCAGATCTAAATTGATAAATATAAATTGTTTACTTAGCTCAATATTAGTTTAATCAGCAATATAATAATAAAGGGGGATTACCGTGGAATGAACATGTATATTTAGGTCAGCGGACTATGAAATAAACACTTGTGAATACTACAAGCTCTTTAATTCCATAGAGGAATGTCAAGTGGCCTGCAGGCAATTCCTAGTATCTAATTGTAACAAAACCTAGATAAACATGAAGCGATTTGCAATATGATTAAAGTGTTATGAAAATCACGTGCCCTTTGAGTGGTTCCTAAATGGTTACGGAGCATGAGTATACATACAGTACTATTATAAATGCGAAAGTGTTTTAAAAATGTTCGTTACTCAATCACGCAAAAACGGCTGGACAGACTAGGATGAAATTTGGCATGGAGATAGATTATAACCTGGATTTAAAAATAGGATACTTTTAGCTCCATTATCATCCTATAAAGGGATACAATTGGGGATGGCATTTGATATGGGAATCCAAACGGACGATGTCGCGGGCAAATGATAAAAAAAATAATAATAAAAGTCTTTATTCTCTACTACGTATACAGTTTGCTTACTTCTAGTTATTTTTTAAAATAATTATTCCCAATGCCCCTGAGTAATACATCAATACTATATGTCGACATATAATGTTTAGGAATTACTAAATTTACAAAAAGAGTTTTACGTTGCACTAGCATTTTTAGAATAGACAAAGAATTATTAAAAGGATCAATGTCGTACAAATTCTTATTACATGCGATTGTAGTTTTAACAAGGTGGTAATTAATCGGACCCTAAAATTGTACACCTCAGGGGGACATTGTCATTTGACAAAAGCTACGTAGATAAGTAGATACCTATGTGATGGGTATATCAGGAGATATTATTAAAACGAGTGGAACTGTGTCCCACCAGCGAATTAATGGTCAGGTAAATCTAAAAGCACGTTCACACAATATTCATACTATGTAACTACTTAATCGTTTATCAGGAAGTTGTTTGCTGCGCACATCTCTCGGTATAAAAACATCTTAAATGCCAGTAACTCCTTATTAAGATTCGCCTTTTTTCCCAAGAGCAGAACGATTGGCGGTAGCGCACTGTCCACTTGACTTTCGTCCTCCACTGCGTGACTCGCGCATCATGTCTTGAGTGCATGCGCGCAATTTGTTTCAAAATACAATTACTATCTTGGAGTTACAGACAGAGACACGCGAAAACTGTGGGTTTGAGACAAATCATACCTGGCAACCGACTTCTAATCAACTTCTCTCCAACCACCAGACGACGGCTTTCGGAAATTACGTTAGACATACCTAAAATCGTGTGAATAAAAGAGTATTTACGTACAATACAGTCTTTTGACATGTTTGGTTGTAGGCACATTAAATACATAAATCATAGGCCAGAATTCCTCCGTCTCATCATTTTCAACTCCATGACATTGATTGTCACAAGTCCATATGGACTAGACCGTTGACTTTTCTTGTGGTTAGGCAGTATGCCACACGACCGTCGATCCATTCACACCAAGCCTGAGATAGCTTGAGATGTATCCATTATAGCCAGGCATCACTGCAAAACATCAGGCATCATTAAATGTCATACGAATCTGTGCGGTAGCATTCGCAAGCGGCTGGGTAGCTCGTTTTATAGTTGTTCCACCAGCCAAGGTCACCAGAGTCACCACCGACATACGCAGACAACTAGAGTCCGAGCTTTGCCGGAGCCTGTCGGACACACAACACCGCAGTGTTCAGAGCCGTGGACGGTGCACCGTCCCACCAATTCAATTCATACTATCCGGCTTGCAATGGAATGATTGAGCGCCGGCTTATAATTTGAAAAAAGTCTTTCGAATCAGGTTCAAAATCTCGACTAAAATAAATTTTAGATGTTGGATAAACTGATCAAGTCCATATACTTTGTAGCCTCCTACATAACACGGGCGACTCGACATTCTTCCAGATAAGAGTGAAACAACTTCACTGGGACGCTTATTTCCGATAACAATTTGTAAGGAAATGTAAGGATGCGGTAAACACGATTTTGCGCGACGTCAATGTTAAATCAGATAAGAAAATTGTGCACTAACTTTGTTCCGATGCAATTCAATCGGATTTATGTGCGATGCCGATATTTATTTACTTCTTACTGTTAATATATAAATTCCACACACTTATCAATCAATACACAGTTTTAAAACAAGTTCACTGTATGAATATGCGAAATTAACAAAACTTCTGGTCCAATTTGACGCAGTTTAGTTTGGATGTACTTGACATTGACGAACTCTGTACTCTCTGTAGCCTTGTTGGTAGCGACAGCGACCCTGCCTACGAAGCCGGTCCCGAGGTCCCGGGTTTGAATCCCGGTATGAGCATTTATTTGTGTGATGAGCACGAATTTTTCCTGAGTTTTGAATGTTTTATTTAAGCATTTATTAATCTATATAAGTATGTATATCGTTGCCTAGTACCCATAGTACAAGCTTTGCTTAGTTTGGGACTAGGTCGATTTGTGTAAGATTGTCCCCAAATATTTATTTATTTTTTATTTAATTACTTACTCTTGAGATTGGTTTTAATGTATAATTTAAGTATCCAAACCGGGTGGGTCGCTAATGAAGTTATAAAAGTGATAGTATTCATATAGGTACCTACTTCGAATACTTAACCCCATTCTGAATCAAGTAATCATATCTGAAACTTTTTGCTTATTGTGTGAATTCGCTTTCGCTTAAAATTGATGGTTAAATTACAAAATCATACCGAAATAAACGTGAATTGGTTTCTGTATTGCATTTAGTTAGCAATCAAATCACTATGTTCTGAGCTCTTTAACGTTTGTCGAATAGAGGTTCAGTAGATAAAACGTGGCGGTGGCGGCGCTGTGCGGCGTTTTACTAGTTAGAATTAGTGATTTTATGTTAAAAGTATTTTGACTGATTATGTAAACCTAAAGGACAACTGCTCAACTTTCTGAACGAGCGTTAGAACAAGACGACTATAATTTTTCCACACTAAAATGACATTTAGGCCTACTTACTCGTATACCTAACGTTACTACTTACTGAAGGTGACTTTAGTTATGTAGTTATTATGTTATTAGTGTTTGTATTTGTTGCAAAATGAGGAAGTTCAATTACAGATAAGGTATCGCCGGACACAAAAATGCGTCGATTACTATCACTCTGCCTGCGTCTGCGCCGCATTTTGTAATCGGAAACGCTTGAGACACACTAAGATTATTTTCCATGTTAATCAA
This sequence comes from Epinotia demarniana, assembly GCA_945867215.1. Lineage (NCBI taxonomy): Eukaryota > Metazoa > Arthropoda > Insecta > Lepidoptera > Tortricidae > Epinotia > Epinotia demarniana. The sequence goes on along the minus strand of OX244272.1, from coordinate 17,421,883 downwards.
TTATCAGGTTATTATCGAGCCGATATGGAATAAGTACTTCCTTTCCTCACTGAGTGGTAAATCAAGTGATACCGCTACGAAAGCCGAATTCGTAATAGAATTAACTTTATCGAAGTTGATAATGGTGATTCTTGTGTCAGTGTATATAGGTAGGTACCGGGTATTCTGGGTAAAAATTACAAAGTTGGAACGTTGTCAGCCATCCATGTTAAATAAGCCGAGACAAAATTAGATACAAATGGGTATTTATATATATTTACTCGTAGAATCACATTAAATACCATATTTTAGGTTTCTAATTATATTTATTTATATCCCAGACAACCTTTAGAATAGTTTTTGAACTAAGTTTTAAAATAAATCAAGCTACAACGAAAACTTCTATCTAACTCTGCAATCCTTTTCATAAACATATATTTTGCTGATAAATCCAACCCTCTTTCCCCATCTTGGCAATTGTGGTATGGGTTATACGAGAGCATTGGGGGGGGGGAAAATGACCTTGAACTGATATTGTAGGTACATGAAAGTGACGTTCGTTTAATTGTACTCGAACCAAAGATGACCTATACACAACATTGTATATATATTTTTTTATAGTATAACATTATATAACAACAACGAGCTAAGGTGCATTGGGTACCTACGTACCTACATATCATAGTTTAAATAAGCTACATCAAAAACTTGATGAGGGTTCCGTAGTTGCAATTAGCGCTTATAATATTCAACTTTAAACTGCTGTCTGAATTTAATACCAATTGTATTTGCTGTTCAACAAGAAAGTACCTACTGCGTTTGAAATCACATAATCACAGTCATCTACAAGATATTAATACAACTTACCTAAGTATGCCTAAATATAGGGGTTTTTTTATGTAACGACACAGGGCACGTTTTATCGTTTAGTGTATTCATATATTCTAGCTTTCCATCGCATCATGAATTCATAAAGATTATAAAATTCATGAAGTTTTCTCGTTTTGTTTTTTAACGTCATGATAGCGGTATTCAAACTTTGTCATTGATCTCCTTATTCAGTCTAGCTATAAATGTAGTCGGACGTTACCCTAAAAACCTGTCCAGTGATATATTACTTGTATAGCCTCTGCAACTATGATGTGACTGTCGTAGTCAAACAATCGAGAGTCAACACTCCACGGAGCGATGACTCGAGCCTGCGCGGACGCATTCCGTCCTACGTGGAGCCGGCGACGATCACATCACGGAAAACGCAGTGGAAATATGTCGATAGCTCATTCGATGAGTCCAATTTACCCTACACTTGGCAGTGTATCTTTGAACGAAAACATATTTTAGTTACCTTGTTGTTGCATTGTTTTATAAGAACGATTTTTTTGCGCAGTATACAGTAAAACAATCGTACCACGTTTTTTTGTAATAGGTGTACGACTAAAATAAAAAAAATTTTTTGGGGATAATCTTATACAAATCATCCCACTCCCAGAGTAAGTACAATAAGGCTTGTGTTATGGGACCTAGGCGACGATATAAAATATAGAAAATATTCAAGACTAAGAACAAATATTAGTGCTCATCACTCAAGTATTTGGCCTTACCTACAAAGCTGAAGTAGTCGCCATTAAAGTAATGTCATGTGCCTCCATTTTGCAACTTAAAACTAGTTCATATTCTTATTATCAGTGCGTATACGCTTTCACAAGCATGAAACAAGATGAATTGATACATGATTTCATTACGCAAAAAATGCCTTCCAATAATCCCTAATAAAAAAATGCATGTATTTGACACGACCGTTGCCTTTTTCGTCAATACGCGACTGGTTGTAAAGCTCTACAATTTACTTTTACTTTTCACAAATATTTAAATAAAAATAAAACAAAAGCTCGATATGACAATTATCGCAGTCAGAAGCCGATTTCACTTTGTTATCGACACAATTTGCCTCACTCAACCGTAACATATTAAAGTTTATAATCGTAAAATAAAATTATCTACATCTAATTAGATTCAACAGATAAACACCATACCTATACATTCCTCGCATACCGCGGCGGGTATATTCATATTTCACGCTATAAATGTTGTATAAACAAATATATGAATAGTTTTAAGCAAATTACGTATTTACGGAGGAGTTATGGTCCTCGGGTATGATAATTTGGTTTAATCAGTAGATTACCGCCGCGCGTCGCCCACCGGCTTCCCATCGAGTCTGACGCTGCGGACGACACGGGCCTACATGAATGTTAGAAGTTTTTTTAAGTAATCTTTGTGTGCTAAGCAAACGTAGGTAATTTTTAACCGACTTCAAAAAAGAGGTTCTTTATTAGTCGGTTCATTTTTTATGTAATGTTCCCCGATTACTCGAAGACGCGAGGATCGATTTGGAAAATGCTTTTTTAATTCGAAAAGGTACCCATCCCAGGTGGTCCCATGGTCATAAATTCAGGACCTGAAGGCGTAGCACGGTTGCCATTTTATCACTTATCGTTGTGGATAAGACATCTTTCACTCTCGAACTCGCATACTTGTCAGAACGTGACGGATGTCTTATCCAATGCGATAAGTGATGAAATGGCAACCATGCTACGCCTTCTGATGATGGGATCATGGACAAATCGGGAGAGCTCTTCAAATAAGGCGAAGTAGGTACCTACTGAATTGCAGTCGGTTAAAAGTTTGTTTGAAGTAAATTACGTCGAGCGATTTCCGCTCCAACGCGGGAAAATGCTGCTACACGCAACGGACCACGAATGAAAATAAAACTGAACTCTTCACATTTTTATTATTTTCATACGTTAGGGTTGTAGCGTACCCAATTAGTTTCATGGTCATCGTAATAGTTTACTGAACTTGGTACTGGTACGTAAACTGAATTTTAACATTAATTATAGGTAAGTACCACAACTATTTAACTTTTTTCAAACAATGAAGGCCTGTGTATTTTATTATAGATCCACGTCTCAAGCAGCTTTAAAGTGAATAAATTATTATCAATACGACTTTATATTGTTTTATTGGTAGGAAAGTTCGTGAGTTTTCGTTTTTATCACAATAAAGGCGCTCGGCGTATGATGAAATTTTATGTGGTTTGATAGATCTTACAACCAGTTGATAAAAGTGAGTTATGTGTTAACGAGTTATCGGGATCTATAAACAAAACAATGGATACATGGTGTAACATTAGGTAAATAATCTTATAAACTAAGTCATTGATATAAATATTGTTTATAATTTTTCATGTTATTGATATCATTGTATTTTGTAGCAGCAGTCAATTCAGTTGTTACGGCGTAGGCTACATACTTATCGCGGTAAATTGTATACCCGCCACTCGTCACGATTGCTGGTACAAAAAACAGGAGGCAATTAATACAAGTCAATTTTGAAAACCTACAAAAAAAACGGTAGTTATAAGAAAGTACAGAGACTTCGACAATTAGGTACTGCAAAAGTGAGACAGTAGGTACCATGAGTTTATGGATCTATCGCATTTCTGAGAGTTCAAATGCCAGTCAGACTGATGTATATTGTATCCATAGCCTATTGAAATTAATAAAGTATAATGTCGATTGGCATAAAGCGTATAATAGACTTTTCAATAACTTTGACATATTTGTCAAACAATATCTGCGAGGTAATTTGCATCAGTTTTCCATGATACTGTATTGTTTTACAAATAATAAATATAAGATAAATAACAACAACACAATCAACACAATCACAATCACACAATCTTACACAAATCGATCTAGTCCCAAACTAAGCAAAGCTTTTATGTATGTATGTATGTATGTAAATACTTTATTGTACACAAGACACACAGGTAAAAATACAGACAAAAAAGTTTATCGGTACAAAGGCGAACTTATCCCTGTAAGGGATCTCTTCCAGTTAACCTTTGAGCAATTGAGTTGAGATCAGGAACAGAAAGATAGACAAAAACTAACACGTGTACAGACGTATGTAATACATATATATAATATACTACATGCAAGTACAAATAAAAATAAATAGTATGCACATACTTTAACTATATATAATTATACACATATATATACACAAATAAACATGTTTACACAATATACTTAAACAATATCCTATTAAATCACAAGTCGTTGGAGAGCCACAACTTTTTCAACTTTTCTTTGAGTACTATGGGTACTAGACGACGATAAACATACTTTATATGAGTATAATAAATAAATACTTAAATACATAGAAAATATCCATGACTCAGGAACAAATATTCGTGCTCATCACACAAAGAAATGCCCTTACCGGGATTCGAACACAGGACCTCTTGCTTGATAGGCAGGGTCACTACCAACTAGGCTAAAGCGGTCGTCAAAAAATGAATTTTGAAAGCAGACAGACATAAATCAGTTCCCAAGAAGTGAGTGGAAATACCCTATAGATATTTGATAAGATATCATTTTCAGATATGCAAAAATAATTCATGTAATCATTTACACTATAGATGTATTTTACTGAACAAGCGAATATTGCACAGTATATGAAACTTTCGGAGGGTCTCCTGTTTCTTCACTGAATAAAATTATGTTTTGTATTCGGCTTGTGTGAAGTTATATGTAAATTGTATAACAAAACGTTTCCCAATAATCCCAGGCCTGCTCGAGGTTTATTGAGTTTTTACTGATTTTTAATATCGCTATAAATGTTTAATTTATTACGCACTCACTAATACGCCATTTCATTCACTTTATAACGTTTGTCACAAAATTTATATCCAGCGATCCATCTAATAGTAATTCGAATTAGTTTTATATGAGTATGGTGCCGTTCTACCTACGTACGTGATATAAAATTTCATATGCAGTTGAATGACAATAAGATTGTACCGGAATCTAACGTTTTGTCATGTGGGTTCCGTGCTTGAATCTTCGAATTAGGGTAGGTATATGGAGAGAGATGCGATAAGTTGTGTGTTTTCAGAATACCCCATCCTCTACCCAGCTGGCTTGACAGCTAGGTGTCTACTATATGAAAACACTGCTTCGCACAATGATGTAATATAAAGAAGAGGTAGATAGGTTGTAAGCGATCCAGAAGTGGCACACTGAACTGAGTAAATTGCACCACCTTGCATCTGTTTCGCGTCGTCAACGAAAACGTATGCTTTCAGATTTGGTGGCCATATTTAAACATGGAATTTCGTATAGACAACTTATCTCCCTCTTTTTTACCCACGACGGAACGGAGAAGGTATAGGTATGCGTTTAGTGTGAGAGGTGAGAGGCTGTTTGTTTGTTTGTTAGTTTGTTTGTGTACACCAATGTTCCCATTTATTTCCAAAACGGCTTGACCGATTTAGATGCGGTTTTCAGCAATAGATGCATGGTTCATCAGGGGTTTTGATGTTTAGTCACCAGGGGGCGCTGTAGTAAACGTTTTAAAATGATTTTTCTTAATTATCTCAAAAATAGCTTGATCGATTTCTATGCAATTTTGTGAATCAAATCAATCTTATGAATTATGATGTTTTCTCACCAGGGGGCGCTGTAGCGAATATTTTACACGAATGATCCCAATTATCTCGAATACGGCTTTAACGATTTATGCCTTGTTTGGGTTCTTTTGACAGTGTTTGCCGAGTAGCTTCTGAACATGAGCTGATGATGGAGCAGGACAACATCGTGAGGAACTTTGGGAAGGAAATGAAATGAAAGTTTATTCACGAGAACATATGGCACAGTAGATGTTATAAGTGTAGTAACATTGTTGACCCTTAATACGTTTTACCTTAAGGCATGTGAAAATAGTTTATTATGACATGAGTAAGTCATTACTGTCAAAATTAAAAATAAATTTAAATTGCGTGCATATATTCTTAATTATCAAAATACTAATTTACTAAAATTTTAATTGAATTAATTGTCAATTGCCTAAGAACATGCTTGACATAACAACGTTGAAATTTGGCTTTGAATATAATTATTAATTGATTATATTTTAAAATACAAGGAACATAACAATTTTACTGTGTTTGGATTCTACTGATAATGGTTTTTAAGTAGCTTCTGCAGGTACTTTATTTGTACTGCTGAGGGTCTGAAAATGGAGCAGAACAACATCGTAGTGAATTTTCAGGAGGCGTATATTTATATTACTGTGTTTGAGTTCTATAGATAGTGCTTGCCAAGTAGCTCCGGTACATAAACTCTTGAGGGTTTGATGATGGAGAAGAACAACATTGTAGGAAACTTGGAGTTGACACCTGGAATAATAAACCGTTTTTTAAAACCTTTCTTTATGTTTACCTTATTGTGCTTATTTATTTTGTGGTCGGGGGATTTACGAAATTTTATGTAATTATTTTACAAATAAATCCGTCGTGGGTTTTCCAAAATTTTTAATTTTGCTATTTATTATATTGTATCATTGGCTTTGCACGTCTCTGGTGGATATTTACCCCTAGTCTACATATGAATTGATCTCCTCGGGTACTGCGTGAAATTCATATGTTTTCTAATACAAAATCCATTATTTAGTGTGTTACAAAATGTTCGTGAATGTAAAAAGTACTTTTTAATACAGTTGCTCAAAAAGTGGTACTTTTTGTGGCTGCGTAGCGTACGAGAAGCTCAATTTCTCGAACTAGTGCTTTTTACTTTTTAGTTCCAAACTATACTTTCGAAACGCAGTAATTTTATATTAGATTTTTTACTTGGCTTTTTTTTTTTTTAGCCGATGGCGCTGATTCCAATAGTATGTTGTCACTGTCAGTGTCATTTGTAAAGTATGGGTTCGTTCAAAAATAACTTCGAAGCAAGCATATTTTATCGCAATGATATATTAATTTATTATTTTTCGCAATTGTATTAAAAAACGTCGTTTACAACACGTGTGAAATGTCTTTTACCACTCGTACCGAGTCTTGCCACTCGCTTTCAGCTCGTGGCAAGATACCTCGGTACTAGTGGTAAAAAGACATTCTTTTCACACTAGTTGTAAAATGTACCTACTATTACAGGCGATGAGGTGGGTTGAAAGGTGAAGCGAGTGAAGAAATGCGATTAGACAGTTTTGTAACTAACATTGCTCAATAAAATATCTAAAAGTCGAGTGGGTCCAGAACTTACAGCACATAGCGCTGCATTATTAAAGTGTTAAGTGTAAAATCTGCACGCGATACAAACTGAAGTTTGAGCACCGCGCTGTGGAGAATCTACACAAGGGGTCAACTTGTTAGCAACCAAGAGCACTAATTGAAGCGGGCCGCACTCTCCACATTTTGTGACTTAAACAGGCAATTTCAAAATTCTGAATATAGCGACCTTTACGGAGGAGGAGGCAGGCTCGCGGGCCGCAAGTAAGGAGCGGCCGCCGGTTGCCGACCCCTGCTCTACACTTTCAGGCATGTAGACGTGAATGTGAAATATGGTGTATGCGTGAGTGCGATGGGAGGAACTGCCTATAAATATGAAAAATGTGAGAAAAATGTTAGTTGAAAAATGAAAGTCCTGAATATAGAACTTTGTCAAATGCCGGCGGATCTCTAAATGGAAGTTATTGCGTACCGACGAGACGGCAACTGTTTAACATAAGTCCGCTGTCGGCATGTGATATGTTCACCATTTATATCCACTTGTCTGTGAATGTAGGAGTGTCACGTTGTGTTGAGGATGCATGTTGGACTTGTGATCCAGAAATGGAACCGGCAGCTCATCATCGACGGGCTAAGCGACTTCGGTAGAGGTTGAAGTGGTTATTTACTAAGTGTGGCTGTTACCGTTCTTTAGAAGAACGTTAAGCCGTAAAACCTGGCTGTTGTCTATGGCAGACCGCTTGACATGCCCTTATGAGTGCTAGTGTCCTCTCTGGGTACTTCCTCAAAATCTGGTGCCTACGACAATTCTAGGCATTAGCGCATCTCCAGGCTCCGCGATAGTATCTGGATTTCTGGATAAGTCTAAGTGATAAGGGAATGAAGAAGGCAATTCGTCAGTCCAACAAAATTAACTTGGCTAGTCACACATCATGATGTCACACATAAGCGCATATTCACCTTATACTTCCGTTGAAATGCACCTGCACTTTAGCGGAAGTGACGCCACGCGCTAGTGTTTTGGACTTTAATTCAATTTATCTTAAATATAAATACATGTATTATATAAAGTTATGTCACACTAATATAGTTCCTTACGAAAACGTATGGGTTATTCCATTGCATAGTCTATGTTTTTATATTCTACTAGCGTCTGCCGCGATTCCGTCCGCGTGGAACTCGTTTATATCGCAGCTCCATACAAACTTTTACCCCCCCCATTTCACTCCCTTAGGGGATGATTTTGGGGATAAAAACTTACTCACACAAACGTCACTCTCCATCCCTTCAACTATCTCCACTTAAAAAATCACGTCAATTCGTCGCTCCGTTTTGCCGTGAAAGACGGACAAACAAACAAACAAACACACACATACACTTTACCATTTATAATATTAATATGCATAATTTTACGTTTTTCTATAAAAATATTAAAACTGATATATTTTTGTACAAAATGAAAAATGTGTTCATCATTTCAACATACCGTTAATAATTGGTAAATTGTATATGAAATATTTAAAGATTCTACAGTTATGTCTATTTCTAGTTCCCAGTAATGATAGGTCATAAAGAGTGTGAACATAATCTTCGGCATCTTATGTCTAGGATGAGAAACTAGTTATTAGCAGGGACGACTTTTACCTTGTTATGCTAACGCGATTTACTCTTCATTTAACTTTATGCTTCGAATGATGAGCACACAGCGCTTGTACAGTGCCCGTTACGTGTCTGACTCTTAATCGGGACACATTTTTGTTAAGAAATCGTTACGTATCTACAGAGGAAACAATGTGACCTATATATGACCTGCCTCAGTTACATGCTTCGTACCTATTTTCTTTTCATCCTAAAGTCGTAATTGGTTAACAAGGTGTCGAATTGTTAATTTATCTAATAACTGGTTTCTGCCCGCGACTTCGTCTGCATGAACCTATGTTCACGGAAAAATATTTATTGATTTAGTTGTGTTTCGATAACTTCAATCATAACAAACATGCCATTGAAAGGATTCAGTGTAATAGTGGAAGCCCCACAAGCCCAATTTCATAAGAAAACCGCAAATCGATGTACAGTTTAGCCGTTTGGCACACGTATACTAGAGGTCAAAAAAATTTTTTTGACCCGCAGTTCCTAAAAAAATTTCCCGTAGGGGGGGGGAGTGCCGAAACATTTTTCTTTTTGTATGGAAAAAAAATTTTTTTTTCAGAAACCTATCGTGTGTAGTATCATATGAAAGGACTTTTTGAGGCGATTCTAAAAATATGCCACATCATTACATTTTAGCCATATTTTTTTAATTAAAAAAAAATAATTTTCGAAACACACCAAGTTTGGGCTCCTCCAGACACGATATGGCAGATTTTTTTTTAATTCAATATACCACAAATGATACGTGATAATATCCTCCTATATATATATATAATGATATCCTCATATCTAACCTCAAAAAAGCAATTTTGCAAATAATTGCATAAAGTATTTTTTTTTAATTTTTCAATATTACCAAGTGAAACAATCAAATAAAAAAAATAAAAAAAAACTATATGATATTATTTCTAAATTGCTTTCTTGGGGTTAGATATAAAGATATAACGGATTATTTGTGATACATTATATCTTGATATCCTTATCCTTATATATTACCTTGATATTTTGTGACAAAAACTAACCAAACTATACCAACTGATGAAAAAGCGCAGTTAAAGGGTTATAGTACGGTGGCAAAATCGCAAAAAGTCGTCTCCTTCACGATTTTCGTGGACATCTCCTCTATATACCTAAAACTGATATGGATGTGTTCCTTGTTGTCTCCAGAGTACGAATCTACCGGTTTTAGTTAAGGGAGAGGGGGACGGACTAGGGAATGCATACCGGTAAACCGGTTTACCGGTTAACCGGTAAATTGGCCGAATATGAGGGCGGTAAATTACCGGTAAATTAAAACAACTACCGGTAATTTACCGAAACACTAATTATCGATAAATTAATGCATTTTATCGATTATTTATAATTTATCGTCATGATTATATAATCATTGAGATATCTCAATAACTCTCCTCCTTCTATCATTTAAAAATGACAAATGAATAAACTTCTTAGCGTTATCTTACCTTATGTGCCTATAGGATCTAAATAATACGATCTTTTGTGGAAGCTTCTTAAAATGCAAACACGTTTTCGGTTCCGTTTTATGAAATATGAATAATGATCTGTTTGAATAAGTACAATAGAGACGCCATAACAAACTTCAGAGGTATATTCATCATCACAATCCGAAGAAATACCTCTCTTCGTCTTACTGGGAGGGAGAACGCCAAATGCAAGGAATAGAGGTATGGTGGTTCTTTTATTCAAAAAGGGTGACAATAACACCCTGCGGAAGAACCACCGACCGACCCATGTCACTTCTGAGCCACGTCTATAAGCTGTTTTCGAGAGTCATTACGAACCGTCTCGTACGGCAGGCTAGATGACTTCCAGCCTCTCAAACAAGCCGGTTTCCGAAGGTTCTTTAGCACCGTAGACCAGATCCATACGCTCCGTCAGGTTATACAGTAACTTGCCCCTTCGTTCTTGGACTAAGAGAAATCTTTCGATACGATACAGTTTGTGTTGTATTATTTTGATAATATGTTCTACTATTCAGTAAATGTTTTTTTTTATAGAATTGGAAATCCGTAGGATTACGTATCTGTGGATCTGGGAGTCAAGACAATGACCGCAGGCACTGTGTGAACCGCCAACGCCGAAAATCTGTTTTGTTTTGTACTGATATCGTAATGGAAATATGTAGGACTAAGATAACTACCTCTGAGCAAGTTTTAAATATGAATGAAGCTGATTATGGTTGACTGGTAGAGAATGCCTTGTGGCATTAAGTCCGCCATTTGTACTTTATTTTGTATTGTGCAATAAAGTTTAAATAAATAAATAAATTATTACGGCATTTACAGCACATAACTCTTTATACTAAATCGTAGCTTATATTTACCATAAATAATCCTCAAATAACGCTACTTATTAACCAAATTCAATTTACCGGTAATTTACCGGTTAACCGGTTTTGCCTCACTCAAATCGGTAATTTACCGGTAATGAAATTTGCCTGGTAATTGCATTCCCTAGATCTAAAAATGTAATAGATCACCTTCATGCTGCTGGGAATTGTGTTGATTACGACACTGTTCGACGAATTGAGACGTCATTGGTTAACCATTTATTACAGAAGTATCAAGAAAATAGCAAGGTTTACATTCCAGAAAATCTCGTGTCGGGGAAATTTGTTCAGTTTGCTACCGATAATATTGACATCCTTGAAGAGACGTTAGATGGTAAAGGTACCAAACCATGGTACTCAAATTATTGCCTTCCAACGAGGGATATCAAAGCCAATACAGGAAGTTTTATTTGATTTGACGTTTTATTTGCTCAGAGTGTGCATTAGTATTTATAATTTATGGTTAAAGTTAATTTGCCTAATTCTCTAATAAAGCTGCTTGCTTTAAGTGTTTCTTTATTTTATTTTCAATGTAATGCTAGGAACTCGACTAATTTTACATCACCCGGACGTAAATTGGCAATAACAATCTCACTTGACAGCCAAAAGAAGACGTAACATTGTGTATGGGAGGGTGGAAATGTACGCTTCAGAGTACTCGCCTCGCCTTCGGCTCGGGCTACAAAGTTACTGAGGTGGCCTTCATTTTACTGCTTTAGGTGCGTATCATGACCTTATAATTACTCAGAAAAAAAAAAGATTTTCTAAAGGCGCGATGTGACGCCAGCGATCGCTAGCAGAGTCAAGCGTGGTGATAGTTAATCGGTGCGTAATTAACAGAATGTTTTATTTCTTGGTTATTTATTAAGGTACACCAACAAAGTCTATATTTTTGGAAAGCTTATAAAATGGCTTATCTTTTTTATAATAACTTTAATTGCGCTAAAGTTATTATTTATTGAGTTACAAGCGTGTTTTATCAGTACTCATGCAAACGCGCGCGGTAAAAAGTCATATTTTTTTAATAATTTGAAAACCGTTGATTGTACGTCATAGCGTTCAAAGAATTAATTATAGTACGTTTAATATGCTTTCAAATGACACCTCACACGAAGCAATCAGTAAAATAGAACCCGAGTTTTTAACAAAAATCGATGACTATCGGCCGCCATGTTTATGACGTCACAGCTATGTCCGTCCCCCTCTCCCTTAACTAAAACCGGTAGATTCGTACTCTGGAGACAACAAGGAACACATCCATACAAGTTTTAGGTATATAGAAGACGTGTCCACGACTTTTGTCAAAATTGGCCAATTTACGCCGTACTATTAAAGAGGTATTTCCCGTTGAATATATGGATACTACGTATCATTTTATGATTAATAAGTAACGTATCTGCAGTACAGTTCCATAAGTCACGTAAAATAGGTATTCAAGTAGAACTGTGTCCCTTGGTGATATTGAAAAATTAAAAAAAAAAAAACTTAATGCAATCCTTTTCAAAATTGCTTTTTTGAGTTTAGATATGAGGATATCACGTATCATTTGTGATATATTGAATTTTAAAAAAATCAGCCATATCGTGTCTGGAGGAGCCCAAACTTGGTATGTTTCGAAAATTATTTTTGTTTGATAAAAAAAATATGGCTAAAATGTAATGATGTGGTATATTTTTAGAATTGCCTCGAAAAGCCCTTTCATACGATACTACACACGATAGGTTTCTGAAAAAAAAAAATTTCTGCGTGTCAAAAAAATTGTTTTGCCCTATAGTATGTGTGTGCCAAACGGCTAAACTGTACATCGATTTGCGGTTTTTTTAAGCGTAGGGCTACCACTATAAAACGATATTATTTTTGGAATGAAAATGATGAAAAAAAAATGAATGAATGAATGATATGTTTTTGCAATTAATAACCACGGCTGCCAGGAGCATAACCTGTATAGAGCTACACATGGCCACGGTTAATCTACGTATTTTTAAAAGAAAATTAAATGAATATTTATTAGACACACTACCATAGACTTATGAATAGTACAATTGTCGAACTATAATATTAAATTACATAAAGTTTTAAAAGTCTTCCTGCAGACAAACTGTATAAAACAGTTTTGCAGGGCTTTTGTTTTTTAAATGTAACTTTTGTAGTAAGCTTAATAAGTAAAATAAATAAATAATAATAATAATAATGGGAAGATCGCTTTAGCATGATAGGGCGTGCGGTAGGTATTGACTTTTAATTGCAGAATGAGGGATCTGTGAAGCGTGGTGATCTTTATTTCTTACCCCACTTACGTAATACCTGCGTAATACATGTATGAATATATTTTATAATATATTTTATAAAGGAACATTTTTTATGAATTAAATACAGTTACCTTGACATCCTACTCCAGGATGCACCTCTATTCACTGGCCCTTGCTCATTTAATCTCTGCTTGCTGATTAAAATGTTAACAAAAGCTAGGCAAGCGTTGCCACTCTTTACAAATAAAACCGGTTTGGTGGCACATGCGTGAGTTTTAACTATTTTATTAAATTGTAGGATAATTATTTGCACATGTTTTTGGGGGACCACGGCCGGCGCTGTCAATTGGGGTGCGTTGCGAGCTGTCATGCGAGTTTAAAAACGGTCACGCCTGTACGTGACCACTCCTAGGCGCAGTCATATGTTAGTGTTTACAAAATTCTACTCTTGATTCTACTTCTAATGAATTAAAATCTCATATGCCAACGGGCCAGTGTCGAGCACTCTGACGTGAACCTTAATACAGCATTTGTATATGTAACAAAGGGAAAATACATATAACAACACGAATGAAAATCTTCCAAGGCTCAGAAAGGTTCAGAAACCTTTGCGTGTTTAGTGAACGTAATCGGACGTGTTAAGACGTCGAACGTGGAAATATGATAACGGCCCGGAAGGACGTCAGGTTCAGTGGGTAGATAGCGTCTTCCGCATGCGTGAAGCTTACGGCGGCGTAGTTGGTTACTAGGTTACTAAGGGAACCATTCGGTGCTTAGCCCAGTGGTAACGCACTCGACTTTCAATCTGCAGGTTGTGCCTTCGAACCCCGCCTCGTACCACTGGGTCTTTTCCAAATCATCACAAAATGTCATCTACAAAATGTCGTTTGATATTTAACAGTGTCTTTTCGGCAAAGGAACACATCGTGAGGAAACCGGTATAATCTCAACGAAGTCTTATTTTCCCTCTTAGGTGGACGGTCAGATGGCAGTGGCTGTTCGTAAAACTAGTGTCTACGCCAAATCTTGGGATTAAGTGCAAAAGTGGACCCGATGGTTGGAGGAGGAGGTGCAAATGCAACTTAAGTTTTCGGGCATTAATCAATAGGTAGCTACAACCACAGACCCAGAACTACAATTTATACATATCAATAGCTCTACACTATTTTGTTGAATAAAATGCTGATTTGTAAAATTGAAAATCATCAAAATCATGCGTCTAGTTTTCCAGAAAATATAAAATATAAATCTTTAATACCACAGCAATACAACGAATGTACGCTATTCTTGCCCCGCTCCACAATCTGACTAATAATTAACGATTAAATTAATCTTGATTATCAGCATTCAAATAATCAATAATAAACGCAGCGTTTCAATGCCAACAAATATTATCTCAACCGAAAAAATAAACGCTACCAATAAAACTGTTTTCATACAAATTGATAACTTCAAAGCACACAACGGCGCGACATCAATCAAAATATGTATGAAAGGGGATCGCATGTGGTGACAATGGTGAATCGATACACTATGACACGGGGCGTCAAAAGAACAACGACGTATGAGATAGTTAAGGCTATACGTTCGCGTGACTTTCTTGTTGTAAGATTATGGGGAGGAAATAAAACCAGTATCACTTCCTGCACCCTCGGTTTTACCGCAGCTTTTTAGACTATTGTAGGGTGGTTTTGCTGACGTTTCGCTGGGGCTTGCGTCAAAAGAACGTTCGCAATTTACTTGACGATTATTAAGAGGAGTTAGAAAGAGCAATTCCCCTAGATGATCGCTAGGGTTTTTTCGCAGTTAAGTCCGCTTGGTTGGTAAGTAAGTATTTTGCACACTGAACAGTAGAACAGCAAGTATTTTGTTCTGGCTGATAATTTTCAATGAAAGCTATTAATAATTACATTTAAAATTATAATTTTGTTAGGAGTCGCTTATAGCCATAGTTATTGTATATCTTTATTTCTTTACAGTTTGGAATATCCATTGTAATCATAATATACAAAATACATATTCCTATAAGTCCTAGACTAATTATTGTGATCAACTACCGCAGACGTATAAGCCGAAACAGCATTTATGATGCGATAAACTGAAGTTGCGACAATCATTAAAAATGTATCAAAACAAGCATGTAGTAGCCATTGATGATGAAGTATCACGTCAAGAAAACAAGACGTACCTACTCTAGTAATTCATATAAATAAATAAAATATAAGTTTTATGTAGAATCTATCTCTCTCTCAACTCCATTTGAGTTTTTTTTCCCGCTGGAATCTCTAGATTTGAGTCGCATATGTGGGAGACCAGAGGGGTAATCAACGTAACGTTCCAAACGCGCGTTAGGACCACTCAACTGTCATTTTTCCATACGAAAAGTGACATTTAGATCATGACGTGATCGACAAGTATTGATGAAACCACCAAGCGTTCGATTCCATTTAATATTCGATAGCGACACTATTTTGTAATAATTACGACACTATGCTTGGCCTATCAACCAAAAAAAATAGGCATTTTATGAACATTGATGCTATGAAAAAAAAACATAAGACAAAGCAAATATGTTAATTTCAATTCGTAGTTCGCTTCCTATTAAAATACAATAATTTTCACCCAACCCCAAAATAATCTAATACAATATCTCGTACAATCCTTTATTCGAAATTCCGCACAATAATCGTGCGCGCTTAGAAATCGATTTGTTTTGCATTGGCGGATGATGGATGCAGCACGGGCCCCCATTAACACCGGCATTAGGGCGTGAAGGGTGCATGAATATATTAAATACAAGCCTGATTAAAGGAAAGGACGTATGTCCATAGAAAACATGCGTTAGTTAGGCTCTATTGGTTTTGGAGGAAAGGATAGAGCAACGTGCGCGAGCGCAGCTGCACATGCGCTTGCGATTCGGCGAGATATATCTGAAGAGTTCCCCCCTCTCGCACTTATAGTTGGTTACATTGGTTAGACGGAGACCGATGCTTTAATCTATCAGTACATACTGATTTGAATGTTCCATTGGCGAATATTTGTTCAAATATTTGCAACAATTTTATTAGATTCCTTATCATCCTTTAAGCGGAAAACCAATTTTGTTAATAAAGATGTGTAGTAGGGAAGCTGCGTGAGTCATAGTCATAATTAGAACCATTCATAATAATTAAAGCATTATTCCTGGATTTGGTTAAACACCGTGACACATATTTTAAATTACTAATAAAGTAATTAACTCCTATGATACGAATAAATGTGGCTATGCTTATTTTAATTTCAGTGGATGAATCAACTAGGAGCTTAGTCTGTTATGGTGTTAGCAAACAGTTCACAGTCGGTAGCAATTTAATTTTAGACGTTTACTCCGACCACAAGATGATATAATGGTGCAAAAATATTCGCATTTTTGTGTTCCAAATAAGGTAGTCAAAGTTCTTAATGTAAATATTTGTTGACGTATTTATTCCATGCATACGCCACCGCTATTTTTAAGTGTTTTAGTACCGGTGGCTCTTTGAGATGTAGACATTCAGAGTCTAATAAAAAAAAGAAGATTTTTGTAAGATAAGAGAGTCGTGTCCGATGCGCGCAGCGAAGTAGACGCATCGATGATTTAATTAATTATTTAATTGTGAATTAGCGCGGCTCGACCGCTGCCACTAGTTAAACAATGGGTGACCCTAATAAAAGTGAGCCCATTGTCAACGGGATCCTCGCCTTTCTGCAACAGAAGCTGCTGCTGGAAGGTCAGATGGATGCGGCGACTGCTGTTCAGATCTGTTCGTCGCGTTTTACTGTCGACGAAATCTGCGCTGCGAAGATGGTGCTGTACCAGTCTCTCGGGATTGTCGGCACATTTGTACCTCATCGCAGAGAAGATGAAGCCGGAAGGAAGACCCTCGGGGACATCATTGAGGTCCTAAGGGAGAACGAACACGACATGCCTGAGTTCGTGGCGACGGAGGTCTCCAGATTGCCGTCCAATACGCCAGACCATGTCGACGTGAGCTGCCTGCTGAAGGAAATTGTGGCTCTTAAAGCAGGCATGGCAGAAATTCTAAAGAAATTTGACAAATCGCAGGCCGTTATTGACGTATTGCGCAAAGAAATCATCCGTTTGCGCGACGGTGCCCTAGAAACGCGGTCACCGACGGCGTCAAATTTCAAGAATAGTAACCGGGCGTCAAATGCCGACTCGGTCAATTCGCGTGTAGCTGACAATGCGCATAGCGATGTCACTGTACATGCTGATCCGCGGCCCCCCTGCCCCCTCCTCGCGGGGCCTCCCGTCAACGCTTCATCGAAACCACGTCGTCGTTTTGCTGACGTCGTTTCTGCTGGTGAGCCTACTGTTCCAGCCTGCCGGAAAGCTGCGCCCTCGAAAGCGCGTGAAGTTCGGGATCCTCCTAAAGAGGAAACCCCTCGCACCAATGTGGACAAGGAGGGTTTCACAACGGTGTCAAGAAAGCGTAAGACACGTAAGAGTCAGTGTGGTACTGCAGACCCGGTTTGTTGTGGTCTGCGGGTCTCCACACCGAGCAAGGCGCTGTACGTGTCGCGCCTGCATCACACTGTCACCGCTGAAGAAGTGACGCAGTATGTTCGCCAGAAAACCGGCTACTCGCTGAGGGTGCACCAGCTGCGGTCCCGGCACTACGTGCACTTCAGCTCTTTTGTAGTGCGCGTGCCGCGGCCGCTCCAGGAGACCATCGCGTGTGCTGATTTCTGGCCGAAAGGTGTCGTGTTTCGTCGGTTCCGGGGCAACCTACCAAATCCAACACCCGAGATGTCGACGCAACGGGGCCACGCCGTTTCGCCGTCTAAATAAACATTGTTCGGTTCATGACGCATTGGTGCTTACACTGTAATGTTATGTAACCTGTTTTTTTTCAATAAATAAATAAATAAATAAATAAGATATCCAAAACTTGAATTGACAAAGAAAACTACCTAACTAACCTGCTCACAAAGTTTCATGAGAATCGGTTGAAAAATGCAACTTGTAGAGAACATAAGCCGGACTGCCGGACATACAAAATAATTTTTGCGAAGGCTGAAACAGAATACTTCGTTCGCTTCGCTCGCTTTCAATTAGGGTGATGTCAGAACATGTTGTTATTTATTGTCTATTTAAAATTGTTGTTACTCTTGAGACGTTTGATATTTAGGTAGCACCTTTAGTGTGATGTATTTACTTAGCTTTATTACTTTTTAATATGAATGTTATTAAATCTATACATAAAATTAAAAATGAAATATAGTGATGTAGTACCCTCGTATAATGTGATAAACTTCACAGCGTATCCGAGTCTTAACAATCACAAATTAAAATCCATCGTGGAAGCAACACGCACGTCTTAAATCATAATGCCGCATAACATATCGATCCGTGGCAGCTAAATTAAAAGACAGCCGATTCTGGCGCAGGTTGTAAATGATAAGCCGATCGTCGCTTATCTGCAATCTCGTGGTTAAATGGCAGCGGCATCGGATTTCAGTTTATTGCAGCCGACGGGTGTGGTCGATCCGTAGATACAGTAGGCTTACAGAGTTTAAGATTGTCGAATTGATTCTTGTGATTCTGGTTTCAAGAAGTTGTAATTTAAATCATGACGTTGAAGTTTTGGACATATGTTCCAAACCATTCTGTAAAGGTTAACACGACCAAGCACACAGATATTGCCTACAGAAGTAAGAAACAACGCCCAAACATCTTACTGCTTACTACGTGGGAAAATATACTAATTGAATTATGAAGTCGATTAGCAGAAACGTTGAGGTTCAAGAAGGCTGCTTTTATCGACCTCCATGTGGACGTGGTAAAACGTCTTACCTTCGACTACCTCGGGTCACATCGTATTAAGGGGCTCCACGCGCTTTTTGACTACTTTTGACGAGTTTTGAGTTGATATTCCTCCGTCAAAATGTGTATATGGCACAAACGCTTATCAGTTTTTCAATCCTTTATCTACACTTGCACGAGATTATTTTTGAAAAAGGTGAGTTTAGAGGAAGGGTTTTTTCTACTGATAATATTTAAGGTTTCACTTCTGCCGGCACTCCCGGAGTGCAACCCGGTCTATTTTATGATTTATTCACATGGTACAAAAAGCTCTGTTTCCGATATTTAGTTCTTATTGGTCTACGAGGACTGACGACCCACGAGAGATTTTTATTTTTAACTCATTTTCACACAAGTTACGTCCAAAAACTGTTTTTTTGGCCTAAAATTGCCAATATTTGGTACCGATCGAAGGTGATAGTGAGCTA
Organism: Epinotia demarniana; assembly: GCA_945867215.1. Lineage (NCBI taxonomy): Eukaryota > Metazoa > Arthropoda > Insecta > Lepidoptera > Tortricidae > Epinotia > Epinotia demarniana. The sequence continues at coordinate 17,402,307 of OX244272.1, read as the reverse complement.
GGAGCTTAAAATAAGCTCGCAGTAAAGTACAATCTTGCATAGGATAAACAGCATTCGTGTTCACTATTATAAGTATGTAACAGTTCTGTGCATCTGGGATAGACGTGATGTGAAAAATGTATATAAAGAGGTCCCGCTATTGCCTAATATTGTTCTGGTTTTTAAATTTAATGATAGACGCTGGCCAAGTAGAAGTATTGAAAGCTAGCCTACTGTAGCGCTGTCTCCGCACAGTAGTCGTATAGCAGCGGCCTGCGAGTAAGATGTCCGCGGATCGCGATAACACGACTGTTTACAACTAGTAGCGATTAATATGACTTCTTGTCCGTCTGGTCGTTAGATCGTTTATAAAAGGGTCACTAATATGCGGGAATCAATTTGATGCCTTTTTATTGATCGGAGAACTAATGTTATACTTATTTTTAAGGGTAGGTATGATACAAGAAAAAAAAACGATCAATACTAGTTACAAGTAGTCTGCCTAAAGATAGAAAAAAAGAAAAAGAAAGAAAATTTGGTATATTCGATTAATTAAGTACTGATATGAATTGGCACAGACCTTAGTAGCCTTCCTCGTACAACAAATATTTATAGTAAAGGGGATTGGGTAAATGTGTTGTCATATTTTTTCATCAACATCTCGGCTCCGATATTGTTTAACGCGTTTATTTTATATATATTTATGCGTATTAAGAGGTCCTCTAAAAGATTTTTACACTAACATCCGTGGCCGCTGCAAAAAAAAATGACAATTTTTCTCATACAAGGTTACCCAATGCCCTTTAACTTACAGAATGGGAAGGTTACCTGGGATTTTCATCGTGTCGATATAAGTTTCAGTAATAGAGCTGATATTTAAGGAGAATAACACATTCGCTGCCAAGAATCGCTACGCGCTACGCTCGTAGCCGATCCCGTGGTTTTTTCCTCGTATGTAGCGGAAAGCGCCCGCTCGGCGGGTTCGTCAGTTCCTTGCCAAAAATATAACAACCGCTATCTCAGGAATGTTTTTGAAAAATGAATTAAGTAGGTTACTACTTAATATCACGATTTTGTAAATCGGAGCTGCGAGCACTTTTACTTCAGCCCTTGAGGTAGTGGCAGGGTTGTGTAGTCAAGTAATTTTTAATGTGCATCAGGAATATCAACTACCGTTGTGACAATGTCAGTTGACAGGTCCTAATGCTCGTTTGAAAAATTACTCTATTGCCCTGAAGTAAAGAAATATGATTTTTTGCATAAAGTTCCATTAATGCATAATAGTGATAACTGTGCAAACAATGTTTCGTAGTAGTAGTACCTAGCGTCAGTTCCAGCGAAGTTGGTTCAGTTCCCGGCGGTGTCCTGCTCCTGCCGCTTCCTGTCGCGGTGCGCTCCTCTTGCGTCCACTATAGTTTACAATACGGTTAACACGTTTCTGTCAAAAAAATTATTTTTGGTACAAGCTTTTATTGCCGACTGTACTTTTCTATATACCATCATCAACTACTCATTGAGATGACTCTGACGAGCCCAAACTCGATGCGTCGTTTAATTACGTTCCCATGGCCACCTTCTAGCTCCATCATCAGATCAGCTCTTTGTCATAATAATATTGCATCGTCATCCGATTTATACATGCATGCAAAATTTCAGCTCAATCGGAAACCGGGAAGTGGATCAAAGGACCATGCGTCAAAATGGTCCTGAAACCAACAGCACTGAGAGTTATGTCATTAAATAGGTCTTTAAATCTACTTTATTTCATTCTATAGGCACAAAGTCGAATTCCATTGCAGAACGAAGATATTCGTATTTTAGCCACAGTCAGTAGTACGAGCTATGAAAAAACGCATTCGGAGAATAATCATATTTAGTATTCTGGAGGGTAGTTATGACAAAATGTACTAATGATGAAGGCACATCGAGCGTGGCATATATTCATATTTTATTAATAAAACAGTTAATTAGCTACAAAAAACATGTTTATTTTACACACTAACCTTACTCTAATAATTCACTGAGAGAACCCGTTTTCTCATTGATCCTATACTCACTTTAACTTCAATATGAATATCTCAGATCTGCAATGGAATTCAACTTAATGCCCATAGAACGAATTGGAGTAGATTTAAAGACCTATTTAATGACCTAAGTTTCAGCTTTGTTGGATTCAGGACCAGGCTCCATACAAAGTTGCCCGTGGTCCTTTAACATGCAATATTTGATTACAGACAGACAACGGGACAAGTGAAAAAATAAAACCTTGTAAAAAATTATAATAAATAATAATAACAATTGTGCGCTCGGAGACGGTATCCACCATATGTATCCCTCGCTTTAGATTATTTTTGTTTTACAGGGCCTTTGCCTGTCTGTTGGCTTCGGCCCCACGCATGCCGTTAAAAATCCATGGTCACGATTTTAGGTAAAAACATTCAAGTAATAATACCAACTTTTACCTATAATAGTTTTATATTCATACTCTTTATATAATATGTATATTTATCTACGCACATTGCATTAGTGCTCTAAAATGCGTTCAGAAACCGTAGGAAATGACCAGCATTACTAGAACCGATTTTACTATGAGAACTTTCTTGTCTGTGGTAGTAGGTAAAATCTGTACTGTAATGTCATTACAGTACAGATTTTTGTATCGTTATGAGTTTAAATTTGGAACAGCTGTCAGTTCAGAAACCGTAGGAAATGACCAGCATTACTAGAACCGATTTTACTATGAGAACTTTCTTGTCCGTGGTAGTAGGTAAAATCTGTACAGTAATGTCATTACAGTACAGATTTTTGTATCGTTATGAGTTTAAATTTGGAACAGCTGTCAATTCAAGTGGGTCTCTATTCTAGTATCTATAGATATTAAACCAGTTATCGATACGAAACTTCAATTCAGTACGTTTTTTAATACAAACCGCACGACATTTGATCTCGAGTGATATGAGTATAGGGACTTCATTCGTTTGTCTACGATTAAAAAAAAAAAATTCGTCATGACGGATGATCGATTTGCCGCCATTGCTGTTGTAATTTATTTGTTGGTTTTTTGCTGTTACTTACTACTACTTATGATATGTGTGTAGATAAAGTAGTGTATGCAACTGTACATAATTAACACTCGTGTTTTAAGGCCTCTCATTATGGATCAGTCGCATAAACTACTATTACAGTTCATTAAATAAAAAGTTACTTTTACCTTGACTCAAGTATGAATTTACTGTAGAAAATATATTAAAAATGAGGGCTAAACTTCCAAACGTTTGACACCTTTATTCAATGTTTGACACTCTGTTGACTCTGTTGTTCACTTTTATGCGTACATATGTATTAACATTGAAGGTACCAAGTATTGAGTCAGTGTCGAGCACTGGGACGTTTACCTTAAACATATTTTTTTTAAACTTATTAGCCATGCAAAATTCTAAGAGAATAAATGCGACGTAATGTTTTTCTGAAGCAAAGTTTAGAGTAGCTAATAATTTTGAAAAACTAGGCATTTAGCTCACGTTGAGCAAACTATATTACCCTGCTGGCACCGATCACCTATTCTTTCATATGGTTCGTTCATATTAAAACAAATACGACAGTTTCTACACGTTCTCTTCAGATATTTTTCTTATGTATGAACTTTTCGAAAAAAGAAAGAGTAATGTATCCTGCCATGTTTACAAAATAGTCGGTGCTAAGAGGACGCCACTCTTGCGCAGCGTTCGATGAAACACGGTCGTTGTTCAGCAGTAACTGGGTTAGCGACGACAACTCGCCGATAAAGTTGATACGCAAATACACGGTAATTTACTATTTATTTCGAAGCTTCATTCCTCAGATATAGCAACCATGTTCTCATTTAACCTACCAGGCAAATTTTCGCATCATTACAGAACGCAGTAAAAACCATAGCTCAAACAGTTTTATCCCTACTTTTACACCTACCCCACTTGGGCACTTCGGCTTGCCGCCATAGCTCATTCTTAATCTCGCAAGTCTACGAACGCACGTACTAATATATCATAAAGGAATTCAAAATATTTCATCTTGCCTAAACGCAGTGCACAGGAAAAAATGGAGTATTATTCTGCAAAAACTACTACTAGTACTATATTACTAGTATACATGTACTGTCTTTTCCAAGATCTCACGGTTCTAAATACTGATTTGCCATACGATAAATAAATAGTATACATCATTTTTATAAAATACTAAATTTCACCCGCAACTGTCCGCGTTCCCCATTAACTTCCGCTCTCAATTCTATTCTTTTAGACACTTCAAACAATATTTCAGGTGCCAATTTTTATAGCCATATTTTTTTAACTATGTGCCAAATTGTGTCTAAAGCCATTCAGCATATTGCTGAGATTCAGTATCAAACATGAAAAAAAACCACGTATAGTATGTGTTCTGGTAGAACACCACCTTTTCTCGTAGCTCCACCCGCGTCTCACTAATACCTTTATTAAGGTGGTTCAACGACCATACAAAACGTCTTTTGACATTCGCAGGCTAACGGCGTGATATTTGGATTGGATCCAGTTGAATAATTTGGATCATTACCTTTCATCCATAAATAAAAAAAAAATATATATATATAAGGGGACAATCTTACACAAATCGACCTAGTCCCATAATAAGCTCAGTAAGGCTTGTGTTATGGGTACTAGACGACGATATATATAATAGATATAAATATTTAAATACATAGAAAATATCCATGACTCAGAAAGAAATATTCGTGCTCATCACACAAATTGTTGCCCTTACCGGGATTCGAACCCAGGACCTCTTGCTTCGTAGGCAGGGTCACTACCAACTAGGCTAAAGCGGTCATCCATATTTACAAACTCATAATTTCTTCACAAAGTAAGTACTTAGGCTTAATTAGTTAGGCAGTTTTACTTGCACTGTTTCTTCCCTATAGGTGTAATTGCAGATCCTACTTTACCTAATTAAATTATATTCTGAAAAATAATTTATGTTTACTACACATGTTTCCAGGAAAATTAAGGTGTATTTTGTGGTGTAGATTATACAGAATTAGCATGTATATTATATATTTGAGTACGAATACGTTGAAAACGTGAGAATTTGGTATTATCTATACTAAACTTAAAAGGAAATAATAATTCATTTGAATTCAATGAATAATGAGGAATTTAAAACATGTTTTATTATTTTAAACTGGCCCAAGTATTCATAAATTGAATGAGTCATTGAAATAAAGAACAATACCTACTAAATGAGTTATGGCACATTAAAATGATGTACAAAATAAATACCGTGTTATTATTTGTGTTACACAGTGTTATATTTTAGATGTCAAGGTTTGAGTAAACTTATAGACTTATGTATTATTTATTTTATTGCGAAAAAACTACGAGTTAAGAACGAGTAATATTTCATATTGTAAATTTCATAAGAAGTGCAAAGTTACAAACTTCTCTGAATAATAGAAAAGTTAATAGATATTCATGCACAAATATGCATTGATACACTTGTCTTTATTTTGTTAAGTAGAAATATAGGGGAAACGACACGGAAGCTAATTATGAAGTCTCTTGTCATCTAAATGTTAAAGCAAAAACGCACCAGAGGACTATGTTTCATAACCGCGTAAATTAAAAGTTTACGTTGTTTTACAAATACTTGACCTAATAAAACAAAGCGCACAATTTTACACCTCGTCAATAACAATACGATGGTGCAAAAATTTATGTGTCAACAATGTCCATTCACTACCCCTTAGCTAAGGGCGCTTACATAAAAGCAGTTCCGACCAGTGGCCCGAGTAATCCAGTCGGAGATACACAGGACGCCGTATTAATCCAGAGAATTACCGTAAATTTACTAGGAAAATTGACGATAAATATTAGTCACGGTTCTAAATATTGGGAATAAAATGTGTTCCTGGATGCGTCATTGGTCGTTGGAGTAGTCGGGCGACGGGTCGGGGCGAAAGTCGGCTGGTCACACAGAACGGCCGCGCGGTTCCACGCCACAGTCTCATCTAAGCCACAGCTATGCGCACATCTTACCCATCATAGCCGAAAATTCCACATTCGAATTCCAGAGTCACGCGTGCCGGCCGCCGCGAAAGTTCCAAATACGAATTTAAAATTCGCGAAACTTTTTTTCCGTTACTCAATAAACGAACATTTTTTTTACACTTGACTGTTATACAGGAGGCGGCAAACGGTAAAGTTTTTAGTTAGTGTATGTTGAAGTGCATTTTGCATTTAGCGTTAAACATTTTTTTTATTTATGTGCTGTTTCATCGGTGTGCCGAAAGATTCTGTTTGTGAAGTGTTTTATCATTTTAGTGCACTTTTTCTATTTGGATTTTTTTGCTCCGGAATTTGGGTTGGTTATTTTTGTTTTATTTTATTATTTTATAGTTTTTTTTATATTATTGCCGCTATTATAAATAGTCATTATTATTGCGATATTGTTTGTATCTATCGTTATTATTTTAGTAAATATAGCAGTTCTTATGAATATTAATTAGGTAATTTACATATTGTAGGTACCCTAATTCTTATTTAGTAATAAATAGGTAATCAATCATAACTTTAAAAACAGTGCTAATTTTATTAATACATAGTTTCTAACCGCTCAATCTGTTCACGTTGCGGTGTCGCTACAGTGTTGAAGGCGGCTTATACCAATTATTACACTGGAACTTTATTACTTTTTCGCAGTACCCGCTGTAAAGTAACTTTATTCCTTACACTCTTATTTATTTGTAATGTTTCAGCGGAAAGTGTTCGTCTTTTTTACTGGTAAAAAACATTTAATGCAATAGTTGCCGTGGAATGAAAACTATGTTTCAGTTTATTTGCGGTTTTCTGCGTTTCTCGCAGGTGTAGTTTAGTGCTGCGGTTTAATGTCAGGCAGTATTTTGTGATTTAGATTTACCTAAAGATTAAAAAAAATCGAGATATTAAATCAGTTTTATTTCCTGTTATGTTTTAGACTGAAATTATTCCATTTTGTCACAATACCTTAAATTATACGGTGGTATCATAAATCGAATAGGTCGAGTTTAAATTATTTTTATAAAATATATAAAATATGTGAAAGGAAAACTAAATTATATATTTAAAATAGTGTCAAAAGCTTTAGAACTCAGTCGCGTCGCGCCAATTATTTCCTTTACCAAGCAAGGTGGTTGCAAACATCCGATACGTAGCTCGATGTTAATATATATTCATTATCTTAATAAATGTATCCTTTTGTATTTGTGAAAGTTTAAATAAAAACATACAGTTTTTATCATACCACGTAGAAGTATTTATGGAATGAAAAATGTACTCAAAGTGCGTCGGGTATTAACTCTACATATGATTGGTTTTATAATACCCTAGCTGCTAGCGCGGTTCCGCCCGCGTAGATATTCCAAAGAAAGCAAGAAAAGCCGCGGGATGGAATGCCTATGTCCATCCTAAAAACAGCGGTATTTTTTGTTGTACTGGTAATTGGTATTTATTAAAATAAAAATAAAAAAAAATGATGTTTCTCATAGCATTTGTGAGTAGGAGGTTCTTTTACATCACTTTCTTTTAAATATCTTTAGAACGATGTTGTATTTAACTGCATTTTAAAATTGTACGTAGTCCATTCTGATAAACGGCGATCATAAAAATGTGCCATCATGAATACCTATTGAATCCAAAACCCATGGCAGAACAAACATTCGTCACATTCCAGTATCGAATACAGTTTCTTTAAGACAAATTCACGTGAAAAATGTACAAACTCTGATAACATTCGAAAGAATTGCATGTAAAGATTCATGGGTATGGTGCTATTGACTCTGAACCGAACAATATATTTACCGACGCAGTCGCTGCAACCCCGCTGTCTCGTAATGGAATAAGGCAATAAGAATTTATGAGAATTGTACATGACTTACTACTTTTCTCTTCTAGGGAAAACTGGGTGGGACTTTGTCACAGGAAACTTTCAAATTCGCATATATTCAAGTCGTTCTGCATGTAATGTTTCGAGGTAATGGAGTAACGTTCTTGAAATGGTTTTCTTAGTGCTACGAAACGCTGTAGCAGGCTAGGTTAGGTTAGGTTAGGTTAGTTCTTTAATGAGTGATCATGTATGGAATCGGAAATAAAACCAAACCGGCCAAGTGCAAGTCGGACTCGCGCACGAAGGGTTACGTACCTACCATTAAATATCTATAAAAATAGCATAAAAATCGTTTGTTGTATGGTAGCGCCATTAAATATTTATTTTATTCTGTTTTTTTTTAGTATTTCTTGTTATAGCGGCAACAGAAATACATCATCTGTAAAAATTTCAAGTGTCTAACTATCGTGGTTCTTGAGATACAGCCTGGTGGCAGGCGTACAGATAGACAGACGGACAGACAAGTATAAGTAATAGGGTCCCGTTTTACCCTTTGGGTAAGGAATCCTCACCTCAGAAGAGTGAATAATCTATTCAAAACTTCTTCAATAGGTACAACACAATCACACTGTGAAAGACGGCCCCGTATTTAAATTCTGCCTAGGCAGGGTCTATCTGGTTTTAGGGTTGTTTCTCGTATACGAACATAACATGACCAAATATATCATGAACAATTTAGTTTCCACTAATGCTTAAAAAATAATTAAACCAAGTATTGGTAGGTACCTAGGTAATATTTGTGTATGTTTGATAGGTTGTTTTGTTCCGGGGAACTCTGAGTTAAAAAAACGAAAATATGTTTTAACTGTTTATTTCTTTAAAGCACTAATGTTGAAAATGTATACTAACGTGAAGTATAACTAAAAACGTGTAGTTGTACGACTAAATTATAAGACGTTTTAAAATAATATAATTGACTACAACATTTACTTATTTGTCTTATAAATCCACAATTACAACAAGATGCGTATGCATTTCCTGCATTGATAGTTAAGTAAAAGGAAATTTAGTCATTGAATTACAAATCCATATTGCACCATCCAATCAGGTAAAACCAGATTATTCCAGTGAACATTTCCAACGGTTGGCTAAAGATATGTAAAAATCGAAGTACGGAAATAGCTTTAGGATAGTTTTCAATAACTTCGCGTGCAGTTCTTAAGCGAGCGCTGCGAAAACAATACGTTGCGTAGTAGGTAATGGTTTTTGAGCCACATGTTAGGTATCGAATTAATATAGTTTTATGAAGTAAGACGCTTACTTGGAGTTTAATTTCATAAAAAATACGAAGATCAGTGTGTCCACAACTTGATATTTTTTTACTGTCACTAATAAATACTAGGCTCATAGTCACAAAGGGATGTAGAGGGCTATGGAGCTTGTCTGCCTGATCGCATCAGAAATGAGGCTATCCGCAGTAGAACCAAGTTTAATGATATTGAATCGCTAAACTTAAGTGGCAGTGGGCAACATTGCACGTAGGACCGATGGCTGGTTGGGCGGAAAGGCTCTCGAGTAGCGACCACGTACGGTCACGGGAGTCCGCTGAATGCGGGTGGCACAGGACCGATCGTTGTGGCACTCTTTGGGGGAGGCCTATGTCCAGCAGTGGATGTTTTTCGGATGATATTATGAATAAATACTTTCTTTCTGTCTAATGTATAATAGAAATTACTGAAAAAAAAAAATGTCTCACCCTTATACAAAAAAGTCTTCAAAGTAACTCCTATTTCGTCATACTATAAGGAAGTTTATTAGGTTTGAGGTTTATTCAGTGATAAAAAGTCATCAAGTTTTGTACATCACGGAAGTAAAATTTCTTCCATTAATTGTGGATCAATTTTGATTTCCTCTTTATTTGATTAGGAAATGTAATACTTGATAAAATCATTTTAAATAATGCTCATAATATAATCATTCTTCAAATTCTCAATAATTTATACCTGATATGATAGATGGTGTCGGAGTTTATAATAAAATTATATAGTTGTCTATTTGTACAAACTTACACAAACTGAAGAAAGCGCATTGCATGAAAATGTATGATACAATTGACAGATATTTTTATTGGTATTTGGGTGTTCAGGATTCTCCAAAAAGTTTCAACTCCCGTCAGAGTTGGTGCACATCTATTTTCGCTCCGTACGTTAGCTTAATTGTCCGAGAGAGCAAAACTCGTTGTTCGCTGTGTTTTCGCTAACTTCCACAGGAAGAGTACGGAAACATCAAAATACTAGCGAACGTAGCACATCACAAAAATAACTCTGCGGTTTTACGCAGCGTCGCTACCCATTACTATTCCAAACTTAGTACGCAGTGATCCTAGTTCAATATTTCACCATCGGCATAAATAACTTTGTGGTGGAACGCGCAGTCAACTTCCAAAGTTGTTCGTAGTTTTGAAATAAAATGTCAAAAGGAATGATATACGTATTTTGATATTTTTAGCTTGGGAGGACATAATAGGAAACAGTGGAATTATGTAGGAGTTCCATTATCGGTTTAGGGGATCTTAGGGACATCAGCCTTATGGCGGTGCTGTTGTATTTTATTTAAGTGTATGTCTACACCTGTCGCTTATTGGAAAATATGATTCTTAGGTAACGCGTAATCGAATTATCGATTCATTAAAAAAGGTCCGTGTAGGTATCCGTTATAAAAGCTATCCATTATGTACACGCCCGTAGTTTGTTTCTGGAATTGGTAAAATTTGGCATACAGCTACATGCAACTAATAATGATGTTACTAAAATTCCCTTGCGTCTTTGCTCTTACAGTATTTTCAATGAAGTAATAATAGGTAGACACCAAATAAATTGTTTAAACGTTTTTTGTAACTATCAGGTTTTTTTGTTTTTTATTTATGATTTTTTTATGAAATATTCTTTTTTTTAATGTTCTTTTTTTTCTTATGTACTATTTGCGTCGCTTTAGTGAGGTGAAAAGATTTGTGTTACACACGGGTGCAGTTATGTCTGACGTCTCGTGTGTTGCAACACTCGCTTCGCATAGGATTCCATTTTCTAACCACTCGCTTTGCTCCTTGGTTCAACCATAGAATCCATTCGCTAGCTCGTGTTTCAATTCCACACTCGCGGTTAAAATACAACTTTGCACCCAAAAATATCTATACAGAGACCTTATTTTTACTTACTGGCATAAGACATATGTGTAGATATTTTTGAAAGGTTGTCTGTATAGATATTGGAGAACTCGACTGTATAACAAATAAAAATAACTATTGCCTTCTTTCTTTTGGAGTAATAATACACTTTGAGTCTACACAGTCACGGGTAAATTGGGTCAATATGATTTAAGTTATCGATCTTGAAAATGTCATAAACAGTCAGCCATATTGGGGTTACTTACGTTCCGCATTTTAATTTGATACCGATTTTGTTTTAATAATCTATTAAAAGAAGCGATGCGAATGATGTTTGCTGTTCCAGCTTGAGCCAAAATTCTTTCGTATGTCCGGATGTCTAGATGTCCGGCTGTCCTCTACAGGCCGCATTTCTGAACCGATTGTCGTAATTTTTTTGAGCAGGTTCAATAATTAAATAAATAAATAAAAAAACTAGCTGGCGGGAGTTCTACAGCTCACATATATGGATACGATACTAATGGTAGTATCAATATTAAAAGACAGAATAGGTAGCTACTTATAAAATCTTTTAATTATTATTACAAGCTTTTATTTTGGTTCACCTGCCCCGTTGTCTGTAATCAAATATTGAAAGTTAAATTTTATCCACTTCCCGGTGATCGATTGAGCTGAAATTTTGGGTATATGTATAGTTTGGATGACAATTCAATATTTTGGTACCATCGAGCTGATCTGATGATGGAGGCAGAAGGTGGCCATGGGAATTCAGTACTTAACCGACGTAACCCCTTTGAGTTTGGGCTCGTTAGAATCGTCTCAATGAGCAGTTGATGATTGTATACAGAAACGTACAGTCGGCAATAAAAGCTTGTACCACAAATTAAATTTTTGGCAGTAACTTGTTTATTCCAAAAATAATCACCAAAAGGCATGTAATGGGAATGAAATTTCAAACGGTTCACGCGGGCGAAGGCACGGGCAAGTACTAGTAGATTAATAAACAAAGCTGTCAATTGGAATTAATCGCTGAACTGACTCGAACTTCGTGGGCAAGTCAAATCTCAAGTATGAATGGAATCGTAAGGCTTTCAAAGCGACTATTCACGAAAATCATAATGCTCTTTGTGTCTTATCGTAGCCCTGCAGAGCCTTTTAAGAGCATTAGTAAGAATGGCTGGAAGGAGGGAGTTGCGCCGCCCGCAACTATACTACACTTACTCTAGAGATAACAATACGTATAATACATTGCCTACTTAAGATGAATACTTACCCGAATCGGCAGTATTGTTATCGAAATAATGATTACTGGCTGAGACCCAATTACGGAAGGCGTTTTTAACGTACATACTGAAATACGGAATTTGCCTGTAAAATCAGAAACTTTTTATAAAACTTTGAACCTCTGTTTGTAGAGAAAAAATATAGAAAACTCTCCTTATTCTTCCTTGTTTTTCAAAATATTTAAAGCAGCAATAAAGTACTTAAAACTGGATGGTTTCTGTGTATTTTGGTAAAGGAAAAATATTATCAATATTTATTAACAGGCCCCTCACAAGGTGGACTGATGATCTGGTAAAGGTCGTGGGAGTCCGCTGGATGCGGGTGGCGCAATACCGGTCATTATGGCACTCTTTGGGGGAGGCCTTTGTCCAGCAGTGGACGTCTTTCGGCTTATATGATGATGATGATGAATTGAAACTTAGCTTTTAGTTGTAAAGTAGAAGTTCTGGTCGTTATCTCTTAGTTACGCAATTTACCGTTATTTTTGACAAGTCCGTATAATACAATTATTGGTTGAACGAGCGAGCGCAGCGGACGAAGTTCTCACTTTCAGTTTGGGCCAATATTCGTTCGTATGTCCGGATGTCCGACTGTTCTCCGCTGCAGATCGCATTTCTCAACCGATTCTCGTGAAATTTTGTGAGGAGGTTCAATAATTATATTGCTATTTTTTGTCAATTTAGGTTTTTTGGAAATAAAAAAAAAAAAAAATTGAAAAAAATACGGGTTAGACGGACTTGCGCGGTCTACAACTCACAGAGTCACTATTTGACTTTTTGCAAGAAACAGAATTTACCTGCCTCTCCTTTGAGAGCGCTACGTCGTCGTAGTCCGTAGCAGGGCTGTTCGGAACGCGCTAGTGCGCTTCACCCCACCCGTCGCGCGTTACGAAACTAGATCTCTGATTACGCTTAGTTACTACAAATCGCGGTGTCAAGATATATTTGTGAGTGGATGGTGAGGTTAGGTTTAAACGAGTTAGAGAATAGCGAGGCAGATAGTTACGGGTAAAGCTCGTGTAACACCCTACAATGGTAATTTGGTCGCAGAATATTGATTCTACATATAGATGGTTTACATAAAGAGTGAGAACCACTACTGCCTTTTCCGAAACTTTGAAGTCTTGTGGTGTTTTTGAATTTGATATTTTTTTTGTAATTACCAATTTATTGTGTCAATATCCATATAACATAGTATACAAGTAAATTGTAACCTGAACATCCTGCTTGAAATATAATGACCCCGTGTCGAAACGTCGGAAATAAAGGTACCTGAATAAATATCGTGTTAGACACAGCGCCAAAACTCAGTGTTGTTATTTTTAAGTTATGATCCCCTGCTATTGAGTATGGGCCCGGAAAACATTAATTAAACAATAATTTAAAATCTATTTTGAGAAGTTGTATACCCGGATTTACCAAAACGCGTACAAATTATGATAAACATACTTATTTTATTAGCAAAAACACTTAAAAGGTGAATTATTCTAACTTACCGTGGTCAAAAGGTCTCTGAAGTGGCTTGTAACTAAAATCAAGATGTGGCTTCACCGGCAGCGGATTTTAATTGACTTTATGTTAAAACGTACTTGTAATACAAAAGAGTAGGTACGTTTCTGGTTTCTCAACGTTATTAAAAATATTTTTCTACCATGCACAAGAGCTAAAATTCCGTTCCACGTTCCACATCAACTGCTTCCTTGAGAGCTCTTCTTTTAGTTATATTATACTAGCGACCCACCACGGCTTCGCACGGTTTCGCATGTATTATACATAAACCTTCCTCTTTGAAACACTATCGATTAAAAAAAACCGCATCATAATCCGTTGCGTATATCGTTTTAAAGATCTAAGCATACATAGGGACAGACAGCGGGAAACGACTTTGTTTTATACTAGGTAGTGATTTGAGGAGTCCGTCGATACGAAAAGGATCCTATAATTATTACCTTTGGTACTTCATTAATTGCTATGTCAACGGAAGCTAACAGGAATTTGTTAAGTACCTATTTGAGGAGTTCCAGTCATTTGTGGTCTACTGGTCCTCTACACCATTTACACTATTCTAAATGTGTGGTCTTAGATAACAAACGCCTGAGACAGCAACCAATCAGGGAGCATTGTATTTTGAAATAAAAATCATTTTACAAATTGTATCGTAAATTACGGTGTTTTGGCTTTTAAAAATAACAGTTGGTGATGATGACTAAAAATGATAAAAATACAATCACATTCTGACACCGCACGCAACAACATTCTGCGATTACTTAAATCCGTAAATCAGTAAAAAATCAGTAATGTGATTGTGTCTTAATGCTGAGCCTGCCGAGAGATTTGTCGCTAGTCGCTGCTACAACGCTGCAACAAACACTCCAACCTGGCGTTTAAATCTTACGTTATACAAATACTGGACAAAAAGTAATTTATCTGGAAATATTTCATGGAGTAGGTATACTCACATAATCATAATATTTGCTATGAAATAGAGATGCCAAATATCAGGTCAGTAAATAACATATATCTTGTTTGCTTAAATTTTGTTGTGATTTTTAGAAGTAGGCAGGCTAGGCAGATATTTATTATGATACTAAATAGGTAAAGATAAAGATAAAGAAGATAAAATCATTTATTTGTCCAACATAGGTTACAGGATGTTACAGAATGTGGTCAGTTTCACTATGTGGCGCCTTACGGCTTACAAATTGTTGAGCATGCATGTCAAAGTCACTATCATTTATATATTCATTTATGGTATAATAACTTCTATGAGCTAGAACATTTTTTAAGGCTTTTTTAAATATATTTAGTTGGTCTATTGAAATTAAACACTTTGGTAATTTATTAAATATCTTCGGAGCCATTGCAACTACATTTTTTTGGAATAACTTTGTTTTGGGTATCATTGCGTATTTTATTTTATGTTTTAAACGAGTGCTCTTAAGGTTTAGGTACAGATGGGAGTTACATTTCACGAAAACACACATTTCATATATATATAAACTAGGAAGAGTTAGGATCTTAAGTCTTTGAAAGTGGGGCTTACAAGATTCCGAAGAGTTGATACCACATAAAGATCTTAGACACCTTTTCTGCGCTCGAAATGCAATTTCTCGATCTGTCGAGTTCCCCCAGAATATTATACCGTATCTTAAAGTTGATGTCACAAATGCATGGTATGCAGTAAGCACTGCAGCTAGATTAACTTTTTTTCTTAAATTATATAATGCATAGGAGAATTGATTTAATTTCTTACATATAGAGTCAATTTGATATTTCCATGTCAACTTATCATCTACATTTAATCCTAAAAACTTTGTTATGTCAGTGTCTTCAATTTTTTGTCCTTTATAAGCTATTGTAAGATTAGGCACGTAATTCGTTCTCTGCTGAAATGTCATGAGTTTTGTTTTACTTAAGTTAATGTTCAAATTATTTTTTGTTAACCATTCTATAATTGTATTTAATGTCTTGTTGATATCAGCTTCATAAGATTTCAATTTTTTCCCAGAGAAGATTACAGTACTATCGTCGGCAAAGAGAACCATGGGGTGGTCAATTGTGTTAGGCATGTCATTTATATAAATGAGAAACAGCAGAGGTCCTAAAACACTTCCCTGTGGTATGCCATAACGGATTTCTCGTACATCCGATGAGTAGATCTGTTCCGTTTTTGTCTTGTAACATATTTTACTTATTTGAGTTGTTTGTCTTCTGTTGCTTAAATAAGATTGAATTAAAGAATGGATATTACCACGTATTCCGTATCGATACAGCTTATCTAAAAGTATTCTATGGTCAACATAGTCAAACGCCTTTGACATGTCCATATACAACGCAGATACTGGGATCCTTTTATCCATATTCTTTAGAACATTTTCTACTAAGTCAAAGATAGCCATGTTGATCGTCATGTTTTTACGGAAACCTTTTTGCTCATTTACAAACAAATTATTGTGTTCAAAGTAGCCAGATACACTATTATAAATATACTTTTCTATAATTTTTGAGAAAATAGGAATGAGCGCTATGGGTCTGTAATTATTCATGTCTTCTTTGCTATGTTTTTTGTGTAGAGGTTTTATAATTGTTAGTTTCAATTTTTCTGGAAAACGTCCACAGATAATGCACAAATTTACGATATGACTAAGTAGAGGTGAAATTATATGAGATACTTTTTTTACTATATATGTACTTACGCCATCGAACCCAGTGCTGTTTGTATTCCTCAAGCCATTTATTATTTTTAGAATGTCATCAGAAGTAGTAGGTTGCATGAAAATAGAATTAAGAGAATTAAATGTCAAATTGTTATTTAAATATATATTAGATTTGTTAGAATTTGAATTATTATTTAGTATATTAATTGGTTGAATTTGGTCAATAAAATGATTGTTGAATTCTTGCGCAATATTTTTTGGATTAGAAGTTTGTATATTATTATGTGTACATATTTCTGAAATATAATGTCTTGGTTGATTTGACTTAGAACTGTTAATTATTTTCCATGTCGCTTTAGACTTATTAGAAGGTATTTCGACGGCCTACCTACTTAGAAGGTATAATAAAAAGGTATACGTATACATTTTTTGATTGAAACAATTTAAAGCACGTATGCTGCGTGTAAAGCTTTTGAAATTAACTTTGCTTCGATTCCTTTCATTGTTTAAAAAATATTTAGTCACAATAAGGGTGGCCCGGCCCAACTTTTTAGTTTAGGTCGTATGGTTGGTGCGATCATAGCTTGATAGTAAAAAGATAAAACATTCTTTCATTCACCGTGTGATAGAAAGTGATGTACCTTGCCGTTTATTACGTGACAACCGTGACTATGACCATAATACGTCTTCTACTCTTAATACTATGCTTTGCTTTTATGAAATCAAAAGTGCAAATCCGTGTACTGCGTAAATCTAGGCCTGTTTCCGAAATTTTCACTTTATCTACAATTACACTTTATTTACACTGCCTGGCGTGATATTTGTTTCTTCGTAAGCGGAAAGTCGCATGTTACCTGGCTTATATTGTACTAATGTGGCTATATCGTAAGAGTGAGGTTAGCTCGTCAAAGTTATATTAGGCATGCCTACTTGGTCGGCTCTTAAACCTGAAGGCCACAAGGCAATTATGTAACATTTCACGTAGGTAAATCCATTATAAGTACGAGTATCTACTGAATTTGATGTCAAAAATGGATCCAATCATGGACAGTAGGCCCTTGTGTCGCCAACTAGACTATTGCCACCTGACAATTCACCGTACATTTCTGGGTATACCTAAAATGTTCATAAGTTTGTTACTCAATCACGCAAATACGGCTAAACGGATTGAGATCTGGTCTAGAGATAGTTTAAAACCTGAATTTAAATACATATGAGCTTCTTTTTGTTGTGAAGATCAACTTCCGATGTAATAATTGAGGATGGAAGTTGATATTGATACCGGAATTGTTGCGGACGAAGTCGCGTGTAATTGTCAGTGTACGTATGATCATTCTGTTAATTGTATAGCTTTGACAGCATTGGTGTGGGACTTTTCTAACACTGGAAGCTGAGTTCAAACGTCATCTAAGATGAGTGCGTTAACTTGCTGATTATATTAAAGCAAGCTTGTTTATCATCCCACTTGCATGCGAAAAAAGATAATTCCACTCCTGCTATTCAGAAAATAGTCATTGTTGCTCTCTAATGACGGATCAATGTTGTACTTTTCTTCCCTGATATTTCCTGTTTAGTTGAAATTTTCCTCATAGAGAGTGTAAAAACAGTATGCCGTCTTGGCAGTAAACACTTGTATCCCTCGTTACAGTCAAGATTCTACTTTAGAATTCCGCACTCCGCTCGGGATTCTATGGTAGGACCTTTCGCTTCACTCAGGATTCAACATACCGTCCTTACCGTAAGTATAATCAACCATTTGGTTCCTTGAGACACAATTTACTATTCCTACATAATACACTACATACAAACTTCATTCGAAAATTTCTTACTGGTTTGCAAAGAGTAGAACAGACCACCCACATAACAAAATCGTTTGGCCAATTGAACTGATACCGTTTAAGGCACATATCTAAATGGAAACCTCTTTAAGCGTTGCTCAATATCTGAATGTTGGAGCAATAAAAGCAGTCATTAAGCAGTTTTGAACTTGGCCGGCATTTTTACGTAAATTAGGTAAATATTAGTGCAGTATGAAGTGGATTATCTTGTATTAGCCTAAGTTACTACACTTATGGATTATAACGAAATTTATGCCTGCACGTAATATCTCTACTAAAAATACATATTAATTGACTATACCTACCTACGTGTCATGTGAAAAATTTCATTTGCCCGAACGGTTTTTTCGTAGCCAATTAGAGTTAAAAAAAATGTTATATAACAAATCCTTTTCTAGTGGATTTTATACCAGGTTGTTTATTAGCGAGACAAATTTCCAAACACGTTGATGATCGCAAACTGAATAGGTAGTGCTTTCTCCAGACGTGCTTCATCAATAAGAATATTACAATAGTGAAAATTATTGGTCAGTAAGTCATGACTATCAGTCGTATATGTTCAATGGGCTAAAGCACATAAATAATCAAGTAATACGTGTCACCGCATAACCATTACCTTAACTAGTTCTTAAATTTTCACCCATTGTAAGCCATCGGCAATTGCGGAGCAGAAAGCTAGTAAAATATAAATGAGTGGAGAGTTTTTCATTGCATATGAATATGCAAGCCAGACCGCCGTCTAATCGCTCGGTAAACAGCCACGGTTGCATTCTACGTGTGGTCTCGTAGGTACCGCAAGTGTGAATAATACAGGGAGGTAAAGGGCGTGGAAGCGGCGAGGCGAGAGTGTACTTTACAAGGGAATTTTGTGACCAAAAATCCTTCTGATACCTCATCCTACTCGTATCACCATATCAGCCGAAAGACGTCCACTTTTGGACCTTTTCCAAAAGGTGCTAAAGTAGTCAGTTTTGCACCACCCGCATGCAGCAGAATCCCGCGACCTTTACCAGGTCATCAGTCCACCTTGCGGGTGGTCTACCCACTGCGTCTTCCGGTACTTGGTCGCCACTCGAGAACCTTTCCGCCCCAACGGCTCTAGGTGCTGCATGCAATATGCGGATTTATGCATAAGAGAATGAACACACGTTTCATATTTAGGTAATTTCTATTTACCAAAAGTGCTATCCGGAACGGCTTATAGGCTAAGGAAAAACAGTGGCTTTGGCATTTGAATCGTGAGTTTAAACCAAAGTGTGGTTTTTTGAACTGGCGTATACAAATTTTATCTAAGGAATGTGATTTAGTAGGTAACGTCTGCTTGCCATTTCCATAAGGGTAGTTTCATTAAAAAAATGTAGTTATTCTCAAGCAGTTGTTGAGCGTAGAATTTGTAATAATCGTCGTCATAGACTAAATATTCGGCATGTGATACCGATTACAAAAATGAATCTAGATATTTTATTCATTTGCGTCACGCAATACTTTCATACATACAGTGTGTATATTTAATATTACCTCAAATTGTAACCAAAAGTTGGTGTTAAGGCTAAGAATCGATATTGCATTTTTTTTTCTTAAACACCATCTTTTTTTATCCATACAAAATAATTCAGCGCGCAATGAATCACTACTTTGTCTTACTGACGTGACGTCACAATAAATTGTCACATGTCACCCGATTCTTCCATGTGTCATCATGTCACATTGCCGCTCGATCAATTTTCAAAAATTAATTACGCTTTGGTAGTTAAAACTAACTTAAATTTTTCTTGCAATATCGGTTCATAGCCCTAACACGTACCTCTGGGGCTACAATTTGAAGTAATATTAAATATACACACTGTTTACACGTTAAGACGGCGCCGCGCGGCGCATATTCTAGGTGACGAATAACCGGCCTCGAAATCGCCGAATAAGTAAACCCTTCGGCCAGATCTCTTCCTGCATGAAGATTGACAGCTTGTCAGTTGGCAATTTGTGCTTACATTCATTCAAATAGACTCGCGACTTCCTTCCTGCCTTTTCGCTTCCAGTCGCGTTTCTTTATTGTAGTCAACTTTAAACCAAAAGTACCTGAGATCCGCAGTCAGGACCTTCACCTTTATTTATGCACACTCAAACAGAAATCACCCTTTGCGACGCCCGACTCATGGGAGCGAGAAAGCATTCAAAATGATTTATTGTAAATGGTTTCTACTTTGTTGGCTAAAATAATAAGAGCCCCGTCTGCAATGCTGTTCTAAATTCGATATTTTATTGTTATTTTTTCCTTTGCTCGAAGCCGATATGTTCAGGTTAAGATTTAATTTGCAACCCCATTATAATGTCGGCGATAGTGTGAGTCAGCGAATATTGCTAGGATAACTCATAAAATGTTAATATTATGATCAACGATTGCTGGTCAGATGCTTCAATTTACTTTCGTCGAATAACAAATATAGGGCCAGTGATCGAACTGTACACAATCTGACAAAACGGTTTTTTCCAGAACAGAAACTCCCTGTAGTTATTTACTGTAGCTTAACATAAAATGTGCATTTAAGAGAAAGTAAGCCACTGCCTAAAATCTTTTCCAAAGTGATCAGGCATCTGTTAAATGTGGTTAAACTAATGATCTGTCTGCCAGAGCGTCTGCATACAAGCAGCAAGGGCATGATGGGCCTCTAACAAAAATGTATAATTAATTTTTGGTAAGTAGCTGCATAACAAAGGTTGGATAATTAGTGCGCACACCACAGTCGTAAACGTGGAAGCAGACCAGCACCCAGTTGAATGAGATATCCGAGGCCAAATAAAAACGGTAAAAGCACAGTAGGACTTGCGGGTGGCTTTGTCCCGGGCACAATAGACGAACTGATGCGATTGACGCTTCGACTTCGAAGGTGTTACCAGAATTAGTGGCCTATTATTGCTTTACAGAGCCCATAGTGAAGCAGAAAGCAGATAACAATAATTAGCTTGGACGCAGCAAAAAGTGACATAAATCCCGCATAATAAGTCCCCCGGTGCAAAAAAAACCCTCGTCCGAGTTTACCTGGACTGCAGTTTTTTGCATGACGCAGAATGAACGTGGACCGATATAATAAACACCTCAATTCCTGGCAGAGGTATTGTTTAATGACTTCTCTGTTGTGATATTGCACAATCCTCGGCCGACTTTGTTTTTTTGAGTCGAGCCTGCGAGGGGAGTAAAAACTATTTTGTATGTCTTAGTAGCGTATAAACAAAAGGGACACAGGTTTCTGTAGAGGTGTGATTTATTTACGACTGCGTTTAGAGGCCCATTTGCCCGAGTTTGGGTGGTTTCGCCGAGCGTTATGCGCGCGAATTCCCACAACAAAATAAAAACACTAAATTGTCTTGTGTAATCGTGATTATGTTTTGTTACAGGAACAATATGGGCATCGACTACGCGACCTACTCGAGACCAAGCGCTGTTAATTAGGCTTCTTTAAATAACCCCGGTATTTTTTAAACCGTCATATATACAAAGATGCTGGGGTGTGCTCTGAGAAGAGTTACCTCCGTGTCTGCCGCCTGCCCAAAGACCATCAGCTTCAGCGCGGCTGACGACAGCCGTTGCTTAGACAAGTAGATGTCCGAACGAATAAACTTTAACAAGCAACAATTTTGGCCTTAACAAATAAAATTCAGAGTAATCCGAAACATAACTAGTCAAAGCAACAAAATAAAGATCAAGTTAAATATTAAGTTACCATAGTTATCGAGGGTACGCGGTGGGTGCTGGGTGGTACCACTGCGGTGGTATGCTTTATATTGCATCTTGTGTCGACTGTGCGCTCACTGGTCGCTACGTCAAGTGGCTTCCCTGCGCGCGACTTCAGTGCTGGATGCTACTAACTGTATACACGTGAGTACAAACACATCTTTCTTATTAATATTAACTTTTAATTAGTATGTGTCATAAAATAAACTAGTTATCAACGGTATACGTGCACGAAAGCAGCTCAGAATCATATCTGGGGTGTTCACAGGTCACTTCGGGGTCAAGGAATCTCTTGGCCAAGATGGGACTATCGGACAGTTTAGACTGTAGAATGTGTGGCGAGGAGGATGAGACTATGGAACACTTATTGTGTGAATGTCATGCCCTTGCCAGACAAAGAATGAATTACTTTGGTAACGGCTATCCGCAACCAAAGGAATTCAAGGTACTTCCGCTGAGCTGCATCATTCGCTATGTGGAAATGATGGAGCGAGGTGGAGTAGACATAAGGAGAGGGCAAATGCACAAAAGATCCCACTGGGTCGAAGTGCATCCGAAAGGGCCCTCATCTAATACGTGCACGAATGTAAATACTTCGTTCAATTTGAGAAGGGGTTGCGATAAAATTAATGTAATTAATATACTAGTGACAAACGCACTCCGTTGACACATACGTCTATTAACTTTGCTCATTTATTTTTAAACTGTTTTGAAACCAAAGCGAAAATTACTTTTCAACAACTCATTAAATGTTATAGCGGTATTCGAAACTTCTTTTCAGGATATTTTTAGAAGAATATCGACTTTTTTATAGCTTTTCCAACATTCATAAGGCTTCAGTTATTAATACTCTTCTAACGTGGCAGATGACAGCCGTAACATAGTAACCATTATCGTAAACACTGGTCGTTTAGTCGCCTGTCACTTAGGTAATACATATGGCCCTCCGACCTCAGTGTTCACGCTCATCGCTGGCATTAAGTTTAGCTTCTTACAATATTACATGTTGTATATTATGAGTAGCCATTTCCAGGACACCAAGTCAATTTCTACAATTATGGCATAAGTACATCAAACATTAGGTGTCAAAGCGGACCCTGGGCTCCTTTAGGGGCACAACCGGGAATAACGCTAGGAGAATGATGATGGCATAAGTACATCACTGTAAAAGTTTAGGTAATTGCAACAAATGTAAATATATAAAAGTTCGATTACTTGAGACAAATACACTACCTATTTAATGCTTAAAAAATAAGAAAAAAAAATGTTATTATAACCGGACAAAAAGCATTCTTCCCTCTCGCACTTACATACTTGCTAGTAGTTGCACGCTAGCGGGGAAAAACTTGTCACCCTGAACGCACATGAGCGGTGAAAGAGCTGAACGTGTTAGAAAAGGCGAAGTGTCTATCTCGTTTGTCCTGCCAAGTTTTCTAAAGTGTTACTAAAGCGTAAAGTTAATGAACGTTTACAATTATAGTGTTTACCTATACAGTTAATCGACACTGATATTCTGCAATTAAATGTATTATGGTTTCATATAAAAATAATTAGTTTATTAATTTATTCAGGACTAAGTTTAGTGCTTAAATCGTAAAGTTAATAACCTGGTGAAATTTCATACGTTTCTAAAGGTTCCTAATCATATCTTATTTTATGATTGTCTTATACTTTATAAAATCATAAATGTGAATTATGTCTATAGTTATTAGGGATGTTCTTTTGTGTCTCATTTTGCTTGGTTTTTACATAAATAGCTACATTTAACCCTAATATGTTCGATGACTTAATATTCATATAATTTAATAGATTTAATTTATCAGAGCGTTGTGGACCGTCCCTCACAGCGGAGCGTACTTAACGTGCGTGGGGGATAGAATAAGAAACAGTGTGATAAGAGAGCGATGTGGAATGACTGAAGATGTAGTAACGAAAATTGAAAAAGGCATGCTAAAATGATATGTAGAGCGGATGTATGAAAGAAGATTATCAAATAGAGTGAAAAGTATATGAGGGAAAAGTTAATGGTACAGTTGGAAGGGGAAAACCTCGTCGAACTTTTTCCAACCAAATCGGAGAAATCCTCCAGAGCACCCTAAGCCGACGGGCCCGTATGCAGAATGTAATGAAAGTGCAAGCAAGAACGGTTTGCCAAGATCGTAGCAAGTGGAAAACCGTGAACTCTGCCTATCCCTCCGGGAAATAGGCGTGAGTATATGTATGTATTTATGTGTAATAATTTTAATGACTAGGCCGTTATTATACGGTATATTTAAAATTATTCATTTACATGAATAATTCCATTTAATATTTGGTGGTCTGAAGCCGGAGTTCATATTAAATCAGTCATTAAATTTAGTTTACACAGATGCTTCCCGTCGCGATATTAGAAATCTAATTCAAGTAAGACATATGGAGAAGATGGAAGTAAGTAATACGTATGCAAATAATTAGATTTTACATTACAAAGGTTTGTGACGGTTTCGCTGCCACCTGTCTTGATTAGTCAAGCTCAGTATGTAAAAATATATAAGTATATTTTATTTTTTTGGGTACAAAAATACTTGCGTAATCTTATGGTTTTTAGATGTATAGAGCGAATCGGCCAGTGACTTCGGTCATTGTTGTCCGAGAAAATAATGAAAATTTTAAACGGTATGTCGGCAACAATGCTACTTTATCAAAGGCAGTTTTCTAATGAGAGTTTTTGTGAGACCCTGGGTACTTCTGTTAGGACGAATGATGGATTGGCAGATAATTGGTTTTTGCTCCTTTTCAAAGTTAGTAACTAATTAATTTTCATGCGCATATTGTGTGTGAACTTAATGGGTTGAGAACATTAATTTTATCTGCTAAACGTTTAGTAAGCCTGTTTCGTCGCTTTGACACATTGCTGTGAGCGTTTGTCAATCATGTGCAAATATTTCGCGTTATTACCAAATAGGTAGTCGCACAACAGAGACATGAAAAAACCCGTTTCTATAAATTTAATTCGCATTTACGTCACCATTAAACAGATATTTTACAGGAGGGGTGCCTATATGGCTACCGTAAAGAAAACGATGGATGCTATGTGGGGTGCAAAGACTTATTTGGGTCAATAGGGGCAGCTTCCTAACTGTTTTGAAATCTTTGTAAATGCTGATTGTGATTATTAAAACGGTAGTGATGGTGTCCTGGGCAGACTACTTTGACAACTCTCGTCTATATAGTCGTTGTTACTTAATACTGGATGGTATCAAGAGGATCAGGAATAATAATTATCTAAGGGAAACAAGTTTCACTGCCGTCATGTCGCGGTAAAATCTGAAGTATACCCAAAAGTTGTTTTTCTTGGCAAGGACACAGTTCTTTTAGGACCCCTGAACAAGTTTCTTCCCTAGGTCATTGATCTTAAAGCTACCCGATCAAACAATCATTATGTTTTTGCGTTACCAAGTGTCTAGGTCACACGCAGGAGACAATAATGGGCGAGTGGGCGCATTGTTTGGCCGCGAGGACAGCTCGCGTTACAATATTACACAACAGAGGCGTCTAGACACCTTCGTTGGCTGTTTTTTAGGGTTCTGTAAGGACTGGTGACGCCGGAGCTTGAAGCGTATATGGTTGAGACGGTATACTCTTGCTTGCCAGAATTTAATTTGCCCGAATTTTATCTGCCATAATATTCAACTGCCATAAAGTTGTTTTCTATAATTTTGTATGCCATACTCATTGTTTACCATATTAATTATATGACAGAATCTTTGTTTTCCATAATATCAATATCAATAATCTAATTTTCCATAATCATTGTAATCCATAACTATCACATGCTATAACGTCATTTGCCATCCATCTCAACATCCATAATATTCATATGTAATAATGTGGGTACGTATTGCAAAGTCTTAAATGAAAAAAAAAAAATACCTCGAACCTATCTGCGATCCGGGTCGGTTTTGCCACTAAGTAAAAATAAACTTTTCTCTGAGATTACCCAATGCCAAGATATTGGTGTATCATAGGCAGTAGGGAACAGGGCCTTAGTGGCAAAACCGACTCGGATCGCGGATAGGTTAGAAGACGGAAGCGGGAGCTTTGCTCCCGCTTTCATCTTCGAGGTTATTTTTTTTATAAAAGAGCGGAAAAACTAACAAATCAACAAAGATGAATCCGAATGCATTTTTAGTATGGCGTTTAAATATTCAATTAAATAATATTATTGTAAACAATAATCTGGAAAACTATACGTATGGCATTCGTATCATTATGACATCCAATGTTCGGGTAAACAAGAGTATGTCAATTAACTATTATGGTAAACGAAACATTCGGGCAAATGAAATTCGTACAAGCGAAGTTCGGGCAAATGATTATTATAATATGTGAATGTCGGGCAAACAATAGACAACCGGTTGAGACAATTCCATATGGTCGACTTTTATAAAACTGTCATTGGAATTGCAATCTTTCACCGTGGCGGTAGAGTTGCTTTTTGAATGGACTATATTCATGCAATTCGGCCAACTCAAATAATCTCGAGTATACGCCCCACGATACTGCCATACATCTTGCTGCTCGTTTACGTATTGTTTAGCTTCGATGCGAACAATATTTAATTTGTTTAAACGGCTATGAAAACATGTTTAGTATACTGTGATTTTCAGATTAAACCGATATTTTTCTTGAGTAGTCAAAAATGTGAGAGAGCGGTACTATTACTATTTTTGAATGAGTGGAAAATCCGTTATGGATTGAGACGAATAGTCGACAGGCAGCAGATACCGTAGCCGTGTTCTAATGCCCGGGCTGGAGGCACAATTACTTCAGGAACAAATATTCGTGTTCATCACGCAAATAAATGCCCTTACCGGGATTCGAACGGAGGACCTCCGGCTTCGTAAGCAGGGTCACTCACTACCAACTTGGCTACTGCGGTCGTCATGTAACAGGTATGATTTGTATTTTATCTTAATATGTGAGCAGTGCGATCCAAAATATAATCCCTGTACACATTTACTATATTTGTATCCTTTATGGAGACAACCTTTAGCGTAGTGTCACTCTTACGGAACCCCTTTACTTATAACCCGGCACTATCTACTTGACTTTAAGAACTTCTACGGCTAATTCATCATATTCGGATTCTTATTAATACGCGTCAGATCAACATACAATGATATACCTCATTACTGGTTTGGGAACTCGGGTATTGTATTCATCTTTCTCGGTAGCTGTCTCGATACGTGTCGTGAAACACACATTAGAACCAACTGGTGTGAGACAATGTTAAGGTGCCGATATTAGATAAAGTTAATGCAACTAGAATAAAAAGATTCATAAATATGCAACCTCTTTATTGATTTGTGCCCTTTGTGGCGATCAATGCGGCCCTGTTTCGTTTCGATCGGCGGACGTTTATCGATCATCGTTTTTTATTAAAAATAAATTTATCATATCATTTATCTCAGTACGCAGACAAATTGTGTAAAAAACACTGAGTGTCGGAGTTATAAAAAATGACATTTCAAGACGGTATTATCTAATTAAAATAGACATGGCTAGCTGTTATATCAACAGTACATATCTCAAATTAAGTTTTTTAACTCTGACAGTGTCAATAAAAATATGCGCATTCATGAATAAACCATGAACTTGTTTAATCTTTGCATCACATACTTCGCCACCCACTTATTCGCTACCAGTCAATAAAAAAAACTGTCATTTCGGGAATTTATACAGCAAGACAATACAGAATAATAGATGTCTATTGAAATAATACACACTATAGTAGCATGTCCACCGCATTGCGTGTTAGGTCTCTCTCAATTAGAAGCGTGACCGCGGAAGAGGTTATTTATTTTATCGCACAGCTAAGTTGACAAATATGCTTATTAATATAGAAATATTAAAAGGTAATAAACAGGTTTGAATATAAATAATATTAACCGGTAGCGCGGCGCCACTTGGCACTATGTAACTAAATCTTAGCCTGCGCGAGCAGGAGCTACTTTAATCTATATCTATACTATATACTATACTATATATATTATTATAAAGAGGAAAGATTTGTATTTTTGTATAAAAATTCCATTGGAAAGCTACATTCACCCTGAGTGACATAGGCAACTTTTTACCGCGGGAAAATTCTTCACACCTACGGGAAAACAGGTAATCCGCGCGAAGCCGGGCCGCTAGTCTGTTACTAAACTAATAAAAGGCGAATGCCATTGACACCCAAACAATGTAATTCATGTGTCACTCACAGTGGTGAGCCGAATGTAGGAGTCTATGAATTATTGAACCAGTACAACTATGATGTGTACTTATCATAAAGGCGTACGTTACTTGAAATACTTTGAACTTAAATCTCTTTTAGATCTAAGAGGCAATGACGATGTGTTCGCATTTTAATCCGCAACAAAAGGGAAAGCGTAATCGGAAGCGATATGAATTATTTAATAATTAATTAATAATGATAGCTGTTCCGCAGTGAACAATTAGAGGATATACCACCTACACACCCTGTGGCACGTGAGGTGTATTACTTAAAGTGTTACACTTTACTAATGATAATTAAATAGATACACATTGAAAAAACGCTGTTTTGTTTTAAATAACCGGCTATGACATTTCTAAATCAAATACAAGTCGACAGAACGGAATGCTCTGAGTAGGCCACAGAAAAACCTTTTGTGCTTGCTTTTTGTTGTGACTGTGGGTACTTGCACATTGCTTAAAAGCTACTTTTACTGCCCTAGTGCGTGGGCGGCTGTTTGTAGTGGAGAGGATTGTTCGAAATTAGAACTTCGTGTGCCACATGATGCATGGCTTGTATCCATTTTTTTTCAATTGTATTTATCCGTTACCAAACGTAATAGGTATAACGTAGTATGATAAATGGGTCGCGCGGTAACTGTGTGTCCTTTGTGTAGTTTACCTCGTTAGATTTAAAAAATATGTTTTTTTACACAATTACGAATCATAAAAATATTTACCTACTTTATAATGTAAGATGATTAATGTTTGTAAGATTCTATTCTATTATTAAATATACGTATATTAAAATCTTACAAATGTTAACTGGGTCTTAGTAATACTGTAAGTCATAATTTAACACAAAACTGCAACTATACAGACATTGGCATTCCATCCCCACTGCAAATTCCAACCTAATTGGCCAGAAAAAACTACAAAACGCAAATTGAATCTGAAAACTTTCAAATACTTAATCTGAATGGTTTCGTAGCCATTACCAAGGAGGGTGGAATCGAGGGTAAGAGGCAACGACCGGCTAAACGCGCAGAAACAATACATTCCCTAAGTAGTAATAGCTAGTAGTGACGTGGTTAATACAGTTTTGTAAATTAGTATTGTATTTAAAGCCCTACAAGTTTAAGATCGATACAACGCTGTCACAGGTTTCACAGTTCTATGGCCGCCAAAGACTAAATTATAAGGTTTAATTTTACCACTAATAATGATATGTTTTTATTTTCATGAGGAAAAGTCCTTTTCCACTGTCTCTAATCTTGGTTTGCCAACAGTTTAGTCAATTAGATTGCAAAAAGCGGATATGTACAGGAAACTTATAAGCAACTTCCTTACATTGCAAGTTAAACAAAAGCATATGATAAAGAAAAGAGCAAGATAAAAGCGATGCATTGAACGGCATTACACTCTAAAATATGTGTTCCATTTATCCATTGCTCCAACTCGAGTTCAACGCATCTCAGACAATGAGGATTTATAATACGTTTTTTGAACCCTCGAAACACTTCCCTCTTGAGCCGAAAGGACCACCTGACCCGAGGAAGCAGTTGACGCGGACAAATCCGGGTCGCAGGGCTATGCTAATTAATTTATTGTCACGTACGATCCTTTCTGTATTATTGGTCTTTTGTAATTCACGGATGTGCATTATGTACAATGTTTTAAATGTAAGGAGGTGAATGTTTTAGTTACATTTCCTAATTTTATTTATTTATTCAGTTCTAATTAATTATTGGGTAGAGACGGAAAAAGTTATCGTGTTGGCGTCCTGCTGGTTGATTGCGTAACTCGTTAGGTAGATCTAAGTGACAATTTTTGTGTGAGAAAATTACAGTTGATTTCTTTTCCTCATTGGAAAAGTTATGAAAATTACCGTCAAGAGCGCGATTTCACTGTTGTCCTGTCCTAATGACGAGATGCGTAGGATATTGTTTTTCTTTCATGTCTCTGTCATTTTCATTTTGATAGATATCTGAAAGGTAGAATATCCCTATGCCATGTGGGAACTACACATTTTTTTTATAAATAGGTTATAAGCTAGTATTATTTGATAGATTTAATTATATGCTGAAAAGCTGAGAAGTTTTTGTCCGATAACTATGAACCAAAGCATATGCTAAACGTTAGTTTATATAATTCCGTCTCAGACACCAAGTAATGCTCTGTGTATTCGAAATTGCACGCATTTTATTTTTCCCTACCAGGACTTTGTTTGAGATTGATTAATTTCGTGTTTATATCTCACCTTACATATAATAACATATAAAACGAATAGCAAAATGAGATTGTTTTTAATTCGGTGTACACTGCGCGCTGCTTTGATCTGGTCGTCCAATATGCGTAATTGTGGGTTTAGCGTTGTACGCTGTGCCGCAAGTCAAAGGTGATGTGCCGTTACGGCCCGTAAACTGGACGCTTTCTCTTGGGAGAACGTAATGTCTTTACTTTGATGTTATGTTCATGTCATCATCATCATCAGCCAAATGACCGGTCCTGCGCATCTAGCGGACTCCCGCAACCTTTACCAGGTCATCACTCCACTTTGTGGGTGGGGGGCTACCAGTACGTGGCCGCTACTCGAGCACCAAGGGAGAGTGCAATGTGCCCCACTGCCACCGAAATATACGGATGTCTAGGTCTATTTCGGTTACCTTGGCCCCTCTAGCCTTCGAGTCCCCGTTGCATTCTCATTTGTTTGCTTCGGGGCCTGTGTTTCTGTTTACCTATCACTGCACTTATTAATGAAACACTTTGATGACAACTTAATACTCGTATAATTCAGATTTCGAAGGGAGCTTTATACAATCCACGGGAAAACAACGATAGCGTGTTTCACGAGTGTAACACCGCCATCTATTATGAAATTGGTGCACTATAAAATGTAACTAACTAAACATTGTACCTACTTTAAACATTATCGGCGCCCAAGGACGGATTGTCCTTACAAAGGTAGTTTTACTAGTGAAACTCGACATTAATCTGTAAACTCAAAGTTAAGATACCCAGTAAACTCAATCAACTTACTTCTTTAAGAAACAAAACAATCTTTAATAACAGATCATAGCTAAGAATCTAGAGGTAGAGGGCAAATTTTGGCAATAGGTCTTTTAAAAGTACCATTTTTATATTTTAAGGTAACAACTCTTATCAAACCATCTCTACCAGGATGCTTATCTATTATTCGACCTAACAACCACTTTCCAGGAGGGAGTCTTTCATCCTTGACTAGAACTATTGTTCCGATATCAGGATCTGCATTTTTTATATTCCATTTGTATCGGTTTTGGAGCGTAGTTAAATACTCTGAACTCCAACGGACCCAAAGCGATTGCAACATCTTTTGGAGTAATTGCCAGCGATCTAAACGAGATACCAGCCAACAGTACCAGGTTGCGAGACTTTCTTCCGGAATAGTGATAGGAGCTTCACCTATAAGAAAATGTCCGGGCGTAATTGGAGAAGCATCATCAAGGGAACTACTGATTGGAGTTAACGGCCGCGAATTTACACAAGACTCGACTTGAGTCAACAGGGTAGTATACTCTTCAAATGTCAGTAAAGTCTGCCCTATGACACGCTTCAAATGGGCTTTCATCGACTTTACGCCGGCTTCCCAGAGTCCACCGAAGTGTGGAGAGCCAGGAGGAATAAAATGCCATGTAGTTTGGTCATTTGCGAGAATCTCGGATATTTCTCCAACTACTTCTGACTTTCTATTATTAAACATAGTGTCAAGCTCTTTAGAGGCTCCCACAAAGTTAGTACCACAGTCACTCCACAGATCACTACAATGACCGCGTCTGGAAGTAAATCGACGGAATGCCGCAATAAAAGCAGCCGTGGACATGTCACTTACAAGCTCTAAGTGAATGGCCTTGGTAACGGTGCAAACAAATAAAGCAATGTAGGCCTTGCATGTCCGTTTACATCTGCCAGGGTACAATTTTAACTGAATTGGACCCGCAAAATCAACTCCGCTTTTACGGAAGGGTTTATCGGGCGTGACTCGACACGTCGGTAACTGACCCATCAATTGATTAATTGGTGCTGCAGATTGCTTGAAGCAAGGAATGCATTTGTGAATAACCTTTTTAACCAAATTCTTGGCACCGATTATCCAATATTTACAGCGGATACCATTTAAAGTCAGTTGAGGACCTCCGTGCAAACAATGAACATGAGCATCATTTACAATTAAGACAGCTAAGTAACATTTCGAGACCAATACGACAGGTGACTTAGTGTCGAAGTGCACTTTAGCATTACGTATACGTCCTGTTACTCGCATGATACCATTTTCATCTATGTAGGGAGTAAGAGAAGTTAATTGACTCGATTTTGGAAACCTTTGGCCTTTTCTCAGCATTTGTAATTCTTCTTGAAACCAAAATCCTCGAGAGAGTCGAATACAAATGTTTGTTGCATATCTCAGTTCACTAACTGTCAGATGCCGAGGAAATGTCTCAGGTGCTGTCTGATTACGCTTAGCATCAATACGTGCCTTACACAATTTCACAAATCGCATCAGATAAGCTGTAACACGAATCAATTTTGTCAAACTAGAACATCTAGCCAAATATGTGAGTCGATCGTCACTCTCATTCGATACACCAGTTTGTAATGCAGTGACTATCATTTCCTTTCGACTTTTCTTTGACTTCTAATTGTGTTGTTGGTATGTCGAGAGAGAGCGAGCGATCTCCATCAAATTCATTATCTTGGTGAAGCATAGCTGGTCCATGCCACCACAAATCGCAGTCTTTGAACAAGTCAGGGCGAATGCCTCGTGACGCAACATCTGCAGGGTTTTCTGCCGATTTGACGTGGTGCCACCGTCCACTACTTACACTATTCACAATTTCAGTAACACGATTTGCTACATAAGTCTTCAAAGTATTTGGAGTTCGACGAAGCCAAGCTAGAACAATCATTGAATCAGTCCATGCAAATACAGACTCCTCAGAGAGTTGAAGACTATGTTGCACATCTTTGAGCAATTTCGAGAGTAGTACCGCGCCACAAAGTTCCAAACGAGGCACAGTGACTTGTTTCACTGGTGCCACCCTAGTTTTGGCAATAATCAGAGATACATGGATCCCTTGTGACGTGATAACTCGTAAATATACTACAGCTGCGTAAGCTAAACAAGAAGCATCGCTGAAGCCGTGAATTTCCACTCTTTCATTGCCCTGGAGTTGTGTGTGAACCCAACGGTCTAAGTACAAGGTCGGCATGTTACAGAGCTGGTCTCTATAACTTGACCACTCAGAAGCAAGTTCGAGGGGAAGTTCATCAGTCCAACTAATACCACTCAACCATAGTTTCTGCAAAAACATTTTAGCAGTAATAATCACAGGTCCTAAAAAACCTAAAGGATCAAATGCCTTTGCAATATCCGACAGTACTGACGTTTTGGTGAAGCGGTCTGTGGGTTCCGAAATGTCAACCTTAAGCTCAAAGACATCCTGATGTGAGTTCCATCTAATACCTAAAGCCTTGATAGTATCATCAAGCTTTATCTCGACACTTTGTTGATTTGTCTTTTCCGCGCTAGGAACCTTTTCCAATACGTCAGGGCTGTTGGATGCCCATTTGTGCATTTCAAATTTACCTTTAGCCATTACTTGTGTTATACGACTTTGTAACTCAGCCGCCTTTTCCACGTCATTCGCACCTGTGAGCAAGTCATCCATGTAAAAATCGTTACTGATGACATCTACCAAATCTGGAAATTCCCCTTTTTCGTCTTGTGCAAGTTGTTTTAGTGTGCGAATGGCGAGAAATGGCGCACATGACGTGCCATACGTTACGGTCAGTAAACGCTTCTCGATAATCTCATCGTGCGGAGAAGAGCGCCACAATATGCGCTGATAGTCGACGTCATCCTTAGCGACGAGTATTTGGCGATACATTTGTTTTACATCTGCGAGTAGACAAATCTTGTGAGTACGCCATCGAACAACCAAATCGCGCAGGTCTTGCAATAGTGATGGGCCAACAAGCAGCTCGTCGTTTAGTGATGAACCACCTGACGGCTGTGCAGTTCCATCAAAAACCACTCTGAGCTTCGTTGTAGTGCTGGATTCGCGAATCACTGCGTGGTGAGGCAGATGGTAGACTTTGTGAGTTGGCACTTGTTGTGGGTCTACATCTTCCAAGTGGTTGAACTTTTGATACTGTTCGATGAAGTCCGAATAATCCTTCCGAAATTTCGGTTTGTGTGCAAATCTCCTTTCCATGTGCTTCAGTCTTTGCACAGCAATTTGTCTGGAGTTGCCCAAATTTTCCTCGTGGTTGTCTTTAAAAGGTAAGCGTACTACGTAACGACCATCTTCTTGTCTGGTGTGTGTCTTCTTATAGTGCTCTTCGCATTGTGTTTCGAGAAGGGTTTGAGGTTTCTCGTGTGGCTTATATTCTTCAGTCTCCCAGAATTTGCGCAAGAGTTGATCTACCTCAATGAGTGCGTTATTTACTGTTATGTTGTGAGGTGGCAGATCGTTCGATGATTTCGTCGCTCCAGAGACTAACCATCCCAGTCTGGAGTTTTGTGCCAGGAGAGTGTCGTATTTGTGAAGTCCTTTGAGTAAAATACATGCGTAGACATCGGCGCCCAGTAGAACATCAATAGATCCCGGTCGGTGCATGTGAGGATCTGCTAGTTGCAATTGGGACAGGGCAGGCCATTGTGTGATGTCAAACTCTTTTGTGGGTAACGATGGTGTTAATTTCGAAAGTACGTGAGCGTTAACTTGCATTACGTGGTGAGTTTCTATCGGTGAGTAAATATCTAAGTTAACGACGTGTCGTGCCTGTACAGCGTGATTCCCGATGCCTGTTACATTAGCTGACTGTGGGATCTTCTTCAGTCGCAGTAGTTGCACTGCCGACTCCGTAATGAAGGTAGCTTGTGAACCTTGGTCAACTAAGGCTCTGAGGTGCACGAGAGAACCACTGCTATCCATCACACCAATCCGTGCTGTAGCCAGAATAACTTGGTTGTCGCTTAGTGAACCCTTTAGACTAGTGAGTTGCGAAGATTGTGGGTCATCAGGCTCTGTGGGTGTCTCCGTTGTAAGCGGCTTGGCTGTTATAGTCTGGTAGTGCAAGAGCGTATGATGTTTGCGGTTACAGGTTCTACATGTTGTGACTTGTCTACAGTTCCGTATGGAATGTCCTTTGAGAAGGCAATTGAAGCATAAGTTGTTGTTTCGGACAAATTCTTTGCGTTGATCTACGTCGAGTTGTGCGAATTCGGTGCAGTGACAGATGTAGTGACTTTTCTTACAATATGAGCATTCCGTATCAATTTCTGTGGTAAAGGATCTCAAATTCTTCATTTTAGGTGCAATAGCTTGTGGTTGCAGTGTATACTCTTTCTTTTCTTTCTTTTGTGACACTTGCACCATCTCCATAGCTCTGAATCGTCCTTCCAAGAATGAGGTGAGATTCTTATAAGTGGGTAACTCCGTCGAAGGACCAAGTGAATGCTCCCAAGCTTTGTGAGTTTCGTTATCTAACTTGGATACCACAATGTGCACGATAATAGAATCCCAAGTAGTTGTGTCTATTTTCAAATTTAAGAGACTACTGAGACACTGGTTTGTAGTATCAAGCAGATCCTTGAGGCCTTTAGAGCATTCGAATGTGAGTTTCTTTTGATTGAGCAAACGATTCAGTATGGTATTAGCTATAACTCTATCATTACTATAGCGGCAGACTAAGGCGTTCCAAGCCTTACTATAGTTGTCAGCTGTGATCTCGAAATGACGGACGACTTGTTCTGCTTCACCTTTCAAGCTCGATCTCAAATAGTGATGCTTGTGTATATCACTCAGTCCCTGCTCATTGTGGATCATAGAAAGAAACAAATCCTTGAAATGCATCCATTCTTGATAATCGCCTGAGAATGAGGGGATATTTATTGGTGGTAACTTGGTATGCGTTACAGTTTGAGATGCTTGAGGTGCATGAGGTGAGCCCACTTCTTGTTTTGTGACAGATTCCGTCAGTTCCAATAAACTAGTTTTGAAGTCCATATATAAATCTTCAATCAAAGATCATAATTTTTCAGTCATTTTGAACTGAAATTACACTAAGTCCCAGAATTCACAAATTGTACTAAGTCCAAACTTGACGCGAATTTTCTAAGTCTATTTTCACCGATTTTTTTCTAAGTCCTTAAATCACGAAATTGCACTAAGTTAATAATTCCGCGAAATATGCTAAGTGTTTGTTACCGCGAAAATCGACTAAGTCTTTGACACATCACTTTTATTTCCACTGTCACTGTACTCACGATTATCCTTGGTTCGAAGGACCAATGTTTACCTATCACTGCACTTATTAATGAAACACTTTGATGACAACTTAATACTCGTATAATTCAGATTTCGAAGGGAGCTTTATACAATCCACGGGAAAACAACGATAGCGTGTTTCACGAGTGTAACACCGCCATCTATTATGAAATTGGT
This sequence comes from Epinotia demarniana, assembly GCA_945867215.1. NCBI lineage: Eukaryota > Metazoa > Arthropoda > Insecta > Lepidoptera > Tortricidae > Epinotia > Epinotia demarniana. Next base: position 17,365,556 of record OX244272.1, on the reverse strand, counting down.
GCACTATAAAATGTAACTAACTAAACATTGTACCTACTTTAAACAGTTTCACTTTCCGATATTTTATCTTCCACTACATTTTCTGATAGGTTTCTTTAAGTACTAATAAAGCTACGATTGTGATATTGGTTTATGCTTAATTGCCACGATGTAAATATTCCCAAGAAAATAAAATAATATGAACCAAAAGAATCTTAAATACAATTAATTATATCTGGTTGATTTCAGTGTCAAGTGTCAATCACACTAATGAAAACACATTATATTACTGACTGATACACAGTCTGACTGTATGCCCCGCCTGTTATTTTACCTCTACTGCCTCCCTGTATCTCTGTTGTTTTTGTAACTTCTCTATCTGTGTTAAGTGTGCAAGAAAGAGTATTTGTGTATTGTATGAATTAAAATTAATATTTAATCGGTCTCGGCTCTTGATACTTGCACCACACAATTTAGCTCTTTTTTAGTCGGCGCAAGTGTTTTTAATGAATAGGTATTACATTAAGTTGGGGGCCGGAGTTACCATAAACCGTTGATGTCTTATTACACGTGACCGACGATGCACAGTCGACGCTAATAGATGTATACCTTTTACGCCATATAACAATGGAATAAGGTCTAATAAACGTTTTAATCGACAGGCCAATCTTGTAGACAGACTTGGCCGGTTTTATTCTGCAAAAAGTTTAAAAAGAGAAGTAATTAAAAACTTTAACACTGCATACATTTTATGAATAATCGAGGTACGGTAAGCGCCAAAGATATGTCCACCACATATCTTTGGCGCTTACCGTACCTTCTCTTTTTAAACTTTTTGCAGAATAAAACCGGCCAAGTCTGTCTACAAGATTGGCCTGTCGATTAAAACGTTTATTATCCAATCATTAACTTTTGCTTTATTGCTTTAAAAGCTAATTGATTTTAAGAGCTTTTTAAAGGTTGCTCATTATATTGCGTATTTTGGTGGTCATTTATGCACACAGAAATTGCACTCATGTAGAGTAGCATGATCAAATTGTGCAATATTCAGTAATAAAAATAATATTCAAATGGGAAATCTAATAATCACGGTTTATAAATAGGGTATCGTCGGAAATTTATTTAATTTTTTTATGACTGGTTTGATTATGCGTATTTAATAAACATGACATAGGCAATGCTTTAAACATTAAGATGTAATCGAATGCAATATTGCGGCACGGCTCGTAAACTTACCAAATTTGTTTAGATAAACAAGCATTTCATTACGTCTTTACTACTATTAAACCAATATTTAATTCCTATACTTATGTGAAATCCAAACTGCGCGTGCTATTTAAAAAATAAACTGTTGATTTCGCTAATGTTTAATTATGATTTAAAACTAGTTTCTCAGAAAACCTTTTATATTATTATCAGTAATAGGTATACCGCTTCACATCATGGGGGTGGGAGATATTTGCTTCGGGTTCATATTTTGGTCGATGACATCGCTTCCAAACATTAATATTCCTATTCCTAGCTATAAATTCATTTCATCGTAATTATGTCGGTGCCGTTAATTGTGTTTTATCAATTAGGCGTATTTTATGTTCATCGCTGTAAGTGTTCAATGGCATACGTAACGAGTAGATGAAAAAACATTTTACGGTTATTAAACCCTACGATTGACAACCGGGAAGGCATTCTTGTCGGTCCCATATTTTTATTGCGTGTAAACCCGTCGGCGCGTTTTTATATCATCTCTTTAAGTGACATAAATTCTAATACAAAGTCCATTTGTGTATCTCGGACGTCTTAAAAGGTATGGGGATAATCGTTTTTCTGCCTTTTACAAGGAACTCATTTCAATTATCGAACGATTTGATGGGTATAAAACTCTATGGTATGTGTCGCGGCGGGCGCCCAGCCGCGGCCGGCAGGACGCCTCTCTTTTACATTTTTTAATTTTGGAACACGCTAATTTAATTATGAAAACTATTGCTTTTTTGTAATGTCAAGCAGCTGTATCCTGCCAGTGGCCATAATTTTCATATGTAACGGGTGTTTTCGTTTGTCTACTGTTTAGTTTTAATTCAATTAGATAGTTTATTGTTCCTTCCGTTGATAACTTTTTTGCATCTTGATACCGTTGCGTGCGACCTAAAATCGATGCCTCCTCAAGATGTCACGTTAATTTGTAACCCGATAATTTTATCAAAAACGATAGAAACGGTTATTATCTCGATATTCAATCTATGAATGGAGTTTAAATACGTGTATTATTTTAATCCGCGTGTAGGTGTATCGGACTTATGATTCGACTCCGAGATTAATATTAGATGAGTGGAAAAGGACTTTGATGTCTCACAACAAATGGACTGGCCTGAGTGACCGACGCGTTGTGGCGTAAAACTATGGAGAGTACAATTGCGTAAAATAAATCAATAAATAAAATTATGTGGACAATCTGACACAAATTGAGTAAGATCAATAAGGCTTGGTAAGCTAAGGTAAGTACTACATGACGATATATGTATTTAATAAATACATCGAAAACATCCAAAAGTCAAACTAATGTTCATGCTCATCATACAAATATTTGCCCTTACCTGGATTCAAACCCAGGACATCAGCTTCGTAGGCAGCATCACTACTCCTACCCGCTACGCTAACTGGTCGTCATAATATGAAATGAAATAGCAAAATTGATTTACATGAAAACAGTCACGTCGTAGCTAACGACCGACCATGGACTGACAGAAGTGACAAATATGAAATGCAAATCTATGTCGCGTCCGTCAAAAAACATTATTTGTAAATAATAATTTACCATACAATTTAATTAAACATATTCCACATCTCATCGGAACGAATGTCCATTCCCTCTCATCCATGAGAGGAGATGATGACGATGACATTACATTGAAATGTATTTTCTAATCCATTGCAATAAAAGAAAAGATAGATTCGGACGAGTGGCATCTGCAATCAACGCACCATAAATATTATGAGTGAAATAATTTACATATAAATTTGTAGCACGAGTAAAATTTTAACATGTTGCATCTACGCAGCCCTGTTCGTCGAGTCGAACGCTCGGACTAGAAGAATAATGTCAACCGTCCACCGTCCTGATACTCCAAGTATCTGTACTCTTTTATTTACTCCCCTGTACCAAATACTAGGTATTGTACTCGATATATTAGTTATAACGAGGTGGTACCGTTGCGTGTCGCTGTGTACAGATGATTTATACTAACGATTTATTACGAGTATTGTCCGCGCTCCATCTAATTTATGGTTAAAGCAGTCACGTTGCTAATTTAACTAAAAATTAAACCAGGTAATCAAATTTTATGTTCGTCGAACTATCAATAATCAAATTTATTAAGACACCAAACTTGTACAAAGTGGAGACGACTAGAAAGAGATTGTCATACATTTTCAAGAAATTACATGGCAATAAGGTGTTTTTTTTTACTTTACTGTACATACATTTTAAGCGCCACTAAATCATAACGAGACCAAAATTGGTGTGCTCAGACAGCGCGTCAATAAAAAAGTAACACTCAATATATCACACATCCAAATGAAAATAGTTTTCTATTCACACAACTGTCATCAAGTGACAGATGGGGTTAGTGATTTTATAACAAGGTAACTGAGGCGATTCATCAACGTGTCAATTATTATTCTGGTAGCGAAGCCGATGGTCGGTTTAATTAGAATTTATTTGACAAAGCCAGTGTCGTCTCGTGTTAGAAAACGCGGCAGAAGTGGAGCAAAAGTGGCCAGTTGGGAATCGAAAGTTGCACGTGCCGGCTCGACTTTGGACAACATTTATTTTCGTTAATCGTCATCAGCCTTATATACTATAGGCAAGGCACTTTCATCAAACTAATATCGGAAATATCTCATTTGGGAAAAGTTTTCATGATTCATGTAAAAGAAAGCACATAACAAGACTACTATTTAAGTATTCCACCTACAATTTGCACTACGTTATAAAAGTATTGAAGAGACTTTTATAATTGTGCATTTTATCACTATAGAGCATTGAGTCCAAATCGTACCAAATAAAAGAGCTTGACGGGACTCAAGTAAGTTTTATTTCTAACCGACGAAAGAAACGAAGGTTCTCAAGTCGACGCGTATATATTTTTAATGTATTACCAGGCATAAACCAAAGGTTATGCTACAGGCTGGCTGGCAGGCAGAATTTGTATTTAGAAGAATTAACCAGAATAGATATGTTTCTATTCTGGTTAATTCTTCTAAATACAAATTCTGGGACAAAAAATGAAATACTGAAGAGTACAATCATGTTTGTAAACATCTTCAGCAGATTTAATAAGTGTAGGTACTCAATTTATTTGCCTCGTAAATGTGCATAGGTATCGGTAGCGCAACTGCACATCATAATTACAGAGCAATAAACATTTGACGACCAATCACTTTGTAAATATTGCGGATGTTTCGCTACTTGCAGTAAGTATAGTAAAATAATCAGTAATCACCTCGTAAAATGAGATAGCCTTCATATATCCTATATAATATAAACAACAAATATCGTAAACTTACCACATTGCCTGTATTTTTAAACCCCGACTCAGACGAGAGGTGTCAAAATTTCATTTCTATTTGTATGTCTGGGTTTACCCTTCCTTCACCGACAGACGTTTCATCGAATGATTGTTTCGCCGAATTTTCGTTTAATTGAAAACATTACTTTTCTGAAACAGTGAACATTTCAGGATTATTATAAAATACACCTACCTGAACCTACTGGGTTCTACACAATTACCTAAAAAGTTAACGGTTTTTAAGAAAAAGCATTCGGTGAAACGTTTGTCGGTAAAATGAGGGGACCCGTATACGTGTGGTATTTGAGTGCGATTTTATGGAATGTGTGCGATTTTATGGAATGTAGATGGATGTATTTCATGGTTGTGTAGAGGGTTTTAGAGGGTAAGAAAACGAAAAGTTGTTAAATGTACAAGTGGTAGAAAGCATACGAGAATAAGTATTTGAACTAGATTTTATTTTCAATTGAGGTGGATTGATATGGAGATGTTCGATAGCCAGAAAATGAACGTGAACATTCATGACTAGCTACTTTTAATATGACAGAATTTGTAGAAAAAACATAGGTAGTTCCCTACTCTTTCATCTACAACCTATATCGACACCTATCATAAAATTATCCATAAAAAATAATAGTAGGTACCGCTTTCATCACCGCGCCGCCGGGATCGCAACTGCGTCTTGCATTAAAACGGCCGTTTCATACTTTGCGATGTTTATTGGCATAAAATCTTCTTACGGTTTGTTAATACTAATTAACAACCGTGTAATTATTACCTTCGTAGTTGAGAACGATTTTCTTGTCGCGAACTAGTGATTTAACCGTCGTGCTAGGGAAATTTGCAGGACTTAAAAAACTTGCGAGCACGGAAGAGGTTATGGAGTTCTGACATTCGATTAATCTTTCGGTAGGTATGAAATTAAATGGATTATTTAAAAACTTTTTTGTATATTAAGTAGGTACGTAATTATGTGTTAAAACATTTCTTGGATTTGCATAATAAACTGTGGTGTTTTCGTATTGATAAATCTTACGGCGTAATTGAGTGGTAAGAAAAATTTATTGTTGTTTGATCGTGGAAATAATAGATTCTTATTCGTTAAAGAGATCTCGAGCTAAATAATGTGTAAAAACGTAATTAAAACGCTTCTATATTTGTGGCTCCGAACCCAAAACAGCAGAACGCGAATCGATTTTAGTTCATTACTTTTAACCGATTCCCCGTTGCGAAGCAGAAATGATATGTTAATTGTATTTTTCCAACTAATTAGCAATACCGAACAAAAAGAAAAAAAAAACAGCTTACAAATGTAGGTACTCGATTGAATCCTACTCATTATGTATACGAATCGGTGGCTGAAGCAAACCTTTTGATGCCGTTTTTAAGCACATTTTTTCCAAGTTCCACTAATTAACATTCTCACACGGAAACCCAACACCAGTCGAGCCACTAATTTGAGTTTAAATTAATTAATTTCACTTGCTTTAGCGTAATTAACATTTTCACGAGCGGTAACGACCCTGATCCGTTCAGCTCAAGTTTCCGTTTTATCTAGATTTTTGATCAAAGCTATCCCTATCGCGGCCATCGCCTAGGCTTTACGTAACTACTCAAGTTCAGGCCGATCTTTATCGTGGAAGCCGAAAGATCTTATCGGGACCTTATAGGCTTTGTTGAATTCAGTATATAGTATTCTTATGACGGATATGCTACGTTGCGTCTTATTGAAGTATTAGACGATATTCCACTTCTATTTGTACTATACTTATATTTAGTTTACAGGCGCCAGACCACCCCTTGTTTCCATAATAGCAATTTCAGTTTAAAACGTAAGCATTGCACATTAAAAAAAATCAACTGGGCAGCTGTCTACAAATTACTGGTTCCACGTAATGAATATGCACTACTAATATAACCGGCAAACGATGGTGCAAATTTTGCTCACACGACCAAATGTTCTCCCTTGAGCAATCAGAACTCTGCATTTGCTCGGTGTATTTAAATAATTATCAGTCAGCATGTTCACATTAAGTATGGTTAAGTGTTGCAAAACGAGAAGCGTGGAAAAATGTTTGTATCTCAATCGCAGTTGGACTAGTAACCAATTAGCCGGGACAATTTAAATGAGACGTTGCCTAGTGGCTGGCGCCAGCCGATGAGATATCTGCAAGAGGAGACTCCGTAAAAAATCATACATCATTCTACTTAATATAATAAACAATCGAACACAGCGAAGAATTTTATTTCGAGACCTACCTAAAAAGAAATAAATTATTCAATTAATTGATATTATTTGAGGAATAAAAGAATTTTACGATAGTAATAATTTATATAAGCTGGTGACGAATGTTTAATGAAATATCATTCATTCAGTCTTTATTTTAACTTGTCACTGTGAAATACCCTAGACCTGTTCTTAAGCAACCAGGAAGGACTTTCTTAACATATATGTAATGACAGCCATTGAGGTTTGGGTTGGCTTCATGTATTTTATTTCATACCTGCATTCCAGTAAATAGTTGAAAAAACCGATTAAAAAAATTCAGTTGAATTTATAAAACAAGTTAATTATTGCAATAAAGGCTATAAGGTAAACGTCCCAATTGTTGACACAGGCCCAATACTTAACACTTTCAATCTTAATTCATAATAAAAGATCGAACAATAAGTGTCACCTTTTAGGCAATAAAAGAAAATAACAGCAAGCACACGCTGCTATGTTTCGATTATTTATGTTTTTAAACATTTGACACATGTACGCTGTGGAAAAGTGTATCTAAAGTTTATTTTAAGCGGCTCCAGTTCATTTCCCAAATCAGTTATTATTTAAAACAAAGAATAGGATTATGGTGAAACTCTTAGCTAAAAAAGTTAGATTTTTTGCATAGGTATATATTTGGCTAAGACAGTAGGGGACTATTGCGTATTTCACCTTAATGCCTAGAAGTTAACACTTATTGTTCACCTGTATTGTTATAAAACACGATTGAAACATTCAATTATTGAGCCAGCTCCAAACTATATAAGTTGAATAGCAAATATTAAAAAGAAACCAATTCTATGACATCTCCAACATCTCAATGCTAACCTAGCTTATGGAAGCTAAATACATCCAATCCACATGCCCCCGATAAGCAAAAGTGTCACTTGCAATGATAATAAAACCTTATATTTATGTTCTCGGGCCTACGATTAAAATGCGTAGGCAATCTTGCGCATAACCTGAAGGAAAGAATGCCGATAAGATCTTATCAGATCTCTTAACTGATCGCGATTACAAATACACATGTACTTAATACCTTTATCTAGTAATTTTAATTGCAGAAACAAATTAGCATTGAGTTTTATTAGGTTATAAAAAAATGGATTTCCATCCGCGGTTTTATAGCCCATGCATTCGGATGCGTGATACTTTTAATATTTTATGAAAAAACACCTTGTTAAATGGAATAATTGGTTTTTATTCTGCAAGTAATCATTTATATAAACCAAAAATAGAAATGGTCCTAAGATAGAGAACTGAGGCACTCCTAACGTTACTGCAGCTCCACTAGACTGGGTTCCATTTACAGCAACATTCAGTTTCATTTAAATTGTGTGATTTTTTTAAAAACCTGTTACGTATCAATGTGCATGGTTCTTCATTTGGAAGTTTACAATAAAGTAATAAACAAATAAAATAAAATAAATGCTATATGTCTGCTCAGGCAATCAGCCGTGTAATGCATATCTAATAATCCAAACACATTTGTCTATTTGAATGTTTTATAGCACGGACCTATATATCAAAAGCTACGCAGTACGCACGTAGCGTGTAAAACCAGAATGTGCACTGCTCCCATATGCCCGGTTGCATATTATTCATCGCTACACCCACCACGGAACATTCAATTAAGGATAGTATCATAGGCACAAGCGCAGCCGAAACGAATCAATGTTAAAGAGTCGGTGGCAAATTGGTACGCCCAACCTCTCAGTTACCGCTTTCTGATTTACAAACGTTTTGTAATACACTTTCAGTTTCATGTTTATTAACTACAACCTATTATTTTTCCATTTAAAAGGTGATGATTTGTGTGTCTATTATGACAGTTATAGTAGCGGTGTTTAAAAGATTATTAGTTGTGCTTTAGTTTATTGCCAGCGAACTGTAATTAATATCAACTTTTTTTTTTATTAGGAGCGACTTACACTGTTTTGAATGCGTTTGATCTTTGGTAGGTACGAGTACGTACATGTAAAAAGAGTTCAAATGAATTGAATAGTGTTACTAGATAACATCAGCACTTTTACAGAACCGTTCCAGAAGAATATATATAGTAATTTATGAAGATTTTATTACCCCCATCGATAATAACGCGAAGACGGACGTTTCATATCGACAACAAACATTATTAAAAAGCATGTTACCATTAAAAGCATATTAGCGGCGCGCTGGGCGGCTGACGCGCCAACAAATGGGGGGGTTTAATGAAGAAACATGAACCGCGATTGTGGTAGCATTAATACAATAATTTATTATTTTAATCACTTCTATCACTACGGCGGTTTGCCTGTGGAGATATGCGTCGCAAACATTATTAATAACGTTGTAAATCCTACTAACACATTAGACCGTTAATGATTTAAATATTCGTTTCAACAAAGAATCAAATAGTTCAATAAGTTAAGAGCAACTTTGATTGAAAGTTATCGTAATTCGTCGTGATTTAAAATCTCAAAACAAAACCAAGAGGGAACGTGAATAAAATAATGCGGAAGTGAGCAATCGGCATCTAAATCAATCCGTAGTAATGATCGTGCGTCAAACAAATGATTATGAAACCAATATTAAGCTTCCCGATGTATCTAAACATTGAACACAGACAGACAGTCACGTTTTGACAGACAACACTCATTAGCATTGTTTAGTTTCAACTTTAATGAACTTTTTTTCGGAGATACGAAATAAAATATTTCACAATCGTTACATGTGTGTTTTATTTTTTTGTCTACACATGTATAATGTTACGTTTTATATGGTAATAAAAAATCAGAAAGTACATTGTTCAGTTTCTATAGATTGTAAGCATGGCATAATATGAATTACCTCGTGTACGTATTGTCCAGTCATCATGTAGATAATAAACAAGTAATGTGTCGTTATTACGACTATATCGGCGGTTAGCAGGGATTTAACTAAATAAGATGTTGCCTGTTAAAATAACTTTTACAATAAATCTCTTTTATTCGCTTCGCAAAATGACAACATTTACGGCTTCGGAAGCCATTTAAAGAAATCGTTTGGAATATAAGGAACATATCTCAGGGCTTACAATAAAACATTTTGAAAGGTTTCGAACGTATGTCGCGAGAGGTGTTATATTTCAATGTTTATTGCATAACACCATTGCTTCATTATTATATGTTAGGTGTTATATGGGTGGTCATTCCTGTTTTAACTTGTTCGTACAAAAAAATTTTACGTGAAGAATCCGTGGGAATCCTTCTAACGTGAGCGGAGATTTCAACAAAGTAAAACAATTTGAGGCACGGACAGGCGAACAATAATGGTTATTGAAATAGTCGAAGGGTCTCGGTACTTTCATTGGCGTTTAGACATTTACGTGACAATCGGCGAGTCCGGCACCTGCATTAGCGAACCGTCCGTGGCACAAATAACAGCCTCCACAATGGGGACTTGTCTTCAACCAGCCTCGGATGTTCGCAGTTACGATGGCCATGTTAATGGACCAGGGAATTAGCACCGCTGCAGCAAACCACTATTATCCTTTATGTCTTCATTTCACCCGCTTAAACTTTGACGGCCCGATCCCTTCAGTAGTTTATGGGCGCCTGTTTAATACCCGCATTCGTATAATTTACATGCGCGTACGCATCTCTTACATTGTTTATCTAGTACGTATGCCGCACTGTCATTTCGGTGTTTTATGATGAAGAGAAATTTAGTTTCCCTATTCATGTCCAAACTTGCGTCCGGACAAGTTTCTTTTGTGGAGACGAGGAGTATATACAAAAGTGTTGTGGGCGTGTGCGCCATCATAACCCCGTGGTCGTAAATCCGTAGTAGCGGGGACGGTGGCGGCGCCGCTCACTTGTGGCATTAAATCTTCATTCGATTCGTTCTTATCGTTTGTAAAATTTTAGTGCCATTTCAACATTTCCGAATTGCGAACGGAGATCGTTATAAAAATAACGACGACGTATTCCGATTTTACTAGTGAATTCTCGGTATCTAATCCATTTAGACCACATTATTATAATAAATTAATCCCGGTGGATGTTCTCAATGCCCTCATAACTCAAGAGGCGCGCACGACGTCGTCATGTTGTCTAATGATACAGTCGACAACAGTAGCATCCCTTATCAAAATTGAATCTTAATCGAGGCGGCTATGAATTCATAAAACAATTTTAATTGTTCATATTTTGCATAAAACGCATTGAAAATAAATTGTTGAGAGTGGACAGTGGAGCGACGTGGGCGCAGCGCAGGCAGCCGATGCGCCGCTGCACGATGCGCCGCGGCACGCAACAAAATGTCACTTGGCAACTTGTTGAACAATATTTATTCAATAGCACACCGACTTGAAAAGACGGACACTCGAAACTCTTGTGCAGGAAATTGTTAATGACATTCAGTTTTAGATACACAATGAACCTCGCGAGTCTACAATCGACGAGTATGTTAATATTTCCTCAATGGCCCGCTTGGCTGCGACCGCTAGGTCTGGTGATTAATTAAGTAAAATAAAAACCTTGACAAATTATGACAGTGCCAGCGGCGGCAAAGTAAAAAGTGATGGAACAAGAGGCAGGGAAAAACTCGATACAGTTAAAGTGTGATTGATGGGGTCGGCCTGTTCGCACACTTACCGTAGACCGGTGCAGTAATTGAATTATGATAACACGATAATTTTGTATCTGAGCGTTGATGAGCATTTCTTTTCGGAGCGAGTTGAAGTTGCGATTCGATAGGCACATGTTACGGCAGGTAGGTATTCGTCAGACGCTCGCGTTGATGTCGGAAGCTGCGCAGGCGGCGGGGAATCCATTTTGTACATAAATTTACCGCGCATCGACAGCGCGATATGCAAAACAATCGAGATTAGCAAAGAGCTCGGTAAGATCCCGCGAGTGCCGGGGACACAGGGACCTACTGTGATAGTATAAAAATCTAAACGTAATTCGATATTACGTCGAAACCCTTGCACATTATTATGTTCCATCCGCATAAGCTATAATATACACCATATTATACCAAATGCAAATACAAATGGAAGGCGAATGAGGAAAACACCGCACCAATATCCCCAACTAAAGAAATATAATATAATGTCGGCTAATGAAGAACTGGCGGCTCGACAATAGCCAAGCCCTTATTAAGTTAAGATGATGATGATATTATAGGTAACCATAGATGACAACGAAACTTCAACTCGTGTGTTTCAAGTAAAATGCCGACGTCAGGCTACCTACAGATGTAGATTTGACTTGTTTGACAATTACACAGTCGTGTTGTCCGTGTCTGTTTGTGTACATGCCGCTACATGCTAATTATGAGCAAAGTCTGCGACATTAGTGTTTGATAAATACCACATACTCGTAATTACGTAGAAATTAGCGGCGTGGTATCATAGAGGAGTTTCACTCATCATGCTGATGGCGTTGCATATTAAGAATATTATGATAACATTTTGGCTTGGGTTTTTATATCATTGATTTTCGATCTTAACATATTTAACTGTATTCAAAATTTACATCTTGACAGTGACTCGGACCGCCGGGTGGAGAGGAGTTATCGTAGCCTATACAGACACTTTTTAGAAGTCAATTACCTATTAATCGTCATACCGTTTAAAAATCTGATCCACTCAATGCTACAAATACAAATTATTTATTCTGCAAATAGGCCACAAGGGCACTTTTACATGTCAAACGGTAATTTACAATAAAAATAATAATCTTACAATAAAAGAATAATAATCTAACACAATAATAATTTAAAATTTGCACATTAATGACTGATATAACAACACACTAAATGTCACAAAGTTAATGAAAACAAAACAAAATATGACCATTACATTCGATTAGAATAAGGTCTGTGCATTAACAGAAAGTTAATGATATTAATTCAGTATTCCAGAGATGTATAAGGTCTCTGAGCGTCCAAATACAATGAATAATTATTCAATGTTCGTAGAGATGTATACGGTCTCTAAGCGTCAAAACAAAACAATAAAAAAAAGGAATATTAATGTAATATTGTCAGTGATGTACATGGTCAATAACAATAAAACGTGTCAAGATCGGAATGATGTCTCTCGTCAATACGATAATAATAAAATAACACTAGTATTTAAGAAGTTAGGTACTATTGGTCTTTCAGCACATAAAAACAGCAATTACAGCCAATGCGTTCGTAGTGGCATCTTAAAGACTAACGGACGTTGTATGTCAAATGTAAATGTCAATGTCAAAAAAAAACAGCAATTACAGCCAATGCGTTCGTAGTGGCATTTTAAAGACTAACGGACGTTGTATGTCAAATGTACAAGTGTTACATAGTTAGAATTAAGCTTGGTGTGTCCCTGTCCTAAGTACAGTCCGCGGCAGCTCAAAGGCACTCGCGGTATCAGACGCCCGGTGGCGCCACTCGGAGCTATTAACCTTCGCCGTTATTCTCATCTGTTCGATCCATTTCGATCTACTGTCTATTATAAAATGGCTACTTACTTCTTGTCAAATACTGAACATGGTTAACGATTATCCGCTTTCAAAGATAACGGGTCTGCTTAAATGGAAATTAGTATATGTAACAATATGGTTTTTAGAAATTATGTAGACTCCTAAATTTTGCGATAAGTTAGGAAAGTGAGTTACAAAAAACAAGGCGTACAATATCGATTGCACCGAAGTTGAGTAATAGTAGTTTATGCGACTGACCCATAATGAGAGGCTATATAGGCCCATCTCTCTCGCTAACGCTCGTTTCATAAAACCACACTCGTATTTTAAGGCCTAATTATGTACAGTTGCATACACTACTTTATCTACACACATATCATAAGTAGTAGTAAGTAACAGAAAAAAACCAACAATAAAATGACAACAGCAATGGCGGCAATTCGATCATCCGTCATGACGAATGGTTTTTTTTTAAATCATAGACACGAATGAAGTCCCTATACTCATATAAGTCGAGATCAAATGTCGTACGGTTTGTATTTAAAAACGTACTGAATTGACGTTTCGTATCGATAACTGTTTTTATATCTATGGATACTAGAATAGAGACCCACTTGAGTTTTGACAGCTGTTCCAAATTTAAACTCATAACGATACAAATTTATCAAAAATCTGTACTGTAATTACATTACATTACAGATTTTACCTACTACCACAGACAAGAAAGTTCTCATAGTAAAATCGGTTGTAGTAATGCTGGTCATTTTCTACGGTTTCTGAACGCATTTTAGAGCACTAACGAAATGTGCGTAGGTAAATATACATATTATATAAAGAGTATGAATATAAAACTATTATAGGTAATGACCGGATGGCTAGCGGTATTCGAGATCCCGAAGTGTTTAGTGAATGTACCTATTTAAGGACACAACAAATTTTAGATCGACCTTATTGAGGTGATTACCAATTATAATTCAAGTTCGCACCGTCCCAAGCAGTAGACAGGCATGTTTCGATAATAATTAAATTGTTTTCGAAAATAGCTTAGAGATATAAATCTCCTGACGACATTATAGTTGTCACGTCTATCGACAATTTAGGTATTCAATATTAATCTAACCGAATTTGTACCTCTTTGCAGTCCTGGCACACACGACTGTTCCGAATTTGCTTAATCTTCCACACCGCGGGTGTCACTTTAATATTCCAATAGCGTTAACCACAAATTGATATCTGTACCAAATCGACAATATGATGGTGTAAGAATACCAATTTGACGCCACGGAGGCTGTTCCGTGCATACCAAGTAGATGTTCAGGTATTTGGGAATAATTGAGGCCCCATTTTTCAATCCTCATAGACTTCATAAATAGATAGGTACCTACATAAAACTGTACAACTGGCACTATACTTGTCTTCCTATCACATTATTATTTATCTGAATGTCAATATTCCTCCTTTTCATTTACGTATGTAACCTACAGGGGAACACATACCTACAGGTCGAGTATGTAACATGTATCCATACATTTCTTACGATTCAAAGGGAAAAAACATCTGAAGATGGCATTCCTAGTTGAATACATAATATATTCACGAACTTGTAACATTGACCTATAGAATAATGAATACGAAATAGGAATTTAGATGTTATGATTCCACAGCAAATAACTTAAGTGTATTGTGTAGCAAGCTTAACGGCTGTTACCAAGCCCACGGTAGCGCCGACCATACCTACGGCACAGCTTCAAGTCACGCTGGGAGCAATCACATAAAATATCCAAATTGATCAGAACGACTCTCAATATTGATTTCAAATTTGCCAATTTACATGTAATTTTACGATATTTAGACACGATTTTTATTGTTCGTTGTTTTTCGTCTGCCACACGTTGTCTATTATCTACGGTTTATTGTATTAGCACAAACGTCATGGAATACGTCATCTATTCGTCGTGGTAGGTACGGCAGCGTAAAAAATAAAGTACCTCTTCCAGATGTTTGTCAAAAGAGCCAGTTGGAGTGCTTATGTAGCGACTAGTGTCTAGACAGGTCCTCGCGGCCCAAACACTCGATCAATGATTTAATCATTTTATTTTGCAGTAGTACTTCTATAAGAGGTACTAGTGTTGTTAGTATTATTGGTCTTTATTTCGGCTAGTTAATATATTTCATATTGTAAGTTTATTTTCGCACGCGAGCTAAGCTAAGTTTTCATTTAAACACGAAGTGTGTAACTCAGATGGCAAACCCACTTTATGTTAACCCATCAAACGCCGTGCTACGCTCGTAGCGCTACGCCGTAGCCCGTAGCAGCTGAATATCCATATGTAGCGAAAAGCGCCTTCTGACGCACGTGTGATAGGCGCTGAATGGGCTACTATTGATATTTAGATTCCTTGCAATAAATAGTAACAGTTTTCTGTCTGTAAAAGTGACGTGTATAGTCGGACGGTATTGCCCATTCATAATTTCTCAATTTATCAAAGTCAAGGATATCATTTCGTTGACACGTCGAATAAAACAATAAATAAAACGAATGAAAATTCCATAAAACCTGCTTATGTCGCCTACTAGTCTTGGAATTTACATAATAATACTATACATTATTGTTTCGACAAATAGTTATTAGCTATATGAAAAAGATACGGATCTATGGAATTTGCAATAATATGTCAGAAAATAATTAATTATAATACCTCTTATGGAAACACAAAGTTTAAGATTTAGTCGATAGAGATCTTTGTGGATCTACTATATAAGAAACACTGTTGAAATAGTGGTGATAAATGGGTTGGTGTCGAAACTTTTAGAATGAAACTTGCAATTATATTTGTATATGCCATGTAGGCATGTATGCAAAATATGTTTAAAATGGAAACGTGTGTTGTTTGGCAATAGGGAAAACGTGTCATTTAAAATATTCAAGCCCGTGATTATAAGGTACCTACGTATCTCTGGTTCCGATCGAAAAATCAAACTTTCTCTATCAATTAAAACAATAGCGAAGACCCGACAACGGTGTCACTGGCGTGTTAAATATGCTTCCCTAGCGTAAATTTGACACTTGAAATTTATCTTGAGACCTTAAACTAGTCCACTGACACATATCCGCATAGGTGTGGGTTGAGGCCAAAGAAAGCGAAGGCCCTTTGTTTATTTTATTTATCATTTTTTCATTCTTAGTTTCGAAAATCTTTTGAAGTGAGTTACGATTATACGTTCCCGCGATGTCTACGATCAATAAGTTAGACTCTGTCGCCAATTATAGAATGATATTTCCAATTTATTTATTTACTTGCTAATTACGAATGCGTAGTTCGCAGCTGGAAGTGGGCTTTTTGGCCGTGTCGTAATTATTAATTTTATTACACTTTCCCACCATTGTCGTAGTTTGTTAAAGTATTGAATTGTGACTTATTTATTTATTTGAATAATAAAATTTAAATATTTTCTCGTTTTCAGAAGATGTTTCTATCTGATCTTATTTATTATTATTTTTGTTTCACTCCCGTAAAAGGAAAAAAAATAAGTTTAAGGGAACCTTAACTGTCATGCCTTCTAACAGACTGTTTTTTGATTTAAATGTATCCTTTTCTCAGTACTTACTACTTTGAGGTACTAAATTTGGTTATGGTTTAAATAAATTTTGCCATAACGGAAAAATCATAATTTATGTACACAAAGCTGTCTTGTCGTATGGCAGTCCGAGTTCGCGCACACGAATCTATTGGTCAAGGTCTTTTATGAATATGTAAAGAAACAGCTTTAAATATATTCTATAATCGAAACTGCACGTCCAAATTATGTCGGCTGCAAACTGGTACTACTGGTAGAACATCAACGGCCGTGCCACCTTATTATACTAATAATATAAACTCTAAACTTTAGTGTAAATTTTGTAAATTTCGAAACAAGACATCATTGGCCACTGACCCAATGAGTCCACAATAATTAAGTTGTCTCAAACTATACAGAATTAAATATTTTAGCGTGCAAGTTTCTAGCTAACATTTCCATGTGAAACATCACTGCTCTACGGAAAATACGTAATTAGTAATTACTAAGTAAATAAATACTGCAGTGTTTGTAAACCTTTTGAAATTAAATAGCAAACGCCCAAACTTTAACCTTAACCAAATAGCGGTGCAAGTAAGGAATTTCTCAGCCAGTTCAGTATGGTAATCGGGTGGTGAAATCAAATATTGGCATTTTAATTGTCAATCCAAGCCAATTATGCTCACTGGGTCTATTAAATTTATGATATCCTTATATCATTCCTGATGTAGATGAGACAATTCCAATATGTTTTATTGGCAGCTCGTTTAATTTATACCGCCTGTCTGCTTAAAGTTGGCTCGTGTGTCCGATAACATTTCGAAGATTAATAAATAACTCGTTAAGGATTATTGGTTATTGGTGATTAAGAAAACAATTTTGATGTTGATACCATTTCTAAAGACGATGCTGAGTCCGATATGGAAGATTGGGCCCATAATTCTTGTTCGCAAGATTATAACCGATTAAAGTTGATTTAGAAACTGTCCGTGTTCTTCAAAAGATAAGACTCTCTTACGCTCTACACTAGCCCACCAAACATTTTAAAGCTTGGCCGTGGACGCCGTGGTTGACATTTAGACACCCATCTACCAACCACCAAGCGCATAAATCACTGACCCGTATAAAACAGTGGAATCTGTATGAGTATGCGAGGGCTAATTATGGAGAATATATGTTGAAGTGTGGGCTATAAATCCTGGTACAGTCAGCTCGCGTGCCGCCGAATGTAGGTGAGCCCGGTAATCGGCGGCCGCTGAATCAATCCAATTTATTACGAAGCCCCTGTAACGTTTATACACATGTATTCTAACAACTGTACGTGTCATGTCAAGGCTTGTGGACAATGTTTTGCTAACCTGGATTACCGAATGAATTGTTACAAAAAGTTCGTTTTGAATTTCAAGCCTTGGCGACCTATTTGATGAACATCCGTGAACCGTCCTGTGATCTATGTACACAGGTACACTACATTTTTAATTATACTCAGGTATACACGGTGTTCCCGGGAATTTCCGTTAACTTCAGCATATTGCGGAATACATTCACAGAAATAAATTAGCTATATTGTAAATTATAATTTCTTGAAAAAAATATTTTTTTTTCCTTTTTTGTACAAATTAATTTAATGTAGCATTAACAGTTATTGTCTTATTGTACAAGGGTTGAAGACCAGAAGGTCCAAGAAAACACATTAAATTAAAAAAAAGTACCTCCAAGGCAGTTTTTGGCTAATATCGAACGAACTCACTTGGTAAACCTTCTTGGAGTGTTTAGGGTCCTTTAGGACCCTTACAACATTTTAACGGAAATTGCCAAAAACACTTTGTATAATTTAAGGTGTAAGTTCACGGTGAGGTCGACGTTCATCTATGCTATATTGAAGCAGGATCCCAACCTAATGCGGGGCGATTTTGCACTGACATGAAATTCCACCAGTGATGAATTTCAATCTTCCTTACAGTATTCCGTCGGAGATACACTTATGTTTACAATGCATAAAATCTAAATTAAGAGTAATTTGAAATTTTTAGGAGAAATACAATTTTGGGAGTCGGTTGTCTTCCATTGGTCAAATTGATTGCAAATTAGGAATAAAATGAAGATCCGATGACAATGAATGATGGAGAACCCGTCAATAAAAATCTACACAACAAAAACTTATTCTTCAATCGGTTACATGGTCAACGTTTACAAACAATACCAAAGAACGGAAGATGACGCTACGTTATTACGCCGCAGCGACATAGTCGAATCATTATCGTTTCAAATTAAAACATTCCAGTAGGTTTACTATTTCTGCGGATCCTTTTATCAAGGAAAATTCATAATAAAAGCCACTAGGGCGTCGCAATCTGTCGATAGCGCATTGATTACTAATTGAACATCAAGTTTAATATAAAATAAGCAGATAAAAGGGATTATAAAAAGGATGGCGCCATGCTCTTCCGTTTTCCTCACTTTAATGAACCATGCCTGGATTCGCAACTTTTCAAATTATTCCTCTTTTTTTAATGGCTGGTGATTCTTAAGTAAGCCGATGCAAGTTATACATCTGTTTATTTACATATACTAACACAGTGACATTCCTAAAATAACTCGCCAAATGGAAATTCGCGTTCAACATCAGATAAGGTTCTAACTGTATCAATAGTAATGAAAACTTAACATACGTTTTACAGGTACTATTCCCGTGTATTGCCACTAAACGCCGGTCTCGGTGTAATTGAGATGAACATTAGAGATACAGACCGGCGCACGCGCATGTTTGCCTTTTATACTCGTTAAAGGGGATGGTCGCATGTTTAACCGTGTTTTAGGCCGCCCGGACATGCGCAAGTCGGATCGGATATTAAGCAAGATTGTTAGATATTACGTACGTGAGTGTACACAATTAAACTGTCAGTCAAAATGTACGTATTTTCATGACGAAATTATTTTCGCGAATGGTAAGATTCCATAATATATATTATGTATACTGAAAGACAGAGAGGAATAAACAATAAATTAATGAAAGTGAGGATATCCCTACGAGATGCCGGGTTGTCGAGGGCCTGTAATAGCATAACTATACGCATAATATTCTGCAGCTAAGTATAATGAAATACTTTTTGCCAAGAAATCGACCATTATTTATTTATTTATTTATGAATTGACAAATACATTTACGTGAAATTACAGTAATAACCAATGCGTCACGAAACCAAAACAACATATAATACTATTTAGGCGACGAAACGGCGTGGCCCCGTTGCATCGTCGTCTCCGGTGTACGATTCGGCAGATTGCCCCGGAACCGTCGAAACACACCCTTCGGCCAGAAGTGACTACCAGCGACCGCGGCACGCGGATCTCATAGTAGTCACAGTTTTCCCACTAGAAATGAATGGAATAAAAATGTGTTTATTCCTTGGTATCTCTACGCATGCCATAGACAACCACATCGTTACCATTGTGATATAGTGGACGTATTTAATTATCGCTGGACTTGCTATAAACGTAGTTTCGTATAAAGCGGCATTGTTCTTGCTGCAAATTTACTACATTGTTTATTGACTGTTCCGCTGGACTTGGTATTGCCGATAAAATGTAAGTACAGATAAAACGCGCGTTTCAATTTGGCAATACTATACATTTTCAGTTTGAACGCATATAACTCTTTACTATATATCTATCTACACTAGTATACACCGATTAAGCGACGTAGACAAACTAATCATAAATGTAATATAAGTAATATATAATCTTCTCAGGAGAAAATAATTTACCCTATTGCCCCCTACGTCAGTTATTGCGGTGGATATAAAATGTTGTATTTATCTGGAACCAAATGAGTTTTATATACAGTATCGGTGTATTTATTGCAATTAATTTTACATATAAGATAAAAACAACTTAATTAATCTCATATTTACGCTAATAGGTGACTGTTTACAAGTAGTAAGTCATTTTCAGTTAGATAAAACAAACCGCTATAGCAATTTGTGCACAATAATATCACATATTTGAACGACGTTAACTAAGGAATGTTGTTGATGTACGGACATTCAGCAATGGTGACGCCAAAGTGTTAGTGGATTTGAATTTTTCCATAAGTTCGTACGTACGTGGGTGTCGGCCCTTTATTGAAGGCTAAGCCTTTATTGCGCATTATTCGTGATATTTAAAAAAAGGGCTAGAAACATACGATCCACTTAAAAGTGATGATTGCATAGTTTGTTCGTAAGGTTACATTCTATTGCGCAGTTTTATTTTGTATACTTACCAATAATCAAATTGAAATGAAGTAAAATATGTTTTTACACTTTAATTCTTTATAAAAGGTATTTTTGAAATGGGCCTTGTGGCCCGATTTAAATAAACAAATAAAATACAACCATCCTGCGTTCAGAAACTTGTGATAACACTAAAATTACGAGGATTA
The DNA here is from genome assembly GCA_945867215.1 of Epinotia demarniana. NCBI lineage: Eukaryota > Metazoa > Arthropoda > Insecta > Lepidoptera > Tortricidae > Epinotia > Epinotia demarniana. The sequence continues at coordinate 17,344,337 of OX244272.1, read as the reverse complement.
TGGTTTAGGCAGAAAAATAGAAGATCAAACGAGCTTCGCAAGCGAAGTTCGATCGATATTATATGAGTAAGCTTCATTCGAAGATATAACACACATGTAGTCCTTTAATCTACCAGGCAACATTTCGCAAGTTTAAAGTACGCAGTAAAAACCATAGCTCAAACAGTTTTATCCCCACCTTTACCCCTACCCTACTTGGGGACCTCGGCTTGCCACCATTTCTCATTCTTTTTAGAGACAAAACTTTCCTAGGGGTATAGGGGCGGGCGGGAAGTTATATCTTCGAATGAAGCTTACTCATATAATATCGATCGAACTTCGCTTGCGAAGCTCGTTTGATCTTCTATTATATTTCGAAGCTTCATTCTTCAGATATAACACACATGTAGATGTTTAGAGTTGAAAGTTTTGCTGCCCTTTGTAATTGTAAAACATCATAATCATGAAATGCAATAATTATGTTTTGACAACAATCTTAGATACTCCCAATTATTAATCAAAGAGTACAATTTGTAACTTCACATAATTCTACCTATACAAAAGGCAGATTGATCTGGCACAATGACCTTCGTCGATTAATTGACGATGGTAGAAACGAGCCAAAGTTTTCGATGTTCTCGACCAGCCTGCTGCCTTCCGGATAGCATCTAAAGAAATGCCTGACCGGTGTGCAGCTGACGTGGCGGCGTGGCGCGTGCTGTGAGCGCTGAACGCCGCCATGTCTTTACCGCTTTCGCCAAGCACTCGCGTAATGCACCCCGGCTAATGGATTGAGCAGATGCATTTTTATGGGGACTTTTGAAAGTCAACAAAATATGTTGTGAGCTTTTTCAGTCCTAAAACATCATTATAACAGTCACCGGCCAAATATTTCTATTAGGTATCTTCAAAATATGGAAGGCACAAAATCGGTTGTAGACGACCTACACCTGAAGTCTTAACTATATCATCAAAAATTACTTTAATACAATTTGGGCATGACTTAATATTATTCCACTTAATAAGTGACAGTGTTTGTACCCTGTGGGCAGGACATATTGCTAACAAAATCGCCAGATTCTTTGTTAGTTTTTCCAATGAAATTTCTCTATTAGGGTACCATGTTGTTATATGATTTAATACCACTTGAGGATCCCAGGTATGGCTATATTTAGGAGTTACGGGCTTTAATTTGTAAACACCTTTCGGTAATCCTTTACTTTGGTCATCTGAGCTGATACTACTCCCCCGTAGGAGCGAGGGTGCTGACCTATGATTATTTAATGAGCCATACGACGATCCTTTATTAAATTCGTGCGTTAGAAATAAAATAACAGCAGAAATGAAGCCCTTATAGAAATTGAATATCTATATTATCTATGCTAAATTTCCAGCACAACTTGTATTTAACACACGTTGTACTGTTGTAAAGTGTTGTTTGAAATTGACGCTAACATGAGATTAGATACTTTTACTAATCTCAACAAAAGCGGAAACCACGGTTGGGATGGCCATTAGGGAAATACTACTATTCCTGTGGCGTTGTCATTTAAAATCTTATGTAAACACTTTAGTACGAGTGCGAGTGGTGGAAACGCTTAAAAATATGTATTATAAATACCAGCTAATAGTGAATGCGACGACGGTAAGAGCGTCCGAGTCTGGCTTCCACGAAATATATATTTCACATTTGGCAGAGGTACGAGAAGCAAAGAGGTCAATTTCGGGCACACCAAAGTGTTTACTTATTCTTTCAAAGGCTGCAATACTTAAATTTCATTAAATATCAGGATTTAGCCTTCTGGATTCTCTGTCTGCTTCTACATTATTCTTAGTGTTAATGTACGAATCGAATAACCATATGTCTCGTTCTTCACACCACTGCCAAATAGATCTAGGTAAGCTATTTAAGTGGGGAAACTGGATGTCTCCCATTCGATTAATATAGCTTATCGCGGTAGTGTTGTCGATGCGGAACAACAGAGCACAGTTTGATTTATTTCGCGCAAAACATTTTAATCCTAAGAGCGAGCAAGCTCTAAGTAATTAATATGGAATGCTAATTCTTGCTCTTCCCATGCTCCGTTTGCACACACTCCGTCACAAACTGTACCTCATCCTGATCGGGACGGATCTATAGATATTTCTGCATCGAATTTCGTGATTCCAAAATGACAAGACGTTACAAATAATATTATTAGTCCACCAAAATAAGTCAGGTAAAATTTCGCGAGGAAGTTTTACTTTTGATCATAGACATCGTATTCCTGAATAGCTCGGAATTTATATCTTTCTAACAACTTCGTGTACAACCAGCTGTATCTAGCTGTCGGGCATGCAGTGGTAAGAACTCTTAAAAAGTGCGCATACCCTGCATAAGAAGGGATATAGACATGATAATTGAATTGTAAACAAAACCTAAGAATTTACAGCATTGTTGGTAATTTTGGGATTGTATCGAGCTTTTGGTATAGTTTACCACAAATCGTAGGCACTCGAGAAACCGGAGTCTCCCTCCCATTATGTTTACATTCGTTAAGGTCCCTTCCAATACACAAAATGCCACCCCGGTATATAATATAAGTTAGGCCTTGTTTTTAGGTAAGTTACGACTTCTTTCATAATTTTGGTGAAGGTTCTAGGCGCCACGGAAAGTCCATAGACTAATAGGGAACAAAACTCGTAAGTAACATTGTTATGCTCGAATCTTGTCAATGGTAGCCATAAACCCGTTTTTAGGGATTAATTTAGAAGCAGTTCTAGTCTTCCATTTTAAAATGGGACTTAGTTACAAATTTATTGAGCCCTTTCAGATTCAGTATGAATCTATAGCCACCATTCGATTTAGGAGTCAGAAAATCTTTGATAGAAACTGATCATTAGTCTGTTGGCATCCAGTGATGCTTTCACTGAATGCCTAGGTTAATTAAGTTCTGTACAGCTAAGCTCGTTTCATCATGCTCTTGGCATGTGAAAGTATTTACAGGTTTGACAGATTGCGTAACATGTACTAAAAAGGAATTGGAAAGCCATTCTGTATACAGTCTAATAAATAAAGTACGATTATTCGTTACATTAAGCCAACACTTATAAAAAGCTTTAAGGCGACCGGCATGTACCTGCGTTACTGCCGCGGCGTCGCAAGTGGCTTGTTGTAGGCTGCTCGCGGCCGTATGATGGTCGACGCTGTCGGCCTACTTTTCAGTAGATTTGGAAGCTTTAATTTTCTCTGAGAGTTTGCTTCCAAAGAGAGTATCATCTCTCTCAACGTATTGTATGACTTAAGGAATACTTCGTCTAGTCCAGGAATGACTAGTTTTATCTAAAATCCGACTTCAATTAGATAGGATTTTTATCGTTAGTACCTATACCGACTCCCAATTGCTGTTGAGATGATTCGATTTTCTTGTCACGGCCTCTTTGGATGTCTGTAACTGCCGCCGAAATTACGGCGTTTAAGGACGGCGCCCATAATAATTTGCAATTTACAGGTACTCTTATAAGAGTTTATCTTTACTCTTTTTATCAATACCTTTGTGTAATATAGGTAGCCACCTTTGCGCTAAATTGGGATGAATTTTCTCCCCATATTTTGGGACATCATCAGTGGCGTCCCCTAGAGCGGTTAGTAACTCGGCATCTATTACAGGGGTCGTTTTGTCATGACAGGCCTCCACGGGAGGTGCATTTTCTTCATTTGAACGTGGGAGTGAAGTTTCCACTGCCTCATACACTTGTTCGTGATTTATAAATTAAAATATAATATTTTGATTTTTCTAATTGAGGGTAGATATGAAATGCATTGTAAAACCACTCGTCAGGAATTTTAATGCATATATGTATCTAATGCCCCGCATCGCGAACACGGGATATACTAATCTCGATTAATGGTTGTAGAAATTGCTATCGTGTTGACTCACGGTCAACCGCCAAGCACGAGATACCTTCGTGACGACTCTCGGTCGCCTCCCAGGTTTAGTTACAAGACGTGGGCTCACGGCCCGCGCGGTATTAAATGCATTTATTAGCGATTAATATTGTTAGAAATTGCTATCGTGTTGACTCACGGTCAACCTTCAAGCATGAGATACTTTCGTCACGACTCTCGGTCGCCCCCCAGGTTTAGTTACAAGGCATGGGCTTGCGATTAATATTGTTAGAAATTGCTATCGTGTTGACTCACGGTCAACCCCCAAGCATGAGATACCTTCGTGACGACTCTCGGTCGCCCCCCAGGTTTAGAATTACCAGGCGTGGGCTCACGGCCCGCGCGGTATGAAATGCATTTCTTAGCGATTAATATTGTTAGAAATTGCTATCGTGTTGACTCACGGACAACCCCCAAGCATGAGATACCTTCGTGACGACTCTCGGTCGCCCCCCAGGTTTAGAATTACCAGGCGTGGGCTCACGGCCCGCGCGGTATGAAATGCATTTCTTAGCGATTAATATTGTTAGAAATTGCTATCGTGTTGACTCACGGACAACCCCCAAGCATGAGATACCTTCGTGACGACTCTCGGTCGCCCCCCAGGTTTAGAATTACAAGGCGTGGGCTCACGGCCCGTGCGGTATTAAATGCATTTATTAGAGGCAGCACAATGTAGAACTATTTATTGAAACTAATTGCACTTACCTGATTTATCTTCGGAACCTGATGAATCAGATAGCACCGCACTGTCATAACTCGTTTATAGTTCTTTGTTGCAATTTCCGTATATTAGCAGAATAATACTCTATTTTTTCCTGTGCACTGCGTTTAGGCATGATTAAATATTTTGAATTATTTTTAATAGAATTAGTTCGTGCGTTCGTTGCCTCGCAAGAATAAAGAATGAGAAATGGTGGCAAGCCGAGGTCCCCAAGTAGGGTAGGGGTAAAGGTGGGGATAAAACTGTTTGAGCTATGGTTTTTACTGCGTACTTTAAACTTGCGAAATGTTGCCTGGTAGATTAAAGGACTACATGTGTGTTATATCTGAAGAATGAAGCTTCGAAATATAATGATGATTTTAAGACCCATCATGCAAATATTTTCATTAAGACATGAAATTTAATTTAGATAATATGCAATTAAATGTTTAATAACCTCACTAAGACTGTTGAGACATAGTATATACGGGGTACATAGTCCAGGAATGTCTCTATCTATTTGTAATATTTTCTGGACCATATCTACAACAGAACAAAACAAGTGAAACCAAAAATAATAATTAACTAGCCGTTGACCTAGCGTGGCCCATACCACTTCCACGGTTATTAAGGAATCCAACGACTCGGCATATGTCCGTGAAATAAAACGTTCTTGTCCACATACATACATACATAAAGATGTACATATAAACCTACATAAATAACTAAATAAAATAAAAATTAGGGGACAATCTTACACAAAACGATCTAGTACCATAGTAAGCTCAGTAAGGCTTGTGTTATGGGTACTATAAAATGATATATTTCACAGATAGAAATACGTAAATACACAGAAAACATCCAAGATGGGCAACAAATATTCATGCTCATCACACAAATATTTCTCCTTACCGGGATTCGAACCCAGGACCTTCAGCTTCGTAGGCAGCATCACTTCCCACAAGGCTAACTGACCCCGTATCATGGTCGGCCTTACCACGGATAGGGCGTCTGTCACTAGCTGACACCGTTCGATAGAACGAGACGACGCTATTATCTTGTCACTAATCGCGTGATCAGGCCGACCATGATACAGGGTCTGGTCGTCAAACATACGCTCTAAAAATATAATAGCACAGAAAAAATGTATACGTGCTATTTGCGGCAAAGCCCCTTATATATCATGTAAACCACTTTTCAAAAAACTTTATTTATTGTTTGTAAAGAGACATATGCATCTATTTACAACAGCTGCAACCAATTCCACTAGAATTCAACGTAATCCTGGACGGTTGGTTCATAATTACGTTCCAAGGACAAAATTGTACTCAAACCAATGCTTTGTAATGTGCATGAAAGTTTTCAACAAGTTACCAAAATGTATACAAGAGCTACCTCTAAATAGATTTAAAAATAAATGAAAGGAACTATTATAGTATAAAGGATTACCTCTCTCAAAATATTGAACAATAAGATTCCGAAAGACATTTGCATGCTAGTATTTAGTACAAATAGCAGAATAAGCTACCTTTTGTCACCTACCGCCTAATGACACTGATGTTCCTACTTATTCTATGCAAATAAATTCTATTCTATTCTATTCTAAAAACATAACCCTCCTTCGGAGGCAGTCGGTTAACTATTGTAATTGTGGCCTGGCTTGCATCCTTGTGGTTTCCATCGAGGATAGTCGCGTACCTAATCGGACTGGCGTGTGGTCGCGGATTCCATCCTAATATCAATACCTTCTTAGCTAGCCTCGCTTGGCAGTTCAATGCCGTGCACTTTACCCACTAGCGTCGTTTCTCAGAAGGGAAATAACAACAATCTACCAGTATCAACTTCGTGGATAAATAGTACATTTTGTACATAGGTAAATTACTTTTAGCTGACGCTGACAGTAAATATTAATCCATTTGATTTAGGTACCGGTTTAAAAATAATATTTCAAAATAAAGTATTTATACCAAGTATTTCATTTTGGGTGGATTTTAAGCTTTAACTGAAAACTACGTACATGCCGTTGCAGTGCTATCATCGTATTAAAATAAAAACGCAAATAAGGATATTACAAAAATTTGGTTGTCTACTTAAACACATTAAATTTTCCACCATATTCCAATCAATTAAGGTAACAAAACTTTGTTGTCATTTGGTCTCGCCGATCGGTTTGAGGTCACAGAGACCTACCAAACACCCATTACCCTGCAGGGCCATCATTAAAGTAAATTCCCAGAGTTTTCCCTATAGATGAACGCCGTGTATTATTTGCCCATAATATTTGCATAATAATTAACAAATTCGACATGGCGCATATGAAAATGTAAAGGTTCTAAGTGGCCAAACGGTTCGAGCGTGCGTGCGCATTAATCAAGATACAACGAAACACGGAATGTTTGTGAATGGCCGAGAAAAATCCAGATTGCAGTTGTTTTTGGAGTGCTTGTGTTGTGTGCCTGTTTATGCTATGCAGGAGGTCTATCTGAATGACATATTATAAGATAAACGATTATACGAGTATCAGGGATATTTGGCAGTAATCTATCGCATAAATAAATGGGCGATCTACTGTAACAATAAAATTTAAAAAAGGTACCTCCCGAGTGTTGTTCGCTGGTTCTTTTTGTAGCAGAGGTTTTGTTTCCGGACCGGTGGGAGCGACCTGGGGACCGATTTTTGACTTTCGAGCGCTCCGATTCTTTCACTCGAAAATGGTCAAAAATTATGAAATGCTATTTTGGTCTTTGACGGAAGCGCAGAAGTCCAGACTCGGGGTTTTCCAGCGAGCTATGGAGCGCAGCATATTAGGTGTAAAGCTAATGGATCGCATCCGGAACACCACACTGCGCTCCAAGACGCAGATAGAAGATGTAGCTCGGAAGGCGGCCAAGTTAAAGAGGGACCGGGCCGGTCACGTCTGCCGCATGCCAGATGAGTTGTGGGCCAAAGCGACCACGGAGTGGAAGCCGCAAAACTCAAAACGGAGACGCGGTAGACCTCGTCGGCGATGGCGTGACAACTTGGACTCCTTTTTAAAAGACTGGCCAGACATTACTCAAGACCGCGATGATTGGAAAAAGAGGGGGGATGCCTTTGCTCAGCAGTGGGACATAATGGGCTCGATATAATATATAATATAATAATATTTTGAAATAGCGATATTTTCGAGCGCTCGAAAGTCAAAAATCGGTCCCATGGTATCGTGCATGTAATATGCCTAAATTGAAGAATAAATAAATAACTTTGATATTGATGTAACACGGAGAGGTACTTAATTTCCTGCTGGTAGATTGCATAACATTTCGTACGTACGTTAGGTAGATTTAAATGTTAATCTTTTACGGGAAAATGACAGTTAAGTTGTCCTAACCACAAAAATGAACCCTCTGTTCCCCATTCAAAATATTCTCATATCATCGGTATTATAAGTTTTGTTACCATTAACAACCTAAAATTGAATAACAAGCTGCTGTTCAAAATTACGAACAGAATGTGTTTTATGAGTACGTTCTGAAGAATGTGGTTGTTTTCATTCGATGACGATGTTTGTATTCTTATTCATAAAATGATCATATCCTCCGAATTCACTGTCAATGTTTGTTTTAGAATATTTTCAACACTACGTAACATTAAATCTCGACCCTTCCCCAGGCAACGAACTTTCGACCGTTGTCTCTGAATCCGCACCGCCCTCGTATGTATACGGGTTTAAGGGTCATCTTAGGTAAGCTGATGAAAAGACAAAGGTGAGCAGGTGCTAATGCAGTTTATGAATTTGAAGTGTCTGGGGACCTGTTAATTCTCGAGTGAACCCGGGGTCTTGACCGACCATGCGAAGTCAGTATTATAGATATTACTTAGACATGTACTCGTAATAACGTCGAAGAGTCTGAATAATTGTAATTTTCCGTAATTTTCTTCTTAGGTGTACTTTAAGTATACATGTTTATTTTTCGATGTAAATAAAGTAATACCCCACTTAAGTATGTCGTTTTGTTTATAAAAAAAGTCCAAGTACCAAACCATGAAAGTAAAAAGAAAACTTCTATATGATTGGTACAAAAAACGATCTGATCTTAAGGGCTGGCTACAGATATGAACCAAGAAAAACTTTGTTTAAATATTTTCAGTGTTTGTAAGTGAATTGCGTACTATCAATCCGTCTCGTTTTATAACTGGCCACGGTGCAACAATATTAAGTAAGAGCAGGTCGGCGATAGTGTACAGTTTTACAAGTGTTACGAGTAAGATAATTATATCAAGGAACTTAAATAAGCAATAATTTCGGAATACCTCAACATAGATTCATAAGATTTAAAAGAATTATTTATTTACCTACATAAGGTAAATGTCCGAGTGCTCGACGCTTTACTACTAGGTATATGGCATGGGCACTCTAAGTCAAACTGACAGAGCTTAAATTCGAATCAACAACAATTCTCTTAGTTCGAATTTAACCCATATTCCTTTGACATAGAGTGCCCGTGCCATGTACTAGTACAGCCTCGAGCACTCGGACGTTTACCTTATACTGTCATAACAAATAAGATTGTAAAACAAATTATATTGTACAATCAGAATACGTCAAAACGATACAGCAGCGCATCCTTAGGTAACCTGCTATGTCACCGACCTTGCGCGGACTCTACATATAACGCGAAGCATATGCGCAATGCGCATGATCTCAACAAAAACAGTGATCTAGGCCCTTTAGTAAGTAGTTCCACCACCTGATGATCTATGACCTTTAAAATACCTTATAGGCAAGTATTTATCTTATTACATAGCTGTAAAATGTTGAAATTCTAAGCATCTTTGGAAAGATCCAATTCTGCAAGTGTTCTACAACTAAACTACGGAATTTGAATTGCATAGACAATACAAACTTTCCTATACAACAATAAATAATAACGTAGGAAACTAAAATAGTACCTAATGCAAATATAAAAGTTAAATTCTATAGAACATTAAACTGACTGCAAGGGAAACTGCATACCGAAGGCTCTAATGCATGTCCAGGCTCTCATCACAACCTACATTGAGCTTCATACAGCCGCAATACACAAAGCTTTTCCTCGTGCCGCGAAGAAGGCCGCGCTGCTCTGTTATTGCTGTGTACGGCCGACTCCAAAAATATCTACACTATTTTGAATCTTATTCACTAGACATAAGTTTCGAACTGAGTACATACTATAGACATTGTTTGAACAAAGTGCAATACACTTGATAAACAATTGACAATAGAGGACTACGCTACAACGGATTTGACTTAGCATAGTTGATCGCAGTTTTAAGCGGTAATGCAGGAATTCTTGACACTTTAGACAATTCTTCGTATTTTATCTAAGGTTGAGCCGTTTAAGCGTGTTTGACTAACAAACATCCAAACATTTCACATTTATATTATCATATATATATATATATATATATATCATATATATATATATATGTAACTTAAACTGCAGTTTTCTAGTTTGACATTAGAACACACCCTGAAGGCGTAGCACGGTTGCCATTTTATCACTTATCGCTGTGGATAAGACATCCGTCACGTTCTGACTAGTATGCGAGTGCGAGAGTGACGGATGTCTTATCCACAACGATAAGTGATAAAATGGCAACCGAGCTACGCGTGCTGTTTTGTATACTTACGCCAAAATTAGTAAAAGTCCACTCAAGATTCTCTCAACCTTCAGAACGAAACCGAAACGCGAGACATATATTCTATATTCTATATATATATTCTAATAACTTCGAAAATTATTAGGGTGTAAAACAATCGCATAATTATTAGTTTCGGTGAGTATATCATCAATTCATCACATAACAACTCCAAATGTCACGAGTTTATTTATTTCCGTGCAAACCATTATTTATTATCAACTTAAAGCAGGAAATGACGATTTGGACTATTAAACTCTGCAAAGATTATGCATCGGCATGCGAGTAGTGACGAAAACCACGCGCAACAGTAAAACTTATCGCATCGTAACATTTCATTGGAATTTTGACGTCTGAAATCGCGAAACGAAAAAGAACTTGGTTCGTCTATCTCCCTCTGTCGCACTTTTCAATTCGAGTGACAAAGACGGAGATACACGAACGAAGTTCGTTTTCGTTTCGCGGTAGCCCCTCTGATGTTTGAACATTGGCGACCGCTCACGAGTATATTATGCATCGTCCTTGGTACGAGTTTTAATTATTCAATGATGGATTTACGTATACGTGTAGTTAGCAGGTAAGAGTTAATCTTCAATTTTCAATGAATCTGTAGTTACTACCTTCATATTAATCTTTATGCCGTTGGCATAAGATTTAATTTAATCTATCATGATCGCTTTTATGTTGGACATGGAGCATGTCGTCCCTCTCACACTCATGACTTGCTAGTATGGGACTATTTGACATGACTGATTTTGTGCCCATACAAGCCGATTCACCACGGCTTGCCTAAAACTTTAAGGCAACTCTAAACTATTTCATAACTTTTTTGTTCAGAGTTGCCCATCTAAAATTCACGCGCTGCAGCTGGTAGTTTACCTGTCCGTATGTATGTTAAGCTAAACGACATGAATCTTCTGTATTAACTAAATACTGGAATTTAAGGCACAAAAAAACGGTCAGTATTTAGTCAAATCAATAATTCGTTTTTACATGTATTATGTATATGTAATGTTAGGCTTTAAGGTATTTTTTGCTATGGGCCTTACATGCCTGATATGAATGGTTTATTATCATTATTATTAAAAAAAACCTCAGCATCCTCCTAGCGCTATTCCCGGTAATGCCACTAAAGGAGCCCAGGGTTCGCTTTGACACCTAACCCCAAGATTTGGCATCGGTAGGTATTAGTTTTACGAAAGCGACTGCCATCTGAATTTCAAACCAAAAGGAAAACTAGACCTTTGGGATTAGACCGGTTTCCTCACGATGTTTTCGTTCACCGAATTAGCTAACGGTAAATATTCCGTACATAAGTTCCGAAAAACTCATTGGTACGGTACGAGCCGGGATTCGAACCCACGACCGCCGCTTGACAGCCGCATGCCTGAATGCATGGCTACCGACGCTCGTATTTAAAAAAACCTAAAAAAAAACGGTTTTAATGTGCAATTGTTAAATTTTTGATGGTAATTTTTAGGTGCGCAATCAGAATTGTTTGGTAAGCGATTAAAATTTTCCCTAATACGTTTGATCCGGTATCAACAAGGACTTGATATAGTTCATCACTGTCACATTTCCATGTGTTTCGCTTACTTGTTCTGACGAGTTACCTTCAATGTTACCAAGCATAATGAGAGACGAACAAAAGTAGCTACGCGGGTCAAGTGCTCAGAATGACCTACTTACACACGACTCTAACGTCAAGTGAATAAGGACTGTCTAGATAATTTTTAGCGTGTTATTTTGCGTAGCTACTTCTGTTGCCGACTGTATACATAAATATCATAGTATATCAGCCGAAAGACCGCCACTACTGGACATAGGCCTCCCCCGAAGAGTGCCACAATGATTGGTCCAGCAACACCCTCATCCAGCGGACTCCTGCACATAAATATATATTTTGTCAAAATAACGCCAAGGTGGCCTAAACAACCAAGTAATAACTGTTCACGAAAACAAACACTAGTAAAAATAACTGTAAACTGTACTAAATAGGTAATAATTAATTTGTCAAATATTGTTTGTGCACTACTCGCGCGGCGTTCTTGACCTCGTGGCGCTGCAAAATAATTCATCAGTTTAAATCATTAACCCGGTTGCTAATAGGATTAGCAGACCAGGGTTCCGTGAGACGATAGACAATCATCGGAAAACCTTTAAGTGAACAATCCGTATCATGGTCAAGCTAATATATTTTGAAAATGTTCTATCGTATTTGGTCTCCGTGCCAATCGACGTGAGTATTTAGGCATACCAACTCGTAAAGTGGGGTCAATCTTGAACATACATTTCACATTCAAGTTTTAATCGAATTTAAACTTTCGTGAGTGTTGAAGCGCCCAAGCGACATTGCCGCGAAAATACTCATCCTAAAGATAAACTCCCGAAGAGTTCGAAACATGTCGCCCTGGCGATTTAATATGTGATATATTAGAGTAAATCACTTCTCAGCCAAACTAGCGTGCCAGACCGAGCATATATGACTTGATCCTCTTGATTGACTCTGTGTAGGACTGTATTTTATTTACCCTCGACGCAAACGAGGCGCGTTATAAGTTTAAATTCAAATTCAAACGGATTCAAACATTCATTCGTGTCAGCTAATTAATTAATACAAACACACTAGGAACCGACACTTTTTTTTACCATACACATGTGTATCTGTGTGTCTTTTTGTGGCATCTTAGCTCCCTAACCAACCAATTTAAGAACGGTTTTTTAGTCAAAAGTCTTGTCTATCGAGATGGATTTTAGCTGATTTTCTGTCGAGGATATTTTATAGAGGTATGTAGATATACATATTAACTGTACGGAACCGAACATCATGTTTAGATCCTCGCTGCTTCTCTAATGGTAATGAGCCATGGGTATGACTAACCTGGAACGCTAAACAGCCGATAACGATATTGATTTTACATAAATTCAATATCCAATTACGGTTCACTTTTCGCTGAGCCTTTTCGTCCTGAAGTCACTTTGATTGAGCCCAAGATTAAGCAAAATGGTGTTTGTGCCTGATATTAAATAAACTACAGCAGAATGGGGATATTTATACTAAGTAGGTATTTCGTAAAGTAGTTGAATAGTTTGTAGATTCCTGTGTCTTATACCCATAATTGTCAGAAGTGTATATCCCTATTTGCCTCTGTCATTCTGATTTTGACAGATAGTCGGGATATCCCTATGACGTATCGGGGACGTCACATTTTCTCATGCCGAACTGCGTCGCAGGTATTTACCTACCTACTTAGCAAATTTTGACGAAGCGTTCTGCACACTCAGACTACAAGCATCAGGCTCATCATAGAAATATGTGTCCTTGCCGCGACAATCAGTTTTTCCGGCCCCGTATCATGGTCGGCCTTATCACGTGATAAGTGACAAGATAGAGCGTCCGTCACTGGCTGCACCATTCGATAGAACGAGACTGTCGCTCTATCTTGTCACTTATCGCGTGATAACACCGACCATGATACGGCTGCAGAAAGCGTCACTTTCCACTAGGCCAAACCAGGCGTCAAAAAAACTAACCCTTGTGTGGTATAGTCTTTACACCAGCTACGCTACAGTAAAACTAGCTATAGGTACAAAGCTAGTTATGATTAAGTAACGAATTCCTTCAACGTTTGTTTGAGGTTTCCAGGGGTAGCATTGTTTGTTACGTGAGGCGTTAGGCAATCACACTGTTGACGCTGGACTTATTAACAAAGCCGATACCGAACTTATATAATGGCCATTCGATTTGAAAATAATGAAGTGGCAATTTTCCCAGCATCGTGTTTCACAGCAGTAACTTACTTGTTACTTTTGCATTCATTATATTGCGATTGTTTTGCTTAAAATGTACCTCCATTAGAAATATTTCAAGTGGATGTGTACCTTTTTCTCAATAAAATTCAAAATCGCAGCCGGTGCGACGAAATTTCATCACTACGTAGTATAAAACAAAGTCGCTTCCCGCTGTCTGTCCCTATGTATGCGTAGATCTTTAAAACTACGCAACGGATTTTGATGCGTTTTTTTTAATAGATAGTGTGATTGAAGGAAGGATTATGTATATAATACCGTGCGATGCCGGGGCGGGTCGCTAGTTACATAATAAAAAGGGACTTGACAGACAGATTAACAATGAAGTGATAGTTTAAGGGTTTCTTTTTTTGCTTTTGAGGTACAGAACCCTGAATTTTCGAAATAAAATAGGTTCAAATATGTAATATCAATTATTACAATGCAAGGATCATCATTTGCTAAAAGGCAAATGTTATTTTCAAAGTCTCTTAGGCGAACATTTTGTATAAAATTGATCCTCCGATTGAAAGCTCTACCCAGATGCACGCTGTATTCTCCAAACAGTACATTGAGTTAAGGGTTGTTTCTCTTCTCGTTGAGATAAATAAAGAAATCTCGGACCAAGTACAAAATACTTGAGTCTCACTATTAATAGTCGATTATTAGTTCACACTAGTTATCCTTACATAATATGGACAATTCTTGATAAGTGTGACTTTGCAATCCAGAAGACTATCGCCTAGAAACATAAAAGCAAGTACGCGGCAAGATACTTTCATTATCTGTCCGCCCAATTTCAGCACTTGAGCCGGCAGTGAATTGGGAAAGGGGTCATTGGCCCCGACCCGCCACGTGACAACATGACAATCACAGTCAATGTCGTCACGTCGGAGTTCCCAATGTAACAGACTAAATAAATGCTTAAGGCCATCCGTACAGATTGAGCGGTATGCAAGTATAAAGTTCGATTAATATTTTATTGACGCGCTGTTTATTTTCATACCCAATGTATGGGCGCCCATAGATTTGATTATGCAATGCTGCTATCGGGCTGTTATTTAATTGATGCTTTAATATAAAGTGAGCTTGGAGTGGTTTGTTGTTGTTGGAAGCTCCATGGGAGCCACTAGACGTGGGTACCTACTCACTCGTATTCTATTTTTATTAGTAAATAAATTCAAATATTATTTGTAATGAAGTGCATATTGATGCCACATTGATAAACGATAAGCGTTGGCGCCACATACGAAAGAATGTATCGATAAAATTACAACAATGCGACGTGAATTAGATATGATAATTCTCAAGTCTGTCAATCAATCAATACCGTGGATGGATTAGTTAGTTGGAACGCAGTGGGTATAAACGACGTTAAGTAAACATTTGTAGGTGTAGGTAAATTGTTCGCCTTTTTATAAAACGCAATAAGGTGGTAAAGTGTACACATATCTTCAACGTCGACTATACAATGAGCTTATAATTCACATGTCTAGGTTTCAGTGGGTTACTTGAACTAGGTGTTCAAGTATTCCACTGAAAGTACCTATATATATATGTCGTGTATTTTGACGTTAAATAAAGTACAATTCGGAAAGTTTCACTCGTATCTGAGATAAACAGATCATACCCCTCTTCAACCAGGTCACTACAATTATAAGTGTTAAATACATTCAACAATCAAATCAAAATTATGTGTGAGTTTAATTAATTTTACGTTAGCAGGGTCTAGTTTTTCGGTCTGAAAGGGTTTCGACATTTCCTTCCTAATGTTTTATGTCCTAATACTTGACATACTTGTTTTCAACCCTCTTGCTATAGTAATGGGGTAGGACAGTGTCAAGAATTAAACATTTAAGTACCATATCTAAACTAGAGATACTACTGTACACTTAAATGGCCACAGATAGACACACAGACACGTCAAACTTATAACACCCCTCTTTTTGCATCAGGGATGCGTAAATCAGTAAAATTGTTGAAACAAGGATTAAATTCAATCTCAGAAACGTATTATTAAATGGTCTAGTGCTAATCCTTGCTAATTTACAAATGGCAGTAACAAGTTGGTCGTACTTTGTTTGGCGACTGGCGCCTCGCATGTGTAATTGTTCGGACAAACAGACAAACACGCCGGACGCCTGATTTACTAATGTATCTAGTTTTAGCACTTACACAATCCGTGCAAAGGATTATACGTAGAAGTTTTTCATCAAAACACTCGCTCAGAGGTCCTTGATGGTCACACGAATATTCGAATAGGTTTAAAAACATCCTGCTAGATATGGTGACGTAGGAACCCCATGACATTGTGGTTTCCATAGCGTGACAATATCTCGGTAGGTAATGTATTTACTTAGGTATGTAAGATTACGGATGAAAACCACAATGAGTTAAGTACCTAAATGACAAAGGTAGGTACATTAAATAAACCGATTTAACGGATTTTATCGCGTTTATAATGTAATGCTTAAACCGGACGTCTCGAACCTTTTGCAACGCTCGTGGTCAAGCGGGTGCTACTAGAGCGTGAAGTTTTAATACTATTATTATTTAATAAGTAATAATCGCAAAAACCGAGGACAATATTATACATGCGTGATGTACAGTTTTTTTAGCAAATAATGCAAAGAAAGAAAGAGATCATTTTCATTTTGCAACGGCCCAACGGGTCTCACGGTTCATTTCGGGCATACACAAATACAAATGGCTGACATCACAAATAGGTATTAGAATTATAGTCAAATTCTTACTCTTAACTCTGCTCTGTTAGTATGAACTTTGTAGGGATACACAGACGATAGTGACGTCACAGTTTTATATGGGCAAACGGAGTACATTTTTTGGTTTTTAAGTGTTAAAAAAAGCAAAATATAAGTTATTGCTTGGTATTTCGCGAGTACGTTATGTTCTCGTTATGTTTATTGGTACCTAATGTAAAAATAAATTATTTTATAAGGTACCGTATTTCTTAAATAAATGTATACTCGTAGTAGCCGTTGTAAGTTAACTGAGAACTGAGTTTTTGAAACGTTATGTACGATGTCCTCCTTATTCTGTTACTAGAACAAGGTTTAAAAATTTGATTCAAAGTTTATTCCCTAACGAAGAGATTCGATGAGAATTAATCCGAACATTTGATTCCCTAGCGTGGCATGCTGAATTCAGAGCAAGAAATTTTAACAACCATGTGTTTTAGACGTACCAAGTTGATATAGTAGTATGTTCATCATTTTAATGAATAATTCATATTTGTATTTAAATATTGGACTGGCTTTATATCATGGATTACACTAACGTTAACATGTTCTGCAATATTTTTGGGCAGTTGGTTTTTTCCGTTGCCAAAATCTTGTTTTGTGACTTTACGAGTATGACATCAAGTAAAGATAATATTTGGCGGCGGTGTTCGTACTAATTATCGTGTCAAATCATTTGCACTGTGATGATTGCACGTATGATTTAATTTCATGATTAGCGTTACTGTAATTTTTCTTGTAACTGACTTTTTCTGGAAAATGATTTGTCAATTTTGATGATAATTTTTCACGAGTCACTATCACAAGCTTAAAGGATATAACATTATCGGAGATTAATTCGATTCAAAGAGCTTATACGTGTAATTAGATAAAATCAGGTTTATAAAAAATCGGTCTACTTGGTTCTCTCGCCTGAAGTCTACTCGGATAATCTGTAGACTCTTCATGAAAGATGCGTTTAACAGAACGGTTAAAGTATCATCCGATTATCAATGGTTTAAAACAACCCTGCTCGGTCACCTTTTTGCATTTGTTTTAGGAACGAATTTCTGGCTGTACACAGTGTGACAAGGATTGAACGATTGCATTATCTGTTCATAATAGACACTTAACTTTTTTCAGTACGTCAAAAACTATCGTCACTAGTGTCGTCTCATCTTTCGCAGAACATGTCTTCCTCCGTCTTTAATGAAAATTTACGTCACATGGTCGAAACCCGCGCGAGTTTGGTCTCGCATAAATTTTTAGAATCACCGCCCGACGCGTCCGCGAGTTTGGTCTCGCATAAATTTTCAGAATCACCGCCCGACGCGTCGCCATCGTAGGCTGTAAAATCGGAATGAGACGTCGGACAACTTTGTGAGCCTGTCTGTTTTGGCGGCCTGCGGCAATATAGGAAAACCTAAACCTTATTATTATGTAATCAACGTTAAGTTACTGAATGTATCGAATTTCAATCAATATTTTCCCAGTCTCAAAGTTACGAGGCATAATTAATATGGCTTATTATGGCTCCTTTCGCGGAATAGAATCAAATTAATTTATGTGCAACTGTCAACAAAACTCAATTGAAAACTCAAGTGTTACTCAAATGCAATAGCAACCGAGTCTCTATTCCGCATTTGTATAAGTACATGCATAACAAGTATAAGATTGTGTAAAGACAACACGATTTTTGTGCCGTACGGCGGGGCAGGCAAGATCAATGTATTTTTTTACGGCAGAGGAACGTATGTGTTCGTACACTGTAAAAGGGAGCTAGAAACCGAACGCATACTGTCGTGAACACCGTGAGATCAGCCATGACATCATCAAGATAGGGTTCTAATAGCCCTTTTATTGCTTTTTGACAACTCACTCAAACCATAATGCAAATACCTATCCGCTTACCGTTCGATTACTCACGGTCCTCACGGAACCCAACTGTGCCGTCAGAGTCGCAATTTTTGCCAAGTACTTCTTGCTAAGTAAAGGTTGGGCGGTCAAGTACTCTGTAAGTGTGTTCACAAGGGAGTTTATTTACTCAGGCTGGGTCATTATGGCTCGCAAAGTTACATTATAGTGTTATAGATATATTGTGACGGTAAAATAAATAAACACGCGAAAGGCTGCGAATAAAGATGCCACTCAGTGTCAAGCGTTGGCTGAATCTTTAAGGGCTCATTTCAATACTCAATACTCAATCATTTATTGCATTCCACAATGTTAGTTTACAGGGTTTTAGGTAAACTTAAGTTTTAGTTGCTAACTGAAAATAAAACTTAATTGTGGACCCTGTTGGGCACCGCAAAATCAGTGAAGAGAAGACGACTTGCATACTCATTGAAAGTTCTGCTTTTTATAATTATAATAATTTCTGCGCCCTTATTTTTTTTCAACATAAACGCGAATTTTAATTCTTATGACCGTGTGGGATTACGATTTCTTTCATAAGGCTATGTACAATCGTAGGGTCGCGGACGAGAGCCATAGTTATTATTTTCATGTTAAGCGTGGTTGTGACGGTTTTAATAGGTTGTAGTAGATGGTTGCAACTCTGGACTGAAACCAATGCAGCACTAAGCGGTACTGGCTGGGTCACCATGTAATGAGATGGTAAATGGCATAACTGCTCACCTTAGGATTATGAAGTTACAGGAGACGCCTACTCATGCAGGGTTGGCTGTATGAGTCAGGTGTACGAGGAGTACAGGGTACCTAGTTAAAAAAACACTACAAGATGTTAGATTCTCACGGGCGAAGTTAGTCTGGTAAAGTTAACCGAACAAACGAATACTTACGACTAACTTGTACAAACTGTAGCCTGTCTTGTATCATAATTTTCCGTGAAATAAATAATTTTTGGTACAAGTATTTGTTGCCGACTGTACTTTCCTATATACCATCAAGCAATTACTCATTGAGACGATTCTAACGAGCCCAAACTCAAAGGGATTATGTCGGTTAAGTACTGAATTCCTATGACCACCTTCTGTCCCCATCATTACATCAGCTCGATAGTACCATAATATTAAATTGTCACCCATACTATACCTGTACCCAAAATTTCAGCTCAATCGAATAACGGCAATTGTCTGAAAATAGGATTACAAAATTTTACGGACAACTTATTACTAGACGAACAATGCAAGTTAAATAAAAGCTTATAAAAAAATAATATGGCGGAAGAATATATAGGGTCGGCGCTTTTTGCTCCTCAAGAGTTACTAGCGTCCGAAGGCAATGAAGGTTGCTTGCTACCAATTTTCACGTTGTTTTTAATTCAGGAAAAAAAAACACACTTTTCGTTTAAAATGCCGTTCATGAATACCCTCCTTTAAGACCACACTGCCCCATGCGTGCGTTATTGATACCGTCTCTCTTAATAGTACACGAAATTGCACTCCACCGGGTTTCGCGGTCACCGTGACGTTTCGTGGTCATGTGTGTTCTCCACTTTATTTATTAAGGATTACTTAGAGCCTCCGTATTTGTATGCTAATTTGATTTTATTACTTTTAATGCATGTGATGTGCAATTCTCAGTCAATAGTTGCTGAGTTACTCATAATATTTAATGCATAATATCGAAGAAAATTATAGGTATTGATTTTAACAAGTCTATTATTATCTCTTTCTTGTGTATGCTTTCTCATTTTTGCCAGGCTAGCCTTACACAAATCGTCCCAGTCCTAAACTGAGCTCTAGGCTAATATAAACTGCATAAAAAACAATATTTGAATGAAAAAAGTACTTCACATTCGCTTCACAAGTATATTCTATATATCACTAAGTAAATGTTACGTGTACCTACTTGTGAATCTAAAACTATACTTACACAAGGGTGATACCAATTCTACGACGCAGGTTTCGTCAATACATCCAAACAGCAAACATCTGCAACATGCTTACTCAATCGTTTTACTTATACATAGCTATATTCATACTAGGTTCACCTCTCGATCGTGATAAACGTCCGCCCAATATTCTGATGCGTAGATTAGAACTTCGTTTCCTATACAAAATTTTCCGTATATACCTACTGTACTTAAGCACTAATAAAGGAAATGAAATTACGAAGCAAAGGTCGCGTATTGGACACGTCGGGCGGTCAAGGCGAATCCGTCAAAACAATCCTCTTTACACAGTAACCTTGTTGAGGGGTCTTTAGACTAAACAAGGAAGCAAATGTTGTCTCATCCGATGTGGTCAACGACTCCGGAACGAGGAAATTTCCTGTATTTTCACAATACTGACATGCCTTAAATCGATTGATTAGATCGATCAAATTATCTACGATTTGTAATCTGTGGACGCGGCTCAGACGCCTAGCCTCTCACAGACTGGCCTGCGTTCGCTGTCAATAGTTTTGACATTAACTATCAAGTTATAGTAAACTATTGACCGCCACCGCAGGCCGCGCCAGTGTGATTCAGGCCGAGTGGATAACGTGACTAAAGTTATGTTGTGGAGCAATTTACGTTTTTAAAGTTTTATAGGCCAAGGTTGCTGCGGTATTAATTTCAGATTCAGTATGCTAAGTTAAAAGCACTTGAAATAATTACGCTCGACGCGCCTGACCTAGGCCGTATTTCTAGGAAGACCCGATACAGTAAAATGCTGACCTACTGTTTTTAAATTGTGTCATATTTAAACGACACGTTTCTCTAAGCACAGTCAGCCAAAGTAGCCAAATATATCATCCTTACTTTTGCAGTAATAAAGAAGTGTAGGTACCGAAATAGTTGGCCAATTTGGCTGTTACGAACTATATGATACTGACTGTACATACAAACTATAGTAGTTCTAATTAGCAAGGTTAATGACATCTCGTGAAATGTCGACTTAAATGCCCAGTTTTCAGTAAAGTTACGATCTTGTTCGACTTCTATGCAGGTATAGTCCCAATTTTTGCAGGACCTTAACGTGTACAGCTGTTAATTATCTTCAGGAACGTATTTTTCTAAAGAAAAACACAATACTCTTAAACAATACTCTTAATTTGTCCACAAAATTGTCTGCTTCATATTTACTTCACACGGGATCATACCAGTTTATTGCGAGTTTCGCTAAGGAATCATAGTTTGAAACCGGCAAAATTATGTATTTTGCTCATTGTTTATTAAATGTCATTTTCCAAAGCAATAATTAAGTGTTAAGTATTTTAATTACAATGACCAAAACTTTAAACGTTTTGAGTAATTCAAATATTTGCAAATAAACATGGCCCGAGGGTATAATAGTTGTTTAAATGGGCTGTAATGCGTCTTTTGGCACAAGGTTTTTGTTGCACCATCATAAAACATTGTTAGCGAAATGTTTCGACGTCTTTCGTGTCACACGTGATGGTCCAATGAACGAGGGTACTACAGTGTGTATACTTAATATCACCTCAAACTCTAACCAGAGGTACGTGTTAGGGCTATAAACCGATATTGTTGGATTGTAACGAAACTTTGCATATTCAATGAAATGAGGTATATCTATGTCTGTAATTAGTTTAAGTAGCTTCAGATAAAAAAAATACAGCGAATTTAAATTTTTCATACAAAACTAGTTTTTGCTGTATATAGTTTGTTTTATAAATTGGAACCATATAAACTAATTACAGACATAGATAAGTATATGAAGTATCGTGTCATTGTACATGCAAAGTTTCGTCACAATCCAACAAGCAATTTTAAAATGAGAGCGTAACTACGTTTGTATGGGAAGGTGAAATTCGGTCGAGCTCGTAACTACCAAAGCGTAATTAAGTTTTGAAAATTTATCGAGCGGCAATGTATTGCGTACACTGTGACATGATGACACATCATGGAAGAATCGGGTGACATGTGACAATTTTTTGTGACGTGACGTCAGTAAGACAAAGCAGTGATCCATTGCGTGCTGAATTATTTTATATGGAAAAAATAAAGATGGTGTTTCAGAAAATAAAATACAATATCGGTTCTTAGCCTTAACAACAACCTCTGGTTACAATTTGAGGTAATATTAAATATACACACTGTATACTAATCTCTCTATGCAATACAGTTGTTAACTTGATTAAAATATTACTATACGTGACGCCGTGTATAGATTCGAAAAAAATAACTTTAAAATTGACACTAATATGAAAAAAGAACCGACCCTGGCAAAAGGGTTATTTTTTTGGAATCTATATACGGTCTCAAGTTTAGTGTAAAACTCGCGTGTCTGTTTTTTTTCTAAAATTAGAATCTATAAAAAAACTATATAATAATTGAACCTGATCAAAAAACTTCGCGAGAATCGGTTGATAAATGCGACATCTAACGGAGAACAGCTCGACAGCCGGATATACGAAAGCATTTTGGCCCAAGCTGAAGCAGTGAACTTCGTTCGCTCAGCTCGCCCGTTCAATTATGGGTAGTTCAAACTACTCACCAATTTTGTAATCATAATCGGATAGGCTAGTACTTATCAATAACAATAACATACTTTACTTCTACATTTCACTTAGTAATTGCAGAAGCTTATGTTGA
The DNA here is from genome assembly GCA_945867215.1 of Epinotia demarniana. NCBI lineage: Eukaryota > Metazoa > Arthropoda > Insecta > Lepidoptera > Tortricidae > Epinotia > Epinotia demarniana. The sequence continues at coordinate 17,321,034 of OX244272.1, read as the reverse complement.
AAATATTACAACTATAGTTTAAAAAAATACACCAACCATAACATTAACAATTACCTGTGTTCAAAATATAATTCAGAAAACAAACAACACAGATATTATTATTTGAAATAATACGCATTAAATTCTATCCAAATAAATAGGAAACTGCTTATTCATAAAAATGAATTTGTAAATATCTTCACAAGTCTTCACGTTTGTTTTTAATTCAAAGTTAAGGTCGCTGGCCACACAGCGCTGGCCTAAAAACACCAACTGTTAAAATCTAATTGATTACGTATACAATTACTTACTCCGTTAATTTTATGCAGGATTTTCGGCTGTTTAAACACTTTCTTGATACTTTACATTGACAAACGTTTGTATTCGTTTTTATGGTTGTCACTAAGGAATTATGAAAGTACTCATACGCATTAAGGCACGCTTGGAATGTATGTAAATGTATTTATTTCATTAATAAGTGCTCCTACTCAATGAATTTCAAATGAAAAAAAAATGGGTTAAAAACATTACTTATTGTTATTTTGGAAATTGAAATTGCCATAGTGCTTTTTTTAGCATTAGAAAGAAGGATAAAGCACGAAGTAACGAGGTCTTTTACTTTTATATAAGACACTTTATACCACACAACTGTCAAAGTATCTCAAACAGCCATTAAAAATACTTAATTTATTGTTGTCTACCCTAAAATGATAGAAGTGTTTTTATTATTGGATAATAACGAAAAAATGTATAGTATTTTTTTTTTTACTCTGTTATTTAGAATTTCGTTATTCATTTAATAAATATATAAATATTAAGATTTTATTTTTCGCTGTGTGTGGTAGCGTGCGGACAGCGATGGACCAACCAGAGGCAGGTCCAAGTGGCTGGCAAAAAAGACCGACTCGTTCTCCCCTGAACGTTTTGCCTTCACCACAAGCAAAGAGACAGAAACAGAGTCCATTAACAACAATTGAGAAACATATGGTGCTGAACATTTACAAGTTGGTGTGTGAACTTTGCAGCAAGGTTGAATTTCCGGGTAACATCTAATATTTGTCCCAAGCAGAAAAGGTTGACGACGACTGCTTCTTTGTTTACCGTATTTCTAAGTAAAAAAAAACGGACTATAACTGTAATCACCTACCTATATCTACCTACTATAAAAATAGCGAAAAAAACCTAACGAAAGAAACTTCGAGACAAACGCCAATAGACGCCGTTGATCATCATAATCCAAAATGTTGCGTATGTAGTCGCCGAGTGCACGAACCACCTGAGTGCGTGGTTGGAAGCGAGGCGCAGGCTACATTGACCCATTTTGATAACTCGCACGCAGATTATGCACTCGCCTTCGCAACTATAGCGATATATTATGTGTTTTCTGTGTACCCTAAATTTTTTAATCCATTGTTTTATAATTCAGATTTTATCAATGCATAAACAAAAGTCCGCAGTGCATGTCACTGCAGAAGCCTTCGAATATCACAGAGTATTTTGTACTTTATTAAGTATATGTATAGATAATTGTCCAAGGTAAGACAACCTTTTTTTTAAAGTAGCCCTAGTGAAAACTGTGAGCACCTACGACCGACCACCGACAAAAGCCTATCGTGCACACGGACGCACGCGTGCACACGAACAAAAAACTTTAGCTTATAAGTTTATAATCAAGCGAAGTTTTTATCTCGTAGTCGATGGCTGGCCGTCGGACCGAGCGCATGTCGCCGCCAGCGCTGAAGTCCCATAAAATAACGCGCGTGAAAAAAAAACTCCCACCCGCTCATGAAAATTACAAAAAAAAACAGTTGAAAGAAGACGCCAAAGGAGTGTTCCACAAACGAAAAGTGTTCTATTTTTGAATTCACGCGGAGGACGCGTTGCTTCGGAAAATTAACTAGTGTAGTGAAACCGTAGTGTTTCCGGTCAGAAAACGTTCAGAATTTTCTTAGTTATTTTCAATTTCCTATGAATACAAAAGCTATTGTTACGTCGTACCTAAGAACAAAAAGCATACGTATTCCAGTGTTTTGTTTATGAATACGAAGTGTTTTGAAAAATTGTTGTATATAAGTGTGTTGTTTTGTTTTTCAAAGGATAAGTGGCAGAGCAATTCATTTAGATGTGTGTTCTACATAATATACAACGAGACACAACATGACGGCAAAGTTCGGCTATGTAAGTAGATGCCTATTATCAATTTCCATTTAATAGTAAAACCTCGTACGTTTTAAATTTTCACCTACATCCGCTATCGCAAGTGGGTACTTCGTTTTATTTTTTGTGGTTATGAATGGGCATGCATTTTTTTATTTGTTACGATGTGGTATTGCACGGATTTCGTTCTCTTTATGAAGCTAAAGTCTAATCGATAAACACTCCATTTTATGATGTTTATCTTGCACTTATAATTTCATATGTCGTATTGCTATATTGTTATGAATGGAATATTTATGAATAAATAATCTATAGATATGACATTTAAAGACGTTTGTGGAGATTACGGTATGAATATCGTTTGGAACGTCTGCAACTTATTACGTTATACAAAATAATTTGAAATATTCACAAATGTACATACTGTTAGTAAATCTGGTTGAACAAATTTAATAAGGCAGATTTTTTTTATTGCGTCTGCGTGCGAAATTTGTCACTATAACCTGTATTATTTTCAGGTAAAACCTCTATTCTTCATTTATAATTAACATTTTAAGAACTGCATGATTTTTTTGCGTTACGTCAAAGATTTTTTAGGTAAGCCGGAAAATGTGTTTATAACTTTTATGATTTTTTTATATTTGCCCAATTTTTTTTTGCTGGCTCTATAGACCATTATTAAGTTAGAATATGAATTTTTAAAAAAAAACTGAAAATCACTTACGTAATTTTTAGTTATGTTTCTGCTCCTTGACATAATAATAAATAATAATGAAGTATATTTTCATATTCGCCAATAAACTGCCTTGCAGTTTGGCGAAGATTTGTGTAATCTGTGTGTTTGTGTAATTATTTAGGTAATAAACAATATATACATATTTATATGGATAACCCTCCAGTGTTATTACTTAGCGTATGCCTATATATACATTAAGATAAGCCATAATCTCGCCGTCATTGACGAATTAGCTTATCAACCGTTGGGATGCCAGGTGTATTGATAGGTACTTAAATTGGACTTGTAAAGAGTTGCTAGTCTGCGCCCACATCATTGCCATTTGATAACGAAATTCGATAATACGGACATGTGCATCATTATACTGTCAGCCAAATATACGATTAGCTTATATAAATCCTTTATATACCCGAGGGGAAAATAAATGACAGTGATGACAGTTAGAAGGGTTTTGGTAATTTTGTTAAGGTATTTAAAAGAAGGATTGGGTGGATTGGGTGGTGAAGAAGGATTTTTTAGTTGGTTATTTCACTTATTATGTATTGTGTAAAGGATTGCATCTGCACATACACCCAAAAGTTAGGTAATTTATATAAAGCCTCACCAGAATTTTGAGGTTCCCCCATATTGTGAAATCTCATCGAAACTACTAAAATTTACTGACACTAACAGTTGGCACATAATAGTACATTACGTAACTAGGGCGGTGAATTCATAAATGCCCCAGATCGCAGGTGTTTGTGGCCCGAACCGAAGGTGAGGGCCATAAATATGCGCTCTGGGGCTTTACGAAATACCGCCCGTGTTGCGTACAAAATTTTACGTCTTCACCTGGCCACAATGCGAGTTTTCCCGTACGCGCAGCGCGCAGTAAAACTCGCATTATGGCCAGGTGTGACGTAAATAATAAAACAGCGCCCCCGTATCAAACACCACATGTTAGCTCTGGTGAGGCTGTACCTATGACCTGGCCTTAAACACTAAGTTTATTCTACGAATCAATATTTTGAATATGTATTGATCTACCTGGAAAACAATGCAGTTTTCCTATTTAGTATAATTTATAGTCATTGAAGGTCGGTTCAGAATGGGAATTTCCCTCCTTGCAAGAAGGACACTTAATTATGCACGTGTGCATAAAATATATTTTTTCAAGGTTATTTTCGCTCGACTGCTTAACGGTAGAATGCATAAATGATACTTAATGTATGTTTCACATAAAAGTTTAGTATTTATGTTTTTCTGAAGAACCAGGTAAATTCATTTCAGGTGGCTATTTTATTACTATGTAGATATAAGTAGTCAGTCTACAACAGGAACTTAACTGTGTCAACTTTTCTACTGGTTTTATGTCACTATAAGATCCTGCAGTGTACGTTTATCACTGAACACGGTACAACACATAGAACAAATTCAATTTCATGCTGATTGGAGTTCGTCGCTAATATTACTTCATAACCTGACGGATGTTGCGCAAGCAAATACATCATGATTATTACACATTTTATCGCACGACGGTGGCAAAGGAGATCCATGATACCAAATTTGACGACCGCTTTAGCCTAGTTGGTAGTGACCCTAACTACGAAGCAAGAGGTCCTGGGTGCGAATCCCGGTAAGGGCATTTATTTGTGTGATGAGCACGAATATTTGTTCCTGAGTCATGGATGTTTTCTATGTATTTAAGTATTTATTTATCTATATAAGTATGTTTATCGTGGTCTAGTACCTAAAGTACATTACAAGCTTTACTTAGTTTGGAACTAGGTCGATTTGTGTAAGATCGTCCCCTAATATTTATATTTATTTATATGTATAAAAAAATGGTCACCGTAGACTATGGTTTTCTCTAACTTGAGGGTTACTCGAGCGCGTTGTTGGCACTATAAAAACCTCATTACTCGTTTCGCTGAAACAAATGAAAACACTACAAATGTCATGCGACAGTGAAGATAAGAGAAACGTTTAATTTATTATTTTTAATTTTCATTTTAAAACTACTCTCAAGGCTACTTCTACTTTTTTTCCACCCGTAAATCGACGAATATTGTGCAGGGAATTAAGTTGTAAATGCGAATTATTCTGATCCTTCTTATTATCTATCGAGTTCAGCGCTCAGGGTTTCTGATAAAAAGTAATTTATGATCGACAGCGTATTACCACTAACAATTAGTTTTCAATTAGCCACGGATAAATAATTATTAATTTACAAAACAAACATGAACGGTTGAACAATAGCTTTCTCCTTAAGTGTTAATTGAAATAAGTAACTCATTTATTTCAGAACTACAATGACAGTTTCACGTGGCTTTGCTGACATACATAAAGAATGAATGATGTGATTTTTGTTTAACCGATGGTTATATTATAGTTTAAACTAAAAGTATACTTCATGGGAATATTAAGAAACCTTATTTGTCTGGTTCAAAACATATAGTTGCTGTGATAATTGCAGTCGTTTGGAAGAGGTCATTTTGTATGAAAGTAGACATACTTTGTTCATTTTACTCTCACATAAAACCTGCTGCACTTAGAATGAAAAAAGCTACAGTTTCACCTAGTTGATGACCCAAATGTATTGTTTAGGCATGAATTTGATTACATCCAGTATAAAACACTGCAGATATAAACATCTAAATCGAAGCCCACACGAGCAACTTCTGGGTGTAGGGATGATTTTGGTAGAATATATCAAATGGTCTAGTGTAAAAAAAATACTCACGAGCCTGCCATTTTATGTTTTTAGAATAAGCATAACACTAATTTCTTCAAATTAAGCCCATTTAACACCCCAAAAAACCAATTCATTATATTTATAATAAACAAAATATGTCGTAAACTTCGGTGACCTGGTGACGAGGTCAGCTAGATAGCCTTAATACGACTTTAATGAAACGATGATATATCGTTGCAGTTAGATAAATTAATATAGTTTGAGTTTCATCCAAAATCCTGGCTGTGATTATGTAAAAAACTAAAGAAAATTTAGTTTTACCAAATCCCTTCACCCCACAAACCTTGTCGGTGGAGCGCCCCTCGGAGGGTGCCACAGACGTGGGTAAGCGGCCATGTTTTTTCGCCACAGCTGAAGGGCTATAAGGGTTCCGTTTTTTCCTTTTGAAGTACGGAACCCTAAAAATAACGAAAACCAATTTTTCTTCATTAGAAATAGTTAGGTACCCCACGTGCATGAACGGCTTGTCTGACCAAATTTTTCGAATAATCCTGAATGTGACTACAAAATGGCGATTTTCCCCAAATTAGATGCCATGATTGATGAGTCCTATAAGAATTTACATAGTCATCTATTTCTTATAAAGCTCAGATAGCTTATCCGTGAGATTACCGGACTATTAAGCAGATAACGCATAAAAAGAACCAGTTATTTCGAAATTAGGTATTTGTGTGGTTTATCTTACATGTCGCTTCCATGTTGGCCGGTCAATTATCTGGCATGTTTTAGTACACACAAACACACTCAGGTATGTTTGCGCTTTCCATTTTCAAGTAGACTTGTTATTAGTCTAGTCGGTGTCCTCAGGAAAATCGCTAGTGCTTTACGACTGTTTGACTTTGAATCAGTCAAATTAAACGACTTCCGCTTTCTTACTTTATTTTTACAATTAGACACAAACCTTCACTTGATGTATAAGCTTTACCATATAAAAAAAACATTCTGTCACTGTAAGTAATGCGGAAATTCGTAACAACAAAAATTATGAAATTAATACGATTTTCCTGCTCGTCACCGAACTTGGTAATTATTTTAATTGTTTTCATTTTATTTCATTATCATATGCCCTCAGGCACTGATAGTAGTAGTAGGTAGTCAAGGCGATAACCTTTAGCTGTCCCGCTGTTTCCTTGTATTCAGAACATTGTCTAATATTTTTTGATTTCTTAACTATTTACCGCAATTACGTCTGCCAACAAGCATTCGACACAGCCTCGAAATGACATCGCTTTCTAGAGTTAGAGGAAATATTATTTCCCCATTAGCCTATTAACGATGCGATGTTGAGCGGATGAGCACTACGTTATTGAATTAACTGAGTGGCTTGCGCCTGAGTTTGAGAGAAAAGACGATCTTTACCTGCCTTGTTAGTAAAGAGATGACTTATGTCCGATTCCAGAACTTGGTAAATTGTTGTCTTATTTCATTTGAGTGTTACGCCCTTGTTAGTGGAGCAATTTCCAGCTCTCGTAGTGTTATTAACTAAAATACAACTAAATAAAATATGTAAGTTCTATGACGAACGGCGACACCCAATAAGCCCTGAATGCCAACAGAGAACATATAACTGCTGTAAGATTGTGAACCTATTGTATTTAATCGCATAAGATTCGCTACCAATAAGTTTTTATTCTAATAAGTGTAATCAACTGCTTGTTTCAGGTTACCACAGCTTGCCGTCTCTGCGAAGATATTGTGCCTCCTGATGGTAAGTGCATCATTCAATTTCTTGCTCAAATAATTATTATTTTCTTATTTTTTGTCTGAGCACCAAAGTATTTTAGAAACGTAGTTTTTCTGCTCGACTATCACAATCAAACCCTATAGTGCTCAGTTTACTTGCCTGACCTTACACTTACCGAATCGACAAAAAAACTATCTTGTTAGTTAATTTTACGCATTTACTAGACCGTTTACCTACAAAACGCAACGTCAACTAACAAGTAAATAGTCAAATTTTATGACATAACAACAGTGATGTTTTAATTACAAAACGGATTAAGTGGGTTATGTGCAAAAGGTCAGTTAACCGGCAAGGATTAGTAATTTCAATCGCAAGCTATTCTGTTCGCATTAGCCGCGGTAATGAGAAAATGCAAGACTCGTGCGACTAGATGTAGTGTGTTTTTTATTAATTCGTTAAAAAAATGCTGATAATTACAAAACAAAACGCACTTTTGATATTTTATGGTCTCGACTCAATAGTCAATAGTAATATCAATATATTATAATGGTATGTAATTTTTCGAGCCAAGTCAATGTTCAGACGAGAGCCGCCTCAAATGACGACTATAACATCAATATCTCGAGTTAAACATAATTATGTTTATTGATGCGGTTGTCTAATGTGGCCAAATTAGTGTGTATGTCGCAGTACGATAGATAAAGCTAGGGTGACGGCTTTATCTATCGTACTGCGACATCTACACTAGTTCGACTTTGCATGTCTCACTTATTATCTGGTCAACTGAATTTGCGGATGGATTGTAAAATTAATAATAACAATGATTCGTAGGTACATAATATGATAGTCTCAAATTTTACCAAATATCAGTCGTGTAAGTACCGAGAGTCTGCTAATCCTTGATAATTGGGTAACATTCAACTTCGCAATTCGAAATGATTACAATAATTCATAAAAAAGAAAACAGCACGTTTGCGTCAACGACATTGAAAACACTTATTGTTAAAACTCGTTTGCCTTTAAAAATATTTGAACAATTTTCGTACGAAAACCAGTTGAGCGGGATTTTTTTATTGTTTTAAAAATCCGTGAGCTTAAATCGTGACCCCCATTTAACTGTTTCAACTGACACCTCTAATCCTGACAAATGTTTACTTTAGTGTCCATAATATCGACAATATTGGGATTGTTTCTTTGCACGAGTGAAATATACATTCATTTATGTCGAATTCTTTTTATTCTAAAGTGTTTTTCACATTTTAGTTATTATCAATTAGATACCTAAAATTATTACATTTATTGATCGTTGAAAGCAATTATTGATTTTAAATAACTTCTCGAAGGGTCCATGTTCTCATCCGGTATATATTTCTGATTTATTATTACCTTCGATAATTAAGTTAGGTATAACCTACAGCATTTACAACTTTACAAGACTACTACAATGATACTTTTCTGTTACAACCTTTGCCGGTTTACGATTGAGCTGAAATTAGGCACACTTATGTAATTTCGGTTACAAAGCAATATTATGACACAACCGAGCTGACCTGATGATGGAGACAGAAAGGTGGTCATGGCAACTCCTAGACTACACTATACAGACCCGCCGAGCCTGGGCTCATTGGAACCGCCACGATGTAGTTGATGACTGCAAAAACCACAGTCGCTAGTAAAAGCTTGCACCCAAAAATAAAAATTATATACTTATAGGGACTTAAAAAGGCTCATTGATTTTCCTGCTAAGTACGAAATAAATTTAGCTGGGTATACTCGTTTTAATCCCTTCAATCCACCGGCCTTCCGCGAACGCTGTGTCGTGTGGTAAATAGTTTCCATATAATTTAATACATGGGCTATCAGAGCTTCACTCGCTAGCTGTCGCACCCCGTAATTACCTGCGCTGCGCAAACACTCTCCGATGAAGAAATTTACCTTCATTCAATCACCGACCACTTTTCTAATGATTGAACGGTGTGCACTTGATTTAATGATATCAGTTTTATTCAATAATGAAGTCGAGGCAAGGGAGCATACAAAATTGAGGGCTGGGCGGAATATCAAATTCAGATAGTAACAAACCGTTTAACGAATCGTACAGTTTGACCCTGCTTTCTGCTTTCAACGTCTATCTTTTCGTTCTTGACATATAGATTAATAGTTGTGTATTCATATCGAATAGGTACCTACGTTTTTTTCGCAGGTACATACATATTTATTTTATTAGGTAGTGAAAAAAATTATGTCCGAAGCATACTGTTATCAACAGTTTTACTAATTCTAAGCAAAAGTTAAAGTCGTTACACCACATTTGCAATTACAAGTTTGTAGTATATAAAGGTGAATAACGCAAATACTAAATCCAACATAAGTGTAATATAAGAATTGGACAAAAAGTAATAACCTTAACGCTTGGAATATAAAAAGTATTCAATGAGATTTAGGCCGATGAGTTTAGTTCATTCTTATTAAAAACGGACCACGAATAAATACACCGCTAAATAATTATGACTGTGTGGGTATTTATGAACGTCTGGTTAGACGATTCGGTGTAAACAACCCTCGCCCGCGCAGTCACCCGTGACCATCACCGGCACTCGCTGCTCGTTCAAACGACCCTTAATTAATGGATTCATTCAGATTGTGAACAATTAGGAGTTTCAAAAATTTCAGAGTCATTAATAGCTACGAACCGTAATGTACTTAATATTTTTTAAATACGAAAATCGTAATGACCCCGTGTGGTGTCGGGTTAGAATTTCACCATCCCCTTTCTTCCCGTGGGTGTCGTAAAAGTCGACTAAGGCACCAGGGTTGAAGTGTGTTGTGGGCGATGGGCTAGCAACCTATCACTGCAATATCACATTTTGTCGATATTTTATACCCACATTTATGCTAAAAGTGGCGCTGGAACAAACGTTTCATGTGCTCTGCCTACCCCTTTTGGGAATAAAGGCGTGAATGTATGTATGTATGTATGTATGAAAATCGTAATACCCAACGTAAAGCATGGACGCTCGTAGTGCCCTCGTCCTCGTATTCGCTATGATGGTCATACGAGTCCTTACTATTAGGAATTAAAATACAATCAGCTTAAGAATAAAGTGACTCCGCCAGCAAAAAAAAACCGTACTCCTTTCACTCTTAGGTGAGATGCCTTTCAGTATGCAGTTCAGAAATTAATCTTATATATACGATTCAAAAAATATCTAGATCTCTATTAAATTTAATATAAGCCCAGGGGATACCGAAATATTGACAAAGAAAATAGCACGTTTGCGTCTTTCATAAACACATACCTTTTAAAACATAAAAGTAAGTAGACGTTTTCTATTCATTAACAAAATAGGAATATCACACGTAATTGCTGTTTTGATATACTGTCCTAGACGTTACGATGGATTCCTTATCTGGCACGTGAAACGTGTAGAACAACTACGTGTAAAAATATTTGCGATATTAACCTGTCAACATTGTAAGATTGACTTACAGAACAAATTATTTAATTTTCATGGCATTGTCATTCTGCGAGTGCGTCATAAGTACTAAAAAATACTTTTTTAATTATCAAATCTGCAAATTCCACTTCACACATTAAACACGCTTTGATTCTGTTTGCTTGCTTTATCTACCGAAAACAATTATTACGTAGCCGTTATCTCTCGCGTGTGTGGCAGGCTTTACCCGTCAAACGAGGCATAAACCTCGAGATAAGGGGGATAGTATCTTAACTGGGTACTGACTGTCTAAAGGGCTACGCAGTTATCTGGTTCCAGTGGTTCCGGTGGGGACCGTGGGTGCCATAGGAGACTAAAGGCACCCTTGGATAGCTATCAAAATGATTACGTTACGTATAAGATGCTCAAACTGATATATAAGCATTGGTCCTCCTAACCGATTTCGGTGACGCTGACGCTAATACGAATTTGCCCTATTGTGAACTTTAAGGGTTTCCCCACACCTATCGACGCGGAATCGGCTTTCGCCGAGTGGTTTGTACCACATTCTTCGTGTTTTGTTCGTAATCCCGTCGATGGACGTCGCTTTGCGTCGGCCGAGCCGATCGACGTCTTTTTCGCTCTTATTGCGTGGACATAAAGAGTTTTTTGATCGGCTAACGCCGATTCCGCTTCGATAGGTGTGGGGAGACCCTAATATGGCTGCACGGCTGGTTACACCAAACTTGCTCTTATACACAGCAGCATGGGGGACAGTAGAATTGGCCACTTATATTCAGAGCCCGGAATTCTCGTAGCACTTTTGAGCTGTCATAGGGACTTCTCGTTTATCGACTTTCGATTATTCATATGTATATCAATAAATACAGAATACAATATGTAAAATATGATTACGAGTAGAAGTAAACAACACGCAGTCTCTTCGAGATAACCTTTGGATACCAACTTTTAGGAAATTACAAATGGAAAGTAAAAGAATTATATGTTATTTCTTCTTATAAATAATAAGAAGGGCCTTTGTCCTTATCAAAAGATATAAGCCATCCACAAATTATTTATAGGAAACAATACATGTTATTCTTTTAATTTCCATTTGTAATTTCCTAAAAAATGGTTTACTTTACTCGTAATCATATTTTATATATTGTATTCTGTATTTATCGATATACATAATGTATAATCGGAAGTTGATAAACGAAAAGTCGCTATGACAGCTCAAAAGTGCTACGAGAATTCTGGGCTCTGCAGTTATATTATACTACTATACTAATGGTGGAAAATCTCTTTTCTTGCCGTGGTGGTAATCCGCTTGTGTCGATGGCACCATAGCAACTCTGTCTTAGTTGCAGTGGTTCCCTCGGTATTCAATGTTATTGCGCAAACACGGTTATAGGCCTTAAAAAACCCTAAAAATATCTGCTACATGACATTTATCTAAGTAACTTACGCCGTTAGTGATATGACGAAGTGATAAATTTCTCTATAGACAAGGCTAGCACAGGAATACTCGCGAGCTAGACTATCCCCTTCTTTCTAATTGGATCACTTAAAGAGAGATGGGTAGTTTATCTTGCGCGCGAGGTAGATCGGGTGCCGTTTTGTGCTAGCCCTCCTGAATAAATAGATTAAAAGACAGGCAAAGTGGTCGTAATGGCTTGAATCGTATCAGGATGTCACAAAATTTACCATATGCCCGCCGCCGTTGATTTCTTTATTGCATCTGGTTAAAGAAAAACCTGGGTTTCAAATCGAATAAATTCATACAACTGCACACATCAATCATGTTTCGAACGTTAGCGTGACTAACCCATGAAAACTACAAAGATTAACGGGTATATATTAACATCTATGAGACATAATGCACTTTCTACAGAACCCACAAATATTATACTTATCTATTAACATAATCAACATCATTTATATTTGAAAACGTGACCGTTACTTCTAAATGTGACTGTTTTGACGTGTTATGATATGATTATGTGTAGTTTATATCAGTATTAATATACAGAAGATTTCGTAAACGCGTTGGACCGGAATATGTGCATTATGCACTTATTTTGTTAACTAGCGTTACAAAACGCTGATCTCGTGGGATCATTACGATATGGTAAAGCAATGAGAAATCATCTCACTCATGCAACTCAACTGGGGAAGTAGTAGGGAACCTTACAGCACGGCTATCACGGGACGGCGCGCGAGCTCTCTCGATTTTTCTCGCACTATCTGTCTCTCTCTCTTACTACTTAGAAAGAGAGGCACCTATATAGTGCGGGAAAAATCGAGAGTATGTCGCGGCAGTCTCATGATAGACGTGCTGAACACTATAACATGACTAACACCAATACTTGCTCTGCGTGTGTTGTTTCTGGTCGTAAGGTAAGGTTTCTCTTAACATTTAAACTCTTTGTTGTGTGGTTTCCAAAAGAAGTCGAACCATGCGATTCCTGCGTGATACCCCCTAAGTACCCAAATAAGATCTAGATAAGTACAAGGTTTTTCCATAAAGACGTACACATATTTCCATGCTTGAGTCTATTTTCACAAATTGGACGTCTTATGGCATTTTTATGACATCTAAAAATAAAACTACGTAATGTCACGTTCGTATCACGTGTGTCATGCATGTACACCAAATTGTAGCCAACATAAACATCCTTGTGCTTTTTATTTAATTAAAATACTAATGTGGCCAATTACATTTTCTGAATTATATCTACGTATATATTTGAGAATCAAAATGCGTTGACCGTCTTCACGCCGGTCATTCTAGGAGTTTTAAGTGGTTTCAAGCCCATCTGACGTCGTAATAGGTATGAAACTAGGTACTCCAGGGAGGGGTTTTCAAAAGCAATATTTTAAAACAATATAAATATCCCATAAAGAAACAGTTGAAGAAATTCTTTCCACATTAAAAAGTATAGGTAATCCAAGTATTGTTTACACAAAGTTCACGTGAAACGCAATATGGCTGAGCGGCGACCGCGTCGCGGTAGCCTATGCTTTCCCACCTGAATCTGACACCACCCACGCGCGTACAAAACGTCCTAAATCGGCGATCAGCACCAAACAAAAAACAACTTTCACTAAACTGAATACGATTTATTATCGCTCGTAACACACACTCCGAACCCTCAGTCTGACGGATTAGCCGAGCACGCCTGACCCATTAAAACGATCGATTGTTTCCTTATTGTGGTGCTTGAAGCCGTTGTTTCTAGTAATAATTATAAATTTATTGTGATTATGGATCGAGATCCTATGCTGACGTGAAAATGAATAGTTAAGTTGACTGATAATAAGTGTCCGTTAAGTATCGGTTACAGGCACGGCGCAGACGGCGTATCGTCTGAACGTCAATACACGATTTTCAGTTTAGAATAATTAGTAGGTATTAAGTACCCATACATTTCGGCTTAAAGTCACGCACCGAATATATTACAATTCGAATGAGAATGAAATTCCTAGACAATGATAGTTAACTCCTGTTTCCCCATCATAAGCTCACACATAAATCAAAAAAAGATTTTCGCTGTCAAAGTCTTTACTACATTGACATACGATTGAATTTCACCCGGCCTGTGTGAAAAGGTTTCTGCGCTATGAACTTTGTTGCCTCGATTAATCTGGCTTTAGTTGAGAGGTTAATCTAACTGTTCCTATTGTGAAGTTCAATAGTTCACGAGATGCTGTTCAGATTTGCGTAATGACTCAGCTGTGGCGCCATTAGTGGTGAAAGCCCAGAATAAGGAAACTAATTCAAGCTATCACTCGGCCGCGATTGGACATTGGCCACACACAAACACGGATCTCACGATTTTAGCTTCTTCATTAGGAAGGAGAGAACCTTTCCCCTTTAGACTATATTACGTAAGAACATACCACGTGCTTGACACTGACTCAATCTGAGTACTCGATTTTTTGAATTTTAATTCATAACAATAGGTTTATGGTCGCATAATCAAAGGATAAACTAAACGCAAGCAGTCGACGCGTTCCGCCAAAACGCGTCAAAAACTACGAATGTTTTTTTTTTGTCACGCGACTAAAGCGAGCTCGGGCCCAGCGCTGTATTCATAGGCCTAAATTTTCCTTCTAAAATGTTTTCGCCCGTCAAGTTTGTAGCTGTTACTTGAGCGTTATAAAACTGTCTGACACTGCTGATTACGCACGCTAAATTCCTTAACCTAATGCTTCTTTCTTTGTAAGTGCTTAACGGTATCATGTTACCATCAGACGAATGACGCACATGCACGATACTTTAACTAAGACTCAAGACCAGTGACTAAAAATCGGCGTCAGATTTACAGCCTGTAATATCGTTTGAACGATTCATAGTAAGTAATCATTTTCCGTCACAACACTATGACGTCACAGAGACTTGTACCATGCCGTCCCATGTCATAAAAGAGCATGATTGTATAAGCATCGAATGCACGTTTTTCTATGATTTAATATGTGTCAGCGTATTTTCTTACAAATTACTGAAACAGAGGTCAATTAAAGCGTATGTCCTGCCTCGTCCGGCAGAGCGAGCGAACGAGGCAAAATATTTACTGTTATTAGCCTTAAAATGTATCTTTAGATTTACTATTTATTGTTCAAAAATATCGTATACACTGAATAACCCAACTGCAATTAAATGACGCAGTATGTTGCATTCCATTTGATTGTGCCAAACGTAAGCTGTGATTAAATTCTTGAATGAAATACACGGTTCGGAAACGTGCCTTAAGTATTTCATTGACAAAATTATGATCAGAGTAAAGGTTTTTTTTTCCACTTCGCCTGTGTTTGATACTGAGCAAATATTGATTAACTAAACATGAACATAACTCAAACATTAAAAAACAAGACACGTGCTTTGTTTAAGTAGGCTTTGAAAAAATCGTACAGTTAACTATTACTTTGAATCAGTTCCAGCGTCGCTCTAGCTACTTTTATTATTATTTATATTATAATTACTGTAAATTACATCAGTTTCAAAAAATCTTGAATGAGGACTTCTGCACAACTCTAAAACTTATATCCAGTCTGAAATATAAAATGATCGAAGCGAATGTCCCGTATCTTGCATAATTGAACAGAGACTTGGGGCGAGCAAATGCCATGCATTGGTTGTGTCTACATGTGATTTTCCACCCTTCGCCATCGCCCGTGTAAAGGTCGAGGCACACAAACCGATTATCGTACTGTCAAATCTCCCCTTATGCGTATACGTATTAAACTTGCTCAATGATAAAAGCTTTCAGTAAGATCCACGTATAGATAGATAAGGATGGTATAGAAAACGAAACCCGACTAAAGGGCGATTTACAGTACACCGCGTGCGTGTGCGCCGGGCGGCAAATGGTAACACCCACGTGACACCCGTTATAGTTTGGTAAATATTACAAATTTGGAAATCAATTATAATAAATAGCTGATTATTTCTGTTTAACTGATATATCGACATTTCAATAATATCCGAGAGGCAAAATCCAACAACTTATCACATATCAAAAAAAATACGGACAGTCTTACACAAATCGACGTATTCGCAAATTAACCAAAGCTTGGGTATACTAGACGACGATAAACATTAATATAGGTCTTGTATTTAATTAGTTATTTTAATATATTTTTTCTAAGTTTAGGGTTTAGATATAGCTATTTTAATTTAATATTCGTTTTAGTATTGTATTTACCTACACTAGTAGTATCAATGTATTTTTTTTATCGAATAAAATATTAATATAGATAAATAAATACTTAAATACATAGAAAGTTAAAAAACTTTCATCACTCAGGACCAAATATTCGTGCTCAATCCTCATCACACAAATAAATGCCGTTACCGGGATTCGAACCGGCATGGTCACTACCAACTAGGCTAAAGCGGTCGCCAACTTAAAAGTCTGAAAAATATTGATTAATCGTTCAATCTATATTTTGGTTCATTTATATTTTGCTCTATAATATTCAAGATAGATGATACAAAAAGAGACAATCTTAGATGCTTCAAAAATCTATATAACTATTTCTGGGTGGAAACTTTGTAGGATTCTTGAATAAACCATCTTGGAATAACGTTTTAAAATGAAATAAACAAAAAAAAACGTTATAATAAACTAATGTTAATCAGTCACATAGGCAGGAGAATGCCAATAATTAATTGGTGAAATGCGTGACCGAGACATATAATACTTTATTCAGTCGGGTTGTTCGGCGTCGGTCCGGTTCCGGACCGGGTAGGGCCCGGGCTCGACAGAGTGCAGTGTGAGTCATCCTTAGAGCTAACCTGATAGTCTGATGCATTCAAATGGTAATGTGAAACCGTATGAATTTTCAAACTTTATAGCGGTATCGTAATGTGGTATTCTAGTATTCGTGTGAAAATGTCCAATAAGATAGTACCTATAATGTAAAAAAAATACAAAACACGCATACGATAAAAGCATCGACACATGCGTCCTCGAAACTAAATTTCAACAACTTATTTTATGTGACAGACTCAATGTTGTTGTTAGCAATCAATTTGTCAATAAAAGGTTCCACGGTAGCCGGTTTTCTAATTTATCACGTTATTATGAATGAAACCTCTTTTTAGGGTTCCGTACCCAAAGGGTAAAAACGGGACCCTATTACTAAGACTCCGCTGTCCGTCCGTCTGTCACCAGGCTGTATCTCATGGACTGTGATAATTAGACAGTTGAAATTTTCACAGAGGATATAATTCTGTTGCCGCTATAACAACAAATACTAAAAATAATTAAAATTTCCAGAGGGCTCCCGTACAACAAACGTGATTTTTTTGGCCGTTTTTATAGATTATGGTACGGAATTCTTCGTGCGCGAGTCCGACTCGCACTTGGCCTGTTTTTTTCTTATCGGATCTTTATGACGGATGGTAGTGACCATAAGCCGCCCTAGGCTGAATCCTCTGCCTTCCTTTTGATGTCGGTCGATGCATGAGGCCCCCGGAGGCGTAGTTTGCGTAACGTTCCGAACGAGTGTTAAGACAAATCAGCTGTGATTTTCCCATTCGACATTGGACACAAATATCATTAGGAACTACCTTATGATGATAATGTCCTCCCAGACTTATCCGTCGACGGCGACCTCCTGAGCAAATTATAAACTAAGGTTGCGAAAAATTACTTTAGGCTCGAGTGTGTAATAATTTTCGAGTCTACACCCCTATTATGGATTTACCTATGATGAGCTGGGATGCCTGGCTAGGGCGAAATTACGATCGGCTTCTTAGGGCTGTAACACACTGGTGAGGCCTGCGTTGGCGGACAATAGTAAATTTTACAGCTCATGTTTGTTGTTTTTATTGTTACTAACATGACATGGACATGAGTCTGAAATAAATAATTTGAATTTGAATGACAGGTTTACTATTGACCGCTGCGGCCAGGCCTTACGTGATCGACGAGTATATAAATAAAGCCACATAAATGTTTGTTCTGCCGCAGGTGGTGATCTGCGGTGCGGTGCCATCGATGGTCCGGTCGGTGCGTCTCTACAGCCAGTGTTCACACCTCTACGTCAACGTGTTGCCAAACGGCACTGTCATGGCTCGCTCCGATGGAAACGACCAGCGTAAGTACCTACCAATGTCATTAAGGTTCTCATTATCACAACCACCCGTGATTTACCCTTTTTTATTAATCAGTAGGACTGGAAGCCCCTTTTTAATTTAAAGACTGTGAAATTTACGAGTACCTATGTTATTTCCTTTGGCTGTACTACGGTTTATCAGATTTAATGGGTGTCGGATTGTACGTAAAACTAGCCCAAAAATCAAGCAAGGAAATTTGGAAATTAAAAAAGTTATACACTTTACTTTCAAACACATCAGTATTTGGTGTCCTTCATCGATCGAGACCATTTGAATCGCTGTTCTAATGATGAGAGGCCTCCAACAGGCGACTATTTTTTTTTAAAGAGCCTATAATTTCTACTAGTGATGCTCTAGTGTTTGACCTTGTAATACAGTTATACTTGTGCCATAAATATAGGTAAGTAATTTTGATAAATTGAATGAAAAAAATCCAAAAGCTAAAATATTGTACAGCATTCAAATGTCATACAGAATTTAAAGTCCGGCCGATCGAAAACAATAATCTAGGCCTTTCGGCGATATAAAGTAGTAAATATTCACAGAAAGCATGACATTGTTTAGCAGTTGCGAGGTGAAAACTTACGAGTCGGCCGCGTGTGGTTGTATAGATGTCGTACGCGGGAACGTATAGGAATATGTCAATACTTGAAGGGTCAACGGCCAGTCGACAGGTACGCGCCATAACGGGGTATAAGCCAGGTTAAAGTTTATAACAACCCCATTATGTTACGTGTATTATTGTTACTGAAAACGTCGTATATGTATACGTTTTATTGTGAATTCTAGGATTCTGGGTATTACTTGAGAATAACGAAGTTTATGCACGATAATATTTAGTGCTGGAATACAAATATTGTGCCGCCATTTTTAATGGCTTAGGTAAGTAAAAATAATCGAATAATATCATTTTTTTTAGAAAAAATAGTTATTATGCGGAGCGTGTAATAGAAAGGGTATTAGCAACTCTATCGTCAACATTTCTTGGATTTAGATATTATAATCATTAGAACATTAGAATGACCCTCTATTGTATGATCAAGCTCAGAGAGGAAGCAAGCACTAAACTAGCTGTGAAAAGATTTTTCGTTCATAGATGTGTCACTATGAGGCATTCTGAATATAACAGTTAGATGCTGTGTTGTTTTTTTTTCAAACTTGACAATAAAGTTTAATGTTTTATTTGACGACCGGTTAGCCTAGTGGGTAGTAACGCTGCTTATGAAGCTGAAGGTCCTGGGAGGGTCCTGGGTCCTCCAGCTGAATCCCGGTAAGAGCAAATATTTGTGTGAGGAGCATATTTGTTTCCGAGTTTGATCTTACGATTGACCTCAATTTTTTTTATTGTTTCTTACAGAACAACTAATCTGAATTAATGGAACATTACTAATACATAGATTAAGTTTAATGAACGTTCTTGAAGCTTCCTCATAGTTTTCGATGTTCTTCCTCGGCGCATAAATTACCTGTCAGTTGCATGGAATTCTCGAGCATAATTTAATTTAATTAAAAATGTTGAGTTCCGATCTACTAATATCATTATAATATGTATGTTTAGTTAAATAAATAAACATGTTTGAATTTAGTTTGCATATGTAGTACACATACATATATATGTCAACTAAGTTTTATCAGCTTTGCAAGATATACGGAGTAATAATTATTTTCTTATATGCATAGGTAGTTACACTTGAGACAGTGCACTTCGTTGGATTGCGATAATACGAGAACGCCCTGATGACGTCGCGAATTCAACTTGCTAATTGTATTTTGACCATGCTGCATAAATGATGTTTAAACCAATAACCTGTAAATTATTAATTTATTTATTTGATACACCAACAAAATATAGAGCTTGAATATATTTATGTTGGTAACAAATATATAGTGAAATGCAAGTAAATGCAGCAACGAAATGTAGTGATGTAAAAGAAATTCGCTCTTAAATTCACAAATATTTTCATAGTTTGTTGAAAACAGAGAAATTACGAGTGTTTGCTAATATCTGTTAGATAAGTATCCATTATTCGCCATTACTTAATGTTTGTCTTTTGTAAGAGTATGCAACTTTTAGCGGTCACCTGAGCAAATATACTTTCACATTTCTTTATTTCGCGCGCACTGACAATTTTTATTACGAGATTGGCTGAGTGTTTTTCGCAATAGTCTATTAAACTAGCTCCTCGTGCGTATTACAGAGTATGGCGTATGTCCATCCTGCATGCAAGGCCATTCTATCTATAATAGTAAAATATAACTTTTTTTTTTAATCGGATGATGATAGTTAGCAAAGCTTCCATCTCACAAACCAAACACCTATGTGGCCTAGGCCGTACGCTAGGGCAAAAATTGTACCATTAGAAATATTCTTCGTTGCCGTTTGTGATGTTATGTCCATAATTTTACGTCTACAGCTGGCCTATGGGATTTTGTGCGCGTGTAACGGGCGGTAAATGCTACTTATATGGGACACGTATATAATATAATAGACGAATCAATTGATTCATATGATGGTAAAGTAGGCATTAAAATAATGGCATAATTAATGTAAAGTATTCGTAAGAGGAGAATTATGACGGACAGTAACGAGTAAACAACCAATTGTCATTTAGAATTTCCCAATGTAAGTAGGTATTTGGGGACAATATAATTATTGAAAGCAAGTTATTGAAATATAAGTTCAAATCCTTTGAAGCCCTTACTTACTTAATGACAGGGTTCAAGAAGACTAGTCCATGCAGGCACATTGAAATCATCCACATTGTTCCAAGCTATCGGATCATCACTAAGACGATGCACGATTTTGAACTTTAACTAACGGCAATAGGACGTACTATCGTGTTGTTACGGTTTCCAACACACAGAAACGAACGTGTAAAATGCGAATAAAGATTACAGAGATCATGTTACAAGCGATTAGTGACCTAATAAAGAGAATGACTGATAGGTAGGTACTGCGTATTTGAACGTCAGCATTACGTATTTGTTAGATAACTAGTTTAAAATGATGTTGATTGAAAAAAAGTGGCATACGCGATATGCGTATACGCGTGTTCTTAATAAGGTCACATATTGTAGCCATTCATTCTAAAAACAAAGTAAACTATCAATTATATCAATAAAATTATGCTTTCTTTAAATTAATGCTGGCCGGAAAACCATTAATCTAATATGAACAATAATTGCGTGAGAATAAACATTTATTTGATGCTACAAAATTTAATCACTTGACCCGTGTTAGCTTACGTGTTAGTTGTGAGGCAATAAAAGAAACGATGGGGCCAATATTAAATTTAACGATTTAATATTGCATCTCCACCATTCCCTCGTCCACTACCCAGTACATCTTACTCGGTATCAAAGTCCAAGATAGCTTGGTCCGTTACTTTTCATCGGAATCAATGTCCCCGCCTCCCGACGAAACACGTGAAATATGTGACGCTTTTTAATTAAAATTAGATTTTGACGCACTGATAAATAAATTTAATTACTCGTACTGGGTTAGAAAAACGACTGTTCCGAAATAACGGAAGTATCGTATGCCTGAAGGGTTCCAGGAAAATTAACTTTAAATAATATGACACCGGTTTACGTAAAAACTGATCGTTTAAATACTTATATACATAATAATACATAAATTAAAGTTTGTATCCCACAACGGAGCAGGCAGTGAAATCTTCATTGGGACTTCTAGTAATTAGGTTTTAAACATGGAGAATATAATAATAATAATGAAATGATAGCCTAACACTTTTCAACACTATTCCTAATAATCGACCCTTACGACCCCCATGGGAAAGAAGAAGATGATACGACTTGAGCAGACAATCAAGTATAATTTTTTTCTATAGTTGTTCATGTTATCGGTATGAATCGTATTAAATTCAAAGTTCACAGATAACTCGTGTGACATTGTCACCTTTATCTGTACTGAAACATCCGCATAACCTCAAAAACTCTAAAGAATTTCGTTCAGTCTACCCCCGATTTCTTATGTGGTTTATTTTTTGCGGCAATTCATTGGGAGAAGGTAGGCGGAACGAAAATTATATGAAATCAATCGATGTAGGCGGCTTCCCAAATTAAGTTGTTATTTTATAAAAGTGGTGTAATATAAAACCCATAAGGCCCTCCGTTCTGCAAAAAAAATACCACACACACGTGCACTCGTTATTATTTAATTGGATCAAAATAACATAATTTGGCGCATCGGAAAACCGTTTCCGTGATAGTCATTAGAGTTTTTTTGCCTTTAAAACCTATTACTGTTCGTGTCAAGGAGATTGTTTGTGTTATCATTCGTTTTTAAGGCATTTTTTGACGTGTTATTATTGTAACAAGGGTTTTTCATCGCCACTCGACATCTGCTATTTTAGGTGTCGACAAAAAGTTATTCGTTTCAACAGTTTGTATTTACATCGTCAGTGTTTAGAACCTCAAGTATGTACCTAGCATGTTTACTTAATTAGGGGATAACAACCGTGACTGGTAACATCATTTTTGCACAACTTTTTAGAGGTTTAGGTACGTATATACCCATATCCAGGGGTATTAAAGTACTGTACAAAGCAAATATTAGGTTAAAAAAATGGTGTTCATGTAAACCTACTACTAACTACCGCTTTTCTAATACCCGTATTATTGATTTTCTATAAACAAAACAAGCATATTATAGTTATAGGTTTCACGTAAAACAAGCGAGCCTGTTGTATCAAAGTTTTTTGAACTCAAAACGGTCAACGATAATTTGCCATCGGCGCCGATCCAAGATTCGATCCATTAGACTATCAACGACTTTTAACAATTAATAAAATAACAAGTTTCATGCTTATCAAAATCAAGGCCTCAAACGAATGATAACTTATCGTCATTTTATTGCATTTATTATAACATCTGGTCAGCAATAGCTAGTTGGGTGGTCCCGACATTGTTTCCAATGTTGATGTCGCAAATAAAAAGAAATGTGACGCTGTACGTTTTGTAAACACGGAATGCTACAATGAGGTAGGTGCAAATATTTAAGAACTTGGAAATGAAGGTAACACCGTTAAACCACGAACAGTGCGAATTCTTGACTTCGTTTCTAGTTCGAATGTTATGTTCGTGAACTGGTAGAGGGCTAGTTGGACGACATAGCACTTTTGTAATAAAAAAAACTATAGGCTTATATTATATGTACGTAGAAATCTGTTATTGAATACTGATTCACCTTATCAACACATACCACGTGTAATAAAGGCAGTTCAGTGTACTGACGTCACGAACTCAATAGTCAAACATTTACTAAGTACGAGAAATATCAGGCGGCGTATTTTTCGAACTTATCATAAGTTCAAGACAGTTTATCTAAACTCGTAATTTTCCAACAGTTACAATTAATTCATTTTGGTAATCGGCAATTTAATGGAATGTTTGTACATTGTTCGACATTTATCTGATGTCGTCGGTTTATCATATGCGACTGACCTGATTCCGATCGCTTTCGTCTCTTCTCACCATTATCACTCGATAACACCTAATACACGATATTTGCGACGTCCTTATTATCCTCTCCATAGGGATCGGTTTAGCCTGCCGTTTCCTGCATGACTGACACAGTTTTAAGAACTTGCACCTACTCCCTTTATGTCAAGAATTCTGGGTCTGATTCATTCTTTATCTTTTGTGCATATTAATCTTTTTAAATTTCTGGGTCATTGCTTCTCATTGTTACGGAAATTGGTATCTGAAATATTTTGTTACTTGTGATTTTCGTAGATAGTTTATTAATTTGTGTATACAGGTTTAGAAGTAGCGGTATGTATAATCAATCATCGATATTAGTTTATTAAAATACTATATATTGATATAACTTTTTATACAAACAAATGCAGTAATAGTTGGATCTTTGACCGATTTAGGTACGCGACTCTTCTGTGGACATTGCCCAAAGGCTAATTTTTGGTTGAACTCTGAATTCATATAAACTATGTCGGTTTCTGCTAAAATTTTCTATGCGATAAAAACACATTAAACATAAACCCTTAACTGACCTTAGAAAATACGATTTTTGTTATTTTGACTGACGATGACCCAGCGTTTTGGTTATATATGCATGTGTTAGTACGTGATGACGATTTTAATGATTTTATTAACCTCAGGTTCGGTCACCATCATCTTCCATGTCCATTTTCGCTTTCGTCGTTCTCTTAAATCGTAACGCAATAACCTACGAGAAACATCATATTTTTTCCCATGCGATTACTAGTGTTTGCGAGTTTTGTTTGGCGCCTACTTCATAGGTATTATAATTGTCTAGCAGACAACCTATTAGTTTGCAAAGCTTATAGTACGGGATTCCACAAATGCCCTTAAGATATATTGTTTACCTATTAAGATACAGAGTACTATAGTAAATGAATCATACATAGTATTAGTGTCAATGCCACAGTGTTTGTGGTTGTACCCGGTCAGACGGCAATATGATATGAGTAATCTAATGCATTGATAACCCAAGATGCGATTCGACAGTTCGTAGAACACGATATGTCGCAATCTGCATAAAGCAGGCCATAAACGGAACGATCCTTCGCTTCGATCAATCGCACGAAAATCGGGAGGGACCGTCGCTGTATCTCGGTTACGTACTCACAATAAGACTAAGGAAGAGATCTGTTTAAAACGTCTCTTTATCTGTTTGTATTTACGTGTGTTCCATCGATGATTGAGGTATTAATAGATTCTTAATAAACTATAGTTCATGAAATATAACGAAACGAAAACGGAGGAAAACTTGAATCGCCTATCGTCAAGTCATCGCATCACATCGTCGACTCATCGAACGATATATCCAAGATCGCATGGTATTCCTTGCCGTGTCCGAAATCGACTTCAATGAAGTTAATCCTGTACGGTTTGATATAACCAGAGTCCGGCATTACGGTATCATTTTTGAGGTGTCATGTTGAATTCACGTTCATCTACTTCGTGATATCGATATTCATACACGTATTAAAAAATAAAAAATCTTCAATTATTTGTAATGGTAATACACAACTTATTGCCTGCACACAGCACAATAAGTCGCACAATATCTATTTTGAAATGACGTACGTTCCGTATATCGCAGTCGATATCTACACATTAAAAGTCGATAAAAGACAGCTCAAAAATTCCACCAAAATTCCAGCCTCTGGATATAAAAGGGTCCGTCGTTTCGATCAGTCAGATGGTCCGTTCCATGTATGGCCCGCTTAAGATATACAATCGTCTGTGTCCACTTTGCCATTTAATTGGCATTCCTGTAGCTGCGGTTATCGTGGATTTGAAATTAATTCAATCTCTTGTTTACGCGAGGCTAGTGGATGTTTCATTGGATGTGACGTGTTGTGCTCGTTGCATTTGTATGGACGATTTGATTGTATATTGATGTGTCTATCGATCTGACTGCTTATGTTTTAGGGTTTGGTGAAAAAGGTTTCACTGCTGTGAATATTGGGTTAATTATTGGGTTTGTCGTGGTCTGCACATCAAAACATGAGTAGAGAGTGAAAGCAAATGCCGAGGATTCGCAAGTATTAAGTGTACCAAAACTGAGGTGTAATGTGGGTATTTATATTTATCGTATGGCAAATCAGTATTTAGAACCGTGAGATCTTGGAAAAGACAGTACGGTTGCCAGGTTGTTGCACTTTTAGCACCACCCAGGGGTCACGTGTAAGGGTAACGATTGGTAATTCCTACGGACGTGGTGCAACTTCGACCCCTAATGTGGGTAGTGATTCTTATAGACTCCTTTCAATCCTGAAATGTAAAGTTTTGTATCCTTCAAATGAGTCTCATTGAAGTTGCTTAAACTAAGCTATTCCTTGGTTTAACATAAGTGTGTATGCTAATTAGCGCTATACGCCATGATTACCGGGTGATTGTTTCGTTTGAATTCTTATAAACTCCTTTCAATCCTGAAATGTACAGTTTTTGCCTTCAAATAAGTGTACTTGCAAATTGCTGAATAGGTACAATATTTTTAGTTACACAGTTAACAGTTAAATCTACAGATTAAACAGTAAAATAATTACGAAACGCAAATCTTAATCTTCACTCACTTAACCCTATTTGTTCAGCGATGAAGTTATCCAGATTAGCTTAAGGGACCAAGTGCCAGTGACGCCTTTGAGAGCCGCTTCTCGGTAGTAAAAGCGTGTGGCGTTGGGAGGTTATCTGTTGTTCAGTAGTCAGACTTGCAAGTGTGAAGATACTGAAGATATGTTTACAGTACTAAGCGCTGTTTTCCCGTCGGTGGGGGCGCTAGCTCCTATGGCATGTGCCCATTGGACTACGACATAATTTGTTTGAATTATAAGGGGAGGTCGCACTTACGATTACCGACCGATCAACATTACCTGAATATGGTGCCGGCAGCTGTCATCCCATAGGCAATTGACAAACTTTCCATGCCTTTACATTTCAACGAACACCGCTTCCGACTACAGACGTTTTCGCGGTTTGGTGCATCCTGACCTAACTGCTAAAATGCTTTAATGAAACTTTGGTTTTGTGACTAAAATATATTCATGCATAAATATTGTGAGGCAAACATTCCGAAATGATGGCGAATATATGACTTAACGTAATGTTATTATAATCCATATACAATCAAATACATTTGGAGTATTGCCCTTTATGGCAGCGAAACGTGGACAATGACACAAAGGGACCGGGAAAGACTGAAAGCGTTTGAAATGTGGTGCTGGAGACGGATGGAAGGTATAAGCTGGACTGATAGAGTAACAAATGAGGACGTTTTGAGAAGGGTAAAAGAGAAGAGATCGATTTTGAACACCATCACCACTAGAAGGGGGAAAATGATTGGTCATTTGATACGGCTCGACAACTTCTTTAAAACCATAATGGAAGGAAAGATAGAAGGAAGGAGGGGCAGGGGAAGACCACGACGTAGTTATATAGACCAAATAAAGGAAAAAGCTGGTGTCGTGTCGTATCAACAAATCAAAGGGCTGGCGTACGACAGAGAGAAATGGAAAATACTCCACCGACAAGAGGATAACTCTTAAATTAATGATGATGATACAATCAGAAAAATATGTTTCATTAGGACAAGTGGCGTCTTGAATTAGTCACAAATTGATTGTTATTAACTTCTAGTTTAGTATGAGCAACCTCATACCCCAAAAGGCTCTAGACAAGCGCATACGATTATTGTTGTAATATCGCAGTATAAAAAATGTGGTTTCTTAAATTGTAATGTAAGGTAATTTTGAATTGATAACTTTAAATCTGACTTTCTACTGAACACATGGTAATGTCCATAAACCGAAACAACATTGACGATTGATTGCCGTATCGTATTGTACAAAGGTAACATCGAGCAAGCATCGAGCTACCAAGAAAGCATTCCGGAATTTCCTCCAAGATTCTCGTCAAATGCTTACCTACCGCAGCGAGCGAGATTTCCCGCTTATCCCGAGATTACGCGGGATCCCGGGATTATACTTGTTTATAGTTCCAGCCTTATCAAGAGAGAACAATTAACAAAGCAGAAAAAAACCGTATGTCAATCTTGCTCATAATATAGTCGTTCTTATTTTATTGCGACATAAAGAACTACATTCAAGAGCGAAGAAAATGGTTACACTTTGGATATAAATTCTACTCTTGAAACATAGATAATATCATGACTGGGACATGTCGTCTATACTTAAAGTATCTTACTTAGATCTTTGTATTGAAGCCCATGGTATTATTTAGATGTATTGTGTATCGGTGGTCCTAAAATAAATAAAAAAAGACCGGGTTCCACTCCGGGAGTGCCGGCAGAAGTGAAAACTTGAATAATTTTAATTTTGCAAAAAAAACCCTTCCTCCCCCCTCCCTTCTCCTGCGTGCTAATATATCTAATAACAACCTTATTAGTAGTACGCTACAGTTCAACTTAACTCAGCAAAATTGATGAAGGAGACGATGAAATACAATACCAATTTGTTTTTGCCATTGCCAAATATTTTTCAAAGCTTTATCTTTTTAGGAATAACGTCCAAATTCGAACTATTCGAATTTACTCAATAGCAAAGCGGTAAAGGATGCGTGGACAAAATTACAAATTTATTTGCAGAATATGTTAAAAGTGTTCAACGGCCTTATACTCTTATGAATAGTGTTGAGTTTTGAATGAAGTCGAATCGGCTAACAGCAAAATATAAAAGTTTAATATAACAAAATGGAATTTGCAATTACGAAAAATATGTTACGACTTTATAATGTTAACAATACAGTACAAATTAGAACTATGTTCCCCTAGTCAAGCCCCAGTTCCCCCCCCCCCCCCCCCGCACCCGAGCCTCGTCCCGAATCTCTCCCAATTCTACGGTCACGTGACCTCGTGAGATCTCACAAAATATGTCGCGACAATAACAATTTTTGCTCACCCCAAAGAGTGCTCAGCGCCGCTAAAGAAGATTTCACTTCAAAAATATAAACGGGAGCTCAATCCTTTACTCAAGTCTAATGTAAATGTATGGACTACAAGCGCCCTTATACTTAGTAATGAAACCTTACATTTAGCTCATAACTCGTTTCTGTACGAACTAAAAGGGCTCACATAGCCAATGGGCCACGCTTTCAAAATTACATGGCAGCTCGGATGACTGAAGGGTCAATTGTGACGCAAGTTTCGCAAATCCTATTTGATAAAGTGCTACAAGCGCTCGTTCTGATTTACCTCGCCATGCGAAACACAGTGTGTAAGTACGATGTTTAGTTGGTACATTATTCCAAAAAGTCCTAGAATCTCGAATTTGCACTAGGAAATATATACAAAAATTAAGTGTTTGTTAAGTACAGCGAGAATCTGTGTCAGTTTTTGACACAACTTTTTTCCACTGTTAGGCCGTGGTTTTTCTGGCCCGTCACACGCGACCGGCGGCGTCTGGACGTGCGTCGCACGCTGTGCCACACGCCGTCGGTCGCGGGTGCGTGGGTTTTCTGGCCCCGGCCACCCGTCGTCGGAGAAGGAGCTCAGTCGCATTGTGCCCGCTTTGAGAATTGGTGCGCTGTGCTTTAAATGAAATGAATAGAAAAATACTAACATTTTTATTGTTAGAAGAAGAAGAAGACGATGAAATATTAATATTATTAAAAAATAAAAGAGAGCCAACCGATATATTTAAAAATCGGAAAAAGGAAGGTGCATTTTTTACCTTGTTTCTCAAACACTTGATGTGCAATGAAGAAAAATTTATATCTTATATTCGACTAACTCGAGAACAGTTTGCAAAAGTATTGAATCTGATTGAACGTGATATTACGAAGCGAAGTAATAAATATCCTGTGCCTATTTCTCCAGCTCAAAAACTAGCGGTGTCGATAAGGTATGTACATTTAATAAAATAAATCGAAACAAAAATAATCATTTATTTGTAATTGAAAATTAGGTAGGTAGCTATCAGTTTTTATCATCAGGGAACAAAATTTAACAAAAAGTTAAGTATGAAATACCTATGTTTACAAATATGTAGCCATATACTGTGCTTTAAATTGTTATTTTTATAATCTTTGTCAGACGCGTCGAACAATATAGGATTACAACGTATTAGATTTATTAATAATTCATCGTTGTCTTTATTGAAATAAGACATTTTCAATATCAAGACGCCACCCGCCGTCCGTCGCTATTCTACAAAAATGATAGCGACCGACGCGTGCAGCGTGTGACCTTCGCCCGTCGACCTACCCGCCGCCGGCGGCGTTTCAGACAAACCACCCTCAAACATTCCCGAACAAAACATCCGAACGTCGTCGGCGGCGGACACGCGTCGGTCGCCGGCCGCCGGCGACGGGTGGTCAGAAAAACCACGGCCTTACTGCTGCATTCACGATTTTTTTTAGTCCGAAAGTCGAATATTTGAATTGTATGAAACGTATTATTTACAACATAATTCTCGAGTCTTATACAAGCTACGCAAAAATAACGACAGTGTGTGTTTCACGAAAGGCACGCCGTTCTAACAAATGAACTTTGTACTTTAAACATTGATATTCATTTGGAATGTAAAATGTAAGTCCCTGGTCGACCCCAGGTCGTTATTTAATGGCCTCACGGCGCCTTGCCCGTATTCATTTAGTTGATACGCATAAATCCTGAAATGCAGAACCTCAACAAGTAAAAAAAAATGTTTTTTTTTCTTATTTGTAAATTTCGTTTCATAAACATTTCGTTATTGGCATTAATTCGTTATCATGTATTACCTATGTGCATGTTCTAGTAGCACTCATTAAACAGAGGAATGCACTTTGGTACAGTACATACTATCACCACTTTCACTATCGCATTCCATTATTTAGGCTTAAATTTAAAGCGCATTTAGTCGAAAATCCATTAAAATCAACTTTGTGTTTTAACACAGCGCCTTTGGTTTTGAAATCAATTAGATTCAGATTGTGATTCAATTTTATCTGCAAATATCGTTTGCCGATATTTGCTGATAACACGACCTCAATAAACTAGGTCATGAAAATTCGAAGATTAGCTAGATTTGAAAGTGCTGTTTTGTCTAGAGGTTGGAAATAATATGTTTTTGTAAATCTCCTTCACGTACATTTTGGGTAGATAGTTCCGGTTGGTTAAAGGTAATTGAAAAACAAAGGAGAACAAAGTCATCTGACCTTACATATCAATGAAGTTACATATTAAAAATACCCACAGACCCAGATACAGTAAACTGCAACTAAATTTAAAAAAAAAACAAGAAAGGAAAGTCTACCCGGGTCAATCAGTAACTGAAAAGCAAGAAACGTCCGTTCCTTTCGTGCCCCGCTATTCTGTTCGCTGTTTTAGCCTCAGCTCACCCGTCACTCACTATCTTGACGCCGCGATTCGTAGTAACTAAGCGTAATCAGAGATCTAGTTTCGTTAGGGGTGACGTGAGGGCGAGGAGCATGAGCGCGGTCCGAATAACAGCCCTGGAAGTGAAGGAGCCTAATTTTGGGCTTTCAAGTGTACAAGATTCCAAAAACTATAACTAGTACCTATCACTACTAGCCACAGATAATACTATTTAGAGTCTAATCTGTATATGGACACACGAACTTTCATATGAAAATTGGAAACGCGTATAAAAAACATCGATTCCGTCAATGCAGGTGAGTGGGGAGTACTGAGATTAGTTATATCGATACGGCTACTATCAGTGCGATAGCCGGTCGTTGACCCCAGATTGGTCATTTACGAACATTGTGCGCTTGGCCGGAGTTAAACAACACATGCTTGAGTTTTTCTTTCCGATACTGGACTTTCTAACACACGATATGCTTAAT
The DNA here is from genome assembly GCA_945867215.1 of Epinotia demarniana. NCBI lineage: Eukaryota > Metazoa > Arthropoda > Insecta > Lepidoptera > Tortricidae > Epinotia > Epinotia demarniana. The sequence goes on along the minus strand of OX244272.1, from coordinate 17,289,369 downwards.
TTGCTAATAAAGTGTCCGAAAAAAAGAAAATGAAAAATGTAATGATGGTTTCATCATAGTTTTTTTGTTATACTATAACCGTAAAAGCTTAGGAAAGGTGGATTGGGGTAGAGCGTAAAACTTACTTTTACCGCAGATTTTTCCATTTTGCACAGTTAGTGTAACTCAATTGTGTCCTTCAAGCATTTTTACGCATACGTACGTAATTTTTTTTTGATTGATGGCTTTGTATTATGATTATGATGAAGATGATACTAATGTCACAAAATGTCGCGTTCAAAGAGAAAATTCACGTGTCGGCAAGCTCAAAGACGTGTTTGCTTTGCCCGGCGGATCATGTACCTAGCCTTTTCGAAATTAACTCTTGGGCAATGTTGACAGGCTGTTGCCCGCTCGGAATCTATGTAACATGTCGCATAATGTTTATATGAAGACTTTAGATTGTGGTATAGCCATAGACTTCGTTGTAAGATTTGGAAAGGGGTTTGGGTAAATGTGTTGTCATTTTTTTAGATGAGCGGCCAATCCTTAAATATATTAAGATAGACCTATTCTAAACAAACATATTCTGTTACGAAATGTAATAGGTACTCTAAAATGCATCGGTGCCGAGATATTTGCAATATATATTTCCGCAGGTCATATTGAAAAGTTATGAACAAAACTTAAAACTTAATAAAATATCTCGCCTCCGATATTGTTTAACGCGTTTAATTTTATATACCTATGCGTATTAAGAGATCCCCTAAAAGATTATTAAAAAAACATCCTTGGCCGCTGCAAAACATAAAATATATATTTTTTTTTTCAATGCCCTTTGTAACATTAGTCCCAACCTAAATCCTTTTTAACTTGTTTTTCGTTGTTATAACAATTAACGTTTAGGCACTTAGTAAGGCATGAAGCCACGTTAATTTAAGTGGAAGGAGACTACAGTATACATATGTTTGTTAAGGATTATTTGGTTAATCTATATACATCGCATAAATAAAAATTACTTACCACTGCTTGGTACAGTTCAACGCGCTGAATATTCCACGACGTAAGACGTCTGCGCTATTTCGTAGTATTTACGAATCAAAGTCAGGAACAAAGAATCGTCGTTCCTGTAACAATAGTTAAGTAATAATTTAAATACATCCAAATTATGTTCGGTTCTTGTATACACGGAACATAATTTGGATGTTTTTAAACTATGTCATAAGACTCATAAGCGGCAAACACTTTTTGTACCTATATAGCGACCAAATTAAGCCTTTTCAGCCCTTAAAACTTTGGATTTGACAACAGGAAAGACTCTTTCATACTAAAAATATTGGAAATGATTCGCTGATTACGTTTTGTCCCTAGTTGTGCGAGACTGACAGTCAAGCGGCAAAATATGGCTGGCTGTCAAAGAGGTTGTGATAACGGCCAGTGACCTGTGTCCACCTCATTTCAGGTTCGATTGGTCATACCAGGTTCGACATTAAGAAGTTTAGTGTACGCTGATTGTAAACTCTTTGAAACATTTCGAGACTTATTTTGTTGATTTAGGTACCTACCTACCCTAAGTAAATCAGAAAGCACTATATACATATAAAAAATACACATTTTGTTTACTTTATCATAACGGTGCAAAATGAGGGTTGCATCAACATAAAAATATAATACAATTCGTCTAGTATCTTTTGCACGTTTTATTTATTTATTTTATCAAGCAATAGCTCCTTACTACCTGATTAAAAAAAATATTTTCATCCGAATAAGTTTATGATGATATTGATGATGTATGTTGGTCCAGATCGGGTCGGTGGAAGGCTGTTTTATATTTTTACACCACCTGCTCTCACCTCATATCAAAATGATACCGATAATATGTTTCCAACGGCTGTTTACTTCCCTAGATGTTAATTGAAATGACTTGCCCGTCGAGCCCTGGCCTTTTTATTTTATTAATTTTAATTCGGCCCCGTCGTGCGGTCATCAAATTCCAACGAACTTTCTTACATTATCCATTGATTATCGCGGTGGGCTTACATGGTGCAGGGAAAGTTGATAAAATATTCATATATAATAATTGAATTTTACCAATTACCAAATGTCAATGTGCCTGATAGTCAATTAACGTTTTAATGGTGAGATACCCACCAGTGGTATGGTGCATTATGTAGGTATCGTTAGACAAGTAGAAGCTAAGGTAAATTGTATGTCTTTCCAAAGTTTTTAGGATAAGGTGCAAATCCACACAAGAGAAAAAAATTGCCAGTAGGTCCTTGTCTAATGAAAAATGTAAGCAATATTTCAAACAGACTGAAAAAAAAAACAAGTATTTAAATAACACAGTTACACATTCTGTTTTTTTACTGTTTATCTCCATCATGTAATCCAACTCTTAAAACCTTAAGTATTGAATGTCCAGCGATAGATTAATATTTATTGACATTTTATTTTTGTACTTTATTAGCGTTCAATGTCATTAGTTGTCGCTCCTGACACTCTTACTCTCTCCCTCATATTAGTAATTGAATTTACTATGTGACCGGCGCAGGCGGCGCTTCATTATACTGAAGCAACGAGCCGTAAAGGTGGATGGGCATTTCATTGCCGTAGTGTCATAGGCTCTACTGATGATGGAAAGCACCATTGTAAGCATTAGTCGATACATGTAAATGAGAATTCTTAGAATATTTACTTTCTATTTAATAAACATCGGGCTAACTAAAGTATTGAAGCATGTGTGAGATGAAAGCTTGGTAGCTAGTGATTGGATGGTAATAACTTGGGGCTTAATTACATTTTTAATTAAGTCATTTGAATCCTTTAATAGGGCTACGACGGGAGACGATTCTTTTCTAATAGTAGTAGTCAGCATAATTTAAGATTAGAGATCCGTTTATTGCTCGAATTCCGTTGAATTACTTGGAATGGATTGAGACTTAGCTACAAATTATCGTCACGTCGAAGTTTTTTCTAGGACTGTCATTGATGTAGAAAATTTTGTATTGTTGCAGCGAATCTCACCATCAGTTCGCGCGGCTTCAGTCTCGAGCTGCTCATCCACTCGCCCGTGCAGGACATGTACATCTGCTTCAACAAGTCCAAGCTGGTCGGCAGACGACTGGTAAGTATCCCACCTTTCCGCCCAGAATTAAATATCAAACTCTAAAAGGTTTGTTTAATTTTGTTTCATTGTACACAGACGCATGCCCAAGCAGTGAAACAGTCCAACTGCCTCTTCAAAGAGGAGTTCGTGGACGGCTACAACAGATACCACCTGGTGAAGAACAGCGACCGCTACATAGGCTTCAACCGGCGCGGTCTGCAGGTCCGCCGCGGCAAGAGCAAGCACCCCGAGCGGTACCACAAGTGTTTCTCCTTCATGAAGGAGGCCCACGACTTCGACATCAACAGACACAACCACATGCTCGCGGGCGAGCCCCCCAAGTGGCGCCCGGTCCGTAGGCTGCGGCCGCCACCGCCGAACGCCATCAGCGCCTCCTACCGCGTGCGGCACCACCACGGCCGGCAGGCGCGGCGGAAGAACTCCACCGGCACGTAGGCGCCCTAGCTTAGCAGCACCTTCACGCTTCAACGCTTCGCGCGTTCCGTTGCCAGCTGTCGATGGACCTTGTGAGTGGACAGAGTATTAGTCAACTATCGCAGTATTATTACAGTGACGAGGACTGGATAGCGTTAGGTTAGGGCTCGGTCGCGGTGGCCGCGGCGGCTCAAACGCCGCATGAATGGTAGCTGAAGCGAGAGAGCAAACATTTGAATGGGGGAAAAAAGCCGGGCCGGGACGTCGTCCGGAGCTGTGAAATTCCTTAAGGTCGTGTAACATCGTGGCGCTCGTTTGCTCTTGTGCCTGCGGTCGGACTCGTGCTCTAAAAGGAAAAAAGGTTTTCTGTGGAAAGAGTAAATAGTAGTCGCGCTAGTCACGAGTCTTCCGACGGACCACCGCACTGGAGGCGCGCCGCGGCCGCTGCGCCTGCGCGCGCGCATGCTCGGGCTGGCTCGCCATTATGTAGCAAAACGCCTTCACGTCAATTCTCAGTGTGTTATTATTTAAATGCTTTATTGTTACTTAAGTACGGATTGAGTTATCTGCTTGTAAATATAATAAAATAATTGTGTTTAGGTACATACTTATTTATCAAAAGACTTTAATCGGAATTTGTAAACGTAGATGTTAGTTGTAAAGTTGTATTAAAATGTTTTGTATTTAATTATGGGTGTAAACCAATCGCTCTCTCCCGCTCGCTAGCCTCAGCTCACTCTCTTGTTCCCTCGGGTTACGATACATTCCCAATGCGCATCCTAGATTATGTTCCACTTGGTATTGATTGTATGTTTTGAACGTTTGTACATATTATTTTAAGAGTTCACCTGAGAGTGATGGGTTTCTATTACGAATCTCTTTTCTGTCCTTGTCTTCACATCATCCATTATCATTTATTGGTTTCCAATTAATGTAAATTTACTTAACAAACAAATGACAATACTTCTGCTTCTTGTACAATTTTACTTTTTCATATCCATACTTGATAGAGGACATTATAATCTTAATATTTTAATAAGATCTGTGCCATAGTGTGGTGGCAGTGTACGACTTTGTTCGCATTGTAACTAATAGTGTATTAAGTGTATGTCTGTATACTACGAGTAAACTAAAATGTTTAACATTAGGCGGAGGAAACTGTTCAGTGTATTCAAATAAAAAGTAATATTCCGATTGTTAGTGGAGTGGTCGTCCTCGTAAAGCCGCCGCCGGTTCGCCGTACCCATCATGTTAACTGCGCGCGCGCACTCCACAAACATTCCACACAATGGGGTGTAAAACAAATTCCCGACTATGCGCTTAACACAGTATATGTCAACGCGATGACACTGTCTAATGTATTACTGTGTCTAATTATAAGTACCTATCAGATGCTGAGATCGAAATCATATAATTGCTAAGAAAAATTACGAAATTAAATCATATTTAACTCGCAGCCTGTCGTTTTCTTTGAATGCTATGCTTATTACAATCCCCACAATAATCATGAAATAAAAACGTAACATTGCTACTTGGAGTAGTACTAAAAATGCCCCTCCTGATTCTGAACGTTGAATCCTGAACGTTTTGGACAATATATCCATAACGGCAGCAGCTAAGCGCAGATTAGGCCTTTATCTAAATAATTAGTATTCAGAACTCCAAATTTTCACTAAAAGTCACAACTTGTAAACTTTCTTAAGCACCGAAAAGCAGGCCGTAAATCTATCATAAACGATGGAAACGGTCGCGTTATATTTACTCAAAAGTAGCCGGTCAGGGGCGGTCAGAAAAAAGGGCGAGATTTCCAATAAGTGGGCCGGAAGAGTTCGCGGGAGAAATGTAACCAAAGCGACTTTCAGTGGGGAAATGTCGTAACAGCCAAGTCGCTGCTTGGTCCTTAAAACGTTAGTTAGTCGAAGGATTGAAGCAGTGGACCGATGCGCGTGCGCGCCACGATTAGCACCTGCACAGAGTACTTTATGTCGGAGAGGCAGACGAGGTTATACGTACTGAAGGATCTTGAACTGCACAACTTTACAATAAGGTAATAAAATGTGGGTGCATGGCCAAAAGTAAGTAAGATCTAAATCAATGGAATTTGCTAACTATGTAAACAAACAAGGTTAGGTTTGGGCCAAATTCGTGGAACAATAAAAAAGTTTTGTCCTCTAGACAATACAACAGTTAACAGTTTAGTTGATAGGTATGCTGCGACCACATAAGTCGTACGCCGTAAAGACCAAAACGTCCAAGATCATACATACTTACGAAGACTTAAAAAAAACCGTTGTTCCTAAATTGATGAACCTATATCCCCATATCGCGGTTTCGACGTAGTTATGTTTAAAAAGTAGAGGGTGGTTTTAGCCTCTTGCATTTGAGAATCCATTAAAAATATTAGGATCAAGAAAAGCAACTAAAATTACGGAAACATTTGAACATCTGACTATTAACATAAAATTCAATAAAAACAATTAAAAAATAATAATTAAAAAGGTACATGATAATGAGAACACAAATGGGGGTTTCCAATTGACGACACAGCTTTTTGTACAAATTAGGCTTTTCTTACTTTGGAAATGTACAGATGACCGAAGACCCTAAGTATTCGGTCATCTGTGTAACGAAAATTATTAAGCACATTTGTAACTCCCAAACTATTTATCCCATTTTTTTATTTGGGTGAAGTTTAATGTCCCAACTCAACGTTTCGCACTGATATCATTTCCCAACGAATGATTTGGTAAATTATTGTTAGGGAAATTAAAACCTGGGACTTTTCAAGATGTCACTTAGATATTCGACAAATGAATTGAATATATTGTATGGCATCATAAATTCTAACCTAGCTCGTTAGAATGCAAGGTTCAAATTGCAGTATGTTTTTTTTTAGTTGGTAAGATGACATAATTTACAATAGGCATAATTCTTTGGCATATTTTTAACGGACCACAAGATATAGTAAAATATAACGCCAAAAAAATACTTTTTACGGCCAAAAATACTAAATGATCACCAAAATGTTATCTTCATTTTAATGTGAAATAGTAACCCAAAGTATAACATCTTACTATACTATTAAAGAAAATGCTATCCTAATAAATCATTGCTAATCCAAAAATAGTTAAATGATCATCAAAATTTTATCTCCTATTAATGTGAAATAATAACCCAAATTATAACATCTTACTATCCTATTAAAGAAAATGCTATTCTAATAAATCATTGCTAACCCAAAAATAGTAAATGATCACCAAAATTGTATCTCCTTTTAATGGGAAATAATTACCCAAATTATAACATCTTACTATCCTATTAAAGAAAATGCTATAATAAATAGTAAAATAATTTCCTAAATTCGACGGAGCCCCGCTTTCTTTTCTGGGACTCAGTCTCCCGCCGTCCGCCCGGGCTCCCGCCAGAAACTCGCTTCGTCGGCCCTTCATTTCACGTGCGCACTCGACCTACGCTCCGCTCGGGAGGTCGCCGGCTCGCTTCGCTCGCCACCTTCCCGCGCTCGCTGCACTTGGGCCTCGTGCACCCCGGCGTTCAACTCAGGACCTCCTTCACGACCTTCTGGCTCCGCGGGCTTTCATATACACTCTAGGGGGAGGACAAACAAGACCACGTGGAAGTAGGGTGCGCTGATTCGAGTTTTGGTAGCACTTGTAAATTTGGCATCATTATACTTTATTTGGTAATATTCATATATTTTACGGCAATCATAGTGGGTTATTTAGGTACAAGTATTGAATTAATTTGGTCGCAAAGATTTGGTGATCATTTAGTAATTTTGGTGTTCGAATACAATTTAATGTGCAGTCGTTACTAAAATAGCTGGTACTATTGTGATGGTAGAATTATTATTTTTGGTGTTCAGTATATTTTTTTGGTAAAAGAGCTTAGGGTACCAAAGCACTTTTTGGTGGTCATTATATTTGATGCCTAATTCTTTTAACAAGCTATTTAGTTTCACCCGTCCCGGTGGCTGTAACGAAATCTTGTAAGTTAAATTTGACCCACTTCCTGGGTTCCTGATGACCGATTGAGCCGAAATTTTGGGGGCATAAGTATGGTCTCGAAGACAGTTTAATATTATGGGTATCATCGAACTGATCTGATGGAGACAGAAGGTGCCCATGGAAATACAGTACTGAACCGACGGAACCCCGTTGAGTTTGGGCTCGTTATCTCAATGAGTAGTAGATGAAGGTATACAGAAAAGTACAGTCGGCAGTAAAAACTTGTACCAAAAATTTAATTTTTGAGATAAACTTATTTCATCACACAAAACTTTCCGATATTCGAACACGGAAGCATTAGCTTTGTTGGCTTCGAACTAAATAGACTAAAATGGTCGTCTAAAAGAATAATCGTAAACAACACAACAATTTGAATCATAATTCCCGTTTCGTATTGTAACGTGATTCGTCAAAGAAGTAATAAAGGGTAAGGTTTCATGCAACGCTATCAATGTACACGTATTCATGGTTCTTAATAATAACGGTAACGTCAGTTTAGTATCTATAAAACTGTTGGCTCTCTTGTTCAAAATCAACCGTGAATATTGTAGAAAATTCTAAATATGTAACTGACATGAGTTTGAAGTTGAATAACATACAGCGGGGAGTCAGGCAAGGAGCGGAGGTGTTCACCGCTGCACTGGAGGACGTTTTCAAGACTCTTGACTGGAGAAGGCTAGGCATCAACATCAACGGCGAGTACATCACTCACCTTCGGTTTGCTGACGATATAGTAGTCTTGGCTGAGACCATGGAGGACTTAAGTACGATGCTCGATGACCTCAGTAAAGCTTCCGAGCGAGTTGGTCTAAGAATGAACATGGATAAGACGAAGATCATGTCAAATGACCATGTCGTACCAACTCCCATTACAATCGGACACTTTACGCTCGAAGTTGTAGACGATTATGTATACCTAGGACAGACTATCCAGTTAGGTAGGTCCAACTTCGAAAAAGAGGTCAATCGTCGAATCCGACTCGGCTGGGCAGCGTTCGGGAAGCTACGGCACATCTTTTCGTCGAATATTCCGCAGTGTCTCAAGACGAGAGTCTTTGACCAGTGTGTGTTGCCAGTGATGACATATGGCACTGAAACGTGGTCGCTTACTATGGGCCTGATAAGAAAGCTCAAAGTCACCCAAAGGGCAATGGAGAGGGCCATGTTGGGAGTTTCTCTGCGTGATCGCATCAGAATTGAGGCTATCCGCAGCAGAACCAAGGTAACCGATATAGCCCTCCGAATCGCTAAACTTAAGTGGCAGTGGGCAGGGCACATAGCACGTAGAACCGATGGCCGTTGGGGCGGAAAGGTTCTCGAGTGGCGACCGCCTACCGGAAGGCGCGGCGTAGGTAGGCCCCCCACAAGGTGGACTGATGACCTGGTAAAGGTTGTGGGAGTCCACTGGATGCGGGTGGCGCAGGACCGGTCACTATGGCACTCTTTGGGGGAGGCCTATGTCCAGCAGTGGACGTCTTTCGACTGATATGATGATACATATTAAATTAAATTAAATTAAATTAAAAATCATTTATTTCGGACTATTAATCCATAATTTGTTAGTAACAGTATATTTACTTAAACAAGTGTTAGTAACAAGTAACTTACAAGCTAATATCGGCGTCAGGGGGCACGCACCGGAGCAAGGCCTCGTCCCAACACCGCATTATCGGGCAGTCCACCCGTTCAACAAGCGATTTCAGGATGCTGTTGGTACTACCCCGTACCCTCCGCATGAGTGATGCCACCCTACTGCGCATTATTGCGTGGAATCCCGGCACGCCCGCCGCCGCGAACATGCCGGACGCACTGCAATAGCGGGGCAGACCCAACAGCACCCTGAACGCATTATTGTACTGTACTCTTATAGCAATGACAGCCCGCTGCGTATACCTAACCCACAGCGCACACGAGTAGAAGGATTGACAAAATGCTTTAAATAAAGTAACTTTGACACCCTCACTACACCGTGCGAACCTACGAGCCAGCATATTACACCGGACTGCCAATGCTCGGCGCTCTCTCTCTATGTCGAGATCGTCGCATAGCGCCTCCACTACCCAGTGCCCCAAGTACTTAAACTGTGAGACTCTTTTTAATGCTGTGCCGTCAAGTACCACTGGCGGGACAATATCGTAAGTTTTATTGCCCGCCTTGAACAGCAGCAGCTCACTCTTCGTCGCGTTGTACTTGAGGCCCTGGGCAGCAGCATAGCGCTCGCATACGGCCAGCAGCTTCCTCAACGCACTGATGCAAGGGCTCAGCAACACCATGTCGTCCGCGTAGCTGATGTTATTAATAACTTTTCCACCAATAGAACAACCCACTGGGGTGTTACTGAGCTCCTCGATCAGTCGATTCATATACAGATTGAAGAGCTTCGGAGACGTCAACCCACCCTGTCTCACTCCGCACTTCAACCTGTATACGTCCGACACACAACCAGCCCATCTCACAACATTTGTTTGGTGCCTATACCAATATTTAAATATTAATACAAGCTCTCTGGGCATACTTGTTTCTTGAGCCAATTTTGACCACATGGTCTCGTACGACACTAGGTCGAAGGCCTTAGAAAGGTCCAAGAAACAAGCATACACAGGGGTCCGTTCTTTTGCATAATACCGGACAGTGTGCTTGAGACAGTAAATAGCTGACTCAGTCGACACCCCAGCTCTAAAACCGAACTGAGCGTCATTCAGCTTTACGTGAGCACCTAACTGTTGATCAAGCACTCCAGACTCAAGACTCAAGACTATCCAGCACTTTTGCGATTATGGTCGCTAGAGAGATGGGCCTATAATTATTTTTATCCGATACATCACTTGTTCGGTTCTTAATAATCGGTATTACAATTGTTTTCATTAAGTCGTCGGGCAGATAAGAGTGTCCGATGGATAGTGCAAAGAACATGGCTAGTACCCTGGGCAGATGAGGTCCGGCGTACTTGAGATGCTCAACACTGAGGCTGTCATGCCCGGGCGACCTGCCACGCGACATATTCCGTACGTATTCTATATATGTACATACTATATATATTCTACATATATATTCTATATATGTAGCGGAAAAATAAATAGGTCGGTGACAAATGCCTCCACATGGCTCCTCAGTAGTGGGCATCCCACTCGAAATGTTTTGCCGAGGTTGAACCTCAAAATGTGTTCTAAAAAGATTTGCAATATCCACCGGCTCACACGCACCCCCGACGCTCACAGGTAGGCTCGGCCTAGTATCAAGACGATTGGTCTTTTTCCAGAAAGATCCAAACCTTTTGGATAGGATTGGATATTATACAAAAAGTACGAATAAAAAGTATTAACTTAATTCTGTCGTAAAATAATGTAGGTATTGTTTGATGTTAGTAGGCTGAGTAAAAAAAAGGAAAATAAAGACCCAACTTTGGAGTTATTTTCTATCGAGGAAATTTTACGCAATCATGTAACAATTAAATCAGATAAACAATCATATAGTCAAAAATCATATATCTCAAAATTATTTATACTAAAATACCTTATTCTTAATCTAGTCAAAACGGTGTTTCAAAGCATCCACAACGATAAGTGATAAACCGGCAACCATGCTACGCGCGCTGTGTCGAAACCGCGGCCCAACTGAATCTGCCTCAAAGGTCTCTAGATCATCACTTCTCTACGCACCAATCTCTCGGTGCATACCGTATCTCCTCGATTATGTTTGTGAACGCTAACATACAACCTGATGTAAGTGCTAAGTAGTCCATAGTGCGCCGGTATGGCCACAGGTGTGCTGTTTGATTTGAGTTTCGGTTAATTATGGATTTTTAAATAACAGTTTCCTTATGAGTCGTACAGACACGGAAAAAAGAAAAATGTCTATGCTGTCCCTTGAACTTAGAATGGGTGTGAAATATGTATATAAATACTATAAATATCCATCATCTACTTTTAAAATTAACAGGGCCTTAACTTGCAATTTGCGGCGGTGATTAACTATTCAATTCAATCATTAATAAATTACGTGAATAACTAGGTTTCCGCTATTTTGACACATGTTTTCTTGAACGAAGGTCAATGGCAAAGCAATTTACATAGAAAACGCCGACACCCGATAAAACAGTTGTTAAAATAAGTTTTTCATCGAAAATCATAGATGAGTGACAGCATTGTCAGAAGTTAACATCAACACCGGGAATTTGTGAATTCAATTTACGAAATAATTATTTTCTTATTCATAAAGACTATGATGACATTTTCTTAAATAAGTAGGTACATAAAGAAGTTACCTCGTCTTTGCGTATTTTGATATTTTACGTGTTAATCGTTAAAGTATATACTTTATTAAAAATCTTTTAAAAACATTATTTTGTTATTTTTTTGTAATTTGATACACGAGGCGACAGGCGACCTTTCTAACGATCTTATTTTTGATCACTAAAATATATTAAAATTTACTGTCAGGTACTGTTAAACGAACTTATTTTCTTCGTCTTTAGTAATTTTAATTGTTTGGCTCGACGTTAAAAGTATTCCTTCGCAAGTCCATCTTCAATATCGAACGTATGACTTAGCTGTCCCAGATTTATTGCTATTCGTCCACCCTAAGCGATAATTGCTGAGTATTGCAATTGGAAACCTGTTTGCATTAAACAATTAGGTACCTACTGTTGTACATGCGTTATGAGGTGTTAAAGGCCGAAATGCACTGACAGCGGTGGCGTAGCAGCGCGGCGCGGCGCGGAGGCGGTACCGGTTGTAATGTTCGAGCTTATATTGATGGGTCCGCACAGAAAACCGCGCCGCGCCGCGCCGCTCTGTGCGGACCCTTTCGTAATAGTTCGTACATTACAACCGGTACCGCCTCCGCACCGCGCCGCGCCGCTCCTCCACCGCTGTCAGTGCGTTTCGACCTTAAATTCTGTAGATCAGCACGTTTTTAAATAGCTTCTTCATCCATAGATTTATATATAATCACTACGTTGTGTCCTAGCAGAAAAAAATTGGTAAAATCATGACATTTATATCAAGGGCTCATACTACCTGAACTAGGAAACCAAATGAATAATTTTTCGGATAGATACATGCACCTGATTGTGTCTTGACTGTATACATATTTTATTGTTTGCAAGAAGAACAAAAGAACCAGATCTTGAGTTGGCTGAGGTCAAAAAAGAAAATAGGTATTATGCTATTTTCTTTTTTGACCTCAGGCAACTCAAATAAAAACGACATTATCAATTTATTTGGAGATTGTCCTCAATTCTTCTTTTGCTTTATGACTGATGATGGTTTCAGAGAACGCCTCTTCTAATTGTGCAGCCAGTGTTCTGTTTGTGCGCCGAACTGTTTCTTTTTAAGAGGATAAGAATTTGAAAAATGCAGCGAATGTTATTTTTGGACCGATACCTGGACATCGCGCTCCAATACGGTAAGCTAATGTATACAAATGAAGACTAACAGTAATCTGCAAAATTATGAAATACTTCTAAATTACCCAGCTTCAATTATAAATTAAGTATTCTGCAGTTCAACCAGCACGTAACGCATTATACACGCGTCAGGGTGTATGGAAAAATGACACTTAAATTGTCCTAACGCGTGTTCGGAACGTCACTTGATTACCCCTCAGTAATCGCGTAACGTTTTGAATGCGCGGTAGGACAATCTAACTGTGTTCTCTATTTAAAAAGTGACATTTAGATCTACCTGACGCGCGTACAATACATTACGTGATCGACCTGCAGGTCAAGGTTGCTGATAGTCATAGTACCTAGCATACTTTTTCATAATATTTAGAACTCTTAAATAAATTATATCCCACTAAAAACTTGGCAATTTGTTAATTTCCCTGTAAGTATACTTATAACCAGTAATAATTTCTATTTCATAAAAATCCATAAGTGAGATAACATTACACTGATAACATTTCCCTATACCTGTCAACTATATAAACTTGATTTATATATCTAGTTATTATCTGCAACCCTTTTAAACATCTACGAAAGTTAGCTTTTGCCGCCTCATCCAGTAAGTAACCCAATAGACGACATCGGGCTCCAAAACGTTATTTGCCATTCAAATGTAACGTTAATCGAGGATGATGCCCCAACTAGTTACGGCCGGTGCTAACCGTCTGGCCAAACATCAGCAGGTTCTGGAACCAAGGCTCCATGAATAACCGAGTGGTTATTTCATAAGTTTTTTACTGAGACGTTAATAGATGAATGTGTGGAAAGGTTCAGTTAACTATTTGGGACTAACGCCTCATTCATATCGGTAGAAGGAGCTTAGCTAAAATTCCTGGTTTAGAAGAAAAAAAATGTTCGTATAAGCCTTTAGGGAAGAGCATTTTACTAAAATACATAGTTAAGAAAGAAAGAAGACGTACATTACACAGAGACAAGACACATAATACAAGCGCTCTATTAACTCTATGGGCACTTATCATAAAATCCTTCTGGATATTTTTTCTCCTAATATTTTCTGTTATACCTATTAGATATAATATTATGTAGCTACCTACCTATGCAGGGTGTGACATAAATGTTTGAAATCAAGTTTATAAAGTTGACAGGTAGGGCGCAGCAGAATGCCATCTCACGTTCGAATCAGCTCACCTTGGGAAGTATCCACCCGCCATACAGGAGTGGAATTTTCTAAAATAATAGATTAGATTAGATTATATTATGATTATATTTTGTGACGGCGTCGTAAGCCTTCACCTCACTGGTCACCTAACCTGTCACCTCACGCGTAACGCCTGATGTGACAGACAACATAATCTTACCCGAGAAGAAATATTCTGTTGTGTTTTTGGTGGTGAGTAAGGTCGCCAGATCTCCCAAGAACACGCTGTGTTGCTGTTGAGAGTGATGAAGCCGCATTTATCAATGCTAGCAGTCCAACTCTGACACAACGAATCCTCAAATTAATAAAGCGTAGGCTACAGTGTCTACTTACCTAGGCTGACCGGGGGATAAAAAAGGGGGAACGCAAATCTCCTTAAAGTTGCCATAGCTTACAAAGAATCAACATCAAATTATAATATTATAGTCAAATATTGGCTTAGTCGTTCCCTCCAGGCCTCAGTTACAATGAAGGTGAAGAGGTCGGCAAACAGTCCCGGCCCGCTATCTATTCTAGCTGCTTGCTTTAATACAAAAATTGGGCTTTTAGTAACCTTAGCTTTGGGGTTTTTAGTTATTGGCATTGACGATTGAGATACTTTAGAAACAAAGCATTCTGAAACACGAGAAACTACAGGAGATGGTTATCATAGATTTATGATGAATATTTATAATTTAAAAGCCGATACAATCTTACGTCTATGTAATTATGTTCCTTTAAGGGGCCAACTTAAAATGAATTCATAATCTCCTGTTTTGTATTATAGATCCAACAATCTGCACCGTATAAAAAACAGAAAGATCTTTAACAGGTGGTAATTTTGGACATGAAATTTATTGTTAGAGACTTAAACGGATACTCTTTTCCAATTTACGAGTCGTTAAGCATTCTAATGACACTATTCGACGTTTCGTACGAACGTTAGGTAGATCTAAATGTCCTTGCTGGTTCTACAAAATATGTACTTACCTACGAAAAGTAAAGATTTCACAATCCGTTTAGTCTATCTTCTATCGAAACAAATCGGATGAACTTATAAAAAATCTATTCTTTTGAAACGGTTGAATAACACTACAAACATAAATAAGGAATCAAACGTGGGCACAAGTGGCCCCACGGGCTTATAATTAAAGCCAAAAAAACATGTTTCCTTCCTCCAAAGCTGTCAAACACTGGATCCATCAAAGCAGTTCAAATAACCCTCACTTGTCATCACAACAATAGGGATCCCTTTATAATATTGTTGCGGCACAATTTAAGAAATTCCTTCATGAAGCTTGTTTCGTCTCTCCAAACACCCTAGCCATTCAACCCTTCTGCTTGGGCCTGACAAAAAATACTCCACTCGGTAAATATTGGACTGCACTGTCTAGCCGTTTGGTGCAAGCCAAGGAAGGATGTAAGCAATGGTACATTATACAGGTAAATTCTTTCGTATACGATTGTTACTCCCAAACAGTTTCCGAGTGGACCTTGACTCCCACAAAATAATAGTGTTTTCTGTAAAAGTGTGAAAATATTATAACCATTGTCCTCGGAAGGACACCTAGACCCGACGCTCTAACAACGACTGGCATGCTAAATTTAAAAAAGTTGGTTAAGATTTTCAAATTTTCATGAAGCTTGCTCAATTATGATTAAGTCAAGAGGACCGTCTATATAACCGCCTAATCGTCAGTCGCGTTCCTTTAAAATAATAAACCTGATATAGCTGGTTTCACTATAGATACTTGTCTGTACCATTCATTTCGTATGGTATGGTACTAAGACATCAGGTTCACACAATAGCGAAATTCAATGAAAAGCCCTTGGAGTTGGGACCAAACAGACCTAAGTGCCATAAGAAAAATGAAATGAATGATGCGATAATAAATGATATTAATTATTTTGATGAGTGCGACTCTATAATCATTGATGACGAAAAATATATAAAACGAATCATAAATATTCCCATATGAAATACATCAATATAGAAGTTTGTATCCTTAGACCACACGTTAAAAAGTATTGTGTTGTGTTGAGTCCTTTTAACGCCACTCGCGTGTTTGGAGTCGTCGGGTATTACATGTCCATTAGGTTCGCTTGCGGATATTTTCTGAGGCCGTCTTCGGAGCAAGAGTGTTGAGGAGCAGACTCACCATAACATTTTTCGGTATTTTACATACATCATCATAAGGCCTTATACGTCTTGACAGATGATTTAAGCAGCGTCTTTACGCGATGGACAACTACTCTCGTGACTAAATCCGGGATCGACATTTAAGGCACACAAATTGACACGTTATCCATATTAATAACCTTCAACTAGGAAAAAATTATAATGTTCGGTTATGGCGCTTCGCCGGACGCGGACGCTGCCGCGTCACGCTCGCTCCGCTCGCTCGGCTCGCGCACTGTAGGGTTGCAGTTCACCTAACAACCTTACCGTTTTTTCCCCTAAATTGAGGGACCGTATCATCGGCTACCGCTTGACGACAATGCCTCTTAGCGTGTTTGTGGGGTTCTTGAAACCGTGGATTTCGCGGACACACAGTATAAAGTCACATACATACATTTAATCACGCCTGATTCCCGGAGGGGTAGGCAGAGATGCCGGATTTCTAGATGCTACGATCTTAATTGTCCTTTATTGTTTAATTCACTTTCATAAAATTATAAGATGTTTGTAAAAAAAACAAATTTTATTATTCCTTACTTAATCAATTCTGTGAATAAGTTGGTAATATACTTAGATATTATATCGTCAGTGACTTGTCCAAAAATATGTCTAACGTCGTTAATCTGAGTGGCTCTTCTCGCGTCTAACGCCCCATTGAGGTCTCTTTTTTTATTTATCTGTTCCCATTACATTTTCGGACAAAAGGCGTCTAGTGTTTGGTCGGCGCGGAGACCAACAAAATGCCCGGGCAAATAGTCCCGCTTCCCACGGTGACTGGTCGTCTTTGTGACGTAACCCGGAGTGACCCGGGGTTTCTTGTTACGAATTAATAATAATTTGCTGAATATTGATATACATAATAAATTATACCTAATGTATATATTTCTAGCCTAAATCAAGAGGACCGCCAGTGTCTACTACGTCGCGTTCCTATGAATGAAGAAAGTTAAGATGTTATTCATTTCGCATATAAGGCAATCGCAAAAGTTCGGTATACTTATTAAACCATCCACGATATCGTCATCGGTAAGAAAAAAATAAGAAGAGGTATGTTGTACCGACGTTATAAAGATCTTCCCAGTTGTTCTCCAATCTAACGAATTCAAACATCTTAAACCAAGATAAACGTTAAAAGTCAATCGTTCATCCGATAAATACTAATGAGTTCTCGTTGAAAACAAACTTATCTTGATGAGACAGTTGAGAGGCACACACTCCATTAATAACTCCATATAAATAATAACATCATTACTTTAAAGGTAGACCACCCAAAATCATCACCTTCAATATACGTATATTATGCAGAGTTCATAAACAATGATGATAAGGAGGAAAATGATGGGAAATAGGAGACGAAAAATTAAGTGAAATCGCCGTACGGGCCCCGTAATTGTGGGTCCGAGTTGTGGGCAATTTGCATATGATATGAGGCGCTAATAGAGAGACGGCTTTTTCTGAATACGAGTATTCTTACATGAGCGGAGCATGCACAATTGCTATTAGCATAGATAGCATCCAGATGCGACGGTCAAGATGTTGCATTGTAGGGTGCGGTGGCGTACCCTTTACCTTGGATTACAGTTTATGTAGCGTGACCTTATTATGCAAGCTCAGCTTAACGGATATACATTTTCTGTTACTTTTGAATTTACAAGAGTCAGTGGCTTAATTTTGTACTCAGCAGTAACGCTGCTAACGAAAGTAAATTTAAATTTGAAGAAAAATATTAAAAGTAGAGCCGGATTCGAACGGGCGACCATAGGCATAAATGGTCGTTACTAACCAACTGAGCTATCGTAACGATCTGTCTTGGCCACTAAATTTTTCAATCAGTTCCTTCTTACAGCGCCTTAGGGAGGCCTGTAGCGACATTTACCTATAAGATTAGGCTTCTTAACGGCACCAATGTCTCAAATTATATTGAGAAATCTTATTCGAGAGTATTAAAGAACTGACGAGTGAAGGTGAAGGTGTGTTAAATTCTTAATGCTTTTAATGAAGAAATTCCACGGTTAATTGTGGCACGAAATTTAAGTTGCTCCCATATTTCTTTGTACCGTTGTACTCGGAACGGCTTCTAAAATATGCATCGACAGTTTTGGAGGCGTTCCGACGTGTAATGAGGATATTTAATGTTCAATACTTAAAAATAATTTATGTCATGCGTGCTTAAGGCGGAGTATCACAAAATTTGCAATTGTAATGTTGGTGTTTGAAAAAATTGCTTGGAATGTACAAGGAAACGTAATCCCGCAACGTCTGCCTAGGCGAGGTCTCAAGGTCAATCATGAATAATGAATAATTTTATTTTTTACTACAAACATGCGTGGATGAAACAAACAAAACAAACAAGAGTCGATACAATCAATTTTACTTATCAGAACACTTTTATTTTTTAGAATGGACGTTCAAACTAAAAATAATTATTATTTCAAGCTATCTTGCCTATATGGCAAACATATTTATTAACTTAAGGAGTATATTAAGATTTTTTTTGTTCTTTTTAAGGCGCCGTATGTTCATGGTCTTCTCTCCCTCTCGCTGAGCATAAGCGTGAGCGAGATGGAAGTGCGTGCTCGAAAGCGCGAATATCATGTTTTTTTAATTTTAATTTTTTGTTCGTTTAAATAAATAAAAAAGTAAACACTGAGTTCTCTCAAACATGATATTGCCGATTTTTCGAAGCCATTTTAATATTTTTAGCTTTTGTGCGTAATTTGTAACAAATATTTCAAGCGTATTTTAGACCCTTTTAGACCTATGTTCGTGATTTTATTCTATCGAGCGAAAATTGCTTAATCATGTTTCTAAACACTGATTTCCCTGCAGAAAAACTTCAAGATTACTATTCGTATTTTTTTAAAACTATATTATTATAAACAGACGCATTATATTGTTTCAAAAACACTGTTCGCTAAACTTCGCTGAACCTACGGCGCCTTAAGACCACAGTCTTGCGCAGGTCTAAACCTGCGCATGGAAAGCAGCAGGTCGTTCACGTAACGCATTAATTGTTTTATGGAACACGGAACCCTAAAAACAGACAGACTTTCTGACAGTTGAATTGTACTAACGCGCGTCCAAAAAGTTACATGGTTATCCCTCAGTTCTACGCGGCACTGACTCGCCGCCGAGTACGCCGAAGTTTAATACGTTTAATTAATGATAAAACGAACTTACCTGTGTCAAGGGGCGGACACTCCGCGATTTACGTTCATCGCTACAAGTACATGCCGGTGCCCCAACGTTGGGGAACCGGCATGTACTTGTAGCGATGAACATCCCAACTAACATTTTGGTGTCAGCTAAGGGTTTTATTATAACCTTAACCTTTATAAGTGAGTGATTTTAATCTCAGTTGGAAATAATAGTGTTATAGAGAAGTTAAGAAAAAAAAATAACTCCTTAAGTGTTACTAGAGCTTTATTGAACGCTGCTAAAAAGGTTTTAGAGTTATAAGAGTGTTCATCATATCAGCCGAAAGACGTCCACTGCTGGACATAGGTCTCCCCCAAAGAGTGCCAAAGTGACCGGTCCTGCGCCACCCGCATCCAGTGGACTTCCGCAACCTTTACCAGGTCATCAGTCCACCTTGTGGGATGCCTACCTACGCCGCGCCTTCCAGTACGCGGTCGCCACTCGAGAACCTTTCCGCCCCAACGGCCATCGGTTCTACGTGCTATGTGCCCTGCCCACTGCCACTTAAGTTTAGCGATTCGGAGGGCTATATCGGTTACCTAGGTCCTGCTGCGGATAGCCTCATAAGCATAGCATAGCCTATAAGAGTGTTACTCAAAACAATTATACTTAAGATGTTAAAGCTTTAACCTGTTTGTAACGCTTAAACCTTTACAAGAGTGCTCGCTGACGCTCATTAACTCTTATAGCTTTTTAGTTGTTGCAGTGGAGTGCCTTATAAAGCTTAAGGTGTTATATCTGCTATAAGGTGCAGGCAGAGACTTTATAACAGAGTTGGTCAAGCGTGTTGTAATTGTAACACAAGATAGTGTTGAACAACACCGTTATAAAGGCAAACCCTGCACAATATTCTTGACTAAGGCTGTTGTAACTCCATAGGCGTTATAGATGAGTTAACTGACGCCTAAAGCTTTAATGTAAGTTCGCCATTGTTTGGTGAACTCTAACCTACAAATAGATTTAGTTATTCAATATTTGACATCAAAATAATTAACTATTTATGTTACTCTTGCCATTCTATTGATGCTACTTAATTTAACAAGCCACTGGCTAAGAAACAAGAATAGAAAATGACAAAAACTTTAGGTGTCTATTTTATTCTTCATAAGTTTTATTAGAAATCTTTAATAAATCCTGGGCGCGTTATAATTGAGATCGGAAACATGGTATACACTTATCGTAAAATCACAAGGGCAGATTGTTTTCACTTAATTTCACATACTTACACATCCAATTTAATACACTTGCAATTAGTACGACTCCTGTCACATATATTAATAATCCTCGCCATTTTATCGGTAGGTAGACTACATATATTCGTCTCATAATTTTATAGTAAAGAAAAGAGTAAGATATATGCTCACTTAAAACTGCGTAAGCGCAAGAGTATTACGACACTCTCAGCTAACACCTTAAGCATTACTACGGTGTTTGTAGAGCGTTGGTTAACACTATGGGAGTCAGATAACACTGCTCTAAAGGCTGCTCGACCGCTTTAGCCTAGTCCGTAGTGACCCTGCCTACGAAGCAAGAGGTCCTGGGTTCGAATCCCGGTAAGGGCATTTATTTGTGTGATGAGCACGAATATTTGTTCCTGAGTCATGGATGTTTTCTATGTATTTAAGTATTTATTTATCTATATAAGTATGTTTATCGTCGTCTAGTACCCATAGTACAAGATTTGCTTAGTTTGGGACTAGGACGATTTGTGTAAGATTGTCCCCTAATATTTATTATTATTATTATTTATTTTTCTAACACCTTAACCTGTAAGACGTGGGCCTCTTTCGTGGTTATATAGGTGTTAGAGCATGCTCTAACACCTTTCTTACAGGCATTCTTAACACCTTAACACTTGGCTGGAACCGATACAAGAATGATATAAGGGTTATTTTAACGCTAGTGTGCTAGTTCGGAGGAGTATCCCTTCTGTACTTGTACTATTATCTATTCTGTGCCTGTGTGTGAGGTTCTAACAAAATTATGCTAGGAGTACATATTTTGAAGAAACTCCGTCACTCTTGTGTCCAGGCGTACCGGAACCGACTAACAAAAAGAATAACTTGCTCGACCGTCATCCATCGAGACCTATTGTCCACCGAGTCCAGTATTATTGGTTGAAAAATAGTTACTTTCATGTTTTTTTTTACAGATTAACATTTATTTATTTATTTATTTATACAAATTAACACCAACAGTTAAACCTTACGTGCTAATTTATAATTGGTACATTTCATTTACATTCAATAACAATTAAACATTTCATTGAGTATAATAATATTGCTTCATTAAATGTAATTATTAACTAGATGAATTACATACAAAATAAACATTATTGGAAATACATTTATGCACATTACATTACCATTGGTTATAATCATTTTATAGTTAAATTAATATTAGAGACCATTGCTCACGTCATTTTAATCTAGGGGTCAATTTTCAAACGAGCTGTTTTTGCTGTCCCACGGCCATAATTTCAAGTCAGATTAACATGGAGTATTGATTCATATATATTTGTATTCCGTGTGTTATAAAGTACTTAAAATATATTTAACAATACCTTAAATATTCATTGATTCTGAAAAAAAATGTATTTGGAATCGTAAAACAGCGAAATCTCCCGCTTTTTTGCGTGTCCCACTTGCGGTTTTG
This sequence comes from Epinotia demarniana, assembly GCA_945867215.1. Lineage (NCBI taxonomy): Eukaryota > Metazoa > Arthropoda > Insecta > Lepidoptera > Tortricidae > Epinotia > Epinotia demarniana. The sequence goes on along the minus strand of OX244272.1, from coordinate 17,267,208 downwards.
CTCAAACAAAAATTCATAACTATGGACTACGGCAACGTATATATAAGCAACTTGTACTGTTATAAAGAAGATTTATTAGCGTATTCATTAATATATCTTGCAAATTTAATGCGTGAATAATTAAAACCTGTGAAGTATTTTTGTAGTTGTCCCACGCGCGACCCATTTATTAGGACTCAAGCTCAAAACCCTTAAAATCTGTTTTTTTATTATCCCACCGTTACATTTACTTTACGATACGATAGACAGGTTAGTTGGGCTTAAACCACCAACGGGAGTGGACGCAGAGCCGGTATTTTCGAAGGAGGAAACAGGTTTTCTTGATACGATGTATTTTGGTACGGCTATCACGACATTTGTATGGGCGTTAATTTATTAATATACGATTGAAATAAAAATGTGTCTTTCATAACAAAGGTTAGCAATATAGGGTAAGAGTTTCGTGTTTAACTAATTAGTGAATTCAATTAATAGTGTACGAAGGATCGCCAAAAAACATTCATGTTGACATTTGTATGGCGACATTTGTACGGCTTTTTTGGTCATACTCGTACAAATGTCGATTCAAAACAAAATCTAAGTGATTTTTGATATTTTGGAATATAATCACAGAATAAGTAATAGTACAATATAACGACCATCATAAACCACAAACCGGAGATACTATATCGAAATAGTGAATTTTTTTATTGTACAAATATTTTAAGCTGTTTCAACAATTGTATGGCAAAATCGACATTTTGATGGCACTCGTCGACATTTTTATGCCGCTATCGACATTTATATGGCAGAATCGACATTTGTATGGCATTATATCGACTTTTGTATAGCGCTGTCGACATTTGTATGGCGCTGACGACATTGGTATGGCACGGTGAATTTAAAGCATCAATATCTAGCTAACCATTAGGAGCACAGTGGTGCCTCATGCACCATATTTTTTCTTTTTAAAACCCCTACCTCTCGCTGTCGGTACGAATCTAATATTCCAAAAAATAAAAAAAACCATACAAATGTCGAAAAAACATCTTGTTCAAAAATTGACCCCTAGAAACTATTGGATGGAGCTGGTGGCTACTACACTTTCCAAAAAGCGACTCGCTGACCTCATAAAAGTTAGCTCGGAAGTGAAGAAAATATCCAGCTGGCTGTCGCTGTCCAGGATGTCATTAAGCAGGGTGAGAGCCGTGTGGAGCGGCGAGGAGGCGAGCGCTCGCGTTCTCGCGGGCGGGACAGCGAAGAGGCCTCGGCGGCGTGCTCGCTGTCGATTGGAGGTGGCAAGAGGGACACGTAAAGATATTTGGGTCAATAGATGGTAATTAGTTACTAACCCACGTACCAAATGAAAAATGTATTTAATTAAAGAAATATTTCTTCGGGCTTCAAGGGATGTATAACCCACCATGCCGAGAACGAAGAGAGTAGGATAGAGGAAAGGGTAGAATCCATATAATTTACTATACAGGAACCTTACATATGGTTTTTGTACTCTTTTCAAGAGAAGCGTGTACTGCTGCTCGTGTGGGTTCCATATGGCGGCATTCGTTTCCAGCTTGCTTCGCACATAATATATGCATTATACAGTGCCATAAGTGCACGCTGGTTCGTAAATTGTTTAGCCTGCCGGATAACAAACCCCAAACATTTCCGAGCTTCATTAGTGATAGTTAGAATATGTTTATTAAATGTGAGCAGTGGGTCAAACCATGTACCAAGATCTTTGATCTCATTAACTTTATTGTTTAAGTTATTCGTAATAATGGCCGTGAATTGGAGAACAGTGCTAAATGTAAACATTCATCGCTTCGAATTGAGCCGCGAAGCATAATAATATAAAAGAGGGTGAACGTTCTCCGTTTTAACTTTGGTCAAAATTCTTTCGTATATCCGGATGTCTAGATGTCCCCCTGTCCGGCTGTTCTACTTTACAAGTCGGATTTCTCAACCGATTCTCGTGGAAATTTGTGAGCACATTCAATAAATATAGCAAAAAAAAACAGTTTTACGTAATAAATAAATATACATTTATTATGAGCCTGTTGTGTATTGTGGGGTTACTAACTCGCTCTGTCATCAGTTCATCACCTCGCGCTTCATTGCTGCCTCAAATCTCAAAGCCTCGCCCCTCGAGCTCCAGACTCGCCACTCGCGCCTAACGTTCCCCCATCTACAATACAATATTGTATGTATTGGAGGAAGGTAAGTAAGAATATTGAACATGAAAGTAATTGGTGGTCTATTGTACACTACACTTGAAAAAAACCTTGTTTTTACTTCCGATAGATGTTAATTATTAGATGGTACCTCACCTCATTTGAAGTAAGATAATTGTACCAACTCATTTTTGGAAATGAGGTGCTCATACGAACTCATTTTAATTTCATTTCCTACCCAACACTACTGTGGTGTCTTACAGCTGAGTTAAAAAAAGACACGTTTTCGACTTTTAAACTCACAGTCACTGGTAGCTATATAACTTGCCCTTAAGTTAAATATTTAAAGCGCGGTTATTGATTAAAGTGGAGTTCGTCGTGTAATCGTTCAATTTGTGCCGCTGCGCCGCTCAATTATGGGGAATTAAATACTTCACCCTACTTACCGCCTTTTATTTTGTTTCGCTAAGCAGATGGTTATCATTATCATGCTTCTATTTTTTGCAAGTTTTAGATCGGCACGTAATTACACGGTGCGCGATACTGGAGGTCCTTCCCTTCACGCTTAATTGAAATTTCAAGATTTCGCGCCTTTTGCCTGTATCTGGCATCATTATCATTATGTCACCCAAAAGACTGTAGTTTCTGTGCTTTGCGTGATTATTGTAGACTATCAGCTCCGATTACCTAAGACTGAAAACAACGGAAATGCGTCAAATGCGTCTACGATTACATACTTATCAATCAAAAATTCCGAGATAGATATTTGCGATTATCGAATCGATTATCACGGTATCTATCTCACGGATCTAAATAGGATCTATCAGAAGTTCAGTAGCTCTCAAATATGAGTAGGTATCTCATATAGAAATAATAAGTTTCTATCTCAAAATGAAACTTTTATTGCCGACTGTAATTTGTTTGCACAGTCATTAACTATCATGAATAATTTTCGACCGATATTTGAGAAACTAATCTTTATACACGGCCACATCCTTTTTATTGGATGAGGCATTTCGGTTTATGTACGTTTACAAGTAATTGAATGAGTTAGCGAACCTCTCGACCGATTGTCGTGAAATTTTGTGCAGGTTCGATAAGGATATAGATTTTCAGAGTTAGAAAAAAAATCTTTTTTTTTAAAAGAGACATTGCTTGAGAGTTCTACAGCTCACAGAGCCAGGAGGGTAAATATTTTTGTCAATATTTGCTGATGATTTTTTTCATCATACTAAATGCTAAGTGCCAGTCTACTGTGTGTTACCAGCATGCGGGCATATATTAAAACTAATAATAACATGTTCCATTAGCAGTTGTTTACATGTATCTGCAAATCATAATTATGTAAATTACCTGCGCAATTAATTTTCCAAAATAGAAACCTTCAATGGACTAGGTGTATGACGCCGCACTAAACAAAGTATGAAGAGCTGTCATTTACACTTACTTGTCAATTTACTTTGGTGTGCATTGCTGGCAATTTAAATTTCGTCAGAAGATTTATGAAGTCGGAATTATAGTTAATTATCTGTATTAAGGTCATGATTAAGTTAAAGAACTCCGTTAATCTACCCTACTTGATAAAAAGCCCGCTTACCGGTAACGCACTGTATATAGTCCTCCAGTCAATGAACTGACAACTTGTATAATGAATGTCGATTTTGGAAATAATTTATAATAGCTTATTTTTCTGTGTAACGGATATATTATCAATTACATAGTTAACCAGCGACAGAATCCGACAAAATTTCAATCGTCAAAAAATGTTTATATGAACTAGCTTATGAAAAGTCACAAAAAATATTTTGGTTAGTTACTCTATAATATTCAAGTTAAATTATATATACTGAAAAAGAAAATGCATGCTTCATTTAAATCTACAAAATTAATAATATAAGTTTTGAAAATGTAATCATAAAGAAACGCTATTATAAATTAATGTTTTTCAAAACCGTATTATTCCTGGAGTAATATTGTGTGTACCTTGTATGTACCTGTGGCTGCTAGAACTAACATAACAAATGCAATCGAACGGTACCATCAGTAACATAAAGGGCACATTACACAGTTAAAAACCGGTACGAAATAAAAGATTAGGAATTAAAATAAGCCCATTATGAGAACGAGTCGCGGCTTGCCACTCATAGGGACCACTCTAAATTATTTTTGTCATAATTATTATTCGAATTGTGTGGAATTTGCATACAATATGAAGTGGGAGCAGTGGCGCCGCCACCTACGCGGCTGTTTTGGAAACTAGTAACAGTCTTGTAGAACTATTTCACAGTTTTAACATTTTGTTGACGCGATGTTCGATTAAATCTTTCACAGAATGGCGCGGACTGCGGCTAGCAGTCGATAGTAAATTTCATAAGGTTGCCATTAACTGTCCAGTTTACCATTGACCGTCACCGCAGCTCGCGCCAGAGTGATTAAAGGCCTCCACACACCAAACGCGGGTCGTGCACGGGTCGAGTCGGGCGGTATCTCTATCTCGTTCGCACAGTAGCGCGGCGTCTCTATTGCACAGTAGCGCAACTGTGTGATAGGCATAGTCAGAGAGATATTAAATGCGTTGGTAAGTGAGAGAGATATACCGACCCGCGCCACGCACGACCCGCGCCGCGCCCGATACGCGCCGCGCCCGACTTGCACCGCGCACGACCCCCGCCGCGCCCTACTTGCGCCGCGCCCGACCCGCGCCGCGCCCGACCCGCGCCGCGCACGACCCGCGCTGCGCACAACCCGCGCCGCGCCCGACCCGCGCCGCGCACGACCCGCGTTCGGTGTGTGGAGGCCTCTCGGGCCCGTTTAAGGGCGAGGAAATATCAACCTATTCGCATTGAATGCAGCGCTCGCACATTGCTTTCTATTGGTTGTTTTTTTCTTCGCTCACCGCTCTGCTACCTCGCACAACTCTGGTGGACACTCACCCTAAAAGGCACAGCGCCGTGTGAATAGAATACTATCTCACTTGCGAGTTAAGGCGATGTAGAATGTTTGTTTTTGAAGCGCTGCTAAGGCACGTGCTATTATCTGACCTTTAAGTACCTGGCTTGTGAACATTCATAATTATTAATTATATTCCACCTTAAAATGTAAATTTACCACAGGTATTCCGCATTGACATCATTGTTTTACTACTTATTTATTGCCGGATAACGTACCTACCCATACAGAAACGTGAATTTAGGGCGTAAAATCCATGACAGCTGCCAATTCAAATTTATGAGACGAATTATTTACGAGTCGTTTCTCGGAAACGAGATTGTGTAACGTGGTTAGACCAAGAGGCCTATTTATGTTCATCGCTTTATTCGCTATCGCATTTAAATGTGTTTCGCGCTCGCTAAACTAACGTGTCACCGCAGCAATGAGGCCAGCGAGCCGTGTCGCAGTGACATAGACTATCCGTTATATCCGAATCATCCGTATAGGGGAGAGGTGGGATTTCCCACTTTTTTGTGTTTATCGTTTAAAAGTATGAAATTAAACGGTAAAGAATCAGTTTAAAACTAAAATTCATACAACCGAAATATTTTTTATGTATAAAAATTAATGTGCTACATTTAAAAATACATTTCTATCGTGGTTTGATTATCTATTCTGACCCAACTCACCCCATTTTACTGTATGCATCGAATAAAAATATTAAATTAACACGGTGAAAATGAATAGCAAGCTGAATGAAATATATGAGCACAAAAAAAGTCTATTAAAAACTATCAAAAACAGAAGAGGAAATATGTTAGGGCACTCGATACGACATGACACATAAAAACTATAATTGAAGGAAACATAGAAGGAAGGAGAGGCAGGGGAAGATTATGGACCAAACTAAAGAGAAAGTTAATGTAATGTCGTATCGAGAACTCAAAACAGTGGCAGAGAGAACAGAGTGGCGATTACTCACCAGACAAGAGCCCGGCTCTTAAGTTTATCGTGATGAAAACTTTACTAACAGTATGACGGTCGGTTTGAGTTGAAGCGACGTTATATACAGGGTGGAAAGTTGAGACGGGGCAGTAAGGGCAGCTACTAGATCCCATACTGCTACGCTAAAATGCTGTAAAGATACCATTACTAACTTTTTATGTGCCGACAATCGACATGTTAAGTACACAGATTTGAGATAAAATGTACAGTCAGCGAGAAAATCAAGAGAATAAGTTTTTTTATGCCAATCGGTCCCATTTCTATCAAGGATTAAAATACTCTGCGAGACCAACTAACGCTCGAGTACTAGAACACCCAGAAACGAAAGAAAACTTTTTCCATACAGTTCGTAGGATCATTAATCACAAAGTGTTTTTTTTTTCATTAAATTGTAGACAAATACAATTAGGATATTAGAAACGGGAAAAATCGGTATTATTGTTAAAAAACAAGTAGAGTCTGTGCGGAAAGAGAACTCTTTATACGAACATTTTCCTACACAGATAAATCTGACCGTCATGGATGACACAGGTTAATAATTAAAAATAACGCAGGTCTATAATGAATTTAAAAATTGAAATAAGATGACGATCTCATGCTTTATATGAATTTTAGTTTTTTCTCTTTTACCATTCGAAGTATTAAAAAATAATGAAACAAAAATAACTATAAAGTCGACGAGTTAATAATTTAAAAATTCTACAAATATATATATATCATAAACTGTAGTAGCTTGACTCCCTGTAAATCTGCAAATCAGCATGCGCGCCGTGTCCAAACTGAATCAGCGAGACAATCCAATTTCAAACGCAGCGGACTGAAAGGACATAATTTAATCCCTAGTGCAGTGTGCCCGTAATGCAGTTAGGTGCGAGAATGCATGTGTTGTTTAATTCTTTAATCCTCGGTGAAATACTTAATCAGTACGTTGGTAATATAAACTTTTTTATACTGATAGTGATATCACAGTTTTAGGAAATACCGTCCGTGCCAAGACTTCCTCATCACAATTTTAGGATTGGAGTCAGAGTTACTACAGGTACTTGAATTCCAAAAAAAAAAAAATATTTTTAACGATTCCTCGCTGGACGCTGAACCGAATTTGATGGAACTCAGAATAAAGGGGAACGAATTGAACACTATTCAGGAAAAACATTAGGTACCTAGGTATTCCAAGTTTATTTAACGAGTTTTAGCCGAATAAAAATAAAGTAAAAGCTATTTAATTAAAACAAAACAAATTTTCGGAGTAAATATAGGCCCTAATCATCCAATGGAAATATTTTTGTTTTGATGAATGCTTCAATATCTATGAGCTTTTCTAACCCTTTCATTAGTTAGCGAATAATAATTAATTATTGAAATATCCTGTAACCGTGAATGGCAGAATTTGAAGTATAGCTACAAGTTTTTACCTAATACCGTAGCTTCTAGAGATATTCCTAAGCTTTATCCCCGACGCCGCCGCGGGAACCGAGACCATTGCAACTGTAAGCCGTTTAATTCCTGTAATCCCACTATTAATAACAGATTCTTCCTATCACTAACCGATATTAATTCACCTGCGAATAGCCTCTATTAAAACGGTTAACATTATCCCAAGCAGTACCTTGACTTCATAGAAAAAGTGATACAGCGACTTGACCATTCACATATGAAGCACTTCTGTCTTCACACGAGGTTTAGTATTTATTATAACATAAGCGAACAATTCGATCAAACGTAGAGAGGTTGAAAACGTAACGGCAGTCTTTGCATGTTTTCGCTTTTTTCAACCGTTAACTACTTACACTTAGAAACCAATTAACTACGTTTGATGATTAATCTCGTACGAAGTTAAATTACTGATTATAACTCTTATTGTGCATAAGCATACTTTATTTTGTAATTTGTTTCCATGTAAGTGAGGATTGGATAAATGGAGGGGTAATAGATAGGGCGGTCTCAAGTTAATAATAGCGTTCGTTTTGGTACATCACTACCGATTTATTGACGTTCATTAAAATACTTGGATGCACTTGAAACGTATATCTTCCGCCAATTAAGATCAGGTATTATCTTCTCACTAACTGGTACGTAATTATAATTATAAGAACGTGTGAATTGTCTGGTATGGTAGGTATGGTTGCTGAGATGTAGGTACCTAGGTACCTACACTTGATTTTAGTTCATCTGATTATGAACTTTAAGTTAATGCAACAAAGTCGGGTTTCGCATGACCTAGTGTTGAATCTATTTAATTGTATTATAGCTTAGATTTCCGGGTTTTCATTAAAAATATTATGAATAATTTAGAATAGGTACCTATTTCAATATCCAACTGCTTGCGGTTTGCATATGTTTTATTATATATTATAGTTCTTTAGTCTTAATATATAGTATATATATTATATAAAAATCTTATATATATGTACTATTAAGTACCTATACAGTTTACTTATGAGAACTTAATTTACGGTACTTATACTAAATATGTACATATTTTAATGACTTTATTATCTCTATGACCTTGACCACGGCTGAATAAATCATTGGATAACAAATAACAAAAAAAATAGTGTGCAGCAACACATAATCCGCAATGCCAGGAACGCGATAGCTAATTTCGCAACATATACCATCAGCCGAAATAGCTCAGTTGGGAGAGCGTTAGACTGAAGATCTAAAGGTCCCTGGTTCAATCCCTGGTTTCGGCAGTTCTTTTTACGTTTTATAAACATTGTTAAACTTAGTTTTACACTTTACTTTTGGCTGTTGATATTTATTGTATTAGATATAATAGTATTCATATTTTCAGGCAAATTATTTTTCAGTTCATCTTTTCCAAATGTTGTCCGTATCAGATTAATTTTTTGAATAATCCGCTATTAATATAAAACGAATATTTTTATATTTATAATTCATTCGATGTAGGTTAAATTACCCAGCCAATATTGTGATTAATCTCATAAATCATAATGTAGTACCTACCGATATTTAAATTAAACTATGTAATTCTACTCATAATCTCATAATAGGTATATTAGTATTTGCGCATAATTTATTGGTGGGCAAATTTACGGTCAAGGGCAAAGTTGAACAGTTTGCTCATAAATTAAAAAGATATTACTTGCAAATGAGCCGCGGATTTGAGATAGTTTTACAAGATTGAACAGTCATATAACGGTTACATCACAGCCATGACAGGCACGTTATGACAGGGTACTTTCATATTGTATTTATTGGACACAAGGGTCGCCAAGACGGTCGACGCTCCAAACAAATTTAGTTTGGTTCTCATTTTAAGAGGACATGCTAGATTATCATGAAATTTTGTATACACGATAGCATGCGCCATATCTAGGTCGAAGACTAGTTTCTGTAGTTAGAAAAAAAGCGAGTAAGTAGATCGTGTGTCATACAAAGTCTCTAATCACTTTTTTTTTCTAGGTAGATATCTGGCAACTTTAAAATAGTAAATATAAATCGCTTTTATTTGTAAATATAATTACAATACAACGTTATGCTGTTTTACCTAAAGTCGCCATCAGATATATCAGAGCGGCCAAAGTGCTCACAAATACTTGAACACGTTCCTAATGCCTCGACAATAGAGACGTATTCAGATATTTGTGAGCACTTTGGCCGCTCCGATATAATTGCTATTATTGCATTCATATTTAGCATTTAGTTTCTTTGGAAGTCAAGCCGTATAATAAGTTAGGGTAGAAAGCCCCTGGGAACACACAGGTCGGCCATAAACACCGCCACCCAGTGAAGCATTGCTATCTTTTATTTGGGCTTCGGTTATGGTTATTGGATTAGACCTTTTTCTCACAAAACGACCAGCTGATGATATGCCACTGGATTGACATGTGTTTGATAAATTGCGTTAAATAAATTGTACAACGTTTTGTCTTTTTGAGCACCTACTTGTTTCAACTGAATATTTATATTTCGTAGGTAATTCCTATATGACATGTGTGAGTGAATACAACTTAAATTAAAGTGGATTGGATTCTCGGTCTGTTATCACTTCTTAATCTTTGTTTCAATGGTGCGATAAAATTGTGATTTAATTACTATTTACAAATTACGAAACATATAAATGTTTCAAAAAATTTATAAAGTCCTGCGTAGTCGTAAGTTGAGACTTAAATTAGTCATTTTGTTGAATGGTGTCTAACAAAGTAACTTAACTAAGAAAATCTCGACACTAGACAAAAAATAGATTTACAAAAACCTCGTTTTTGGAGCAATTAAGTTAACCATATACTTTCATCGGTCGATCACGAGCCTAATCGAGCCTATTACAGGCGCTGTCCCGCCTGCTTCGAGGCGCCTCCGAAATTACAATTTTCGTTGCAGTCTTTTTATAGCGGTGCAATTCAAACGTGTGATATTCGAATGCGATCAATTTTACATATCTTTTTCTGAATAGGGTATGATTTTAAATACTAAGAATTCATAATTAAAATGGGTTTACGAGTATTTTTTTGTGTTTCCTACCAAAATCGGTCGAAACCCTTTTGAATTCTAAGTAAACAAGATAAATATTTGCGGACAATCATACACAAATCAACCTAGTAAAACTATAAGCAAAGTTTATACCATGGGTACTTGTCGACGATAAACATACTTATAGTGATAAATAAATACGTAAATACCTACATAGAAAACATCCATGACTCAGGAAAGTATTCGTAATCATCACACAATTCGTGATCATTCATGCCCTTACCGGGATTCGAACCCAGGACCTCTTGCTTCGTAGGCAGGGACTACAACATTTTGGCTACGTGGCTCTATAGATTCCGATTTTCAAAAGCGTGATTTGTAACTGAGCTCCGGAATTTTAAGCGAATGCGAAGCAAGTCTTAAGTGCTTTATTTTATGAGTTATGATAATGCAAAATATGATAGCTTTATTATAATTTAGGTAAGGTGCGCATTATTTCATCTCAATAATAAAATGACATCGATACAATATGAATCAGATTGGAAATCGAAAAGCCGTAGGCTATATTTCATTGCTACCGTACCCCTATGGGAAAACGTAGTAAGTACAGCGGGTACCCTACACAGTTACTATGTTTTACAAGACGGGGGTCGCCCGCACAGCTTGTGTTCACAACGTTTACCGACAACACGCCTTACTCAAACCAGTATAAGTCTGACATCGAATTGCGCATCGTTCATTCAAATCTCGAGACTAAATTTTACTACTGTTGACTGGTGAGATGAGTTAAGGTCGTGAATAGCATAGCACGGCCGGCCTGCTCATTCCACCCAGCCGCAGGGCCCAGGTTCGGTTCCAACCCTTAGCAACTAATTTGGGACAAAGGCGCCGCCGCCATTAATTGACTATTAAACACGCATCAGCACAAAAAGGCTAAAAGTTTAAAAACAATGAATTTCACGATAGTTGATAACTCAATTTGGTGGCGGTGGCGCGGAACAGAAATGGGTGTGGAGTCATCGTTAGAATTTGTTTTAGAATCATCACTTTAGTCTCAATGCGTGCATGAAGAGTCACACTCAATTTCTACATATCTGATGATTTTCAGAATTCTACATATAGTCCTAACTATAAGCAAAAGTATACGGATGCATGTAGCCATATTTTGACTAGTTAGGCTATTTATTATTAGTTTTAGTTAAGTATCTTAGCATGCACAGTATTTTCAGAATTCTACATATAGTCCTAACCATAAGCAAAAGTATAAGGATGCATGGAGCCATATTTTGACTAGTTAGGCTATTTATTATTAGTTTTAGTTAAGTATCTTAGCATGCACAGTAATCATCAGTCATTCTCTATTTTAAAAACGTTTAAAAGTACCTTTGATAACGTGAGTTCTGTCGGTCTGAAATACCAGGATTTGACGCAATTGACATTTGAATTAACCTTACTAAGCAGAAGCAGCAAAACTCATAATTGCATAATGCTAGGTGCAATAATGGTGCAGTAATATCACCATTACGATCATTATAACACCATTACACTTATAGCAAAGGTAAAAGTATTTTTAGTATTTCTGAGAATGCTTGCTTGTAAACATAATACAAGTCCAAGAATTGTTTAAAAAGAGTGTTCAACTTCTGTCTGATGCAATTTTAGATTTATTTTCTAATCTACGGAATTTGCTAACGTATGGTATTATTTGTGTTTATGATCGGACATGACAGTATCTTAGACATGATTGTTATTCATTATTACTACCCGAACTAATAAAAACATTGCATCATGCACAATTTCAACCTACTTTCAACACGGAGGTGGTGTTCAATTTGACTGTATTGTTTTTTTTTCTATAAGTTCATACCTCTATTACCTACGGTCGTATTTGTAGGCGGATTTTGAACAATAATAGATTTGAACCAAAAAATACAGACTGCGATTTGATGATGGGGTTCAGAAGGAGCAGGAATTCTTCCAATATTATTAACGTAATATTAGATCCTAATTTGGCATTTTCTAAGTGACTAGTGCGTTTTAGTTTTAAATGGAAGCCTCGTTTTAGATCTGTTGCCAAAGTGATAAATTATACTTGGCAATAAAACTAGATCACTCAAATACGCAGAATAGAAAAACCCCATAATTATTTATTTTTCCTTACCTATGTCGATTCCACGCCTTTCCCAGAACTACTCTCGATCATTTTTGGCGGCATCGTTTGTGAAAAGACGTGAAGAATAATAATAACGTAGCATCAATAACGCGGACCACACGGCGATCTGCCGATAACCGAAGCCTTTTACCTTTTAATATCCCGATTACTTCCTCATTAAGTTAATGAAATTGTTTATTGAAAATTTCGATTCTGGGCTTCATAAAGTGTAATGGACCTCTCCATTACACTTTCTGAAGAATTTCTTTTCTATAATATTAATCTTTACTTCATCCATACTTAAAGTTCATAGCTTACATAAATCTTATTGTATATTGCTGACGGACATTAGTGTATCCAAGCATATCTATATGGGAAATAATTGAATTATTATTATTGTTATGTCCTGTCAATTTATATAAGAGTTTTTTTTATTTCCCAAATACAAAGATTAGTTAAGTTTTCTCTTTCTTATTTCGACAAACTGCTATCGCCAATAGGTACCTATATGTTTTTTCTAATAAATGATTGATGGTATGATTCAAAAGTGAATTTTTTTATTTTATTTATTACTTAATTACTTTTACGTCATGCATAAGCTAAAAAGCTAAAAAAGGATTTAATTTAATAAAAAAAGTGGGCAAAGTTGGCGTGGTTCACGGTTGTATTTATTTCAATCTGCCATCGTTTAGTTGAGGCGCCTTGTTTAGATCTACAGGTAACTATTAAGTGCGTATCCTTTAAATACATGTTCTATTTTCAAATATTTCGATGGGATCGCATGTCATAATAATATTGTTCGTAATATCTAGTTTTTATAAACAACCGTGTCCAATCAACAATGCGTCTAATGACGAACGATAAATCTCATACTTAACGGCTAATATCGTGAAGGCGGTCCTTAAAAGGGGTGGCTATAATTGGGTAGTTTTAAGGGTGCATAGTCACCGTAACTTAAGAGGCAGTTGTTTGATTTTGGTGTGGCTTAAACCACTTTGATCCAGAATAAAGTACCTAAACAGATTCATATAATGCTCACTGGCCCTAACTTTTCTTGGCGGGTCTCTCCCCCTAAACTAGTCTAGAACTAGCTATTTTTTTTTATTGTAGTGGAGAACCTTCTTTTGCCAATGTGATAATGATAAATGCGAAAGTAACTCAGTCTGTTTGTTCCGCTGAAGCGATTTAAATGAAATTTTGTATGGAGATGGTTCAATCCTGGGTGGAAGTACCTATATGGAGATACGATATAACGAGTTCCACGCGAACGAAACTGCGGGATAAAGCTAGTCATATAATAAAAAGTGAATATGTGAAATTGATATAATAGGATAACTTCCATAAAAATGCCATTCGTGTATAAAAAAATGGAACATAAATAATAATAATGCTGCTGGGCACAGGCCTCCTCTTATGGATGAGAGGGAACGGGCAGTAGTTCCCACGCTGGCCCAGTGCGGGTTGGAGACTGCACATACTTTGAATTTCTTCGTGGATGTATGCAGGTATGTATGTGTGGATGTATGGAACATAAATACTTTTATTGCTTTTTTTGCCGTTTATTAACTTGACAAGTGAGGTGTAATATGAAATATAAGTAACAAAAAAAATGCAATTTATATCTATGTGAAGGGTTAATTATATTATGCACTTCCCCTTAAGCTACTTTTAATTGCTTGGTGGCAGGCGCAGCAGGTTTTAATGTGATTTATCTCTAAGAGCCCTTTGTCCTACTAGCCACTGAGGAACCCGATCTGTTTAATGAATGTTTGATTGAAGATAATCATCTCGGACCAGAGAGCGGATCCTAAAACTACAGCAGCCGCGAATGTTACAGCCATATTTTCTAGAATTCGATCTCTTGGATCGTGGACACACCTTTGATATTTTACCATATGATCTTTGATCCTTTAAAACATCAGGTTCAAATGTTATCTTGACCGCAATTATAGAAACGGGGCGAAACACCCGTTTCAATACTTTCTACAGCGTAACTGAGGTTGTTTACCTACCTGTTTAAATGTACACTTTTATTTACACATCATGTTTACGTCGGTTTTTAATTGACGTTATCTCTGGTTCCGTGCCGTCGCATTGAACGAGTTCAAAGGCAAATGATATTTTACAGTTGGTAAACAATGTGGTAGAAGTTATTGCTTTGAAAAAAAAAAATACAAAAAAATATATAATGACGCGTGCGTCCAACGTGCGTCTCTAATGTTAACTTCACCCAATTTTCACACGATATGCCAGCTGAGTATATAATTATATGCCTATCTGGATTGGATATGTGTCCATAACCGATCAATGGGCTGAACATTCATCAGATGGAGAATAGACTATTCCGAAGTCGAGATACCTATTTCGTGTCATTCTTACTGTTGAAATGTGTGATATTGATAATCTACACATATTTAAATAAATAATCTGTATTTTACTACGTTTTGCTATACAAATAGATAGATAAATTATAGATCGGATCAAGATTCAATAGTTTACCTGTTTTACAATATAATAAATGGTTTGCCAGGAAATATCGTTAAACAAGTATTAACATGGGCAACTTAATTGGTTTGTCGTGATGACTACATCTGTCAGTCAACATACTCTAATAGTTAAGTAGAAATAAATGTATATTGAAATCTAATCTCAAGGAACCGGTACTTAAGTACTTACTAGCGGAATCAGTTACTCATGCGGGAACATAAAACAATCTTTGCAATTTTATGTATTAAAACCGCGGTCGATCAATGGATCGATCAAACCGATTTAATTGACGACCGCCGCCTTAGCCTAGTTGGTAGACCCTGCCTACGAAGCAAGAGGTCCTGGGTTCGAATCCCGGTAAGGGCAAAAATTTGTGTGATGAGCATGAATACTATGGGATAGCTTACTATGGGACTAGGTCGATTTGTGTAAGATCGTCCCCTTATATTTATTTATTTATCTATTGAATTTAATATATCTAACTATCCATTCGTTAAAATCTATGTATTGAGGTATTAATTACCATACTCGGCCATGCTGCAATTTCGATAAAAAAAAATATACCTAGGTATTTAACAACAAGAAAGAATGTTTGTATTATTGACATTTTATAACAACGACCTAAATAGATTCAAATTGAGAATTAATGATTGATGATGATAACCGCCTTTGAACCTAATCACCTATTCTTTTATCAAAAATTATGGCCTAAAAGCAAATCAGTTATCTTTCTGAAAAAAAAAACATTCAAGTGACCATATGTGATTTCAGATCAACGTTTTCCCGTTCCTGTTTCCAATAAAAGTATTCGCCAATGTACGTAATAGTTTACAAGAATTCTGTTTGTTACGTCGATACGGATTTCTTAAGGATACAAATTCTACTATCTTAGTAAACTTGAGTTGCTGTAGTGGTGTCACTGTCATTAAGCAATTCCAAGAATACCGTACACTGCGGACGGACAAGGTGATCAAGAGCTTACTGTGTCAATACGCCTATTTCACAAAATTTTCCTTTATCTTGTCACCTTACCGGGGTCAATTTCGTAATATTTCATACAACAGTGTTCCATAAGGTAAAAAACTAAACACTACATAAAAAAACTAGGATAAAAATAATTATAAATAAAAAAAAATGGCCCAATTCACCTTCTGAGGGCAGCGTGTAAGCAAGTGTTCCAACGGTGTTCTATAATTGTGCTCCACTGCAGTTAGGGACTTAGGAAGAAAAATGAATTTAAACATTTTTGCTATTTGAGTTGAGCCGTCTAATTTCGGCCATTGAACATCCTATCAAGTTAGTGTACCCACCTTCAGTAACGGCTTAAACCTTGCACGAATACCTTAAACCGCCCTACCTATTATACGATATTTGCCCATAACTCAGTGGGCAATATTTAGCAAGAGGCAAAATTGAAGAAAACTTCACTCAATATTATCATTTAAAATTTAATAATATGGAACGAATTAAGCATGCTAAACCGCGAAAACTAAAACACTAAAATTCCCGTCGAGCATCGCCGGCGGTGGGCTGGTGTGTGTGTTATCTGTACAATGAAATGCGCTTTTGCAGGCTGTAGTATACTACAGCCTGCAAAAGCGCATTTCATTTGTAGGTATACAAACACTATTAGGTTGAGCTAGAACGTTGGCGATAACCCGACTGCTGTTCCACAAATGTTAGGTACGTCGTCGTCGGCTTATGGGCTGTTATTCGCTACGCGCTAATGTGGCTCACCCCGCCGGTCACCCGTCACGAAACTAGCTTTCTAGCTAGTTACCACCACGTTACTACGCATCGCGGTGTCAAGATATATTTTGTGGGTGAGCGTTGAGGTGAGCTTAAAACAAGTTACAGAATAGGGGGGCTGGACCGCACTTGCGCTCAGAGGTTTACTGACACCAAACCTACCAGCAGGCCAATTATCGATCCTGGTCTGAAATCTGTTTACCATTAAGCAGACCGTATACTTGTTAGCCACCGTCACGGAACAAAAAAATCTTGTTTGACGAAACCATATGTGAGTATGTAATGTAGACTTGCTCGACGTATCTGATGCGTGTCGGATCATAGACTTCATTCATTTGTCTTTAATTAGCTTAGCGGCCTTCTCATCATGGGCGATCTCAGAAGAGCCTTCCATAACTTTCAACGATCTACTCGTATCGCGGTGATAGTTTTTCCATGAAACCGCGCCGTAAGCCGTGATACAGTGACCTTAACCCGCGGCGGGCGCGTGAAGGAATTCCACAACAATGCCCCATCAAGCAGTCACGGTTTTGTTGCTCCTGTCAAAGTGACCGCTGGCTCGCGATTAAATAGCTTGTTTCTAGCATGTGTCTTGTTTGTTGGTTGAGCTTTAGAATGCACTACTTCATAAAATTCCGTATATTTCACAAACCTCATGCGTTCAATTTTTTAGTTTTAATTAGGGCCCAAATTTTAAACCAGTTTTCTTACTTACCTAACAATAAACAGTCCAACTTTGTCCTAGAACACTAAGGCTTTTAATTCATCCCCACTGATCAAATACTTAGGCACCCATTGAAAACAAGCTTAGAACATTAAGTACTAACTAAGATCCCAGAAATATTTTCACTCACGCCTTATAGGTAGGGGAAAACCGGGAGACTTGATCAGG
This sequence comes from Epinotia demarniana, assembly GCA_945867215.1. Taxonomy (NCBI): domain Eukaryota; kingdom Metazoa; phylum Arthropoda; class Insecta; order Lepidoptera; family Tortricidae; genus Epinotia; species Epinotia demarniana. The sequence goes on along the minus strand of OX244272.1, from coordinate 17,249,402 downwards.
TCCAACCACCACCAACTCAAATATTTCTGACCAAATTTCGCGCTATCGGCGCTGTTGCAAGGTCGAAGAACACTCTCACAAAGACAGTAGCTGCAACTTCGCCATATGGCAGTCAGTGGTACGGTTCGGCGTTGAGCGCGGTAAACATGATTTTGTACGTTGAAAATTGAAAAAAAAATCACTTTGTATTCTAACGCTATCTCGACAGCTTTTAAGGTAAGAAGTGTTTTCTTATTTAATGTAGTTTTATTGGATGTAAATGTTTTAATCATCCGTTACAGCTATTTAAAGAAAACATCATCTTTGTATTGGCCAATGGGGTAGTGGGAGACTTGACCACTCCGGTAGCAAGAGACATGATCAGTGGAGCTAATCTTCCGCTGTGTTCTTTATAGTATTACACTTAATTTAAAGTTAGTACGGGTAGACCATATAAAAATCCCAGATTATTACAATCTCAAACGAGAGACTGTTCGTGAAGGTTTTCCTTTGAAATGGCCCACAAAATCCATTGACTTTTTATTCTAATGGGCAACATTATATACCTACTCTGATTACTTTGTTTGAATAACTTTTTGTTTGTAATATTTATTGACTGCAAAAGATGTTTGCGCGAAGTAATATGTTAGTTTCACAGACCAATAATATATATTTAATTCACCAGTTATGTTATAAATGGGTATGTAATTGTCATGTTAATTAGGATAAGTGATCTCAAAACCAAATCCTTAATAATAAAAGATTAATCCTCAATAATAAAATTAAAAATAAATGGCCTTGATTACATTTGTAAATGAAACTGTTTTGCAATTATGGTTTTATGTGTTATCTATATGGTAAGGTCTCCCTTGTGAATTGGTCATCTCTCCCGACGGGTGAGTGATTTGAATAATTTTTCCGTTTTAGAAAATAAGATTAGTAAAAACATATTATTAAGTAACTTAATTAACAATTTATTATACCACCAAGTCAATGCGACTAACAACTAAAATTGTATGCGGCTTTAAGTAAAATGGGGTTCATCTCTCCCGTACCTCCCCTACCGATCAGGTGAACAATTGTGATTATTTGATAAATTACATACAATACCTTACATACTTATTTATTTTTTAAATAATTGTATACAAAGTGTTAGTAAAATAACGCAAAACCTGAAAACAGTTTGTTCAGAATAGAGAGTAGGTAGAATATGAAAAAAAAGAGATTTTTTTACGCGATTATTTTCAGATTTGAATGGAGCAGGTCGCTCCAGTCCGCTAAAACGCTCCATACAAAGGTAAAAAAAAACTCGTCAAAAAAGCATTACTTATAAATCCAATTTTTTTTCACATTCTATTGTCGATTCTGAACAAACTGTTTTCAGGTTTTGCGTTATTTTACTAACACGTTGTATAAAGCACCATTTATCTGTGTTTTAAATATTATCACTATAAAACTACCTAATTGTCAAAAGAAAGGAAACAATGGACGACTTTTAACTTAACGCTTGAATATCTTTGATAACATGTACAGTCAGCGTCATATAGTTAGTAGCAGCCAAGGCAGCCAAATATTTCGGTACACGTCTTTATTACTGTAAGAATAAGGGTGTGTTACGAAATATTTGGCTACCTTGGGGGCTACTAACTATATGACGCTGACTGTACCTAACAAACACCAAAACCTAAATAAATATCAACATCACAAAATAATTCAGATTGTTGGCGCCAATGCGACCTTTAAATATTTCATCCTAAATGTTATCTATAATAAATTATTAACCAATAACAATAAAGTTTTTCTTTTTATCGATTGTAAGATATCGAGTTACCAAAGTAGAAACGTGAAGGTAGTGATTTGTATTATAATAAAAAAAATATATCAATTAATACTAAAACTAATCGTCGGCATCTTATTTTTTGTAACTGAGATGAAGTTGAATTCATTATAAAGCGAGTAAATATCGTTATTATTTTTACGCCATCTCTTAGAATTATTGAATACTAGTATTACATTGGTGCACACATTTCAAACTTTACTTCACTACTAATACGTAGAAGTGTGCAAACATGATACTAGATGGTGCTAATATTAATTTGATTACAGCGCCATCTACAGTTGCTGCGCTGAACGTTGTGAGCCGCATGTGACGTAAGTGATAACAGCGACATCTAGATAAAATACAAATAACTTTTATAGTCGAAACGTTACTTGAATTAGAATTGAAAGCGCATAGATGTCGTTACCTTGGTCATTTTTATGCCGATGTTCAATTTTTGTTTTTTTACGTCAGACAAATAAATGATTTGAATTGAAATACGTCAGTTAAAAGACTGGAAATTCTGACTTTCTTTACTTTGACTGCGCGACAGGAATTAATTTGGCACCTGCAAAATTGTTTGAATCTGTTTTTTTACCAATTTTGGTTTATAAGAACCTTAATTATCAAAATTATAAATAATGTTAATAATAAATACTGAAGAAGTTGTTTACAAAATAAGAAAATCCCCAAAGGAAGGAATTAACATAAGTACACTAATTACTTTTACTGGAACTATATAATATTAAAATCACACACTTGGTTTTTTCAATATGACATTTAATTTTCGGGAACTTTTCTACAGGGTGGTAAAAACTATGCCCCGGGTGAGGATCGAACTCACGACCTTAAGATTATGAGACTTACGCGCTGCCTACTGCGCCACCGAGGCTTATATTCATCAGGTGAAAATAAGGAATGGGTTACCCATTTTCAGTTTTCTGACTTAGCACATTGGAGGGTTGTGATAAAAACAGTCGATTTGATTTTTAATGTTGGCAGCGCATGGTGGAAATCGAATGCACAGGGATATAGCCGGTAATTGCTATTGGTCTACCATTCACAGGGAATTCGGGAATACCTACGAGACAGGCAACGCCTAGTGTAGGAGCCAGTGTAGGTAAAGATTACTGGAATGTATACTAGTACACTTATTCTAAAGTTCAATAGGTTTCATAAGAAAAGTAGGTAGGTAAGTGTTGTATGTAAGCAATAGTGAGGAGTAATTACGTAACTTTTCGAATGAGCTTTAGCACAAAATCTACCGTCATTTTCCCTTACTAAAATAGGTAAAATTTCTACCTGACCTACGAACGAAGCGTTACCTACGCTATAGAGCAGCTGGAAGTTAAGTACGTCCAGATTTTGGCTTCTGAAAATATGAGCAGGAGTTTTTATATATGACGCGCCTTATCTTCACTATAATGGGTGTTATGAGACTTATGTAGGTACCTGCCTGATAAGTAGAAGCAAAAAAAGAGTGCACGCGCACTTATTACCTAGTTATATTTATTTATATACTTATGTAGGCACTTAGCTACGGTTCAAACGTGCAATTTTCTAACATATTACAAGTAGGTCGTAGTTTCGAATCAAAGCAATTCGGAACTTATGTACGAAAAATCCATTAATTTTTAACTTTTCGATGAAGAATATCATAAGCTGCATACAGCTTCGAAGAACTTAAATGTGTGAATTCACGTGAGGTCTCCAACCCGCACGTGGCTAGCGTGGAGACCATAATCCATTTCCTCTCATACATGAGTGAGATGCGGCCTGTGCCCATTAGTTTGATGCATTTAGGCTGATGATTAAGATGATTATGATGATGATGACTAGAACTTTAGAAAGATCTCCATAGCACATCTTAAGAAGTCCAAGCAAAGCAGCAGCAAATTCTTCTTCTAATGTAAAATCAACTTTCTATGGAAAAAAATCGTTACGTCGTTAGAAAATAGTGAATTATCTCACTTCAGTTGTGGAACACAGCACCTACCTATGGCGAAATAAAGATAAACATAATATGAAAATATATATAGATACTACTCTATAATTCCAACAATATTCTCAAATAGTCAGTGAAACTATATTCAAATTAAACTTGGCAAATTGTTGCAGCCAGACGTCGCCAGCGGGATTGGCAATCTAATGAAAATATCACGAGTTGTCGGTCCGGCCCCGTGTCCCATGGCCTTTGAGACGGACGGACAGACGAGACGGTATTCCTGAAATGCTTTAGGTATCTTTAATGAATGATATCTTAGAGCTTGAGGTTGGGTATGGTTAGGTTCGTACGCTAACCTGCAAAAAAGTAATATGGATTTGATCGTAATAAGATTAAACAATAACTTTAATCTTATTAAGATCAAATCCAAAAAAGGCTGATTTATTATTGTTATTCTCTATATATGTAGATAAAGGGATACATTTTCTCTCACATTTTCTCATACATCAGTGCAGCGGTATTTCCTATACTACTTAAGTACCTAAACCTAGTAGAACAGTTTGACAGAAATGTGGAGTTGTAGAATTAGTGAAATTATAAAATCAAGGTACCTACTTTGATTTCTTTCGTCATCGATTTACTAGCCTCAAATTTATGTAGATCGTCTTGAAATCTGGGTACGTAATAAAAAACGACGGAAATAAAAACATTAAAATTTCGTCACTGCCACTGACAAGCCTAAGCCTCAAACTTTCAACTTTTCCTAATCGACACCTAAATATCATTATTTTCGAATAATTTCTCCCCGGAGTGATAAATTTACCTCGTTTGAGTGGCAACCCTTCCGCTGAATATTTAAAAAGTCGTTGGCAACATTTTAATTGGGCAATCCTGCAAGGATTAAATTATCAAGACACCTAGTTACGGCACCTCTTTGAAGTTAATGAATTCAACAGGAGTTAACCGCCGGCTTGCTTAATCCCGTATTCAGACATTACAGATTATGACACTTTACGAAAAAAACGGGTTTTGATTAGACTCGGGATCAACGACAATCAAATTGCTTACAAAGTGATGAACACGTCGAGTGAAGAACTATAATGGATGGATACAGAATGTTACACCATCTTAAATATTTTTTGTAGGTAATTTACACACAATATATAACAAACACATAATGTATGTTGTGATATTATGTACCTACTAGATCATGAAAATTCTGTTAAATATATTTAAAATAACTTTCAAAAGCCACCTTGGTACTTACTGAATGTTTTGTCAGGTGCCCCTAGTTTGAACGCTCACCGTCGTTATTTTTTTAATTCCGACCTGTTCCTAAGCGAACGTAAAATGTTTATTCTTCCAAAAGAGGGGACATTGTAACTTTTTGGAGTCTTTTGTTCCTTAATTTTTTACGGAAAACCTCTTGAGACCGATCCGGGATTTTGAAGCACGACGGAGCTTGAAGTTCGGAAAGTTTGTTAAAAAGACACTTTACAATGGGTTACAGCATGGAATGCTGCATAATTTTATGCCTCCCCAGACCGAGGAAGATTACAGTTCATGTTAACGCAGCCATTTTTAAGGAAATACTTGACTTTTACATTGCTTTTTTTTCTTATCCGACGTATGTCTGTTTTTTTATGTTAGGTACTCGTTTGTACACATTATGTGAGTATATTTATTTATCGTAGTTAGGTAGACACTACTCGATTAGTTATTACTAATCAAAGGTAAAATAAGTTTGACGGCCGTTAACCCTTCTAGGTAGATGTTGCTACACGCCTCGTTAAGGCGTTGTAATAATTTAGTTGAAAAACAAAGTTTTAACCGACTGTATTTCAGTATCCCGCCACGCCACTTGAAAATTGCCACATTTCCTTTCCACTATAGGTAACCACATGAACATTGATGATTACAGATAAAAACCTAATCGCTGTACCTATGTGGGCCGATAGTATTTCAGGAGTTCCGTCGATTCATCAAGAACGGTGATTCTGAGACCTTTGGCTTCATTAGTTGCTATTTCAACGGAATCATATCAGAATGTGTGATGTACTTTTATATTTTTAAGTACATGATTAGGGACTTGCACGAGACATTGTGGTCTTCATCATCAGTTCCGCTTCACCACCCTAGTGATTTTCGGGTGTAAATACACGAGTTATAGTTATAGAAAATACCGAAATTAGGTACTACATGGTTGCCTAATATATGGAGGAGTTCCCTCAATTCCTCATGGATCCCATCATCCAACTGGATTTTTACAAAGAACGGGACCAATCTGGAAGCATATTCTAAAAAAAAATGCAGGAATCGGCTCATAAATAACGGAGTTCTGAGTTAACAAACATATATAGAAAATAATTTTAATTTTGATATTATTATCAGTAAAAAAAACACATCTTAAAAATTCGCGTTTTGAAGCACGACTCTCGCTTTTTGTATTCCGGCAATTGGCAACACTAAATCCTACAGTCACGTGACCTCCTACACCTGTCGCGAGTTGAACAATTTCCCCCAACCCAATAAGTGCACAGCGCCGCTAAAGAAGTTTTCACTTCAAAAACCAACCAACCAAGTCGGTTAGAAAGGAACTAATTGAAAGATTATTCACGAGATCGATTTTTCCGATAGCTCAGTTGATTAGTAGCGACAGCCCTTTAATCCGGCTTGGAGATTAATTAAAATATATATATATATACAACAAAGTTAATGTTCATTAGACGCAAAAAACTAATAAATATTTCAGGGTTATTTATCCATGCAATGCAATATGTTTTTATTTCTTCTATGTATATATACGTATGATCTTCATCACAGCATCATTTCGTAACATTTCAAATGATCATTCTTATCAGTCTTAGTTATAGTCCTATCGGGGCGCGTGTTCAAAATTCATAGCAGATCCCTAAAACTCAAACTACAGACAAATAAATGAATTCGCTTCTCAAAAATTCACACCTCCTCGCAAGTTAAAACCCTTACGCGACAATATTTCGTTGGTAACATTAAAATTTATCACTAGCGAGTTTACGCAGAGCCGGGCATAAAATAAAATGACAGTTGTTTAGCACAGACCGGGGAATATTGTAGGTGCAATATGTAGAAATTGAAAGGTATGGGGCGCGGGAGACTTGTTTTATTTATGGTGGTAAATGGGTTTTGGATTGCCGCGAGTTTATGTTATAAGGTGATGGGAACAATAATAGGTTTCGGATAAGGTTTCATGAGTTGTATGCCTGCGCGACATTTGAAGGGGTAGGTATCATTGCGACGGCAGTAAGAATGGCACCCTGATGGAGGAATATTAACTTAACTGTACGTTGGATGTATCGACATTCGTTAAACGTAAGGTAGAAATTATACTCCACCTAGGTAAAATATTTGCAAACGCTGCGCTGAATAAACATTCACCATTTTCGTTTGCCCGGATTATAACTGTTTAGAAATTCGAGACACCTGAAGTATTTCTCCCTGTATACTCGTTTATGCCTATTTATTATTATTATTAAATCATTTATTCAGGGAGGAAACAATTACAATAATTGCGCCAAACTGTAGTATAGTAGTAGTAGTGATTTTTTGACGCTGCACACATACTCGTATACTTATAACTGAACATAATGTAATTTAAACGTTGCGTTGTGTGTTAGTGTTGTTAATACTTAAGATATCAGAGAAAACAACTCTTATTTATTTCTATGTGTGCTTATACTTTATTAGACAATATCAGATTCATTTATTCGATTTTTGGTATGGCTTGGAATTCAGGTTGCCTATTTATAGATAATATAGGATGATAGGAACATTTTATGCCTCCGAAATCAGAATTATTCCGAAATATCAGCATACGTAGTGTAAGTTAAGTTTAGTATTTTATCCTGAAAATTCAATAATTCATGTAGCGGAACGTGGTTTTCGGGTTTATAAAATTCGGAAAAAATGGCCAAATGGGTCTTCGGTATTAATTATTTATTTATTTTATCCGCCTCGCCTTTACCTACCTCGTTTTCTATTTTTTGTAGTGATAGATGAACTACTTTTACGGATAACTTCACAATAACCTTAACGACCTACTACTGTTTCAGATCCACTCGCCACGATAATTGCCAATTCTCTTCCCCCCGAAACCGGCCAATCACCCACGTCCGCTAATAAACGTAACCAGCAACGGCCCAACTTCCACAATCACCGCCATCTATCTTCTCAAGAAACGAACTAACCGTGTACTACTTTCACAGGTACTTATGACGTTTTAAGTAAGGATTGAAGAGTTTTCATGGCACGTTAAAATCACTCCGCTCGCTGTTAAACGAGATTGTTACTGGCAGGTACAGATGCTGTTTGTCATTTGTTTTAAATATTGAATAAGTTGCTTTGATAGCGGTAGTAAAGGCGAAGAAAGCGTGGAACATAAAACGAGGAATAAAGTCTTCCAAGTATGAACTTTTAGAAGGATAATTAATGAAGGAAGGTAGGTACCTAAACGTAGTTATTAGTATAAGCATAATAATTAAAGTTATATAGTTATAGTACATTACGTAACTAGGGCGGTGAATTCGTGAATGCCTCAGATCGCAGGTGTTTGTGGCCCGAACCCAAGGTGAGGGTCATAAATATGCGCTCTGGGGCTTTGCGAATTACAGCCCGTGTTGAGTACAAAATTTTAAGTCTTCATCTGGCCACACTGCGAGTTTTCCCGTACGCGCAGCGTGCAGTAAAACTCGCATTATGGCCAGGTGTGACGTAAAAATCATTTTAAGATTTTTTTAAGGTTCCATAGTAGATACCTCTACTGTTTTCTTAAGCCTTTTTTTGCAAAATAAGGGTGGTTTGCATCAATCCGTATGTAATCGTAAGCGGTGCTCGTTAAAATTTGAATGTCTGGAATGTTTGTCAAGCTTCAATATAATGACAGCTGCCGGCGCCATATTCTACGTTAATCGGTCTGTAATTGTAACTTGGTGGAATCCACCCTAAGTGTAAAGTTCGTTTCCCTGCTGGTAACTGTCATTAGGATCTGTAAAAAAATATAGGTTGGGACGCGAATTGACAGGTACCTACAGTTTTTTACCCGTTTTGCGATAGGATATTATTTAAAGGTTTGTAATCTAATTATTTACTATTTACTTTGGTTCAAATATAACATATTAGTCAATTGTGTTTTATTTATTTATTACTAGCTTCTGCCCGCTACTCCGTCCGCGTGGAACTCGTTTATAAATATCGCAGCTCCATACAAACTTTACCCCCCCATTTACCCCCTTAGGGGATGATTTTGGGGAAAAAACTATCCTATGTCACTCTCCATCCCTTCAACTACCTCCACTTAAAAAATCACGTCAATTCCTCGCTCCGTTTTGCCGTGAAAGACGGACAAACAAACAAACACACACATACACTTTCCTATTTATAATATTAGTATGGATTTACTTTGGTTCCAATATAATATAACACATAAGTGAATTGTGTTTTTTTTATTTGTTTAAAAGCTTTCCTCTTCCCTTTCCACGTGTCGAAATCTCCTACCAGTCTTTGCCAACCATCAAATTCATCTGTTCCACAGGTAGGTCTACGTTTTAAGTTTTAATTTTGAACATGTTTCAATTCATAACACTTCATGATACCATTCATGCGAATTTATCCGTAAAAGTAATTCGTCTAATTAATTGTATTTGTATAAAGCTCTGGATGTAACAAGTTTCTGGCAAAAATTTAATTTTTGGTTTAAGCTTTTATTGCCGACTGTATACCTATTCTGTATACCATCTTAAACTACTCATTGAGACGATTCTAACGAGCCCAAACTCAACGGGGTTACATCGGTTAAGTACTGAATTCCCATGGCCACCTTCTGTCTCCATCATCAGGTCAGCTCGATGGTACCATAATATTGAATTATCATCCAAACTATACTCACACTCCAAATTTCAGCTCAATCGGTCACCGGGAAGTCAAATTTAACTTGCTAGATTTGATTACAGACAGACAGACAACGGGACAGGTGAAATAGAATAAATATTCAAATTTGGAATGTCGCACGACTGCCGTCTAGATTTTCCGTGACTGACGTTGGTTTCCATTTTTTTTAATCCATGACTCTTGCTTTAATAGGACGAAGCCAATAAGGCGATCGAAGTGCACGCTTGGAGAGTAGCCGGGGGAAAATCCAGGAAAAACCTCCGGCACGACCACCTGGAGGTTGTTTAAACACTGGAATACTCTAGGAGACTCGCTCCAGTGCGAGACCCAATTGGTGGTAGCTTTAGTCCACAAGTCCTCTAACATGCGTCCGGATCCCATTTGGGTGAGGACCAAATTCTTGGCCAGTATTTAGCCTGGTTAGTCGGTAGTCAGCCATACAAACTGAAGAAGTGAACAAAGTTCCGTTGTGACACAAACAATTACCATTATTTTCGTGTCACAACGGAAAATTTTCATTGAAAATTTAATTGAGTGATTTCACACTTTCACTGCCAGTAACCCGCCTAGCGGGCGCTTTCCGCTACATACGAGGAAAATCACGGGATCGGCTACGAACGTAGCGCGTAGCGATTCTTAGCAGTGAATGTTCTAAGCTGGCCAAAATTTGTGTCCTTACCCATTTAAGCGTGAGTCTTACTTAGAATAACAAATGAAAACGAATTACAAATGGGCACCTTCCCGAAACCTTTATGTAAGTAAAACGAGCACATAGGTAAGATTTTACAGTCCGACATAACATAAAGGGGTAAGTTTATGTCCGCGGGATGAGCCTGACCAGCGGCGCCATAAACTGCACAGGATTACTTTTATATCTCGTAACAAATAATAGCACATAAAACTTGTGTGAAAAACACTAGTCCGCCGGGCGGGCCGTAGGGTCGGCGAGAAACTTACTTGTTTGATATACTACACTAAGTATGAATAGTATGTTTAATGCTCCTAATTTAAAATGATGTATACTTAAAACAGTTTTCTTTGTGTATTTATTTTATTAACGTGTTTATCACTATAAAGTAACTATTAATTAAAGTCAGGACTTAAACATTAATTGTCTTTATTTTACAGAGACTACTATTTTATTCATGCACTCTGCCTTCGTTAGCCATCGCAGCAGGAAGTGGTTTCCATCGTTAAATATTTTATTCCATTATAAAACAATAGTTATTTACGATACAAGTGCCGAAAATAGAAAATTCGCAAAGTGTGGTGATAAATTAAAACACGACCGAAGGGAGTGTTTTAAATCGACACGAGTTGCGAATGACCTATTCGCACGTGTATCGTACAACGTTTTACTGTACATATGGCTCTTTAAAGTTTTGACATATGCACGGAAAGTGCTCTTTTCCGCACTAGTGCGGGAAAGTAGCACCAAATGTACTGTAAAATAATAATCCCTGTTTTATATTTCACTAAGAACGCTTTGTCACGTAACGTGGAGTCAAAAAATATAATTCGGCATAGGTACAAATACAAATATGCATCAGGCATCGTCAACCATTTAAAAACATTTTATCGTAATTATGATACATGTTGTAATGTTATGTTACTACTGTTATCTTGAAAAATAAACAGTATTAGTACTTTAGGTGAACAAAAGCAAATATTTAGTTGTAATAAATGGAGACGCTTTCTTGTTGGTTTGCCAACGGTAGGTAATTGCTAATTCGGTCTAAGCAATAGGGTGAAGCTCTTATAAAAATGTCAGGGAGAGATTTAGATGGGTACCACCACTGTGCATTGGGATACGTGCAAATAAAAATAATTCCTCTATTTTACGCGTGTTTTATATTTAGTTGTTCCGCTTCCTCTTGTCTAAATAAGTATAGGTACAACAAGAATACGTATTTACGTAGTTAAAAAGCTAACATGCGCAAATATATTAGGTAACTTTCGGATATTAAAAAAGAAAACATTTATATTGTACAACTGGTTCCATATTTTGCCAGTAACAATAACAGTTGCCTTAAAATGCTGTGTTATATAAACGAAATAAAATGTATAACTTTAAATAACAGACCAAACAACAACTCCAGACCGCGTATCATCTCTGCATCCTGTTGCCAAAGACTCGAATAATCTACCTGTAGGTACACTTACATAGGTACCATGTGGTACCACGTTAAGATCAATATGTTCGCTTTGTCTACGAAAGAGATTTTGGAAGAATTAATATATCCGTTTGCAAACAGTATTCATTGTTATTTAATAAAAGTACCTACAGAGCAATTCCACTCAGAAACACGCCTACGCCTAATCTTGGGGTCAGGTGCTAAGTTAGAAGCACGCGGATCCCAGACCGCGTATCATGGTCGGCCTTATCACACGATAAGTGACAAGATAGAGCGTCCGTCACTGGCTGACACCGTGTGATAGAACGAGACGACGCTCTTATCTTGTCACATATTGTGTTATAAGTCCGATCATGATACGGGGCAACCGGGACAAAACTAGGAAATGATGATGAATTCCACTGCATGCTGAGGAAATCCATTGTGATCAATCAATCAATTTTGGATGATCAAAAACATTTCAGTCTCGGCAAAATGAACCCAAATGTCGTACAAGTTAGCCAAAAGTGCGTTTATTCAGCCTGGAACTTTTTAATAATCATCACATGATAACGTTGACTTTTGCACCCGCACGATAATCGCCTTTATGTCCTACATAAAATACTTGCTAGATCGGGACACTTGCCGTATGTCTGACAAAACGACCATGCTAGCCAGTTTGGTGTCGTGCTCTGTCGCTTCAGTTCAAGTGATCAAAGATTAAAGAATTAATCGGAGAGCTTGCGTCGTATCGTTCATCATAAAACCCGCAGTAAACTATGAAAGTTAAATCAGGCCGGATTGTTCTCGACGCTTCGGCGACTTTACGGGACCTTTATGGGGTCTTTTATGGATAATTGGAGCTGTTCTCTTATATAGCGCTCAGGCAAAAGGGCTGGTCAGTTCTAAAAAGCATGAGTATGAAGTAAACAATTTTGAATAATGTCTTTAGATACCTACTTAAATGAGAAATCAATTTTTTTTAGCACAGATATTTCTGAACGCAGCGGGAATCAAGCGGCGCGAAGGTGGCAACACTGGGGTTATGATGACTGTGGCAGGGGGTCCCTTTGTTTCCCATAAACTTATTGTTCCGAATTTCGATAGTCAGAAATTGATATCCATATATTTTATAGACATAAACATCAGTAGTCATAATCTTTAATAAGTATAATGTTTTATAGTTCTAACATTAATGACCCATAATATTAAGTATTATAATCGCAAAAGTCAGAAATTGATGTCCATAACGATCAAAGGTCTATCGATAATTATTCATAAATATTCTAAGGCATATATTTCAACGTACCAATGATTGCTATTCATATCGTTTTAATGCCTAAAGTGAATTACGTCTAAGAGACCAAATCTATAACATCCAAAGTCATACAGATAATTACTCAGAAACATTTCTAGACATACATTTGAAAGGGGTACTAGGTACTACTGCGCGAAGGGTTTATGACTGTTTCGTAAAGAATACGTTTAAATAAGCATGTTTTACTAGAAACTTTTTCTCTGAAATTAAAAATGGCCAAGATATTGGACTTCTAAGGCAGGTCGGTGTAGGTACGACGACGAGCGAAGCGAGGAGGAGTGTTAGTTGTACCGTGACCCTAAGCGCGCGAGCCGAGCGAGCGAAGCGAGCGTGCCGCGGCAGCGGCCGGCGAAGCGCCAGAACCAATAATGACACAACATTCATCGAAATGTTGACAAGTACATATTTTTCCTAACTTTCGGGTCAAATATTTCGGCCATTTTTGATTTTAGAGAAAAAGTTACAAAAGAAACATACTTATTTGAACGTATTCTGACCACTAAACAAAACAGTGAGAGGCATAAATATCTTTCATCGTATCACTCTTTATTTTTGCCAAAGCACCTACATTAATTATAATTAATGGGTATGTGGGTATGTTATAAAGCAGTCTGGAAGAACGCGTTCAGTAACGTTCGGTAGTAAAAAAACATGTATTTTATTATTTTTCTGGGAGTGTGTATAGGCTTTAACATTATGAAAAGTGACACCACCGTGAAATTGAATGATATGACTAACTAATCAGATGACTTGCGAGAAAATACCTTACAATAATTATTACAAACTAGATTATTGCCTGTAACATTATGTAATTGCATACCACCGGGACATTGAACGTTATGGCTAACCAATTTTATGACTAACAATAATGATGACCTGCAAAAATCGGAACTCCAATGTATATTGTTAAATTTTATGACTTTCGACAATATGACTAGAAAAAATTATGGTGGAAAACGTTATGGACTGAAAAAATCGGATCTTAAATTTTATGGGAAACAATAGAGACCCCTGTGGCAGTAACGATAATGTCAAACCATCGATCATTGTGAATTTGATTCAAAAATAAGCATACATCGTGTTCCAAATAGTTTGAGTTAGACTTGTTTTCGAACAAAAGTGGCAACAAATGAGTCGTTCCGCAGACAAATAAATAAAAATATAATAATAATAAAAATAGGGGACAACGTTACTCGAATCGAAATAGCCCCATAGTACCTAAGCGCTAAAAGGCTTTTGTTATGGGTACTAGACGACTATATACATATTTATTAGATATTATTACTTAAATACATAGAAATCCAAGACTGAAAAACAAATATTCATGCTCATCACACAAATATTTGACATTACCAGGATTCGAACCCAGGACCTTCAGCTTCGTAGCCAGCGTCACTACCCACTAGGCTAACCGGCCGTCAAATAGTCCCATCTTTTATGGGGTCTGTTGACCAAATATAAAAAAATATAAGAAAGTCGAAAAACCCATAATATGCAATTTATTAACATATAATTTTTATGTTGATTTTAATTTCAAGTATTTCGTCGTTGCATTTCATTTAACCTTAAATAATTTGATGCCTAAATAAACTTCCCTCACTTTCCCAAGTACTGTGTACATACATAATATATAATTTTTAAAATCATATGTCCCGACTAATCAGCATTCTACGAAATATTTAGTACCTATCTGTATCATCCTTCAAAACAGTGACCCCTCAGGGTTGTCATCTGGAATATAATATATTGCGTTAGCCGGACCCAGGGATGTCCCCGAGGATGTTCCGTTAATTACAGAGAACAAGTCGGGCCCGGGAAGCCTTTTAATGTGCCGTTTATCTTATTCAATATTTTAATATTTTTAAATACAAACTTATTAAAACCGGGCACCGTTAGGGTGGAAATCAAAAGCATGGTGATAATGCTACAATCTATGTCACCCTTTATTGCATAGGTACTAAGGTATATTTGTACCTATTTTTGCTGACGAAACTTAAGTTGGTGTGAATCTAGAATAGGTGCATTATATTCTTTTCGATAGTCTGGAATATACCTACTTGTCTTCTTTGGGTAAATGTTTGGTTAGTTGTTGATTGAAGATAGGTTTTGGTTTTGAAACTAACTGTAAACCAAACCTAGAGGTTCCCATCATTTTGTTGCGATTATTAAGTAAAGTTACACAAAGAATCAGTAGATTAAAAAAAGTAAGAATTGGCTGATTCAATTTAAAGGCAACGAAAAGTAACCTCTGGCAAGAAAAAATTGCCAAACTAAATCAAGATTGACCCCACCTTTAAACAATAGAGTGGAAATTCTTATAGCTGGCTGGCAATAATTCGAAGGGCAGGAAAAAAGCGAGGGGATATAAATTTAATTTTCGAACTGGAATGACGTGAAATATTCCCCGCGGCAGTTCCAAGTTCAAACGTAGTTAAATATCTTATAAGAGTCACCGTTAAAGTTGATATAAAAATTAAAATTGGAACAGCACGACGCAATCGCGAGGTACTTTAATTTCGAATGCCGGTGCCGCGGGAATAGCTTTCTTTCGAGCGCGTTTTCTTTTCTAACAAGGAAGAAAACCTTGCTGTTTACTAAGTAGACCTGTGTATAATGCCGTGCATGGTGACATTGGTCGCTCGTGTGTTGTTATACACGTATAAGTATTTTAAACAAGTCGTACTCACTGTTATAGGAAATTCGACTATTAAAACAACAAAAAACATTACCTATTTGAAGATAATATCGCGATTTTGAACGAGGGTAATATTTTCTATTCGTGCTACACTTAAACCGAGAACTTGCTTATTTGAATTTTTTTAACGTTATCTTTTGCGTTTGCGCACGGCGGGGCAGCGGTAGTAGTAGCAGTAATCTGTATATCTTTGATCGCGTCTTTAATGAAGAGAATTGACTGAAAAATAATGAGCAAAGAATAATCCAGCTCACCTTCAAAGTATTGTTAAATATTTTTTCAACACAATTGCTCGTAACGTACCTCTTATTGTGTCGCTTTTAGGCTCATAATCCTGGATATTAAAAACGCGTGTTTTATAACATTACAACACTTGTGTGTTATGGTTATATCCCGATTAAGTCACGTTGGCACCTTGCAGCAAGATATATGCATGAACACGGTGCATTCTTAAATTAACTGGGTTGTACAGAATGTACAGCAATTTTTTTAATTTTCGGCAAATGGATTCTTACTCGACTAAACAAATTAAATCCTTTTTGTTAATTAATTGACTATTTCTTTTTGTATATTATCATATACAAAATGAGAATAATGGAAACGTTTAATTTAGTAAAACTATTCACTTTTCATAACATTTTACATGAATTAAATACAGATAACATTTTAAAACGAAAATATAATTTTATTTTGTATTGGCTGTTTAGAGATTACTGTGCCCACACTGCGCAAACTTCACGAAAAAAAAAAACTGTTGGGCGCCCTTATAGGTTATTTATTTCACAAATATTTGTAAAATTTGTTAATGCGTGTTTGGTTCTTAATTTATTATCAAAAATGTTGACTCGTGGTGACTAGAAAAGTGATAAATAGAATGGACGCCACTGGAAATTCTTGGCGATGTGCAATTGTGAGTAAAAAACTGTTGTCATCTTAATGTAAAGTAAATAATTTGGCAGGCCTATAACATTTTCATCTTATGAAAATGATTTTTTCCTCGCAAAATGTGTTGAAAAACGTCGTATGATACGCGTGAGCTTTGATAATTACATCCTCGGCTTCCTTATCACGCTCACCTGCGGTTCGCGTGAACAATTTCGCCTCTGATGTAATTATCAACCTACCTCACTTGTATCACAATGTACTAATACATTTTAAGTAAATAGGTAATTTTCAAAACAGTTGTTTGATTAAATAAAAGCTAGACCCGTCGCGAGCCGGCGGGCCTCCTCGCGGCACTTGTCAAGGCTCGCAATATTTTATTAGATAACCGAATAAACCTCGCCAGTTTGCATTTTTGCCCCGAGTTGTTTCGAGTATCCTCTTAAGAATTTAGCATAATGTGAGGTCGCGGGACGTGTTTGTGCCACGTAAAAATGTGCGGGGATTTAAGAACACTTTGGTACTTAGTTAAGGTTATGAAAAAAATATTTTTAATCGGCCTATCTATTAGTAACAAGAACTGCCGTCCAACTACAACTACCGTGCTCGTTTCTTTAACCACAACAAAAATACCTACTTTTAAAAACAACAAAGCAAAACACAAAAACGTGCTTGAACTAATAGGTACTCAAAATATTTGCCTGTTTAGAGTATAAAGTAAACCCCTATCTTAACATACAATAATAACATAAATATCATCTCCGGAACTCCCGGCCAAAATCTGAGCCATAAAGACTGTACTAACTCAAACCATATAATATAATACATTTCGCACACGCACGCTATTAATATTCATAATACAATTTAACGCAGCGAGGTTAATTTCACCTAAATATGTAAATTATCATGAGCCGACCACCGTTAATTCAGAGATGTCAGTTTGCGAATATCTCTAACACTCTCCGACTTATCTAATCCAATGTATGTCCGAAAGAGAAGGCATCAACGTGTGTATTATGAATAAGGTGGCAGGGAAAATTTTAACGGCGCCTATGAGGGTTGTGAACGCTGAAATAACTTTCAAATATTGTCGCTAGGTGGACGGAAAGTTTAGTTCCTGGGGGAGGTTGTTTGGCGGGACGCGCGCCTCTCTTTGTTTATAAATGAAACGCATATCATTTTAAAACACCCTACAGTATGCAATGCCCGCTAATGGCCTCAATGCCACAGAGTAAAATAATTCCAACGAACATTTTGCCGTCCCGCATCTACACTTGCGCTTTAACTACAGTTTTGTTCAGACTGTGGCGTCAGGAAAATCTTTGCGCTGCTACGATGTACGTTGTTTTTTACGCGTATGTTGCTTCGGACGGGCAAAGTTGGAGTTATTATTATAATGTCCCGGATCCTGAATGTCCGTGAGTTTGGACAAGTTGGCGCGTCCTTAATTAGAGACGCGAACGCATTAGAGAGGTCGTCCGTCTGCTAATGGGC
Source organism: Epinotia demarniana (assembly GCA_945867215.1). Taxonomy (NCBI): domain Eukaryota; kingdom Metazoa; phylum Arthropoda; class Insecta; order Lepidoptera; family Tortricidae; genus Epinotia; species Epinotia demarniana. The sequence goes on along the minus strand of OX244272.1, from coordinate 17,231,231 downwards.
TAGTCTGAGTTTTGAGCTCTGAGGATATTTTGATGTAGACAATATGAGTGCTTAGAGAACTGGTAAAAATTATTTCACTGACGACTGAAAAAATATAGGTACAGGCAAATATAGTCAGCATGTATATTTTTGTCTGTACCTGTTTTTAGCTTTGTGCCATTGTAAGTAAAAGTTTTCGACAGTAACCACATGTCTATTTGATTTTACGTAGTATTAGAGACTAAATAACCATTACGAAATAAATGTCATCGAACCAATGGACACTTAACTAAATAATTGAAACTTGTTTCAATAGAAACGGTTAGATTTTGTTCTAGTTTAGAAAAAAGTCCCTTTTGTACTCCACCGGGATCAATACAATAAATAATCAAATAAAAAATTCAAACACCAAAAAGCAGTTAATCCGGCAAATTGCGATTCGCGAGTCCATAAAACATAATTAAAACCCAATTCGAAAAAAGTGAGCGAAAAAACGAGGCGCGAGGAATCGCGTCATCAATCTGAGGAATTATTTCATTTGCGTATTAAATTCCTCGTTTTGTCGGTGGGTGAATTATTCGTGGCGCTTTAATTGCGCGGGTTGGCTACCCCTGCCGTTTAGATGATTTCAGGGAACGGATGAGACAAACGGATGTTGTTCTTTTTTCGAATTTGTGGAATCCCGTGATGGTGTACTGTGCCAGTGTTGCGAAACAGTTTGTCGAGCGAAAACAATAGAAAACGGGAAATGGTCAAATAAAATTAAGTCATATACAGCTCAATTAACATGGCTATGTCAGTCGACTGTTTATTTATTTGAAAAACACAATTGCTTGACTTAGTGTAGGCACTGCCGTGCCCCTAGATTCTCATACAGATATTTGGATAAGCGATTAAACTTTCATACGTTACATTCAAAAATATTTCTAAAAATGTGTTACGTAGGTACTAAAACTTGAGACCAACGAACGAATGATCATTTTAATTGTACATTTATTTCTTACAGAAAACTTGTCAGAGCGCGCCAGAATGCTCATGGGTTCACTTGGTCCTAACTGAAAGGATACCATCGTTAACATATCGAGGAATTATAAAATAATTTGTAATTAAACGCAACCCCAATCTAAACTAGCCCACAATTAGCCCCGGTCAGGCCCGCGGGCCGAAACGCACTTACAGCAAGGTACGCTTACCATGAGTTTGACAATGACGGCTTACGCTAACGAGTATCGAGTTTTCTATCTGTGCATCTCTATTGCACTTTGACAGTACGAGCGGGATGCACAGATAGAAAACTCGATACTCGTTAGCATAAGCCGTCATTGTCAAACTCATGGTAAGCGTACTGAAATATTTAGACACTCACCGTCAGAGGAACAGTTTTAGCAAAACTATGGGAACATGGTTAGTAGTAATTTTGAGCGTAACAGTCTAGGCTTAGGCCCAACTGCAGGGTAACAGCAAACATAATCACATAGCTGGTTATAGTTGATATAATATCTCGTAATTAAAATATCTTGAGAATAATTTTAATAACAATGTTTACTGGTTCGCGAAATACGCCTTAGGAGTACTTAGGATTAATACTAATTCAATTTTAGTGGAAAAGTTTAGTAATTATTGAAACAAAGGTCAAACAACATGAAATATTATGTTGACCTGGCGGGACTTGGGATCAATGCATTTTTTCAATTCCTTATTTTGATTTTATGAAAAAAAATACGGTTAAATAATTAAATAGTGCGGTAATCCACTTTACCACATATGGCACTGTAATCACGATAGTAAAATATTCAGATTTTCATGGGTAAAATTTACATATTTTTACTGGTTAACTGAACGATATAGCACGCCTTTGTTGCCAATGTTATGTGGGTCAAAATTGGGAACAAAAGCTTTTGTCGTTTCCTGTGGACGATGCAATAGTTTACTCAATCACCGCAAACTTTGAGTAAGTATTTTATAGTTATGATCTTGAAACACACACCCCTGCCCATTGTGCATGCTAGACACCCTCCAGTTTATTAGTCGGCCGACTGACAGATTGACAGTAACCGATGTATTATGTAACACTGCACCGCTTGACCAAAGTAGCATTGCTATAGTTATTATATATGCGTACATAGATAAGGACATACATATCTGTACAACACGCTATGATCCTACTAATATCCCCATTATTTTATAAATGTGAATGTTTGGATGTTTAGATGTTTGGATGTGGTACTCAATCACGCTTATACGGCTCAACCGATTTGGTTGATGCACTAAGCTAGTTTATAGCCTAGAAAAAATACAGGATAGTTTTTATTACGGGTCCGACGTCAGAACGACGACGGTCCGACGACGGAGTCAACGGCGGAAGCTAGTCAAAGTTATAAAGGCCTGTACATATATTTACGTCCTTATTTATCCTGACTGAATGGTCATTAAGTTTTGAATTAATCCTGCCTACGAAGCCGGAGGTCCCGGGTTCGAACCCGGTAAGGGCATTTATTTGTGTGATGAGCATGAATATTTGTTCCTGAGTCATGGATGTTTTCTATGTATTTAAGTATTTATTTATCTATTTAAGTATGTATATCGTCGTCTAGCAAAGCTAAAAAAAAAAAAGCTTTGCTTAGTTTGGGATTCGATCGATTTGTGTAAGTGTCCCCAAATTTATTTTTTTATTTTTAAGTTGATAACAACTCTGAGGTTTTCCTATCTGTGGAATACTGTCCTTACAATATAATAATAATAATAAATGCATGCACTGTTGTTCGTATGTATTTAAGTATATAAGTTGTCCGTCAAAAGTTGCAATCCATTTTTTAGTCACTTGCAGTTATCCGATTGAGCTGAAATTTTGGGTGAGGGTATAGTTTGGATAATAACTCAATATTATGGTACAATCGAGCTGATCTGATGATGGAGTCAGAAGGTGGCCATAGTAATTTAGTACTTGGGCTTGTTAGAATCGTCTCAATGAGTAGTTGATGACGATATACAGAAAAGTAAACTCGGCAGTCAAATCTTGTTCCAAAAAACACATTTTTGACAGAAATGTATTATTTTCAATGTTAATAGGGTTCAAAGGTAACTGCATCATTTTGAAAAAGAACAGGAGAAGTCTTCTACGAGTATAATAATATCGTACTAAAAATATTAAATGTAAAAAGCCAAGTGTGTGTTATTGCCAAGACTCCGTAGCTCAAATAGCTTTCAGCGTGAAAAAGATATCAGATATCCTAGGAAATCATGCAGTTTTCAACTAAGGTTGTAATCCCCGTATTGCCTTAAATTGTGAATTGTCTTGTTTGACGTTTTAGTTGCCTAGAGCATCCGGCTGTCATAATGGCGCTAGTTGGTCGGTTGGCGCGGTTATGTTGCGTTCGGAAATTTTATTACTTGTCCCAATTGTATTGTTTTTGTTTTATACATGGACAATGATGTCCCGGACCTTTGGTAGGCGTGCGTGGAGCTAGGTACAGTCACGAGCTTTAGTTTGGGACCCATTTCCATTAAATGTTGTTAGGACATTCATAATGCAATAAGGTCGAAACTTTAGTTTGATAGTGTTGAATGTCAAGTTAAGACATTGGTTATGACATATAATGTCTTATCGAATCGACCCTTGAAATAATAACCTCTTTGCAAAACGCTATCACTACGGTTTTCTAATTACGAACATACGTCATATGTCGTGTCAGTGTCAGTAAAGAAAACAGATAGAAGACAGGACCAGGACTTTTGAATGATCCTTGGAACATGGCGGATCGTGCTCCAGACATTTTTTTTTCATTTTCTGCATCCTGCTGTTTAATGTATAGTTTTGATAGCGTATTATGCAATAAATGGCAAACGTGACGGCTACAGTTTATGAAGAATTTTCCTGGAAATGCGAATAACCAATTCTTGGGCATCATTCAGCGGTTCGTGGTCGCGGCCGCCATTATACTTTGTACTGCTCCAGCTATCACTCAGTGCATCGTGAAGGCCTTACACCGTACATCATGCATGTGAAATGTTTTTTTATTTCTGATTTCTGTATACTGTCTTTGGCAAAGGCCCTAGAGGCTGCCATTTCTTTAATAAATATATATATAAGACAGGACCAAAAACCCCCTTACCCAAGTAACAATTAATCGGAAAACATCGTAAATGATCGTTTGCCCTCGCTCCAGTTGACGTAATTGCACGGTTGCCCCTAGAAACGTAAAGTTGTCGATGGTAAGCATTATGACATTGACATTGCGTTAAAATATTAGCTCCATATTAGCTCTAAATAGCGTTAGTTTGCTACACGATATTCACCCTTAGGTGGGTCCCAAATTAAAGCTCGTGACTGTACCTACAAAGTACCAACTGAGCGAACACGTAGAGGCCCTTTTGACAATTTAATGAAATACAAGGAGTACACCGAGCGGATGCTGTCCCTGCCCGTGTCATGGGACGCACACAGAAACAGCACCCGCTGGGGTGTATAGGGACTATTGATGGTTGATGGAATCTAAATAAAACGGGTTATTGGGTTGAAATGATGGATTAGTGGCTGGGCTATTGGGTGAAACATCGGACGCCTGCCTAATAAAACTGTTTCAATCTTTATCTCTGATGGCAGACGGTGACTCGCTAACTGCTAAATGGGCCCCTATTAATAGCGACATTAAAAAATGACCTAATGACCGGTGTTGACCGGTCAGAGAGCTGGGGGGTAGAGAGGTGGCACTGGACTTTAAGCATGTAGCCAAATCGCCACTTAGGTGATCTACCCTCGAGCAACAGCTCTTGCTCCACTCTGGACGGCCAATAAAGGCAAGCCAGAGGCGGAGGGCGTGTACAACCAACCACCCGATCGGCTCAGCCTGACCACAGGACACCCCCAGGAGCACTCAGATACGTAGGGTCGCTACTCCCTAACAGCCCGCCACAAGCCGCCTTACGTTGACTGATTGCACCAGAAATCTGGTGGGCGATGGGGCCGTCACATTCCAACGCCTTAATATTACTATTATTATTATTTTGTGCGACTGTAAAATGTGTGTTACGCCGTGGAATCACCGGATGGTTTCATCGGAAGACCAGCGCAGGCCAGTAGGCCAGCACAACACTGCGATGGAACCGTTTCGTGGCAATGTTGTCTTCTGTTTAGTATTTTTTATTTATTTATGTGCATGTATGTGTTGTTTTCATGAATAAATGTTATTCTATTCTTCTATTCTTGAATGTAACTTTTTATTACTACATATATAAAATAAAATCAACGACAAACACCGTACCTATTGTATAAAAGGCTAAGGTTCCCTGTGGGTGTGTAAATGTTACTTTTATAGTGTGTGAATGCGCGAATTATCAACACGTGACGTCACGCACCACGATTAGCGATACGCGACGAACCCTCTTAACGGCTCTGTTCTGCTGACTGTACAATGTACATCACCTGGAAAACGATACGTTTACGCTATAAAATGGCTTTAGAATATTTATAAACCTTCTTATTATGTAACTAGCTGTACCTGCGACTTCGTTTGCATGTTAATGTAGGAGTTAACGCATTTCTTCTCTTGGAAATAGGACACATGCAGTTCTAATTTTAACCTATCATGTAAAACTTTCAATAAACCTATATATTTAAGTTAAAATGACGTTAAAACCTGTCACTGATATTTAAATTATTAAGAAAGGGTCAAAACACGTGTTATTTATCAGAGGTATTTTAAGTTTTATGAATAATGGGGTAAAAGTTTAGTAGATGTCTGTGGCAATAGATCTAACAGGACACACGCTGCAGTAGTAAATGTTTATTGATCTTCTTTTCTACATATTTTTAACACTGTGTTATGTTATATTATAAAAACGTGATGGATGACTGAAATGATCTTGAGTTCTTGAGTCACTCCGACTCTCAGGTAAAGATGTGTTTAGGAATTAATAATAGAAGATAATCCTTTCGAGTACCCATTGACCGGTAAGTGTTTACGTGGAACAAAAGATCTGTTTTTAATTTGACAACAGACGGCCAATTTATATTTTCCAAACTATACCTAACCACTAGGTAAGTTCTACAACTATTACGCGAGTCCGAGTCCCTTTCTAATAAAAGAAATTATTAAAAATGTTAAAGCAATATGTTTATTTTTTTCATATTGCAATGTTTCAGATTGCACTATCACATTCTGGCAAATCTTGTGTATGGTCCCGCCCTTGCCAACATAATTGTGTTGCAGGCTTTATGATAAAAGTATTTTCTCGTATGTTGGCCAATTTCTGTGTCTCTATCGTGGTCTCTATATTGGTTGAATGTCAACTTGAAGCCGCCCTTGCGCTTGAAGAAGGCTTGAAGGCACAGCCACACTGGCGCGGCCTGCGGTGGCGGACAATATTAAATTTGACAGCGGCGGACAAGTTTGCTATTGTCCGCCGCGGCCAGGCCGCGCCAGTGTGATGCAGGCCTAATACTGACGCGCTTCATAATTAATGTTTATAAAAGGCCCGTTCTATACTGATTTCATACATACTGTTTATTGCTGATAAATATAAATACTGACAAACCAGCGCGGCTATCACAAAACGGCGCGCGAGCTCTCTCGATTTTTCTCCAACTATCCGTCTCTCTCTTATCAGATAACTTAGAAAGAGACATATAGTGCAAGAAAAATCGAGAGAGCTCGCGCGCCGTCTTGTCATAGCCGTGCAGTATCGTGACAATTAAATACTCAGCGTGTGATTCAATCTTGCAGAAACTCAAATACTTAGACTTTGGCTGAACGCAAGAACAGCGCTATCGCCATGCCATTAAAAAAAGGGAAGAGAGTCAGACTTTTGACGTTTGGCGTTATTTTGTTGAAATATGTTGATACATTTATTGAAATTACGCCTCAATACGAATTTATCGCATATAAGTTTCCATATCAGAATCGATTATTTTTTTACGCTTTAGAATTTAATATGCGTTTTGTGAAGGTCTATCATCACAACACCGGATCGAAATTATTAATATTCGATAGTTATGGCAAGCCCGCCATTTTGACGTCACTGACAGTTGACAGATATGGCGGCTACGATTTCAAGTAGAAGAAATTAATAATTTAATGAGGTCAAATGTTTTCGAAAATTAATTAATCGTCGCAGTCGGATAAAAACTATCCTAAACGGAAGCTAGAGTAATAATGTGCTTATGAAAAAAGTTATATATTTTTCCGTTCATGGGAATCTGAAATCATCGGGGGACACAAAAATGGTTAGTTTGATACTGGCTGATTCTTTTTATAATTTAGAGATTTATTATAAGTGAGAGATGAGAGATTACATGTCAATAAGAATTTGAAAATAAAAATATACATAATGGCCTGTATACTTTGATTCGTGTTTAGTGCGACTTCATGGAATATGAACATGTTCTCTTCTTTTGTATGGAGTCGCACTAAACATTAATCAATGTGCAAAATAGGCCCCAAGGCCTTGTTATGGAATCGCGATACGCGTGCTGTCAGGCGACTCTGGAAACGCTCACGGCGGTATAGTAAGTGTTTTTATTTATTTATTTGAGTTGTAAAAGCTTGTAGAATCGATGTTTGATTTTGATTGTTTGTTCATTTTAACCGATTTCAAAAAAAAGGAGGAGGTTCTCAATTCGGCTGTTCTTTTTTTATTATTTTTAATTTTTGTTACCTCAGAACTCCGTCATTCATGAGCCGATTCGAAAACATTTTATTTTCCTATGGATATACTTCCAGGTGGGTTCCATTTTTTTCAAAATTCAGTTACACGATGGGATCCATGAGGAATTGAGGGGACTCCTCAATTTTATTAGGCACACGTGTAGTGATTTTGGTATTTTCTGTTATAACTCGTGTATTTTACAGCCGGAATCATAAATTTGGTGGCGAGGAATTGATGATGAAGACCACAGATGACTTATCGAATTCCTCAATTATGTACTTAAAGTGCAAACGTACGTCACGGGTTCTGATAAGATTCCGTTGAAATAGGAACTAATGAAGTGCCATTGGTGATGATCTTGGAGAATCGATGGAAGTCCTCAAATATTATCGGCCCACATACAGCCATTCGGATTTTTTCTATAGTAATCAACGCATTTGCATTTGTAAAAAAAATAGGAAATGTTCTCGTGGCTTGGCGGAGTACTAATTTCAAGTCGGTTAAAACTTTGTTTTTAAAGTAAATTATGTTACAGTTATTTCGTGTCGTTCAGCGGTGTAATTACATCCAATCAAAGGAGAAGGGAGTATAATATTCATCATCATCATATCAGCAAAATAGTGCCAAAGCAAATCCAGCGGACTCCCGCGACCTTTAGCAGGTCATCAGTCCACCTAGTGGTCACCACTCCAGAACTTTTCCGCCCCAATTAGATAAGTATACTCATCATAAATATTTTCTTCCAGGGTAAAAAACACAAATATTATGATATATGGATATTTACGACGGAAATCGCACAATAACATGAACAGAACTATTTGGTACCGCGTTGGTTGTTGTGTCAGTGAATTAACTAAACGCCCCACGCACGGTTGACGCAAATTACGCGTTAACGCGTGTCCAATTACTCGCGACACGTGACGCGATTAGGACGTGACTTACCTGCTCATCAATACATTCGGATTTTGATAAGGCGATGCCTCGCCAACAAAATCTGGATAGTTTCATCATCAGCTTTTGGTTTTGCGTGAGGAGTAACGTAGCTTGGATTAACACGTTTTTCCCGTATAAAAATAATTTGCAGTGTCAACAACAAGCGCTTTTAGACATCATCAACTACAGATACACCTATGAGGTTAAGAAATTGAAATTTAGCACATGATTTTCACTTTTTTGGTAATGTTAGTCACGCAAAACCATAGTTTGTATTAGACGAACGGACGTGACTACAGCATCATAAAACCAGAGCTCTATTTAGGAACGCGTTTTTAGCGCATTTTAGTGATATATGAATTGTCTTGGTCAAAGCACTAGCTTTCTCTTAAGTAAGAATAGAATTAGAATAATTTATTGACGATAAGTTTAAACAACAATTTTCTATTGACACAGTGACTTCCACACAAGGCACAGCCAGTATCGTGGTAGTCAGATCGAACTCGTGAGTTACAAATATCATGCGGCCATTAGAATAAATGTAAATACTTGGGTTTTTTTTACAAAGCGGGAAAATACATGCAAGTGTGAATGCGTAATGTAGTGTGAATGAATGTAGGAGTGTGTGTAGTGTTAATGTAGGAGAGGGAAGGATGCAAATAGCTCTTTACTTCAGGGCTTCTTCAGCTTGTTCAAAGTCCAGGATAATAACAGCTCCCGTATTAATGTCTTAGCCGCTGCAAATCGGCATAGTTTTATGTCACAGACTTTCACGATGTGATTATAAACACGAGGTAAGATAAAAACTTTGAAGCGTTTTGCAAATGCAGTCTCTGCAGTAGGTATCGGGACCTTAAAAACTCTTTTGTTTAGCAGGTCAGGATATGATGGAAGTTGCAGAATTGTCTTATGAGTGAAGATGGTGGCTCGATACAAAAATAATTTACGAACGCTTAATACTTCAGCTTCCTTATAAAGAACTATAGTAGGATAGTGTGCTTAAGGATGACGAATCTGATGAGCTTGATAACGAATTCGTTATTCGTTATTGTTGTTAAACCAGCCAATTGGCTGGTTTCACAACAAACCCGCGTTGACTTCTGACTAAAGTAATAATAGATTGTGTCTCATGGTATATTTACCGCGGGGGCGGTATATTGAATCTTGAATGAATTTAAAGATTGGCGTCGAGACCCTCGGTCCATGGGGTCCCAGTGCGCAAAAGTTATTTTCGGAAATCGCGAAACGTCTGGTTGACGTAACTGGTGACCGAAGAGCTGGCGGTTTTCTAGCGCAACGCATCAGCATATTCAGCATTGCAATTCAGCGAGGAAATGCCGCCAGCATCCTCAGTACAATGCCTCGAGGGCCTTTTTTAGATTTAACTTAGCTTTAATTTAATTTAGTTAATGTTATAGTTATCATCTTGTATATACTTTAGAAAATAAATGTTATTTTTTCCCTCCAAAAAAAAAAATTAAAGATTCTACAATATAATCCAGAGCGTAGAGAGGGATTCTAAAGTAGACTCTTGAGCGTAATGATAGATTCAAGTGTTTACGCCCAGGCGGACTGCTCCCACATTTTTCCAGCGCGCGAGTTTAACTCGCACTTGGCCAGTTGAATACAAAAACATGATAGTTACTCGCCAGCGCCGCACTAATCCCATACAGAGGAAGGAAGGAAGGCTCGCGTCGGAGGCAATTCCCTGCCGTCGTAACGTCTAATTTCTGTCGACTTACACACATCAGCGTTTTCGATACCGTGTTGTACCCCCTTCGTGCACAGAGTTTGCAAGTCACAGAGAGATCTTAATGGCAAAAACAATGTTAATCAAATATTCCTATTTACACACAAAATATTCCCGAGAAGAGGTAAGTGAGCTCACGGAACTATTCCATGAATCACATTTTCATAGGCAGCAGATCAACAAGATAAATAATCCATTTTAGATTTAAATTAGTGTATCAAATAGTTGTTGTGTAGATGTGTAGATTGAAAGAAATTATAAACTAACTTGAATATTTTAAAAAAATAGCCCTATAAAATCAGCAACACTCCATCTTTGACCGTGTTTATGTATAGGCTTAGTTTAGCGATACTTACAGTAAATACTATGGCATTTGAAGTGTCACTGAAGTTGACGCCTTTACGTGGCATGGCGGCTTTATAGTGGATCAAAAGAAATTGTGTTGGACCATTGGACCGCACTCAGTAACACCCTCGAAGAATAACACGATTTATTCAGGATAGGTAGCGTTGTGATCAAGCAACCTACAATCATTTAAAAGTTGCTAATGCTGTCATAGACTGCGCCAAAATGAGATATGCAGGCGACTTCAACATCCCAGTTCACAAATGGGAAGTCCTAGCTCTGGACAGGGATAAATGGCGCAAACTAGTTTTCGACCGGCGGAAAATCCACGATGAAGCGTGGTTTAAGAAACTTGTAGATAAGAGAGCTAAGCGACATTAACGTGTCACCTGGTCGCCGCGGGCAAATTACACCTGCATGCTAGCGGTCGTGTATGCCGCTCCCGCATTGACTTACACGGCCACGCACGTTGTCCCTCTTCTCGACGCTGCTTGTATATTCTGTTATTTATTTTTATTTAATCGTATGGCATACATTAGTTTGGCCTTTTTAAAGTTTGTCACTCTTTAGCACCACCCAGGGGACACGTGCAGGGTTGTGGTAGGTAGCTCCTGCGGACGCGAGTGACAGTTGTTCCCTATGTTGTATAGTCCGCCATATTGTTTAGTAGTGTTGTATAGTCTGTATCAGACTTGAAGGCCATTAATGAATGCTATCAATACAGCAAACCGTTATACTGATTCTACTAAAAGTAGGGAGAACCATGGAGTTGCAAAGCGTGAAGCTGCCGTCGTCACTTGCGTCAGGTCGGCCGTATCATTGCCACAACTGTAGTAAAAAAAAGTTCACTCTCTGTATCGGCAACACATCTGCGCTCCTTTTTCCATTTGCACGGCACCGCACAAATATTGCAAACTAAACGGCAGCAGTGCTATTTACAATTCGCCCCCGGCTGTCCGTGGGCATGGCCGTTGGGTAGCCGATGTTTATACTGTTGTCGTTACTGTTACTGCCTTTATTGTGCCGACTCACGACTCCAGAATTGGTGGAAAATAAAGAAAATTGCTTTTTATTTTGTAACGTCTGAAGTTCAGACACTTTGTCAATACCTAACATGACCAGAATTCGATGATAAGGCCATTATGTGAATATCTGTAAAAGTTATTTAGTTCGAAGTGCATTTAAGATTCTGTTAAAAGTAGGGAAACGAAGCAAAGCCTTAGTATCATTGAGATGTTGTATGTGTCAAAAAGCAACACCGAATAGCGCCATGTGCGATAATTTCACGACGATAGGTATGTGTAATTTATTGCAACAATTAATTATCAATTGCATTAAAACCCAATCCTAAGCTAAGGTTTTCTGTCTATGGCTTTATACTGTAAGTAAATAATAGTCATTCTAAAGTCTAAACATGGTGAATTCATTTCTACAATAAACTGTATTGTCTATTTCCATCTGAATCCTTTTCTAATCTCGTAAAGTTACACATGCGATGCAAATCCGCAGTACAGTTACAGTTGTGAGACATTTACAGACAGACAGACAGCGCCGGGAGAGTTCGTGCCATTATCGCGGCGATGGGGCGGGTGTCGCCGGCGTTGGCACTTACGAGAGGGGCTATTCTCAAGGAATCATTTCATCAAAACATATTTTTTCGGAAATAGACTAAGATTACGCATACACTGTTTAAAATAATCGAAATATCGCTTACCAAGAGACTGTATGACCGAATCGGTATTACAGTCGGTCGGTAGAATTGGTACCTAATCGTGTATAAAGTTTTGCCACTGATTTCCTCCTTATAAACTTATTTATACCTGATTGTCTTTCGCGTCCTCGATCGAGTATCGTATGTTGCCATATTATATGTTAGGTACCTCGTAATTTTTTGCACAGTTTCTTCACCATTCAAATCAACACTGTCCTAAAACTATCTAAGGAACATTTATTTTCTAAAGTATATACAAGATGATAACTATAACATTAACTAAATTAAATTAAAGCTAAGTTAAATCTAAAAAAGGCCCTCGAGGCATTGTACCGAGGATGCTGGCGGCATTTCCTCGCTGAATTGCAATGCAACACTGTCCTACATAATATATATGTTGCAGGGAAATGGTCAAAACAGAGATTTGATCAAATCTCTAAGGGATATGATCAAATCACGCAGGATGTTAAGTGGCCAATTCATTTTATCATTTACCCAATACAAATCCGTAATTTGATCAAATCTCTGAATCTGTTTAGTGAAATGACGAAATCGGACAAAAAAGGCAACTCGTTTTTTCATTTCACTAGACTTGTTTAGTGATTTGATAAAATCCCTGAAACGCGTCAGTGAATTGACGAAACTAACTTGTTTTGAGTTGAGTTGCCTTTTTTGTCCGATTTCGTCATTTCACTAAACAGATTCAGAGATTTGATCAAATGACTGATTTGTATCAGGTAAATGATAAAATGGATTCTCCATTTAAACATCCTGCGTGATTTGATCATATCCCTTAGGGATTTGTTCAAATCTCTGTTTTGACCATTTCACTGCGACACATATACATTACACATTCCAAAAGGAAATATTAATAGGATGGATCAAGGATGACCAAAGTTATGTTCGAGCTCGAGATTTTCGAGATGAATTAAAATAGCTTTGCTCCATAGCTGACATAGGTAATCAAGTTTATGTAAGTCTCTAATTTGTGAAAATAAATGTAACTATTATCGGATTAATTAATAGATGGACAGTAAATATGACAAATATTCAAGAGAGAATAATTGTGTCTCTCGGCTAAGATAGGTTGATGCGGATCTCATTATTAGTTTGTAACTTTGTAAGTACTTACCTACTTGACGAAACTTGCTGCTGACGAATCCAGCGTTGCGAATTATGATTTGCAAAAGTTAGTATCACGGCAAATTTTCAAAGTTTAAAGTTTTTTATTTGTGAGTACCTATATGACAATTTGATTACAGTAAGGGAGTAAGTTGAGAGTTTCTCAAATAAACGTTATTTTATTACTAGGTATAAACATCTCGATTAGATTTCAGAATTGACCCCGTCCAGCGGCTACAAATGCAGTCGGTTTCAAGTAACCGACAAAAGATGCTCATGCTCTCCGAATGCAGATTCCATTGCTTGCTCCCAAATTGCGAGCTGAATACTTAATACGTTTATTTTGTATATTTTATTTAGATTATATGGATATTGTGTTTCCTTTAACACTTCTATGCTACTACACACTACTACACAATTGCTGTTGTTATGTTGTTGAAAAGTATTTTGCCGATCAGTCTGTTGAAAAATCATGGACCCTATATTCGACAATCATCGAATGAATAAGTCGATCAATGCCGAACCAATGGCGAGTGTGCGAATTAGGACCGAGGTCACCGTGGATTATTGGCTCGTCCAAAATTGTACAAAGGTCTACATAATTCGTTGCTTCATTTAATATTTAAAGGAGAATGGGCATTTCGTACCATGAATGTATTGTTTGAGATATATATTGTTTGAAAGGTCTTAACCATAGCATTATTTCATTATTTGGCACCAATGCTAGACAGCGTGCTAGTAATTAACCAAAGTATGTACAACATAAAGACTTTTAATTAATAAAATCCAATTGATACCTATAATCAGTAAACCGGTATCTAGCATAAAAGAATATGACAATTGACGTATCCTGGGCTACCAACACCGACGCTGAAATATTTGGCTGGAATTAAGTAGGTAATCAAAGATGTGTGAATGAAAAATCAGCTACTGTGCAAAGATGCCTTCGTGTATATACAATGGCGACTTATACTACGTTATAGACTATGATATACCGGTCTCCTGCATCATAGACAGAATTAAAGCTCTTGTTAAGAACTTTCAAATGTTATATGTATATCTCAACTGTATACACTCATGGTACAGTCAAGTTCTCCAATATCTACACATACAACCTTTCAAAATTATCTATACAGAGACTCTATTGTTACTGACATAAGACACATGTGTAGATATTTTTGAAAGGTTAACTTTATAGATATTGTAGAACTCGACTGTACACCGCCCATACTAATTTGCCCATTCTCCTTTGTTAACGAAATAGCATGATGAAGATATATTTAGAGTGATGAGGGCCTCAGAGTAATTAGCTGGCGTGCAGTGGAGCAGAGCAGTGAAAACTACCATTTACTTGTGTTAGGAGACAATATCCTTTTCATGCCATTAGCTAGCTTAGTAAGTATTTAATTATTAAAATAGTGAATATATCATGATGTCATGCTCAAACAGTATCACTATGTTATATTAATGTAGAAGCCTCCAAACTCCAAGTTATGTTCAATAAGTGATTAATTAATTTAGCGCAAGCCGCGCCCGCGGCACCTCACGCTGTCGATTTCCCTGGAGCCCGTCAATGCGCCATAGATTACACCAACAACACCATTATAAAAAAAACAAAAGTTGAGCGATGAAGTTTCTTCACTGTTTGCGACTTGTATCGTTCAGTTTCTTGTTAGCTGTCGACAATTTGCTTCTTGCTACTAAACACAAAAGTTTATTGCCAACTCATTCAGGCCGGCAGTCTACGGACAGTTTTTGCTACATAACGGAAATTGCTGCTACAAGCTATAAGACGACTCGTAACGGCTGGGCTTCGAATGGGTTAAGACTAGTAGGTATTATATTAATAATTGTACGATCTTTTTTCGATTTTCGGAAATAACCTTGACTTCATTATTCACCCGAAAGTTGAAGCAAACATTTTTGTATCGTATACTTACCATGTATATACGTAAACGGAATCCTAGGTACACGGACTGGTCGGGCTTTAGAAGGGATCTAAAAGTAGACCTAGGAGACCCAAAAGGCAAGCTAAACTCTATTATAGACATAGAATTCGAAGCGGACAAAATAGTACAAGCTGTATACAAGGCCTTCACTAATAACTGCCCGGAGAAGAAAACCCTGGCTAAAAAGTTACCATGGTGGACCCCAGAGATAGTAAAGCTCAGGAGGGAAACTAGGGCAATATTCAATGACGCAAAGGCATCGAATGACTTTGGGTACTATGCACAAAAACTCAGAACTCAGCAAGGCTGTGGGAAAGCCAAGAGGAGAGCGTGGAGGAACCACTGCGATCAGATTGAGTCAATACCAGAAGGTATGAGACTAACAAAGGCACTAGCAACCACAAAGTCGGCCCCGCTCACATCCATCAGGGATAATGACGGTAGAATGACGAAAACGGGGCTGGAGACCCGGTAATGTGTAAAATGCACTTCCCAGGCTCAGTAATACACGACAGCGTAACAGACGATGGAGCAATTAGTGCGTTGGAACAGACCACAAGTACGTAAGTAGAGACACAATTGGGACACGTCCAAAAAGGTAGTAGATCATAAAAAGATAGTGGGCACTTTCAACATTCCAACCATACAAAGCCCCGGGGCCAGACGGCATCTACCCCATTCTACTACAAGAAGGCGCTAATGTACTAATCCCACATCTTAGCAGATTGTACAGGGCGTACCTGGCCTTCGCACACGTACCGCGTGTGTGGAGGATGGTAAAAGTAACCTATCTACCCAAACCGGGTAAGGCGGATTACAGTGAAGCCAAATCGTATAGGCCGATAAGTTTATCGTCGTTTTTCCTCAAAACACTGGAGAAACTGGTAGATAGACACATAAGGGATGGCCCATTAAGAAGGCATCCGCTGCACGAACTACAATGTGCATACCAGCCAGGGAAGTCAACGGAAACCGCACTTCACCTGGTGACAACCAGGGCTGAACAGGCTATAGAGAATAAAGAACTATGTCTTGCAGCTTTCTTAGACGTGGAAGGAGCGTTCGATCGTACCACGTATAAAGCTATCAGCGAAGCAGCTGTTAATCATGGTGTAGAGCCCACCATATGTAAATGGATAGGCAATATGCTAAATGGCAGACTAATAAAGTCATCACTCTTGGGGGATGAGATAATGGCCACGGCCACAAAGGGATGTCCACAGGGTGGGGTACTCTCACCAACTCTTTGGAGTCTGGTGGTGAACTCACTCCTGGTACAACTCAATAAAGGTCCCATCCACACGGTAGGATATGCTGATGATTTAGTGATACTGGTTAATGGGAAGTTTCCAGGCACGGTATCGGAAATCATGAACAAGGCACTGCAGACAGTGGAGAGATGGTGCGACCGACACCAATTATCCATTAATCCAGGCAAAACTGTAGTAATACCCTTTACTAGGAAAAGGACCCTTCGAGGCGTACAGCAGCTAAAACTGTACGTGAGGGTACTAGAACTGTCTAATGATGTGAAATATCTAGGTGTCACACTAGATAAAGAACTGAATTGGAAGAAGTATACAGATCTTACCATTACAAAGGCACTGAGGGTATTTGGAATGTGTAGATCAGCGTATGGAAAAACATGGGGTTTGAACCCAAAGGTACTGTAATAATGTAAACCTGATACTGACTAGGTTTTATTTAGCAAAAATGCACACGTATTACAGAAATCATATTGATAGATAGAATGACAGTGACAATACATTTCTTCATAATCACCACATTCTCCCCAGCCTCATTCAAGGACTGCTGGTAGTAATGTAATCGTCGAGATGTGCCGGGCGACGGCGTGGGCAGGAATAGCGGCGGACTGTAGGGCTATCGATGGGCTGGCTGTCGTTGGGCTGGCTGTCGGTGGGCCGGCTGACGGTAGGCTCACTCTGCTCCCTCTCTGTTAACTCAGCATCCTCATACACGTCATCATCCTCCTCCTCATCGGATGTTCTGTCTCCTGCTGGTGCTAGGTGGCGATTGGAAACAATGGATTCTCGTCCATTCTCTAATCGAATTCTAGAATGCTGTGGGTTGGATTCCAACAATTCTACTTCTTGGACGATGGGTTCATATTTGCTGGTACGCTGGTGGTTTCTCATCAGGACTCGCCCTGGACTGGTCAGCCACGATGGCATCGATTGGCCGTTGGCGGAGCGTCTAGGATGGGAGAACATGCGTTCGTGCGGCGTGCAGTTAATGGCCGTGCATAAGAGCGATCGGATGGCATGGAGGGAAGCTGTCAGTGCGAGCTGCCACTTAGTGATTGGAAGATTACGTGTCTTCAATGCTAATTGTATGGTTTTCCATATAATACCGTTATATCTCTCTGTCTGCCCGTTCCCTTGAGGATTATAAGGCGTTGTATAGCTGGTAGCGATTCCTTTGTCATGTAAAAACTGTTTCAGTTCATGAGATAAGAATGATGTTCCACGATCGCTGTGGACATAAGTTGGCATGCCAAAAGTGGCGAATAGTTCTGTCAGTTTCGCTATCACTGTGTCAGTGCTTATATCTGGGCATGCATAAGCAAAGGGAAAGCGAGAGTATTCGTCAATGATAGTTAAAATGTAACGATTGCTACTAGACCCTTCTGTTGGCAGAGGTCCTTTAAAATCAATCGAAATTCTTTCGAATGGTGACATCGCTTTAATAAGTTTTCCCTCGATTGGACAGAACTTTGGCTTGATTTCGGCACAGATCGGGCAACCAGATGTCATTTGTTTAATATCTTGAATCGAATACGGAAGATTCTTCGTTCGAACCCAGTGTACCATTCTTGTTACTCCCGGATGACAGAGAGTATTGTGGAGTTCTAGCAGGCCGCTCGTCGTTGTAGTCGAATTTAGACTGTGGGCTCGAGAAAGAGCGTCTGCAGCTTGATTGTATTTTCCTGGACGATAGACGATGTCGAAACTAAAAATGGCTAGTTCTAATCTCCAGCGTAGAATTTTATCGTTTTTAATTTTTGATGAATGCGTTTGGTCGAACATGTAAGCGACCGACTTCTGATCGGTGATCAGTCGAAATGTTCTGCCTGCAAGAAACTGGCGCCATTTCCTTAGTGATTCGACTATAGCGGCAGCTTCTTTTTCTATAGCAGGATGATTGCGTTCACTGCCAGAAAGTGTTCTTGCAAAGAATGCGATTGGTCTACCTTCCTGTGACAAGGTTCCAGCTATGGCACTGTCTGAAGCATCAGTCTCTACAGTAAAAGGTACGTTGTCTTCAATAGCATGTAAAGCTGATTGGGCTATTTCTTCTTTTAAATCTTGAGTCATTGGAAATTTCTCTTGTATGACTAGGGGATGAATCTTATCTGAGTAATTTGGGATCCATTTAGAATAATGAGCAAATAACCCTAAGGATCGGCGTAGGGATGCTGTATTTTCAGGAAGCGGTAATTCTATAAGTGGGCGTAGTCTCTCAGGATCTGGCTTGATGATACCATTACAGATATTGTAACCGAGTATGTTAATCTCCTTCTTTGAAAATTCGCTCTTATCCAGATTGAGAGTCAAATTGTAGCGCGTAGCGACGTCTAGGAATTGTTCAAGTTTTTGGTTATGATCCTGCTGATCGCGTCCACACATGGTGATGTCATCGAGGTAAGCATATACCCCCTGTAACTTTTCCTTATGTATTATAGTATTAATGGAGCGTTGGAATGCAGCTACTCCATTAGTTACCCCGAATGGTATTCTGCGAAATTGGTAGAGATTGCCGTCAGCTTCGAATACCGTATAGAGTTTTTCACGTTCCAAAATCGGTATTTGATGATACGCACTGCGTAGGTCTATTTTACTGTATACTCGAAACTTCGCTACCTTCGTTACAACGTCTTCGATTGCGGGCAGGGGATACGCGTCGAGTTGGGTATATCTGTTGATCGTTTGCGAATAATCCATACACATACGTCTTTTGTGATTCTCATTCGAAGTAAGTTACTAAAACTTGAACGCGCCATGGTGATTGGCTGGGCTCGATTATTTCGTCCTTTAATAGTTTCTGAATCTCCATGGTTATAAAAGCATTATCATCTGCAGTATGCTTTCTCGATTTGATGGCTATTGGTTTACAACTTGGCAGGAAATTTGGAAATAAGCTAACAGGTTCGATATTAGCACAAGCGAATGCGTTTAATTTAAGTGGAGCTCGGGGTCCACCAAAGTACACTTCAATGTATTTGTGTCGTTTTAGAATGTCATGTCCAACGATTACGTCTGCGCATAATCCTTGTAGAACTAAGCATTCTGCTTGTATTTCATTCCCTTTTATATTAATGTTCAGAGTACAGCAGCCGTCGGTTTTGGAGATGAGATGGTTAGCAGCCATGGTTGCTGTTTGTTTGCTAGGCGTTGTTTCTAATTTAAATTCGTTAATAAGTCTGCTGCTGAGTGCTGACGAAACTCGCTGTGCTGCAAGTGTCGATAAGTGCTTTAGCTGTAATTTGGCCGTTGATAAGGACGGGTATGGTTGCTTTATTTAAATTATCGGTTGCAGCTGTCGTTATACATGACAAGTTTTCTTGTTTGGGTGATGGTTCATTAGCGGGCGGCTCATCGTTGGTGGCAAAAGCGTTAAGCTGTGTTGGTTTACTCTTACACACTTTAGCATAATGCCCTCGTTTACCACAAGTCAAGCAAGTATGCATCATTATCGGGCACTTTTTTATCTTGTACAATTGCTGACAGAAAGCTTTCAAATGTTTTCTTCCAGTGAGTCCAAAGAATAGCGTTTTCTGTGTTGGATGACGGATCTGCGTCGAAGCGGTCTGGGCGCAAATATTTTTCCATTGTGTTTAATTATTTTGCTAAATAAATTGTAATAATGTAAACCTGATACTGACTAGGTTTTATTTAGCAAAAATGCACACGTATTACAGAAATCATATTGATAGATAGAATGACAGTGACAATATATTTCTTCATAATCACCACAGGTACTTAGATGGCTCTACACTATGATGGTGAGGCCCATATTATTGTACGGTAGCCTGGTATGGTGGCCAAGGACTTAGAGCACATGCAGAGATGCTCTGATGAAGGTACAGAGATCGGCATGCATGGCTATAACAGGGGCGTTTCGCACCACGCTCACAGCGGCGTTAGAAGTCCTACTGGACCTACCGCCACTTCACTTGGTGATTAAGTCAGAGGCACGTAAATCGCTCTACAGATAAAGAACCCTTGAACTGTGGAGCGACAGTAAGCCAAAGAGTAAGCACACAAACATGGAGACTGATGGTTTCTTAGACAGAATAACAAGCATGGGAAGCGACAAAATGCTACCCAAGTTTGTATTCCATAGGAACTACACAACAAAAGTTCCATCCAGGGCTGAATGGGCCGAAGGTCTAGAACCACCGAGGTCTGGTATCGAAGACAGTATATGGTACACGGACGGATCAAAAATGGGATCCGGTACGGGAGCAGGCATTTATGCGAATGACTACAGTAGTAGTGTAAGCATGGGTAATTTGGCAACCGTCTTCCAGGCGGAGACATACGCCATAATTGCCTGTGCACAGGATAATATAGACAGACAAACCAGAGGGCAGACCATCTATATACTCAGTGACAGTCAAGCGGCACTTAAGGCACTTACGGCGCCGAAAGTGGAATCTAGACTAGTCTATAATGGCGTCCAGGCACTGAACAAGCTTGGAAAGCACAATAAGGTGCAACTGGTTTGGATTCCAGGGCACGAGGGCTTCATTGGCAACGAAAGAGCGGATGAGCTTGCTAGAGGGGGGTCTACAAACCACTTTGTAGGTCCAGAACCATTTGTGGGACTCTCGCAGGGAACCATAATTTCGGCCTACGCCAAAACCAAACACCAATACGAGTGGAGGAATGAGGCGGGCTTAAGGCACTCAAAGCTCTTCATAGAAGGAGTGGACTCGGGCTGGACTAACAAACTCTGGAAATCCAGTAGGAAGCAGCTCAGAATCATATCTGGGGTGTTCACAGGTCACTTCGGGGTCAAGAATCTCTTGGCCAAGATGGGACTATCAGACAGCTTAGACTGTAGAATGTGTGGCGAGGAGGATGAGACTATGGAACACTTATTGTGTGAATGTCATGCCCTTGCCAGACAAAGAATGAATTATTTTGGTAACGGCTATCCGCAACCAAAGGAATTCAAGGCACTTCCGCTGAGCTGCATCATCCGCTATGTGGAAATGATGGAGCGAAGTTGGGAGTAGACGTAAGGAGAGGGCAAATGCACAAAAGATCCCACTGGGTCGAAGTGCATCCGAAAGGGCCCTCATCTAGATAAGATAAGATAAGATAAGATACCATGTATATATTTACAGTATTTGTACAATTAATATTAAAATTAATTAATTTAAAATTTTCTCATCACGCTCAATCCCCAACTTTGGCACCGTCTCTGCCAAATACCAACTTCCGGCCATTTCTGGACTGACAGACTTAGTTTACTCTATCTACGATTAAAGGGCTAAATAATGCCACATGTCTCGTACTGTTAACACATGACGTAAATATACCTAGGTACCCTATACAAATTTTCGCCGGAAGTGAAGGATTTTCAACTCTCGGTCAATTTTTTATTGATTTAAAAAAAAATCTTGTTCGGCACCATTTTCTTGGTCTGCGGCCATGCATCATGTCGTCATGAGACGTAAGTGTAGTGGGAGTGGGCTAACGACACTACTTACTTGACATTGACTATGTCATTGATATGTTATCATCATTATCATTCGCTTGCCCTTCTCCGACCTAGGGTCAAGCATGTCTTTTTATTCCATAACTTCACCCATCATCTCGTCAATTACATCCTTCCTTCTCCCTCCACTCCTTCTGTCCACAGTCCACCAACCTTTTCCTTTGCCTACCTCTTCTCTTACGACCGTTCACATAGTTACTTATAGCAATTACTAATAATTTTACTTTTTATCAACATCCACTTGACTGCGTTCTAGCAAATAAACTATTTTTGATTTAATTGATGTTACACGACAAGTATTAACAAAAACACAAAAACTTTGAGATCTTCGAAAACTGGCTTTTTGCCGAAATCAAAATTCTGATAAACGATACAGTTGGGAAATGAAATTTTGTGATATTGAGTTCATATGTGTCACTCTACTCATAATAGCACTTACAAATTGCAGGCTTACTCAATACCAGCATAAAATAAAACAGGAATTTAAGGCATGCCTGTCCCAAACTATTCTTTGACCAGTCGCGCCCGCCTGTCATTCCGCCCATTAAGGCACCTGTCATGCGAGTTTACAATAAGTAAATACTGACACGTTGGTCCCGTTATTGCCTTTCTATTGCGACAGCAAACATTTGTTTTTGGATGTTATTGGGCGAGGTAAATCGGCCATTATTGGCTTGGTAGGGGCGGGGTCATTATTGGGGAACTACCTACTTTGACCGGAAAAGTAGTCATGCCGGCAGTTGAACATTGGTAGCCAGATTATGTGTTTTGTGTGTGCTAGGTATAACTTGCTTGAGGAAAAGATTACGGTATTTTTTGAAAACAGTAAAAATATTTATTTCCGATTCAATAAAAACTCACGAAAATACACGAAAACATCACGCTTCGTTTTATTTTGTGCTATTTTAAATATTTTTGAACGTGTGACATACAGAAAATCCTGACTTGTCTAAACTTGTTTATCTCCCTTCCTACATATGAAGTTTGTAGGGAGCGATTTGACGTTTCACAAAGAAATACTGATTTGGTTATCAGTCAATAATGTAACCAATAAAGTATACCGGGTTTGTGGACAAGCCGGGCGATTAGCAGATCAGCGTAAATAAATAATATCATCTCTTTTCTCTCTCTGGTCGGTCCTTCATGTCTGAAGATTGTGTTCATGGTGGTTTGCAAGTCTGCATTTGTTTTATTGACACTGAAGTATTCAAATTTCAATGCCGTTTTTGTATTGTACCTGGGCCCCATGAGGATGTTGAAATGTAATTAGGCTGTGAGAGAGATGATTCGAATTGAGACTAAAGACTTCTAATGCAATCTAATTCCTACTCGTGCGGTTACACAACGATAAGGTGTTATTAACTACCTATTTTTATTTATCTCTAAACTATAAGTACCTATGAAGAGAGCAGGCGTTAGGTCAAGTTAGAATAAGGCTACCCCCTTTTTCCCGCTAAAAATGCATATCGGATGTCGACTTGGGGAAAATACCTTCAGTAAAAGTAATTAATACATACATACATTCACGCCTTTATCCCTAAAAGGGGTAGGCAGAGCATATGAAACTTGTGTTCCAGTACCACTTTTAGCATAAATGTAGGTATAAAAGGTTGACAAAATGTGATATCGCAGTGACAGGTTGCTAGCCCATCGCCCACAACACATTTCAACCATGTTCCCTTAGTCGACTCTTACGACACCCACGGGAAAAAAGGGGGTGGGTGGTGCTATTCTAACCCCGACACCACACAGGGAAGTAATTAATATAGCTAATAATACAAAGGTTTAGGTTCGCGTCCTTCAAAGCCTAATTTTTGGTGGGACTCTTGATCCGCGTAAACGGCGTCTGCTATTACAATTGTTTATATCATAAAACATATATTTTATGCATAGTAAGCTCTTAGCTACTGACCACAGGGCGACTTTTGTTTAAATTACTCTGTATTACCCAGCAGGTACGTAATATCATTAGCATTAGCCTTATCTCATGTTAATAATATCTGCGATTACCTTCTTTAGTTTTCTTAGCGTGTGTTACCAGTGATCCTAATTAATTATTAAACTGATTACGCATATTAATAGACTCAAATAGCTCCTTGCCCAAGTTTAACTAAGTACATATCGAACCCACGTCAAGGCTCAAGTTAATTAACTGGCAGAGGTCCCTAGCTTGTGCCTGCCGGGACCTACGTTATGATGGTTTATGGTAAATAATGTAGCTTTTAGCTAACTACATTTTAGAATATTTAAGATTAGTTTAAGTCATCATAAAAATGTCAATATCCAAAAATTAAGATTTCTCCGTTAATGTTGTTTTTTCCATGGGTTTTTACGAGTCCGATTTAAACCTGGTAACGTTATTTATGTTAAGTATTTATTTGTAGGTTAGATGTAAAATTAAATAAAAATTATCATATTCATTGCTTCATATTAATTAAAAGGTCTTTTTAGGAAATTTGACGGTATTTTATCGACCCGTATTCTTTGACCGCGAGTGTATTAAGGTCCTTAACTATAACCCCAGGAAAATTAAGTTTTTTCAAATATTAATTTATAACAGCGTTTTTTTAATTTGTTTAAATTTCAAATGTTATTCTAAGATGCCTTATCCAAGAATCCTACAAATTTTTTCATCGGGAAGTAAATATATAAAAATAAATGACACATCCATTATGTTTTTTGTGGGATTTATTTATTATTCTTGAAGAGCTCCTGTAAATTTATCAAAACAAAAATTAAAATATCTATAAATATTTTTCCTCTTTTTTCAGGAATTGGTTAAATATCGATTTTTTTGATAACTAATACTTTGGTGAATTTTGAGTCTACGTAGTTACTAAAATGATAACATATCAGTTACACACAAACAAGCTGCAGTTATGAATTATTTCCAAATTTACATTTTTTTCCTTACTAATGAAAATAAAATGCTTGGGCTATATGTCAATTGGTTTTGCAATCCGCCCTCATATGCATTTTAGATTTTTTACGGATCTACTTTAGTTATGTTATTGAATACCGTTATTTTTGCATTAACATAAACAAATTACAACGTTCCGTTCTACATCGAACATTTTCTAAACATCCATAAATCTTGATATCCACATACAATTTGAGTAAATATCCGTTTATATTCGAAATGGTATAAAACAAAAACAATAATCCACCGTTCTGCTCCCCGAGGACGCATTCTGGCCCCAATGATATTTTTATCATATTTATTGACTGATAAATAGCAACGATGTGTTGAGTGCATTTTTATGTTTCAATGGACCTTTTGTCTTTTATTTTTAGTCCGGGAATATAAAACGAATTATTATATTCCTATTACTAAATTAACACTTTCGTTGTGTCATGTGGGGTCGAAACAGTCCTCTCATATGGTTAATTACAGCTAAATAAATATTCCCGCAGTAAATGCGTTAGGCTAGGTTTACGTTTTGTAAAGTCTTGAAGGTTCATTTACAACCATGACATGTTTTCCTTTATAAATCCACATTGTGAGATATAATTGCAAACTTATATAATTAAGAGGCAGTTTGAGAGTGTGTGGCTTTGTGAGGGTACCTATAGCTTATGTAAGTATATGTAGCTCCTAAACTACAATTAGTCTGGTTAAAAAAAATTTTTTTAGCAGTGATAAGTAGAATGGGGTGGATTGTGTTCTTAGTAATTAATACGTTAGAGGAGCCAGGCGGGCGGCTAGATAAAACTGTGGCAGTGTCACCATAATATAGACAACGTAACTCTATTTTGTGAGTATTGAGATTAAAATCAGCAAACAATAAAAAAATGTTTTCTATTTCTTGCTACCCACGAGTATTTTTGTTACCCAATACGACACGCATGTGAAGATATCAAAGCACTAGCTAAGCCAAGCCACATGCGGTGCCCACTTTGATATTCGCGAATAACACATTCCACGTAACACTATCAATTCGGCAGCGCGAATAGATTCTGTTTACAAAAACAGGTGCCTTTGAGAACTCCTTCATCCCAAGCGGCATTAGCACACGCATATACACGGGTAACTTTCAAACAGCCACTTATCAAATTTATTTTGGCTGCAACTTTGTACTTTAGTTACACGTGACAAGGTCGCGTTTAGAAATTAGACCATGCACATTTACGAGACTGTGAAGATTGTTTTGTTTGCATGGTTGTGGGTATCGGGTGATCTGGGAATTCAGATTTCCATCCGCAGGCGCGCGAGTTGCGTTTCAAAGGGTTTTTTGGCTGAAACTCGGTCGGCAAGGAACCGTGACGGTAGCATTGTCAGTGAAATGTTGATATATCTAGGGAATTATTGCTTCAAATACAAAATAGACAAGTGAAGCTAAATACATAACGAAAGCTAAATATTCAGATCTTCGACTGGATGCGATGCAAGTATAATGCAGCAATGATTAATAACGGATCCGTTGCATAGATCCGGAGAAGCGAAGTAAGAAAATAATAAGCCGTTTATTCATATCAAAATATATAAATAAATTTGAGTTTCCTTAATTTTTCTTTGATATGAACCCCTATTTGGGTGAAGGTCTCCTCCAACTCCTTCCATAGCATTCTGTTTGCAGCCTTTGACAGCAGCTTGGATTAAAACGTCGGCCCAGCGTTGTATCGGCCTGCCAACACGTCTCTTTCCAGACGGTCCTCTCCATTTTGTGGCTACAATGGTCCACCTTCAGTCAGAGTAGCGCGCAACATATCTGGCCCATCGCCATTTTAAGGATAGTGAGCGTGTGAGGGCATCTATGACTCCCGTCTTTTGCGTGACTTGGATACTTCGTACTTTTTCCCGTTTTCAGCGAAGTAAGATAAAATATCATAATTGTTGTCTAAATTTTTTTTTGTTATAAATAATATTTTTATGTCGAAACTGTAATGCACTATGTTGAATTCAGTAACAATTCGAAAAGTATATAATTATAATGTAATAATAATGTTTTAAACTAATGATTTGTAACTTTTACATCCTGGTAAGGGCAAATGTTGGTGTGATGAGCATGAATATTTGTTTCTGAGTCATGGATGTTTTCTATTTATTTAAGTATTTATTTCTATTATATATATCGTCGTCGTCTAGTACCCATAACACAAGCCTTACTGAGCTTACTATGGGACTAGCTCGATTTGTGTAAGATTGTCCCCTTATATTTATTTTTATTTATTTATTTATTTTACATAAATTGTTGACGTGTATATTATATTTAACAATAAATAACTCAACTGAACTGAACTGAATGAACTACTATAACGTAGCATAACATAGTTTTGCAGGTTTCTTTCAAAGCCAATCTTCACTTGAGCCATTCTCCGCAAAACAAATTAAGTTCTTATCAGCCTGAAGGTTATCTTATATATTTAGATTCAATTTGAATTCGACACCGCTCGTAATATTTCTTTCGGTAATTGGATGGGATGTGCGACGGTAATAAAATAGTAATTAAAAATTAATTATTTTGATACAACCGAACCTCCCTGAGGGTGCATAATAAGTAGGCGCATTTGTTTACTACTAAACTGTTTGGATTAGTGATGGTGTCACAACCATTTTGTTTTTTAAGACCCCGTGAATAGTATTAAACATTTGAATGCAGATATGTTTTGATCAAAAACTTCAAATATTTGAATTTCTCTTCGTATTCTTATCTATTTATTTAGTACATATTTCAAAAACAAAAATAGGTCACCAAGTTCTGAGAATGAAAAACCTGTGGAAAAAATATATAAAATCCGCGTCTGATATACCAAATGTATGTGGCAAATATTACCTGCTATGTCAAAAAAAAACCTTTTAGGCAAATACATTAAATAGTAGGTAGGCTCGCGTGTGTCCGGCGAGAAGGGTTAACGTAACCTTTAATCATGTAATTAAAACCCATTTCCCCACAAGACAAATGACTACAAACATTTTAATTTAGTAAATTTGCTAATGAACATACCCCTAGTTCCATTAGCCGTAGGCCAAACATTATAATAACTTATTACAACATAATTTATTATTCTGTCATTACTGTGACGCGATCGCGTGTCGCCCTGTCATAAGTTAGAGTCATCCAAGCTGCGGTGGTTAATTTCATTGGACATAGTGACAAAAATTCTGTTTACTTAGCCACGGTGTCAGAAGGAACGGTAATGAGCCACGGTAATGATAAGTATGGTAATGAAGCGGATTTAATTATGGAAATTGCGTGATGGGTTTTAGAACGGTTCCCGCTGGCTTTCTGTGTAGCTATTAGATTAGATAAAAATACGGTGTTAAACTAATTAATCATGGAGTAATTATCCGTGAAAAACTTTTTGCTTGCTCACTGTAGTTATTCGTAAAGTAATTGACGCGCATCCACACTCTAAACATTTTTTTACTTAAATGACATAACATTAATCTGGTACTAAATAAATCAATTCGTTATTTTGCCGCAAAAGCAGTCCGAATATTTATCTAGAATAATTTATTTGCCTCAGGTTAGGGTAACCGGCCAGTAATGTCAGAATGGGACACGTCCGTCGTAAAGCGAGTGAGAAACGAGTGGTCGGAACAAATCGAACAAGTCATCAATTGCTCCGTGTTATTGATATTACTGTGGGGCTTTTCGATGTGGTCACACTGGTGCAGTGACCGTGCTTTATGTAATAAAAAAAAAATTATATATTTTAAGTAGGTGTCAATGCTAGAAACTTCTTGTACTGATATACACTGTTTATTACTTATAACCCATAGATATAGGAAATAAGTAATAATAATTATAATATATATGCTCTGATTTACTCTATGTCTACGTTTTTTATAAAAATAATCCATATACAAAAAGCAAAATCAACGAAACACAAAACTCAGTCAACCTCCATACCGGCAAATACAAAATCCAACGGAGAAACAACACCTGTATTACCATAACAAGATGTGGAATTTGAATGTCCACAAATCGAATAACCCGCCGGCGGCGTCCCGGAATTAAGTTATCCACTTTTTGCAAGAAAAGACGGACACGTTAACATATGAATATGACAAATTGTCCGGCGGCGGTCAGCCCGCGGACTATCCCGTGTCCGCCGGAGTTTTACGGCACCCTAGGGACGGCAGGGGGACCAACTTGAAAATTTTTCATTCCACTCGACTAGTGGAGGAAGAAAAACGGTCAGGTCACTCGTCAAAACTGTTACAATTTCTCAGAAACAATAATGGGATAAAAAACGTGCCCCGCCTCTGGCCAGTGAAAAAGCTATTATGGCTACTGTCAATGTTATTTATTTGGACGCCGCATGTTGAGAATTTTTATTCTATCATGGGATTTCAAGTTTTATTGCTGATGGCAACCGAAGTTGAATTGGGCACACCTGCGTTCTAATGGTTTAGGGAAAATTTGTGATTTCAGTGGCATGGACAGGCTTAAACTGGACAACTTCTTTTACATATAAATTGCCCGGATATAAATTAACTTTACTCGCATTGACAACCACGGCACCTATTTATTCCTACAGCTACTTCCTTCTTATGTTTCCTTTATTTCAGAATTTCTAGTCTTCATTTTATTATTTCATGTTCCTTATGCAACCAATGGAATTGCTCAAACTTTAGACTTTATATTTAATAGACAGCAATTTTGACGCTTTTCATCCGACCATGCAATGCCGCATAGAAAAAGCTCCAAAACTGCACGGTAATTATAATCTCTTACCTACCTCGCAGTACAAAGAAAATAACCTAAACTTGGCGCCGTCTCTATCATAATGAAAGTAGTGATTTGTGTTCGCGCCGTAATTCCCAAATGGAATCAAGAAGAGTGCAGCCGTGTACCGAATTGCAAATACGCATATGTCGCGGGGTTTATTCCTTCGGTTCAGAATGTTCGGAGGCTGCCGCACGTAGGCGGGAATTACATGCTGGATAGGAGGCAATGTTAGATAGTTTTGCTAGCTGCCTGCAAACTAAGGAGTGAAAATATTTTATATTTTTTGTTGAATTTTTCAAATAACTAGGCGAAAATTACATAATAGCAAGGACCACAGTTAGGCATTGTCAGATACCTACGACCGAACGATGGCCTTAAGAGTCCGCAGTAAGCTCGATTCTCCATACAAACGTAGTTACGCTCTCAATTTAAAATTACGTGTTGGATTGTAACGAAACTTTGCATATACAATAACATGAGGTATATCTATGTCTGTAATTAGTTTATGTAGCTTCAGGTATCAAAGTAAAAAAAATACAGCGAATTTAACTCTTTCAAACAAAACTTGTTTTCGCTGTATTTAGTTTGTTTTATAAACTAATTACAGACATAGATATACCGCATGTCATTGTATACGCAAAGTTTCGTTACAATCCAACACGTAATTTTAAAATGAGAGCGTAACTACGTTTGTATGGGAAGGTGAAATTCGAGCGAGCTTACTGCGGACCCTTAAACTGTGCAGTCTGTTCTCTGTTTTGTCGTGAATTTGAAATAACCTTACAACCTAAATAAAAAAATGTTATAATTAGTGTATATCGCTGTGACATTTTATAAATAAAATAAAAATAAATATTAGGGGACAATCTTACACAAATCGACCTGGTCCCAAACTAAGCAAAGCTTGTACTATGGATACTAGACGACGATAAACATACTTATATAGATAAATAAACACTTAAATACATAGAAAACATCCATGACTCAGGAACAAATATTCGTGCTCATCACACAAATAAATGTCTGTGAGCGACGTCCGCTCTCGGCGGCGTCGGCCGGGCGAGTGAGCGCGCGCGCTACCGGCCGCGGCAATGCTCGCCCCTCACAGTCACCTAAGAGTGACCTAGTGCCGAGACACAAGTCGGCGACGGACGAGCTCCGCCCCTATGTGCTCGGACAGTGCGTCGACCACGCTCCGTGACACAAGTCGGCGACGGACGAGCTCCGCCCCTATGTGTACGGACAGCGCGTACTACCACTCGGCGCCCGAATGGTGTGTTTGGGCTTCGCCCGTGTCCTCAGACACTTTGGGTAAACGATGTTACCAAAATAAAAGAAGGAATAACGAGAAATAGACTTTTTATTTACTTTTCCCTAACTGCCCTATCACTGCCCTAAGTGACTTGTAATCAAGTCCCTAACTTCCTATTACTTTGTAGTTTTCTTCTTCTTGTTGTTGTGACTTCCAGGAGGCTCCGATTGACACTGATTTGCTCCGGGCCGTACCTGCTATTTATACCTGCTAGTGGGCGAGCAAGACGTGCTGAGTGAGACAATAAAGGTTACGCCCACTTTGATTTGACTAATTTACATTGCAAGATGTTATTGGGATGTTATACATATTAATGGGCGGAAGTCTAAGCTGATTTACAAAGTTCTAATATGGCTTAAGATCTTATAAGTACAGTAGGGTTCGTAAATATTTTCTTATTTGAATAATCGTACATGGAAATCGGGCAAACCGCAATTCGGTCCCTTTTGTAACTCTTATTTATCATTTGCGCTGAACCTACTGAGTTAACTTATTTGTAAGTTTATACATTTAATAGAACTTTTAATTAGCTTTCTAACAATATATAAACCATTCTGATACGATGAGCCGTTGTAAAGGTATAAACGTAAACATATTAATTGCAAAGTGAAAATGCGCCGTACTAAATTCTAATTCAGGCTCGGTGGCCGCGGCTCTCGTTACGGTCATGTTGGCGCGATACACCCCTCCCCTCCATGGCGGCCAGTCTGCGCTGCGCTCGCGCATAGGCAACATCTCCTCTCTCTTTCTAATACAATTTGTACTGGGATTTTACTTTAATGTTTACAATATCAAATGAATGCTATGAGAGGGTGTTTTATGTAAATAATTACTATGGGGATTCTAACTACTGGGTTCTTTATTTACTCTAAACAATCTAAGTCTTTATAAATAATCACATATTTCTCTTACGTATAATCTCCGTATGACGCGATGCGTAGCTCTGCCGTCGCGTGTTGATGTTGTCGTCCATAATTCTCCCCCTTTAGTGTGAGGCGAAGCGTCGCACTATTGGTTGCAACGGTGTTATCACTTAGTCACTTTCACTGATTCTAATACTTATTATTTTGATGCTACGTTAAAGTTCCCATTCTCCGGGTTTAAATTTCTTCGATGACTGTTCGACGACTTCTAATGAGTTTGCTTCAGATGGCTGCTTGACTGGTATGGTAATCTTCAGTTTTAGTTGATCCCGTTTTCTTTCTTTGGCCTTCCTGCAGGCTGCTTCAACTAGTTCCCTTGATGGTTGAGCTATGTATATTTTCTTCTCTGCTTTATTCCGCACCTTCGGCGCCTCGTTTTCCTTATCCCGGTGGTCGCTGCGTCTGCGGCGCCACTCTGCCCACGCTATCCTCTTCTCGCTGGGCTTCAATGTTGGGAGATCGGCCGCGGCATTGGCGTCTCCTGGCTGCTCTATGGATGTGTGGAAACAGTCCACTGTTGATGCTGATGTCGCGACGGAGTTGATGCCCTCCATGGGCTTCCGCGAAGTCGGGATCGCGCACGCTGCCGCTGCGTGTGCCCCGTAGTGCGGTACCGTTGCCTCGAACGGTGTGTGTGTGTGTACACGTAGATTGATCGGACCCCCCAAATC
Source organism: Epinotia demarniana (assembly GCA_945867215.1). Lineage (NCBI taxonomy): Eukaryota > Metazoa > Arthropoda > Insecta > Lepidoptera > Tortricidae > Epinotia > Epinotia demarniana. Next base: position 17,198,469 of record OX244272.1, on the reverse strand, counting down.
CGATGATAGACGACCGGCGGTCTGTCTATTAATAACCGAACCCTTACCCGGGTTTTTGTACTCCTTGGTACATAAAGCTTCCCTGAGCTTGCTTAATTTGTTGCGCCAGTCCTCCTTCTGGACGGCTATCTTCTTTTTGGCGTCTTCCAATTGACGCGCCATTTCCTCCAACTCCTTCTTCATTTTCTCCGCCTTGACTGGGTCCAGGTCCCTCGTGAGTGCCCGCTCAGATGGCGAGGCTCGGTCCTGAGCCTCGTGGAATGTGAGGGACCTGACGCCTGATGTGATGTTGCTCGTACTATCTTCACTTGAAGTTATGCCGGTGCCCGATGTGCTGCTCCTGCGGTGCCCGCGGCCCGCGTAGCCGAGTCGATTGCCGTGCGCAGCCGTCGCGCCGGCCCGAGCTCGATTCATCGTCCTGGACGAGGGGAACGGCCCGCTATCGCCACAGGCGTGATCGGTGACTCGTAGATTGGTCCGGCTCGAAGGACCAAAAGGACTGTGAGCGACGTCCGCTCTCGGCGGCGTCGGCCGGGCGAGTGAGCGCGCGCGCTACCGGCCGCGGCAATGCTCGCCCCTCACAGTCACCTAAGAGTGACCTAGTGCCGAGACACAAGTCGGCGACGGACGAGCTCCGCCCCTATGTGCTCGGACAGTGCGTCGACCACGCTCCGTGACACAAGTCGGCGACGGACGAGCTCCGCCCCTATGTGTACGGACAGCGCGTACTACCACTCGGCGCCCGAATGGTGTGTTTGGGCTTCGCCCGTGTCCTCAGACACTTTGGGTAAACGATGTTACCAAAATAAAAGAAGGAATAACGAGAAATAGACTTTTTATTTACTTTTCCCTAACTGCCCTATCACTGCCCTAAGTGACTTGATTACAAGTCCCTAACTTCCTATTACTTTGTAGTTTTCTTCTTCTTCTTGTTGGGACTTCCTGGAGGCTCCGATTGATACTGATTTGCTCCTTTTTTTTTTTTTTTGAACTGCGTGGTTGGAGGGTGGCCTGGGGAAAATCCAGGGGAAGCCTCCGGCACGACCACGCGGGGAAGTTTGTACACTGGAATACTCTAAGAGTTTGCGCTCCAGTGAGATTGGTTGAACGGTATCAACCGAATCTGGGGTGTGAGTGGTATCGAACTACTGGGAGTTTTATCGCTGGTTCGCTAAAACCTAGCCTAGCTGAGAAGAGTCCAGCAAGAAACTCAGCTAGGCCCGACTTGCGTCGGACTGACTCTACCCGGTATGCGGTGGTACCGGGACGAAAGCGGACTGTATGTGTCTGTGTTGTCTCGCGGTGGACGTCCCCGCCGGCGGGAACGCTGAAGTGTACGCGATGTGTTGGACGCCGAAAGCGCAGCGTTCCATCTTTCGATGGACTCTGTGATTTCGTCGTCCGGGTCAGTGAGTGTGTGCCTAGGACGCCGGACCGTGCGGCCCCTAATCAGTGAGCGCCGAGTAACGACAGAGGGGGGAGGGATGGGGACGTAGTCAGCAGCCTTCCTAACTAACGGATTCCTATGGTGGGGAGCGTTATCAAAATAACGTCTGGCAGCCTGCTTAAAGAAACCATACATGGTGCTAATCTCCATGTCGTGGTGCAGGCTGAGGTTCGATTGGTACCACGGGGCACCAGTCGCCCTTCGGAGAAAACGATTCTGAATGACCTGAAGCGGCTTGAGCGATGACATAGGCACGTGAGCGAATGCTACACTTGCATATGTCATGATTGGACGAACACAAGTCTTGTAGAGTGTCAGCTTATTCCTAAGTGACATTTTACTAAACTTGTTGATCATCGGCCCTAGCCTTCCTAGCACGAACAACGCGCGGTTGCGTACCCTACGGATGTGGCTACGGAAAGTCAGTCTCCTGTCGAGGGTCACTCCAAGATATTTGGCCTCGTTGACCCAGGGGATGGGTCGGTCAAACAACTGGATCGGAGCCACCCGCCTTTCTGTACTAATGCAGTCCGACGGATGAAAGACTATTGCAGTGCTTTTCTCCGGGTTGACTTCGATACGCCAAAGATTAATCCAACGACCTAGGTCGGAGATTGCCTCTTGGAGGTATCGCCGGATAGTAGCGTACTTACAATGAGTCGTAAAGAGCGCGGTGTCATCCGCAAACAACCCCAGTTGCACCTTAGGGTGCCTGGGAATGTCGTTTGTGAATAACGAGTAGAGAGTGGGAGAGAGCACGGAGCCTTGCGGGACTCCGGCCCGGATGGGGTGTGGGTCCGAATACGTTCCCTCCAGTCGGTATCGAAAGCTTCGGTCACTGAGAAAATCTCGTATTGTGAGTACGAGTCTGTCCGGCATTCCGAGCTGGTATAACTTGTATACAAGCCCGTTATGCCAGACCTTGTCGAAGGCTTTCGCTACGTCGAGAAAGATCGCACCGGTCTTGAGCCCCTGGAATCGAGAGAAACCATCCAACACGTGCTCCGTGACGCGGTGCACCTGTTGGACGCATGAGTGTCCGGATCTAAAACCGAACTGCTCATCGATGAGGAGGTTATTCTCAGCCGTAAATCTGAGAATTCTCGTGAGAAGGATCCGCTCATATAGCTTTCCAAGGGAGCTAAGTAAGCTGATCGGCCTGTAGGAGGCAGGCGAGGTCCGGGGTTTGCCGGGCTTCGCTATCCCTATGACCGTTGCACATTTCCACGCGGCTGGAAAGTGAGCATTGGTCAGTGCGGCATTGAAGATGCCGACCAAAAGGAGGAGGAGGGTTTCGGGGAGAAGTTTCAGGATGCGATTGGATAGACCATCCGCACCCGGAGCCTTCCTAATACGGAGACGCCTGACAAGGTCACTGACTTCCTTAACCGACACCGGTAAAATGGGTGAAGTTACGGGGAGACGCGATCTCCTGTCCACCTCGGAATCGACCCTACTAATGTGGGCTTCGTCGGTGTTGAGGAGGTTGGGCGAACATTGGGACTCTAAACTACTCGCAAGGCATTCGGCTTTCTCACTGTCCTCGAACGCGGGGGTTGAGTGATCCGGTCGATCCAAGGGAGGGATGGTCCAACAGGCATCGGATTTGAGAGATCTCGCTAGTTTCCAGTAAGCCAGGTGACTAGGCGTTATCTCCCCCATCAGATCCCTGAACGAATTCTCCCGAAATTCGGCAATTCTCTGTTTGGACTCGTTACACAAGTCCCTCAGGATTTGCCGATTTTCGGCAGAAGGGTGATTTGAATAGGTACGTATGGCGCGATTTTTCCTTGTCACCAACTCTCTCAGTTCCGTAGGTAGAGGTCGGTTTTGGATGTCCTCCGCCGACACCTCCCTTGAGGCTTCGCTTCGAACAGCGTTCTGACTGTTTGACGTTGATGACTGATATCTTAATAATAAGACTATAACGCGGTTTTGACATGTCAGTTGAATTACAAGACATATTTTAATAGCTAAAAATTATTAAAGAAGATTTAGTTAAGCTTAATTATGAACGGAGAACTTCCGAGGTACTAAATGCTAAGTTAGAAGAAGCATTATTGATATATTCTCAATATATTAAAGTTAGTGTAGATTTAGAACAGCAAATTGCTAGTAAGAAAATAACTGGTGCCAGTTTATTACACGTTCAGAATTACTGTGACCATATTAAAAGTTTGTATAAACAAATAGAGGAGTTTTGTCATAAAACATATACAAGTCCAAATATAGGTGCAAATTTGGAACCAAAAAAAAAGTCCAAAATGGGTGACTTCAATTTAAAAATAGCGTTATCCTTGATACCATCTATGACTGATGACCAGGCCGTAATAAGCCAATTAATTGACTCTATAGAGTATTACGACTCCACCTTAAAAAGTGACGCGAAATCAGAGCTCATAAACTTTGTTTTGAAAAATAGGCTTTCGCAAGTAGGTAAATTAAAATTGAACCAGTCTTATACCAGTGTCGAAGACATGGTAAAGGATATGAAAAAACAATTGTTGCCTAAGAAATCAGCCACTGCTATTCAAACTAAGATGCAGACTCAGCAAGCAGGGTGACTTTTCGATAGACGACTTTGGTCAACAGTTATCCAATATGTTTGTGGATTTGACGATCGCGCAGTCAGAGGTGATTCGAATACATTCCGTATTTTGAAAAACATTAATGAAAAACAGGCAATTAAAAGGTTCGCCGAAGGATTACGCAATCGACGAATTAGTACAATAATAGCAGCCCGCGATTACGAGTCCTTGAAAGACGCCATTCAAGGAGCCAAGGACGAGGAGACGACCTCAGGGAATACGTCCAGTGACATATATACCTTTAACTACCGTTGGTGAAAGAATCGATCGCTTGGTCTGTCTGTTCGGTTGTAGTTATATTGTCTGGGATATCTCTAAGCAGGGGGGAGTCCGTCTGTAGGAGACCTGATTGTACCTTGTCCCAGTCCACGAGTGTCCTGGTTCGAGGAGTACTATTGGGGTGAGGGCCTAGTCTCAAGAGGACTGGCCTATGATCCGAGTCTAGTTCGTGTAGCACTTCTATAGAACGCAGAGTTAACGCTACGTTCTTTAGTAGTGCTATGTCGAGTATGTCAGGTACCGACCACCGGGTCTACGTTATGAGGGAAGTGAGTCGGCTCTAAGGGAGCGAGGAGATCGAAAGGGAGGCTATCGATCAAAAGGTGATGAAGCCGATTGCCGTTGGGATTGGATGCTACGCATCCCCAGCTGATATGCTTACTATTTAGGTCCCCGGCCACGATGACCGAAGGACCTAGGGAGGCTAAAGAGTTGAGGTCAGTCAGAAGTAAGTCTCGTTGAGGTGAAAGGTAGGTTGACGCAATCGATATCGGGGGGTGCCCCTCCATCGAGATGCGACAGACCGACACTTCCATATTAGTCAGGGGCGGTGGATTGAGACTTATGCAATGTAAGTTACGTTTGTAGAAAATGAGCGTGCCCCCGAATGGCCTACCATCTTGCCTATCATCTCTAATCTGAACGTATCCAGGGACGCGAAAGGCTCTAATGCCGGGACGATAAAAGGTCTCTTGGACCAGAAGTAAATCTACTGAGTGATCGCGAAGGAAGTTCATCACCTGGTCCTTCATACCCCTTAGACCATTGGCATTATAAATGCCAATGGTAATCGAAGCAGGTTTAAGCTTCTGGGATGTACTATCCATACTAATAGGCACCGTTAGCCTGGCTGCCGCTTGGTGCGGCGAGATAGCGAGTAGCTGATGCGAATATGTGGGTAGACAGGCCGCTCGCCACCTCCGGTGGGAGTACCTGTACTAACTGCATAAACGCATAGAGTGGGTCCATAGCGGGCCGGCCCGCTTGACTGGCGGCGGGTCCCCATACAGAGGGGCCCGCCTGGGATTGGGGTGCAGAAGGCACCGGGCGGGGACCTACGGCCGCTGAAGGCGGCGGGTTCCTAGGGGCTCCTAACCCTACGGCCGGAAGGGCGGGGAAGTTTTGCGGAGTGCTATGGGGAGCACCCCGGCCCGCGCTTTGCTTGCGCCCAGAGGGAGGCGAGGACTTCGACTTTGCCCCGGTGTCGCGACTCTTTGGGCGGCAAGGGCATCCCCCATAATTGGCAGTATGCCCATGGGGGAGCTTGCGACCCAAACAGTTGCAGCACCGTATGCCGTTCGGGTCCTTGCAGCCTTTTGGGCGCTCGCAATCGCGAGTCGCGTGATCCCCAGCGCACTTGACGCAACGGGGGGGAGAGTGGCAGCCACGGGCGCCGTGGCCAAACCGCTGGCAGTTGTGGCACTGTGAGAGGTGGGTCCTCTTTTTGGGAGTCTCCACTCTCACCGCCATTTTAAGGACCTCCTTAAGGGAGTGGACGGCTTTGCGCTGGTTCGGGTCGGTGACTATTAGTACGATATCGTACTTCCCTACTTGCTTATTGTAGAGGCGATGAACCTCCCTGACGGCGATCCCCTTGCGTTTGAGGTCCGCGGCTACCTCGTCCTCCGGGATATCCTTGTGGATTCCCCGGAGGACGGCCCTATAACCTTTCTCCTCGACGGTCAGCCTCCGGTTGTAGGCCATCGACAGCTCGTCGAAGAGACGGGTCAGAGCACGGTAGTCCTCGGGTCCCTGGACCGTGATGCGCATCCCTTCCAAGGGCGGTTTCAAAATCTCCGAACCGACCACCCGGATGCCACGCTGACTGGCTATGGCCATGGCAGTGTGGTATCTATGTGTGTCGATCAGGACACATGAATCCGGCTTGTCCGGGTTGCCTACCGGAGTTGGCTTGCTGGGGGCCGAAGACCCGCCGTCCGTTGCCAGAATGGCACTAATGACCTGAGGGGCCTGCGCAGAGGGCGCCTGGACGGCGGGAGTCCGAAGGGCTTTCTTCGCCGGCGAATCGGCCCTAGGAGACTTCGGCAGCGCACGTTTGCCCTTGCGGCTGCTGCCTACTGTGCTCCAGTCTGTCATGTCCATTGTCATTTCCTCGTTCGAGTAGAGGAGGTCCGGAGTCTGTTCGTCGGTCAGTCTGGTTGTGGAGAGACAACGAAGGAGGGGGTGGGGGGGAGAGCTGGAGCGTGGGACAGTGCGTTCCTCTCGCAAGGAGGGTCGCCCCTGGAGGGAGCGAGAACGCGATTGTCTCACGCTTAAATCCGCTTCGGGGGGGGCCTGAAGGGCCGGAGGGTTGGCTGGGGCAGACGCGGCTGCCTTGGCGAGTTTTCTTTTGCCCTTAATGGGCGTTTTGGCCTTAGGGGCCTGGGTCGGGGGCGAAGGGGTCGCTGCTGCCGCCGACGGCGGTGGCGGCGGCGGTCCCATGGTGGCCTTAGGGGCTTGGGCGGCCAGAGTGGCCGTCGGAGTGGCGGGACGGGTCTGGAGTTGCAAGTCGAGACTTGTCGGGGGGGGAGGTTGTATGGGAGCCGCCTGGGCAGAGTCAAAGACCTCGCCGCTGAGAGCCAGCTTGAGCTGTCGGTTCTCAGCAGCGAGGCGATCGATTTCGGCCTGCATTGCCCGCATGACTTCCTCCATCCTCGCGATCCTTTCTTGCAGCTCCATCCTACTTGGTTGGTCGGTCGCCGCTAAGCTTTTCCTACGCCTAATATGAACCGAAATGCTATCCTGATGTCGGTGTCGAGTCTTGTCCACTTGTCCACCGTGTCAGTGTCAGCTATGTGTCCTAACACGAAGGGAACCCTCAATGGAAGGAAATTGGTAATTGGCACGGCGTATCGTCCGCCGTGGATGGATGTTGATTTGTTTTTCGATGCGATTACCGACTCAATTAGTAGCAGTTGTAATTATGACAATTTAATTTTATTAGGTGATTTTAATATTAACTTACTAAACCCTGTTGACACCAAAACACATAAATTTTCAAATTTTTTAACAATTGTTGGATTATCGCAACTAGTATCGCAACCCACGCACTTTACTGACACCAGCCAGACGCTGCTCGACGTTTTTTGCACAGACATGCAAGCCAAGTCCGTGGTCATAGACCATGTAGGCACTCTGAATGGGCACTGCCTTGTAGTTTGCAATTTCAATGTGAAGCATGAGAAACCTAAGCCTTATCGCGTTACTTACAGACCTATAAAACATATCTGTAAAGAAAATCTAGATTTGGACTTGCAGAGTGTGAGGTGGGATTTGGTTTCCAGTCTTGATAATGTTAACGACATGGTAAGGGCTCTCAACCTTCATATAATTAATATATTCAACCTGCATGCACCTTTAAAGTCAACCATAATCAAGGCCCAGTCCTATCCTTGGATCACGGACACTGTCAAGCTTATGATGCGGCTGCGTGATGACGCAGCGGCGGAATATCACACCAATAAATGTCAGGTAAAAAAAAATACTATAAGGACCTCAAATCAGGATTTCAAAGTAAACAAAACACTTTACTTTGAAAAATCAGCATACTTTAAGCACAATATTAATAATAAAATATATGACCCAAAATTACTCTGGAAAAATCTAAAATCTAACATATTACCAGAAAAGCGTATAGAACTTCCTGCTTTTTTAAACAGTCCAACTATTTTAAATAAACATTTTCTGAATCTTCCCGGGACAGCTGACGTTACTTTAACATACATAACTTATTTTGAATTCCACAGATATAGTGACTCCGTTTTCCATCTGGAGACAATTAGTGCAGAGCAAGTAACCAAAATTATAAAAAAATTAAAATCCAATGCTGAAGGATGCGATGGCATCAATCTTAATATGCTGATATTGACCCTACCTCACACTTTAGAATTAATAACAAATATAATAAACACCTCCATTTTAACATCCACTTTCCCTGATATCTGGAAGTTGGCAACTGTACTTCCGCTGCCCAAGAACTCCAATCCATCCGAACTAAAAGACCTCAGACCAATAAGTATTTTACCATGCATGTCTAAAATAATGGAAAAAGTTGTGTGCTCACAATTAACTGCCTTTCTCGAGAATAACAATGTGTTGCCGGACGTTCAGTCAGGTTTTAGGAAGGGGCGGAGCACAGTGACAGCCTTACTTACAGTGCTCAGGATGGAGGTATGTGCACTATTTTAGTACTGCTCGATTTTTCCAGGGCATTTGACTGTCTCAATATTAATCTATTACTGTCCAAACTAAGTTATTATGGTTTTGATGAAAGTGCGCTTAAATGGTTTGACAGTTACCTCAATGATCGCTACCAGGTTGTAAAAGTCAGTCTCATTGATGGTTCTGCATGTTACTCTGACAAGGTCCGTGTTGCTAGAGGAGTGCCACAGGGATCCGTTCTTGGCCCACTTTTATTTATCTTATACTCCGCAGACGTAGGGTCCCAAATCACACACTGCAGGTACCATATCTATGCAGATGACATACAAGTGTACATATCATGCAAACCTTCCGAAATTGACAGTGCCATTCAGAAACTTAATTTGGATCTAGATAGCATAGCATCCTGGGCCGCTGCAAACTCCTTGCTGTTGAACCCTAGTAAAACTAAATACTTGGTATTTGGCAGTAAGCAACAGCTGAATGGTGTCAGTTCTGTTTTAAATGTCAACTTGATGGGTAAACCTATTGAACGAGTGTATGAAGCACGTAATTTAGGACTTATGATGGACTGTGGGCTGCGCTATGAGAAACACATGGTTGGTGCTGTGAGAAATTGCTTCTACAAACTTAAAGTGCTGTACAATATCAGGCAATTTATAAGCGAAAACTTGCGAATTCGGCTGGTGGAGTCTTTAGTATTGTCCAAGTTGAACTATGCAGATGCAGTGTATGGGCCACGACTTCTTGGAAAAACTAAAAGACTCATCCAACGTGTTCAAAATGCCTGTGCTCGTTTCTGTTTTAGTATTCCTTCGAGAGCTCATGTTACTCCGTTTTTAAATAAACACAGCATCCTTAAAATGCAGCATCGGCGTAAACTACATCTGGCCTGTTTACTTTTCGGCGTAATTAAGAACGAGGCTCCTAAGTATCTCTTCGAAAAGTTGTGCAGCTCCAGGTTGCATAGAACACGGCAGTGTGGGCTGCAGTTGCTGACACCCCGACACGCTTCGGCGGCTTTCCGTGGTAGTTTTCGGTACGTAGCAACTAAATGCTGGAATGTCATCCCTCCGCCGTTGCGAGACCTAGGAAATGTGCACAGCTTTAGAACTAAACTCAAATCTTTTATATTCAACCACCAAAAGAGCCAGGAAACTTACAGGCTAGACACGAGCTGTATTTAGGAACTCAAATGATAATGTTGTCTTACCTCTGTGTTATGTCCCTCTAGTTTTAATGGTTGTTATTGTGCTCATGTGCTGCTATCAGTTTGGCTTTGTTTTTGTGCCAATTAGCTTGAAATATATTTGTCTTGTTTCTCCTTAATTATGTCAAATCGGCATTGCGCAGTGCGCACGCGTCACCGTCACATTTCTGTCTTGTTTGACGTTTTAATTGCTGGGAGCATCCAGCTGTCATAATGGCGCTAGTGGGTCGGTTGGCGCGGTTATAAATGTTGCGTTCATGAAAAGTTTATTAATTGTCTTTACTGTTTGTTTTGTTTTATATTACTACTATTATAACTATTTTGTACGAGTGTAAAATATGTGTTACGCCGTGGAATCACCGGATGGTTCCATCGGAAGACCAGCGCTGGCCACCAGGCCAGCACAACGCTGAGATGGAACCGTTTCGTGGCAATTTGTCTACCATTCTGTTTTTTGATTTTTGATTTATGTACATGTATGTGCTGTTGCCATTAATAAATATTATTCTATTCTATTCTATTCTATTCTAAGGGAAGAGTCGGACTGTACGAATTACTGGGCTTCGTGGTGGTATCCACCCCACACTGTGACTTAGTTGGCACCGTTAGGATCCGTCACTGTGTAGCCACTGCGAGCGTGGTCTTTCTAAGGGACAGAGACCCGGGTCTGACTTGAGAAAGTCTTAACTAACGGGTAGCCACTGACGTGTCTAGCCCACAGCCCCGAAAGACTGCGACCACTACGAGCGTGGATTTCCAGAGGGGCAGGGACACGCGGGTCGACTGGAGAATTATGAAAGTCTTAACTAACACACCCGATGCTTCCACGTGGTAATTGCGATAATCACCGCGCGGGGGAGCGATAAGAGTGAGCAGGTAGTCGGAGAGGATATTCGGGTTACAACAACAATAGGGCAAGAGCGCACCGCTAAAGCACGACCTCACTCGACCGCTACCGTAACCGGAATCGACTGATTTGCTCTTTTTTTTTTTTTTTTTGAACCTGACTGTTGCTATAATAGGACGGACCCAATATAGCGGTCGAACTGCGTGGTTGGAGGGTGGCCTGGGGAAAATCCAGGGGAAGCCTCCGGCACGACCACGCGGGGAAGTTTGTACACTGGAATACTCTAAGAGTTTGCGCTCCAGTGAGATTGGTTGAACGGTATCAACCGAATCTGGGGTGTGAGTGGTATCGAACTACTGGGAGTTTTATCGCTGGTTCGCTAAAACCTAGCCTAGCTGAGAAGAGTCCAGCAAGAAACTCAGCTAGGCCCGACTTGCGTCGGACTGACTCTACCCGGTATGCGGTGGTACCGGGACGAAAGCGGACTGTATGTGTCTGTGTTGTCTCGCGGTGGACGTCCCCGCCGGCGGGAACGCTGAAGTGTACGCGATGTGTTGGACGCCGAAAGCGCAGCGTTCCATCTTTCGATGGACTCTGTGATTTCGTCGTCCGGGTCAGTGAGTGTGTGCCTAGGACGCCGGACCGTGCGGCCCCTAATCAGTGAGCGCCGAGTAACGACAGAGGGGGGAGGGATGGGGACGTAGTCAGCAGCCTTCCTAACTAACGGATTCCTATGGTGGGGAGCGTTATCAAAATAACGTCTGGCAGCCTGCTTAAAGAAACCATACATGGTGCTAATCTCCATGTCGTGGTGCAGGCTGAGGTTCGATTGGTACCACGGGGCACCAGTCGCCCTTCGGAGAAAACGATTCTGAATGACCTGAAGCGGCTTGAGCGATGACATAGGCACGTGAGCGAATGCTACACTTGCATATGTCATGATTGGACGTACACAAGTCTTGTAGAGTGTCAGCTTATTCCTAAGTGACATTTTACTAAACTTGTTGATCATCGGCCCTAGCCTTCCTAGCACGAACAACGCGCGGTTGCGTACCCTACGGATGTGGCTACGGAAAGTCAGTCTCCTGTCGAGGGTCACTCCAAGATATTTGGCCTCGTTGACCCAGGGGATGGGTCGGTCAAACAACTGGATCGGAGCCACCCGCCTTTCTGTACTAATGCAGTCCGACGGATGAAAGACTATTGCAGTGCTTTTCTCCGGGTTGACTTCGATACGCCAAAGATTAATCCAACGACCTAGGTCGGAGATTGCCTCTTGGAGGTATCGCCGGATAGTAGCGTACTTACAATGAGTCGTAAAGAGCGCGGTGTCATCCGCAAACAACCCCAGTTGCACCTTAGGGTGCCTGGGAATGTCGTTTGTGAATAACGAGTAGAGAGTGGGAGAGAGCACGGAGCCTTGCGGGACTCCGGCCCGGATGGGGTGTGGGTCCGAATACGTTCCCTCCAGTCGGTATCGAAAGCTTCGGTCACTGAGAAAATCTCGTATTGTGAGTACGAGTCTGTCCGGCATTCCGAGCTGGTATAACTTGTATACAAGCCCGTTATGCCAGACCTTGTCGAAGGCTTTCGCTACGTCGAGAAAGATCGCACCGGTCTTGAGCCCCTGGAATCGAGAGAAACCATCCAACACGTGCTCCGTGACGCGGTGCACCTGTTGGACGCATGAGTGTCCGGATCTAAAACCGAACTGCTCATCGATGAGGAGGTTATTCTCAGCCGTAAATCTGAGAATTCTCGTGAGAAGGATCCGCTCATATAGCTTTCCAAGGGAGCTAAGTAAGCTGATCGGCCTGTAGGAGGCAGGCGAGGTCCGGGGTTTGCCGGGCTTCGCTATCCCTATGACCGTTGCACATTTCCACGCGGCTGGAAAGTGAGCATTGGTCAGTGCGGCATTGAAGATGCCGACCAAAAGGAGGAGGAGGGTTTCGGGGAGAAGTTTCAGGATGCGATTGGATAGACCATCCGCACCCGGAGCCTTCCTAATACGGAGACGCCTGACAAGGTCACTGACTTCCTTAACCGACACCGGTAAAATGGGTGAAGTTACGGGGAGACGCGATCTCCTGTCCACCTCGGAATCGACCCTACTAATGTGGGCTTCGTCGGTGTTGAGGAGGTTGGGCGAACATTGGGACTCTAAACTACTCGCAAGGCATTCGGCTTTCTCACTGTCCTCGAACGCGGGGGTTGAGTGATCCGGTCGATCCAAGGGAGGGATGGTCCAACAGGCATCGGATTTGAGAGATCTCGCTAGTTTCCAGTAAGCCAGGTGACTAGGCGTTATCTCCCCCATCAGATCCCTGAACGAGTTCTCCCGAAATTCGGCAATTCTCTGTTTGGACTCGTTACACAAGTCCCTCAGGATTTGCCGATTTTCGGCAGAAGGGTGATTTGAATAGGTACGTATGGCGCGATTTTTCCTTGTCACCAACTCTCTCAGTTCCGTAGGTAGAGGTCGGTTTTGGATGTCCTCCGCCGACACCTCCCTTGAGGCTTCGCTTCGAACAGCGTTGAGGTAGTTGGTGAAAGAATCGATCGCTTGGTCTGTCTGTTCGGTTGTAGTTATATTGTCTGGGATATCTCTAAGCAGGGGGGAGTCCGTCTGTAGGAGACCTGATTGTACCTTGTCCCAGTCCACGAGTGTCCTGGTTCGAGGAGTACTATTGGGGTGAGGGCCTAGTCTCAAGAGGACTGGCCTATGATCCGAGTCTAGTTCGTGTAGCACTTCTATAGAACGCAGAGTTAACGCTACGTTCTTTAGTAGTGCTATGTCGAGTATGTCAGGTCGGTGGTCTACGTTATGAGGGAAGTGAGTCGGCTCTAAGGGAGCGAGGAGATCGAAAGGGAGGCTATCGATCAAAAAGTGATGAAGCCGATTGCCGTTGGGATTGGATGCTACGCATCCCCAGCTGGTATGCTTACTATTTAGGTCCCCGGCCACGATGACCGAAGGACCTAGGGAGGCTAAAGAGTTGAGGTCAGTCAGAAGTAAGTCTCGTTGAGGTGAAAGGTAGGTTGACGCAATCGATATCGGGGGGTGCCCCTCCATCGAGATGCGACAGACCGACACTTCCATATTAGTCAGGGGCGGTGGATTGAGACTTATGCAATGTAAGTTACGTTTGTAGAAAATGAGCGTGCCCCCGAATGGCCTACCATCTTGCCTATCATCTCTAATCTGAACGTATCCAGGGACGCGAAAGGCTCTAATGCCGGGACGATAAAAGGTCTCTTGGACCAGAAGTAAATCTACTGAGTGATCGCGAAGGAAGTTCATCACCTGGTCCTTCATACCCCTTAGACCATTGGCATTATAAATGCCAATGGTAATCGAAGCAGGTTTAAGCTTCTGGGATGTACTATCCATACTAATAGGCACCGTTAACCTGGCTGCCGCTTGGTGCGGCGAGATAGCGAGTAGCTGATGCGAATATGTGGGTAGACAGGCCGCTCGCCACCTCCGGTGGGAGTACCTGTACTAACTGCATAAACGCATAAAGTGGGTCCATAGCGGGCCGGCCCGCTTGACTGGCGGCGGGTCCCCATACAGAGGGGCCCGCCTGGGATTGGGGTGCAGAAGGCACCGGGCGGGGACCTACGGCCGCTGAAGGCGGCGGGTTCCTAGGGGCTCCTAACCCTACGGCCGGAAGGGCGGGGAAGTTTTGCGGAGTGCTATGGGGAGCACCCCGGCCCGCGCTTTGCTTGCGCCCAGAGGGAGGCGAGGACTTCGACTTTGCCCCGGTGTCGCGACTCTTTGGGCGGCAAGGGCATCCCCCATAATTGGCAGTATGCCCATGGGGGAGCTTGCGACCCAAACAGTTGCAGCACCGTATGCCGTTCGGGTCCTTGCAGCCTTTTGGGCGCTCGCAATCGCGAGTCGCGTGATCCCCAGCGCACTTGACGCAACGGGGGGGAGAGTGGCAGCCACGGGCGCCGTGGCCAAACCGCTGGCAGTTGTGGCACTGTGAGAGGTGGGTCCTCTTTTTGGGAGTCTCCACTCTCACCGCCATTTTAAGGACCTCCTTAAGGGAGTGGACGGCTTTGCGCTGGTTCGGGTCGGTGACTATTAGTACGATATCGTACTTCCCTACTTGCTTATTGTAGAGGCGATGAACCTCCCTGACGGCGATCCCCTTGCGTTTGAGGTCCGCGGCTACCTCGTCCTCCGGGATATCCTTGTGGATTCCCCGGAGGACGGCCCTATAACCTTTCTCCTCGACGGTCAGCCTCCGGTTGTAGGCCATCGACAGCTCGTCGAAGAGACGGGTCAGAGCACGGTAGTCCTCGGGTCCCTGGACCGTGATGCGCATCCCTTCCAAGGGCGGTTTCAAAATCTCCGAACCGACCACCCGGATGCCACGCTGACTGGCTATGGCCATGGCAGTGTGGTATCTATGTGTGTCGATCAGGACACATGAATCCGGCTTGTCCGGGTTGCCTACCGGAGTTGGCTTGCTGGGGGCCGAAGACCCGCCGTCCGTTGCCAGAATGGCACTAATGGCCTGAGGGGCCTGCGCAGAGGGCGCCTGGACGGCGGGAGTCCGAAGGGCTTTCTTCGCCGGCGAATCGGCCCTAGGAGACTTCGGCAGCGCACGTTTGCCCTTGCGGCTGCTGCCTACTGGGGTCCAGTCTGTCATGTCCATGGTCATTTCCTCGTTCGAGTAGAGGAGGTCCGGAGTCTGTTCGTCGGTCAGTCTGGTTGTGGAGAGACAACGAAGGAGGGGGTGGGGGGGAGAGCTGGAGCGTGGAACAGTGCGTTCCTCTCGCAAGGAGGGTCGCCCCTGGAGGGAGCGAGAACGCGATTGTCTCACGCTTAAATCCGCTTCGGGGGGGGCCTGAAGGGCCGGAGGGTTGGCTGGGGCAGACGCGGCTGCCTTGGCGAGTTTTCTTTTGCCCTTAGTGGGCGTTTTGGCCTTAGGGGCCTGGGTCGGGGGCGAAGGGGTCGCTGCTGCCGCCGACGGCGGTGGCGGCGGCGGTCCCATGGTGGCCTTAGGGGCTTGGGCGGCCAGAGTGGCCGTCGGAGTGGCCGGACGGGCCTGGAGTTGCAAGTCGAGACTTGTCGGGGGGGGAGGTTGTATGGGAGCCGCCTGGGCAGAGTCAAAGACCTCGCCGCTGAGAGCCAGCTTGAGCTGTCGGTTCTCAGCAGCGAGGCGATCGATTTCGGCCTGCATTGCCCGCATGACTTCCTCCATCCTCGTGATCCTTTCTTGCAGCTCCATCCTACTTGGTTGGACTGATTTGCTCCGGGCCGTACCTGCTATTTATACCTGCTAGTGGGCGAGCAAGACGTGCTGAGTGAGACAATAAAGGTTACGCCCACTTTGATTTGACTAATTTACATTGCAAGATGTTATTGGGATGTTATACATATTAATGGGCGGAAGTCTAAGCTGATTTACAAAGTTCTAATATGGCTCAAGATCTTATAAGTACAGTAGGGTTCGTAAATATTTTCTTATTTGAATAATCGTACATGGAAATCGGGCAAACCGCAATTCGGTCCCTTTTGTAACTCTTATTTATCATTTGCGCTGAACCTACTGAGTTTACTTATTTGTAAGTTTAAACATTTAATAGAACTTTTAATTAGCTTTCTAACAATATATAAACCATTCTGATACGATGAGCCGTTGTAAAGGTATAAACGTAAACATATTAATTGCAAAGTGAAAATGCGCCGTACTAAATTCTAATTCAGGCTCGGTGGCCGCGGCTCTCGTTACGGTCATGTTGGCGCGATACACCCCTCCCCTCCATGGCGGCCAGTCTGCGATACCCAACTCCATGAAGAAGCTGACCGCCGCCGCGCCTCCCGCGCAGGCCGCAGTCCCTCGCGCCGTCGCCTCCACAAGCAGAGCGCCCGCGACACCCACCTACGCAGCCGCCACCACCGCGTCCGCGAATAAGCAGGCCCCCAAACCCGCGCCGCGACCGCCGCCCGCCCTCGGAGCGGGCAAGGCGAGCCTCGCGCCCCGCACAGCGCCCGCGTCGCGACCGCCGCCCGCCCTCGGAGCGGGCCAGGCGAAGAACGCCGCGCCCCGCGCGGCGCGGCAGATCCCGACGCCGACCCCAGCTCCAACCACGCAGCAGCCGACCCTTCCGGTGCTGAAAACGCCGCCGCACGGTGGACTCACAGTCCGCCGAACGCCCGCCACCATCTCGCCGCCGCTGGTGCAGACGCCGGCGCAGGCGCCACTCGCGACGCCACGAAGCCTCCCCCGCCTGGACACGTCCCCGATGGACGTCCAGGACGAGAGCGCAGAGGACAGTGGCGACGACGAGCGTCGGGAAGAGGCCGCAACCGCGCCGGCCGCTAACCAGACGCCCCATACCGCACCAAGAGCAGCCACGACCCAGCCGCCTCTGAAGAAGCCGCGCCCAATCACGGTCGACAACCTCCCGGATTGGAGCGCGCACTTCAAGCGGATACGGGAGCAACTGGGCCGTTTCCCCAATGCCCGCCCCTACGGAAATGGAGTCCGCTTCCGCCCCGACGACCACGAGGAGTACAGGGTGGTACAGGCCTACCTCGAGGCCCTCGGGGACTCCGTTTCCTGGACGGCGCTACAGCCCAAAGCCGAGATCCCCCTGAAGGTGTGCATCAGGGGGCTCCCCGCGAACACGAACCCAGCGCACATCACCGCAGACCTGGCGGCGAAGGGATTCGCCCCACTATACACGCGCCATGTGGACGCGCGTGCAGGGAGACCCGGCTGCATATTTTATATGCAGCTCGAGAAAACCGACGGCTTAATCCCGGCCATCTACGATGTCCGAGAGGTGCTCGGGATGACGGGAGTAGCGGTGGAGGCATGGCGCGGCAAGAAGGGGCCAGCGCAGTGCCACCGCTGCCAGGCCTTCCGTCACTCCTCGCACGGCTGCCGCCGCCCAGTAAGGTGTGTTCGCTGCGCGGGACCACACTTCGCGGGCCAATGCGAGCGGCCGCGAGACCAGGAGGGGACCTGCGCAAACTGCGGCGGCCCCCATACAGCAAATAACCCCACGTGCCCCACCTACCAGCGGGAGGCACGCTCAAAGAGGACCGGCACAGCCCCAATCACGAGCCGCCGCGGGATCATCGTGCCCCAGCCGCGACCGGTGGAGGACACCGAAAACGCCCCCAACACCCTTATGGCGAGGGCGAACGACGCGGTACCCCCGCGCCGCCGCCGCCGAGGGAGGGGCGGACGCGGCAAAAGGCAGCCCGCCGCTACCACTACCGACCCCGCCACCCAGACAGCCACCGCAGCCGCCCAGCCCGCAGCCGCCAGCACCAGCACCGCCCCAGCGCTCGCTCCCTCTGCAGCAGCGCCGCCCACACTACCCCACGACACTGCCTCCCCCCCCCCTACCGGCAAGCCAAGATGGCGCCAGGGACAGGGTGATAGAGCAGTGCGTGGAGATACTGCAGAACGTGCTCGGCGCTCTGCGGACAGGAGCCAACCCTGCCCCCATCATCCTCAGGGGACTGGCCGCCCTGTACCAGGATGGCTAGCCCCCCCTGAGACCCACCGGACTGGACCGCGGACGTTCCTGCAGCGCCGTCGGCTCGCAGATCGCTCGCCGGGCCTCTCCTAATGGAGTCCCACCCGGCAGGGCTCGATCGCGCCGACGGACGAAACAGATGATCCCGCAACACCCTGGACCAGAAAGGCGTTACGCCCCCCCCAGCTCCCCGTCCGTAGTAGCGGACGGCGCCCGATCCCGCTATAAGCAGCGCTAGCTGCGCCCGGCTTCTCCGTGCCCCCAACAGGGCGCGTGAGACAACCATCAAGGCCAGTCTGCGCTGCGCTCGCGCATAGGCAACATCTCCTCTCTCTTTCTAATACAATTTGTACTGGGATTTTACTTTAATGTTTACAATATCAAATGAATGCTATGAGAGGGTGTTTTATGTAAATAATTACTATGGGGATTCTAACTACTGGGTTCTTTATTTACTCTAAACAATCTAAGTCTTTATAAATAATCACATATTTCTCTTACGTATAATCTCCGTATGACGCGATGCGTAGCTCTGCCGTCGCGTGTTGATGTTGTCGTCCATAATGTCCTTACCGGGATTCGAACCCAGGACCTCTTGCTTCGTAGGCAGGGTCACTACCAACTAGACTAAAGCGGGCGGTTTATTTTGTTTAAAGCAAAGAGACAAAGGTGGCATGTAAAATTGTATGAATAGGTATTGGAGGATACCGTATTTACTGTAGGTATAATAAAATACCATGAAAATAAGTAATTATACAAATTATTGGTCGTACTTTTGTTTAACAATAAAGTAAAGCATGAGTGAAAAATGTTTGTTTGTTTGTTAATTAAAATTGACAACAATTTTTCCTGTCAAATCTCTATAATTCTAAATTCATATTCCGCTTGGCTCCGTCCGATGCGTCCCAATATAAATGTAAATACGCGCGTGAATTATGACAGTTATAATTGGTTTATTGCACTTACGACTTCGCCTCGATTGCTGTACGTATGTTAATTTCGGATGAGTTCCAATGAATATTCGTTGAGTTACCTACTCAATATTGGCTATTTTTTTTATGTCGTTACCTCCTACTAGATAGTTTACACTCACACCGCAAAATTTTCATCTTACGCCACGTTCTTTGGTGAGATTATGTTTTTGTGCGCAGAATGTCTGACCTTTGTTAAAAAAAAACTCAAAAGCAATACTGTATAAATATTTTAGATTTTTTACGAACAAATTCATGGCATAATGTCCAAACTGACATCGTAGTATCTAAAAACGAACTTTTCATCGTACTAATAACTAAACACATTAACCACTGTTTTTGCCCGAAAAGGCTCATAAATATTCACAAGTTACACGAGACGGCTCATTTAGGACTTGGCCCTCTTTTTGCATTATTGGCTTATCCACTAGAGGGTTGTTAGACTTGGCCCAGATCGATGCCGTTAATGGACCAGTTTTTTATTAATTACAAGGAAAATTGTTAAAAATCGCTCGGGAATAGCTTTTTGTGAATATTTTTAAACCCGATCTTTTTGTATCTGCCTCGATTATCCTGCTAAGTCTACTTCTTATTTGATACTTTTATAATATTATGCTTCTTAATATCTTATAACATTAAAAATTAACTGTTATAAAATAAAAAGACCAACAAAATGTCATGTGTTCGTAACGTATTATTTAAGACCTTATTAAATAGCATTTAAGACCTTAGCTGTGTCGAATATACCTCTATATCTTGACACTTCATAAGAGATAGTTATTTACAACATTGCACAATATCGTGACTTTAACTAGTGTTGCCAGATATATTACTGCGTAAATAATATCGGAACGGCTGTCTACAATCAGAGTTTTCGTAACATAACAGCGTATCTTACTTTTTTTTTTCATTGTCAAGTTCTTTTTAATATTACTCGTGAAAATCGGTTAAACCAGAACCTACTAGATTCTCTCGCGACGTTATCAGACCCTCAAATGGCCTTAACAACGTTAATCCTACCTTCCAAACGGATCCTTTTCACGTCTGATTGCACGTAACACGCTCGCCAGTCACGGCGCACGCTCCGGCGGGATTCATTACTGCCGGAACTGTGTTTAGTGGCCAACATACCGATGAAGACAGCTATTACAATACATTACAAATACTTAGAATCATATAAGAATAATTCTGAAATTATATGACAAATGTATGGAGTTTTCTTCGAGAAAACTCTGTTGCTTGTTTGATCGTATCGACACTATATCAATTAGGCTATGCTTGATTCATCATCAGCCGTTAGACGTCCACTGTTGGACAATAGCCTTCCCCAAAGAATGCCCATGTGACCAATACTCCACTTTTTTGTACCTTCCATGCGGGGTATATGCCATAACAGCCACGCTTTGCATGTGGGTTGGCGATTGCAGTATTTCCACCGTATGCTGTTGCCCATCCCCCGGTGGTCATGGTCGTAGTTTTAGGACGTACCCGGGTCCATGGTTGGTTGGAATTAGGTGGATCTTGTAGGTAAGTTGGTAATAATACCTATAACTATAACGTGTCGTCAAATTATAATTAAATTAAGATTTTTTATTTTGGATAACACATTGAAAAATGGTATGTCGCTCAGCAAATGTGTAAATTGCGTAATAGAAAACAATGACTCAATTTAGGAATCTGAAGATAAGATTTTTTTCTACCATTTTGTAATAGTTTTTTATGTCTTTAAAATTAATTATAACGTGAAAGTATTTAGATAATTTAGAATGTAGCGTATAAGATGTTTGGACCATAAGCACTCTTAAACTGCCCACTGAATAAATAAGATGTGAAAATCGATTATTTTTGTACACCCTCGTATTACTCTACTGTAGGTATTTATTTCAACTATGCACTTGCATTTAGAACACTTGCGCATCCAATTATCATAAAATATCACATGATATCATAAAACATAACATTATAATACAGCAGTAATATTAATCAGTTGCATTGTTGCAGCAGTGACGGAGGGCGGGAATAATTTACTTCGCAGCGGGTGACGCGATTTGTACAAATTGTATGACATGTGCGCTGGGCCTGAAATCGATAGGTTTGGTGATGATCGGGAAAATTATATACATATATACTATATCTAATATTTTGATAGCTAAAAAACTAGCTAGCCTCTCATGTATGAAGTGCACTGAAAAAAAGGATCAACCAAACTAGTTTTTTAGTTGAAAGTTTCGTTGTAGGGAAGTAAACTTTATTTAAATATAAACAACATCAACTATATAAATAACAAACTGATTTTGGTTATTGATAACCAGTAGTTCGCAAGTCCCTAGATTACGACCTACTGGTAGCCAAATTATGGTTACAGTTAACCAATTTCTTTTTTCAGTGTGATAGTGAACAATGGTTATGCATTTTTTTATGTACAGTCAAGTACAAGAATATGTATCGATTTAATTATCTCATAACATATTACCGAATTCACTGATATAAGAGCCATGTGACATATTTATGAGTAAGTTGGACGCACCCACATTTTAAGACTTGACTGCACCTATTTATTCTCAAACATAATGCCAAGTAAAAAAAAACTGTAATTTAGCGTAGCGGGCACCTACAATCTACAAGCTTCATCAGTCGAATAACTGAGAATATTTTTTCGCATGTACCGCTAATTTTGTGTCATGAATGAATTGTTTCTCATTCCCAGGCAAATCTCTTAAGAGCGGTGCACATTTTCCGCTCCGGCTAACAGAATTAAGGCGACTCCCGTGCGTGCGGGTAATCGGTATTAGATCAGAATTTAAAGCCGCACGCACATGCCGGATTACGAGAGCGCCCTTTAATAGAGTGCGTTACGCCGGCTGGACCGCCGGTTTTTAGCACTCGAGATTTTCACTATTGTTCGGAATATGGAAATAATTCAATTGTTTGTATTTTGTGTTGAATTATTGTGACTGAATCCTTCACATTCGACTGAATTGCTGGTTATTTTTTATTTAATTGCTTGTCCGGTGAGGATAGGCAAGATGATACGAGAATTTTTATTCCAGGCATTGTTTTACAGACGTAGAACAAATCACAATGTTATCGCCAACAGTATAAAATTCCTCGCTTCGCATTCGCATTGCCTTTTCTCACTGCCTAATCTCCATTAGATACTGTTCGTACGTGGTTATTTTTGATTTCGGTCAAATATATCATACTACTCGTATATAAAAAAAATAGTTTCATTTACAGCATTTTTTTGTTACTTTTGAAAAACAAGACCGTAATACAATTATGTACCTCTCTACCTACTATAAAGTATCCAGGAATAAAATCATGTTATTTTACTGTAACTTTTGGTAAAAAAATCAGCACATGTTTTCCTTGCGCACTTAAAATATTATCGAGCGAAGTTCTTCGTTTCAGCTTGTTTCAATATTCTTCCGCATGTCCAGCGTCTGTCCTCTACAGGTCGCATTTCTCAACTGATTGTCGTGAATTTTTATACTATGGTTCAACCGTAGTAATTTTAGGCGATTCAATTTTTAAGAAAAAAAGACAGGCTTGCGAGTTCTATAGCTCACAGACCTACTACATAAATTTGTTAAACAAAAGAAAAAATATTTTGATAGTAGCCCTACCATCCCAACGCACGCTATAGAAATGTGAACATTCGATGCTCAAGTGTAACACAAGTAGGCTCACATATGGTAAGGCTAATTCTGACGGGGGCGAGTAAAAACCAAATTAGGGGATGATGCAACATGCACACCCCTTCGATTTCTGATAGATTCCATTACGGCAGCGATGCGTTGGTAGCTTTTGAGCTCGCATAGATAATGAGATGACGAGTAGATAATGGAGTTGTTTATGGAAAGTACAAAACATGTTAAGCATGGGATTATGTCATAAAAGAATAGACTTCAGAATCTGCTACGTCTCTAAGGGCGGGTTACACCAAGTTACGATTAAATTTGGCGCCGGCTGCTGTACCATATAACTAGAAACTTTCCATAAATTCGGATTTTAACGAAAACCGCTTACGATTACAGACGGTTTGGTGCAACCTACGCTAAGAAGCCAATTATATTTTTATTTATTCTTGGACAATATTTATTTAGCGTAGCGTAATCCGTGCTTTTAGATTATCTAGTTTCGTCTAGATCAATTTGCATAGTGTTAAGCAAAGCAAGTGCTCGTAAAGTCTTGGATAAGTGCAGTCGATCACGTAACGCATTGTACGCGTGCGTCAGGTAGATGTAAATGTCACTTTTTGCATGGGAAAATGACATTTGAGTAATTCCAACGTGCATTCGAAAGGTACGTGATCACTCCTCTGATGAACCACCATCTAATGGCAAAAATATATACCGTTTGGTAGTACTGGTATAAGGTATGACTATTAAAGCTTAATTTCAGTTAAACAAATTGAATTTTAAAAACAGTATCGGGCTCTCAGCCTATCACATGTAGGATATATTTGTAAGTAGTACAGTATTCTTATAAACTTTTGTGAAACTATCCCGCACGCATGTTTGTCAGCGAGTTTCAAACAAATAAAGATATAAAAAATACATTAATCGCACAAAGAACATGACCTTCCGAATTTTCTTTACCCTCCACACATGTGCTTCCCAAAACGCAGCAGTTTGCATAAACAGTCGTCTTATCAACCCATTATTTACAGCATCATTGTAACTTTTAAGGCCCATATCTGATCATCGAACAGCATTAAAGCACCGACGTGTTTAATCTATAATGCTCCTTATCGCAATATTTTCCATTTCCGGAAGCCCGGCGTCGGGGCATCGTCAAGGGAAATAAGCAAGCCAGAGTTTCACTTTGTTTTTTTTTCCGGGAAAAATTTTTCGTACTCTCTTCGTTTACACTTACAACATTTACCGGTGTTAGGCGATTGTTACCTGCATTCCGTTCCCCTGAATTAAATATGGAACCGGGCAAAGGGTGAAACGTCTGGATTTGCATTTGTTTGCAACAAAGGATCCTGTTTAACTTGGAATCGAGGGAATTGCAGCCGTAGAAGCTTTGATTGTCTTTTTTTCTGATTTTGCCGATTTGGGCGTTTTTGTGTTTGCTTAGTTCGAACGTGTTTGTTATTTACCGGTATAGTGTTGTGTTAAAAGTGGAACTTCGTTATATTTATATTTTTATAGTTGTGCACGACTGTGTTTATATAAACCTGTTTTTTCCTATGTTTTTATTTGATTACTAGTTCCTATAGTCTATGCTTTAGTAGTATCAACGTCAAATTAAAAATAAAATATAATTCGGTTACAAATACTAATATCGGCTATAATTTTATATTAGTGGACCAAAATAGTAGTACATTCGATTTTTGATTTCCCATCAACACCAAATCCAACCAAATCCAAGTAACAGTGAATTCTCAAAAGTAAAAACGAATCGTTTGACAGTTGTAAATTAGGTTCGTCATAAATAATAACCGTTGGTTCGTTATTCATGTTCACGTTGTTCATAATAACCACAAAGTAGAATCTGTGACGTCACGAAGTTTGCAAATGGTCTTAAATTTCGGCGAATTATAGTATTTACAAATTTAAAGTTTTGACAAATCGAAATGTCGTGAACTGTCATTCAAATCAGACAGCAACCATGCAGATGGCAGACCTAACGCGTTCCACGATTTCATTACAAAGGAAATATCCTTAGTGATACTACTTCTTGGTTATATTTGGACAGTTCCTATTGAACATGTGTTGTACTATCATCGATCACCAAACTTGAACCACCACTAAACTATATCCAATATTAATACACCAAGTTAATATATTCTCAATTTACCATCCAATATCAGGTATCGGTGTCGGTAATTAGTTAATGTTCGCTCATCTTGGATAATTTATTGAGACGGAGCGCGCCGCCACTCGGGCGCAGGGGAATAGACGGCGGCGAAAAACTCAACCGAAATATTAATGCATCAGCTCTATGGTAAGTATTGGCGCGGGTTTGTTGAGAGACGAGGCAGTGTTGATACTTGAACATTTATTTTCATATAGTGTATGCCAATTTAATTCCTTTACTTGATATGGTATCGTACATGATGATACACATTTTTGATGCTCCTCTATGATTTTTTAATACTCTACAAGGCGCATGTGTCTTAAACTTAGGATTTTATTTTTATTTCCCAAAAAAAATGTATAGGTAAGTACAAAATTATTATTGCACTTGTTTTGGTCAGAAAATATACGTAAAAAACATTCACAAAAATCGCTTCAATAGAAGTTGTTGAAAAAGCCTTCGGAAGATTTCCAAATAGCAATAAACAAACATACCTACGGGGTCAAGCTAAATAAAACCGGTTAATGATAGGTTTCCAAAAACTAGAACAAATATAGGTACTTACAGTCGTCGTCAAAAAAAGATTATTTTTTTGCCTTATTAGAACGGAAAAAGGTGCAAGAGTGTAAATATATTGGTACAAGAGCTCTACAGCTTAATGGTAACATGAATTATCGTTGTGTTTCTACTAGGACTCAATCTATAGGACATTGTATGGTAAAGGGGGTTGTATAATAAATCTCTGTCTTAGTCTGTAGCATCACCTTCAATTATATAAAATTAGTTAAAAGTTTAACTAACTTTATTGTACACCAATATTGGTTGGTCCTAATCGATCGATTAAAACAAAAAATACTGTGTGATTGAAACAATAAGACTTTCAGATTCTAAATATTTTTTGTTTTGTTTTTGTTCAAGTACCAACTGCGTTTCTTCCTCGCTTAACTTCAATACAGTCTCTCACCGCTCTGGATTAATCAGGGATTGTTTCATTCCGTGAAAAATGTCGCCGTCATCGCGTAATAACCCGTGATGCATCGCCGTTGCTTTATTTATAACGTACTTTGTACACGACTGCTCGGAAAAGCCGTTTTCTGAAGATAAAATATAAGGCTTTGAAAGGTTATTGTATTTTTTTCTATAAATTTGAAACTTCTGTTATGATGAAAATGCCCAGGACATCCAATATTTCTGTACCTACTGGAGGTACAATTTATGTCATCATATGTCATCATTCACGTTTCTTGTGCCGGGATGATGGCCGTCTAATATCGGCTGTTAAAAAATAGATAGATAGATTTCGTTGTAGCAATTTCGTTGTAAAAGGTAGTTGGTATAACCATGAGTTGCCAAAATTGTATCTTAAGAACATCACCTACCTATGAATGTATCAATAATTCTGCCCCCTTTTCGTTACTAAAAACTTGAAGCAATTTTAGCAGAATATGTTTTATACAGGAAACAGGGAACTGACATTAGATTCTTCTAACTGCATATGTCTTTGTCTTGGATTCTATTTTGATTCCCATGTATTTCGCGCACTTGTTCTGAGGCACGACAATTCGGCGCGCGTGAAAGGGTGTATATAATTTATCGGTTTGAATCTGTGCTTGGAGGGCAGGTTGTATTGACTATACTTTACATGCCGGTAAACGTTAATTATGGCGCCCGCTGCGGCCATCTCATAGACAATAGTTATTTTCCCATACAGATTTTACAGGGCCGAAGACTTTTTTACGATTATCAACTGCTTGAATCATTCGAGCCCTACTCTTCACTTTCACTGCCGGGAACCCGCCTAGCGGGCGACTATGTCGTATTCACTTTCCTCTACATACGGGGAAAACCAAGGATCGGCTACGAGCGTAGCGGCAGTGAACATGTTAATGTGTCCACATTGTGAATTGTGCTACGCCGTAGCACCGTAGCGTACTACATAGTAACGCTAATATCCGAATATTGTCTATCGTTTATGCTATCAAACCAATATTTTATCGAATTCTTGTCACACATAGCACAGAACATTGCCCATCCAGCCATAAGTTTCGCTATAAACAACAGTGCGTCTTATAAATTATGATCGTGCTAGCTCACTCATTTGCTGAGTCCCGGGGGCTTCGAGCCAATCACGGCTCGCAACTTTATTATGGGAAAAAGTTATGGGATACGTCATGAGAGATGAAGTTATTATGTACGTTGTTGGGAACGTTGAGGTGGTATGACAGTGTTGGTGTACAGTATAACAAAGCGCTTACTTTTATTACCAATCTCGATTTTAATGGGATAAGAGGTGATCGTTTTGCAATATAAATACTATACTAAATTCCAATACTCATCGCAGTTGAATAATACCCAAGAAGTTCTTTATTCCTGTTCCCTGGTATTATCAAACCGCAATTAGAATACGATTGGAGGTGACATGAGCCATGTAAATACGTCAAAGTTTATTTCAATCCCATTATAATCCTCGTTTGAAAAACAAGAAAGAAAAAAAGTTATTCGTGACTAGAAACATCACAACAAATTCTGGTTTGGTAATATTTACGTCACATTATGTAGATTCTCGTGCCATTTCCAGTTTCATGAAATAAGAAAGTGAAAGCACTGGTTATATAGATTATACATACTAAGAATGATGTTGGATTTTATCTGGTTATGCATCTAAATCATTCTCAGATTTAGACACGAAACGACGTTTTCTGTAATCATATTTTATTGTTTTCGAAACGTTTTATATATCGAAATAGTTCATTGTGTGCTTTCCAAGTCCAATTACGCAACGTATTGAGACCAAAGTAAACACATGTTAAACAATTGCTAGCGAAACAATCGTAGGTTTTAAACATACGAAGCTAAGCGCCGCTTCCACTGCTCACATGAAAAAGCATACCCTCAGCCCGGAGAATGCCACGGAAATAAATAAGTACGCGCGTGAAGAAGATATATGGCACGGCGAGGGAATACGATTCAGGGTAGCAAAGGTCTTTCCGTTAGTACAAATGTAAGTAAATTTGAATAAAACATATAAACGGGGTTAAAGTTCGCTTGTTTTTGTTTGTTTCCGTGTAATGTGGTGTTGTGAAAAATGCTATGCAACGAATTCTCGAATACATACTTTTTAAGAGAATATAACATTTTGCCAGCCAGTATCATTTATAGGTAAGACGACGCCTACAGTTGGTAAATCATAGGAACTAGAAATACTAGAATGCCGGGAAACCGTAAAAGTAAAAAACTGTATATATATACGTGTGCGTTCTATGATTAGTAGTATTTTTGATGTCCAAGTTGTATTGTTACTATTAGTTGATGTTGATGCTTCTAATAATCTGTTTTGTGCGATACACTGTTAAAATAACTTTTAACTTGTAAATAATTAAGTTATTATGTTCCATATTATAAGTGTTAAATGATAATTTAATTAACTACTTACTAACTGACGAATATCGTGACAAACTGCAACTTATATTACGCAAAGGACACTTTTTTAAATGAAGATAAAAGGAACACGCATAGTTTTTCAACGAGTACAGTCCAACCAAAGCTTAATGCGTACATAATTTAGTACCATAAGTATAGAATTGAGAATTTAGTATAGTATATAATGTATCAATACACTCAGGTGCAGGCAGTTGTCTTACAGTTTACATTTACAGTTCCATTCATTTTATTTGAGTCACTTCAATCTAAAATAATCTGCTAACTACTAACTAAAGATGCAGATTTTTTCGTATGCCGTATTCCTATTTTACAAGAAATAACAAAAGCCAAATAATTATTTCAGCGCTAATCGGTTTATAAGGTCGGTAAAGTCGAAAACTCCAGCGTTGACTGTACGCCACACCCAATAAACACGACGGCTTGACAGTTATAATTTAAAACGGAAGGGTTAACGGATACTATAATCTACAAGACAATGATCTAACATGAATTCAATTTTAATTAAAGTAGCATTTTATACGCTATTTATTTAATCGTATGGCATACATTATTTAGTCTTTTAAAGTTTGTCACTCTTTAGTACCACCCAGGGGACACGTGCAGGATTTTGGTAGGTAGCTCCTGCGGACGCGAGTAACAGTTGTCTTGTCCCCCCCTTTGTCAAGTGAGTGGGCAACTCGACTGTTAGAAGTTCTTAAGCGGCCCGAAGGCCTCTAACTCGGCTTAACGATTACTGTCATAGACAGCAGCCAGGATCAACTGCTTAGGGTGCCTTCCAAAGCAAGGAAGCGCTCATTTATAGTAACCACTCAAACAGGCGGTCACCCATCCAAATACTGACCGCTGCCATCTTTGCTTCACCTGCGTTATCGTTTCTGTCTCGCAGGCGCCGCTTTTTTTTAGAAGAATACTTTAGTTTAGCGTTCTTATGAAAATACGCTACTTAATTACTTATTTTAGATACTATAGTATCTATGCGTCAAATTACATAACTACATGGTACTGATATCCACGACTGTGACAGTGTATACAAAAATGAGCTGGGCCAAAATTAATAAATCAGTAGCGGTTAATGATTGCATTTACATAGTGATATATTTGATCCACAGAGTTGTAGGATTGAAAATTTGCACAGGAATGAGAATGGCCCAAATACCTGCAATCTGTACGAATATAAAGAGTCTGGATTCGTTAAACTTTTCTTAAAACATAGTTAAGTGTACAACATGCTTCGATTTTTCTCGGTTATTCTCGTCATTCACTTGTTTGACAACGGAATAGAACCGTGCAAATCTAAACAGGCTCTCTTGTGACATGTCTGGGGGCCGACAATCCATCCTCACTTACCAAGGGTGTTAAAAAACGTCATATGCTTATGGGATTCCCGTGTTATGTTAATGTTTGTTCCGCCGTTTGCGGTTAAATGTATTTTGTTTGCATGCATATTTTAGTCTTGGCGGGGAGAGAACCAAATTATTTATGGCTGGCGTCGGGGTGAA
Organism: Epinotia demarniana; assembly: GCA_945867215.1. Classification (NCBI taxonomy): domain Eukaryota; kingdom Metazoa; phylum Arthropoda; class Insecta; order Lepidoptera; family Tortricidae; genus Epinotia; species Epinotia demarniana. The sequence goes on along the minus strand of OX244272.1, from coordinate 17,168,709 downwards.
ATTTAACGTTTTATGTTATTATCTCAAGTGTATGTTTATACACAACAGATTTGATGTCTCTTGACTCGATACACAACTTGAAAAGTTTGTTGAAAATTCTTAGCAAGAGTTCGTAGGAACAATACATAGTTTTTATTACTGGCTTCGTACATTGTTTCGATTAATAATGCTTGAATCAATTATCTGTGAAGCTTTAAATCACGAAGCCTGGCACGAAATGAATGAAATTGTAATGAATAATAGCTTTAAGCGTTTGTCAAATTCGTGTCAAAATTGGTACCTAAAATATTTGCATATGACGGCACTGTCCATTTTTGGGATTTGTCTACCATCTACTTATTTAAATGATAATTGTTTTTTTATAGGTAAATAAGAGAAATCCCACTTATATTATAAATGCGAAAGTTGGAATGTGTTGTAATACTGGCTAGTCAAAATTTTGAATTTATATTTCTTCTACTACATATTGCATTCTACATGATGTCCTACTGTCACTTCATTAAATAAAGTCATATACATCATTCGTTATCAGCACGAGAACTCTATTTAACTGAGTATACACTTATAAAACTCCATTTTATTTAATTAAAAGTGAATAGGAAAGTTTTTCCTATGTGTACGTGTATGATTTGTGAAAATCCGTGAAAATTTTTAATAGTTCACGAATATAATTTTCATAATATATTTTTGTTGTGACATCGAACAGCTGAGCGTATGTAAATATGTCAAATAATGCTATTTCTGGTATAAAACCGCTTATAAATAGAGACGGTTATTCCGTATGGAAATTCAAAATCCGTATGTACCTCATGCATGAAGAACTATGGGAAACTATCGTCGGATATCCTGAAGGTAACGTTATATCTGCTGAAAAGAAATTACGTAACGATCAAAAGGCGTTATCGAAAATATGTCTTACGGTAGATGGTATGGCGATCACCCATGTAAGGTCCTGCAAGACAGCCAAGGAGGCTTGGGATGCTCTTTCGTCCGCTTACGAGGACAAAGGCTTAGGCCGACGTATAAGCCTCAAACGGAAACTGTACAGGTACTGCCTTGACGATTTTGACTCCAACATAGAGATGTATATAAACGCTGTCATGTCAACTGTTCAAGATTTAGAACTTAATAAGCCAGCTTTAGAAAACCCTGATACTGCTTTTCGTACCCGAATGAACCAAATTAGACCTACGAGTACATCCAAACCTAAGAAACCTGTTGTTTGTTATGACTGCATGGAGCCAGGACATAAGCGTCCAGACTGTCCACATAAGAAGGACAAGAAGAAGAAACCTATGAATCACAAGAATTCTTTATGCGCATTAAATGTCAATGACAGACTAGAGCGTGATAAGTTTTATATCGATTCTGGTGCGTCGGCCCATATGACGTCACGCGATGATTGGATGGAAAACGTGAGAGGTTCACATACAGGGACTGTGACCATTGCCAATGGCGATGAATTGCCGAGCCAAGGAGTTGGAGATATCTCCATTACCAGTTGTGGTCACAATACTGATATTAAGAAGATTACAGTTGTCGTTCACGTGCCAAACTTGAATTCTAATCTTATTTCAGTGAAGAAGGCGGTAGATAAAGGTTTTAGCGTAGTTTTTGATAAAACTGGTTGTAATTTTTATGATTCTGATGCTTTTTCTTGTAAAGGTGATGTAATTTTACATGGTTCTCATTGTGGTGGACTGTATTCTTTAGATTGTACAGTTAACCCAAACACGAGTCGATTAACCGCTTTTGAGACACACTCCGATGTTTCTAGCTTCAAGCTATGGCATCGACGATTAGGTCACTTATGCCGCATCGGAATGGATCAACTAAAGAAAGGTCACGCGGTAGGCGTCGACTACTCAGATGTCGATAAGGAACCATGCATCCCCTGCATTGAAGGTAAGCAGAATAGGAAACCTTTTAAGAAAGCTTCGCATAAAAGATCAACTTCAGTTCTGGAACTTATTCATTCAGATGTTTGTGGTCCCCTGCCTGAAACGTCGTTTCAAGGCAATAGATATCTTTTATTTTTTATAGATGATTTTTCTCGTATGACTTTTGTTTTCTTTATTTCTTCAAAAGCTGAATTAAAGGATAAGTTTTGTGTTTTCCAGTCCTTAGTAGAACGGGAAACGGGAGCCAAGATTAAGACACTGAAGAGTGACAACGGGAAAGAGTACGTTAATGCTGAATTTTCGAGGTATTTACAAAATGAAGGAATTCAACACCAAACTACGGTTCCCTATTCTCCAAATCAGAATGGTGTGGCAGAAAGGACCAATAGGTCTATTATAGAGAAAGTGAGGTCAATGCTGTCCGATAGTTCACTGTCTCCAGCCTATTGGCAGGATGCAGCTGAAATGGCCGTATATCTCAAGAATAGATCTCCTCATCGTGCTCTTGAAGGCAAGACAGCGTACGAGAAGTGGTACGGTAAGATACCGAACTTATCGCATCTACGTGTGTTTGGATGTAGAGCTTTGATCCATGTCCCCGACTGTACTCGGAAGAAATTGGACATGAAAGCGTCTGAACATATTTTCGTCGGATATTCAGAAGATCCAAGAAGTTATTACTTTAGGGACGCTACGTATCCAAGAAGATTTGTGAAAAGCAGAGATATAACCTTTTTTGAAAATTATTTTCAAGATTTGAAAGGTAAAGGTAATACATGTCAGTCTGGCGATAACTTACCTGAGTCAGCATTTATACCTCTTCTGCTAAGTTCACAAGAGAACTCGTCGAGTAGTTCAAAACGGACGAGCGCTGTCATCGAAGATGTGCAGATTCAACCCGATACTGCCCAACCCATATCAGAAGAAATTGAGGCGAATACTAGTACTGCAGAACAGTAGTATAATACTGCCACTGAAGATGAGTCAGTTCAACCCGGTATTTCACCTTTATCAGAAGAAATTGACTCTGATACTGAGATTGTAGAACCAAGGTACAATTTGAGACCGAGAAAACCTAATTCTGCTGCCAATTGTGTATGCATGCAGACTTCATCCCCTCAGTATATGGATGAACCTACAAGTTATTCACAGGCTATGAATGCAGAAGATGAAGATAAGTGGTATCAAGCTATGCAAGATGAATTTCAGTCGCTACTTGAGAAGAAAACTTGGGTTCTCGTCAATAGACCAGATAAAAAGGTATATAAAATGGGTATATAAGTTGAAGAAAAATGCGCATGGTGACGTTATCAAATATAAGGCGCGACTTGTCGCGAAAGGATTTAATCAAGTGTATGGCATTGATTACTCGGAAACTTTCTCCCCAGTCGTCCGTAACTCTTCTCTTCGCATGCTGTTTGCGTTGGCTGCAGAAGCAGGAATGAAAATGCACCATTTAGATGTGGACACAGCATTTCTAAACGGAAATTTGGAGGAAGAAGTCTACATGAGTCAGCCAGAAGGATTTGCTAAGCCTGGCCAAGAAGACAAAGTGTGCTTACTTAAGCGTTCACTTTACGGCCTCAAGCAAGCTTCAAGGGCTTGGTATAAAAAAATAACGGAAATTTTACATTGCATAGGTTTTAACTAAACTCCTTCCGAAGCGTGTATTTATACTAAAAAGGTTGGTAACGAGTTAATAATGCTTGCCTTTCACGTCGATGACATTGTCATATTTTACAAGGAAAATAAAACGCTTGACACTGTCATATCTGACTTACAGAATTATTTTAGCCTGAAAGTCATAGGCCCTTTAAACTATTATTTAGTTTTAAATATAAAATGTAAACCTAACGTAATTAAAATGTCGCAAGAAACTTATATATGCGATTTGCTCGAAAAGTTTCAAATGTCCGACTGTAAGGCTATGCCTACTCCACTGGAAACTAAAAAGTTGTTGCCGTGTGAAAAAGGTAATGATGATTCTTCATTATACCCATATCAGAAGTTAATCGGCTGCCTGATGTTTCTCGCCGTTAATACGCGACCTGATATTGCTTTCGCTGTATCATATTTGAGCCAGTTTAATACTAAATATGATAAAAGTCATTGGGTTGCAGCGAAACGCGTATTACAATATTTGAAAGGAACTATCGATTTGGGCATTACTTACAGGAAAGGCGGAGGCTGTTTAGTTGGTTTTGCGGACGCAGATTGGGCCAACTGTCCTAAGGATCGTCGCTCATATACTGGATTTTACTTCTCCCTGGCTGGTGGAGCAATTTCGTGGGAGAGTAAAAAGCAGACTACCACCGCCTTATCTTCCAGTGAGAGTGAATACATGAGCTTGGCGAGTGCGGCAAAGGATGCTGTGTTTCTGAAGCGATTGATGTTCGAATTAACTGGTGAGTCAACTGTTGTCACAATTTACAATGATTCGCAGTCTGCCCAAAAATTGGCATTGAATCCGGTCCACCACAATAGAACCAAGCATATAGACACAAGATTTCATTTTATACGAGATTTGTTAGCTAATAGTGTTATTAGTGTTGTCTATACACCTACTTTGGAGATGTGGGCTGATGTGCTCACTAAGCCTTTAGCTCGCATTAAGCATCAGAATTGTGTAAAAGGAATAGGTTTATGTTTATAACCTTATTTTGATTACGGGGGAGTATGATGCAATACTGGCTAATCAAAATTTTGAATTTATATTTCTTCTACTACATATTGCATTCTACATGATGTCCTACTGTCACTTCATTAAATAAAGTCATATACATCAGAATGTTTAGATGTTTGTTACTCAATCACGCTTAAACGGCTCAACCGATTTGGATGAAATTTTGCACGACGATAGTGTATAGCCTGGATTAAAATGTATGATAGTTTGTATCCCGAGTCCACGCAGATGAAGCAGATGTTTATAAATTTGAATTACATGGCTAATTCGACCCACCCTATATACATTCAACAATTTATCTTTGAATGATAAAGAAGTCTGTACACTTAATTCTGTATCTGGACTCGCAAATCAGAAATCAAAGATAGTAATGAGCCACAATAGTGCGTAATAAACCGAATTACGGCCCTCCGCTAAACTAAGCTAAACGCTAACCCGATCAAGCATAATTTGTGACCAATTAGAATAATGGTCGCCAGTGATGTATGCACGACGTGCATGACTGTCAGGACCATGGAGTCGCTCGCTATATGTTTGAATTTCGACGCAAACCTCGTGTTATACGTTTAAGATATTGTGTATCTCTGTCTCTTTATATCACTGCAATGTCACATTTTGTCGATCTTTTATACCCATATTTATGCTAAAAGTGGCACTGGAACAAAAGTTTCATGTGCTCTGCCTAACCCTTTTAGGGATAAAGGCGTGATTATATGTATGTATGTATGTCTCTTTATATGGCAATGTAGACACACACAGATATTTTTTTTTAAATGCGGTTTATTATGTTTCAACACCGACGCAAACCTCGTGTTGTACGTTTAAGATATTGTGTATCTCTGTCTCTTTCTATGGCTATGCAGACACACACACAGATAAATTGATTAAAATGCGGTTTATTGTGTTTCAACTCCGACGCAAACCTCGTGTTGTACGTTTAAGATATAGTGTATCTCTGTCTCTTTCTATGGCAATGCAGACACACGCAGATAGATTGATTTAAATGCGGTTTATTATGTTTCAACTCCGACGCAAACCTCGTGTTATACGTTTAAGATATTGTGTATCTCTGTCTCTTTCCATGGCAATGCAGACACACGCAGATATATTGATTTAAATGCGGTTTATTATGTTTCAACTCCGATGCAAACCTCGTGTTATACGTTTAAGATATTGTGTATCTCTGTCTCTGGCAATGCAGACACACAGATAAATTAATATAAATTCGGATTATTTTAATCTGTAACTTGTGTGTCAAGATAGTTTATATAAAAAAAATTACACTGTTTGAACCTCTACGCAAAAAGAGAGGTGTTAATCTGAGGTTACGGTGGTTTTATCAAGTGGAAATGAGATGCATATATAATTCTATAGTGCTAAAAAGTACCAATTGTTTCTTGTGTACTTTCACGCGCTAAACGAATTGTAGAAGCGCGGTAGTTTGTTGGGAAGGCGTCTGTGAAAGAAAAATAAACCCCTGTCAAACATAGTTTTCAAGCAATCGGCGATGAATGCGCGAGCTGGGATATCGCTGACAATTCTACAAACATAATTATGTTTACTTATACAATTTCCGACTCGTTTTAATTTGTACCACATTACTACTAATTTGATGCAAATTCAAATGATTTGTTGTCTGAAAGTGAGTCATTATAAATTAGATTGTGGTTTAATGATTCGTCACAATCAGCCATGGCGTACAATATTTTGGGATTTTTAATTTCTCATGCATGTTTGTGCTGCTTGTAGGCTGCATAAAATGCCGCTGCAGTGCATAAATCAAAATCTTTATCATAAAACTGAGGTGACCTTCTCGGCACTCGGTAAATTGACTTAAAAATTAACCGCACAGCACCGATCCATGCCACTCCCTGTTCCCTAATAAATGTTTGGGGAAGCATTTGTCCGGCGAGCCGTCACTGTCACCGATTGTCGGGTATAGTGCGTGCAAAGTGCTGCAGTCTTGTTGTGTGGTGCATCACAATTACCAATACATGAGCGTCCAAACTCGGCCATTATTGAACGGGATAAAGTATTTAAAAATAGATGTGCGTAGTCAGTTGGCTAAATTTTGCCGATGACGATATCGCTTGGGTTTAGGCGCGAAAGCGGACCCCGGGCTCCTCAAGGATACAACCGGTAGGTAAAACGCTACAAGGATGATGATGAATAGGGATATTTAGATACAATAAAGTACAACATAATACTATAATACATTATTGTCGAAGTAACGGAAGTAGGCAATTGCTGGCTGAGTATTAATTTCAAACGGACGACCTTGGGAGGGGATAAAAAAGGCATAGGTCCAAAACAAATACCTAAGGCACTAAATAATTAAGACATATCTCGCCTTCATGTCCTATCCTTTAGGTAGATCTACGTAGGTTATACCTATACGTAGGACAGCAAACGTCATGTCCGTTGGATCGTGTCCGAGTGGCCCGTCGGGACCTCGTCTAACGCATTGTCAAATGTTAAGACGTATTGTACTGTCAAGTCATGTTACGGATTATTACCATACAACTGTATACATTGTGCATATACATATTTTGCATACCTAGTGAATATGTCCAAGTAAGAACATGGTTTCTCTGTTGTTCATGTTTGCAAGGGCATAGTACCTAACTTCTTAAATACTAGTGTTATTTTATTATTATTGTATTGACGAGAGACATCATTCCGATCTTGACACGTTTTATTGTTATTGACCATGTACATCACTGACAATATTACATTAATATTCCTTTTTTTATTGTTTTGTTTGGACGCTTAGAGACCGTATACATCTCTACGAACATTGAATAATTATTAATTGTACTTGGACGCTCAGAGACCTTATACATCTCTGGAATACTGAATTAATATCATTAACTTTCTGTTAATGCACAGACCTTATCCTAATCGAATGTAATGGTCATATTTTGTTTTGTTTTCATTAACTTTGTGACATTTAGTGTGTTGTTATATCAGTCCTTAATGTGCAAATTTTAAATTATTATTGTGTAAGATTATTATTCTTTTATTGTAAGATTATTATTTTTATTGTAAATTACCGTTTGACATGTAAAAGTGCCCTTGTGGCCTATTTGCAGAATAAATAATTTGAATTTGAATTTGAATTTATAATTATAATTGGTTTACGCTTGTTTTACCGACAAACGTTTCATCGAATAAATGTTTCGCCGAATTTTAATTTTCTTTTTCAGAAACGCTATGATTTTCAGGATTGTTATAAAACAAGCCTACGTCTATCGAACCTTAAATATTCTACACAATTACTTTTTTGCTAATTATACCTAAAAAGCTAACGATTTCTGTGAGACAAGAATCGATGAAATAAAAATTCGGCGAAACAATGCATTCGATGAAACGTTTGTTCGGTATCGGTAAAATAAGGAGCTCTCATTATCATTTCTTTCAACTTTCAGTGTTTCGATAAGATTGTACGTCATGGTTGCCCATTAAATAGTCGCCCACCACACAGATATTAAATATTTGATGAACTTTGAATCAACTACTTATATAATAGGAAATGGAATAGTTTGTTTTGTTTTGAAATCGGATGATTCAAAACAAAAGCAACTCTGTTCCAATTTAGAATGGTATACATTCCACTTAGGTGATAGATAATGCCTTGATGATTTTGGGTGGGTAGTTTATTATTATGTCACAGTCGTAACTCAATTAAATTGTCTGAAATTACATAATGCACACCCATAAAAATCACTTTCTTGGGTCATAGTCATCATTACATAATTTTCGTCTATCAACATGAAAAATAATTCACAACCTTCAAGCTTATTTCCCAACCGTGTTCTCAACGGTCAATTCGTCAGGTAAAAAATCCACCAACTACTAAACATACACCGAATAACTTGGTTTTTACTTCCTACATTTTCCTTACGGACTCGAGCACCGATGGCCACTCATGAGTGCCCACACACCTATGTCCACGTGTCAGGTTACCCTCGTCAATCTTCGCTAATTTATGCCAGCATTTGTTTAACCAAAAACGTTTAAATTCGCCGATTCCCCTGTCTCAACTTTTTTTAGATAGATAGCTCTTCTTGCTTGGTTTGGAAGGGTTGGAAAGAAGGGTCGGTAAAAGGTACAACACGTGAAGTATACAACCATCACCAATAAATATATCTTGTTTAAATATTTCAGTTTCAAATTAACCGCTTAGAAGTTTGGCTGGAGTCCGTTTTGTTTTATACATACATGCATAAATACATTCACGCCGTCATCCCTAAAAGGGGTAGGCAAAGCACATGAAACTTGTGTTTCAGTACCACTTTTAGCATAAATGTGGGTTTAAAAGATCGACAAATTATGATGTCCCACAACACACTTCAACTCTTCCCTTACTCCGTTTTTTTTGAATTAATGACATTATATAAGACTTATATAACACTGTTCCGTTATTACTTATAAGGGAAATAGTACATTACCTATTTCTCTACATAAATAATTCAGTCTCTAAAATTGCAAATCAACATTGGCTACATATAGTTATAATAAGCCCTGTCGAACTTGAATGAGTTTCTAAATTTGCTGTTTTTATCAGATATAGTTTGTGTAATCCGAATGGTTTGAATTGCACACATTACTACTCATTCAGTGCCAATCACGACTCATATGGGTGAGCGCGCTACGGCCATTTTCGCTACCTACGAAGGACACTAAGCTGGACTACGGCGTAGCGCTACGTCAATTATTGTAAAACTGTCGATATTAACTACAGTATTTTCGTCCGATAGTTGTGTCTACCCACTGCCTAAGAAGCTACGGTATCCTAGTGGTTCAGGCCAAGACCGCATGGCTGTCAAGCTGCGGTCTTGGCGGTGAGTTTTTCGGAATTTATGTACGGATTATTTACCGTTAGCTTTACGGTGAAGGAAAACATTGTGGGGAAACCGGTCTAATACCAATAAGGTCTAGTTTTGCCCTGTGGGTCTTACGAAAGCGACTGCTATCTGACCTGGAAGGCTAGTGCCTATGCTACAACTTGGGATTAGGTGTCAAAGCGGACCCCGGGCTCCGGGCACAACGGGTAATAACGCTAGGTTAATGATGAGTTGTGTACTATAGAAGTGCCGTGAATACCAACAAGCTAAACTGAAAAGCTGCTGCAAAGTAATGATAAAAAGAACAAAATTGAAAATAAATAGATTTTTCATTAGCAACAGATTAAGGGCCGGCAGGGGGCAATCGAGGGTCGGGAATGTAAGAGAATTATATAGTAAACGATGTTTCACAACCTTGAAAAATATTACACAGCTAGCCAATGAATGTTACTTTCTCTTGAATCATTCGAATTTAAGATAATGCTTATAGGTAAGTGTAAAAAAAAAACAGAAAAACACTAAAAACGTGTAAAACGTACTCCCGTATTATAACAACTGAGTCGTAAGTATCAAGAATTATTAAATGAATGGCATCAAATATAATGACCACCAAAAAATGCTTTGATACCCTAAGATCTTATACCAAAAAAATATACTGAACACCAAAAATAATAATTCTACCATTACAATAGTACTACCTGTTTTAATAAAAAGTGCACATTAAAATTTATTCGAACACCAAATTGACTAAATGATCACCAAATCTTTGCGACCAAATTAATACAATACTTCTACCTAAATAACCCACTATGATTGCCATAAAATATATGAGTATTACCAAATAAAGTATAATGATGCCAAAACAAGTGATACCAAAACCCGAATCAGCACACGCTACTTCCACGTGGACTTGTCTGTCCTACCCCTGGAGTGTATATGTCGTCGGCCAATCGTAAAATCCGCCAGATCACGAAATTCCTAGGCATATCGTAAAACACTGCCATTTCATGATATGCCTAAAAGTTGGCCAGGCTTATCACGATGTGCCTGATAAACAATACGGCAGATCGATTAGAGCAACGCATTTGTCGATATTCCTAGCTCTATACCTGGCACATTGTAGAATAGTTTCTTTCCTGGCCACTGGTGGCGCTGCGTATGCGATGGCGGCCGTGTTTATTGGGAGCCAATAATCAGGGCGGACAAAAATGGCTTGTCATAAGCGAACTTTGTCTTAGGTCGGTTAGGTTAGGGTTCACTTGTGCCCCTCGAACCAGAAATAGACACCCCGCGCAGCGGGGTGGCGTCTACTCGCTGGAGATTATCAGTCCGCACTCCTTATTTTTTCATTATCTACTTCAATTTTGGACACCCTACTTACGTATAACGGTGAGTATTGAACGATATGGCGGCGTTTCATGATATGCCTAGGAATTTCATGATCAGCCTAAACGTCACTGGCTTAGCCAAATCATGAAATGCCGGCGTTTCATGATATGCCTAGGAAGTTCATGATCGGCCTAAACGTCTATAGGCAAATCTAACGATTTGCCTATAGACGGTGATAATGGTGAATTTTGAACGATATGGCGTATGTCACTCAGCCAAATCATGAAAGGGCGGCGTTTCACGATATGCCTAGGAATTTCATGATCTGGCGGATTTTACGATCGGCCGCCGACATATATAAAAGTTCGCGGAGCCAGAAGCTGGAGTTTCTGGCGGGAGCCCGGGCGGACGGCGGGAGACTGAGTCCTAGAAACGAAAGCGGGGATGCGTCGAATTTAGGAAATTATTTTACTATTTCTAATTTAGCAACGATTTATTACGATATCATTTTCTTTAATAGGATAGGATAGGAAGTTGGCCAGGCTTATCACGATGTGCCTGATAAACAATACGGCAGATCGATTAGAGCAACGCATTTGTCGATATTCCTAGCTCTATACCTGGCACATTGTAGAATAGTTTCTTTCCTGGCCACTGGTGGCGCTGCGTATGCGATGGCGGCCGTGTTTATTGGGAGCCAATAATCAGGGCGGACAAAAATGGCTTGTCATAAGCGAACTTTGTCTTAGGTCGGTTAGGTTAGGGTTCACTTGTGCCCCTCGAACCAGAAATAGACACCCCGCGCAGCGGGGTGGCGTCTACTCGCTGGAGATTATCAGTCCGCACTCCTTATTTTTTCATTATCTACTTCAATTTTGGACACCCTACTTACGTATAACGGTGAGTATTGAACGATATGGCGGCGTTTCATGATATGCCTAGGAATTTCATGATCAGCCTAAACGTCACTGGCTTAGCCAAATCATGAAATGCCGGCATTTCATGATATGCCTAGGAATTTCATGATCAGCCTAAACGTCACTGGCTTAGCCAAATCATGAAATGCCGGCGTTTCATGATATGCCTAGGAAGTTCATGATCGGCCTAAACATAGGCAAATCTAACGATTTGCCTATAGACGGTGATAATGGTGAATTTTGAACGATATGGCGTATGTCACTCAGCCAAATCATGAAAGGGCGGCGTTTCACGATATGCCTAGGAATTTCATGATCTGGCGGATTTTACGATCGGCCGCCGACATATATAAAAGTTCGCGGAGCCAGAAGCTGGAGTTTCTGGCGGGAGCCCGGGCGGACGGCGGGAGACTGAGTCCTAGAAACGAAAGCGGGGATGCGTCGAATTTAGGAAATTATTTTACTATTTCTAATTTAGCAACGATTTATTACGATATCATTTTCTTTAATAGGATAGTAAGATGTTATAATTTGGGTTATGTTTTCATATTAATAGGAGATACAATTTTGGAGATCACTTACTATTTTTGGGTTAGCAATGATTTTTTAGGATATCGTTTTTTTAAATAGGATAGTAAGATGTTATTATTTGGGTTATTATTTCACATTAATAGGAGATAAAAATTTGGTGATCACTTAACTATTTTTGGATTAGCAATGATTTATTTGGATATCATTTTCTTTAATAGGGTAGTAAGACGTTATAATTTGGGTTACATTTCACATTAAAATGGAGATAAAATTTTGGTGATCATTTAGTCTTTTTGGCAGTAAAAAGTATTTTTTTGGCTTTATATTTTACTATATCTGGTGGTCCGTTAAACATATGCCAATAATAAAGTTAAAACTATAGTTAAATCCTTGCAATCTTCATTTCTTAACAAATATGTACTTATTTCGTGTAAAAGTATCACAAAGATGCCCAATTTTTACGCTCTAATTCTTCATACGAATTAGTATGGAGCGGCCGGCTCACTACAAGTGCGACCGCTCGCGGCGGCCGCGTTCAGTCGGCCGCGAGCCTCCGGAGCGAGACCACGTCGCTTGGCGCCGCATTGACAGATTGCGATCGAACCGTGTACTTACACAAAATGAGTACACAGTGGTTCAAACGAAAATTATTCTTATGTTCATTGATTGACATATTTAAATCACGTAGAACTTAACAACATGCTTCCTCGGTTTGATCATTAAAAAGGATTGGGTAGTAATTAGCACCTATAGAGTATAATTAGCTCAACAGATTCTCGTGATATTTTGTTAGTGAGTTCGATATTTAACTATAGGGCCAAAATGGTTTACTGCCTTTTCGACGAAATATGTTTCTTTAAATTTCACTTCGAAACCAAATTTTCGCAGAATTTTCATTTGGTAAATCAATCGTTGGCATAACTTTACTTCGTACTATGCTTATTTGGCAACATTTTTATAATGCAATACTACAACAAACTTTTATGTGGCAAATAATTATGAAGTAAATGATTTGCTTAGGCAAAAAACCATCCGTCAAATGTCATTTGGGAAAATATAAACTTTACTTTGGAATTATGATAATTACTATTATTAGTAACGTATAGGTAGCATAATATTTTTTGTTGGATTCTGAGGCAGGTCAGTGTAGGTACAATGACGAGCGAAGCGAGGAGGAGTGTTAGGAAGAACCGCGAACCTACAGGGTGTGAGCCGAGCGAGCGTAGCGAGCGTGCAGCGGCAGCGGCCGGCGATGTTCCGGAAAAGAACAATTTTTTCCTCATACTTACATTATAATCATATAATCTGACAGCTGTCACATGGAGGTGGAGTGGGAAACACGTTGACAAGCAACTCACTTTGGAATGAGACGCGAGCTGTAGTGCGGTTGTGCTCCCAACCTTCCGCCGACTTCATCACGTTCCGTGTTACAGAATTAGTAATCTGTTTTCATCCGAGTGGTTTATGATTATTTCGCGCTATTTGTAATTCTAATCAATCTGATTAAACCTAAGGAGTGTAGATCGACTTCTATTTCGTGAAATATCATGGTTAACGAGAGTGGGGGAAATAATGAATCTCCTCACGTTCCGTGTTACAGAATTAGTAATCTGTTTTCATCCGAGTGGTTTATGATTATTTCGCGCTATTTGTAATTATTACCAATCTGATTAAACCTAAAGAGTGTAGATCGACTTCTATTTCGTGAAATATCATGGTTAACGAGAGTGTGGAAAATAATGAATCTCCTCACGTTCCGTGTTACAGAATTAGTAATTTGTTTTCATCCGAGTGGTTTATGATTATTTCGCGCTATTTGTAATTCTTACCAATCTGATTAAACCTAAAGAGTGTAGATCGACTTCTATTTCGTGAAATATCATGGTTAACGAGAGTGTGGAAAATAATGAATCTCCTCACGTTCCGTGTTACAGAATTAGTAATTTGTTTTCATCCGAGTGGTTTATGATTATTTCGCGCTATTTGTAATTCTTACCAATCTGATTAAACCTAAAGAGTGTAGATCCACTTCTATTTCGTGAAATATCATGGTTAACGAGAGTGGGGAAAATAATGAATCTCCACCAGTTCCGCCCGACCCTCCTACATACCTACATATGGCAAAAATCGCCCTCGCCTAATATTCAGAGCAATGACGCGTAATTCAATGTCGGAGAGGCAACCGTCCCTCCCAAGCAAAAATTGTCCATGGCAATTGATTGCAAAACCTTTTATTGCGCGTATTCTTGGCGTATTCCCATTTTGTCGAATTTCGCGTTTGTATTCAAGCGGTTGCCTGCCAATTTTTTATTTTTTTTCTTCGCTCGTTTACTCGGCTCCGGTCACACTAGGACGGATGGCATAAAAATTCCACTATATAGACAGCGTACACACTTTCAGGCTACCGCGTTTCAATCGGTTGCCACGCAACATTTTTTTTTACAACCCTTCTTCTATTTCCGAACCAGTCACAGTTGGCTCAATTCGGGTCGCACAGGGTGGTTCCACAACACTTCGGGAGCTCAAATACCGCTAGCCATCTGGTTGCCTCTCCAACATTGAATTACGCGTCATTGCTTTAACTATAAGCCGTTCGGTCGAATAAAACAACTGTCCACATAGTTAGATAGGCTGCGCGCTCGGTTCGGGCGAACGTTGGTAGGTATTAAGATGAAATACCTATATTTGACATAACAATTTTTATATTTGGTAACAAAATCCAAAGTTACAATTTTGTTGGCGAGTCAAAGTCCGACGCCCCACTGTGTATACGTGCATGTGTGCGTGTGCTGTGCGCGAGCCTCTATCGTTGTGTGAGTAGCGCTAAAAACCTAAACTTCGCGCGGCGCTGCTCCGAAACGCCCCCTTAACATGACGAAAATACTTTCGTTTTGCTATATTCAGTTTTTTTAATTCATATAACGTGGTTTGATTGTAACGACACAAGCCATAATCCCTACAAATTCCATACGACCGGCGCGTTTACGACGTTTCACAAAAAGAAGTTGATTTTACTTTTGTCAAGTACCGTATTCAGTCGCTGTAGTACATACCTATATAGAGTATCGTCACCATGTAAACATATACCAGCACTGCTGTTATTAGTTATTACTTATAGCTATGCTTAACGTACCCACATGCCACACAACCTTAGCTTTACCATAACATGTTCGCGAAATGAGCACAACAGTAGTGCGGCAATTAACATGATGCGTTTAATTACGAAGAGAATGTAAGCGATATTAACTGTTTGTGGGAATGACGCGGATTACTGAAGGGAGGCAGTTTGGCAAACAAATGTTATTTGTGCATATTTTACTAGAATGGGACTAGACAAATTGAACTAGCATCATGATTTTTAAATACATTGAAATATAATCTAGCCTCTGTGATACAATTGTCAAACTTTGTTTTTAGTCTTCTCGTGTTGTTGTCAGTCTCTCTGTATTTGAAGTTTAATATTATGTTAACAGGATAATGCCATGCGAAGTGTGAGGGAGAAATAATGTATAGGTACTTATATTATAATTTCCTCTATATCTGTGAGATTGTAGCTTTGTGAGTTTGTATGTTATGTATGAGTAATCTCCGGAACTGCTTATCCGATTTCAAAAATTATTTCATCTGCGTAATCATGGACTTTTTGAATGGTTACCACCAAAAAAGCACCTCTATTGAATTGCAAAACCTTTTTAACGGCGTACTATAGTGACTTGACGGTATTGTAAAGTTATCAAAACCTATAAATTAGGGTGTTCACAATTCTTAACTTGAAGCCTCTCTTTCCGCACAGACTCTACCCCTTCGATTATCCATTTCATCATCATCATATCAGCCAAAAGACGCCCATAGCCAGACATAGGCGTTCACTGGCTAATTAATCACACAACACAAATCTGTAACAATGTGCCTATTTCTGAATGCAGAAATCGCGCGAACATCTAAATACCTATATAAATTACAATTTCATAATTCACCTCTGTTTTATTGGGTTCACGTAAATATTTCAATATATCATGTACACAATAAAGTATTATAATTTCAGACCAACATTTGTCTTACATATCAGTCACACTGTGCGAACCACTCATCTTTTGCGCTGGAAAACGTTCCCTAAATTATATTCTGAGACACGTAAATCAATCGCTCAACTACGAAACCACCAAGTTTATTAATATCGAGATATCAATAATATTAACCGCAATTTTTCTATTCGTAGCTTCTCGGTGCGTCATAAATACCGCGGCTGAATCGCGACAATGGCCGCCCATTTGTCTGAAGCGCGGTAAATAATAAAGCGGTAACTTTATCGCGTAATTTATTGACTCATTATCGACAAATAATGACTATTTAAAACGAAATTATTGTGTGTAACGGTGTTTGTGTTCACGGCGATATGTGGCAATTTTCTTTTGCTACAATGTTGATTTGTTTAGCATGGACCTTTTTAAATTTGCTGAGTGAGGCTCCAGTTTAGCACATTATATTAGGTTACCTTTTTGATTGTATTTTCTTTGTTTCCGTGTTGTGTGCTAAATAAATAAATTCTTATTCTTATTCTTATTCAATATATACCATAAATTCTGTCATACTTTCATGCGGCGTTATTCGAGTACTAAGTAAAATTTTGAGTATCAAATAACAAGTATAGTCAGAAATAATTATAATGTCCCGCATTATGTCGCTTTTGAGCGAGGATAATAACTGTAGTTATTTTTCAATGAGCGCTTTGAACAGCGAAACAAGATTTACTCGGACAAACAGTTAAACATAACGCTAGTCTGTAACGAACCGAAACTTTGCATCATTAGCGCGGAATATTACCAATAATATTCCCCGGAGTGGCAACTATTCAGCCATTATCTGGAATTTGGCCAGTAATGCCGAAATTGGCTGGACCCGGTTCATTTGCCGGTGAATGCGGCAAATTGAAATGTTTCACGGCTCGTTAAAAAGGTCCCTTCAGTTAGTTACCAATAGCGGACAAATAGATCATTTACCATCACGTCAGTGAACGTAAAGTGATAGAAAGGTTAGACTGAAAAATATCTCTTTGATTATACGTGTAACGAGACTTTTTTAAATCACAGCGAAAGTAGAGGCATTTACTTGTTTTTTTAGGAACCAATAATAAATAAATAATAATATATTGTCAAACTTATCTAAAGCATGGCTTTAATAAGATTAAACTGACCGTACTTATTAATAGGTACATTTCTGAACTAAAGTTAGATGTCCTATGTTCGGTCCGTCTGCCTTGTAGCTTACTGTACCACATTATATGATAGGGTCAGAAAAGATAAGTATCTTTCAATACGGTTTCATAACCCAAGAAGGATCTTTTATGAGTTTCCGCAGAATTGATTTTACGAAATCTACAAATGTGTTGCCTTTCTATCGACCCATGAAATGTTTTTTTAAAACTAAATGTGTGCTGGCGAGACGTAGGAATTCATTAAATTTGTACTATACTCCACATTTTCTGTAAGGCCCTTTTCTCTATTTTTATAAACTCGATATGTCTTGATTAAAGTAAATACGGTGGTCAATTTGTTATAAAAAAGACTCGGTCAATCAATACAGATCAGGTTGACAAACGTTTTTTTCAGGTTGAGACCGTTGACTTGTCTTGTTTTTTTGTTCTTTGTTAATTACCGTTTTATAAATATGGGATATTGTTATATTCGCTACTGATATTGGCCAGTAGTGTGGCTAATATGACCGGAGACAATTTGATATTTGAACTGCCCCGGGCCCAAGGGACCGCCGACTGCATCGCATTACAACTTCCATCCGCTCGCCTAATCCTTTTTGCATTCCGGTACAGATTCACATAGTACGGAAAATCGAAGTTTGGGTTAAGGTAATCTAGTGGCTAATAGGTAAGTTTGTAATGATTTTACGTATCGGTTCTTGGATCGAAGTATTTACAGCCTTCCGGGATTTCCAGGTTTTTCCTAACACCCACGTAACTGATAACAATATGAACGAGTTTGAGTAGAAAGTGAATGAACAATGATCCGTATACGTACAATTTTATCAAGGTTTTGTACTACCACGATAAAGACAATAACAATATAATCACCGTAAATATGTATGGTCCATCCGATTTGCAGCGCGTTCAAATGAAAGCCCCGATCAAAAATAATATATGAAACGATTCTATTCAATGAGCCGTACAATATTCCAGTACACTTCTGTATTGAATATTCCGTACATTTTTTAACACATTACAACAACTGAGAAATCGAATATACTTGGAAAATGACCGTTACGCCTTTAGGTTAAGGAGCATCGTGTATTATGTCAAGTGTAAGACAAGAATGTCTCGCCTGAAATTCATTACGGCGCGGTAGAAAAACACCCCTCTTTGTTTAAACACAGAATCACAATAAACTTCCTGTTGTAATGGGCTATGCATTTTGAGGAGTAACTTCGCTACGCTTGGTTTATTATTTTTAAGCGGAGTGTGGCTTTTGCTTTAGCCAGCCGTTCTTGTGAATATGTAATGTGTAACACGGTAAGCCTGAAATTGTATGGGGAGTAAGAATAGCTAGGATAAAGCCAGGCAGCTGACGATCGGTAGATCAAACGTTGACAGATTGGTGGCCACTTATAGCTAAAAGAAGCGTCGGTCGATCTTCAGTTCATTGGTTTAACGACATTAAAAAGATCGCCGTACTCTCCTGGATGATCGACTAGAACAGGACCGACTTGAGTGGCGCACTCAAAAAGATGCTCAGCCGAGGTTGAGGATGATGATGATTACAAATAGGTGGTGTGGTTGAAGCTACGTAAATAATGAGTGTTATAATAAGTATACGAATGCTTAAATCAGTATAAGCTACCTTCAGTAAAGCAACTTAATCTATTTTAATTGCATTGAGAAAGGGAACCTGGTAGACAAGTACTGAATATCTAATTGTATAGCTAAAGTGAGAAAAGCTTTACAAATCCTCGATGAGAATTCTTTTTGTCTGTACCCTGGTTAAAAAAAACCTGTGCCTAACTATTAATAACAAATTGAACTACCAACTATTAAATAACATTACATCACGACGAACTATCCTATGTGAACCAACTTTTTGCCCTTTATTAGCGAAGCCAACAAGTATAACTAATCGAATTCGTTGTTAGATCATATCCTAGGGG
Source organism: Epinotia demarniana (assembly GCA_945867215.1). Taxonomy (NCBI): domain Eukaryota; kingdom Metazoa; phylum Arthropoda; class Insecta; order Lepidoptera; family Tortricidae; genus Epinotia; species Epinotia demarniana. The sequence goes on along the minus strand of OX244272.1, from coordinate 17,149,349 downwards.
AGAGCGGAGTGCGGATCAAAGTTGTCGCTAACACAATTAGAGAGACGGATTAGTTTTGGTCAGGAGCGGTCGCAACCCGCTCAACTTGTTACCTGTGGGTTATAATATTGCTGTTAATTATGACCTATACATATTTACACATTTGCACTAATACTTAATTGAACGTGCGAACGAATTAAACGAAGTTCTCTCTCTTTCAGTTTAGGTAAAAATGTTTTCGTATACGGATCTCGGGCTGCTGCTACAAGTCGTATTTCTCAACAGAACCTCGTGAAATTTTAATTATATGGAATTTTGTGCTATTAAGTACCAGCGCTCGTAACTTTTGTAGCATTTTTGGTGCAACGTAGTGTTGTTAACGGAATAGGTATAGACAACAATTAAAATTGTTAATGAAGTTTAATATTAATTAAGCATTAGGATTGAAATTATTTATACCAATTTCGTTAACAACACTACGCTGCACGAAGCATGCTACAAAAGTAGCGATCACTGGTTATACAGAAATTTTAAAAATAATTCGCTATACCTATTCGCTCGCTAGACCTTATGTAGCCACTAGTATTATAAAGTGGAAAAAGACGGTGAAATGATAACGGCCTACATTCAACAGTGTATGCAAACTTCTAAATTTCGACTTACGTATTGACTCAAAACTTCCTCCAAAACGGGAAAATGTGCTTTATATGAAATGAGACGACCTCCTCTAATATTAACGAGGGTTTGAACGGTCCCCACATAATTATTCGTATCTGCGACTACCCACAGATAACGTCGTTCCTTAAGGCTTGATACCCGTGCCCACTCTACCATACAAACGGTGCTATTACTTAGGTTGCCATTAACTAACTACTGTAATTAAGCTATTGTAGAATCGTTTGTACCTACCAATTAAATATGTCGACATTCATATTTTTAGTTAACAAATAATTTGGTTACAAAATACGAAAGTAAAAGCATGTCTTAATTTGCGTAGGCACTTCATTGGTGCACACAGTTACAAATGAGTTGTACAAACATAATCAATGGGTAAACTATTTGTCAATCTGAAAGGAAGCCCTAAGTACCTGGCTGTACATAAATAAATAAATGTTCAACATGTGTTCAACACAGCACTTAAATCATTTCAAGATTTCATGCCGCAATAATAACTTATCATCACCTTTGCAATGCTACACTAATAGCACTACGCCGTAGCCCGTAGCGCTTAATGACCACAACACATAATTACCAACTAGCTTCCGCCCGTGACTTCATCTGCGTGGACCCAGGATAAAAACTGTCCTATATATATTTGAACTATATTAACTTACTAATTTTAGCTGTCAAATATCTACGTGCAAAATTTCATCCAAATCGGTTGTGCCGTTTAAGCGTGATTGAATAACAAACATCCAGGAATCTAAACATCCAAACATCCCATCATACAAATTTTCGCATTTATAATATTAGTAGGATAGGACATCCAACGGCACCGGGCTACCTATTTGTAAACTAACAATCGGTGTTAATTTAATTTCAGCGTAATTACCACTAATATAAAAAAATACTTTCTTATAAAGATAGAATCGGTGAGGCGACGTTTCAAATCTCAACAGATACTCGTTCCAGATACAAAAATATTACTGAGTACCCACACCCTACATATTTGTGGGGTGACCGCTGTTACTGGGTTTTGTAAAACATTAAAGAAGGACGATCGGACGTTTGCATAGATGGGACTTCAAATTGGATATCCGCCATATTTGTTTAAACATGTATTTTCATTGCTTTCAGTATCGTTTCGATAACCTCCTGATAGATATTTTATTACGTGGTCGTGCAGTTTTATTTTATGGGTAAACACCGAATGGATGGAGGAATTACTATCTCGTATTGAGGTTGCCTTTCCTGGTTGCAATTATGGTTATAATGATTTGCGGGGTGTATTCCAAGCTTTATTTTAACTTCACCTGCAAGTAAGTAAATATTTAGTTAGTAATTGCATTATGTCCTTTTGTACGGAGCTTTTGCCACTATGTCGCTAAGTTTCGGCTAGTTATTTAGAGATATCACTCAAAAAACTCTACTTTATTCATAAAAACTTAACATAGCTCAAATTCAGCAAAAAAAATCTAAAAAAAGTTATTTTATGCTACGTCCATAGAGTATTTTCCATTTCTCTCTGTCGTACGCCAGCCCTTTGATTTGTTGATACGACACGACCCCAGCTTTTTCCTTTATTTGGTCTATATAACTGCGTCGTGGTCTTCCCCTGGCCTCTTTCCTTCCATTATGGTTTTAAAGAATTTGTCGTGCCGACCAATCATCTTCCCCCTTCTAGTGCTGATGGTTCTTTAACCCCCGACGAAAAAAGAGGGGTGTTATAAGTTTAACATGTCTGTCTGTGTATTTGTCTGTGGTATGGTAAATGGATGGGCCGATTTGAATGTATAAGTACTAACACTATGGACATGGTCTGAAATAAATAATTTGAATTGAATTGAATTGAATGTGGTTTTTTTGTGTCATAGATAATTTTATGGGTATCCTGCTGTTTCGGCAAAATATTTTTCGCCAAATTTCACTTCCCACAAAACTTATGGCAGTAGTTTCATTTACCAAACGAACAAATAGCACATTTTTGTTTCGCATTTTGATCATTTGGTCAAAATATCATCTGGCATAATTTTGCTTTGTCAAGTGTTATTAAGACAAAAGTTTATTAAGCAAACACTTTGTTTGGGCTAATATTGTTTTCCAAACAAAAGATTTGTTCAAAAATTTGAATTTCGCACATTAGGTATCAGGGTGGAAAAAATGGCTTGTCATAAGCGAACTCTGTTTTTAGTCGGTTAGGTTAGGGTTCACTTGTGTCCCTCAGACCATAAATAGACACCCCGCGCAGCGGGGTGGCGTCGATTCACTGGAGACTCTCGATGAAAAGGGCGAAACCGACTCGGGGCTTGCTTGCATGCATGCTGCTTATTTGCAATATAATATATTGTTACCTAAGTACCTATAGTACAAAAGAACATATAAACTTACCTGTAAATTATTTACTTTTGTTTTTTTGCAAACTACCCGATTAGCAAAATATGTAATCTCACTCAAATAGATTTCGTATGCACTACACAATTAGGATCTAAATCGTATGCCATGCAATCATTTGGAAAACGAATGTTATGCCAAATAATACGTTTGACCAAATGAAACTTGACTATGTAAAACTTTGCCAAATAATAATTTGCGAATTAATAATTTGCCATAGGAGATAATGCCAAGTGATAAAATGCGAAACAATAATTTGACTAGTGATTTTTTGCCAAATGTTCATTTGGGAAACATTTTTTGGGAAGTGATACTTTGGGAAATGATTTTTGCCCATACAATAGAGAACCAATTTTATGACATGACACTCGGGTGTCCTTAGCCATGTTTCATCAAAATCTGTTCACCCGTTTTTAGATATTGGACTTTGAAATGAAAATGTCGGGGGTTTTTCAACTTTTCTAAGTTGTTGTTATTTATGTATTAATGTAATCCAATCTGGCAAACTGATTTTCGCTCACGTGGCATTTTTAATATTAAAGTAGTACTACCCATATACCTACTTCTAGAGGTAGAGATTACATGTATCCTATCCTTCACTTCAACTGTCCAAAATTTTGTCGAAACACTGGTACACCGCACACACCAACACATATGCAAATATTGGACTGAGATAGTTCAACTCAAAGTTAAATAAGTTAGCCGCCAGCGGGTCCCAAAGGTCGCGACAGACGACATTCGGTGAGCCTTTATTTTACCTTCTATCTAGCTGACATTCACAGGGTGGACAGATATTTCGGATAACCTATTAAGTATATTTTGCATAGACCATTAAGTCAGGTTACGGTACGGTTAGATTCACGGCTTCTTTTGTGCCTGGTGTCAGAGCGAATAGGGCCTGAATCAAACTGGCGCAGCTTGCGGTGGCGGTCAATAGTAAATTTGACAGCTAATTTCAAGTTTACTATAGACCGGCGCGGCCTGGCCTGAGATACGGGCTTAAGAATTTGTTCAGACTACAAACGCTCTATTCTGCATGCATTCAAATCCATACGGAAACCTTATTTCGCACTGACCGCACGTCTTGGGCGTTCGTTGGCCGTGCTCTGGAAAATAAATAACTTGTCATTCTTAGAAGTGTCGAAGGAAAATGCAGTTGTCAAATAGTGCTTCGTGAAAGGGTTTTCATCAGTTTATTGTTGGTTTATTGTTAATCGTGTGTGCGCCACAGAAGGTTGCAGAGGCGTCTCTAGCCCATGTAGCGCCCGTGTGCAAACATTACTCTAGCGCCCCCTATACATATAGTAAGCGCGCGCGCCGAGTGGGGCTCCGTAGCGGGCGGCGCTCGGCGCCCCCTGGGACCGCTGCGCCCGTGTGCAACGCACACCCTACAACGCCTCTAGAAGGTTCGATCGGGTGCCGTGTCCCGGTGCACGGAGGCTGCTGGCTCGGCCTTAAAAGCGTGGCGGCGGCGTGCAGTATGTATACCTATAATTGTATACAGAGCTTGCAGTAGGTGCAGTATGGAAATATCAAAAGGTAACGGTGTGATTCAGGTGTCAGCGGAATGTTGTGTAGCGTTATAGCCTGAACAGTTGTAGGTTTCTATCTTTTTGTTAGTTAATCTAAATTAAGGAAATCTAAAGTTAACAACATAAATGTAGGTACATTATTATTATTTCTGGTAGTGGCTTCCGGACCGTGAGAGCCCTTATATCACTGCGACCATTGCTGATCTATTGTGATCGCCACATACTACAATTCTTGGTCAAGTCCTGCAAACTCGAGGAATTGCAGGATACTATTGAACTCAAGAAATTTGATCTCCTCCGGGCACATGATGTGTTTTCCCAGAAAGGAGTTACGACTGCGCATGAGGCAGGGGCACTCGGTTAGGATGTGTGTAGGCGTCTCGTCCGCATCCAGGCAGAGTCTGCACAGCCTTGTGTCACACAGTCCTTTCGTTTGCATATGCTTGTTTAGAATAAAAATTGTCTAGAATAAATGTAAGTACATTCAACAGCTGCGTTTTAAGATGAACAATTTTTTGTACATATAGATCTCGTTATGCACATAAAAACGATAGCAGGCGTGCAACATCGCCCTGTAGCTGCGGTTGAGATACGTTTGACTCGCGTTCATAATGGATGAGGTGAGTTAACAAGCGCGTTACGGGCTACCTCAGATGACGGCTTTCCTCCCGAGACTCTACGGTTACTTATGAAACTTACTTAACTGTGTATTGAATAATATTGGGTATGAACTCAATTCCAATCTACAGAGCGTAAGGCCATCACTTCGCGAGGTCTCCGGCGTTTTTTGGTTACCAAACGAAATATCATACTAAGAGTTTCAGTAGATATGTCCCGCGTATAAAGCAGATAGCGTTATCATACGTTTTGTTAGTAGTCAGTACTAACCGATATTGCAATTCAAAACTCATTTTGAATTAAAACGAATGTATAAAGAATTCGAATACATGGAACGGGAGAGAAAAACAATATTTGACGTAATAAGCCGCATTCCCGCACCTTTATCCAGCAGGAAGATGATTTGTCAAAATAAATTAAGCATAAGACAGTCCGCGGTGCGTGTTGTCAAATATTTACAAAGCCTGCGGCCGGAATGAAAACAGCCTTTGGCAACGCGGCTCACGTATTGAAGAATTTTGAATAGTAATTCAGCATTAGGCGTCGGTGTCCTCATGCCGTCGTACATCATATCAGCTGAAAGACGTCCACTGCCTAGACATAGGCCTCCCCCAAAGAGTGTCACAATGACCAGTCTGCGCACCACGCATCCAGCGGACTCCTGCGATTTTGAATACCAGCAGGTCAATCTCGTAACGCATTGTACGCGCGTCAGTTAGATCAAAATGAAATTTTTTTATGGAAAAATGTCAGTTGGATCTACTTGACGCGCAATCGAAACGTTACGTGGTTTAATATTCAAGTTTTCACTTCTGCCGGCACTCCCGGAGTGCAACCCGGTCTTTTTTAACTATTATAAGCCTCTCTTTTGCAGACTCAGAGATGAAAGCCATTCTCTTTCATCTCTGAGTCTGCCGTAGAGAGGCTTATACGACACGTATAGGCACAATCATAAGTGTCGTAACGTGCACTGAGTTGAACGCTTCGTTGAAATGTTGTTTATTTCTAAACTAGCGGCCGCCCGTGACTTCGTCCGCGTAGATTTTTGATGATGACAAAGATATAAAATAGGGAAGTGAATTTTATTCTTAGTTAAAATGGTCTAGACATATTACCTACATTTCAAACAGTGGCAGACACTGATATGCGATTGTTAAAGAATTTTTAAAGATTTCAAGTTTCTAGCTCATAAAATAAAGTTCCTTCCATACAAACTTTGCACCCATATTTAACCCTCTTCAGGGTGGAATTTTCTTAAACGCAGAAATTGCATTTTTTTGTATTCTAATTAGTACAAAGTTTCAAGTCTCTAGCTCTAAAAAAAAGATCCCCCCATACAAACTTTGCACCCCTATTTGACCCCCTTAGGGGAGGTATTTCCAAAAATCCTTTCTTGTCCCTAGCCCACGTTATAAAAATGACCTAAAGTTACAAAACTCTAGTTTAAAAAATAATGTTTCCCCCCCACCAAATATTGCACCCCTATTTAACCCCCTTAGGGGTGGAATTTTATTAAACGCAGAAATCACTTTTTTGTATTCTAATGAATAATGTTTCCCCCATACAAACAATTCACCCCTATTTAACCTCCTAGGTTGCTTAGGGGTAGAATTTTCTAAAATGCTCAAATTACTTTTTTTGTATCTTAATAAGTAATCTTTCTACAAAGTCTCAAGTCTCTAGTTAAAAAAATAATGATTCCCCCATACAAACTTTGCACCCCCATTTAACCCCCTTAGAGATGGAATTTGCAAAAATCCCGTCTTATCCCTTGCCTACGTCATAAAAGGAAGTCCTGGTGTAAATTTCAAGTTTCTAGTCCTAGTAGTTTCGGCTGTGCGTTGATGAGTGAGTCAGTCAGGACATAGCCATTTATATGTATAGATGAACGCCCATGACATCGATAACGCCAGATATCACCAAACTGGATTACGTAAATATATTATATTGACTTAAACTTTCACGACTCTTGCATATAATTTTTACCAAAGACATAATCGCGTTTGATTAAATTATTTACATATTTACTTCCCTAAACTTCGCCGTTTGTCCCGTGTTGCGGGTGTTACTCATGTTGTGACATATTTATAAAAAAATATAAAAAAGTGTGTATGTTGCTACAAATTAAAAATGTTTGAAGTAATCTTTAATCAAGCTCTGTCCTTGTTTGCTCGAATAGAATAATAATTCACTACGATTTGTGCAACTGATACTTACAGTTCATAAAACTATCATGACAAACTACTTGCTTAACTTGATAAAGCCTATTTCTCACTTATAAAAATTATCAACCCTAACTAAATAAACAATCGCAGAGTCACATTACACCGCCTAAATGTAAGAAATAAAAACGTTTCGTTTCGTGTACCGAGTTGTGAGGGCATCTCAAATCTCATGTGACTCTGTGCTCACAATCCATCATCGTCCGCGACCCTAATAATGCACTCGAATACGGAATACCCGCAAAGAATCGTATTGTGCGCCTTTGTAGCGGACAATCGAATTTCATGGTCGGTGGCGTAGTAATACCTACCACCGTACCTATTCTATAACTATGTAAATATGTCTGAGAGGGGGTAGACTAGATACTATTTTTAGTTGATGTTTAGTTTTAGGTTCATTTGTTGCCCTGACAACTAGCATCAGTGCTCTGAAAGCAGTCATGATCCTCTATACATGTTTATTGTTTGTGATTGTATGTATAATAATGAAATTAACTAGGTGCCTTTGATTCCCTATCGACACTAAGATTCATAACCAGCTACGAAAGAATGTATTTTATTTACTCAACACGATAACTGTTATTAATAAAGAATATTTTATCAATCGAAGATTATGAATGCCATAACCAGTTATGGATTTCATTGATCATCAGGATCAGTTATTGTGGTATTAAACAGAGATATGAAATCAATGGTTGTAACTGTTTTTCTTAACTTTCTTGTTTAAAGTTGAGTTATAACATAATCTACAAAAAGAGTTGTTACGTTAATTATTTTTAGATGCCATTATAATTAACACAACGCCAACCTAGCTCCTAATCCTCAAATCAATAAAGGGTTGACAGCGTGCTTGTAATTCTTCTAGTCTTCTAGGCACGCAGTACTTTCATATCTTACTTATGCTTAGTAATTCAGCTTGAACTCTTTAACGTGTCTTAAACTGTCTATAGATACAAATATCACTGAAATTAACATTAACTCAAACAAATCCCATCTTCACATCCACATTACCCGTTATAAACAACCTGAAAATTCAAGAATTCGCTTGTCTCAATTTATTTAAATCCACATCTCCCCCAGGAGTGTAGATTGTCTCACACGAGATGGCGTAACCGTCGCCGAACGAATGCGTAGACGCTTAATATTCATTAATTCTAAATTCAAAATGAGCGCGCACTCTTCCGCTCCGATGCGTGCGCGCTAGATTTGAGTGCGCTTTTGTTTTTGTACCATTTATGCGGAAACGAAAAGGGTGTGTGTATGTCAATGGTATTTAAGGTGGTAAAATGTGACGACATAGTTACTCATATGATACGAGTTTTCATTTCGCTGAACTTCATCGACACTAGGTGCTTCATAGATACTATTTTTGATTACTACTTTAAATAAACTCTCGTCTCACGAATCTCTTCGATACTTCTCCATTTTTATTAGTTCTCTCTTGAATATTGTAAAGGACTTGCCCTACAAGGACGTAAGTAGGAATATCTTTCCGATAATCATCACCTTTTGAAAACGATCTTAATAAGTGCGTCTAACCCTTCGACTGCGTCGAGAAGACGATAAAACAGCGCGTCCGAGGCAGGAATTAAGAGTTCTGTCGCATCGCGCCTCATGGGAAATTCGGCCAATCACGGCGGGCGGAATTGCTCATCGGCCGCCGCTGCCCTAACTGTGATACTAATACCTTCACCAACATATTCGGTAAATTTATTTTTCACCCATCGTTGATTTGGTTTTTTATCATGTTTGGTGGTGTTACAACACATGGGTGAAATTATTTAGTTCGTTTTTCAGATTCGTACCTAATGCAAATATTCAGAAAGTACTTACCTAAAATTTAAGTTATAAATAATGTAATGTGTTATTTAAGAAGGTCTATTTAATTGGTGTGCACACACTATTTACCACTTTATTTGTTGTTATTAAAGCAATTTCAAACAGTTAAAAAGAGACTTAGTTTTTTCTAAACAAGGTACCATAGCAACAGTCAATATTCTTGTTAGATAGAGTCTGTATATGCAAACTTAACAAACAAGAATATAAGTAACACGGCGTATTATTTATTTGCAGTCAATATGAACACTTTTCCTCTCTTATGTAAGTACCTACATTCCTATCAATTTATTATCATGTCACATTTCCATAAAACATGAATAATATATTTCGAAACATCCGATCCTATCATTCCATGATAGGATCTTTTTGTATACGACGAAAAATAATACTTTTGTCGATTTTTATATTCACTCTCTTAGTTAGAACACGCACATTAGCAACGAGATTTATCTCGCACGCTTTCCCCAATTTCGCTCAGAGGTTATGACGTGCGCTTATATTTACACGCGCATTTACGCAGCCCAATAAACCTTATTACGTTTATACAACGTTCAGTTTCTACGATCTAAAATACAAAGATAACTTTGCGTTCTAATACACTCACTTTACCATCGTGCAGTATCATGTTACAAGTTGCTATTTTTGAAATATTGTCGGATATATTGGCGCTTCGCATTTGTAAGGTTTCGAACGGTTAATTATTTTTATTACCCACTTAGAATCTATCTTTCCCACTGATTAAAAATATCTTAATATATGTCTCTAGAAGCTGCTAATTTCCCAAGAAAGCTTTTTTGATGCTTCCCGAAGCCAAATATTTCCCATCCATTATCATAATTATTCAAGGCGGATTGTCAAAACATCAATAATCGGAAAAAACATCCCCAAGGAGCAAAATCAAACGAAAAACAGAACGCTTTCTAAAATTACTGGCCATTCATACCGTTTCTTTGTGAACTCCCTTTAACGGTAACCGCAAAGCATTCGATTCTTAAAACGCCTGTCACGCCGAAACCCATAAAGAAAAATAAAGATTCGAATCTTGTTCGAAATTGGAATCCCATGCGATTTGCACGTCACAGCGCGCTGCCGTATTACTGATTGATTATGCATTCTCGTCATGGTTCGTTGGCAATGTTGACATGCGACAAGAGAAACAATATAATACCGGTATTTTTGTATTTTCTTTATGGCAACGGTGTTGGATTTGTATATCATGATACTAATGGCATTGGTTTGGCTGTCGGAGAAAATTATCGAAATGTAAGTTATAAGGTAGGTAACGTGACAAAAGTTTTTAGAGTCACCCCCACTTAACCTAATATCGTTAGTGCTAATTTCATTATACCTACCAACGTTCGATATAATTTTCATTAGACCTAATATTCGGAGAACTAATCTTATATGGCATAATTATTTGCTGGGCCTAATTTCCTATTTCCTAATACTAAACATCAAATGTGCTAATATTATGGAAACTAATAATGATTTTTCCTAATGACTACTAAGCCTAATGATTAATGTGCCTAGTGATTACTATGTTTAATGTTCACTACACCTAATTTCGTCACACCTATCTGTCACTTGACCTATTAACTTTTGCTCTAATATTTCACTAGACCTAATTAATTAATATTTCTTCGAAACAGTGAACTTTCAGGTTTTCTTTGAATATCATCACACCTAATCTCGTCAAAATGGGAGACAAAAATGCACGGTCAATTAATGTATGGCCATTTTTCCGTGTCCAGTTTTTGTGGACGCGGATTATTGGGTCGTGCGTTATCAGGGCGGACAAAAATGGCTTGTCTTAAGCGAACTCTGCCTTATGTTGGTTAGGTTAGGGTTCACTTGTCCCTCAGACCAGAAATAGACACCCCGCGTAGCGGGGTGGCGTCGACTTGCTGTAGAGCTACCACACGACCGACAGCGCGCGAGCTCTCTCGATTTTTCTCGGACTATACTTCTCTTTCTAACTTTTTTAATAAGAGAGAGACGGATAGACATCGGACTACCTACCTACCTATTCTATTCTAAGGCAGGTCAGTGAAGGTACGATGACGTGCGAAGTGAGGAGGAGTGTTAGGTAGAACTGCGACCCTACAGCGCGCGAGCCGAGCGAGCGAGGCGAGTGTGCTGCGGTAGCGGCCGGTAAAGCGCCAGAACCGACATAATACGAAAAAAAATCGGTGAAATAAAATTAGTACTACTGACAATTCGGGATAATGACATTAGGGCGAAAATACTTAAGCAAAATGAAGATTCGGGTTAGTGATTTTAGAGACATTGATAATAAGGTGTAATCATTATTAGGCATTGCAATATTATTTTAGGTATTAAATTATTAGGGCTAACGGAGGGGAACCAAGTTTTTCGCTATCAAAGTTTCGATGACACTGGCGTAAGATTGTCTTTCACCTTCCCTATGGAAATAGTTATTTGGGCAACAAGGGAGCAAAGTTTGTTTTTGCTGCGAGTGCTGATTTTGAGTCGTGAGGCACAGAAAGATTTGAATCTAGAGCGCAGCCAGGGACTCAAAACCACGAGTAACAAATACTTTGCTCTCGAGTAACACATAAAACTTTTCACCTCAGCAGTGAGAACATAATCACATTAAAAATATATCGACAGAGATAATAAAGCTCAAATAAATAATAAATAATAATAATAATAAATATTTGGGGACAATCTTACACAAATCCACCTAGTCCCAAACTAAGCAAAGCTTGTACTATGGGTACTAGACGACGATATACATACTTAAATAAATAAATAAATACTTAAATACATAGAAAACATCCATGACTCAGGAACAAATATTTATGCTCATCACACAAATAAATGCCCTTACCGGGATTCGAACCCGGGACCTCCGGCTTCGTAGGCAGGGTCACTACCAACTAGGCTACAGAGGTCGTCCAAAAAATATTCTGAACTTGTAATATACCCCATACGATGAAACGACTATTGTTCGTGCTCGGCATCAAAATTAAAAAGCTACTTTGTCTCACGGAGTGACACTGATTTCACGCCGCAAAATATGCTTGTTCGAGCTGCTGAGGTGAAAACGTTTTTACCTTTGTAGTTACTTATGTTTTCATCATTTTGTCCTACGACTTAACTGTAAACAAATGATTCAAAGTAAACAAACAATTTCAAATCCCACAAACATTGAAACTGAACTTCAAAATACCCATACTCATTAACCCTCCTCAAAAGCTTTTCATCTTGACAGCGTCCGAAGACTTGACCAATTTACAGCCCAAAGATGGTGGTCGCAGATATCGCGCGCCCTGCGACCGGAGATAAAACGGTAAAAGCCTACCGGACCCTTCAGAGTTTGGGGAATGAATACCGGTGTTAATTAACGATGTAAACATTTAATTTTAGTAAGTATTTTTCATTACGTTAATCATTGTGATATTTTAATTGTATGATTTCATTCTAGAATAGGATGTAAGTACGTATTTTTTTCGCCAATAAATCATATCTCGTTATAAGCACTCACAATTCTATAAACACGTACGTATTCAGAAGTAAAGTTTTTAATAGATACGGTACTTAAACTTCGCTTTTTATTTTGAGCTCCTAATTTTAATACAAAAAGAACCCTTTATTGTTCAGTAGCATGTGTACAACCACTAACCACCCGTTCAAATTGAGAGCCACTCCACTTTGGTTTTGGATGCGTACCCAACACGCTTTTTAATTTAATCGGCTTTAAAGAATAAACTTCAACTAGCTAAGAGGGGACTCTTCATTGCAGTTTTTCTTCTGTTTAAATGTAATATGTTATATTCACTAATCTACTAATTTAGGAATCCTTGTGACTATAGATGTTCGGTTTAGCGGCAAATTAACGAATGGTTGGTTAATGAAGGTTATAATAATTATAATGTGGTTACTTAGGTAATAATTTGTGACCAGTAAAACCCCAATATTGTTGCAATACGATATTTGATAGAAAGACAAAGTAACTTTTAATAAAACTTCAAAAACGCTCCATTTGTGTGCAGTTTGCAGAGAAATACAGAATAGTGACGACAATATTGTTTATGTACGATCAAACAGCGCCCAGTTTAAACAATATTTTTAATAGTTAAAAATAAGTTGAACCTTGATCTTTTTCAAGTACGAAAGCTTTTATTACTAGTCAAAATCAATTTTAAAAGGTTGGTCTAGTTAAAAAGACATATTAACCAAGTATCTAATAACTTAGAATAACTTAGCCTGGATTGGAGAAAGTGATTTACATTGTTTGGGATCGGGTAAAATATAAATCCACAGACTGGAAACAATGAAAAAATATGTTCTATTTCAACTAGCACTTTAATGCCTCTAACAAATGTCACCTCACCGCAATAAAGCTATTAAGATCATAATCTATACCGATAGCCAATTAAAACCCAGCGACAACTGTTTGGCTTGTCAGCAGTATTTTTAATTGAGACAACCGCGTATGTCGCCAAATAATAGTTTGAAACGCCAGTTTAAGTAGACCCCTCAGCCCCTTCTACGGCTTTAAACTGTGTTAACAAGAAGGGGTTTTGAATGCAATTTCAAAGGTCTCACAACAGTGGTTGTGTGTGTAGGGTCATTGTTTACCGAACGGCAAATAATTAAGAATGTTCATTGGTTTTGTCAACACAATCTGTGTGCCGGTGTGATTGGTAAGGGATTGCTTTGTTTGCTCTCCTTCAAATATGTTTGTTGGTAGGTACGTCGAAGTTTATTAGTTTTTGCAAACCTATTGATGTTTCTTATTTTTATCCTGGCATTTTAAGGGGATGTGAAATTGCTTACAAAATACCTATCTATATATCTGAAAACGAAAGCCCGATTTCAGATTGCCACTATTAAATGGTCCCGACACTTTTAGGTTACCATGCATTTAACATTGCTTAATATAATATGAGAACATATCCTACTATACTAGTAGTATTATAATATGCGAAAGTTCAGGTGTTTGTTACTCAATCACGCTTCAACAACTCAACCGATTTGGATACAATTTTGCACGAAGACAGTTGCCTGGATCAGTAAAAGTAAAATATAGGATAGTTTTTATCACGGGTCAGTATCAAAAGTCAATCAAGATATATTTATTGGTTCCTAAAGTAGTTACCAAGCAACACTCGGCAAAAAACAGATATCTGGCGTATGTTGTACCTGTTTTTTCGCGTATCCACAATCCCCCGTGCGTTAACGTCATTAATATAGCCGGTAACGCGGCGCGACAGGTACGCCAAATTGAAATTCTTTCGCATAAACACGCTTATCCGATTTGCTCCCCCGAGTTCCGCTTTTATTAACTTATATTTTAATCTAACTAGATTCACGCTTTGTATGTCAGTGCATAGCTTATCTGAAGAATAAGAGAAGCGAAATCCTTTTCGCGGTGTTGATGAATTGGATAAAACCCACGTTACGTCTATGTTACAGTTTAGGAGCGTTCACAGCAAAAAAAAAATTTAGATACGTTGATCGAATGTAAAAATTTGGCACTTGGGAAGGTCTCCTTAAAAAGACGCGGTTCATTCCTGGGTGAGTGAGACTAGCTCGGGATCGTTGAGTGGCGTACGTACTCGAAGAGAGGCTTATGCTCAGGGGAATTATGGACTGGTAATGATAATGACTTAGAAGGTCCAGTTGATGTATAGGCGACTCGTGCGCCGGCGCGACACGTGAGCTGTAAGGTGACTATGGAAACACTAACGCCAGTACATAAACATTCCTAAGTAATTCCTCGCTCGCCACACAGCCCCCGTCCCGTAGCCCAACATATTAGCTTCCTTTACTTATTTAGCTTCCTTTCTATGGAATACACAAAAATCTTATAATTGAAGATTTGAAAAATTTTTAGTTAGGTAGGCAGCTTTAGCTTTTAAAACGACATAAACTAGGGTAACGTGAACGCGTTTCTGTTTTAATTTAATGCACGTCAGACAAGTTGGTAGATAAAAAATACACGTCATATTCTGCCGTGTATTCTCCTCCTTCCATCTGTGCAACACAATAAGAAGTAATTTAAAAGTAATTCGACTCTGCCCTAACTTGCCTTTTAACTTCAAAACAAGCATCTAAACTCCATCTAATCCCGATCGGGCACGGCCCATTGCTTCTTCTAAACAGGGCCACATAAACACTGCATTGAATTGAAATGGTATCGGCCGGGTCGCCATTCATCTTGGTGTCACCCGGCGCATTGTAGCAGATGTATTGCATTACAACTGTTTTACTACGGCGCGAGGGGTGTTTGGATGGCGTGGATGGGACATTGTGATGGAAAGAAAAGAAACTGATTTAAGTATAATAATACTCCATCATTTTTCACTGAAATATAATTGTAAGTATTTCATTAGCCGATTCCCACCGGCTTGCCTAAAATGTATTTTAGACTAGGCTACCTGGCGTAAACGATTCTGTACACGTTATCTTTTATGAACCCCCAAAAGAAAAAATCACAGGGAGTGAGGATATTGAATATATGGGAAAGTTTCAACTTAATATTTTTAATATTTCTTGGTTTATTTTCTAAAAGTTATTGATGTGATTTTACTCATTGGGTAACGTACTTTCGATTTCAGTTTCAACTTTTCGTATATCTGTTATATGTACGGATTAGTCGCCTGGCTACACTTAACGACACCCTGTATACTCTAAACTATTTTATAACTTTTTTGTCCCGGGTTGCCTATCGAAAATGTTGATGCGCCGCCACTGCTACCTACTGCAATTTAGGTGCAACGAAATATATTTAAGCATTACTTTCCATCTTTTCATTCCGCCTACACTCTACAGTCATGTCCACATTATTCCACCATCCCAGTTCGTACGCACAAATCAAACCCACCATCACAAAGCCAGAAGCCCAAGTAGATCGCAATGCTCATATGCCCTTTTAAATGATTCAACTCGAATTGTGTAAAGTACGAAATAATTTCACGCATCACGTGCCCCCGGTAATGACCCCGACAGGACAAACACGGTGCTATTAGGTTCCCGAAGAACGAAGACTGTGTGCTTTGACGAAATTAAACAGAAAACTTGTAAGGGTTAGGTTATTTGTTTAGGTTATTTTGTGGTCGAAAGTTCTTTTATCTCAAACGTTAGTTCCATTACAGAAGTTAAAAACGTATAAATTGTCTTATGCAAGCAACGAAACTCTTATTCAATGTTTTTTTTAACAGATATGTTTTAAGCAAAGTTCGAACTTTCGGACTTTTGCTTTATTCTTATATTTTAAGAACGTTACGCATTCTTAGTAGAAGTGCTTATCACCAGTTCACACATACCTATACAATTAGGGCTGCTTATCGTAAGTTAGTTCTGCATAAATATTATTTGGCCTCGTAGCAAGACTACAAAGGAATACGACATCAGTATTTTAGGCAACAATTGTTAACAGCCCTATAATCACTCCAGATTCAATGTAACAACCAACGTATAACCCTAACTGACTCATTTCACCGTACATTGAGCGGCAATAGAAACACAAAAGTCTAAATCGAATTTATTGCTTGTCAAAATTGGGAACACTTGTTAGTGTATGTGGCGTGTGGTAATTGTTCTAACACATGGTATTATGACTGAAAGGGGTGAATGTGACAGATGAAATAATGACATAACAGTCACAATGGCAGTAACAGGGTTTTAAATAGGTTACAGAGAGTATTGTTGGACAGTGTGGCGGTAAAGGAGAATAGAAATCGTAAACTGATTATCATAATTACGAGTTTGTTGTAAGGGTTTTTATTATGGTAGCAAAGAAAAAAGGAATGCTATCTAATTTCAACCTTATGTACCTACATGTGTATGTACATTCCTTTAATTATAATATGTAGGTACTAGCTTTGCCTTTTCCCTCTTTTATACGCAGTGTTAATTAATGTCCGAAACTTTGAAAACAATTGGACGTTTAGGGTGCGTTGCACCAAACCCTCTGTAATCGTAAGCGGTCAGTGTTCGTTAAAATCTGAATGTATGGAAAATTTTACATGTTTCTATGGACTGATAGCTGCGGGTGCCATAATTTAACGTTGATCGGTCTGCAATCGTAAGTTGGTGCAACCCGCCCTTAATCGTGAATTCCGAATGGCATGAACAGTAAACATTTACAAAGGAAAAATATTACTTTTGCTTCTGTTCGAAACTGAACGGCAAAAAGACCTTGACTTGCGAAATCAAAGGCAAAGGTACATTTGATAAAAAATACCTACAAATTATTCTATAAATGGAAAATATCTGATCTTTTCCAATCAGAAAATGGATTTCTCACGCCACTGCTCGGGAATGTGGCAAAAGATGGTCAGAAAACAGACTTCAAAGCTGAGTTAGTTGGACAACTATGAGTTACTGCAACTGTCCAACAATAACATTGTTGGACAATTCCAGTGCAATAGATGGACTCGTCTCCTTCGAGATCCTCACCTAGCGGATCGGACCTCGAACCCACTCGTCCATCTATTGCCTCATTTCCAGCCTTTACAACAATGTACTAAAGAAAGGCGTGTATATAAGATAAGATTTTGTTAAAATAAAAGTCAACAACCTTTCCTTTTCCAAAATAATAAAATCCTCAGAAATACCGTCGCTCAGGTTAACCACACCACAAATAGCTGCAAACTACATATGCAAAGATATTGATGGATGTCGGGCCGGGGGAATAGAGTGGTCTCAACACGGCTTAGCACTCTTAAGGGTAACCCGAGTTTTCAGTTTAAAGTAGAGTGAGTGCTTTTGTTGCGCCCGTCTTGAAGTGAACATGTACACTATTACGTGAGGATAGTTGTACGCAGATAGTGATATTTTGTGT
Source organism: Epinotia demarniana (assembly GCA_945867215.1). NCBI lineage: Eukaryota > Metazoa > Arthropoda > Insecta > Lepidoptera > Tortricidae > Epinotia > Epinotia demarniana. The sequence continues at coordinate 17,131,293 of OX244272.1, read as the reverse complement.
TAGTGCATCGCATTTGGAGCGCTCTTCATAGATTTTTACGGTAGGTATATAAACTGAGGACGATAATTAAGGGCTTATGTACAAACATTATGTTTTTTTTACATAAAAAGTTTAGAAGAGTAGACGCGGTTTCTACGGATTATAGGCTATTTTTCGACATAAAAGTATAGTTTTATTAGTAAAATGTCTCTGTATATGAGAAAAATTACTAAGTATTTATGTGATATCTTTTTAGTGGCTAAGATAAAGGCTGGTCCGTCTTGTCCTAGTTTGGGATCAACCACAGAACTACTGACTATACTTATCTGTTATCTGTGTAATGTGTATTTATGTCCTCAAAAAACTATGTCGTTTATTTCTTTTGATGTCAAAGGGAAGGACGCAAGCCTAGGTAAATCTATGTGTATGATCCATGCATTATTGTCATGTGACACTTTAAACTCTCGCGCTTTATACACATATTTATATTATTATTTGACACGGGCGATTTGTTTCTGAGGTTCACTGGTCGCTCCGGTCATGGTCGCGATGATGACTGTCGAGGTTATCCATTATACTCTATGACTGTTCTCGTTCCAGCAAGTTGTCAACGGAGATATACCCTACTAAAGTCGATAAAAATGTGGAAGGTAGACCCGAAAAAAGGCATTTATTTTACATAATTATGGTCTAGGGCAATTTTATATTATTAACTGGGTAGTTCTACAAAGTAAGGAATTTTCGACAGCTCAGCTAAAATGTCATGAAAAAATTGTTACAACCAAGTTTATTTTCATACCATATTGTTTACCATACCTATATCTACCTAGTCTCTAAAAATAATTTAGATACTAATATATTATCTTAGGAAAAAAAATACTCAAAGCGTCAAATTCCCAGGATCCTGGAGTGTCCCACGAGCAAAATTGAATCTAATGTGCAATATTATTTATTTTCTACTACATTGAGCCCATAAGTTAAACCAATATAAATGACATCATATTATTATTGTTACCTAGGTGACATATTACTAATTTATTGTAACAAAAACATTATAAAAACTTTGTCCAGAAGTTGTCCCAACAGTTTTATATCAGGATCTTGCCCAATGTTAAATGAACGAATATTCAATATTCTATTAGCCGCGCGACCTTGACGTTTAGCCGAGTTCGTTGCCGGTACGAAAGAGACAAAGAATACCACCTATCGTTTTGCACCCAGTGTGTTGCTTAGTCTGCCCGGCACATTTGATGGAGGAAGTCGCGTCATAATCAGTCGAGCTCACAGAATCCTGGTAAGATATTTAATTACGAAGTTCATGTGGTAATATGGTAATTGTAGCATTTTGATGTATAAATTGCTTACACGAAGGCTTAATGCTGCTTAATTTTGGTTGAATGTTATAAATAGACGTTATTTTTAAATATTATTCCGAAATTCTCAGGAACCTGGTCTCAGGATCCTGTCAAATAAATAGCCAGGATACTGAGAAAAATGCAGGATCCTGAGTGTTTATATTGAAATATAATTTTTGTTCAACATCATATGTTACTTTTTCTGCTATATACTATGAAGTCAAAATAATAAAGTAGTTAGCTAGTTTATTAAAGCTAATTTTATAGATTTAATGATAAAAGTTCCTGTTCAAGATTGATTTAGATAGATAATTTGTATAAGTCAAGAATATACTTAATTATCACGATAGTTCAAGATATTTGGACAATTACAAAGTAATGGTTAGAAGCATAGTTTTTATTTGTGAATTTATTATTAAATAAACGTTGATTTTGATTGATATTTGTTTAAATCCTCAGTCTCCTGGTTACAATCTCAGTTTCCTGCTGCTTGATTTCACAAAATTGCCATAACTCAAATATTTTTGAATATTTTGTCCGTTCCACTTAACATAGGCTAAAAGACCATGTAATCTTTATGATAAACTATATTTTGTAACCATAATGAAAAAAAATCGTCGGGCCGGAATCGGACTCATTTTCGTCCTTAGTTTGTAGAACAACCCAACTAACTAAAATCTTTTATACTGTAGATAATCTATCTGCAATGATGTCGATACACCCGTCTTGCGGTATAGTGAAGTGAACTTACCTACCTGGGTGTTTAGTTAGATACCAAGATGTAAACAAATAGTGATACTATTCTATTCTTTGTTCTCTCATAGGTGGGTGGATATTTAAAATATAAGAATATTCTAATCTGTGCCTCAATTTATCCAAAGTCAGTCATTTTCATGATGAAATTACCTAAAATAATTTTGGTTGTTCTAGTGGGATATTGAAACGTTCAGATAGTTTGACTCGATATCGGTCATTCATGTATCAGTTCTTATAATTTATAAGCAGAATAATATGTTTATCTATTCAAAAGTGCATATTTATTTATCAAAACTGACCTTACAAATAAATATGACATTGCATCGTGTCCCAAAACTAATTATCAATTATTATAGTATTTCTATGAAGTTTGCTGCAGTATACACTTTCGAATGTAAATGTGGTTATAAATTACGCTGGAATGGCAAGTTTGAACGTGCTTATTATGCAATTGAAAAAGCTATATAGAAGGTAGTCTTGTCTACAATCCGTCTGTGAAGTTTTAATTGCGCATCAATTTACTGCTACGCTGCTGGTTAAATTGCTGTCATAAGTAATATAACAGGTCGATATCTAGTAGTGGAAATCGTAGGTACTGTGAGGATCAGATATTAAATAATTAAGGTGAGCAACAATAGAGATATTTATTCTTACAAAGCCAAGCTAAGACTGTCTAAAACTAGAACAAGGAAGGATGACAGCTGTTCCCTTTTCTAAATTTTAATCTATAATTTTTATATTAGCAGTCAGTACCTACAGTAATGCCCGAGTGAAGGAGTACATCCTTCACAGTACCTATTCAATTACGCGGTGTAGGCATCTAACCTAAACTGCTGTTTCTGGCATTTAACTTAACTTTTTATATTCAAATGCATGTATTTTCATATTGTATAGGTACCTAAGCTGTATAGCAATAAAGCAAGTATATTCTAAGTGAAGTTTAAGAATCGTAGAGATTATATGTATCTAACAATAACAGTAAATCAATATAGGCCTACGACACAGCTATCTTTGAAGTGATAGTCTTTTCGTCGTTACAACTTTATTTACTAGCTATTTAATGCTAACATTTTACGAGCCTCCACTCAAGAGACCGGTCTAAATTATAAAGCACTTTCGATCATAAATTCCCAATTACGTCACCTACAAAACGACATTCAAAATTACCTATTGCCAACATTTTTCCTTCCAACTCCCAGTAGGCATCAGAAACCGGGTGGGAGTGGTCCATCGAAGCAGGTCCCTCCTATTGGCCGTCTTGGACACGCCCACAGCGGCAACAAAAAGGAAAAGCTTCAATGTAGCCCGCTTGTCCCAAAACACAACGCGAAACAGAGCCTTGAGAATTCACCTCTCTCTTTCTCAAATTGCTTTGTTGTATTTCAAGACGGTGCTCACGAATTTGGGTTTGAGTCTGAGTGCACCGACCGATACTAACGCCACCTCTGAGTTTATGTCTGAACTTCGTGCATAGCGCTGCACAAAGATGGCGTCGCGAACGCCTGAAAAACGGAAAATGTGACGAGTTTAACGAAGTTTGTTATTGAAGTTGTGAAGTTTTAAAGTGGTTATGAATCAATGGGCTATGATTTTAGACATGAACTTAGATCTAAAATAGCTTTCTATGTTGTGTTACAATTTTTAGGCGGTAGTTAACGCGTTCTAGGAAACTCCTGAAAAAGAAAATGACTGATACAAGATACATGGGTATTTGTATGTAGGTTTATATATATATGTATTTATGTAAGTGTATAGTCTTTCTTATAGTTAAGTTGTTCTTATTTTCACCTACTCAAATCTTATCTTTTCTTGCATCGTCTCCACCACCCAAAGGTTGTCTGGAAGAGATCGCTTTTTAGCGATAAGACCGCCTGTTATCTACCATTGTTTATGTTTAACTTACCTCTTTTTTATTTTACTATGTCTGGTGAGCAATAAAGAATATTTGTATTTGTATTGTACATGGGGCCCAATTTATAATTTTCGAACACTCAAAAAGTAGTGTCAAAAATGTCTATCCGGACGGAGATATTTGATGACCGGTTTACCCTAGGGGGTAGTGACCCTGCCTACGAAGCGGACGAGCCTAGGTTCGAATCCCGGTAACGGCAACATTTGATTCTGAGCCTTGGTAATTTTCTATTACATAATATCCATAACACAAGCCTTATTGAGTTCGAGTTGTGTAAGATTTTCCCCTAAAAAGTAATGTAAGAACTCACTTTCTACCGATATAATTAAATATGAGTGATCAATTGATATACCATTCGTTTTTAAATTTTGTATCACTATTCCGAAATAGGTAGTGTTAAAAGTTTTTGACAGTTTTCAAATGAAAGAATTTATCGCTCGAAGAAAGAAAGAAGAAAGATCACCTCCATGATCGTTAATATAACTGTTTTTTTTTATTCCATAAATTAACATTGTACAGTCAAGGGGCGTGTTAACTGTTAAATGTACTTTTTACCAATTTACTGAAAAATAATATTTTTACAGATAATTTTTTTCTGTATTTTTTTTTCCTTAAGTTATAGTTAAGTTAAACTTATTATAATAATATTAAAATAAAATAAAGTTAAGCGTCTGAGTTGCGCTATTTGTAAATAACCTCACTAAATATCTTTACAATCACACTGAATACTTTCATAAGTTTCATAATAAAAACGAGCTCGGGTTATTCAATATTTCTCATCAGTTATAAAAATCGCCTTGACGAAGCGGTATGAAATAATGTTGGAGCGAATCGATCAGAGTAAGCGGCTTACCAATTTATGAGGGCTTAGCTAGGTCGCTAGTACTGATCTCGAATTACCAGCCAGAAACCTCCGCTCTTTGATATTGTACTGACTGCCGGAATATCTTTATGAAAAAATGTTCCTAGTGAGTATACCGTTGGTGAACTGAAACTACTTTGAAATTATGAAAAAACCTTTATTTGTGTGTTCTAATAGGAATAATAAATAATTAAATAGGACAAAATCTAACTGCATGCAAATGTCGATGACATCCTAAGATCAACAAGATTATTAAAAATCAAACGAGTCATTCACAATGTTTAAACAAAAATCCTTTTTTCTGCGATTAGTAGATAACAGCTTGTGTGCATATAATTAATGTTTCTATCGCATAATAATAAAAAGGAGGAGATGCCGTTTATGCGGATTACAAGTCCAACTAAAAGTTAGGCTCTATAGCGCTTAACTTTGACAGTGCTCTCAAGAAAGACGCGAACCTGAATTCGTGTATGAGCCAAACAGGCCAGCATGTTTAAATGAAGTTTATTTGATTTTAACGTATTGTTTTATTATACTGTAATGAAGACGCTGCCATTAGGTATTACATAATACGAAAATTCATGTTTACATGTCCAGTTCTTACCAAACATAAGCTATATAAAAAAAATGCATCAGAGCGATCTGTGGCGCCAACAATACAGATTCATGTCGACCCTTATTTAAGAAACTTAGGATATTACCGTTACCCGCACTTTATGTATATGAAATGTGTCTCTTTGTGAAAACGCATATAAACAGCTACAGGGTTCGGACTTCCAATCCTAGATCGACATCCAAGCTACATGGTTTTAATCTCTGTTACCCAAATCACATTACCTGCCAAATGACCTCAAAATTCAGAACTTGCCAGAATTTAAAAACAAATTGCCTGGTGCTTGGACAAATTGTATTATACTGTTAATGAGAATTTTGAAACTACCAAAAAATAACATTGTAAGTAATTTTTATTATCTTTCTTTATTTTCTTTTTGTTGTAACGTTTATTTTTATTATTGTTTATGAGGAATTATTTTGAATTGTACAATTGACATTGCATTCACACTTTCATGGTATGACATTGATAATTTCTTATTTTTAATTGCTATTACTACTGTTTTTATTATTCCAAACCTTGACTACTATTATTTTCTCTCTTTTGACATTTTATTAAATCAATGACATGCGATGAGCGTATCTATCTAATATTGTGCGCCTAATATTGGATGATTGTGACGAACTTTAAAATTACTATAATCACTCACATTCGAACAATAAATTATTTGACTTTGACTTTGACCTTATAATATTTGAATGGACCCCCTTTGATACTCAGGACAGGCTATGGTAATAATAATACCACGTGCGAGTGAGCTGGTAGCATATGAATCTCGATAAGTGTGAAAGAAAGGGAAATATCATTCGTTGTCCTTTTCATAGTTCCACTTTTTTTTTTATTTGCCACAACTGATTTAGTATGAAGCTGTGGCACAATATATCATTACCCGTCCAAGTAGGTTGTTTGTGGAAAGTCATCAGCCATTTAAGACCAGTTCTTAATTTAGCTGCATAGGAGCTTTTCCGTCCCTCGTAGTGCCATCACGTATAGCGCGTGTCTTGAGTATAATCCAGAGTCCATCAATATTTGATACTTGTTGAGGAGGATATTTTAGCTACAAAAACCCGCTTAATTTAAGTTAAGACCATAAAAACAAATCACCTTCAAACCACCCAATTTACGCACAGCAAAATCGTTACTCGTTTCGATATATCGGTAATAGCTAATTAGTGGAAATCCCATAATCGTCCAGGTTAGAAAATGAGCCACGGGGGTCCAATTTGCGACCACCACGATTAGAGCCATAAAACTGGATGCGATCTTGATAAGGTGCGCGCGAAAACCGACCAGCGGCGTATCTACGTACGATGGGTACTCTGCGCTTGTTGAATTTATAGCTAGACCGGCGCTCTGATTTTGTATTGAGTTGAGAGTAGGTAATGATAGGTATGCGAAAGGTTATTTGAGTTGGCCGAATTGCATCAAAATAATTCATTCAAAAAGCAACTCTACCGTTCGAGGTAGAAGATTCCAATTTCAATGACAGTTTTATTAAAAGTCGGCGACATTCAATAATATTAAGCAGTATGGTGTGTGTAATGCGGTGGTGTATGTGAGAGCGTTATGAGGCAAATATAATAATGGTACTTCTGTCAATTTGCGTATTAGGAAATTACTTATGAATTCGTTTGTGCCAAATAAAGACAATTTGTTAGTAGATGGGGTTATTGACAAATCTTTGACAGAATGAGTATAACTACTAAACAGATTCCAATCATTCAACATGTTTATCCATATGTAAAATAATCCTCATGAAATATGCTGAAATGTTGAAGTGGTATGTAAATTGGAAAGGAAAAGGACTGGTGATACATACAACTTTTCTTTGTGTAAATCTTTTTGTTATTTTTTTATTATTTGAATATTTAATAAATCCGATATAAATGTAACTTAACAACCACACGGGGCTTAACCCGTTAAAATGACCTTGTTTTAACGTATATTTTTTCGAACCGTTTTGGACTAATAGGTCTGCCTCACAATGCCTACAAAAGTTTAAGGATGGCCTCACCGGTATGTTCGGTTACTATAAGGGCCGGTTTACACATAGCGAGTCCATAGGTAAGTACATTTGCTGCAAGTGCTAGTAACGTTTTTATAGACTCGAACTAATCACTAATCAATCGGTAAAACGGCCTTAATAGATTCAAAAAACTGGTATTTTTACTCCCTTTTTTAATGTTTGTTTTTATGCTGTTACTTATATGTTACTTTACTACATGGATTGATTCCACATTGGCAATAAATAAACTGAATTACTGAATTAAGTTGAACCCCACATTATACCATCATCATCATCATCATATCAGCCAAAAGTAGTCCACTGCTGGACAAAGCAGTCTTAATGTGTTTGTGTTACTAATAAGTTTTGTATATTTATATGTATGTTAGTCTGTAAGGTATTTCTAAATATGGGCCGTATTGCCTGAGACAAATGAATAAATAAAGAAAATAGGCCTCCCCAACGAGTGTCAAAGTGACCGGTCCTTCGCCACCTGCATCCAGCGGACTCCCGCGACCTTTACCAAGGCATCAGTCCACCTTGTGGGGGGTCTACCCACGCTGCGTAATAAGGTACGTGGTCGCCACTCAAGAACCTTTATAACACACATCGCAACATAACCTACGCCTAAAATATAAATACCGGTACATGCAAGCCCATTTAACATGAATTCCAGACATCTGAATTTAAAATGTTCCCACTGCGCTCGTATGATTTTTGAAACAAACTTTTGTCTGTCGGTCCGCCGAGGCATTAGTTTAGAAAACTCCACGTCGCAATGAACTGGGTTTTATTAACGTCTATCCATATTCAAATAGTCTGTTTCTGTTTGTAACTAGTTATACTCGTGGATTCGTCCAGGAATTTCGTTGATTATTTTTAGAATAATTTGGTTAGTACGGGTAATATAAATACTACACGACATTTTACCATTAATAGAGAAAGTGCCTAAAATGAGAAGGAAAAGAGATTGTCTTCAAAATTGCAACTATTAACACTAAATCATGTTTTAATAGTAGTTCTACCGACCAAACTATGTCAATTTAAGAAAATGGTTTCTATGAATGAGTTATTGGCCAAAGTTTCATCTGTTCTAATTGTTTTGGACTGAGAAGCTACCATTTCATTTTTGTAAAACAAACGTAATAGGTTTAAACGATAATTAAATAATAATAATATTATTCACAAATGAAACTTTGCCAAATTACCAACGCAGTAACGCGGAATACCAGTATTGTGCCCCAGTGCACAGGTTCTCAGTAGGTACCATACAATACAAAAAAAATATGAAAAAATGCCTTCACTTGTGTAACGCTACATATTGTAACTGCTACATTGGCGGAGCATTTTTAACTGTGAGATTTGGAAATCAAGTGTTATATAAAATGGCTAACTGCTCACGCGGCGCAGCGAAGGTCGACCCCAGCAGGCAGGTAGGTACATATTACAAAGAACCCAGGTGGAGCTGGAGCCACAGGATGAAATTATAGCCTTTGTCTACTTCAAAGATCCATTCTATATACTGGCTAAAGATTTTTTTGTCTGATGAGTAGCTAGATTCCAAAATAACCTTGCAAAGCTTGCTTTTAAAATTACAAAGTGACAACCTCACAGACTTATTCTCTTCATAATGTTAGTAACTCAGCAAGACCATGTCGTCGGCAAAACTGATGTTGTATAAGTATAATAAATTAATAAATATTTGGGGACAATGTTACACAATTCGACCTAGTCCCAAACTAAGCAAAGCTTGTTCTATGGGTACTAAATGACGAATTACATACTTATAAAGGTAAATAAATACTAAAATACATAGAAAATAATACATCCATTACTCAGGAAGGAATTCGTGCTCATCACACAAATAAATGCCCTTACCGGGATTTGAACCCGGGTCTTCCGGCTTCGTAGGCAGGGTCACTACCAACTAGGCTACAAAGGTCGTCGTATCTTACCGATCAATAAAAATCTATATATATAAAAGAAGAAGTCCTGACTGACTGACTCATCAACGCACAGCCGAAACTGCTAATGTTAGAGAGTTGATTTTTGCACAGTAGGTTACTTTTATAACGTGGACTAGGGATAAGACGGGATTAATATTCCCATTATGGTGGAGCGTTTGCAAAATAAAATAAAAACAATTATTGAGTTAAATACCTTTCGGAATAGTTCCATGGTGCTGGCCGATCTCAACCACACTGTGAAAGAAGCTCTTCTAGAACTTGCAGCTGATAGGATGCTATAATTGGAGTTTGTATCCGTATCAATCGGTGCGTTTTGGGTGAAGAGAATGGCTGAATATCCTGATCTAGCAAAGGAAATCCTTAGTATTTTGATACCATTCGCAACTTCTTATTTGTGTGAGCTGTCATTTTCTTCAAAGGTCGATATCAAAACAAAGAAGAGGAATAGATTGAATTTGGAAAATGATTTAATCGTCTGCGTATCACGACAGGAACCACGTTTTAATATGTTAAAATAAAACAAGCTCATTGTTCGCATTTAATTAAAAAAATACAAATTACATTTTATATTCGTAATTAAATAAATGCACACGTCTAAGAATTATTTCTGGTTTATTAAAATGAACTTGCTTGAAAAAAACATTATTCCTTGTAGTCACGAGATTTTTTAGAAGCTTATCCTCGCGACCCCCCTCGATATCCTCGAGGCGCTCAGCACGCAAAAACGAACAGTGAAATTTGAAGTTTCTCTTAAATAAGAATAAGAATAAGAATAAGAATCGTTTATTGCAAACTGTGTACATAGATCATAATATTCATAGTATAGGTTTCAACAGTTACCCTGCCGGGCATGCAATTTTATTATAATGCTTATAGACTAACAATGTTACCTTTTAAGGATACAATATTAATAACAGGTTACTCAGACAGTATTTAACTAGAATCAAAGAACTCTTTTAAGCTATAGAATGTCTTCTCTATGAGCCAGCTTTTTAATTTTGCCTTAAAAGAGTTTCCTTCCAGAGCCTTGATATGAGTCGGGAGTTGATTAAATACTCGGATTGCCATTATAAATGTACTTTTATTATAAATTGAGGTTTTAGCCCTTGGCAATCTTATATCATATTTGTACTGTGCTCGAACATTTTTCTTTGTGGCAGTTAATGTTGTGAAGTAGTTTGGCTGCGTTTTTACAAACAGGCTTACTTCCAATATGAATATCCCTGTTAATGTGAGGAAGCCTTTTCGTTTAAATACTTCACGGAGGGAATCTCTAGGATTTAGACGATAAATCGTTTTAAGGCATCTTTTCTGGAGTACAAACGTTTTATTTACATCCACAGAATTTCCCCAGAAAATAATCCCATAGCTCAGCAGCGGATATATATTTCCATAATAGGCACTAATAACTATATTTTCAGAGCAGGTTTCCGCTAGGACTGAAAGCGCATAGCAGTTGGTGGAAATTTTCTTATTTATTTGACTGATATGAGCCTTCCAATTTAGATGGGAATCTATCATAACTCCTAGGAACCTTTCACTACTAACTTCTTCTACGGTAATACCTGCTACTGATACATTTAATGAAATAGGATTAGTCTTATAGTTCCTAAACTGAATGAGCTTGGTTTTCTTCAGATTCAATTTAGAATTGAGTAGGGCAAGCCAATTTATAATCTTGGTCAGAGCAATGTTTACGTTGTCACTGAAGTATTCCTGCAAACGGTTACAAGAAAAAAATACCGTAGCATCGTCAGCATACAGCACACACCGGTCTTTGACTATACGAGGAAACTCATTTAAATATACCAAAAAAAGGAGTGGACCAAGCACACTTCCTTGCGGTACCCCAAACTTTACTTGCTCAAAACATGACAGCACTTGCTCTACGGTTTTAGAGTCTTTATTATACCTGTCTATAATAACAGCCTGTTTTCTATTACATAAGTAACTCCTAATCAATTTGAGAGCAATTCCCCTTATCCCAATGTGCTCTAACTGATTTAAGATTGTATCGTATACAACACAGTCAAAAGCCTTTGACATGTCGATCATTAGAGCGACGCATGTTTTTCCAGCATTCATTTTCTCCCATATGTCTTTAAAAATTGAAAAAATTGCTAATGTAGTAGATTTTCCTTTTTGGAAACCGAACTGCGAGGGGTTTAGAATATCGTTTTTTATAAAAAATCGTGTCAGCCTTTCGTGTACGACTTTTTCAAATATTTTACTGAATGTTGGTAATAAAGCTATTGGCCTATAATAATTTAGTTCGGTTTTTGAGCCTTTTTTATGCAAAGGTTTAATTACAGCTTTTTTTAGATCTTCGGGAAAATTTCCAGATTCTAACGTTAAATTAATTATGTATACGAGGGGCTCAATAATGTGGCTTAGACATGATTTAATAATCTGCATGGGTATGTTGTCATACCCACAACTTTTTTTTATTTTTAAGATTACACACAATTTTTTGAATTTCATAGCAGTCTACAGGGTTTAAGAAGATGCTGTTACAAACTCGATTCGATATGGATTTATAACCATTATTTCGGGAAGCACCTACGGTATTTAGATTTACAAAATAATTATTAAATACTTCAGCTATTTCGGAAGGTGTCGTGTAAGTCTTTCCGTCTTTGTTAATTGTGGCAATAGAATCTGGAATACTGTTGCATATGCTAGTATTTTGTTTAATCAATCCCCAGGTAGCTTTCGGTTTATTAACACTGTTATGTATGTAGTAGTCATTCGTTATTTTTTTGGATGTTTCTATAACTTTTCTTAAAAGCTTGCAGTAATGTTTATAGTTACTAGAATGATTTCTATTCCATTGTGACGATAGATGCATTTGTCGCTTAATTTTGCAAGATTTGAGAATGCCTTTAGTTTTCCAGTTTGGCCTCTTTTTATACGATACTTTTACTCTTTCCAGAGGAACACAAAGATCAAAGATCGTGGAAAAGATGTCGATGAAAACTATATAAGCTTCATTTTCATCCGTTTTTAGAAAGACATCATTAAAACTAACCTCAGCTATATATATTTTAAAAACATCTAGTTGGTAGTCTATTTTCCTTTTCTCTACGTACCAAAACCTCTCGTTAAAGCTGAGACTTGTAGGTATTTCAATCATTTGTCCCGTGTGATCCGATATGCCTAAGTTTATGACAGAGGAGGTATATTTCGATACATTCGTTAGGATATTGTCTATACATGTTTGCGACTCAGGGGTTATTCTAGTTGGTTCGTTGATCGTGCAAGTAATATTAAATTTTGATAGTGTCGTGAGAAAAGTGTTTTTTGATCTATCATTACTCAACATATTTATATTAAAATCGCCTGCAATAACTAATTTCCTCCTTAAATTTCGGGATCTGAGTACCATTTTATCCAGAAGAGCTTCAAGCTTTTTTATAAAAATGTCGATGTCACTGTCAGGAGTTCGATATACACAAACAATTATGTAGTTGATTTCAGGGATTAAAATTCCGCAAACTTCAAAATGTGATTCGACCGACATATCACATATCCAGTGTAAATTTACACAATTTAATGTTTTCTTTGTATATATACATACTCCACCTCTTGACTTACGAGTTCTGCAAAAAATTGCGACCATTTTGTATTTTTCAATTTGTATAACAGAAACTTGGCTGGACTTTAAAAATGTTTCTGAGAGGCAAAACACATCTACATTACATGAGCTCGATAAAATTTCCAATTGGCTTACTTTTGATTTTAGACTTTGCACATTTTGGTGGAATATATTAATGGTCAATACGCTGCTATTAAATTTATTAATATTATTTAGCTCTTTGTTATTTATTGAGAGGTCGAAAAAACATATTAGTCTCCTCTCTCTTTTGTGATAGGGAAGTAATACAAAATAGATCCTTTGTTGTAGATCCTTTGTAAATGGAATTAATTTGAATTTTCATCAACTGACACGGCCTTTTAAAAGGCGCGTGGGCGCCACGAGGATATATGGGGGCCGCGACCCACACTTTGAAAAACACTGAACTAGAGACTTGAAACTCTGTAGAAAGATACTGATTAAAATACAAAAAAACTGCATTTTGGAAAAAGCCACCCCTAAGGTGGTTAAAAAGGGACGAAAAGTTTGTTTGAGGGAAACTTTCTTTTTTGAGCTAGAGACTTTGTAGAACGATTACTTATTAAGATACAAAAAAAGTAATTTCACCGTTTTAGAAAATTTCCCCCCTTAGGGGGTTAAATAGGGGTGCAAGGTTTGTATGGGGGAAGCATTATTTATTAAACAAGAGACTTGAAACTTTATAGAAAGATTACTTATTATAAAACAAAGAAAGGGAATTTGGCGTATTAGAACTTTCTACCCCTAAGGGGGTTAAATAGGGCTTCAAAATTTGTATGGGGGAAACATTATTTTTTGAACTAGAGACTTGACACTTTGTAGAAAGATTACTTATTATAAAGAAAAAAAAGAGAATTTGGCGTTTTAGAAAATTCCACCTCTAAAGGGGTTAAATAGGGCTGCAAAGTTTGTATGGGGGAAACATTATTTTTTGGGCTAGAGACTTAAAACTTTGTGGAAAGATTACATATTAGAATACGAAAAAAGTAATTTCTGCGTTTAAAAAAATTTTACCTCAAAGAGGGTTAAATAGGGGTGCAAAGATTGTATGGAGGGAACTTAATTTTTTGAGCTAGAAACTTAAAACTTTGTAGAAAGATTACTCATTTAAATACAAAAAACCACTTGTCAGAGACTTAGCAAATTCTATCTCTAACGGGGTTAAATATGGGTGCAAAGTTTGTATGAGGGAAACTTTTCCTTTTGAGCTAGAAACTTGAAACTTTGTAGAAAGTTAACTTAATAAAATACAAAAAAAGTAATTTCAGCGTTAAAGAAAATTCTATTAAAAAAGGTGTTTAAAAAAGGTTGCAGGTTTTGAACGGGGAACACTGGATTTTTTAGCTAGAAACTACCTATGTAGAACAGATTTCTTATTAAAATACCAAAAATCAACTGTCAGCGTTTTAGAAAATTCCACCCCTAAGAGGGTAAAATAGGGGTGCAAAGTTTGTATGATAGTAACTTCTAAGGGGGTAAAAAGGGTTGCAAGATTTGTATGGAGGAAACTTTATTTTTTGTAGAAAGATAACTTTTTAAAATTAAAAAAGTAATAGCGATTTGGTAAATACTACCCCTACTTAGAAAATTCTACGCCCAACAGGGTTAAATTGGCATCCCTTAAGCAAGGAAAATAAGGGTTTATTATACATTTCGCTATTCGTCAGCAGGTGGCGTTAGTGTAGCGAATGAATTTAATTATTCCTTAAGGGATTTGCCACACTAGACGCGTTCTGCTGTCTGCGGCCAGGTCTCCCATACAAAATTGTTGATTATTATTGAAAGAGATAGTCTTCATTAACCTGTCTCCATCTCTCGATTTCCAGTGCTGAGTTTAAGATTGTTTTAACAGCCTTACGTTTGTTAACTTTTTTTCTATCTCACTCATAATAACTAAGATTCCCATTTTCCAACTCCAAATCCCTGCGTTGCTCTATATCTTGCAGAGTCATTTTTGCCAAAGATTCATCTGACGGAATAAGTATTAAGCACCCTGCAAACAATTCCCGTAATCTAATTGGAAAATCTTCAAAAATTCTTTAATATTTTCATATCAGTGTCTGCCACTTTTTGAATTGTAATATGTCTAGACCATTTTAACTAAGAATAAAATTCTCGTACCTATTTTAATATCTTTGTCATCATCAAAAATCTACGCGGACGAAGTCGCGGGCGGCCGCTAGTCTATACATATAAATGCCTATGTCCTGACTGACTCACTCATCAACGCATAGCCGAATCTACTGGGACTAGAAACTTGAAATTTACACCAGGTCTTCCTTTTATGACGTAGGCAAGGGGTAAGACGGGATTTGTGGAAATTCCATCCCTAAAGTGGTTAAATGGGGGTGCAAAGTTTGTATGGGGGAATCATTATTTTTTTAACTAGAGACTTGAAACTTTGTAGAAAAATAACTTATTAAAATACAAAAAAGTAATTTCAGCGTTTAAGAAAATTCTATCCCAATGGGGGTTAAAAAAGGTTGAAGGTTTTGTACGGGGAACACTGGATTTTTTAAAGAGATATTAAGATACAAAAAAAATCATTTCAGCGTTTTAGAAAATTCTACCCCTAAGAAGGTTAAATAGGGGTGCAATATTTGTATGGGGGAAACATTATTTTTTAAACTAGAGTTTTGTATCTTTAGGTTATTTTTATAACGTGGGCTAGGGACAAGAAGGGATTTTTGGAATTACTTCCCCTAAGGGGGTCAAAAAGGGGTGCAAATTTTGTATGGGGGAAACTTTTTTTTTGAGCTAGGAAGATTACTAATTAGAACATAAAAAAGCAATTTTTGCGTTTAAGAAAATTCCACCCTTAAGAGGGTTAAATATGGGTGCAAAGTTTGTATGGAGGAAATTTTGCTTTTTGAGCTAGAAATATGAAACTTTGTAGAAACATTACTTATTAAAATACAAAAAAAGGAATTTCTGCGTTTTAGAAAATTCTACCCCTAAGGGGGTTAAATGGGGGTGCAATGTTTGTATGGGGGAAACATTATTTTTTGAACTAGAGACTTGAAACTTTGTAGAAAAATAACTTATTAAAATACAAAAAAGTAATTTCAGCGTTTAAGAAAATTCTATCCCAATGGGGGTTAAAAAAGGTTGAAGGTTTTGTACGGGGAACACTGGATTTTTTAAAGAGATGTACTCTTCATTAACCTGTCTCCATTTCTCGATTTCCAGTGCTGAGTTTAAGATTGTTTTAACAGCCTTACGATATTTAAACTTTTAACTTAAATATGTACTGTTTTTGTGATTAAACGCTTTATTTTATTTTATTTATTTTTTTAACTTTTTTTTTACTCTCACTCATAATAACTAAGATCCCCATTTTCTAGCTCCAAATCCATGCGTCGCTCTATATCTTGCAGAGTCATTTTTGCCAAAGAATAAAATTGGATTAAAGCATCAGGTAACTGACGGAATAAGTACTAAGCATTCTGCAAACAATTCCCGTAATCTGATTGGAAAATCTTTGAAAATTCTTTAACAATCGCATATCAGTGTCTGCCACTGTTTGTAAGAATAAAATTCACTTACCTATTTTATATCTTTGTCATCAAAATCTACGCGGACGAAGTCGCGGGCGGCCGCTAGTGTTATTATAATCCATACTTATAGCATCGTGTAAAATCTTCCTTCCATTGGTACTTAAAGCAAACCCTATACCAAACTATACATGTAGGATGTACGAGTACGTATGCTTGAACTGCAACAATAGTGAAGCGAAAACACCCCAACCTCTGATATTTCACTAGCTGCCCGCGCGGCTTCGCCCGCGTATAGCAAAGAACTCAGGTAAATCTGCGGGATACAATTAAGCCTTACTCATTACATTCAAACATACAATCTCACAGACTTGTACACTTCATAATGCAAGTGTAATCTGTATATACAGGTACGCCTTGCCTATTTAACTGTACATATACCTACGCTTGAATTGGATCAATTCGGCACGACCACATAACGGGTGAAGTCAAAGCATTCCAACTTCGTATAATTTATTGCATGTTGTGCATCGTATGTGTGTGTGTGTAGATCAGACGGTGAGACACGCAAAACAAAGTGCTACAATTAAGTCGCGAGCCGCTCGGGCAGAGTTCAACAGTTTTTCCCTCGTAATTCTATTACATTATTAACTTACACCGTGTAAAAGAAGTAGGGGTGCGATCTGTCGATAAAATAAGTCGTTCATTTATTTCTTATCACTTCCCTAATGTATACTCATAGCTTTGAATTCTTAATAACGTTTACTCTTAAGAGTAAAGATCAACTCAGTAAACCACTACAAACACCTTCAAAATGAAAAAAAAAAACAAAATATACTTGTCACCCAGAGAAGGGTTAATGGTAGTAGAAATATTAAAGGGTCATTTTCCCAAACTCTACCAAGATTAACTAACACTTTAAGGATTTTTCTTTATTTCAGTATTATATCATAATCATACGACGTGGACGTCTTTCGGCTGATATGAGGATGATGATCATAATCATAAGTAATTAAAATAAAATAAGTTATTATTTAAGTAATATCTAACTTACTTATACTTACCTTTCTCAGGTTACATTTGCCTTAAACTGAGCCTCAGTCATCCCATCCACATCGTACACCGTAAGAATTAATTATTGTTTTTTTTATAAGGTTGTCATACAGTTAGTGCATCATCACGCCACTCTGCAGCAAAATGGTCAGACATTCTGATGACACGTTAATACATTGCAATTTCATCATCCTTTTAATCTATCTATGTGACACATTCAAGACCATGACTCACATATAAAATATCGCATATAGCACATCTATCTTGACCTCGAATTCAAGGCCAATCACGACATACATGCGTCAAATGGCTACGGGCACTTTTCGCTACATACGGAGTTTATGCTGCAACGGACTACGGTGTAGCGCTACGAGCGAAGCGTTACTGTGAATGGAAGGAATGTTACATACAGGGTGTACCAAGAAAGGGGTGTGAACCGATCAAGGACATGACAGGTATCGTGTGCAAGCGTTTCGTGCAGCGTTGGCTGACTGGAGTCACCTGTTCCATACAAATGTTGAAAAAACGAGTCAATTTTTTTTTATCACAACAGGATACCTGTTTTGCCCTTGATCGGTTTACACCCCAATTTTGGTACACTCTGTTTACCTCAAACTACCCTAGCGCTGATATAAATTGACTCGTTCAATTTATCTCCTTTCATATTTTTTTATCATCGACAAATCCATCGACACCTCGCCACCCTAGCTGCGGCGGGCGCCGTCTACGGCACGAAGATCGCTAGCTGAAAACTTTTAATACTTTAACTCGGCTCACTCAATTTCGCCGAACGCTTCGTTGACACGGCTCGGCGGCGCGATATCGCTTTATAACAGTTATACGACTAGCCTAAACTTTGTTATAAATGCTCTTATAACGCCTTGCGACAAATACGAGCCCGATGCCATAAAATTTTGAATAAATAATATATGGACGAACCGAAGTATTGACTGGATATCAGTAATTGCCGGTATAGCTTGGCTTACAAATTTAATGTGCCAAAGTTAAAATTCTCAAAACCTTCCAAAAAAATGGCACATGTAGAAACAAAATAAACCCCCATCACGACACGACAAATTGATGTCATCCATCCCTCTCTCGCTAACAGTCGCAACATATCACACGCGCACGTCCTCGACATTTTTCCTCTATATATTATTAATACATAAGTACATTCGGACGCGCCGCTCGCACTTGCAAATGTCGGTTTCGCTGTCCTTTTCCATATTGTTGGGTCTAGTTTTCCCAAGCGACCGAGCCCCGAGGGTAAAACTCCCAAGGGTCGGTATTGACTCTACTATAGAAGGAAAGTTATCTGTACACCTATTGTCGACCACCCCCTGCCTCCACGCGACCCCTTCGGAGGACTTTCTTACGCGTTTTACGTTCTGTTATGTTTGCGAAGGCTCACAGCTTTAAATTAGAGGTGTCTGATATCTGTATTGCTTTGAACACTTGTTGGATTCAATGTTTTCAGGATTAAGAACTGCATTTACTACTTTCACGAATCTTAAATTGGGAAGTTTTCTTTGCTATTTAGCACTCTACCAATAAACTCTTAGATAACTTTATATACTCGTAACTAGTCTTTGGATTATGACTTAAACTTTAATTAACTTAGTTTGAGTTCAAAAGAAATCATCATAGATCTCAGCGTTGCACTTACTTACATTTTTTACCAACCAATTTATCATTATCTGATTCATACCCGTACAGAACTTTTTCATACTCATAAAGTTTAACTTAATGAAGTACTTATCATAAAAACATGATGTAAAACTAGTAGGTAATATGCAGTTATTACAACTTCCTATGTTTGACTGCCTGTATAAACTGAAATAATTTACTGAAAACTCAATCGAAAAGTAATTCATAATGGATCGTAGAGTAGCAATTAAAAAAACTATGTATTATATTGGGAATTATAAAATGTTCGACTTTACCACTAGCAATATTGTAAAGCTAGTTACACACCGGACGCTAATTTGGTAATGCGCGACACCGGCACGCGACAGCCACGTGCCGCGGCCACGCGACGACGCGACCGGCGATTTGTTCACTTAACTTGTTTATCACAAAAGGACAGACAAATATGAACGACGGAATGACATCCCGCCCTCTTGAAATACGATATAGGGCCAGGTTTTTGTTTGTTGAACTTATTATTATTGCGATAAACGACTCAGATCATAATCGAAAGCATAAAATACTTAAATTATTGTTTAGCTTAGGTATATTTTTAAATTTAGTGTTTAATTACGCGCCATATTCTAAATTAAGTAAGTAAATGTTCTTCGCATATTGCCATACTTTCAATTCGGATCCAAATTCTGTCGCGAGTTCAATACATACCACGGCCTCAGTTATAGAGTTTCGAAAAATTATACTACATGTTGTGGATATCTAACGACCTAGCCAAGGTCTTTATCAAATTGCCAACGAAGGAAGTACCAACGAAGTAAGTCATGTTTTCTGCAGAAGTTATCCAACTAAAATATAAATGAATAAACAGGACCGATCTACTTATTTATCTACTTATAAAGTTCCTTGGCAACAAGCATTGAATTTATGAATAAACCAACAATAAGATCACTCGTACCAAATGCGCGCGACATCCGGCGAGGCGCGTGCGCCGCGCCACACACGGCGACCGCTCATTAACAATATTGTGTCGTAATCTAGTTACCGATTCCCGGTCAGTGTGCGCACGGCCTTATCGAATTTCAATTAAAGTAAAACCTTGAGATATTATTATGTTTTTATTATAATCAAAGGAGAAGTGGATTGTTATGTAGTTTTATCCTCTAATAAGTATGGCTATTTCGTTCAAAAGATACTCGTAGTAGACCAATATTATTAATTATAATATTATTATAATATTATTCTACTAATCTGCTAAAAAGCACTTTGTGGAAAAGCAAAAGAATATTGGTGTAGTAAGTTATCGTGGAAATGTAACATTGTAAGTAAAATCTGATTATCTTCAATTTCATGTATCACATCATCAGCCTATATACGTCCCACTGCTGGGCACAGGCCTCCTCTCTCATGTATGAGAAGGAATTTCATGTATGATTTATGAATATATTATTTAATAACATAATTGGGAGACAAGTTTTACTAGTGGTTGTTTTCTTATATAGTAAAAAAGTGTTGAGATATATGACGTTATATTTACTTTATATTTCGCTCACAATAAAGTCGACTTCAAAAATATTAATATGCAATTTCGAGTATCGATTACATATTAATGAAGCTCAATTAAAAATCCTCCCAGTTTACTTATCACACCCCTAATTCAGCGCTAAATTATCATAATTTCTATTTATTAACAAAGAGACTCGGAACCATTTTAATGCTAATACACAAGTAATACGATCCCCATTCTTTAGCAGCACAATTAGGAGCACAGATAAACCTATGCATTATCTAGTTAGAGACACAATGCACCCTTGCGATGGACAAAAATTGTTAGTATAATATTTCAAGGGGGCCGAATGCACCATATGGGAGATATGCTTTAAAATGACGCGAGCCCGTGATGGATGGGCTGGTGTTTTGAAATATATGGGCCATTAAAAGTGATGCTTTGTCAATAATTATTGTTATTTTTATGCTACTAATTAAACATACTCTGTACATAAATACTTAATAATGTAACTGACCCCTTTTAGGGATAAAGACGTGAATGTATGTAGGGTAAGTCCGGGGTAGTATGCCATAGTTTTTTTGGAACACTGTTAAAATAAATGCTTGCATATCACGAATACATATTTTATTTTTTATTAAACTTTGGTTAATTAACTTTGGATTATTAAACAAAAAAAGTATTATATCTATATAAATTACATCGAAAAAAAACCCTTTGAAAAAAAGACACGATTGGCCATCTCTCCCAAGGTATACGGGTGTGATGACCATACCTTTACAGGAAAGATGGCTATAACTTAACTCTCTCAGTTAGTATGTTTTTCGTATTTTTTTTTATACGTAAGCACGTGTCCTCGAATTCGGTGCAATTCTTATGTAGCCAAAACTACACTGAAACCAGTTTTCGAAGAAAATAACTTCTAATAGGTAATTATCCCCACAGCCGTGGCAGTTTCTTTCGTGTACAAACCGAGCTGGCAGTTTTGGATATTTTTTCCTGCTTAGGTTTCTTGGATTGTTTTATATACTATTCTTTGACACACATTCAGCATCGTACCGACATATGGCATACCGACTAAAACTAGCCAGTGGCCATCTCTCCTTTTCTTGCGGGAGAGATGACCACACCTAATTTAAGAACAAGTCATGACATGACTTGCCAAAGTCTGACCTTAGAACAATGAGACACTCATATACTTTGCAACAAATACACGAAAACAGCATTATTTTGAGAAAGTAACATCGTCACCTGGTAAAACATGACCTCTCAAAAAATATTGACACTAGTCTAAATAATCAAAGACGATTTTACTTACTTTGGGTTTTTTTTCGCCTAATTGTTAATTAACGAAGCGAAATAAACAAAAAGTCGCGAAATCAAGTCACTGGTTCCATGAAATATTTCGATGGGCCATCTCCCCCTTATGGCCATCTACCCCGGAATTACCCTATGTATGTATGTAACTGACGAATGTACCTAGACTAAAACTTACCCAATAACTGGGAAATTGCAGATGCGATGGTTTCTTTATTTTCTTTTTCTTTGGGTGCCATCAGGTGCCATGCACTACGGTGATTGATCATCATGGCATTTTCACCTTCGACATAGCTCTGAATGTCTGACGTTAGAGACCGAGTTGGAATCATTGGCGTAGATTTATAAAGCCAAGAAGATATTATTTTTCTACAGACAGTTTTAATAGAGATCATTGTCATAGTTGGAATAAAACCACGGCATAAGTATAGATAACTTTAATTTTGTATTTCGTGATAATTTGTCTCGTGAACGATTATAATGTACAAATCTTATTCGATACAGTTGAGTTAAACAATACACGCGACTACTTATTTCTTATTCGGAAAGGAAATCCACGAAAAGCCCCCACAATACAGGAGCTGGGAAGAAAATTTATATTTTTCGTATACATTGTCCTCAACATAGACTTTTTCGTTGCTGTTTTACCGCTCCGTACTAGTTCCATTATGAAGGTACATTAGCAAACAGGATATGTTTTGTTTCGATTTAAAGATATGATCAACATTCGAGTAGGTTTACCTCGTAGTATCCATAGCTCTTCTCTTATCTTATCTTATCTTGACTTGCGGAACGCTTAGTGACGAACACAAAACAGTGTCTCGGTTACGTGCTCTTTCCTCTTCGGATAACTGCAACGATTCACGTGACTCTTTTTACTGTGTTGTATATATTTAAGTAAATGCCACGAAATAAACCTATCGAATAATATTTTAAAATTTACATTTTATTCGAAGTCACATTCACAAAACCTAAAGCCATGAATGAAAATTATATCTAAGAGTTAGAAAATTTACACATGAATTACAGTAAAATGTACAACGGTTCTTACAATAAATATATCACAGATGTTACAAAAAACTGACATACATACAATCTGTTTAATCTGGATGCGGTGCCCGGTTTGAGCAGTTCATTAACTTACTTTAACTTTGGGCTTCTGTACTATTTATATAAAATCTACATCATTTTCTGATCTAGCATAGAAACTAATAAGTGTGAGATTTTTTTTAATAATTCTACTATATACATGATACGTACAATTTTATTTACACACCCCACGTTTTAATTACAGGTTGTATTCCCAAGCAATAATCTTCCCACAAAATGAATTTACAAGTTACTAATTGTGTTACAAGCACTGATCGTTATTAGTGTTACAGTGAGTGTTATTTGTGTTACAGGCGGTGTTACTTGGAGGCGAGCTGCGCTTGCTGTGCGTACTGTTGCGCACTGCACGTTGGCAGGGAGAAGGGATTTACACTAAAAGGCGATGACACTAGGCCTCCCATTCCTGTGGACAAAAAAATAGTACATTAGAATTTTTCTGCATGTATCATGCCCACGCAATCAATATGTTATCCTCTTAAGCACATCAGCACATCACGCATATTATTATGGTCGCATTTATCATCAAAAATTAAGCATCGAACACATATTTTATAAGAATTGACAAATATAAGGTTGTCTGATATATTACGAATAAATCTCGAACATCATCGTCATCCGCTGCGTTAATTAATTGTGTATACTTGACTTCTTTAAGTTCTCATCGGCTCAACGATAATACATACAACATAACAGTAGGCAAACTAAAGACGTGCACAAAACAAAAGCCAAGTAAACAAATGCAAGACAAGGCGAATAAAACAAAAACTACTAACACTGAACGGCGAGATGTTGCCAGTTCTGATGATGTTGGAAATTGGCGGCGCGCGGCGGACTCTGCCTGACGACCGCAAAGGCGCTCCTTAGCTTAGTCTCTTTACTCTCCTGCCCTTTCATATCGCTCGCGGTGCATTTTGTATGAGTGTTTGCCGGACAGTCAGCCGAGCTTTTTGAATTCTCGTTTCTTTCACTGTAATGCCCGCTATCTTTCGTGTTATACGCGTTATAGTGGTGATGGTCAGATGATAAATGTCCATTCAGGTTCGCCGGATGATACGGGCCCAGGGACACTGGTCGGGATAAAAACAGGGGTTAACACAAAGCGACGTGGACAAACAAGCGTGCAGAAAGCGTGGCAAATGTGAACTTAAAGCCTGTGTTTACTTAGTGAGCTCAGAATAACACCTTGGCTGGTTTCAATTGCAAGATACCAATGTTAAGATTTATTGAAGACAACGTTTTGGAGTTCAGGCAAAATTGTCATACCATGAATATTTTTTATAAGTAGGACAATTTTACAAATTTACAGTAAAGTCCTCGATGTTGCACTTGTATTACATGAGCACTTTATGTCAAATCAATGTGGGTTAAATTGGAACTAAGAGGATTTCTTTCATTCGAATTTAAGCCATGTTACTTTGACATAAAGTACGCATGTCATACACTAGTGCATCGTCGGGGACTAGGACGTTTACCTTAATGCAAATTATTAGTAATACGAGATTAGAGAAAGTACCATTAACCGCCCATAACTTGAATCGGCCACACTTAAACAGGCCGGTAAACATTAGATATGCACCGGAAGCTGTTATCTTATAGATAACTGTCAAAGTTCCTCGACAGTTAGATTTGAACAAACGCAATTTACGATTACCGATGGTTTTAAACCCCTGACTCTAAGGGCGGGTTGCATCAACTTACGATTACAGACCGATCGTCGTTAAATCTCTTTTAACGACGATTGTATAACACACGGTTTGGTGTAACCTACCCTAATACTCATCATACTCACTTGCGGCAGTGTTGTATATGTCTAACTTGCTCGCTATTCACTGACAAAAAGGTGAGACGAGCAGGATCGACAACCCATAACACACGTAAGGTACTCAGTAGAGGTAGTGTTGGAGACTGACCAGACAGGATTATAAGTTGGAAACTCGTGATCCTGCCTCTTGTGTTGAGGACGGAATTGACGTCAAACTGTAGCAACAGCCCACTTCCACAATAGTCATGGTGATTGTTTAATCCAAGTTTGTTTGTTTTATTGTAGAGATTGCGTTCAAGAGAACTTTATAGCAAGTGACCGTGGCGCTGTTACCAAAGCAGCTTGACGTCACGCAGTAGGAAATAAATACCAACAGTTGAAATGTTATTCACTAGTGATGCTCAATTGAGGTGGAATTAAAAAGTAATACGACAGTTTTGCCTAAGTGCGGTTGATGAGTAACGCAATGCTGAAGAGTCCATTGAATTGCTACTAATGCTCGAGGTAAACTTGTAAAGTGACCCGACATTTTTAACTAAATGCGGTTGCCGAGAAAACAGTCGGCTCTGAAGAGCCAATGGAAATGATACCCTTATACCAAGCCGGTATTAGATCAAACCAGCCATCTACCACTATAATACTTGTAACACTCAAGATACTCACTCGAGGTAGTGTTGAAGAGCGACGTCGGCGGCGCGGGGTAGTGCTGCGGGTGGGGGTAGGAGGCGGCGTGGGGGGTGGACGCGGCCGAGCAGTACCGCGGCGACACCGACCCGCCGCTCCGCGCGTACTCCTCTAAAAGAAAAAGCCTGGGGTCAACACGAAATTACCGTTAGGCTTCCGTTGTACTCGCCTATAAGGTTAAAAATAATATCTAGTAACGTTGAGCGGATATCTACGGCCTCAGTAACCACTTTAGAATTGTTACTAAAGTGGTTACTACGGATTATTTACGAATTTATTAATAATAAATTCGTAAATGAACATTCTTATTAACTAAATACGCTGGAGGGTCTATCAACGAAGTTAGAGTTAAACGCGAAATGTTGTTTTTTTTCCAACACGTAGGTATCAAGTTTTCATAATTAACGTTAAACCTCCTTATCTAAACTTGACCATGGACCTTTACTGAACTAACAATAGGATCGGTCATTGACCCGCAAAACCTTTCACCAAACAAAGGCTCCAAGAATAAAGTCGATGGTACTTACTCTTTGTGAAAAATGTGCTAGAAATGTTTTTAGTACATCACATACGCCTACTTACAGTACTTCTTACTTAACTCCTACTATACCCGCTTAGTCTAAATTACAGATTTTTCATCTCACGAACTTGCCTAACTTATACGCTTATCTCGGGAGCACTCAGTGTTACTCGATCCAAGTGTGATGAAACCGTTATCGTGGGAAAAAAACATCTTGAAAATAAAACTAAGTGAAAGAAACCAAGCAAAGACTGATCTTTCAATTTGAACGTTCTTGATTGAAGCATAAGGCAATATTGAGAGATACAGAGTGTACCAAAAATGGGTTGTAAACCGATCAAGGGCGTACATAACAGGTATCGTGTTCTGATGAGTAAAAACCAATAGTTTTTTTTCACATTTGTATGGAGCAGGTCGGCCAACGCTCTATACAAATGAAAAATAAAATCACGCAATTTTTTTTGACTTTATAAAATTTTTCTTATTTTATCACAATACATTTTATTCCTATCGGTGCACACCAAATTTTTGGTACACTCTGTATATTCAAAAATATCAAAGATAAAACAAAAGTCTCACCATCAGTCCACTGCGAGGCCGCTGTGTCCTGCACACTGACGGCTAGCTGGCCGGTGTAGGAGTTGAAGGGCATGCTGGACGGCGGGGAGCGGGGCCCGCCCAGCCCGAGCTGGTTGTTCCGCGGCATGGAGTATAACGCTTCTGCTAGATCCGCGGCGCGTTTTAGGATTATTTCCTGGGGAAATATGGAAAAGTGAGTGGTTTAGGCGCGGTGAGTCAAAGAGTCATATCAACAAATCTTGATTTAGGGCTACATTAATCATGTGATGATGTTATTATTTAGGTTATCTATTTTATAACATTAAGTCTTCATACATTCTTTGTGATCTTCACAGATCTAAATGGAATTGGACTCACTCCAATGATAAGGTTATTCAATGCAGACGAATATAAGTATTTTCCGCATCAACAAAATAACTTTATTCTATTCAATTTCAATTTAATTCAACAATTCAATTCAACATTCATTCATGAACAATATTGTGTTTGAAATTTGTACATATGTTATTTGACATTATAGACAGGGCTGACGGTATTCCACCCTTAAACTAACCAGAAGACTACACAGAATAAAACAATGAGAACATACCTTTGGTAGCTTCTCGGGATCCCCGGGATGCCTCGGTATGAGCTTCTGTAGCCTCTGAAACCCGTAATCTATCGTAGGCTCGTTCAGCGCTGCTATGCGGAAGAAAAACAGAATCAATCATTAGTTAGCCCACTACCAAATGAAAGGCTAATTGATGGATCGTGCAAGATTGCGAGTTGCCGAATTACTGTTTTTTGGTGAAGAAAGATTTTTGTTTCGGTAAGATTGGGAATGTATTTATTTTTATGCGTTTGATTGATGGCGCGACGGTTGGATCGGTGGAAATGTACCTGATAATGTGTTGTGAAATTATGCTGAATGGAGTTAGGACAATTTTATGGCACTGGACCAATGCATCGGGTCTTTATTCTTATCTCGAAACAGTTAAGTTATTTTGTGTGGATTATTCGACACGTTTGGCAGTCGTGTTTCTTTAACACGGATGAGCATTTACCGAGGTTAACCACCTAATTCGGATTCAAGAGAATCGAAATAAGGAGAACAAACGTTTATAACAGACGAGACGGGTATAACAAGTAATACCTAACTGTTCCGTTTCTCTAATATTGGTATGGAACACTGATAAAATCAGACTGTCAAATATGTAGAAAAATATTGTTTGTTTTCACATGGGTTTTTAAGCCTAATTTGTACACTAAAATGGGAGATTTTCCATGTCTAATGTCTAAGTGCAGGACCAAGCAAAGTGGCGTGCTCTCGTGTCGGAAGCCAAGACTTATTTTGGATCGTCATGCCAGCTAGTGAATGTATCACTATTCAAATAAATTAAAAGTGTATGTGAAGTCCAAAACCCTGGGTCAGCCAGGGCACTATTGCCCATTCCCTCTTATCTATGAGAGGAGGCCTGTGCCCAGCAGTGGGATGTATCTGGGCTGATGATGATCATTACTCACAAACATAGACGAATCTGCCGGGCGCGCCCTTACAGAACTGCTTGCTCTTATAGGAGAGCGTCACCTCCACGACGCCAGGGATGTGCCGCGGCGGCGTCTGCACCCGGATCGCGTGCGACGTTATTAACTGGGGAACGAATGTTGCTGTCAGTATCTAATTCATACAGAGTGTACCAAAAACGGGGTGTAAACCGACCAAGGGCATAACAAAAAATCTATTAGGTTTTTCTTATCAGAACACGATACCTGTTATGCCCTTGATCGGCTCACACCCCATTTTTGGCACACTCTGTATAAGACAATCACTATATAAATATTTTACGTCACACCTAGCCATAATGCGAGTTTTACTGCACGCTGCGCGTACGGGAAAACTCGCAACGTGGCCAGGTGAAGACGTAAAATTTTGTACTCAACAAGGGCAGTAATTCGTAAAGCTTCAGAGCGCATATTTCTGGCCCTCACCTTCGGTTCGGGCCACAAACACCTGTGACTCGGGGCATTCACGAATTCACTGCCCCAGTTACGTAATGTACTATTATGAAACTAAGCTATTTGGTAGGTACCATAACCAGCGCTATAGAGATAGGGAGCCGTAGAGCCGAAAAGAAGACACAAGTCTTAAAATGCACTAAATAATCATGCTTGCATTACAAAAAGTGTAGTATCATCTGAGAATAATTGACATCTATGACTTTGTCATTTCAGTGATCAAGTAAAAAAGACCGGTTTGCACTCCGAGAGTGCCGGCAGAAATGAAAACTTGAATGATTTTATTTTGCAAAAAAACCCTGTTCCAATATGTACCTTACGTATGTATATATGTACGCACTTTATTGTACACAAAACAGGTGAAAACAAAAAATAAAAAAGATATCGTCATACGATTAAAAGGAAAACAATTTTGAAACGAAAAAAAATTCAAAGAGGTATGTTTGAAAAACACTTAACAATATCTATCTTTGATATCCTAGATAAACTAAGAAAAGTAGACGAATTTGTCAATTAAAAATCGAATGCGTTAGGTTTGTGTGCATCAACTTTAGTAATAATAATGGAAATATATAATTATCATGATCAAATCAAAGAAACCACAACCTCTGGAATCCGTCCATATTCCAGAGGTTAGAGGTTGTTCAAATCCCGCTCGTGGCGAATAATTTTGAAATTTTCCACTAAGATCGAAATTTGGGATTCGTTAGCGGACGGTTCTGCTTAATAAACATTGACTGTCAAATCAAAGAAGCTTACCTCACTCCAAACCAGCATCGTCCCGAAAACGACCTGCAGGCCATCGAAGAAGTTGTCCCCCACGATAATCACGGTGGACCCGCCCGACGTCCAGCCCTCACTGGGAGAGATCGCTTTGATGCACGGGGTCGCTACGGGCAGTGGAGGGTACAGACCTGCTGTTGAAATATTTATTTACTCCGTAAAATGTTTCAAGACATTGTTGGAAGGGATGCTTCGTGAGTTCAATGTTTGATTTGATGTAGTTATATGTAATAAAATTCTCGCTATTGTCGGTTTTTAATTCTGAGAGAAGCAATTAGGAATCATTTAGGGAGGAACTAAATACAAAAAATTATTAAAATCCATCCACAACTTCATTTTGAGTTAAAAGATAATATAGAGAGAATTTGAAAAAAAGTCTTACATAAACACATTAAAATAAACTTAAACTCTTAAGATATTTAAATCAATTAGGAATATAGTAACTAAACACTAATTAAATAATACTTCTCAAACTAATAAGGCATTCAC
Source organism: Epinotia demarniana (assembly GCA_945867215.1). Classification (NCBI taxonomy): domain Eukaryota; kingdom Metazoa; phylum Arthropoda; class Insecta; order Lepidoptera; family Tortricidae; genus Epinotia; species Epinotia demarniana. Next base: position 17,101,297 of record OX244272.1, on the reverse strand, counting down.
GAAACCCTGATCAAACTGTGCTTAGACCATAGGCAGAATGTTCATTCAGTACGTCTTACAACTTAAAAGTTGAATAAACGCCAGACCACTAAAACTCATTCCGTCCTATTTGAACGTTTATCTTTGACTGTTTCAGAAAAAGGACAATTGCAGACCGTAAAAGTTGGTTTCCACTTTCCACAACGTAAGAAACACCGGACAGCGTTAATTGAAAATGAGATGTAATAGGACGTCTTAAAGTTGAAGATACGATCGCGTTAAATGGTTGTTATTACATTATTGAAGTTGTAGTTGGGATGCAAGAAGGTTGTTGCGAGGGGGACACGCGTCGTAAGACAACAGGGGGAGAAATCTCGCGAACAAAACGCCGCGGTAATAAAGACGAGAAGAGAAAGTGAATTTAAGGGGACGAAAGAAGATTACGCCCAAGGTTCTTTTTTTAATTTGACTAATAATAAAATCTCGTCGTTCGTTACATTATTTTGGACCTAAATATTATGAGGAGCCAAATAGGATTCTTTCTATAAGTAAACGTTATTTTATTGAAACCAGATGTATTAGCGTAATATTTAATAATACAATAGTACATTACGTAACTAGGGCGGTGAATTCGTAAATGCCCCAGATCGCAGGTGTTTGTGGCCCGAACCGAAGGTAAGGGCCATAAATATGCGCTCTGGGGCTTTACGAATTACCGCCCGTGTTGCGTACAAAATTTTACGTCTTCACCTGGCCACAATGCGAGTTTTCCCGTACGCGCAGCGTGCAGTAATACTCGCATTATGGCCAGGTGTGACGTAAAACATTATACATATCTACTAAAAGTTGTGTTCAATGGGAATGTGTAACGGTTGTGTACGGTATGATTATTATTTAAGGTTTTATCTACTCCTTATTGGAATAAACTGATTTGAAGATAGTACCTAAATATTTTTATGTTCAATCAACAGTGACAGAGACTGCAAAATGTTTTAATGAAAAAAGAGAATCAAACGTCACTTGAAACTTTACTTTACTTCATCGATTCTTAGAGGACACTTAAACGTTTACGTAGGCCTTAGTTTACAATGTGACTTCAAACCAAACTCGAACAAAGATCAAATTAGACAGAAAACTGGCAAATTTTTACGGAATACATTAAAGGGGGAAACAAAGCGTGAAATTCCGAAGGTTCCGTAGTAAAGCTAACAGAAAGTACTTGTGCAAATTTTCTCGTTCGCACCGTGTAATCCCTTCGAGTCGGTTTCACGCCGTCTGGCCTCTCGGAAACTTTACACGCAAACACGACGTGGAGAGGAATCTTTGGAACACTTTCATTAAATGACACGGCCTTTTATTATTTTCGTTCGCCACTTTTATCTATTTAAAACTAAAAAATATATGTATTAATGACGGATTGGATATGTAGGTCTGCATTAATGACAAAAAAAGCCTTTATAGATGCGAGTAGGGTCGGTTATCTGATTCATTATTTTTTTTATGTTTTCTCAACTTCAAAATGGCTTGATTTTTTTATCACGCCATCTCGGCCTTTGGACGCTTGTAGCTCTAGTAATGTCACATGCACATTGCCGACCTCGAAAGTGATCTTGAGTAATCGACCAATGTAAATAGAGTGTTACCTATATTGAAAAAATTAATTCTCGACAAAATAAATCATAAATGGCGATCTCTATCTCTATTGCCCTAGGTTGCATTTCCTCTGAACTCAACCAGATTCATTATTCGGAAACGTTCAATAAAACATCCCTAACAACGATCTGAAAATATTCTTTTTCAGAGCATAATTCCTCACTAAATTATCCCTACTCGCTTCATGCTCGCTTCAACACCCCTCCCCCCTCTCCAACTTCTTTGCGAAATGTCTACTGTGATTCCTTGCATACAAATGACATTTTCTAACTTTATATTATGACTTTGACACCGTTATATTTGATCGACTATGAATTTATTTATACAATCGACGACATTTCAGTCCCTTAAGTATAACATTTTTATTTTCAAACGATCGGTTAACTTTTAACGCGTTTGGCTAGCTAAGTTTGTTGGCTAGTAATTATTTCGTGCGTATTTTTACCAAAAGTATATTTTGAAACGTAGGTACTGGCCACAACTTAAATAAAAGAAATAAAAAACAAAACGTACAAGTGCTGTCGGTGGCGGCGTCAATACCTTCAGTCGGGTCAAGGCGCTTGGCGCGTCGGCCGTGTTTGCTGTTGTTGTGGACGAACATGTTGTCCGAAATCGCCAGAAGCGGACCGTCGACCATTACTTGCGTTGATATTACCACCTGGAAAAATTGACCTTTCAAAATTTGTCTCTCAAAGACAACAACTTTAAGTTCGCTTGTTTTAGGATAGCCTAAGGCATAAACGAGCAAAAAAACAACGGAATAAGAATCTGGGTACAATTTAGAAAAATCTTGTTCTTGGAATCAAAGTTATGTACAGTCAGGGGTATACGTACATAAATATCTGTAGGTACAGGACTCTTTTGTTAATGTCATAAAGGCGTGTATTAATGGCCCTGAGTGTACTTATTGAATTAAAAAATACAGGGTTCATGTTTGAGTCTGTTTTAACATTTGTCACCTGTATTGTAACAACATGTATGCAATAAAATATTTGAATTTGAAATTGCTAAAACTAAATAAAATACCATAATGAAGGTCTTTGTTCAAATATAAATATTTTTGTCTAGGTACCTAGAGAAGGAAATTTCACATGTGGTGTTTTGTTTTAGATCGTATGCTATCTGCATTTCCAATATGACATCTAAAAGCATACCTATCACATTTAAACCATTTGCATATACCAATCTGTTCCTACCAACGTTTATTTCCAACTGAAGTTCAAGATCACAAAAACTACAGTCAACCAAAAATAAAACCCTCGATTGAGTGCGACCGTCGTCTATTTATCACACACCTACACACACAACTGCACGCAGGGACCGAAAGGGAGAGTCCCTTGGGAGGAGGAGCCAGTGTCTCGGGCCCAAATGGACGAACTCTTCCAATAGATATGCACTTCCTTGCATCGCGTGCATGTGTGCGCGCGTTTTGACGGACGGCCAATCGATATGTTTATGTAGTGAGTTGGGGAGGCTTTTAGGTTTTTAAGTTTGTGTAATGTACGAGTGCTTACATAGAGTTAGATTTTTTTTTGTAAAAACACTCGTTTTTTTGCGTTAATTTGTTTCAGATTTTTTTTAGTCGGTGCCTTTACATTATACATATAGGTAATATCATAACATGTATTTATTTATAATGATTGTTTCTGAACGTTGTTTAACAGCAGTGTGCAGCCTGAACCCGATTCGATGCTAAAACATGTAATCCGACTTAATAAATTGACAGACTAATAACTAATTATTGATATTATGTTTCCTACGCGATTTTCACGGTTGTCACCGTACCCGTGAAAATCGTAGTATGATTCATGGCTACTCTCAATAATTATTCTGTCGATTTGTTATGTCGGATCATATGTTTTGGCATCGGCCGTGGCATGGCTAAGGCACGGCTAGGGTACGACTCAGGTACGGCCCGCGCAGTCTGGTGCGATGTATACTGTGAAACCAAATCCATCCTTAGACCTCTCACTGCAAGGAAATGTGTAGTGAATAAAACAGGCGTAACATTAGGTCTCCACTTCAACTAGTGCATTACGAATCGTACCCATAACATACCCACACTACATATACTTACATTCTTACCCTTGAAACGTTGGGGTACGACCACTGAATAATTCAATGACACACAGAAAGCACATACATATACATAACAAATCCACACAACTACCAACTATGTGCGTATAGCAGTAAGTTCTATATTTGGATAAAGTTTCCTAAGAGGGCACGTAAGACAAATATGTCGTGGCAACTGAAGCGAATTTGTACTCATAAGTAACTGTGAATGCACCTTTACCGTGTCGCGTTAGGGGTGTCGCTAATTAGTTTCTGAAACTTTAAGTTGGTGTAACTATGAAATATTATGATTTATTTGGTTTAACGGTCTATGCACTTAATTAAAAGTTGCTAACAAAGGAAATTTAGAGTAATACGGCAGAGGGTAATGCACAAGCACTCTCGCAAAAAACAAATAACCAATTATAAAAAATAAGCGAGCACGGTCGGGTTGTGAGTAAATACTTAAATAAACTCGTATAAATAAATTTAATTTCATCCCTCCCCTAAATTGGAGGCGCTTCAAATATTCAAGAGTCGTGAACGCAACCCTTCCTACAGTTAAGGGCGATGCCATTGTATGTGACAAGTGAAGAGCGGACGGGTCCAAGAATCGTCGCGTAACAAGTGAACCTCGATTGGTCCAAGCAACAGGTAAAACCACGGTAAAACTAAGTAAGAAAGCAAACACGTTTATTCCAAACCCACATGCAATAAGACCACAAACTAAAATATACATAATCTAATAGAATCATAGATATATTACTTCGTAAAGATAGGCCCCACGCGCCCGAGTAATTCGTCCAATGCGGTGGCCTGACACTGGCAATTGCGGGCCACCGTGCCTTAGTCTTCAGCTGTCACAGTGTGTCACAGTATGTCAAGCGAATGTTCTTAGGACAGGCGTGTCTTTACTTTCGATATCATTGAATAGAATTAATAAAACAAAAATAAAAGTAGTCCGTAAGTGGAGGCTACTAATAGCATGACTTTATAACATTTGCACACAACTGCCCAACAAGAAGTGTGAAATTTTGAACATGTTTCTATTTCTTACTTTAGGTTCGCGTAATTGAAAATGTAATCACGCAGTCGGGTAGACGGAGTGCTACGCCCAGGCCCGTCATAATTAAAATATATTATTTATACTAAATTAGTAACTTCGTTCCTGAACACAACCAATACCCGTTGCGTCTAATTGATCCGACGCAGAACACGGCACGGGACCCGTGAAATGTTGAACAAAATAACATTTCTTTTTCAAGATTATTGTGTTCTTCCTATCCCGCAAAACCTCGAGACTTGTACCCATTCGCAGACAGTCGTGTAGGAACTCGGAATTTTTCCTGACGTCTGGTAGACAAGCACCCATTTACCTACCTGTCGACGACGAATAATTATTGCTCTAGACCTTGCAATGAGGTTGATGCGTGTCGCAACCTTGGCAATACTTACTGGCTTACTACACAAGTCATCTAACATAAATAAATACTCATACAACAATATAGGTATCTATTCTACTTTTCTTGCTGCTTTTTAGAGTTAACTGGCTTCTATCCGCTACTCAGCTCCGTCCGCGTGAAACTCATTTATATCGTAGCTCCAACCAACCTTTTACCCTCCATTTCACCTCTTTAGGGGGTGATTTCCGGGATAAAAACTATCCTTTATCCTTCCTCGGAATTCAAACTATGATCCAAATTTTATCTCTATCGGTTCAGCGGTTTAAGCGTGAAAAGGTGTCAGACAGGCAGTCAAACAGATATTACACTTTCGCATTATAATGTTAGTACGGATAGATGTACATTTTTTTACTGTTCAGACTACATACAAAAGTATAATAAGTAGGTAGCTCTGCTTAGGGTACTAATATTAGTTACAATTTATTAGACTAAAATTAACAGCGTCTTGTCCTGACTACCGCGACTTCAATAATGAATCCAAGTCTTCTGTTCCCGTCTGTGACAGAGACGGCAACAATTCTCAATTTAACGTCTCAATCTCTAAACGTCTATGTTTACGCTGGCCTAGACTATTATACGGGTCCAATACAAACCAAACCTTACCATACTTATATTACCCCTTACCCATACCTATATTGATTTGTTTTCGTAAGCGACTGTATAAGCTATGAATTAACATGTTAAGTCACCGCTGGTGATTTATATATGCTCCTAAGCGGCCGTTCTTTGACTAGGTACGCAATTCATACTATCTTGAGCTAGTTTTGGAAGTTTTGAGCTTAATTATCCGAGTTTGATCTATCGTCAGGATTTTTTAAATATTACGACTCCCTACCTTTATTGCGACAAGTAACTACTTTAAACAAATTCGTAGGAAGATAGAACGATGCAAGGGCCCCGAATGCGTATTGACAATCACACCCCCTGGCAAACTCGAAATCGAACGCATATTTCATAGGTGCCACGAATTAACCCGTTAGATAGAGGTACATTACAATTTTTCTGTCGAATGCAATGTGTTTTGGGAAGAGTTTACACTTAGACAATGATATTGACGTTAAATATAAATAATTTACCAGAGTACAATGCAAATCCTCTTTTATACCTTTACTCAATAGAAGTCAAAAATCACGACCTCCAGATAACCTTTTGGGTAGCGGAGAAAAAAAAAGCAAGCAATAGGTGGTGATAAAAAAAAACTTATTCTTTATGCAGAAATGTTATTGAGTAACTACTTATGCTTTTGTGAAGTGAGACTGTTCTGATAAAGTACCAAAATGTTCAGTTACTGCCTCAACTCAACCGTTCACTTTGTAATGGAATTAGTAAGTACAAGACTTACTTGAAATCTTCTCATATCTCTGGGGTTGCCGGCATTCTTCAAACAGTTCTGATTGCATTTTAAAAAGAATTTCAGGAAAAATCTGAAACAAAAAAAAAAAATTATCATTTTACTTAGGTGTGGGTTCTTTGGGGCCCATACACCGCTTTATGAATGGAATGATTCTCCGAACACCGGAGGTTCAGAGCGATAAAACTATGTCACTTAATGACAGCGCAGATGTTTCCACTCCACACCGTACACCCACATTAGGCATTAATTTGTTTCTGCTGTTCACAAATTGGTTTACCGCCTTCCGTTCACTTTTTGCTACCACCACTAAAAGCGATAGTGTCAACTTAGTAACCTGTAATAGAGTTTTTGTTACTTTACCCCGCATTTTAAAATCAAAGAACAAACCGAATTTACTCAGTCAAAACTTTGAAACGAAATCAAACAATTTCGATACGAAAGTCGATTGGACCAACTATCGGCGTATCGGATTACACACAATAGCGGAACTTTACAAGTTTTATTTTTGCACTTGAGCCGTTGGATAGTGGTCTTTATTAGTGAGTAAGAAGGGTGTTGGTGGATGCGTTATTAAGTTTGGTGATGCGTAACGTTGAGCGTACGATCAGGCAGGCGATCGCGATGAATGCTTCAGCGGAAATATTTTACATCGCCACGGGCGCCGGCGGTGCCGCCGAACATTGTTGTGCCAACAGTTACGGATGCATACAGAGCGGCGGCAACGCCTTCGAATAAATGTTAAGATCGTTACTTGTATTCATTTTTGTAAGTTGTTATCTATATTTCTATACTAATATAATAAAGAGGAAAAGTCAGTGGGATTGTAGCTTTGCAAGTTTGTATGCAAAGGACCATCTTCGTATGTTCGTAACCACCAAGTAAATAGTGATGCTTTTGTGATGAATGCGCTGTCTTCTGTAAGATACTGTTACTTCTCCAGTTGCGCTGCTTCAAAAATAACCGAGAAAAATTACAATATTGCACCCTCAGATTGCACCTAGTACATGATTGACAGGCGGTATGTGGTCAGTTTGTCATACCGATTTAGTCAGTACTTTTATGCCGGTTTAAGGTTCGCTTTCCATACAAAACTTTATATAACATTCGCAGGCTGACGGCGTGAAATTTTAAGAAACTTATGAAACAACATACATAAATTGGCTTTCCATTGACGCGAAATTCCCCCTTTCCTAGATTAAACTTGTATAAACTAGAATAGAACCACCTCCTTGATAATTTCATTCCAAAAGTTGACACCCCATCTGTCACCTTGCTAATTATTAGGGCAGTGACGGGCACTAGGACAAATTGCAAAATTCGTGTGCTGTGCTCTTCTTTTTATCGAAGTCTAATTACAGTTTGCGAGTCCTAGCTGGCTTGTGAGTAGACTCCAACGTTGGGCCACTCGACAGCCGAAATGTGTTGTGCTCGATAAGCTTACAAACAGCGTGGTGTAAACAGCTTCCAATATTACCCAAAAAACGAACCATATACGAGCCGTGTAGTATTTGCTCCGCCCGCGGCTCCGCATCTGCTCGCATTATTTATGTTAAACACCTTATGTCACAATATCGCGAGTTAGAGTTTACCCGCTGTCAACCGACACCGAGCAATGAATGGAGATTTTATTTAGAACGCGCGGAGTGAATGAACCGAGTTGTGAGCTTTTGAACTGATACATTTATTGTTATATGAAATGTACCACAAATTTCAGTAGCGCAATGTGTAATATACCTACTGTGAAAAACGGGTACAGTTCGTAGCATGTCTATTTTCTTTGCTTTTCAGTGTATTGGAAATTTTACGAAACAATTAACGTGATGAGTAGGTAATTAAGCTGTGAACAAAGGTAATAAACTATGTAAATACGTACAAGTTCGAATAAGATCTCTATCAGTTGGTTAATTAAATTAGCGTCGTAAAATGTAGGTATGTCTTAAAAAAAATACAATGAACAGAACCGCACCACACCCACCATATATTTAAAACACCGATCATTTCCCAGGCAACAAAAAAAACGTCTACTTTATTGAAAGGGATATTTTCATTCAAAGTGTACTTGAGAGTAACATAAAAATAAATGTTAATTCCGTCTTCCGTTCATATCAACTAAGGACAACATACATTGTGTTCAGTTTCCAATTATACCCGGTTTTTGCTCTCAAGGTGTAATTTTAACATTTTTACGATATGAAACACAAACTAACCACTTCACCAATACCGTGAAACTACAAACGGATCCAGAGAAATCCAGTTAAGTCCCCCATTAATATCCCAGAGGGCCAGCGACAGGACATCCCTCAGTATGCGGTGACTAAGTCCAAGAGTAACGGCCAGGACTCTAAGTGATATCTATGGCGGCCTTGATTTTAATAAGAAGGCTCTAAGTATGGAAAGGGGATACTGAAATATTGGGGAGGATGTGGGTAAATAATGTATTGTAGGTGGTATCGGGACGTTTTCTTAGGGGTTGAAAGACTTGTTAGGCAACCAATATTAACGATCTTTAGACATAAATATTATTAGTCAATGTCAATAGCGTGAAGATACACCTACGATGCTGATGACGCTTTTACTAATTAAAACAAAATGATGGAGGAAGTGCCTTATTTACGAGTATAAGACATATTTTTGACACAAACTTATAGTGGACCTCAAAGAGATAAAAACGGGGTCCTATAACTAAGACTCCGCTGTCCGTCTGTCTGTCTGTCTGTCAGTCACCAGGCTGTATCTCATGAACCGCGATAGTTAGACAATTGATTTTTTTACAGATGATTTATTTACGTTGCCGCTATAACAACAAATACTAAAAAACAAAATAAAATGTATATTTATGAACAAACGTGGTTTTATTGCCGTTTTTTTAGATAATGGTACGGAACACTTCGTACGCGAGTCCGACTCGCACTTGTTTACACTTCTTATCACGACGGGGAAAATAAATAAGGTGAAAAAATGTATGTACATCTCTTTGTCATTGATTGTACATTATACCTGTGCCAAGTACTTAGCACAATCGTATTATATATTTTGATGTTCTACCCTTATGATGTTACAACAAATACCGCATATGATTATTCTGTGACAACAACAACAAACCTCTGTCACACAAAAACCTAATTAGGATCCAACATCTGTTTACGTAAAGTAATAAACCAATTCATAATTATGTTCTTCTTTATCTACTGTTAGAGGCACATTCACACGAGCAAGGCGACGCGACAGGCGTTAATTTATTCGACTCCGCTCGCAATTTACGATTGTCTGCACACCCCCTAATGTCTACTGCTCACTTGTGACGTCATAATGTTGAGATTTAGAATTAGCAATGTGGTATACAATCTTGTATTACTTATTAAATAAAACATAAATAAGACAGAAATAAAGTAAGTACGAGTATAAACATCAAATGTAGCTGTGTCATTTGTAAAAGCTATAAGCAACATTGAGCTAACTTTTCTACAAAGCGTAAGCAATATACACGTGCTCACTCTCAGTTTCTATAAAAACTAAAGCCTGCTACAACGCGGAACGGAATCAAACCATCCCCAATAAAAGTACGCGAATATTTACCTATCGCATCAAGAATAGAAAGGAAACTCCATTTTCCTCGTAAAAACTACCCCCACTCTCCCTCGCGTGATATCAAGTGGGTGCTCTATGAATGCTACGGCACAGAGAATAGAGGGCGTAAGTGTATGTGCCTATTCATTCCAATGTTTTTGAAGCCAGTAAAGGCTACTTTCACCTATAAAACCGCTAGATATCTAGGATCTAGGGAAATTCGCTCTATGATCATAAGGAATTATTTGGTCCTAGTGTTGTTTATTAAACAATTGCTAATGTAGCTACCCATTACAATTAACGCATTCACTGCCAAGAATCGCTACGCGCTACGCCCGTAGCCAATCCCGTGGTTTTTCTCGTATGTAGCGGAAAGCGACTACGGCGTAGGCACTCGCTAGGCGCGGGTCCGTGGCAGTGAAATATATTCGCTGACATGTACTATTTATAAACAGTCCTTGTAGTGTAATTTTCTATAATACCTAACGTACCTCTGACATGTAATTTATATCCTACTAATAATAATATTATTGTAAATGTGAAAGTTTGGATGCTTGTTACTCAATCACGCTTAAACTGCTCAACCGGATTGGAAGGAATTTTGGAACGAAAATGGTTCATATTCTGGATTAAATATAAGATTTTTATCTGGGGTCCATGCAGACGAAGTCGCGGGCGGGCGTCTGTTACCAATAAATTGATCATGATTATGATAAGTTGTCTGTCTATCTACTTATATATATATCGTCATCTAGAGTTAAGTAGAAATATTGCAATTGCTTTATACTGTTTTGTGCACTAAAGTGTTCACTTATAGTATCTACTACTACTACTAGAAAACACACCACACCATGAACTACCAACGAACTGTTATGCAGTTTGACAGTACATTTGTTATCTAACCATTACATCTGTCCTTTTCAAGAAATCAACGAATAATAATAATAAGATAACTCAATTTCAAATACTTACTCGTAATTTTTGTTCGAAATCTATAAAATAGATTATTAATAAAACGCAGGTTCTATTTTTATCTTTACTGTGAAACTGCTTATCTCATATTTATTTTTTTATATCTGTATATTTGTTGCAAAAAATCCCCATGTTACATCATTCTGAAGCATGTTGGTACCGACTGCATACAGCGCAGACAACGGGTATGGCGGTGCACACCGCACACAACGGGTAAGGCGGTGCACACCGCACACAACGGGTATGGCGGTGCACACCGCACACAACGCATGTCCTTTTTTTCAAAAAGGATACAAAATAAAACCACCGTAAGCAAGTATGATTTTTCGATTAAAAACATTATAACAGATAATTCTATGATTATTGAAACAAAGATCAATTACAATTAAAAATCGTCTAAATAAAGTTGCAATCACACTTGATTCTCATTGGTGATATTATATCTCTTATCAACTTTAAAGGTTACCTCGTAGAGAATGCTTTAACAACGTTAAATTCGCCTTTTGTGCTGTAAGTTATTATTTTGTGCAATAAAGACTATTTACTTATTTATTAAATAAAAAAAGTGGCCTGGCAGGATTTAAACCCAAATTCATTCAGCCTTTCGTGGAATGGAGTACTTTTTGTACTCGCATCGTTATAGTAAAACATCCAAATTTTCGTCGAAAATTGAAAAGAGACTATGTTAGCCAGTTTGTTTACGGCTCCCTTTCCTACACCTATACGTTACAAAATCTTAAAAAGGCCTGACATTCAAGATAATGTTTCCTCCGCATAAACATCTTGCCACGTCTCACTATTCGATGGAAAAAATCCACTAAGGCAGTATAGTGAGGAGGAGGCTGCCCTCTTTCAGAGCACTTGTGGGGGCGCCACCCCAGCGACATTCTATGTTTATTTGCATGATTTGCATCGGACATTCCTTGAGCGAATGTACAAAAAGTTGACTTGCGGTATTTTGGTGTAGTGCCCTTTAACGTTTTATTGTGATTTGTGTCTTGCGGGCGTTATGATCAGTAAAAATTTGTATGGTCTCTTTTACGCACGCATTTTACCATCACTTTATTTAACAAACAACTTATCTGGGATAATATTTAGGTTTATATATAGTAAGTTCTGCTTTTAAATTGACGTGGTAGCCACGAAGCAAACAGCCGGTAACAGAGATTAAAAAACAAGGTAACGAACGCGCGAACTCTCAAAATAGTACACGGAATATCAATTTCACGTGGAAATTTCGGAAAAACCGCATTCATGGAACATTCGCGCACTGACAACGGTCTCTTATAACTTTTCCCTTTTAACCTTTCCCCTCCACTCCCCTGGGAGGCGGTCCCCGGGGACGCCCTCCCCTGCCACCACTCAATACCGACACGGCATGCTCGGGTCAAAGACTAGACAGGTATGAGAGTCGACTTTTTCAGGCATTGGATTTACTTGTTGTTTACATAAGTTCGATTTATTAATGAGTGATTAAGGCGAACAGGAAATCAATGATGTTTCTCATTGTTGGATAATTCTGGTTGCCACCACAAAAATTATGAGAAAGCACGTTAGTACTTGTACTGTATACAAAAGTTATTAAATTATTTATTGATTACATTTCCCTAAAAAGGGTTAATAAATAACCGCGCATTCATTACCTTACCTCTCTTTCTCCAGCTTTAGACGTAACGGATTGATTTCGCCTTTCTTTTACTTGGGCTTGGTATATATTTGTTACTAACCGTAAGTTATAGAGATTCCAATGGCTATTCAAAATAAGTTTCTGTATAGGTAATACTTTTTTTATTATCATCTGGGCACACAATTCCGCTTGTCGAACATAGGCTTGCTGCAAACATTATTGCAACTCTTGCTACTAATGCTCACCTATCCGTCTGGCCAGTTAGTCTTTGCGTCCATGCGACGGGCCTATAACGGGCCCAGTTTTTCGACTTTGTTTTTCCGCGTGCGTCCATAGCCAAACGTTAATATTTCAGTGTGTACCAAATTCAAGGGTTAACTGCCCCGTCTCATCGGCAGTGTAAATAGACGATTTGAGGTACTTTCTATTGGGCATTATGAAAATCAGTCCAGTGTCTATAAACTTCATTGGAACGTGATGGAATTCTTTTTTGCAGTCATTGTCAACTGAAATAATGTTGTACTAAATCGAGTAAGCAATTTTATAATAAAATAATTTGTATGTGGGATGTTTTTCAATCCGTCGAAAATCAATTTAAATCACGTAACAAAAGAAAACAATGATACAATTGGAGGAATTATAAAGGAAGGTTATGTTAGGTCAAGTACCCCGAACTGACGAGCATGTACGAGGAATGACAAAGTGAATGAGAATTAGAAGTTTCTCAAGATCGAAGCAGGTGGAAATCCATGATCTCTGCCTACAAATGAAACATGCGTTCATTACAAAAGAAAATGAGATAGTAGCAACACTAGCAACCTATTTCACAAGTGATCAACAATAAATGATTTTAACACGTAAATATTGGCTCCTAAAACCCACAATCGTAAAAACGACTTATGAGGACTGCCTTCCCCACTCGCAGCTACATACGTAGTAAATAGCACAATGGTAGTTTTTGGCGTTCGGTCGTATCGCGACGCAGGCGCCCGTTGCCATGGCAACGCGATAAAACCTCGCCTTTCAAACCCGTCGCCAGGGCTGTTCACGTTTACCGAAATTCGCTTCAGGGGGAACCGGTGTTAGTCTGACCTGAGAATACGCAGAGTTCCAACGGATCATCGGGATAAGTTATACTAGACGAGCGGTGAAGTGAGTCGAGGTGGGTTGTGAATCGTAAAGCAGTATACGCGCGGTTATCAAAGGATTTATGTTATTTTTAGGAAACCCTGAGCCCTCAAGCCCTGCCCCTGAGCCCTGAGCCTGGCTGTTTTTGGCCTTCAATTGGCCGTGATAGGAGAAAGTGATTTTTTCAACTATGTAATTCTAAACTTGTAATTTAATAAAATAAAAAAAAATTGTACTGAACAGATTTTTTTTTATGTTGTTTTTTATGCTCGCAATCGCGTGAAATATTTGAAAAGCAGCTTAAACTCAGTATTCTAAGACAAAGTGCATGATAATGGTGAGAAAGCTACAGTAGGTACGAAACTGAACGCTGCAAGTTCAAGAACGTTAAGTCGGAAAGTATCGATCTTTTCACCAATTAAAAACTCTAGGTTACAAACATTATTACAACATTAGTACAGCTGATGTAGAAAAAATATGCCACACCAAAAAGGATCATGTTGAAGGGAATTCATCTGAAATTCACCCAGTATACGTGAGAGATACTCTTTCAAATCTAAAAGCGCTTGCTCGGGTCGGAGTAGTTTCCAATTGACAATATACCTACCGACGGCATCGGGCAATCGCTCGCGAGCCGTAAGCGCCTTTCCCCGCCGCTGAATTTAGATAAAATACCAATGTTCTGTACTTTGGAGTTGCGTTGTTTAAGCCTTTTTAAGCCTGTAGTTTTGAGGTCAACTTATTCCAAAGACACTGTGCTGTAATCGAATTTAAACTCGTGAGACATGTTGAAATAATAATAATAATAACACGGTTCAACTAACGTACTAAATGTCACTACGGGTGACATGTTTCGAACTCTACGGGAGTTGTTCTTGATTCAAGCTACTCCGCCGCGAAAACCTGAAGGACTGCCGAAGAGTTCGAAACTTGTCGCCCGAAGTGGCATTTAATACGTGAGTTGAACCGTGTAATTATTATTACACTGTGCTGTGTTTGGATGTTAACACTATTATCTGAAGTAAAAAAATACTAAGCAGAATGAATCGGGAAAGGGTGCTCCCAGCGACTACAGTGAATCACGATACGAAGTGATCTTAGTAAAAAAAAACCAGAAAGTACCTATAAGAATTCAGAGTCCTTAGTCTGGTTGAGCTGAGTACAAAAATCTAGAATAAGATTTAAATTTTTGGTTTCGTTTCATCATATCAGCCGAAAGACGTCCACTGCTGGACATAGGCCTCCCCCAAAGAGTACCAAAGTGACCGGTTCTGCGCCACCCGCATCCAGCGGACTCCAGCAACCTTTACCAGATCATCAGTCCACCTTGTGGGGGGCCTACCCACGCCGCGTCTTCCGGTACGTGGTCGCCACTTGAGAACCGCCGCAACGGCCATCGGTTTCGTTTATTTATTTATTATTCAATATGTTTGCAGACATTACAGCGAACCAATACGCCGAGAAACCAGATAACTTAATCATGTATCAATCACTCAACGAACAACTTTATAAATAACAATATTGAATAGATGTTTAAAACATTTTTTTTATGCATCTATTTATTTATTTATTTATTTATTGCAACCATGGTATTACAAATCTTACATAAATACTATAAATAGTAGTACAGTTTCACATGGACCCTGTTAGGGCATAGCAATGAAAATATTTAATAATATAGCAAGTATACATGCAGCAATAATTGTGAGTCGAATTTACATTTTATTCTAGGCGAGTTATCATAGTCAAAATTTCATACCTTCATGCTTATTTATTTATTTATTTGTTGCAGTATGGGTCTTTACAAGATGTCTACCTACTAGACTGCCCATTATCCATCGCCTTACAAAATCTCAAACATTACCGGCACACGTTCATCAATAATAAGCATTATCACTTCCCAATAATAGGTCCCTGTACTGATTTCTCAAACATTTGTAGATAAAATAAAATTGCTCCAAACGCCGTCTCGATTTACCAAAGTAAACATCGTGAACAACATTACGCTTAAACGTGTTAAGTAAAAATTCCACATTTGCATTTAAGACACACACCAACCTATTGAGTCGACCTCTTTCCTGCACAATCAACATACAAAGACAGGGGGCTACATAAGCTACATTACGCGGGCATCACTTCATTGTGGGCACCGGTCTAATTGTAACTACACTCTTGGGCGCCATCAGGCGCTCAGCGCTCCGGCGGGTAGGCGTGTGCCACTAATCTTCGACCCCTACATACCAATACTTCACCAAAAAACTACAACCTAACACAAACCTTAATCTTGTACACACAAAGCTCAATTTCCTTTGAAACTGGCTAGTAGTATTTGCAAACGTAGCGAGGGGTTAACACACACTATCAACTCATTAAATTGCATCGCCTTTTTAATGAGTCTGAAAGTGAACAAAGGATATTGCGCGCGATTACATTAAGTACGTAGTTGTAGCTAGGTGAAGTTTGCTTTCTAGTGCTTGTTGCGATGGAGTGGTTTCATTTACTTCCAACTATCAATATGTGCTTCCAATAGAATTGATTTTAGCGGACCCGCTATTGTACACAGTTTTTCTCAAGGCTTACATATTAAGATTTGTCGTTCAAGGCGATACAGAAACGAAACGACATATGCTCCAGAAGTGCTTATGATATACTTGAAAAAATGTTAACACATATCCAAGTATTCTGACACTATCAGGGGAACCAGTCAATTTATAATATGTATTAGCTTTTTGTAATTCCAAATAGGTTCCTACTTAGAACACAGCATTGATCAGCAACGGTTACTAATTCGTAGCTAGGAACATAATTCCCGATTGTCCACGTCTAAAGTAACCATAGCTAACTGCCGGTACCAGTACCAAAGTAGCTAGTAAAGTATTGCAGACTACCCTCATATTTACGCGCTGAATATGCTATAAAGTGATATCACGTGATCGTTTTCCGGGTAATAGTTATAAATTACCCGGGTAGTTTATAAAAGCCGGTTAACCCGAGGTAAGCGGACAAGGAGTATAATTTATTATTGGGAATATCGCGGGTGTATGAAAATACGCAGTTTGGGTTAAATATAGGTATGGTATGTGCGTATGTAGATTAAATATCATTTTAACCGGGCTTATTCAATAACAGACGAGTAATCGTGAAGCACTAGAGTTATAGATAATTCCACCCTTTTAAATGTTCTATTAAGTACTTGTGTTCTTAAACTGAGATTGATAAATCTTCAGAAACCAATTAAGACCCGATTTGAACTGGTATTAGGACTTAATCTGAGTGAGATAACCTGAACTTCAAAATGATATAGAGTAAGCTACAATTACATTTTGTATTTGATTGGGAAAAGTGACATAAACTTTCAGCAATGTAGTGACCGAAATTAACGTCAAAATTCATTGGATAGGTACACGATATACGATGAGAAGAAACGAAGGAGTATTTACAATTCATCAGTTACATACCTATGTTACACAGAAATCAGGCTAACCAAGTACATGTATCGCAGCAGTTAGCACCGTTAGATAAAGTAATGGGCATTTTGTCATACATATTGGCATGAGGAGTAAGAAATATGCCGGCTGCAGCACTGTATCATCCCCGCCGGCCCTCGCGGCGAGTTATTATGCCCCCAGTACAGTCTGCTAAGAAACCCATAAATATATGTATATACGAATCTCTAATATCCGTTCAAAGCTTTATATTTTGAGTACGTACGTTTATTTTACGTGACAATACGTAATGATGATCATAATAGTCAGAATATTGTCACATGCAGCATTCTGTTGCGTATTAAGTTCGTCTTTCAATTGCCCGGTAGATGGCGTTGTGCCGTGTCTGCGTTGAATCCTGAATCACGCTAGCAAGATTTTACTTGGGATAATGGCATTCGATGTATACGATAATATAGGAGTAGATTACGAGTACAGGTAAATTTATTGACATTAATACAGAAAATTCACTTAGTTATAACAATATTTAATCCATGGAATACAATATTGTTTTATTACTTTTTCTTATTTTCGATTAATTGAAATCGTAAATGGTTTCGGACGCGATTGTACAATTCGCTACGTCGTTTTATATTCGAGAACCCGGTATATTTATCACGAAACTTTCAAGGTGACCGAGTGCTCCCAGCCGATCCGGAAATTATTTCAGAAGAGTTCACTTTGACCCATTTTCTTAGTGAAACAGTTTTTTCAGTTCAGAAAAAACAAATCAAGGTTCTTTCGTTTCTCTTAATGACACAGTTGTTTTTAAATTAACAAATCTCATTCAACATAGACTTTTTTGTTTCCTCTATATGTAAAATGCTATGTTTTAATCCAAGCGTGAAAATGATTCAAGTCAATAAAGGTGAAGACAGTTTTCGTCTCACATGAACATGGGAGGGCTTTACGAGCGAAACAATTTACATCGAGCCGTGTGTGTACGAACGGAATAAACAGGCTCAATAACCGGTAACAAAATGTTGAAACAAAAACCAACACGAGCAACGCCGAAACCAGAACATAAACGTTATATCGGCGATCCAGCCAAACTGCTCTATCAAAATATAACGACTGCGATAAACCCGATGGAAAAGAAAGCAAACGTTTCCATCGAATTTCCAAAGATCGCACAATAACTGCATCCTTTTCTTCCCATTATAAAATACGTATTTCTATCTTTCTCGCGCTAGTGTTTCCTGTTTTATGGGAGAGTCGATAATATTCGGACCGCGCCGCGAGATATGAGTGCTAAATATTTTATGATGTCCAAAGTGTCGATGTAAGGCTTGTTGTTGACTAGGCTGCATCGTCCATCGAAGCTTTTTCATAAGGATCCTTGACATGATGATACCATTTAAAAACAGCGTTAAAAGTTACAGCATATTGAAATTATCTTTTAGAAATATAATATAGGTACTTTAACTTAACGATAAAGAAAAAAAAGCAAAGTAAACGGGTGCCATTAAAATCGATCAATTTAATTACAAGTCAGTTTTTTGTCACGTTTGTCTCTTACAAACGGGCTTGTCGTAATGCCATTAATCTTAGAAGGCTGGCAGCGCAGCAAACGACCTCCCGTTAAGACCCTCCATGGGCTGGGTGCCCTGTAATATGCTTGTATACCCCAAACGACGAACAACTAAACACCGTATCCGCACAAGCCAAACACGACCTTCCACTAATTGCTATTAGTGTCATTAACGCATAAACCTCGCTCTGCTTTCCAACCTTTGGTCCCCCGCACATGAATGGAAAATAAGAAAATAAAGGAATCTCACTGCGAGAAAAAAATACGTAAGTTGTATTTTCTCGAAGAGAAGCGTGTCGGTGGCGTTGTTAAATATATCGTCCAATCAGTATCCGTGGGACGAGGAATTAGCGTTTAAGAGAGCGAACGGAGGACGCCTGGTCCACCCTTTTATGCGGTGTAATAAAAAAGGTTATTTGAATTTGGAAGAAGAATTAAAAAAAGAAAATGAATTCTGCACTAATTTAAGCAGAGCGAGTTCCTCGGCGATTTTAGGGGGGATCGAGACGGTTTAATGAATCATGCATTTAAGTTGAAAGTCCGCCTCTACGCTTTTAGATTCTTATTGCCGGTGCCCGGCGAGGGTCTGACATAAGGCTTTGGTTCAAAAAATCCACCTAATGAGACGGACGGCGCCATTCAAATTAGGATAACTTTTTAAAAGATCGTTCTCCAACTGTTTCACTTCACTAAAAACCTCCGATATGAAGTTACCTCAGTATTATTTTATTTATAAATTAGTATTATTTTGTTTTGAAATACGCGCCCAATTTTGGAAACACCTCTCTAAAAAGCACCATCGTAACTGCATAAAAATGCGTTTTACAGGTCCCTAAAAAAACTAATCACAGATAAGCGACCTCTCGTCCCTCATTGATCCTCCATCGGAAAGGTTACTGAGGCACTTCGTCTTCATTCGGGAATCCCTTTAAGGAACGTATCAGTTGTAATGAAAGCTAATTCTTTCATTAGTTCCTGTGACAACGGGAGAAATTGTAAGGCAAACGAGAACAAACGCCGACCGCTGTACTTAGCTATACGTTAAAGGTTTTTAGGGAAGCGGAAAACAGTTGAAGAACGAGCTTTGGTTACTTTTACCATGAAGATTAGTAATTTAAAGGTATAAGCTGGATGAAATCCCTTGTAGGGATATTGTCGCATTTGTAGTTTAACATTTTATACCATGCATACGAGTATGTTTTAACCTATTCAAGGCCAAGTAACCCTACGTCTGCTACGCCGTAGCGTGTAGCCTAATTTTTCAGCGCAACATATCAGCGGAAATCGCTCGTGGAAGCATTAGTTATAGGTCAGCCTTGGATGGGTAAATCGGTTATAGTGTACAAATTTGCATTGTCATCACACCGCGTATACATCAGATTTTTAAATTAAAATCACTTAATCTGATAACTAGGTATGTTTAAGGTAGACGGAACAAACACGCATCAGATAATTATTTGAATCCGATGTAAAAACGCCGTTTAAATTAAAAAACAGAATACCTGAGTTCCTATAATTGGCTCTTTGTATTCACTATCAATGTTTATTGTATGATTATAGCTGTTCGTTCTCCTAGTAAATAAATAAATAAATAGGTATCTAAAAGAATATTCGCAAACAAAACTCACCCCTACTTAGCTGCTAACTTATCTAAATGTAATAACGTACTTTTATTTTACACATTTTCAGCAGCGACACAACCAATACATTCCATTTATCAATAATATAAATCGAAATCCGATCTGACAAGGCGTTAATGGGAGCTCAATGCAATTTAAGAAACCCCAGTTGGTATTAACCGAATTTCTTTTGCAGTCCCGTATTGGCATCGAAATAAATCGATAACTTTTATTGTTGAACGAAAGTCACGTAACTTGGAAGGGGAAAGTAATAGGTATTTCTTATTTCGATATAATTTCAATCACTATACTTTATAATGACGCGGGGTGTACACCGCATACGCTGGCATTTTTTGCCAGCTATATGCGAGGTAGGCGGCAGTACGTGGACTGCGGTAGTTACAAGACGAAGCCCTACTATACTCGATCTGGGGTCAGTCAAGGCAGTAATTTGGGTCCTTTGACGTTTTTGCTGATGATTAATGATCAGCAAAATGATGATGGTGGATGATGTGGTTAGAAACTCGGAATGTTTGTTGTTTGCCGACGACCTAAAGCTGGTGCGGGTAATTGAAGAGGTATCGGACTGTCTTGCATTGCAGCGTGATATTGATCGGGTCGTACAATGGAGTATAGGCAATAGGCTTCACTTTAATGTGTCCAAATGCTCCTCGCTATCCTTTAGCCGATCTCGCAATCCGATACAGCATTGATACGCGGTAGAAGGGACACCGAATGAGCGTGTCACGGAGGTGCGCGATTTGGGCGTGCATTTCACAGCTGACCTTTCGTTCAGAGATCACATTGTTAAGACTTGTAAAAAAGCATACAGGAACTTAGGGTTTGTCTTGCGTCAGGCACATGGATTTTCCAACATAAGCGCTATCCGTGCAATGTATGAAGCTCTCGTAAAAATCCACTTGGAGGTCAACTCTAGTGTCTGGAGCCCGCACGAAGCTAAGTACCAATTTATGTTGGAAATGATACAAAATAAATTTGTAAGGTTTTTATATTTAAAATGTTGTGTGTATACCCATTTTACCCATTAATGTACCCTACGTTATTCGTGTTGGGCATGGTAGGGTACAATCAGTTAGAGGTTAGGAGGGAGTTGACTCTGGTGTCCTACATGTTCAAACTTTTACGCGGTAAGGTTAGTAACTCTGGGGTACTGGCTACAGTGGGCCTGAACGCGCCCGTGCGGCACGTGTGGCGCCGGCGCCGGCCGCCGCTGCTGGCCGTGCCGCGCGCGCGCACCGGTCTGCTGCGCGCGGCGCCCTGGACAAGGGCTCTGCACACGCTCAATCAAGCTGCAACGCGGGTTGATGTATTCCACTGTTCTCTGAATGAATTCATTAAAGTTACTTTGTATGTGTTATGTTATTTCAAAACTTAGAATGATGTAGTATGTACCCTATTTATTATATCAATAATTTGCTACGCTATCGCATTGGGAGACTGTAATGATAGACGTATTGTTATTATAAATAAATAAATAAAATAAATAAATAAATAATGTATTTGGCCGTTCTTATGTCATGAGGCGTGTGCAATGAAAAGCACAAATAGGAAACGATAGAGTCTGGCTAGTAAGTTTAAACTTTTTTTTAAATTAATTATATCGCCTCAAATTCGCCTCTAAAATAATCTGTTATGAGTATCTGCTACGCCGCCATGCATTGAGCGTACCCAGCATACAGTTTAAAAAAACTGCTTTTTCGTGACACTACTATATTCTTTTTTAGGACAAGGTAGATATATATATTATTATAAGTATGAAGATGCACGTTTCCTTGTCCTTCACTTCACTGTACGGGATTAAATGAGTGTGTATATTTATGACACTGTACGTGGTCACAGATATTTAAATGGATAATGAATTCTAGTGAACATCCAAATTGACAGCATAAGTCAGTCAGAAACATAGAGAAGTTATTACTGTCTCGTATTTCAACATTATTTATATTACCATATGTTTAAACGAATAATATTATATCCTTATTACCTCGAATAAAACCTAACTTTTATTTACAGCTTTCGCCTCACGTCAGCCTGCGTAACTGCCGTCCCGCGATATACGGTGTATTGCACCCCACGTGACGCGGGCTGGCATTTTAAAGTGAAAATTGAATTTGCAAGCGACAATCGACGACGCTGCCATCAAAGGCGACCCCACTATGCCAAAACGGGTTTGCGTTCAAAGAAAGTTGAAAAGTATACTTTCTATTGAACTATTAAGTACACTGAACATGCCTTTTATTCAATTCCTTCAATATCACGAGTACATTTTGGATCTGATAAAGGCACGACAATTGTTTCATTTAATTTGGATACTTCATACTTGAACATTTAATTCACCTAATTCTCAGCTTAAAAATAATATTCTGGATATAATTAAATTCCAATTCGGTTTCTGATATTGCGTAGACCTCGAGGAAATGACTCCGAATTAGCGACATACCTATCTATTAAGAAGAGGACGTCGCGGCCTATTTAATTAGTGACGGGGTTTTATCATCCGCCCTCTTTGCTTCTGTTCGTTGAAAATTTCAACTCTAATACCGCCATATTGGCAAAGCTTAAATTGGATGTAATGACAAAATTTCTATTCTCTCCACTTTATTATAAAAAATCGTTCCTGGAACGAATTTTGATCCTGATTTTCAAGTAAGAAATTCTATTCAAGGAATTCTATGGGGGCGGTTTTCTATCGTTCATACAGTAACATTACTTTTAAAATCGTTTCCCAGCCACTTGTTTCTTAGATCTTTTCAAGACGAGTAATAAAATAAAAAAAATACACCATCTTATATAGGGTAGGTGCATCAAGGTAGGCCCTTCACCTAAGATGGCCGCCACCTGTAAAAACTCGCAGTTATGTTTTCCAATGTACTTCAAATTTAACGTCGCGATCGTAACGTTTTGTTTCGGTAAAACTTATACTAGAGCCTCAAGTAAAAGTATGGCCAAAAAATAATGTTTGAATAAAGATCAATTTATAAATATCATGATACAGGCTGACATAAAGAATCTCGCAGGTGTTCTTTTTCTTATTTAAAAATATATTGACGTGTTATAGCAATTTTTCACTTTCATACTCCTTTTTTTACGTTGGCGAAATGCCTTTACGCATCCCGCCCGCCACGGGGAGGGGGGCGAGCGGGTATGACGGACTAAACGCGGCAGAAGTCTTGGACTACCGTCTAAAAACCCAACAAGTGCCAGAGCTATAACCACGAACTTCGAATCACGAAGTTGGGATATCTCTATCTCTATCGCACTTACTATACTCGAGTGACAGTTGCCGCTGCTCCGTCTTACGGGAGGGGCACTTGCATACTGCTAAGATTTTGGAATATTGAATCAAATTGAATTGAATCAATTTAATCAAAAAGTGTATTTTACGACTACTTCTATAACCGTACGTCAATAAACGATTATTTTAATTATTTTATAATGGGCTTTATAGGCGACCGGGTGCACAAGATGGCCCACAAGCAGATTTTTTTTAAATAGGGTTTTCATGTTATATGCGCAAATAACATGAAGTTTTTTTTTGAAAAATAAATCTTTAGCAGGCTTATGAATGGTTTTTCTTTATAAGACTGAAAGTATCTTACAAGGCTTCGAATTACGGTGGGCCTTATTAGGCGACGGTACCTTATACATATGCTCATGTACGCATTTAGCACCCGTGGCCTCATCATCAGTTACCATAGTGTAAGACATTAGTCAAAAGTATAATGTTTTGTCATAAAAAATCGTTAAGCCGGTAAATATTTGGAACTTCATAGTTTTATTGAAATTCCGCAACACGGCAACCCTCGCATAATTATGGTTAAGCATTAGTCCATAAACCTTTTTTTAGATGTTTGTGAAACGGAATTCATGCGTGACATCTTTGAAGACAAACACACCTAGCAGTCGGTAGTAAAACAAACTAACGTTAATTGTTGCTTTTATGATGGCTTCGCGTGAGCCGGGTCGGATGGCAAACAAATTGTTACTGTGACTCGAACACAGCAGTGTTTAGGAGTTATGTTTTACAGGATACGGTATTTTATTGGTAAGGCACATCAAGTCTCAAATCTTCGTCATCGCGTTTTAAATTGTTATTTGGATTAGTTGCCTCTTCTTTAAAATATTGAACGTCATGTAAATCGTTGAAGCAGTTTAGGCTACAAAATATTTCTAACTGTAGATTTGTATTTTTTAAACAGTGCAATTATGAGATGTATGACATCAACTGAAAGGAAGTCAGGATTTATTAAAAATCTATAGAACTTAATGTATTATATGCTTTAAAAAAATAGTTTTCCGTGTAAGTCGAAAAACTGTTTTGATATAATTTCAAATATCGTCGTCGATAGATCTAAACATTTTCATATTCATTAGCTTGATGACAATCATATCATCATTATCTGACCGCAAAAAAGCAAAACATCACTTAAATTCAATTTGTACGAGTGGCCCATTCAATTAGTTATCTAGATTTGGATTTAATTATGCCTTTTTGCTTGATTGATGGTCTACAATCTTCTTCAATTTACGACCCTCTAATTGCGGTTTATAAGTGAACTTGCATTTGGATTTCTAGTTTGTCCATGAAATAAAAAATATTTAAACATAGTATTTATTTTGTTAATCACCATCAAGTAGTTATTTATTACTTTATCGAAATATTTAAATTCGCGTCTAAAAGTTTACTGAGTCAAGATTTGTGTTTTATTTGGTTGTCACAAATACTCCTTAAAGATTGAAGGCTAGTGCTAAATATTGTGTAGAACTCCATAATGCCCGCAACCATTACGAAAGCCAAAGCGTTTTCCGACCAAACAGCAGCGTAATAGGAATTTAGCAGATGTTCCGGAACATACCTACAGGAGCATATGCAGCCCCTGCGGAGCTCAAGACGTCAGCGCGTTTAAACGCCAATTAATTATTAAGGGACGTAGCTCCTTCCTTTGCTCTTTGACGGCGACTGTACAACAATGTGGCTAGCTCTCGTGATTGCCTGCTTTGTAAATTGCATTAGCCTGGTACGCTTGTGTTTCCGTTTATTTATATACCACTTGTGTCGGTTATGGTGCTAGAAATATGCCGAATTTGAAACTGTATCCAACATTTGCAAATGCATTATGAACAACATTTGACAATCATCGTGCACGGTACATTTTATTTAAGTATGTATGGTATATTTAGGTATGTTTAAGTTCGACTTATAACAAGCTGAATAAATTTGCGCCATTTCCGAAGTCCAGAAACCTCTCGAGAAGCGTGACCGCGTTCTTTTAAGATCGTATTATAAGGGGCAGTGAAATCGCTCCATAGATTCGAATCAACACCAGGATCGGGCTAGTTGCAATTCATCATTATTATTCCAGACAATTTATCAAGCGGTTGGCTCGCCTCGCCGCCCCGATCGCACATTCTAACGAGATGGTGAATTTTCACCGAATAATTTGCGAACCGACGAATCACGTATTGGAATCGGGAATGAGGTTGGAATTGAGATAGAAGAGCTGAACATGGTGATGCTATAAAAGGAACTTGGGGAGAAAGATCACTCAGGAAAAGAATATACTAAAATGTAGACTAATGGTCTTGGAAAGGACTTCCATTCTGATATTCTCACCCTGCATACTCGTGCAAGATAAGAATATCTATACAAGTATCATAGAGAAGTACTTATATAAATGAAATACATTAACAATATTAGCATGACATTTTGCTTCGTCAATGGAGCGTCTCGTGCAGCGAGGGTCGATACGATTACCGGGGCTTATTACTGCGACTTTATCATATTTCAATTTACGATCGTCACCCGGACTTATCGAGTAGAAAAATCAGAGGGCTGAATACCTCCGTCGATATAAATCAGAAATGAGATGTCTCATTACTGCCGCTTTGATTTATTGATTTAAGGTCAGCTTTCTAGTGCCCTTTAATATGCAACTTCGTTAAAATAATATCCATAAACACTGAAAGTTGCGAGATGTAAGAATTTTAAGTTGAGCATTAGATAAGTCGACGGCAGAAAATGCTTGGTTGGAGGGAATAAGAAAACGGTCATAGTTGTTAAGTCTTACACAGTTTCTGTCGCTATCTCGTGGATAAGAAGCCTAATCACCGCCGTCGCGTCTGTATCGGGCCGGCGAGCGCGCGGGCGTTCCCCAGGGTGAGCTTTTGGGTACCAGTATTCTTTTTGTGGTTTACATTACGTTGTAAGTGTGCCGAATTACTTTGCGTCCCGCTTTTTATGCAGAAATTCGTGATTTGTCTTCACGATTTTGAAACAGTGCATTTGCGTTGTAGGCATTATTTACATTTCTTAAAAAGTAAACGCGGTATTCACTTCCAAAGTGATTCACCATATAACACCAATTTATTATGTTATCGGTTTTTCGATTGCAGATTTGTAAAGAAAATTCATTCAAAACAAATAAAAGTTTATCTAAAAACTACTTCTTTTCTGTAACTAAAAGCAAATGGCAAATTTGAAAAAGCCTTTTCTACCAGTAGAAACCTCAAAGCTATTAATAAAGCGACTATGAACTTATCAGAACTTTCCCGTGTAACTGCACCCGGGTCGCGCACCAACAAACTTGCTGCAAACTATTTGTAATACGAATTTATTGTTCTTGTTATACGTTAACACTGCAAATTTATAACCGCATGAAATTCGAATTTGCCTTCTTTGATTCTGAAAGTTTGTTAATTTATTATTCCGTAGGTAATTAAATATGTGAAAAAAAAAATTTCTCCTCATTTTCATGAGTAGCAATGATGTACCTAGGCAAATGAATTTATCATACAAATAAAAAAAATATCGAACAAATAAAGAAAATTTTATCTACGCACAAAAAATCACTTACTTCAATTATTCAGCCAAGGTCTAAATATATATTTTTAATTGGACTCTCTGTGTTTTTTTTATGTTATAGGAGGCAAACGAGCAGACGGATCACCTGATGGTAAGCGATTACCGCCGCCCATGGACACCTGCAACACCAGAGGTGTTGTGAGTGCGTTGCCGGCCTTTAAGATAAGTTTGAGGATTCGCCGTGTTGACAGCTGAAGGAACAAATTCCCAGTAAAGAAGGCAAATTCGAAAACATTTAAGACGCACCGCTAGGTATCTATGTAAAAATAACCTAATGGGGAAATCGGCCCCTTAGAAAAGAATTTATTTGGCGAAAAGGCGCAGCGGCGGCGGGCGTATCTAATGAGATAATATAATAGCCGTGATTCCCTGGCAGCGCCATTCGCGGGACCGAAAATTACCGGAAAACTGCAGGCAAAGAAGCGAGCTTCTACAAAATAGCAAGCGTTTTATTTAAAAGACTTTCAGTATCTACATCTCATTTTTAGATCAATGCAAATTGGTAGTTAACGGGAAACAGAATAGAAGTTATCTCTAAAGCTAATATAGTTGCGAGTCTTTATATATTTGTCGCGATTATCATTTGTTTCTTATTTTTATTGCATTTGACTTATGGATGACTTTTGTGAGCATGTGTAGGTAGTGCATAGATATATATATTACTTCGTAAAGATAGGCCCAACGCCCACGAGTAATTCGTCCAATGCGGTGGCCCGCCAGGGACAATCGCGGGCCACCATGCCTTAGTCTTCAGCTGTCACAGTGTGTCACAGTATGTCAAGCGGGTTATCTATTGTTTGCCCGACATTCACATACTATAATAATCATTTGCCCGAACTTCGCTTGCCCGAATTTCATTTGCCCGAATGTTTCGTTTACCATAATAGTTAATTGACATACTCTTGTTTACCCGAATATTGGATGTCATAATGATACGAATGCCATACGTATTGTTTTCCAGATTATTGTTTGCAATAATATTATTTAATAGTTTACTTAAACGCAATACTAAACATGCATTCGGATTCATCTTTGTTAATTTGTTTGTTTTTCCGCTATTTTATAAAAAAATAACCTCGAATACGAAAGCGGGAGCAAAGCTCCCGCTTCCGTCTTCTAACCTATCCGCGATCCGAGTCGGTTTTGCCACTAAGCCCCTGTTCCCTACTGCCTATGATACACCACTATCTTGGCATTGGGTAATCTCAGAGAAAAGTTTATTTTTACTTAGTGGCAAAACCGACCCGGACCGCAGATAGGTTCGCGGTATTTTTTTTCATTTTAGACACTGCAATACGTACCCACATTATTACATATGAATATTATGGATGTTGAGATGGATGGCAAATGACATTATGGCATGTGATAGTTATGGATTACAATGATTATGGAAAATGAGATTATTCATATTGATATTATGGAAAACAAAGATTCTGGCATAAAATTATATGAAATAATGGTTAAGTTGATCAATCAAATTAATATTTTTTCCAGATTAATTTAACCTATAAAATTAATTCATGTCTATCAAATAACAAGCACACGAGGGTTATATCGAATTGGAAATTGATTTTATCACTCCCAAAATAGGGTGTAAAGATCCCATTGTAATATAGATGTCAGCCATATGTCGAGCCCTTTAGCGTCGTTTGCTAGAAAAAAAATCAATGACCACTGCTTCGAATAGTTTTTATATCTATACTTTTATATATAATTTAACCCCCGACAAAACAAGGGTTGTTAAAATGTGTATCGGTGTATCTGACTGTGGCATCGTAGCTCGCAAACGGAACAGCCGATTAAAGCGCGGTTTTTTTAACGAAATTCTAGTGTCGATGGTTTTTACCTATGTTTGTTCTGCAGGTTTTTTAAATATGTATATGTAAGCCAATGCAATTCAGGCACAAATTAATAGTCAAGCCATTCAAAAATGCGATTATTAAATGATAAGTGTAACTTGAACAAGCTATGATTGGTTTACTTGTGATTGTGTAATCTACCCAGTTAATAAATAAATAATAATTGCTAAATATATGTATATACAAAAAACGATCTAGCCCAAATGGTAAATAAATATCTACAGTTTTTTTTTTTGGTATAACTTGCACACCTTGGGATTTGCGAGATTTTACACTGATATAGGTACTTACTCCAACAATAGATCACTTACTTAAGCAATGTCCCAAGTATAACAACCAAAAACTGGATCATGAAATAACATGCAATAATCTGAATACTGACCCATACAACATAATTATGATAGTTACAAAAGAATCATCGATTAAATCATATACAAAGTTAATTAAAAAAATAATAAATACCCAGTTCAATAACACATAAAGTTCAATGGAGCAAAGTTTGCCCGTATCACTCGCGGGATTTTTACTCTTACAAATAAAAGTAAAAAAAAATCATATAGGTACTTACATTCGATAGGACACATTGACTGGTTTAACCAATCGATGTGACAGCCGGGTTAATCATTGTTACGTCTCGCAAGGTATCCTAGACCTACGACCCATCACAAACTGCAAGTTATACCAAACATTTGGTACAGTAGGTATTTACAATTGACACTAGATCATTTTGTGTAAGAAAGGTTCCTAATATGTATTCATTATTATTTACTTTCATCATCTTCATCATCATCATCAATATCAGGCGAAAGACGTCCACTGCTGAATATAAGCCCCCCCAAATGGTGCCAAAGTGACCAGTCCTGCGCCACCCGCATCCAGCAGATTCCCGCGACCTTTACCAGGCCATCAGTCCAACTTGCGGTCTACGCACACTGCGTTTTCTTATACGTGGTCGCCACTGGAGAACCGAATTTATTAACTGGGTAGAATACACCATCTCAAGTTTATAGATATGCCGAACAATGATCAGGCAATAAGTTCCCATCAACCCCCTTCTAGATTGACTCACTATAAAACATCGAACACTTTTAATCCTTTAGAAGCTATTCCAGTCACAATATGTTTAACACAACAATTCGGTTTAGTGCCAGTCCCCTCATTTTACAGTCAAACAGAAACATCTTAATCATTACGCTTCATAAAATTCTTAAGTGATTGCCTGGGGGACGGTTGCGTGGCTACGAATTGATTTTGAAAGTCCATCTTTTAATGTAGTCCTAACCCTTGAACACGCAATTGTCATTAAAATCATTGAAATTGGCTATTCGAATCGTCCTTTCTTTGCTGTGGGGCATTTAAAAAATAAACGTTCCCATTTTTTTTGCTCTATGTTCTTTTATATGGCAAGTTGCGGCGTTACAGTTTGAATTCGAGGAAAATTCTTTTGTTTTTCATTTATTGAATCCCCGAAATGTCCTGATTCCGAAGAAAAACGTACCTAGTTGGTACAGTTTTTGTAAACCGCTGTATCGGTAAGTCAGATTTTTTCGTAATATAAACCAAAAGTGCATAAATGTAGTTTACAAACAAAGTGCACTTCATTTCGAAAACGAGGAAACGTTAACATTTTTCACCTAACAGGGCACAAATTGGAAAAAAATTACACAGCTGAAATACAGCATCGCATAAGTTAATAGTAGTCGGCCGCGGGCGCGAGCGGAGATAATGAAATTGTGTACAGAGGCGCAACGAGCCGCGCGTGTCTCGGCCAAAAATCCACTTAACAAATTGCTGCTGATTCGAAGGGTTCTGGATTGTTGGCCGCTTTTACCGTTACGTCAATTATACCGTGTTATCGATACTCGAACGCTTCCGTTAAACTGTTTTGTTTCGCGCCCGGTCTGTATCAAATTTTGCATTCATGACGGACACCGTCCCTGCGGAGCTGTTTTTTCAGGATTTGTTTATGTGGATGAGAAAGATCAGATTGTTCCATTGAAAAAAACGAAATACAATGCACATGTGATTATGCCTAATTAATACGTGTAGAAAGCGTGTTATAAAGGAGTTTATCTTACATTAAATTTATATATTTTTGTATTAAGTACTTGATAGGAGCAATAAGCGACAATTTAATTTACTTAAACCATTAGGTTATGACGCATGCATAAAATAATTAAACCATCAAAAAAGTATCATGTCGCCGGGGCGGCGTATAAAAAAGGAGGATGATAGCAGCAAATTGCGAAAAACACGACTGTAATGAATTCGGCGCCGCGTTTCGCACGCAATTGCACAATTTCAATTAGCACATTAGTGCGCGAGTGTACAGGGTGCGGCCTGATGGATTATACAGGGGCACATTAGTGACTTGTGGTCGTGATAGTGCCTCGCAATTGTCGTTCAATTAATGCAAACTAGCGTACCTATTGCAGTTCTTGCCCACGTAAACAACGTGAAAGCCACCGATGCTTCTAATACATATTCATCGAAAAAAGTCGATTGTAATTTCACACGTTTCAACCGCAGTTTAATTTACATCAAACGTTGAAAAATCAAGTTTATTAGCGGTTAGGAAATTTCCACGATCAACTTCATGCCTCACCGAAAAGCAAAGGAAAGTTCGTGCACAAAGGCTGCCGTTAATTTTTTTGTTTCCAAGGTAGGAAAAATTTGAATGGAGCGAATTACAAAAACCGTCCATCGGATCGGCAGGGCTGGCGCTGTTCTTGAAATATTTTTTTATATTTAAAATATTACGACAGTCTAACAATTTCATCAAATTGAAAATTACATTTTGACACAGTTAAAGCATAGAAAGGAACAATATTTGTTCATAAAGCGTGCAACAAATGCAAGATAAAGAAGTAGGTATTTATAAACACGAAACACAAATATTTAAAAGCGGTCTTTACAAACTATTTCCTTTAAATTTACTCTTACATTCGTCATTTTTGCAACCCTACATTTCAAATATCGAACGACGCACGAACGGGAGACGCCTATCTCTATTGAATTCCCGAAAAAGGACCAAAAATAAAGGCACGTCCCGACAGCACCTACCAATAGTGCCATTCTGTTGAATTCTGATATTTGTCAGCGTGATTAGCCTGTGCCGTATTTAATCTAAACATTCGAAATTCAAATTTATGAATGACACAGCGTGAGGTTCGTGGTATATTTTAGGCGGCTTTTGTTTTTTATTTCGGCAGCTAATTAAGAGGCGTATTTTTGTGGTCTTTTATTAATTCTGTTTTGATTGAAAGACGACTCACGAAACTGATGAATATCATACATCAGAAAAAAGGTATTAACCATGATGCCTAGTACCTAAACTAACTTTCAGTCCGTGCCTGTTGACTAAACACAAAAAGTTTCGAGAAATATTCCCAAAGTTAGGTTCAACTTTCTGTAATTTTTTCAAAACTCCGCACATATAGTGTAAATGAGTTACGTAATAAGCATTTCATTGTTATAATCCCATGATTGAGTGGATTAATGAAGGCAAACTTTTACCTTCGCCGTAATAAAAATAGCCAACCGACGCAATACAAAGTTACCGAATCGTGGAAATGCATGTGCCTGAGTTTTGAGATTGATTAACTTTTTCGTACCTGTCTCACATTGAGACCATCGTGAATTGTGATTTAGGACGAGAAAAATATCATATT
The DNA here is from genome assembly GCA_945867215.1 of Epinotia demarniana. NCBI lineage: Eukaryota > Metazoa > Arthropoda > Insecta > Lepidoptera > Tortricidae > Epinotia > Epinotia demarniana. Next base: position 17,068,451 of record OX244272.1, on the reverse strand, counting down.
ATTACTTTTTATACTGACGTGTAAGTCGTGTAGGTCTGAGGAATTATTACTTACTTTTCGAACGTTAGGATGACTCTACTATTATTTTTCCGTATAATAAATGTCATATACCTAGATATACCTGGCGTACTAACAAAGCGTTACGCAATGTGCCTGTGAGCGTTACATTGTACATAATCTAATTGATAAAATGTTTTAGTTGCACTGAAAATATGTTAAAAAAGCATTGCTCAATACAAACCGTCTTAACTTTTTAAACACTTACCTATCTATAATAACAGGATCCGAAGGAGTTTCGTTTCTATTGCCGCAACTCTTCTTGTCACAACACCGACTGAAAAAAACGATTATTTAAAAACATTGTTTTATCAAAAACCTGGTTTGTATTTTTATGGACCCTATTTTAATATGTACATTAGATTCGCAGTGTAGGTATTTTCTTATAAGTTGAGATTTTCAAACGTACTCGTAACTTTCAAAATCGTTACTAATACATACGAAGTTACCTACTAACGCACAAATTTTATTCTCCCTGTTACCGTCAACTTTTTCCACGTTTTCTCAATTCGCTTGAGGGATATCATTGAAGGGAAAAAATCAATATTATTTGTACCGAAGGGTTCCGTATCATAGTCGATTTATAGTGCTCCCGCTGCGGCATAATGCGTCACGAGCGAAAGGTTGCGCGGCCTTTAAATTTAATAAAAATCTCGCACAAACGTTATTTGTAGGAGATTTTTAAGGGCTCCGGAGGCTCTCGCAATTTTGAGATAAAAGTAGGTACTTAGCAAAATGGAAATGTACAATGACAAATAAAAGAAAAAAAACAAACAATAATTCGTCAGATCAAAAGACTTCAGCAACCTTGTAGTTTTTTTTGTTATTCATACTTTACGCCACTCTGCGTATCTTTGTAATAGTCTAAGGTCTATGGAAAAATATACCATTTCTTAACTTGTAAATGTAATGTAAATGATGATAATAGTGTTGGTCTGCGTATATACCTACAGCACGGTCAATGTCAAAGACATGTTAAAATTTTTGCTACTTTTTAAAGGGCAAAAAGTGTATATATGATTTTGACGTCGATAGTGTAATAATCGGTAAAATATTCAATATTTAGTAAGCTGTACAAATACATTTTTATCGCGTATTAACAACCGTGACGTCATATCAAGCACATGAATATAAAAAAAACTATCACAGAAGCCTATTCCACAAAATGTGAGCACTGTGTACGTAGCGCCCTACCGGGCCTCCTTGACGCGAAGGGCAAAGACATTGAAAGGACAGACTCCCCCGAGACTCCTCCCCTGAAGACGTGCGGACGGGACGCACATATCTCGCGGAAAGAGTGCACGATATTGCGTCTAAGGTGGAATAAAATTTTAATTGCTCACACAGATGCAGCTTTGTGTTGATACGGGACTATTCCACGCACACGTCTCTTTGGCGGCGAGACGCGATGCTGAGCTAGTATTCACAATGCGTACCGCACAACCAGCATAAGTCTGACCTCTGACCACAGGTGGTTGGTACATATAACGATTTCAAGATATACTGGGGAGTGGTGATGTGTGTTGAGGTTGCCATTGCGAAGCATAGCTGGTAAGACCGGAACATGAACAACCGCAAACAAATGGTTAAGTTAATAAGGACGTTCACTTCTTTGTTTTGGAGAAGTTTAAGACTTAGGACTGGAGTTGAATCGCTTAAAACGGTGTTAGGATTTGTTGATTCTTCGTCTCACGAGGCACTTTATCACTCTTTTTTCCGCGGGACGGAAAGTCCAAAGGTGCACACTAATTTTAGAAACGCTGGTAGTGCAGCAATGCAACTAAAAATTTACTGAAGAACTTACACCAAGTTTAAATCTAATTTATATTTTAAATTTACATATAAACGGTATTAACGCATTTTTCTTTAGTCACTGCAATACAGTTATAATATTCAATTTTGTAATTTTAGTTTGTAAGTACTTAATACAATTAGTAGTGCGTACTTTCATTTTGGTTATAAAGTGGAACATATAAAACTCGTATTCAGTTACTTCAGTAATAATGGATTTTTCAGCTTAATAATTACCCATTTTTTTGTTAGAAAAATTGCCACATCTGTCACCGTTGCTTTATTTATACATAATAACACTTATTTTACATTATTATACACAAACAAGAATAAATATTTAAAATCTAAACGACTGTGTGTGCCCACTGCCCATTGTTGATATATTTAAATACTCGATGTGTGGTATCAATAGCAAGTTAGTGGAACGATGACACGCAGAAAACACCAAGTTATGACAAATGACCGTTATGACAGTTCTACGAATTTAAGTTTTTATGTCTTTCAGAAGGATGTTTGAACACATAGATAATCAGGAATAATGACTTGGAAAGGTTCTTACCTGCACATGACTTCGTGTGTTAGCAGAACTCTGCACATTTCGGGGTTTTTATCCTGGCCTTCATATACTATTGGCTGTAACAAAACAAAACCTTCTTGTAATAATATTACGAGGTTACAATATGTAAGCATTTAGATCTCTAACAAACATAATTCTTAAAATGGCTTTTATTGATTTTAATGAATCACCCTCATTGAGGATGGTGCCGTTTTAAACCTAGATACCGTTAGAAAAAAATTGTAAGTCATCATATTTTTTCAAATGATGTAAACGCCGACAATGTCTGATGGTTTTTTACTAAACCTGCAACTCGATCACGTAACGCATTGTGCGTGTTAGGTAGATTGAAAGGTCAATTTTTATATAGTAAAAAAATCGTATTCAAAACATTACGTGATTACCTCTCAGGCCGCAGAATCTAAGAGAAACCGCCATATGAGCGAAACGCACTCAAGACACTTTTAAAGATACATTTTTACCAATTATGTCAGAAAAAATAAAATAGTACAAAATGCCGAATGGTAATATATCCCGCTCGAATGAATTGTCTAATTTAAAATCAGCAGCAAGATAAGATTTTTCATCTTCATCAAGTTATTATTTTTGCTAATTTATGTACCCCTTCCGCATAATCGCGTTGTGTTATCTACGGGGGATTAACATGCGCCCGCACCGACCCGCTACTTTATGCTCAGCTCAATTGAAACATCTATTTATCTTAATACTTATTAGTATTACGAAAACTAAAGTCTGTCTTTTTGAAGTGAAAACGCCACAGGTATACGAGCGTAGGAGGTCACGTGACCGTAGGATTTAATGTTGCCAGATGCCGAATACAAAAAGCGGGACTGCTCTACAAAATGCGGATTTTTAAATGAAAATGCGGATTTGTAGAATACGTTTATAAGTTTTTTTGATGTAAGACGTACGGGGCTTGGGGGCGGAGGCGGGGGGAAGGGGGGGGGGGGGGGGTGTTTTTTTTGCAAAATTAAAATTATTCAAGTTTTTACTTCTGCCAGCACTTCCGGAGTGCAACCAGGTCTTTTTTGTTACCTTTTCATACTTAGACTGAAACTACGATTATTTTAATATAGTTCCTTGTTATTTGAGAATGTTTTTTTATAATAAACTTATAATTGTTTTCGAGCTAATATGTCATTTTATTCTTTGAACTACTTATATAAGTAAAAATATAAAACATTCAGCTATAATTTTATACAAAACGACAAATTAGTAACTTATTAGACAAAATAGAGAGCATATTATCTTCAATCACAGAATACAACGTCTTCAACCAGTCGCACTTGAAATTTCACCCGTAATTGAGCCGAGTAGCATGCCAGTAGTTCAGCGCACCCCGCTGCGCTTGCACATTAATATCTAATCACTGCGTTAGGGGGCTAATCCGAACTACGATATGGACCAAATGTGCAATGTTATTCTTAGGGATCGGAATACTGGCCTGAAGGGCTAGCAATACGAGCCCTGGCTACGATAATTGTGTGGAGATACATTTTTTGGCTTAAGGACGTCAACTTTTACATATACCTTGCTAGTGGCAATTCTAGGTACCTAACTTTTTTGTTGTTATTTTTTTAATTAAAATCAATCCACTTAAAGACAACAACAATGGAGCCAGGTATAGGAGGTTAGAGAGTATAGGGCAAAAGTTCAAGGGGTACCTAAATTACTACATTTCAACAACGAACATTATCCTTTTACGAAGAAGCAGTGAGTGTGCAGTCCATATTTCCACCATGGCACTGCCTACCTTAGCACACCAACATATGTCTTCCCTGACTTAATGTGCTCGAACATACTTTTCCTCTATGTTGACTAATATCTAACAGTTTTGTTATCCATCCTTTATGCCAAGTATTAACATGATGTTACTCCCCAAATCCAAAACATAATTTTTTCGTCTCACAAAATATTTAAGTGAATATGAAATGGGGTATTAGTCTTTTGTGCAGGGATTTCGTAGGATTTGGTGTTCGTGGGGCCCTGTTATAGGTGTTCAAGGGTCAGATAAAAGTATTTAAGCAGAACTTATTAGCTTGGGGTCGGATGTAAGGTTAGGGTGCATCAGGTGTGCGGCAGATGAGGTACAATTCGAATCAGAATAGATTTAGATCTAAATAGAATTGTTATTTGATTTGAGCGCCTTTTCCACTATCCGGAGCATCGTTTCTTAACCGTTTTAACTTCTTTACCCTTTTTGTTTTTCCAAGTCCAGTGTTATAATCAGTGATCGTAACTTTTGTAGTATTTTAGGTGCAGCGAAGTGTTGTTAACGGAATTGGTATAGGCAATATCAATCAAAATTATTAATTACGGTTAATATTAACGTTATTAACGCTAATTAATAATAATAATAAATATAAGGGGACAATCTTACACAAATCGAGCTAGTCCCATAGTAAGCTCAATAAGGCTTGTGTTATATGTGCTATGGTTATTATATATACTAGACGACGATATATATAATAGATAGAAATACTTAAATACGTAGAAAACATTCATGACTCAGAAACAAATATTCATGCTCATCACACAAATATTTGCCCTTACCGGGATTCGAACCCAGGACCTTCAGCTTCGTAGGCAGCGTCACTACCCACTAGGCTAACCGGTCGTCTAATTACGCATTAGGATTGAAATTCTTTATACCAATTCCGTTAACAACACTACGCTGCACCAGAAATGCTATAAAAGCTACGATCACTGGTTTTAATATGATATGTAGGTACCACGCTGATAACGTGCATTGAGTGCAACGGTATATGCATAACGTCCTGAGACCCAGAGCGTGTTTTGAATTACGAACTCTTGATTTGTTAATTTATTATTATGAAACAAAAAGTCAGACAAAGATATTCTGACAGACTGTCTTAGTACTAAACAGACCTATAGTTTAAAACATAAATGCAAAACGTTTTACAAATACATGCAAGGCGAAAATCCCTATGCTCGACGCCTTACTCAATAGTTGACTTATATTGTTCACTTCAATTGTTACTTAATCTTATATTCTTGATATTCCTTAAATGCATTAAAAATGAATCCAAGTACCTCTCACAGTTTATGAATTGATGTGGTTTCTACAGCAACAGCGTTTTATCTATTGTTTGCGAAACATTGATCACTTATTATTAATCGAAACACTTGCAGCATTTCTCTTGTAATTGTATCCACGGAAGATCAGCGTCAAGATATTCACATGTCATTAAGCTTAGTGGAGTATTTTTCTCAGACGTTTTTGTTAGATTAACATATTATTTTTCATGTTAGTCTAAGTAGCGTCTTGCATAAATATTTTTTCTTTGTTTTTTTAATCGACGTCACCGGGGTGTGACAATCTGGCAGTTAGGTACCTCACTCAACGCAATCATTGTGTTTCAGCGAGGAAATGCTGCCAGCATCCTCAGTATCTTGCCACAGGTTTACATGTATACTATATAATGTTATATTTATAGGTACATAAACAACACAACACAACAACACAAGCCTTATTGAGCTTACTATGGGGCTAGTGCGATTTGTGTAAGATTGTCCCCTAATATTTATTTATTTATTTATTTACATTAGCTTTAAGTTAGTTATTTATAACTTAAAAACCTGTAGTTACATTTCAATAAATGGAAATAGTTGAATAAACGAAATTCTCAGTGAACGTTCGTAATCCTCAGAGTATCGTCGTAAAGTGTCATTTCACTAAAAACGCCTCAGTGGCGCAATATAAATGAAACCAGTGGCATAGTTGTATCGTTTCAAGTTCACTCCCTGCCCCTGTCCTGTGGGATGCCGCGCTGGGCATTCGCGTCGCATGGGATTCAATCTCTGGGGAATTTGAGGGGATTTAAAAAAAAATGGACACTGGTGTCCGCTACTGTTGTGGAGTAAAATTGCGAGCATTTTAGGTTGTGGGACATATTCGTCGCGTTTACTTTTAATTTATAATTTAATTACTAAAGATGAGGATTTTTTTTAAATCTTTGTTTGCACCGTTTGACATAGAGTAGGTAGTTTTAGACTATCAACGTTAAATAACTAAGAGTTAACTATCTAAAACTATGTCAAATAAAACGTACGGTATTTAGGTCAGTGGCTCAACTGAACACATTTAAATAGCTGCTTGTGACATGACCACCATTGCACTTTGGTGAAAGATTTCATACGATGTTATTTAGGTACGTGTCACAATTAATGTGTAGTTTTAGATATGATAGAATAATTTAAACGGTGTATTGGTAATTTATGATAAGTAAGCTTTGTGATATCACTGAGAATGATGTCACGATTGGAACGGATCCCTTTTCTAAACGCCAAACGTGTAGACAAAGACAACATTGGCGCGCGCCATATATTTTTGAAATGTTCAAAAATAAACTTTTATTTGCCGGGATGCACGTTGTTCTCAATTTATGGACAAACAAGAAATAAAAACTGAGGCGGAGGCAAGACGTAGTGTGCAGCAAACAACGTGCAGCGTGATTTACATGAACGACAACGCACCGAGACTTTTAAATTGAAGACAATATTATGCTTCCTCGCGATTCAACTGCTTATTTACATTTGTCATATTGTCATAGTTTTATTTTTAACCCTCGAGGGGTGTTATTAGTTGAACTGTGGCTTCATAGAGCCCAAACGGATGGACCGATTTGAGAACGGTTCTTTAAATCGCACGTCGTCTGTCAAGATATTTCTTAGCTATGTTTGATTTGTTGGGGTGTTTTAAATTTATAATTTATGCAGTTGTATAAAATATACCACACTGAAACGCTATAAATACGCTGATGACGCATTTACGAAGCAACGTAACATACTCAAAATGATCTAGACAGTCTATATCCTCTTGACATTAGTGTCGTGTGTAGGACATTTTGAGCACTCGGCCCGCGTAGCTACTTTTGCAGCTGACTGGACATGGAAGGCTGTCTAGATAGTGATTCTTTTAGGCACAATAATAAAAGCAAAACGACCACTAGCTCAATTCCGGAACATGCTACAAAACTATTTTTATCACATTGTCATTGTATTGGTTTTTGCACTCTCGTGCTCAAACGCTAGCGTAATAAACGCATATCAAACGAGTTAACCCTTTTCTCCGTAACGTATCTCATAAGAGACACAATTTTGATACCCTTTTTCCATAATACGGGAAGTTATGAAATATTGGAGTTACATATTTAGATGGGCATTTTCGCGAGAAGAGACGCATCGTTAGTGACGTCACCGAGTATAAGTTAAAATTGTTCCATTTTTTAACGTTTATTTGGCATATAAATTGTATGGTTAATTTTGGATAGATGGATCAGATAGTCTTTATTTATATTAAACCACAATCCACTCAATGGCAAATCAACGATTCATATCTACAAGCCGAACTTATTATAACAAGTTCACTATACCATAATTATCGCTATAAAGAACATGTTTTAACGTGCACAACCCCAGCATCCGAAAGTCATTATCCCAACAAAAAGCTTCAAATTAATATGTTGTATGAACATAGTTAAGTAAACATAATCAGCCCGCCACGTGCTCCGCGCACGCCTTTCTATTCAGCGGCCGCCGATCGGATGGGATTTGCCTGAATCCCATTCCCTATGACTCACAATCTTAAGACTATATTCAAACAGAGGGGGGCAGATTGATGTTTTAGATATTGATATGATAGTGATTTAGTATGGGAACACAAATAATCTGGTGATTAAAGTTAGATCGGGGGTAGGTTCGATCAAAGAAATATAGTTGTGAAATTGTTTGCCCCCTTTCACTTAAACATTATTATAGTAACCTTAACATAAACTCAGAATTGCTTTCTACTAAGTTCAACTTATCGCGGCGGCTGTATGTGTGCGTGCGCTTATAACGGCGCAGGTTTGATTTGTGTGCCAGTGACACGGTGCCTATTTTTCGATACGGGCACATAGCGGCAGTTACACGTGCATCACGCGCAGATGCAGATATATTTATTTATCTGGCGTTGAAGCTTCAGCTCTCTAGAAAGGAGCCTGTACGTTAGCGCATCAGATGAATGTGACCGTAATATATGTCTGAAACCGATCAAATAAATAAGTATATGGCTCAACACTTCATCTTCATTATTCTTGTACATTTCTATCTTGATCTTGACAATATATTCATATCTTGCAGAACAGTTTACCTGAACAGTACTAAAATAACTCATTTTTCGTAAACCTGACTTGCGTGTTCCGTTCGCATGCACCCGACATTAGCTGATTGCCGTGTGCCCTCGGCCTAACGTTTTAATACAATTAAATCGTCCACTATTATCTGGACGCCATCTTGAAATCGCCATTTTTGTGGAACGACTGTCTTGCGTGTCTGTGACAAAGTGGTACAGTTATGTTGGTGTAATTATTAATTGTTTTGTACTTAGTTTAAACTTGTTGTCCTTTGGCTCGGCTTTATAAGGTGATAATAAACAAACGAGCACTGGCCTCGTCTAATGTATGAGATAGGGAATCGGTGGCAGTCCCCACGCTGCCCCAGTGCGCGTTGGAGATTTTACAAATACCAAATAAATCATTTATTTGAACCTAATACTGCATATATTTTTAATATTACCATAAATCGTAACCAGAGGTACGTGTTAGGTCTATGAACCGATATTGCAAGAAAATTTTAAGTTAGTTTTAACTACCAAAGCGTAATTAATTTTTGAAAATTTATCGAGCGGCAATGTGACACATGGAAGAATCGGGTGACATGTGACAATTTATTGTGACGTCACGTCAGTAAGACAAAGTAGTGATTCATTGCGTGCTGAATTATTTTACATGGAAAAAAAAATATGGTGGTTAAGAAAATAAAATGCAAGTTCGGTTCTTAGCCTTAACACCAACCTCTGGTTACAATTTGAGGTAATATTAAAAATACACACTGTATATATAAACAGGCGATTTTCCCTTAAATAATATAATGAAAACGTTTACATTTAATGGATAATCCTCCCATGCCTAATACTTAAGACCACCCGGCATAAATTATAATCTATTTATCTTCACTTAATATAGATTACTGGCCAATATGTTAAAAACTCCATCGATAGCGATATTTCATTATGTCTACGTGTAAAACGATGCAACTAATTCATAATTCAAGTAAAAAATATTTAATTGAACACATCGAATAATTTCATAGAAATCATTAATTTAAGCAAGATAACATTTCGCATCATGACGACTGTAACAACTATGTTCTCTGAACCGTTTTCGATCTGAGTAACCCTTTCACTGCAGTCCCAAGTCAATATTATTGAACCTTCGCATATTTTACAAACTGCTCTCCAACCAGTACTATATGACATAATAGTTTCTATTGGTAATGCGTTTTTGTTGTTAGCACCGGTTCAAAGTATTATTAACTTACTATCTGGAGTTCTGGAGTTACGAGCGTCCTAAAGTCATGGTTTCTATCTTACCATCAGTTACTCATGTACCACCATTCAAGTTTATAGACGGCTATTGTTTTTCCCAAAAGCAGCAACCTTGCGCCAAAACCCAATCTTAAGTTAACAAACTTGGCTGCACCCCGCAACGCTGCACTGACTAGAAACGTACGTAATTCTTGTTTAACGTTCGTAAGTTAATTATGTTAGCCGCATAAATCTCTAGTAATTGGCTTCTGGTTACGCAACTCTGAGAGGTGGGACGTGTTGAAATTATATATGTGGACGAAGTTTCATGATCTTTACGCTTAATTTGCTTAGAATTTACTTGTAAATTATGTAGGTAATATTCAAGATCCGTTCCCAGATCTTAGAATCATAACAAATATTTACATAATATTATATGTATGGGAGGGTCTACTTTGAGCTGCACCGACAAGAGCTTAGCTCTTAAATAAGCACAAGAAGAAGACATGTATTTATCTTCATAGCCAAATTTCTGCACAAGGGGCTCCGTATGAAGAGGCAGTCTAGGAATTCATTTCAGTTCATTAAACTACGGAAAACTTTATCGTCAAGACTTTTCTCGCAGTACCTTGACAAGGCACATTGGATAAACGAGTGAGGAATGGTAATGTAGGGATTAATAATTGTTACGTTTCGATTGCCTTGTTCATTTGTATTATAAAGCAACTCTTTTGAAATGCAAGCCCGAATTTCGCGAGGCGTCAGCATTTCATGCATTATGTTTGTGGGTGAGAATTAAACGATAATCGGTACATTTTACACTTAACATCGGCACTCAATTGCACAAAGACATTCTCAAATATCTTATTACATCCCTGAATTGTCAAACCCTTCTCCAGCTGTCACTCAACATAGTGTCGACTCTCACGCATCAAATTCTATCGAATATAAAATTGCAATGCGAGATAGCGGTAATGATGGCCGGTGGGGCGTGGGGATTAGGTTTAATCGGGCGGCGGCGATGACAATCTGGCCGGCCACGTGGCCAGCGCGTGCAGCCAAATGCTGGTCGGCAGTGGGAGGGTTGAAGCGGTTTATTGCAATTGGTTTTAGTATCCTGTATGGTTAAATGAAATTAGAATAAATTCGTTAAAACCTATTTGTAATTTGTGTTATATCAGAATAAGGTTGAAAATTACCTGCACCAGAACTTGTTTGTTATTTAGTAGAAAAGGACATTAAAAGATTTATTAGTGCGTGGTTTACTGGCAAGTTTTACAATGGAGTTATATTACATACATACAAAAAAAGTGGTGCATTAGTTTTATCGTTTAAAATCTTACCTGTTTGGTTACTGAGTCTATTAGTCGAACAAATATGTCTTGCTCTTGCCTGATACCTGTAAAGAAAAATAACGTAAATAAATTGCAATCGCAAGTCTTTACTGGCTGGCACTAAAACATCTGCTGGATAACAATTAATCTACTGTCTACCTTCAGTGAACTACATAAGGTCTATTCTGATGTGTTTGTTGACACTGTTACCAATTGGCAGTTATAGCCTACGACTTGTAATAAAAGGATCAATGCAATATGTATCTTAATTCCATAGCACAGGGTCTATTTAAGCATTGTAGGGCGCGGAACACGTAGCACGTAACCGGCTACGCGCTTGCTACGCCGTAGCAGTGTAGAGACATTGCACAATTTGTTAACCTCCTGAAATTGCCTGCACTAGTCGTTTTCTCTCTGCATTTTTCACGCGACAAGAATTAAAATAGACGGAAAATGCTCTTAGAAAAAAGTTTTCTGTGAAATAGTAGTCAGGTTTGTAAAACAAACAAAAACTGTGAAAACAATTGAAAGATTGGAGGTTTTTATGTAAAGTAAAATTTTAATACCACGAGGTATACTGGCTCGACGTATTGTGACTATATCAGGTAACCTATCGAAGTTTCGAAAAACACTTGTCCGATTTTCACCTGTCCGAAAACGGTTCACCGAATTCTTATAATCCATATACTTTGTTTACCATATATTTGTAACTTCGCTGGTTTGTTTTCCCACATTCGATAATGTTGTTTTTCCCGAAACTCAATAACCAGAAGAACGATTGCCAACTTTATTATTTGACAACCGATTTGTAAACCACCTTTTCATACTTCGATGCTACGTAAAATCTAAATCTCATTTTCCCTAATAACATTTAACCGCCACGATTAAAAAAACATTCAGACATGCTAAGAACCCTACATAGGTGCACTTTAAAATTGCGATGCAAAATAAACTTTGGTTATTAAGTGGGCTAGGTTAGATTTAAAACTGTGACCTTACAAAATAAACAATTAATAGAAAAGGGGCTTAGATTAGGTCAAAACATTTAAGCAACTAGAGTGCTGCACGAGTTGTAAAAATCCTAAAAATAGAGGCTCGGGGGCGAAGCCAGTAAAAAAACAACAAATGATCGTAACAATGGTATTATTGTAGGTTAGGTTAGGGTTAGCTTGTGTCCCTTAGTGCAGAAATAGGCACCCCGCGAAGGGGGGTGACGTCGACACGCTGGCGGTTAGGTCAGGTTATATGCCACAATTTCGATCTTTGGATATAACGGTATGATAATATTTCGGACTCAATACATTTCGACACAAAAAAATAGTTGACAAATGATCCTTCGGAATTTTAATAAGTGTCTATTCGGGTATACTCTTGCTTGCCAGAACTTCATTTGCCCGAATTTTATCTGCCATAATATACAACTGCCATAATGTTGTTTTCTATAATTTTGTATGCCATACTCATTGTTTACCATAATAATTATATGCCAGAATCTTTGTTTTCCATAATATTAATATCAAGAATCTCATTTTCCATAATCATTGTAATCCATAACTATCACATGCCATAATGTCATTTGCCATCCATATCAACATCCATAATATTCTTATGTGATAAAGTGGGTACGTATTGCAGTGTCTATATTTAAAAAAATACCTCGAACCTATCCGCGATCCGAGTCGGTTTTGCCACTAAGTAAAAATGAACTTTTCTCTGAGATTACCTAATGCCAAGATTGTGTTGTATCATAGGCAGTAGGGAACAGGGGCTTAGTGGCAAAACCGACTCGAATCGCGGATAGGTTAGAAGACGGAAGCGGGAGCTTTGCTCCCGCTTTCGTCTTCGAGGCTATTTTTTTTATAAAAGAGCGGAAAAACCAGCAAATTAACAAAGGCGTTTAAATATTCTGTTAAATAATATTATTCCAAACAATAATCTGGAAAACAATACGTATGGCATTCGTATCATTATGACATCCTATATTCGGGTAAACAAGAGTATGTCAATTAACTATTATGGTAAACGAAACATTCGGGCAAATGAAATTCGGGCAAGCGAAGTTCGGGCAAATGATTATTATAGTATATGAATGTCGGGCAAACAATAGACAACCGTCTATTCGAATCATAAGCGAAATAAAATTGTAACGAACTTAGAATTGGGAAATTAATAATATGGGAAATGTAATTTCGGGCAAACAAGAATTCGGCCAACTAATAAAAAGGGAAACGTTTTCGGGATTTTAATATTCGGAATTACGATTTTCGAGCTTCTGATAGGTAACCATTATATCAAGATTACATTTGTTGCGCACACTTGTTCTGAAACGATAGGCCTTGTGCTCGAAAAAGCGAACAAGCGTGAAAAGTGTAAATATCATACAAACATATCGAATCCGTGAAAAATGCTAAATACTAACTACCATAAACCATAACTCAATTCAATTCATATAATTAATTTCAGGCTTGCACCCATAAGTGTTAGTAATACTTACAGTAAAATAAAATCGAAATCTCAGTGTTGTGAGGACACGGAGCTGTGTCCAACGACGCATGAGCGTAATGTTTTTTATAGATTTTATTGAAATTTGCCTGCTTATGTATATTTTGGTAATATATTTTTAATAACTTTATATCTGTAACGTGTATTTTAAATCATGTTATTTAATGTAGCCTTAAATTTTGTTGATATGTATATTGATTGTACGAATTAATTCTTACTGACATTTCATACTCACGCTGAGTATGAAATGTTAGCGTTAATAATAGAGATCTCTCATATAGGTACTTGTTTATGGCACGGATTATAGCCGTAGTACAGTTTCATTACTGGATATAGGCCGAGCAATACATTTACGGCGAATTATCAATGTCAAGTGTCAAATTTCAAATTGGTGTAATATGGCCTATTAAATATATGGCGACTCTACTACAATCACTAAACCTTTTACACTATTTACAGTAGTACGACGTTATCTTCAGATAATCCAAGTCACTGCTCAATAGTCTTGCCAACAAACAGCATAGTCTAAGAGCCTAAGACGCAATCATCATTCATAGACCAAGAGACCGTCTGTTCAGTGCCAATTTTCCATTATCCGCTTCTAACGGCAAGACGGCAAATATTTACAATGCGACCGACGTCTCTATTGTCTTCGACATCTATCGAGCGCCAGGTTATCCCATGCTACAGCATACAACCGTATAACAAAGCTATAGAGTTCAAATTTGTTTGCATGAGCTTGTTTGAGGCTTGGCGCTTGTGTGTGCGGTCGGACTATGACGTATGAATAAGTGACGTGTAAGTTGTCTCACCGGATTTGGGATTGAGACTGAACTCGATCTTGTGTGTACTGTTTACTTGTCAATGGTTCTAAAATCAATACATAATTTTTAGTTCTTATATAATAACATGTAACTTTAGTAAAAACTCAAATTCAGTTGTTTTACTTTGTACCCATATGATGACTCTAAAATCAATCTAGATAAATTTTAGTTGTTACATAAAATGTGCGTACTAGAAATATGTCGTACGATTGAATCGAGTTGGTTGGCTTACCATTTGCATAAAGTAATTGTAGCCTATACTGGATCCCGTTGTTTGTCTTTTGGCCCTCGGCTTCCTGAAAAAGAAATTGATGTCAGACTAATAACCACTACTAACTTAACTACTACCACATAACAACACAACTAACTTAACTACTAGTTTAACTTGCAGCACAGTGTATGTTAGGTCAAATCTTGGAAGCTAAATTTGACCAACTTCGCTCAGCCCGATCAAGTGGTTAACTACCCGTTCGCGCTAAGTTTGCCCGTCCGTTTTTCGTTTTGTTTAAATCTGAGGTTTAACTGTGGGTAATGGCAAAACTTTAAGAAGTGATTTACGAAATATGGTGTTAAAGGATATGATTTATTTCGAAAATGAGAAGAAAAACCGTTTTACTAACGCTACCCTTAGAGTCACGTCATATCGCCAGCCAACTTAGCGCGAACGGGTAGTAATTAGTACACTTACCTATACAGGCTGTACAAAAAAGGGTACAAAAAAGCCAGAAATCAAAGAAAACTGTTTTCATACGTTTGCTATGGAGGAAACTTTTACATCCCATTGTATTTTGATTGCATTTATTACTGTGATTTTCATACCGTATTATGATCCTTCAATGAAACAGAACTGATTAGCGTGACAGAAAAATGTAAATAAAGTTCACTTTTTCTCCATAGTAAATTTTTGAAAACAGTTTTCTTTAATTTCTGGCTTTTTTACATTACCGAAAGTTGACCCCATGGAAACTATTGATACTGGATAGAAATGGAATCGATTGACATAAAAAATGCATGTAAATAAAACAACAAATTCATTTTCATACAAATTGTATGGGGACAGTTTTTCTCGATTTATGGCTTTTCTAGCCGGAAATGGATACAAGTTTTTGATCCTGGACAGGAATGGGATCGGAAAAAAAAGTTTGTCAAAAATGACCATTTTCTCGCACCCTGTATGTTTTTTCCAAAATCTGTAAACGCCAATCTTCATTAATTTGAAATCGAAGGAAGGTCTCCTAAGACCATTTTTGCCCAGCAACACGGGATCTGGTAGCTACCCTCACTGACCCAAAATCTATTTCCACCCTGTGTAAGTCAGATGACAATGCAATATTACGCTATCATCAAGCTGGTCTGATGATGCAAAAAAGTACAATCAGCAATAAAAGCTTGTACCAATTTTTTATTTTTAACCTACTTCAAAAAAGGAGGGGGTCCTCAATTCGGTTGTTTTTTTTTTAAATGTTTGTTACCTCAGAACACCGTCATTTATGAGTCGATTCGAAAAAAAAATTTTTTGTTTGTAAGGTATGCTTCCAGGTGGGTCCCATTTTTTAAAAATTTCTGTTGGATGATGGGATCCATGGGGAATTGAGGGAACTCCTCATACTCCTCAATTAAATTAGGCACGCGTGTACTGATTTTGGTATTTTCTGATACAACTCGTGTATTTACACCCGGAAATCATAAATTTGGTGGAGTGGAATTGATGATGAAGACCACAGATGACTTACGGAATTCCTCAATTATGTACCTAAAAGTACAAAAGTACGTCACAGATTCTGATAAGATTCCGTTGAAATAGCAACTAATGAAGTGCCAAAGGTGTTCCTTGTGGAATCGACGGAAGTCCTCAAATATTATCGGGCCACATACAGCGATTGGGTTTTTTTCTCTAATAATCAACGCATTTAATGGAAATGTTCTCGTGGCTTGGCGGAGTACTAATAGAAGTCGGTTAAAACTTTGTTTTTAAAGTAAATTATGTTAAACCATTTTAGGTTTTTTATTTGCAAAGTTGATTGTGACAAGCGTGATAGAAATCAATTGCACAACGCAGGTTTCGTCCTCAAACTTGTTTAAGATAAGTACATATAGATGATACGTAACAAAACGTTCATGTTATACAGCCCACAGCGTAATTACGTAGTAACCTCCCGCGCACAATGGATTGATGTCATGCGCAGCCTGATTGATGTCCAACTGATTCCTGATATCATCTAGCCATGATCCGACATTCCAACTTCAACAATTTACTGTTTTGGTATTTCTTGATCTAGCAGGTTTTATACCATTTAGAAATTCGGACTCTACTTTCCAAATTGGCCTAGTACTTTTTCTGTACAGTCGTTTAGTTGGTCCAACGATTTTGAGTACAATCTTGATAAAAACATGTCATTTTATGAGCGGAGGCGCCTGTATATAACTTTAATATTTAATTTTCAGTAGGTTATTCACGGTTACAAACCAAGAAGAATATTTAAGAAAAGTAAACTTTGTTGCTTTAGTAGGTAGTCCATTTGTATTTCTTTATGAATGCCCTTAAGTTTTTTACTACACGAAATGGTTCTTTTTTCTACATTTTTGATAACTGACTCTTTGATAACTTGGCCGGCCTATGATCCGTTTTTGGCTTTTCGTTGACTTTTGGGACACGTTATATATACAAACATAATTAAAATGGAATTTAAACACGCGATTTAAATAATAGTATATATAATAATAATAAATAGTATATATAAATAATAGAATAGAGTGTGTGTGTGTGTGTGTGTGTGTATGTCACCTGGTCCTTCTCAATGAAGCCGATGAACGCGGTGCGCTCGATCTCCACCGGCTGCCCGGAGCGGTCGTACAGCGCCACCACGAAGTGGAAGAAGTTGCTCTTGCGCAGGTTGCTCGGCGGCTGCTTCTCGAAGTGCGCGCGGCCGACGCCCACGGTACTGTCCACAACAAATAATATTTATATGTTAAGTGAAAAGATGTGCAGTTTAAAAATAAACATATTTAATTATAACTGCTCTGTGAGATCCATTAAGAAACGCGTCCGTATAATAAATTCCTACTACGCTTTTTTTTTAATGTTCGTCCATTTTTATGCAGGGACGCATATACTACCACGTTCACATCACGCTTACATTATATTGTTTTGATCGGGTGGGGACAGGATTTATAATTATATTTATTTAAATAAATACATCAGGCTAATCATCAGTAATATATATGAAAATTTGACTGCAAAAATAAAACTAGAAACCGTAGGAGACGAGTTTAAGGGGTGAGGGGTGAGTCAGGGTGACCCACTGTCACCTAAACTGTTTTGGTCACATTAGAATTTCAGGAATTATTCTCAGACTGTCCCAATGCACACCAACGTAAGGGACCAGAAATAAACACGAAAAAGACGAAACTTATGACAAATGGAAGAAAAGCCACAATAACTGTAAAGAGCAACGCTGTGGACTATGTGGATGAATACACTATCAATCCGACAAATAAACTGTAAATAGAGTATGTTTTTCATATATTTGGCATTAAAATAAAAAATGAATTACCCAGATATCCCTCTCACATGCTACTCGTAATGCAAAGTTCTACACATGCATTCTCCCCTGCATGACTATGGGTGCCGAACCTGGGCGTTGACAAAGAAAAACATTGGAAGTACGAGCATGTCAACACAACATGGAGAGAAGTTTACTTAATTTCAAAAGGAAAGACAATATAAGGCTCAATAATAAAAGGGAAAAAACTAAAGCTATAATTATATAATATCCCACATGACAAATTGAAAATGGAAAGGTCACATCCTGAGAGACCCAAAAGACAAGTGGACGAATGAGGTTTGTACATACCAGACTGTGATATCCCGGAGAAGGAAAGAAAGTCCCCACAATAGATGGTAATTGGACATGAGGGCCATAGCAGGGCCTAATATGAAGAAGAGTTGCGAGGAACTGAGAGAAATGGAGACTGGAGACCGATAGGGGAGACCTACGAGTATGCCGCGGGGCAAACCAACAAGCAAGCAAAAACTCAAATGCATAAACATACTTTATCAAAATGGAAACTGTTAGAATAAAGGCTATTACATACTACGCGTCTAATAATGCATTCACCAAAAATTGTAAATTAGATACCGCTTAACTTTATACTACCGAGCCAATGGCATTGTTTCTCTATCTACGCACCGCTGTAATTTTATAACCAATTCAAATACACAAAAAAAACAAAGGTAAATCTCAGTAAAGATTGACATAACCTTAACTTAGAAAAGTTGAAAAACTCCCGAAATTTTCATTTTGCAGTCCAATATCTCAAAAACGGCAGAACAGATTTTCATGAAACATGGCTAAGAACACTGGGGATAACATTAACTATGACACAAAAAACCGCATTCAAATCGGTCCATCCGTTTGAGAACTAAGATACCACAGACAAATACACAGATATACAGACACACAGATACCGATACACGTTAAAGTTTATAACACCCCTGTCTTTGCGTCAGGGGTTAAAAAGACTCACGCCCGTTCAAAAAAAACCTATATATTTATATAGATTAATGGATAATTATCCAATTGTGGCAAAACACCTACTAGCCGTCTAATAATGCAAACACCGATTATATTAAATTAGACATCTTCATACTACTGAGACCCTGGCATTGTTTCTCGGTCTACATACAGTTGTAATTTTATAATATAACCAATTCAAAACACCCAAAAAAACAAAGGTAAATCTCAGCAAAGATTGACAAAAGACTCGCGCCCGTGAACAAAAAAGCCCGATGGTACCTAATCGCGTAACATCGTGCCGAAACTGGTTGCGATAAATAAAACAATGGAGTGTCGCGTGCGAGAGTATAAAATGGCAATCGCGAAACCAATTTGTTTACGCAAATTCTGCAGCGGGGAGAGATGAATGGGCGACCATAGCGTAATACGGCACGGTAATGCTGCGATAGTGCGGAACTGCTGTCGATGAGATATTTCATCTAGAAATTAAATTATATTTAAGTGACATGTCTCATGGTTTTTTTTTCATAAGAGACTGATTATTTATTTTCTAAAGTAGGCCCGACATCGGCAAGAAGATAATTAACATTAACTAAATTTAATCAAAACTAAATATGATCTTAAAGGCCCATGAGACATGTTATCGTGGATGCTGGCGGCATTTCGTTGTAGAACTTTATTGTACCTACATAATAAAAGTTTGAAACATAAACACGCATATATGCCTATACTACAAAGGTTCACTTGTGCAACATTGCATTTTAGCTACAATAGGTTTAATAGTAAATGTTTTTGAGTAAGCTATAAATATTTATCTTATTATTTCTTGAAAATAAGTTCAAAACGTTTATTTAAACATTATTTAGAACACCGCGCGTTTCACTTGCAAAGTTTTTACTATGATTCTTTTTTCCCTGTAAATGACCTAAATGAAGACCTACGAATTGATGAATTGTAGGTACACATTTCGTACGTCACGTGCCAATATATTTATTGCACTCACACAGCTGAAGACTTTCAAAATAAACAAAAATTACCCTTATCCGCTTGAAATAAGGTACAATTAAGTTGTAGAAAAATATTAGTTTCTGAAAATAGTTTACCACATGTCGATATCGAGGTGTGTGGCGCAATTGTGTGTGTCATCACTCTGTTTTGTGTTATCGATATTTTAGTTGAATTGCTTATAAATCGTGCGAGTACGAATGAATGTATTCTCTTTCTTATAATATGTGAATTAAATCTCAAAAGATACCGACTTCATATTAAATAAATAAAAAATATTGAATACCTACCCTACGTAAACCGATACTTTTATGTACCAACAACGCTTCATACGTAAAAACTAAATTCTTAGTTGACGCTTGCTCCTTGCGAATGTCCAAAAAAAATTGCCAACGTACTAACAGCTACAAAAAACAAGGTCTAATAAAATATGCAAAGTAACGGCCTCTCCATAAATCATTCTTAAAAGGATTATAATCTATCCTAGTGTCTTTCTTAGCGTTTTACAATCCTGCGGTCGATGAATACGGGTGCCTAGTCTATTGACAAATAGAACTTCCACTGTGTGGGAATTTGAAATTTATGACCATAATATTTTGGGACAACCGAAAGCGTGTGGCGGTATTTTTTTGGCCCCTCAGCTGGTGCGGTTACCGTTTTTGTTAACCTACACCGTTTGGAAGTAACATCTTACTTTTGCTTAGACGAAATTAACTTCAATGAAATAGCTAATGCAACGAAATTAGAATCTTAAAATAAGTAAGCACCTGCTGTAAGAAAAGCAAGCTTTCAACCTCGGGCTGGTAGTACAGTGTAATTTCTATGTATACCTACTTTTGTCGTAGAAGGAGTGAGCTCATCGCCAACAAACTGCTCTGCATTTTGGCGAAATGATGTAATTACGGTACACATATTTTATATTTCATGTTAAAACAATTAAAAAAAAAACCGGATTCCAAAACGAAAATTTCTCGTTTTTATTTCCTCTAAAATTCGATAATTGGTGGACAATTGTATGTACTTTTCTATGTGTTTGAAAATTTAGAACGTTTGAATTGGGTGTTTCTAATGCTAATGCATTTCTATCGAAACCATTCATTTTCGGATCAGATCAGATCCGAGTATAAGTACCTCCTTAATTTATTAATTAAATCGTTAGATTTTATTTTGTACACCAATTTATTTCACTGGAGTGTTTTTTCACATGAATCAACCTCACCGTTTCACGTCTATACTCAGAGTAATTGACGCCAGTTGTTTTTTAAAGTAGCGTTCAAGTAGACCAATGCAATTTATTAAAAGCGTCTAATAGCGAAGTTAATGATCCAGGCTGGTTACAAATGACGCTGTCATCGCACCCGCTGCGTGAGTCACTGATGATTTTGGATCATCATTTTAATTGTTATAGATATTAAATATTAAGCATATGGTGCTATTTAATGGGAAGTTACTTGTGGAGAAAATCTTATAATTCGTTATCAGTAATCAGTTAAAAAAAACACAAGTAAAATAATTAATTAATGTATCGGGTATCAGAATGATACCACTCGAGGCTAGATAGGATGTTTGGTTCACGTTTATGATTTCTTTTTTTATCACTCCTTAAACTAAAAGATGTCTGTTTAGTGATCATTTCTATCGCAAAACGCGCACCTTCAATGCAGAAAATAAACAAAAGGATCTAAATCGCCATTAATTCAAATTAAAAATAATATATTTAAATTTATTACGGATAGAAAAACAAACACTTGAACATCGCAAACACGCACCACGACAGATGGGGCGGTTGCTCTGAACACACAATGCCCACTAATTCTAGCATCAATACGTCATATTATACGCTAACTGTACCAAATGCTCGCTCTTGTTGCACAAATACGATATTTTTGGGGGTCGATTTTGTTGGAGAAACAAATGTGTTCTTAGTTATGGGCGCGATGGAAAATTAATTTCATATTGTTGTTGTAGGATGCAGTATATTTTAAAAACCGCAACTGCGCTGTCACTAAAATAAGCTTAAAGAGTATTTTTAGAAATCATATTTAATGTTTTATCGTAGGTATCGGCACTGGTCAATTATGATTACGATACACAGGTCTACTTACTCGTATGGACCTCATAAAAAATACATTTTAATTATTATAGTACTAGCATAATTAGTAATATTCCAATGTCATTCAGTAGTTAATAAAAACAGATATATGTGCAAAAAACAGTACTTATACATTTTAGCAAAATTTAGTTCTAACGAAACCTTATGTATTTTTAACAATACGACTTCCATAAAATGATTAAAATCGTCGGTACAACCAACAAACACGTTTAGCTTTTGATACAATAACAGACCCGTCCCTAAAAAAACGGCACACCGGTTCCCCCTCTATGATTTATGGCGCCCTCTATGAATACGCACTTGTTACTGTTCATTATCGCACGCTCGCCCCTGATTGGTCGATAATGAAGTCATTGTTGCATCGGCAGGTCGGTAGCAGGTTGAATAATGACAGGGAAATAATGGTTTTGCGGAGTATATGGACTTTACATCGACTTGTTAGTATTTTGTGTGCAAAACAGGCGGGATATATTTTTTGGAATGGTATTTTATGCCTTCATTCATAGATATTAGAATGGCACCATTCAAGTCACTCAAAATACTTATGTGCATCATTTTAATATACTAGTAGAAAAAGTAGCTACGCGGGTCAAGTGCTAAAAATGATCTACAGACGACTCTAATGTCGAGAGGATAAGGACTGTCTAGATCATTTTGAGCGTGCTATTTTGCGTAACTTCTGCTGCTGACTGTACTCGTACCAAAATGTTCAGAATTAAGAGACTGGATGTAAGTACCTTTCATTTTATGCGAAATCCTTAACAGGATTTATTTCGATATTCGACACCAGCGGTCGGCCTCTTTATTTATAAACATAGGCTTAAATAACCATAGAGTCCCCTTGTTAATCCCGTACAGCTATTTAATGTCACACAGACATTTGGTACCGTTTGCTCACTTTGCGGCTTTAATGCGATTTGGCGTAACAAGTTTACTGCGATGCTCTTTTCGGTGGCTAAATGGTTTATGAAAAGTGTAAATACAGAGGGAAATTGGAACTTTATTGTGTTATGGAAAATTCCTAAGTTAACCCTGGTCTTAACTTATATTGAATACTAAAGTTCTACTCTAGAAACAAATATTATTGTTCATCAAAATAAATAAAAATGTCGCTGTTTAAAAGTCATTATTTCGGGTCAATTAATTTTCTATTTGGTGCGCTACAAAGCCTCAAGTGGCTCGGTTTTAGGTCAAGGTAAACAAACCATTGGCCTTTTTTGTGTCTGACTAGACTCAGACAACTACGGTGAATAAGAGTAAGTATCCACCAGAGTTGTCCTAAGGTGAGTTCATTTATTTGCTACTTGTATGGAAACACAACAGCTTAAATCATGTGGAGGTGCATAGTGCATACTCACATTAACAGGACTATTTGGGGCTTAGGGGCTTGATAATAAGCTAGTCGGCTAAATAATTCCGGTTCTCCTTGAGCGAGATTAAGAAGATTCCTGTCGATTACTTGCCACAATAATGATGAACTTATCAACTTACTTGGTATTGTCAACTAGCGAGCTGGGTGTCATCCAAGCGCGCGTGAGCGGCTCTTCCTTGAGCGAGGTGACAGGGCCGCGCGGCTGCGCGTGCAGCCCGCCCGCGTCCTGGTGGTGCAGGCCGAACATCAGCCCTCCTGCACAAGGGTGGAAAACACATCTTTAAACCGTGGAGCTTCTAATATATACTCGTTTAATAAACAATGATGGCACAGGCCGACAGGCCTCATCTCGTGTATGAGAGGGAACGGGCCTCCCCACGCTGATAAAATGACATATAACTTAATACACTCAAATTATGTACCAATTTGTCTGAGAGCAAGTGTATTATCAAGTAATATGATAGAGATAACAGTATTTTCTTTTTCCTACTGAAGACAACCTAGATATATAAAGGTATTGCTATATAAATAATAAAATAAATAAATATAAGGGGACAATCTTACACAAACCGACCTAGTCCCATAGTAAGCTCAATAAGGCTTGTGTTATGGGTACTAGACGACGATATATACCGGGTGGAAAGGCACGACGATCCTTCCCGCAAAGGGGGGTTAGTTTAAGTGATGGAAAATCGATTCGTAATGTTTAGATTTTTTTTACGATCAATTATTAAAAATAATAAAATTAATTAATGTTCTTCTGTGACAACCCTACTATTACTATACGTACTAATTATCGTTTATACGTATTGATAAAGGTCACTGACTCTTGTGTAATTGTTAAAATGTTACTGACCCTAATGAGGGTGGTCACTTGCAGTATTTTGCATTAAAAGTTAACTGCCTATAACTTCAAAACGGTTATGAATATGAGCCTAGTTTCTTTAGAGGAAATACTGTACTCAGTCTAAACAATCCCCCTTTTGCGGAAGGGATCGTCGTGCCTTTCCACCCGGTATAATAGATATAAATACTTAAATACATAGAAAACATCCATGACTCAGAAACAAATATTCATGCTCATCACACAAATATTTGTCCTTACCGGGATTCGAACCCAGGACCTTCAGCTTCGTAGGCAGCGTCACTACCCACTAGGCTAACCGGTCGTCAAATAAATATCTTAAACCATAAACCATAAGTAGCAGAGCAGAACAGTAAGACATTTCACACATTGAATAGCGACACGGTTTGATCATCAGGATAGTTGCCAATTCAATTCGGTCGGTAAAAAATAAGTATAAGTAGGTATATTGGTGTTACAAGAATCAGTCTAGAATGTTCTTGGCATGAGACGTGCAAAAAGTCATTAGCAAATGAGAAAGGTACATTTGAAAGTAAATCAAAACAATATTTGGAAAAAAATATGGTAAAGAGAAAAGTAATGTGAAATATCAAAATAATTCAGGAATACATTATTAAATTCAATCCATTTAAATTAATAACCAATTTATATATCAAATATAATCAAATTAGTTACGTCGTCTATTAAAAATTCCGATATTGAATAGTAGGACTTCATAATAAGTAATTTACACAGCTTATTTTTAAATTCCCGTAAAGGCAACATTCTTGAAGCTAAGGGTATTTGATTTAAAAATAGGCGTGCCGCACTCTTTTGCATCAGAGGATGAACACCGCGGCGTTCATATGGGGATAGATTTATTCTCAAACAACATCTTGCCATCAGGTGACAGCCTAAATACTCCGCATTAAAAATAATTCTACTGAACGACTTATTTTCATCAATAAGTACACTTCATCCAAAACTTACTCAAACAAATTGCCACTTTTTGAAAGGTTTTTTTGGCGGTTCCTAGTTATATTTTCTTGAATAATTTGTGTAACAAATCTTTTTTCGTTTTTTGTTTGGGGGGAAAACTGAGCGTTATATTTAGAACTACTTCAAATGGCGATTACTCATTGAAAACATATAAAACAAAGGAAAAAACATACCAGTGAAAACATTGACCCAGCGATTTTGTTTTCTAGTGAAAACGTATGTATATAATGTAATATATATGTACTTAAAATGAAATTTTAATTTTGGCAGCACCATTCAAGACCCATAAATGAGTCATGCCCCAACGAGCGATTTTCGTTACACGGCAGAAAATGCTGCTACATGCTACGGCGGCGTAGCACGCGTAGCATTGCATGGCTTGGAACGTGTAGACAGAATAAGACTAGGCATTTTTCCACCTGTCCGATTCATATTATTTTATGATGCTGTACAGATTTTTCAGCCTTGAATTATTGAATGAAACATTTCTAATCCAAAAGTACTGAAAAATAACAGTGAACAAACAAAAAAAACTAACAGATAAAATAAATTAATCACACCATTAAATTATATTTCTTCGGATATTGATCAACCCGACTTTGTTCCATTCTGATGTTGAAGATTTCCAAGTAATAATGGATTATAGATAGGTACATGAAAAATAATTATACGTTTACGTAGAACTATATAAAACAAAACATACACTTTTTAACAGTTAAAGTTGCATGTTTATAAAAATTCACCAAACAAAAATCGTTTAAATTACGCACCGATACAAAAGTAAAAAAATCAATATTTTGCCAATGTAATTAAGTATAGCAATTGTACCAAAAAATAGAAGAATCCCTCAAAAAAATACCTATGACAGGTTTGTATGTAACAAAAATGTTCATTTTTGACAAACATAATGAATAACTGGCCTAGTCAATCACACAATTATTCACAGAAATGTCTTAAACCAAGTTAAAGAAAAAACGTAGAAATTAAATTAGTTAAGCGGATTTTTTTCCGTGTCGCTAATTCCTCTGTACCCATTCTATCTATCTATAGATAAAATATATCACAACCCCGGGGATCACGCGTCCAGATAATAAAAATAGTAACTAACACCAACCTACTAGGTATATTATAAACATGGATATTTTCCTATAGGTATATTTTTTTAACCTAACCAAACTATAATTTATTACCCTATGGTTTAAAAAAAATTTGCTAGTGAAAAGGTGTAGGTAGTTACCTTGTAGGTATCATAATAAAATCTGTATGCAACCTAGTTAATGGAAAATATAGACAGATATTTTTTTACGCACATCGATTACCAAAAACTTTGAGTTTAGAATAACCAAATTTTTATACATTAAATATGTAGGTACTAAGAACTTATTTTCGAAGAAAAGCATTTGTCATTTTTATCTTACTTAGTACACAACTAATGCGAAAAATAACGTTAACAAAGCATATGGCTAATTAAACAAAAAAAAATATTTGTTCAATCCAAAAACTCATTATTAAAATAAATACAAAAAGGTGACCAAAAATGTTCTTGAAAAAAGGTGACCAAATAAAGTGTCAAGCGACGCTGCCAAGGGGCTCGAATTGTTCGAAATAAAAGAGTTTGAAATACCTGAAGATCTCGGCGCGGCCGGCGGATACAGCTTCCGTCCCCATCCCACCGGGTCGAGCTCGAGCGGCGGCCACGGCGAGCTCGAGTACCCGCCCGCCGCCGCGTTCAGCTCGTCCGACCGAATCGCGAACCCGGCCCGAACCACCGACGAACACTCCCGGACCGACACGAACGGAATCCGCGGATCTTTTGAATTTCTGTATTATTTATTCGCTTCAATTGGCGCCCGAATTTTTAGAACAATTTATTTTGATATGCAATAGCAAGTTTGAAGTTGTTTTTACAATGTCCGTTGCATATTTTTTCGTTCTTCAATAAAAAGTAGCGAAAAATAGAAAAACCGGAAACTTTTAATTCAAATTCTATTTCGAAAAACACTTAGAAAAATCTACAATATTGCACGAGAACCCCGAAGCTAAAGTCAAGTTTTCAAGTTAATACCCGACAGTCGTTATCGTATGCGTTCGGGGATCGAGTCCCGGTTGTGCGGGCGATCCCGCTGTGGATTTGCGAAACACTAACAAGCGTCGCGGGAGAGCGCCGAGTGCCCTGGCAGCGCCCCCGTCCCCGCGGACTGGGGGAGGCGCCCTGGGGACACGCCCTCGCCTCACGAGCGGGACGGCGCGACTGCCCTAGGTGGCGCCACATTACTATACAAGTTCCGATTTCGAATTTCACTAAACGACCGTCTTTTATTTTTTACAAACAGCCAGTAATTTTTGTTATTTTTTTACATTTTTCTTGCGTTTAGCAACGTGTGTTGCGATCGTTGTCGAGTATGATAATGGCTGGCTGGCGCGAGGTTTCCCTTGGAGACCGCTCGGTGGCGCGCGGGTAAGGGATGCCCTCAGAGATGAGACGCACAGCATCTCTCCGGACCAGCGCCCGGGGACGGCACGGGGCGAGGATTACTTATTAAACCACGTTAGACTGACGATGATGAAATTTCAGTGGGAATTGACTTTAACTACTCGTGAGATGAGGTTTTGTTGGCTCATTTATTATGATATGTTTAATGTATGCTGGCTGTGTTGTCTCGTAGCCCAATGATAACGTTAAAAACGTCACGAAAAAAAAACTCATTTTATCTGTAGTAATTTAGTAGGTATTGTATATGTACCAACTATGTACTTACATTGTACAGTCGACTACAAAAATATGTAAATACCCATTATTACAATGTAGTAAGTTTAATATATTTTTCTAGTTGACTGTCCTTTCAATTAGCATACCACATACTAAATACGAGAATTTTTGTACAGAAGGTCGTGTCTAAAAAAACCGATGTTTGACAGCTAAAAAACTCAAATTAGCATAGCAAGTGTTATTGCGTCCAGTTGGAGACGTCATGTTTGTGTGTCCTTGTCGTAGTACAAAGCCGGCCATGGTATGATTAGTGTCATTGTTTCCGATGTTCGGGAATTACACCTCCGGCTCCGGGGTGCGAGGGCTTAGCTATCAGATAGTTGTAAATTGGTTTAATAACGAGGCAGTTACCTAAAACATACCACTAAAACGTACTACCTACTTCGAAAGATTCCTATTTGTCAAAATATTTTTTTTACATTTTCGCGAAGTGTTTTGTGTCACATTATATTACGTTAGTCGGCAAGAACAGGCAGGCAGTGTCAAATCCGAAGTTAAAGCTTATTGCAATTTGTGAAGGTCGATATTATACCCTGCACCCTAAAGAATATAATTATGCGCCTGTGGTTGAATCAAACTACAATTCCTTACCATAATTAAAAGTAAATAGGCATACATAACTCAAAGGATGTGTTTACAAAATTTCTAAGTTTAAGTATACAGTAATTAAATATAACGATACTAAAGATTTCCGGTCAGTTTCTCGCGAATTGGCCAGGAAGCTTACATATGTTCACCTATCTACTTTATTTGATGGTATCCCTGCATACATTACAATAGATCGACAAATTAATTTAGTTGATCTCAATACGCAGAACTTTAAACCTACGTAACAATAACCATGCAGGTACTGAACGTGAAAATATATCTACGATCAACTATTACTAAGTAGATATTATGTTCGGTTTGCTATGTTGCACATAAAAAATGGAACATCTATCAAAACCCTGCCCTGTACCTAACGTATGTAAGGTATGTTTATTCTGGTATTGACGGAAATTTTTACCGAGCCAAAAATCCTAGTATAGGTACTGCATGGATGAGATTAGGTGCGAGACTCTTATATCGAGTGTGCCATCATGTACCCCTCCGAATAAATATAAATAAACATTATCAGTAACAAAATACCCTTTTCCCAGCAATTCCCAAATTTCCCAACATCAGTAACAAACTTGGGCCTCCTGAGTGCTGCGGGGCCTGGTGGGTCCGCCCAGCGCCGCCCACCGCCGGCCACGCCCACCCGCTGTGCCTAGAGACCGATGCGCTACAAGACGTATTGAGAATTCAATATTAGGGCCTTAATTTATAACAAAATGTTTCAGACGGTGCTTCATAAAATATAATTAATGTACTTCCTTTAGGAATAGTAAGTAGATAGTATGAAAATTCACACTGAAAAGAGCTATAAAATTTGGTAAAAAAGAACAACAGAACACCGTTCAAGTAGGTAGGTATTTAACGTCTGTATCTCTATTCTCGGGTAAACTTAGTAATCGTTTCTCAACTAAAATACTTAGAATCTTTAATTTTAATTTCATGTACATTGTGCATAATATATACCTATAAAAACTTGTATTTTTTCAGGCAGGAAAATATTAAGCAGGTATGTTAACAAAATTAACAGATTAACTTTGACAGCAACCTTTACGTACTTATCTTGAACTTATTTTACTTTTATACAACCATAATTGAGTAAACAATCCTTATTTGGGACTAGTTAGACAGATCCTAAAAAAGAACAAATATTTCTCCCTCCTAATGTTGACAGCAAAATTGTGGCCATTTAATCCTTCTGTATCCGTAGGTACCCATCGGGAAAACAAAATAGCAACTAACCTGAAGCTTGGTTAAAGTTCTCACTAGTAAAAAAATTGTATCTTTACCTTTTTGAAACTCTGTATTTTTTTTTAATTTCCTTTTCTGCAAGCAAAGTAAACAACTGACTTACGAACATAAGGTGATCTAAAGGGATGGTTGACACAAAATGTATTTTATGATTTACAATAATACTTTCAGTTTAAATAATGTCATAGTCCTTGACCAGATTACTTAGATAACGTTGTAACTTTATAGTATTGTATGCCATTGTTACTCACATACTTTTTATTAAGACCTAATTGTACATGGTTATCAATAAATGTTTTCTTTCTTCCTTTCTTTCTTCCATAAGGTGATTCGATCTCGGATCGCGTATCGTCTTGGATAACGAATCATCTTACTACAATTTAGGTAGGTATATCTGCTTTCTCGTAACTTATTTTCCTTTTCTTGGCAAATCAAATAATCGTGAATCTACAATGTTTCGCTCATTCTTATCACAGTAACATATTTTCTCTTATTTCGACCAGTTTACTTGCTCAGATGGTCTTGGCTTAGAGCGTCATCAGCACCTCCGTTCTCTCATCATCATCATCAGCCCATCACGTCCCACTGCTGGGCACAACCACAAGCCTCCAAGCTTCAAGGTGGGTGTTGTCTCTATACGAATCCACGCAATTTCTAAACATCGAGTTTGCATGCGTAATGAGTTTCCGGCACCTTAGCTGGAACAATGGATTTAGATCGCGGCATAGTAATCAGATCAGGGCTTCATTCACGATTCATCTCTGCTCACCTTACGGTAACCAGGGTAAGTCGAACATCCATTTATGCGTTGTTAATACGAATCCGCCAGTCATGAGATACTATTGAGCGGTGAGGCGAGGTGAAATAAGTTGTGAACGTCATAACAGTATGCCTAAGCGGTAGTCAGTGGGGAAATGATGCCTGTGGGTTGTATAGATTCATTTGTTTGTCGACATATGGAATATAGAATAGTTTTGTACATATGTTTGCAAGTTTCTAGAATTCACTATCATAATCCGTCGGAATTACGAATGGTCTGAAAACTAAGTTAAGCTCACCTTACTTAACACTTACTGCTTAGCTTTATGGGTTTTATACACTTTTGTTAGTGAGTAGTGCGAGTTCATACATTTGCTGCAAGTGCGTACGAATATGAATATACATTCATCGTCTTAAATTCTTGCTGAGCGCGGCAGTGTTCGTTCTAATTATGTGAGCTATAATCTAAAAAAGACAAGGTCTTCCTATCCACAGCTTTAAAAGATCTAATAATAGGTACAGTAAACTGAATGAAAGTATATTGGTTTAAACTGACACGATTCACACACTAGATTTTTACTAAACCTCAGAGAGGTAAATATTTAAATAAGTTGATTTGTATATATGTACATGAAAACATCTAGCTTCCATCCGTTTCATTAAGTATTATCAAAAAAATACTTTTACTTTCTCTATCATGTTAATATGAAAACCAATCCCGTTAACTCCCCATACACCCGTGACCCCGTCCCATCCTCCTTCATTTTAATTCGAAACCTTAAGTCAGCTTTAAATTACGCTTTTTGCTGCCCTTATAACACCCCTGACGGCTGTACGGACTTAAGGGCTACCAAATACTTTTTCTGGCAGTGTCAAGAAACATCGTACTGCCTTTAGCAGCACCCCAGGGGGCCCTTTCAGACCCTTAACGTTTACGATGTCCCGATTGCTTTTCTATGAAGGCCCAAGGAAGTGTCCACGGCAAGGGCAGATGGGGCCGGAAGCTGATCAGGGATTGATTAGTGTGAATATATTTCGTGGTTTTTTTTGCGACATTTTCAAGTGGTTGTGACACGATGTGTGAAAATAAAAAAAAACGACGGCGCTACCATGATACGCAGATATTTTGTTTTTGCTCGAAAAAGGTGTGAATTCATATGAACATTTGATGTAGTCACGATTAAGTAGCTCTAACTTAGTGTGTTTTCATAGAACCACTTCAATGTGTTCTTGATTGTTGATATTACGTCGTGATGCAAGTAAAATGATATATTTCTAGGTACTTTAAATCAAGACTAGTTTGCCTTGTATATTTTTAATTTCACCCAATAATATTAGCATTATCATCATGACATATCTTAAAAATACCTATTGTGTCATTGTTTGTTTAAGTGTCAATCATTTCAACTCCCGAGCTTCTAACTACTGCTTTACGGTAAAAGAAGTCATGCTGCGCCGAGAAACAAATCCACAAAAGAACAAATAATTTTACAGAGTAACGCCTAACAAGTGAAGTAGGTAATTGTCAATGCAGTGGTCAAAGTTATAGCTAAGCGGTCATAATAGCCGGTAGTAAGGGGTTGGACAGGCTGTCATGATTTTAACACGGTAAAGAGAGCCGACATCATTTTCAAACGGACCCGCTGTTTGCGTTTAGCGATTTGCTGTTTAACATGCGCCCATGGCTGTGCAGTTGTGAATTCTAATTGCTTTGAGATTCCGATATGTCTTTAATTTTTAGCTAGAAATAACCGACCGGGCAAGTCGGATTCGGATTCCGTACCATACTCGCATGATATCATGTAGAAAATTAAACGTCTGAGGAATGTTTATGAATAATTACTTTACGTAGTTAAAAAAAGTGCAAGTATCTTCAGTGCAACATATTATATAGTTGCCAATTATGTAGTGAAAATAAGGAAAATGTTACCAGAACTTTTTTAAATTTTGCAGCACTGAAGTATAGACAGTGTCCATCCTATTTTCATACAGTACCATATTTTTGTAAAAAAATAAAATTTCTTCAGCGAATCGTTATAAAAGAGTGACTATATTATTTTGCTCATAACTTCATTTCTATATAATATATTTTTTTAGTACATGTTATTGCTTGCTGTAAATATCTTATAATAATTTGGGAATCGATTACTGGAGTTCGGGTGTCGGTAATTGGACATATATTTTTGCTTATTCAAACTTTCAGTTAAATAAAAGCTACTATAAACTAAAGCTTCGAATTATTATTTTAAGTTTTTTTATGAGCTCGATTGAGCCGTTTAAGCGTGATTAAGTAACCAACATCTAAACATCCAAAGTATCACATTTGTAATTCTCATTTGTTTATAATAGTACTAGGATCTTAATACGTCCTAAAAGTGTGGATTATTGTCACTTTTTTGATTATTGATCGTGCAACAGCTTCATAACCGTTCCGTTCGCAACTTTTGAAGCGGACGATCCACCTAAAGTAATGTCCATTGAGTAAAAGACTCTATGTGTGTCAACCTAACAACTATAATTGATACCCTGTTCTTCACTTAGGTGTTACCATGAATTAAAAAATTAAACTATATTCAACTAATAGCAGATGCAGGGCGCAGATAGCGACAAAGTTGACATATCGATTAGGTTTACTTTTGCCTGTCAATGTTTTTTTAATGATAAAACTATACTAAGGGTTAGGTTAGTTTTAAACACAAAAAAATACAGTCACCAATTAACGCTACTAACAGAAATTGTTCTCTAATAGTCAGACCAACGGACAGGGCGAAAAAGTCTAGCACTATGAAATGTCAGTTACACGAAGTGCAAAAACGTCCATTTCACGTGTTAAAAAATGAAATTCCCTGAAAGCATCGGGGTAATGGTGTGGGAACGCGGAGCCGCGAGGTGGAATATTTTGTGTATGATGAAGCGGCCGGTAACACGTCGTAATGCGTTTAGTTGTTGCCCTTCCTGGCCACAGAATACTTCTGTTTGGTACCAAGAGTGGTACGGAGAGTCTTACATATAAACTAGTAATACTTTATAATTATCATTTATAACTACTCACATTATCTGAGACACCTATAACGCCGAAGGAAAATGCATGTCAAGCCTTTTCTTTCGCGATATTTGGCAGAAGGGAACATATATTTATGTCTCTATTTAAATATTTAAAATATTGCTGTGGACGGATCTAATGCAATAATTTATTTAACGTTATTTCTAACGTTTCTGATCAAAGTAGAAACATCGAGGTTAGACCAGTGTAAAGCAATCCTTAAAACATGC
The DNA here is from genome assembly GCA_945867215.1 of Epinotia demarniana. Lineage (NCBI taxonomy): Eukaryota > Metazoa > Arthropoda > Insecta > Lepidoptera > Tortricidae > Epinotia > Epinotia demarniana. The sequence continues at coordinate 17,034,500 of OX244272.1, read as the reverse complement.
GTATTTGGCGCGGCCTGGCCGCGGCGGCGGGCAGTAGTAAACTTGTCATTAGCTGCTAAATATTATACTAATGACTGCCACCGCAGGTCGCGCCAGTGTGTTAAATCCTTAAGCGCGAGAGTTAAAAGTGTAATTCATGTCTGTGTCTTTAAAAATCAGAATGACAGAGATATCAAATTGGGAGTCAATCCCTCTATCAAATATCGTGGGTACTTACCGGCCCAGAATTTTGACCCTCATGGGCATTATGACATCACGAACATTTTCATAAACATCGAGGAGTTTGACAGGTATCTGGAACCTGACATTACAATGCTGATAACAATGTGACACAGCATGATGTTAGCCCTGGATGGAACGACATTCAATGGGCACTTTTAATATATACCTATCGCAGATACTCGTTTTGATCCAAAATACTTTTTATATGGGCCTTGTCTTTAAATCTGTGTGAACCAAGTCTAGTTATTAAGAGAAGCCCGGAAGTGCACGGAATGCAAAGGTCGTGCGTTCAAATCCCGCTCGTAGCATATCATTTAGTTTTTCACTTTGTTTTTTAATTGTTTTATCAAATACTAACCAGTCACTTAATTACGCCTATCCCCCAAAACAGAGGGCACAAGTTCAAGTCTTGTCCTGGGCTTCAGACGATGTTGGTTTATTTTTCTACTGTATTTGTTTTCTGTGTCATATCAAGTAACTTAATTCGTACTTTTTAGATTTACATTCATAAACAAAAAAAAATTACAAAATAAAATGACAGTCAATTAACCAAAAACAAAAAGTTGTAACTGACCCGAGCGATAAGTACAACTTAGAAAAGTTGAGAAACCCCCGACATTTTTATTTCAAAGTCCAATATCTCAAAAACGGCTAAACAGATTTCCATAAAACATGCCTAAGAACACTCGGGATAAAACTAACTATGACACGAAAAAACCGCATTCAAATCGGCCCATCCGTTTGGGAGCTACGATACCACAGACAGATACACAGAATACACAGAAAGACACGTTAAACTTATAACACCCCTCTCTGTGTGTCGGGGGTTAAAAATCGGATACAACGTAAACACATTTTGATTTCTTTTCGTACTTTACGTACGTACTTACACGCTTGAAATTAACTGTTAAAACCATCATCTCTTACATTGAATAGAGTGTCACATCTACCCTTACCACTCTTCGCATCATATCCGCGAGCTTTATTATTACTTATTCAATATTTCAAAATTGGCCGCCGTAGGTAATGCAGCGAAAAAACGCGGAACTCGCCAAATGGATTTGCCTTCCTCTAACTTATTCAGTCGGCCCAAGTACTTGGCTTCTGTATTATGATGATAATAATATCAGTGTTTATATTTGTTTCACTAAAGCTCGCATGAAGTAAATTTTAATTCAAGTAAGTAGGTTTTCTAGTAAGTAAAAGGTAACTGAGCTAAGCCGCAGACGGACAGACGGACGGACGCGCAGACGGTCATGGTGAAACTATAAGGGTTTCCTGTTAACTACAGAACCCTAAAAAGGTAGTCTCGTGAAGTCTACCGTTCACAGAGCCATTAGTAAATTTAGTTTAAGTAGTTACTTAAATTTTAAATTAACAGTTTCGCTGTTTCGGACTTTAGTTAGGTAATCGTTACAATTTTTCTTACTTAATAATTATGTAATGTATGTACTAAAAACTGCTGTACCTACCAACTCATATATGTTAGGTTTGTCTAAGGATACGGGTAAATAACTTTATCTTCATAAACCTTTAAAGAATCGGCAAAACAATGGGATATTCCTATCGCTATTATCTATAGAGTGCTATGACATAAACGACGGTGATGCTTAAAAGCAGTTAGGCCAGCCAAAATTAAAAATTATAACCAAACTTGTCATTTAAAAAAGCAAACACCAGCCCCTTAAAGTACAGAAATAAGCACTTGTGCGCAAATTCGCCATATGACTCGCGTGTCAGGGCCATCATTTATCACGCGGGGTGACATCTGAATTTATTCGTGTAAAAAACAAACAATGCCCCGGGCTGGACTAGTGCCCCTGGATAACAATCTTGCTCGTCCTGTACTTACACTTTTTACAGAGTAGACGCGTCTAGAGATTACAAATAATACGAATGTGATGTCAGAACGTATTACTTAAAAACTAAACAATTGAAGATCTTGTCTTTTTTCTTTTTAACGTGTAACACAATACTTTATCCTTCCTTTTTTTACCGACCCTTCGTCAATATTTTGAGAAGTAAAAAATTGGTACACGTAGGTATTCAAACAGCTGATTGCATATTTAACCAGATTTTGCATAAAACAATTGCACTCATATAAAGATTTCCCTGTCCTTAGAAATAGTACCTCTATCTTATACCCTTCTCCGAGACTCAAACTATGTCTATACCACAGTATATTTATCTCGGTTCAACGGACTATGTGTGCAAATTGCGAATGTAGCGTTCACTATTGATTAATGTTCATCACTATCACTACATAGTATAAAACAAAGTCGCTTCCCACTGTCTGTCCCTATGTATGCTTAGATCTTTAAAACTACTTAACAGAATATGATGCAGCTTTTTTACATAGATAGAGTGATTCAAGAGGAAGGTTTATTTGTATAATATAGTGCGAAGCCGGGGCGGGTCACTAGTTCGTATATAAAACTAACATTCGCTCTACAAAGCCGCTTGTCTCTATGCTGCCCTACACTGTGCAAACTTGTTCAAAACGGGGACCAGCAGGCAGGGGTGCGATACAATAGGAGATAGCAATTTGATATTCAGGCCACATTTTTAATAAGCACCGACACTCGGGCCAGCGTAATGGCCCAGTTGGGCCCACTGTTAAATAGCTTTTTGTTATGCCATTAAGTGCCATTTTTTGGCGGTCAAGCGGCCAATTTCAGTGGCAGTGTTCATAGTGTCCCATCCTAGACAGTTCGTTACAAATATGCGTCTTTCTCATATTGTTTGTCGAATGTGTTATGTTTGTTTTATGAGATTTCGTTTCTTTGATTTTAGCAAACAAATTAACCGCTTGATACATGAAGACTTTACGAAGATTCTACCTACGACAAAGATAAAACACAAACTAGTTTGCAATGAGAAAAGCTGGACACGTCCTTGTATTGAATGAACTTCATCGTAATTAAAATCAACTTCATAAATTATGTATAAACCCCCAACGCGACAAACATAGCTGAGGTGGTCCTCAACGAACAATACCTTCGATTACAAAAAACACACTCAAATCGGTTCATCCGATTTGGGGCTACTATGCCAAAGACAGACATACAGATACAAAGGTCAAACATTAATGAAAAGAAAGAAATAAGAAATCAATTTATTTATTGGGTGGGACAAAGACATTATAAATGTGTGGCACATACAAAAACATAAACATAAACATAATTTATTGATAAAACAGAGGTACATCAGTTTTACATAGAGTTGTTACATAGAGGCGAATAGTACGTGCCTGAGCTAGGATACCCTGTGATTCAGGCAAGAAAGAACTAATAATTAAAATCAATACCACCAAATCAAATATAACTTATAGGTACGTTACAAAACCTAATAAATAAAAAGGGGAGGTCGCTGGTCAATTAATTCATTAATTCAAAGCTAAATCAGTGTTTACAAATCGGGTCTAAGGTGAGTATGATGACATGGAAGTGTAGGTGTGATGCCATTTACAAGTATTGAAATCCAAGACCTAAGTGGATTGTCCACTTATGCATTAGATATTTGTAGATACATTTTTATTTTGTTTTTGAAGGATGCAATGGATATAACAAACATAACACCCCTTCGTTTCGGTGGGGGTTATACACAGGTGAAAGGTGAAAGGCAAAGATTTATAATTTTTCTATCCACTTTTCTTTGCGAGCTTTCGGCTATTAACCAATCGCATTTTCTCCTTCTTTAAACCTGTCATTACTATAGAACTGGCAAAAAAATCTTTGATATGCTCTGCCCACCCCATCATCATCATCATCATCATCGTATCTTGATTGATATGCTGCTACGGAAATACTAGCGTGATTTTATTTATGTTTATTTAATAACCTTTTTTAAACAAAACCGAAATCCAGCGTTTAATAAAACTTCCACAATTATATTAAGACTTATTTATCAATTGAGGGAATAAAGAACTCGATCAACACGGTGCATGTATCACGTCACGAGTCACTTGTTCAGTAACGAGCTATTGTAACGCATCTGTTACACTCGAGTGCTTTTTTATGTTTTTTTTTACTACGAGCTCGGTGTTTTATAGTTCCGCATAATACAACTGGCACATATATGACGTTGGGGTCGTCTTAACTGTTATATTTAGTGTCATAAAGATTTTTTTTATCGCATCTTGTATTCTCCATCGGTCATATTCATATTAGATAATTGTGATTTGTAGCTAAGCAAATGTAGGTACTTAGTCCGTAAAACTTTTGTTTGGAAAGCGATCTAAACTCCTTAAGGTGGTTCGATTTCCATACAAAACGTTATTTGACATTCGCAGGCTAACGGCGTGATTTTTTTAAGAAACCTATGCAAGTAACTTTCATAAATTGGCTTTCCATTTGCGCGAAATTCCCTCGTTTCTTGAATAAACTTGTATAAACCAGAATAATTTGAGATATTAGTTATGACGTCATACTTTGGGACAACCATTTTTCTCAAATTATTCTAGTTATACAAGTTTATTCATGGAAAGGAGGAGGATCGCGCAAATGGAAAGCCAATTTGTGAAAGTTACTTACACAGGTTTCTTAAAAAAAATCACGCCGTTAGCCTGCGAATGTCAAACAACGTTTTGTATGGAAATCGAACCACCTTAAGTTCAATTATTATTTATTGCAATGCGACCTAATATTGCTCCATGTAAGGAAAAACTATTTACCTACCCCATTCCTCTTGGCAGCTGTCTCAGCCTAACTTAATCCCATGTGCACTAAAACAATACAACTTAGTAGGCACAACTTAGCAGAACTTAACGGAACGTTGTATCACTTAATTAGTATTGCGGTACTAACTTGTTTAACTTAGTAGACCTAATTAGGGCGTCTTGTACTGCGTGTGGCGGGCGACTAAGTTTGGAGGGGCAGATGCATAGATGAAGGAAGCTAAACTTATACTTAATTAGAAACTTTATCAGTAATTGAAAATCATACGAGCACGCATGTAATGATGTTATGATGGCAGACGTAATTGAAGTGAAAACTTCTGGGATGGGCAAAAATTGTTAAACTTGCGACAGATTTTGTGTGAGAGATTCGGGACGAGGATAGTTCTAATTTGTACTTTATTGTTTACAGTATAAGGTCGTAACACATTTTCCGTAAATGCAAATTCCATTATGTTTTATCAAACTTTTATATTTTGCTGTTAGCCGAATCGACTTAATTAAAAACTGAACACTATTCGTAAGAGTATAAAGCCGTTGAACACTTTTTGCAATAATATATTCTGCAAATAAATTCGTTATTTTGTCCACGCTTCCTTTACCGTTTTGCTATTGACCAAATTCGAATAGTTAGATTTTGGACGTTATTCCTAAAGAGATAAAGCTTTGAACAATATTTGGCAATGGTAAAACCAAATTGGTATTTTATTTCATCCTCTCCTTCATCAATATTGCTGAGTTAAGTAAATTCGAATAGTTCGAATTTGGACGTTATTCCTAAAGAGATAAAGCTTTGAAAAATATTTGGTAATGGCAAAAACTGGTATTTTGTTTCATCGTCTCCTTCATCAATTTTGCTGAGTTAAGTTGAACTATAGGGTACTACTGATAACGTTGTTATTTGATATATTGGCACGCAGGGGGAGGAAGAAGGAAGGAAGGGATTTTTTTGCAAAATTAAAATTATTCAAGTTTTCACTTTTGCCGGCACTCCCGGAGTGCAACCCGGTCTTTTTTTTAACTAGTGCTTCTGTGAGCTGTAAAACTCGGGAGCCTGTTTTTGTTCAACATTTTTTTCTCCTTGTGAAAACTGAATCCATAAAATAATTCTATGTAATTATACCTCAACCTGCTCACAAAATTTCACAAGAATCGGTTGAGAAATACAACCCGTAAAGGAGAATAATCGGACAGCGGGACACTACACATCCGGACGTACGAAAAAATTTTGGCTCAAGCGGAAACGGACAAAATTCGTTCGCTTCGCTCGCTCGTTCTAAAATAAACTTTTTTTATGTCATTCGGTTGTAAAATGGCAATTACCGCTCACTACATAAACAGAAATCCTACTTTATGGCCAAAGGAAAGCGTCTATCTATCCGTCTCTCTCTTATTAGAACACTTAGAACAAGAGATATAGTGCGAGAAAAATTGAGAGTATGTCGCGGCCGTCCCATGATAGACGTCTAGATCGCATCGTCACCGCGCCTGCCTTCAGCTCGGTCCAACCATTTATCCAATTTTGAAAATTATTTAACCTGTGTATAGAATGAACTTTCTTGATGGATGTAGGCTATGTTCTATTTTTTTCAATACACGGGTGAAGGCGCGCGGGCAGTTTGTCATTTTTCAATGGACGAGTGTCATTTCACATTTCACATCCGTGAAATGATAATGCATCGTTGATAATGTTTACGTCTTAGGTAATTTGTGTAGTGTCCAATTCCCTTAAATCACATGTAATTGAAGAAGTACCCAAGCATAAAATTAACATGATTACATTGATTACTATTAATTAACTTTGATTCTTAGTTTAAAGTTAGATACTCGGGTAATATCCGGTGCTCCTATTTTGAATTTAAATAAATTATATTCTCAAGCAGTTATCGTCTTGTTAAGATTTTGCTATAGGCTGTGATTACAGGAGGTGATATTTTAATGATAATCTATTTAATTTTGCCGTTTTCCTTGTTTACATAGATATTTTTGTCACTTAATACGGAGAATATAAAGAAAATAATAATCGTGATAACTTTTCTGTTGTTTTTGTTATCTGTATCAAATCATACGATTTTATCGAGGTAACTTCCCTGTTTAATTGCTGTTTTTTTTTAATACACTATGGTGATTCATTTGAACTATTTAGTTATGTTCTATCTATACCATTGGTTAGTTTTAGAGATGTGCCGAACATTCGGTAGGTAATTATTCGGTACTCGGCATATTCGGCAAATTTTTCAACGTCCGTTCTTATGCGGCCTTATTATTCGGTTCAAAGGCCGAATATTTACCGAATAATTTTGGAGGTATCTGTCAGCATGTTGCAATAATATAAATCAATAAATAATATAATAATTAAATATTAGAAGACTATCTCACAGAAATCGACCTAAGTAGTCCCATAGTAAGCTCAGTAAGGCTTGTGTTATGGGTACTAAATAGATGACGATATACATAATTACATATAGTCATTAGTCATTGCCTTGTCTACACAATTGTGATTCTATGCTGGATTATTCTTGTTACCTACTATTTAACTAATTAATATTCATATTTGGCAAAACCCATATTCGACGCATCTCGAGTTTATTTATTTTATAAACTTGAACTCACATAAGTTCGTTTGGCTGAAAAATATAGTGGTCCGTAGCGATATGGACAATGCAATTTGTTATATAAAAGGTAACGAGTGATCTTTTTATAAAACACAACTTTTAAAAAACACTTTTTATTCAACATCTTTGAATAAGCTAAGTCGTATCCCGTAATAGTCTTCTGTAAACGTAATACGCACTATAAATCTAACCCAAAAACGGACTATCGTTTACAAATTCTAATTCTAATAAACCATACTCCAAAACCACCTAGTGTGTTTTCATCCATCTCCGAAACTATAGCGGAAGTCATAAGTTATGGAGTCACTTCCGGGCCTATCTTCGTAGAACCTGATGTTTAATGCACGGATCTTAGGCTTCCTTACTTAAGATCGAGGAAGTTACTTAGACGGCTTATTTCCACGTCACTGTTGGTAATTTCCCACTGAATAAGTTTCTGGCAAAATTTAAAGTTTTGGTACAATATTTTACTGCCATCCTTTTTTTTAGGGTTCCTTACTTCAAAAGGAACCTGAACCCTTATAGGATCACTTTGTCTGTCTGTCTGTCCTTTTATCTCGGGAACGCGTGGAGGTATCCAGCTGAAATTAGAATCATTTACTTATTTCATTATACTTACAGTCCCTTGAAGCTTTAAAAAATCTAACTTTCTAAGTTAACGTAAAAAAAGGAATAATTATAATATGCAAAAACGTATAATTCGACACTTTCAAGGGAATCAAAATTTTATAGGGTACTTTCAGTTGACCTAGAAATATGAAATTTGGCAAGTAATATCGTCTTAAAAGGTACTACGAGTACAGAGAAGAGTCTGAAAACCATACATTTGTAATGAAGTACGGAACCCTCGGTGGGCAAGTCCGACTCCACTTCCGTCTCGTACTAGTCCGGTTTTAGAGTTTCAATGAGCTCAAATGCGACGATCCAACAGTGATCCAACACCTGATGCTGCGGTTACTATAATAATGCGTTGTTACCGATTTACCGAACTTAGGTAGCCTAGGTACATATCAATTATCAAACAAACATCTCATTCGTATATGACAAATAACATACAAAATAGTACATACGCATAATTATGTTCAGAAGTAATTTCCGAACTGTAACTTATTTTTTTATGATATATTTCTTTCGTAACATTTGATACCACAGTTTTTTTCTTAGCCTATAGGAAACTAAACCACATATAGGTACTTAATTAAAAACAGTCTTGAAATAAAAAAGTGTGTTAAAGTCGTGTGAGAATTTCCATCATAGAATGGATGTTGCAAGTTCACAACGACTACGTTATTTTTGTCGCAAATTGATAAAACTTTTTGTAAGTAGGCATACATATCGCTTGCAGGTCATAATATTTTATTGTTAAACTCTCGATTTTCTTTCCTTTGAAACAACCCTCCCCACTTCATAACCTAAAAAAATATTTTGTCAAATATGGAAAATGATAGGACAAAGACAATTTTAGCTTAATAGGGTCCCATTTCCACATAAAAATTGAGGTATCCTGTGAGTAATCATTGAAAAGAAAATTATCCCATAAAAATCTGCACTAAAAATGCACACAATTTTTACCATAATGTCCCCGTACGTAAGTTCCATAACTGTCTTAATATAGGACTCGACTACTACAAGCACTTGTGTGTAGGTAGAATGCAGCTCATAAAATAATTAATGGTCACTAAAACTCAAAAACACCTTGCAAAATAAATACGTCTGGATATTTTGTAAATCGTCACTGTAAAACACCATGCCAGCGCCATCTTACGGTCATAGTCAGTGACGCTGAAACGATAGGTACTTACGTATCGGAAATTATTATAAACCACTAGCTCTACAAAGTGTAGGTGGTTAGAGAAGTAGAAGATAGGTGGCGCTTTTAACAAAGTTGATAAGACGAAAAAAGCTATCATGTAATGGTATTTTGGAACACAATATACTTAGGCGATTGTTGGTTTTGGATATAACGAATAGATGGCGCTGAGTGTAATTTTTGAACGTAAGATTTTAAGATGGAAGGGAAGCAAAAATACTCTTGTATCTTGTACTCTTTCTAACAATATGTACAGTGGCTATCAGATATATCGGAGTGAACAAGTTCATAAATATCTGAACACGACTCTACTTTAAGGCGGTAGAGTGCATGTTCAGATATTTCGAGCAGTTCGAACAGGGGCGTATACGTATTTACTATAGGGCCAAGGGGGCCATGGCCCGAGGCGGCAAATAACCGCCCCGCTCAGCTTTCTCAGAGCGCCTTTTATTGTCAAGTTTACCTACAAATTTTTATTTGTTGTTGTTGCCTTTCGTGGCAGCTTTCGTTTTGCTGCCACCAAGTGTTGGAACGACTTGTTACCACCAGTACGTAATTCCAACACAGTCGCCTCTTTTAAAATGTCCCTCAGAAAATTTTTGATTGCCAAGCAGCGTAGTCACATCCACACACAGACACACACATACTTTGAAGTTTTAACTATATAGGTAGATAGTTATATAATATAAGTTTAAAAGTGATTCTAATTATTATTATTTTGTTAATTTTTTTGTCGTACTTCATTTGACGAGTTTATGTCCCTATTGTGTTGTATTCTTTTAGTGCCATCTTGCCTCTTAATGGCCTCACTGAAAATCAGCTCACGGAGCGCGTCTTGTGGTTCACTCCTTGACACTAAGCTGAGTGAGGACCTTTTAGCGTAAAATTGTACGTAGTTTTTTTTGCTTCTATGTACTTACTAAAATTTACGCTAATAAATTGTTTTCTTTCTTTCTTTCTTTCTTTCTTTCTCTCTATTGTCATTTAAATTAAAAAAGTAACCAGTAGGTATATAATAATGGTCTCAAGGCGAAGATAAAAAAAGGCAAATAAGCGACATACGAGCCTTGCGCGGCACATTCGTTAAACCCCGTCGGCGCTGAATGTTTCCTAGAAGCTAAAAAGTATTTCGGGTTGCTGCAGAATCTGTGCGTATTTTTTACAGAGTCAACGTAGCGCGCAAAACTAGGTACTGCCAGTGTACTGCTACATTTCTTGACGGTGCCCGAAAATGTAACTTTAAAAAGTTTATCCCAGACGAGATGTTCAGCTAGGAACAATGCTTGTTCCAGTGTTAACAAAGACTGGAATCAAGTAATAGCGGCCCTTGAAGCCATAAAAGGTGACTCTGGCAACCAAACCGCTTTGGTCAGAAATGAAACTGCAGGGTTGATTAAACAGTTAAATTCCATGGAAACGGCCATCTTGTCAGAATTTAGGGGAGCTATTTTGAAGCAAGTCTAACTATATTAAATACTTAGATTAAAAGAATCTGCAAGGGTTTGACTCGGACTTGGAGGTCGTTTCTAGCCTTTATGACTCTTTAATTAATTTCATTCAAACCAAAAAAAAATATTTTGAAGATTTCGAAGAGGTGGGTAAAAAAACCGGTCAAGGGCAAGTCTGACTCGCGCACCGAGGGTTCCGTACAAACTATTAATTAACCTGTTAAATTAGGTACTTATTTTAACCTAACACAGCCAAATTCAATTTCAAACAAACAACGAATACCTTTTACACCAAGACCATCAACTACCGAGACAATTTTATCAATATTTTTTTCTGACCTGCTATTGAAATATACATATACCCGTCTCAACCCGCCATTAATAATAGAAATTATAGAAAAATCTTAAGGACGAAGGTACTCACGTGCAAGAGCAATTAGCTTAGTACGTGTGTTGGTGTTATAGCGATTATTGTTTATCACGTCAACCGATCTCGATTTTTTTTTAAAGAGTTCTTCCACTATAGTCTTATAGGAATTTCAAAACAAGAAAATTTTTATAAAGTTGATTAAATTGCAAACGTGACAATGAAATTATTTTTGAAAATAAAACAAAAAATACACTAGATACAGAAAAAGTTATACTTTTCCAGTAATATTTATGTTTATCACAACTAGTTAATTATTTCTAATCTTTTGTTTGGATAACTTCGGAGATATAATTGGAATGGTTTTTTTTTACATTTTCGTTCATAGTTCTAAATTTTACCAATGTAGAAAAAAAGAAAAACTGTTTCAAAAAGTGCAATTCAAGCCCTTTCATATGATACCCCACTTGACCTGATAGTCTCCCCCCCTCTCATATTCGTAATTTTTCATAGAAACTCGTGGGATAACTCTCATTTAAAACCATTCCAAATTTCAAATTGATAGCTTAAGTAGTTCGTGAGATATTTCACTTTGTAATAGGCAGAACAGATGGACGGAGTCGCGCCATAATGGTTCCTTTTTTACCTTTATTGGTACGGAACTCTAAAAACACCCGAAGACTACAAGCACAACCAAAAAAGAGTTGTCAAAAGGAAGAAACTTGATAATGAGAGTCGCAAAGAAGTTTTACTACGGGGACTTTAAAACATTTTTTTTATAATAAAAAGCGCTATACTTAATCACTACTTAATAAGCGAAAAACGCTTAAACAGCTTAGCTGTTCTGAATATTTCTATATTCAATGATGAATGAAATTAATGATGATGACAAACGCCATAAATTATGATTGTCAACCAATTTGAAAACAGAAAAAAAATCTAGTGAATACATAGTTCACTTTTAAATCTTTTTATTTTATTTATTATTTCACACCCCATCTTTGTCGGCACTTAATGGGGCGGCAAAGCTAACTGGCCCGGGGCGCCAAATCTTTAAATACGCCTCTGAGTTCGAAGAGTACCAGATGCAATTAAGTATCGAAGTCAGCGACTGTGTTATGATGTTCTCAATTCATAGTACAGTACCTATCAAAGGTGTCATAGAAATTACAATGAAACCATATTACGAACAGCCTTGATATTGCTAGACTTCCCAGACCAGACTAAACATTGTTGTGCACCAACATTCAGTCAATGATTAACGGTCTAGTTATGTCGGTAGACGTCCTCAAACCGTCTCGTCGAGTTCAAAATAGATCATAAGCGGGTCGCACGCACGTGCCGACGCCGGCGCTAAAGTGTGTGTAAACGTTTCCTCTAACCTACCACAAAAATTAACTCTTTCACGAACTAAGAAAAAACAAAAGACAATCCAGCGGCGGTGATTCTTAAAGTTCAGCGTTCGTTTTTCAATTGTTTTTATTTTCAATATGTGTGTTAGTGATAATTATTAGCTATTTTGGTATATGATTTAGAAGTGTGCGATGTGTAATATTCGTGTGTGGTGTGCGTGGTCGCTGTTGCTGCTTCTGCGGATGAGTGCAGCGTATGTTAACATTGGTAAGTACATGTTGTAGTAATCGCAAGTACAACCCTGTAAGATAGCCGACCCAGTAGTAAAGTTGACACATTTCCTTAAATAAGTACACAACTACTGGGTAATTTAGGAAATGCAAGCTCCTTAAATAGACTTATACACCCGTACACCACAATAGCCTATTCAAAAAGTCCCTATGACTGTTGTTTTTGTTGTGATTGTGGTTCTAATTCTAACACGAACTCAAAGGAAATGCATCATCGAGCTGTAGACATATCTCTCATCAGAGAATTTCGTCACCCACCGGGTAATCGTTCCAAATGGTCGCTGCGTAAACAAACAATCGTTCGAAATCGGTTAATATTAAACTGTGGTTAAGTAGGTTTTTTACATCTTCCCGGGACACTTGCAACTGGTATAAAAACTACGCGTTGCTAGTCTTTTAAAAAGTAACATTCAAGTCCAATTTTAAGGACTTTATGGGTAATTTTATATGCTAGTACACCTATACTCATATAATTATGTAGTCTGTTTGTAAAACTTCGCTCGGTAGGATTTCGTTGTTGTTGTTCTATGGCACAAGGGGGTAAAAACGACGGCTTGAGCTGCTTTAGATTAGAGTTTATTATGTTAAAATCTTGTCAAGCCTGTCCCAACAATTCCGGACGTGGATTGAAAAATATCGCGTTCTTTGAAACGCCATCCTGACCAAATTATGACACCGGAAAGACAGATTTTCAGATACATGACTCTTGGTTTTCAGATACATGACTCTTGATTTTCAGATACATGACTCTTGGTTTTCAGATACATGACTCTTGATTTTCAGATACATGACTCTTGATTATACGATTGCTTGTTTGATTTAATGGAAACATGATTGCATAAAATTCCTACACATAAAAAAAAACAATCCAAACGTTGGGCCTTTCTTTTCCCTTTTTCAATCCCCGACGCAAAAAGAGGGGTGTTATAAGTTTAACGTTTCTGTGTGTCTGTGTATCTGTCTGTGGTAGCGTAGCTCCCTAACGGATGGACCGATTTGAATGCGGTTTATTTTTATGTCATAGATAATTTTAACCCCAGTGTTCTTAGCCATGTTTCATGAAAATCTGTTCAGCCGTTTTTGAGATATTGAACTTTGAAATGAAAATGTCGGGGGTTTTTCAACTTTTCAAAGTTGTAGTAGTTATTAACCCGACTGCCTCTGAAGGAGGGGTATGTTTAGGGAGCGTGTGGTATGTAGGTATGCATGTGTGTATGTATGTATGTGTGTATGTCTTATTCTTTGGCACGCCCTGCAGCCTATACTGATGACGAAGAGAAGAGGCGAATATCCATGTGATATTTTTATAGGAGCGCAGCGCCTATTTCGCCGAAAGTGTTGTCGCTCATTTAGCACCACCCAGGGGTCACGTGCAGGGTTGTGGTAGGTAAATCCTGCGGAAGCGAGCAACAGATTGTCCCTGTTATATGATATGATTTCTATCATAGTGGAAAATTGAAAAATTATGCGCCACGAGCGGGTTTGAACCCACAACCTCTGGAATTCGTCCATCGCTCTCTCAATTGAGCTACCGTGGGTCCGTTAATGGCGACGAATCTTTCAATCCCTTCCACTATTGTATTTACACCTTAGGGAGGCTCGTAGCGACATCTACCGCGAAGTTATTACAACTTCTGAAAAGCTCGTGGCGAATAATTTTTCAATTTTCCACTATGATCGAAATTTGGAATTTCGTTGGCGGACGTTTCTGCTTCATAAACATTGTATGATATGATTTCTGATATTAACAATAGATATATGTTTTATTACGCATGTTAGTACGTAGAAAAAGAAAATATAATCTAGAATTTGTACGCCATCATCAGGCCCCTATTTCACCAACTTGATAATTGTTGACAATTCGTCATACATTGCTTGTTCTAGAAGTTAAAGTGGTTGCTAGGTTACTTGTGAAATCGGCAATGTACGGAGAAGTGTCGTTGTCAGGTGACAGTTGTCAGGCAGCGTATAGTGCGACATATAATTAATTATTTACCACCACTGTAATCAGATAGATATTAAATAACAAATTAAAAAAGTTTGAACTTCACTAACTTAGGTATTTATCGAAATTTGAACAGAAGCCATTCTCGGTGAGATACATCTCGTTTTCTCGTGCACGAAAGACATATAAGCCTATTTCATAGGGGCGTGGTTTAATCCCATCAAGGCATCGCCTTAAGATCTCGTTCCAGCTAAATCCAAAGGCCGCAGCTCCCTCAACTAACAATAAGTACCTTTCCTCATGTTAGGCACGTATTCCAGGAGTGGTATCCCCAAGCCCAGAATCCGGGCTCGTGCTGGCAGCGGCGGCGGAAGCTGCTCTCTCGGCCGCGGAAACAGAACTGGCTAGTAGGCAGCTGGTGTTCCGATGGAACGTCACTGTCGCACCCGTCGTGCCCAACGAACCGGTGTCCATGCCCGACCAAGTCTGTGCCCAGGTATGCACCCATTGTATACTCGTAGCTTTCACGGTACATACTGATCATATAAAAACGCGTTCGAATTGAGAACCCCCTCCTCTGCTTTTGAAGTTGGTTGACAAAACTACCGTGCTGCATAAAAAAATTACGTCTAATTGGTAATACCGATACATACACACATACATACATACCCACATGCATACCTACGTACCACACGCTCCCTAAACATACCCCTCCTTCAGAGGCAGTAGGGTAATAACTACAACTTAGAAAAGTTGAAAAACCCTCGACATACTATGTCGGTCTGTGTATCGATTTGAATTCATGAATTAGCAGAATGAAGCTATCACTAGACCGCGCGCATGCTAAATAATCTGTCTCTGTCTAATTAGAACACTTAAACAGAGACAGACGATAGTGTATCTCGCGCACGTGTCAGCTCGCGCTGCTTCCTGACTTATGCTAGCCATGCTGCACATCCTAGGGTGCCTAAAGACCAAAAATTACTGTGTGAGCATCCAGAAGACCTATGTCTTTGAGGCTACCGACTGGCTGCGTAACCCGGATGAGTCCCTTACTCCAAATAAACAAACGAAATTGTATGATATCTCTTAAGATCCCACAGCCTTGACGTTGCATCAGTTTTTATCCTTCGGCGCATACACTACGTAGGTACAGGTTCATCGAAATGTCGCTTGCAATTTTTCAGGTGGCGCAAGGCGTGTCAGCTATCGTGGCTTATGGTGAGCCACATGAGATCAAGCTGACGGCAGAGGCGGCTGCTCGCAGCGGGATACCGCTGCTGCTAGTCTCGCCGACCTCGCTCACGGTCTCACCTGGGATCCTGGAGCAGTGGGAGGCAGTGCATATGTATCCGCAGAGCCATGTATTCATGAAGGTAACAATAATGGCATATGTACGAGATCGCTCTGACCATGGCACCTGAGGCTGCTGCTGCCGATCCCGCAGACGTCGCGTGACTCGCGTGCGGTGTCGCCGGAGATCCAAGAGCGACGGGAAGCCGTGCACTGGAATCGCCCGAGATTCGAGACCAGTAGGTTGTTCATGAAGGTAATATGGTCGATGGAAGCACAAGATCGAACTGACGGATGTGGCCACGGCTCGTATTGGAATGCTATGCTGATTATTATATGTATGATTTATTAAATTCTTTCTTCGTTTCTGTTGATTAATATATGTTTTTTTGCTTTGGAAAGCTAATTTTGCCATTGCTATTCTGGACTGTATATTTTAGCGTGCATATGGAGTCTGCGGTGATAAGGGTTCCTAAATATCTGAAAGATTTTACTTTATTGACTGTGGATCCGTTTAAAGAGATTAGTGTGAAGGGTGGATTTTTTATTTTAGATGCTATTACAATTTTGGTGTTATTGGCATTAATTTTAAGCGAAAATTCTTTGAACACTGTTATCCATGGTTTCTGGTAATGTTTTTAAATCTTTGCCGGATTCTGCTATTGCGGCTATATCGTCTGCAAATCTTATGAATTTAATACTGTGTCTTCCGGTTTTAGTAAATTTTATTTGTTGTTTCAGGTATGCGCAGCTCTTTGTATGGAGAAGCAGTGGGTCAACGCAGTCCTCTTGCACGAGGGGCCGGTGGGGGCTCAGCTAGTACAAGGCATAGCGGACGCGGGGGCCGAAACCGACATCTTAGCACGGCGACTGCCCCCTGAAGACGATGACGAAGAGCTTAGGAACCTTCTAGTCATTCTAAAGAAGGCAGACCATACGCAGTTCATAGTGTGGTGTGACGAAGAGTGTTGTGAACGAGTGCTTGCTCATGCCCAAAAAGTTGGCTTGCTGGCTGAAAAACACGCCTATATTCTTCTCTCGCTGGATATACATACGATAGATTTGGAGCCGTACAGTCATGGTGGCGCTAATATTACTGGTGAGTGCGTAAGGTGGCTTTGGTAGTTTCACTTACAACATACTTATGATTATGGTTTTTATCCTCTCTCGAAATCATTCCAGGGCTGCAGTTATTTGATCCCCTGGAAGAAGAAGTTATTCTGGACGCGTGGCAGCAGAAATATTTAGCGCGTTTGCAAGGCGCAGACGAAGACGCAGAAACGGTACCTACAGTTTGTAAAGCATTAATGTTTAGTAACGTTCGGTTGTCTATTGTTTGCCCGACATTCATATACTATAATAATCATTTGCCCGAACTTCGCTTGCTCGTATTTCATTTGCCCGAATGTTTCGTTTACCATAATAGTTAATTGACATACTCTTGTTTACCCGAATATTAGATGTCATAATGATACAAATGCCATACGTATTGTATTCCAGATTATTGTTTGCAATAATATTATTTAATAGAATATTTAAACGCCATACTAAACATGCATTCGGATTCATCTTTGTTAATTTGCAGGTTTTTCCGCTCTTTTATAAAAAAAATAACCTCGAAGACGGAAGCGGGAGCAAAGCTCCCGCTTCCGTCTTCTAACCTATCCGCGATCCGAGTCGGCTTTGCCACTAAGCCCCTGTTCCCTACTGCCTACGATACAACACTATCTTGGCATTAGGTAATCGCAGAGAAAAGTTCATTTTTACTTAGTGGCAAAACCGACTTGGATCGCGGATAGGTTCGAGATATATTTTTTTTTATATTAGACTGCAATACGTACCCACTTTATCACATAAGAATATTATGGATGTTGAGATGGATGGCAAATGATATTATGGCATGTGATAGTTATGGATTACAATGATTATGGAAAATGAGATTATTGGTATTGATATTATGGAAAACAAAGATTCTGGCATATAATTATTATGGTAAACAATGAGTATGGCATACAAAATTATAGAAAACAACATTATGGCAGTTGTATATTATGGCAGATAAAATTCGGGCAAATGAAATTCTGGCAAGCAAGAGTATAGGTACCGTAACGTTCATATGAACTCATATTTGCTGGGTGCGAATCGATCGTAGCGCGCGCCATGGCCAAAAAAGGAACTTTTGGCAGACCAACTGTCACTTTTTACTAGCGAAATTAAGGCATCTAAAAATAAATAAATATGCGGCAAGAAACCTGCTACGTAGTTAATTGCAAAAACAATGGCAAAGACTGTAATCACAAATTCTATAAATTTACACAAGCAAGTTGGAAACGAGAACAACGAATGAAATGGATAATCGCTCTCAAGAGGAAATAATAAGCAACATTTTAAATATTATATTTTGTAATATGTTGTAGGGAGTACGTTACAATGGTTAACTTGCTATAATGTATGTGTTGCTTTATTACTAATACTATTTTTTACTAATTGTTTCCCTTTTAATGTAGTTTGGGGTTGGAAAACGATGTTGTGTTTGCTTGCGCCGTATCCAATTTTAATAATTCATTTGGCCATGTTGAACTAAAAATACAAAAAGTCTGAATTATTAACGACCCTATACAGTCATAAATGATCGGCTGCAATATGCACGAAATGCGTTATTCGGTTAAATTTGTTTATTTCGTAACTTACTTATCATGAAGACAGACATGAAAAGGTCCGTGTGAATTAAATCAAAGTTATTGTTTTTGCCACTTTACACGGGAAATAAAAAAGGTAAACGCTACTGTCAAGACTATAGATTAACATAATCGAATAAAATAAATGTAAATTACGACATTTCATCTAAATCATTTGTTTTTTTACTTAAGTACTCTTCGTAATGACCGCCAGCCATTTGACATTTCAGTCCGCCGTAATTGTTACCGCTAGTTGGCGCTGTCATCGTGCACCCAGCGAATAGTCTTCATCTTTATTTCTCAACAACATTGACAGACTAATTTGAGGAAAGCATAGAAAGCACTTATGGACATTACAATTCGCGATACTATTTGCACTTAAAGTATTTTCGAATGGTCTTCATATTACACGAAGCTATTTTTTCCTCCTAAGAGTAAGACAGTACGTTTTACTTACTATTTTTTTTTTATATTTAAGGTAAAAAACGCACCTCCGACATCGCTCATCCTTACTTACGACGCGGTTTTTCACGCCGCTGGCGTGTTGAGAAACTTCGACATACTATCAGACCCCAGCGCAACCTGCGAGCCCTACAACTACCATCTCCACGCCGACACCCTCGTGAACTACCTCCGCTCGGTAAATGCTGCGATAGTGAGCTTAATTAAACCAACGATGTTTGATCTTTCAATTAATCAACACCTACGGTATGTCCATTTTCCTGACCCGCTTCACCAGCGACGGGTAACCTGATAATGAATATACGAGCATCTTGATGTTTTTATTTACTTAGGTCTACATATTTTTAAATGTTCAAATCGAATTCTTTGCCCTTGTTCTATTCACTTGCGGTCAGCACAACTATCACTTTCTTCCTGACTGTGAAAAACGTCTATTAAATATATAATGCATCCGCATTTTCCTTAGTCTACCTCGTCTTGTAGATCCCTTCACATTATTATACCATGTTATGTTCCATAGGAAGAGTGGACAGATACAGCAGGGCAGCGTCGCGCAGGCTGGCTGCGAGTGGGCGAGCTGACGCGCGGAGGCCTGCTCGAGTCCACCGCGATGTGGATCGAAAAAGGAGTGCAATGGAACCGCACCAACATGATAGCCGTGCCACAGGCGCCTGGCCAGATGACAAATCAGACTTTCAAAGTGCTCATTGCTATTGTACGTAGCTTCATTCACTTTACTTAACGGCTTTGTCACAACTTCGAGCGATGGTTGCAGTGGCAGCTGTTAATCATACAAGTCGAGACGATACCGCTGCCACAGCCGCCGCCACTTGAAGTAGTAGGTACTGAGATCAGACGGACCCGACGAGCGATAAAGCCCGAATGGTAGAATAGATACAGTCCCGCTCTTTTTATGCACTAATCCGTGCAATAATGCATTGGAATTGGAATAAATGATTGTTTCGTAAACAATGTATATCCATTAAATTGAAAAATGCTGTATTTTCATAGACCAACAAATATAAGGTAGCTTTATTTTTCCAGAATAAACCTTATGTGATGATTAAAGAGTCTACAGAGACACAAAGTGGCAATGATCGTTATGAAGGTAAGTTTAATCCAGTATTAATAATATAATGTACGCAAGTTTATCTGCTATGCAGAGACGCACAGTTCGTGATATGGCCAGTGATATTAAGATTAACCCCACTGACGTCATGACACAGAAACCGATAGATATTTTGGATTTCCTTCATATCTACTAAATAGCCAACGTTCGTGAAATGCACTAAGACAGTAATGTTTACTGTACAGGATACTGCATAGAGCTGATTGACCAACTGTCCAAGCAGCTCAAGTTCAAATACAAGTTCATCGAGCAACTCGACCGTAACTACACCGTCATGATGAATCGCGTCGAGAGTGTAAGTGACTACATACTTATTATACTCGTAATCTCAGCAATCGTCGGCCTCACTGCCGCGAGACTCCAAACTCCGATACCCTCTAGTACAAAATACAAGAAAAATGGAAATGTTTGAATCAACTGTAATAGATAATTTACTTTGAAAACTAAGTTTTAACCGACTTCAATTCAGTATTCCGCCAAGCCATATGAACATTTCAATATTTCCTTGCCACTTTGAACATTGCTTATATTATTTGAAGAGTTCCGTCAATTCATCAAGAAAGGTGATTCTGAGACCTTTGGCACGTTTTTTCACTAGTTGGTTTTACGACGGAATTATATCAGAATCTATGACGTATTTTCATAGTTTTCAGTCTTCATCCACTTCACCACATTAAATTTGTGATTAGATAATAGAAAATACCAAAATTACTACATGCATGCTTAATATATTTCCACTCAATTCCTCATCGATCCCATCATCCAACAGTATTTTGAAGATAATGGGACCAATTTGAAAGCATGTATGTATTTAGAAACAAAAAAAAAAAGGAATTGGTTCATAAATGACGGAGTTCTGAGGTAACAAACATTTAAAAAATATAACATAATATAATAATACAACCGAATTGAGAACCTCCTCCTTTTTTATTAAAGTCTGTTACAAATAGGGTTAGTTTGATTTAAACTCGAATGAAACAAAATATAGTTTAAATATATAAGTTTGATTTAAACTGAAATGAAACAAATTAAATCCAACTCTATTCCTTTTTAGAATGGCATAAATTCCATTAAAGTGAAAGATGCCATTTAATAGGCCTTTTGGGCGGGGCGGTTAGATTCAATGACTATTATACATATAATCTATCAAAGTCCTCACCACCTGTATACAAAAATCAATTAAAAATTCTAAAATACCTAAAATTATATGTCTGTGCATTACAGTAGGTAAGTAAGTAGGTACCTATTTGAATTGTGTATTTTATAGCAATAATAAATATGAACTTGTTGTAAAATGTTACAGCATGACGTAGATTTCGCTATCACCGATCTCACCATCACAGCAGCGCGTGAGCGCCAAGTAGACTTCACCACCCCATTCATGAACCTGGGTATCAGCATACTGTACAGGAAACCCACGGTGCCAGACCCGAAACTCTTCGCCTTCATGTTGCCCTTTTCGACAGGAGTGAGTATGAATATTTTGTTGGCCTAGCCAGCAATTAACGTCTTCCGGGTGATGTGATGAGGAGTATCAACATTCATGAAGGTTGGGATTTAATCTGAAGCTCATCGTCAAAATCATTTTTTCTAATCATGGGATAAAATTTAATGTTCTGATTGAATTGACACGAAATACATAAACCTTCAAGTCAGATCTCTAACACTTTCTTGTCACTCACTCGCCCTTACACATACTTCTATATGTAAGGCGAGCCATTGATTACTAATGTTTGGGTAATTAACTTTTCCCAAAGTATCACATCAATGAAATCCCATTTTTTTTTTCTCAAATTATCATTTAGCAAAGAATCATTATTAATAAATTTTTGGAAAGTAGCATTTGCCGAAAAATATGTTGCCCAAAGGGCAGTACACAAGAGGGCAGTGCTTTATAGCCCTATCTACCTACGTGAAGCTTATTAGCTGTATTATATTCTTTAAGAGAGTTGTAGAAGCCAGCTAGCTGCTATACTTGTTCTTGTAGCTGTAGATAGTTAGAGGGTTCTCTAATTTGTCGCCGAAAATTGTATTGACGAGTATCACTTCGCACTTCGCGTAACTTTTTGCATATTTTCATTTATTCATTTCCGAATGATCATGTGTCAACTTATCAAAAGGTTTAGTTTTATTTCCCAACTTCACGGTTACCAACTGTATGCATGACCTTTTTTTCATAAAGTCACTTTTCAAAATGCTACCTTTCGAGTAGCATAATGGTTCAGGTTATACATTTCGTAGTATAACGCTTACCAAATGTTTCATTTATTAACTATGTAACATATTTACAAAGTGGGTAAACGCAACCGCCCACTTGTTTTATATCAATGAAGGTAAGTATGTAATGTACCAGAACCCTTCCCGCCATAGGAGGGAAGGGTTGGTACGCCCTCCCCCAGACGTGTAGGACTCAGACTGTGGGTTCCCAACCCACAGGTCCTACTGGGCGATAAGGCGGTTGACGAGTTGCAACCGCCTTCTCCCCCTCCGTCTACGCCGGAGCGGATGCGCGTCCGCGTTTTCTTCGCGCTCCCGCTCCGCTTTCTCTTTTTTGAGTATTACCTCCTCGCAGAAGGCCTCCACAGCCCTCCAATCCCTCTCGCTCCTCAACATTTTCGAGATAATGTTGTGGAGCGAGAGGTCCCCCGATTGCAGCGCCCAAATTAGTTCGCTCCTTTCTCTCACCCAACTTGGGCACCAACGGATCGTGTGCTGCACCGTATCATCCGCCGCCCCGCAGTGGTGGCAGGCCGGTGTTGGTTCCCTCTGAATTCGGTGCAGGTAATGGCCGAAGCAACCATGTCCGGTCATTACCTGCACCATTCTGTATGTCAGTTTCCCGCTTTCCCTTTCCAGCCATGCGTCAAATGACGGGAGGAGCGCCCCTATTGTGTAGACGCCAGCAGGGGTGTCCTCCAGCTGGGCTTTCCATCGGTCCCTTGCCCTCCTAACAGTCATCAACCTCCTTGCCTCCCACTCTCTAGGGGCCAGACGCTCATCGCTGGTTCTGGCCTCCACCCTCTCTCTGTGGCGCTCAGCCAGCAGTTGAGCGTCCAGCTCCCATGGGAGGGTACCCGCGAGGGCGCATACAGCCGCATGCGCCACTGTGCTGTAACTCCTTGTCATTCTCTGCGCTACTACCCTCTGTGGTTTTCTTAAGAGAGCTTTGGCCCTCTCTCCAATTCTGGACGCCCAGATTGGGGCCCCATATAGTGCCATGCTTCTCACTACATTGGCATATAGTTAACCTTACCTAAACCTAACCTAACCGCCAGCGTGTCGAGGTCACCCCGCTACGCGGGGTATCTATTTCCGCTCTAAGGGACATAAGCTAACCCTAACCTAACCTACAAATAATACCATCGTTACGATTATTTGTTGTTTTTTTACTGCGGGGGGGCCTCGCTCCGGAGCCCCCTTTTTGGGTGGCTTCGTCCCCCCACCACCACTTTCATCTTTGTAACTTATATACACGTTGGCTAAAAATCTGACTATGTTATGCTGTCTTTTTCTTTGAAGTAAAAAGTTGTCTAATGTAAGAAAAGGGGAACGGTTGCACTGACGAAACGTTATTCGGTTAATAGTTGTTTGTCCAACAGAAAGATTTGCCAAATGATAGGTAGGTATGCCAAAAATGTTAAGACATTATAATAATCGACTTTACAATAATTCTACCAAATGAAACGTTGTCATACAAAAATTTGCCATTAGTTAGTTGTCATAGTGAATCATCGGCGAAAAGTTGGTTGGCAAGTGAAATTCAGACATAACAAATTCGGAGAAAAGGCAGAACCCCACGGGCACCGCATATCGCATGAGTATTCCGTTGGACCAATTTTGACACGGAACCCAAAAAAAGGGTATTGAGGAAGTTAAAAAGATGTGATTGAGGTTTTTTGATTCATTTGGGTAGTACCGTATTTTGAATAACAATGCGATATTTATTTTTCGTAGGTATGGTTCTGCCTTGGCCTGGCCTACCTTGGAAGCTCACTAGTGCTGTACGTGGTGGGGCGACTCTGTCCGGAGGAGTGGCAGAACCCGTATCCCTGTATAGATGAGCCACAGGCGCTGGAGAACCAGTTTACGATCGCCAACGCCCTCTGGTTCAACTTGGGCGCTGTGCTGCTGCAAGGATCAGAAATTGCTCCAGTGTACGATCTTCTGAATCATTATCACTTGCTCCTCTGGCGATGACCCAAGGAACGCCATCGCCATTGATCTTGGTTTCTTGTGATTAGTGTTTCGCCAGCCACCAGTTTGTGACCACCACATCTCATCATTAGTTATGTCCAACATTTAAACGCGATCATGCCATTACGCATTATTTATTATATTTGGCAATCTAGAAGCGTACAGTGAGTGTCAGTGCCACTGTCTAGTTGCTAAAATCTAGGTCACCGCCTTTGTCTGTTTCGGTACATATTGTATGTTTTAATGATATGAAACCTACAGGGCGTACGGATCACGTGCCGTGGCCAGCGCTTGGTGGCTCTTCGCCCTCGTCATCACGAGCTCCTACACGGCAAACCTCGCCACGCTGCTCGCCAAGAAGAGCAACAACGATGACTTCACTAATATATATGAGCTGGCCAACAACGACAAGGGCATCACCTACGGGGCTAAGGATTTAGGGGCCACCTACATGTTTTTCAACGTAAGTTAATTAGATACAATACTTGGAATACTGGAATTACCTTACGCACAGTCTGATGGCGTAAGGTAATTCCCGTATTCATGGTTATTAGACACTCGCTGCGCTGTAACTTGCAATTACCAAATATTACCCGGGCAACCCGATTTAACTGCATTATTTCCATAAATGTTTTATTGTTTTTAGAATTCTCAAGATCCAATGTACAAGAAAATGTTCAGTAACATGGAGAAATGGGATATGCCCACAGAGAACGAGTTCGGTATCGACAGGTAAGTACCAAATCGTATATTTTATTCAACAATATCGATTATAATATGGAATGATAAAAACACGGATTGTTACGACTAGCAATAATACTCGTAGTACAAGCTAATAGAAAGGCTGGAAAGTATGGGGTTGGCTATGGCTTGATATGCAGTAGGGTAAGTTCTCCAGTTAAACTAGTATACTTGTTTGAGCTATGAAGCTATCTTACCTAAGCAATTTTTGAAGTAAAAAAATATATTGAAGTGTGCATTCACTGGGAAACTTATCCTTTACTATGACCGAATGTAAATAAATGAATATACAAAGATCCTAGTAGGTATTCAAACCACAATTAACATTTCTTTACAGAGTCAAGAACGATAGCCAACATTTTGCATTTTTTATGGAGTCGGTTTCTATAGAATACAATATTGAGAGAGATTGCAATCTCACACAGGTAGATATGTTTTCGTTTGACCATTACAATATTACAAATACTTTATGATAATATTTTTATTCTTTATTACTTTTACGTCCGCTAAACGAACTCAACTATGATTTCCGTATGTTTAGTACTAGATTTACAAATAGAGTATGTGTTATATTTCAATTTATATTTCTTAATCTACAGGTTGGTGGTTTATTGGACAGCAAAGGGTACGGGATCGCAATGGCAAAAGGTAAGAGTACCCAGTACCTACGTTAGTTACGTTTTAGCAATGAATTATGATTAAGATTGATAAAGAAACGGCGATGTATAAGAATGTAACAACTATAGAGGAATAAAGCTCATGTCACATAGTATGAAAGGTTGGGAGAAAGTGATAGAGAGACGAATGAGAGATGAGATTGAAATATAACAAAACCAATTCGGATTTATGCCGGGCAGGGGTACAACAGACGCCATATTCGCACTTCGGCAACTATGCGAGAAATACAGACATGCGCAAAAAAACCTACATATGGTGTTTGTTGACCTTGAGAAGGCTTATGACCGAGTTCCTCGTGAGGTTTTGTGGTGGGCCTTGAAAGAGAAAAGTGTGCCAGGGAAGTATGTAAGGCTGATTCGGTCTATGTATGACAGGTGTTGTACTCGCGTCCGGTCGG
Organism: Epinotia demarniana; assembly: GCA_945867215.1. NCBI lineage: Eukaryota > Metazoa > Arthropoda > Insecta > Lepidoptera > Tortricidae > Epinotia > Epinotia demarniana. The sequence continues at coordinate 17,008,203 of OX244272.1, read as the reverse complement.
CGGCTGGCATCACCGACAGGTTCAGCGTCACGGTGGACTTACACCAGGGCTCGGATTTAAGCCCTTACCTCTACCTGCTTATGATGGACGCTCTGTCGTCGAGCATCCAGGAGGAGGCGCCCTGGTGTATGCTATATTGTCCTTGTTGGTAAAGATGGACTCGGGGCTGAGAGCAGACTAGAGCAGTGGCGGCAAAAATTGCAGAATGTGGGTTTGAAAATCAGCAGATCAAAAACTGAACACATGTTTTGCGATTTTGGCGGTCTCTCAAATTTTACGCCTATAGAGCTCGATGGCGTAACGCTGCCGGGATGCTCCGATTTTCGATGCCTCGGGTCACTTATACAATGTAATGGCTATATTGACCGTGACGTTAGAAACCGAATGCTGATTCGGTCCATCAGGATGGATGAAATGGCGACAGGTTACGGGAACAATCTGCGACGACCGACTGCCCCTTCGACTGAAGGGCAAAATATACAAGACCATTATAAGACCTGTCGTCATGTATGGAGCGGAATGTTGGGCCGCAAAGATGACGGATGCAACGAGATTGCATGTTGCGGAGATGAGAATGTTGAGATGGATGTGTGGCGTGACGAGATTGGATCGTATAAGGAATGAGTATATAAGAGGAAGCCTGAAAGTAGCACCGATTACTGAAAAGCTGAGAGCAAATCGTTTACGGTGGTATGGACATAATATGCGGAGGGATGATAGTCATGTTACTAGAAGGGTATTAAGTAGGAATGTGGAGGGATGTAAGAGAAGAGGTAGACCAAGGAAAAGGTGGATGGACTGCGTGAGAGACGATATGAACAGGAAAGATGTGTGTGATGAGTTGACGGGCGACAGAGAGGTATGGAAGAAAAAAACTTGCTGCGCCGACCATGCCAATGGCCATGTAAATGGGATAAGGACAAGCGAATGATGATTGATAAAGAAACGTAGAGGATTCCTGTAAGTATCAATCTTTTGGTACATTACTTCTTTACGCTTAAGACAAACATCAGCTACAAATAGAAATAAAGTATTTTCCTACGCGTGCTTCCAGAATCTCCCTACCGGCAGTCGCTCAACCTAGCCTTGTTAAAGCTCCAGGAGGCGGGAGAGCTCCGTGCGATGAAGCATCGGTGGTGGAAGGAGAAGCACGGAGGAGGCGCCTGCAATGTAAGCCACAGAATAAACACAATTCATTAAAAGGATTAGCATTCTTCAGATATCTTTTAGTATCAGTGCCTAGCCGAGAAATCTTACGACAGCTAAAATCGTGTCAAATTAGATCTATCCTTCTAATATTGTAAATGCGAAAGTTTGGATGTTTGTTACTCAATCACCGATTAATGGATGAAATTTGGCACGAAGACAGTTTATAGCCTGGATTAAAATATATGATAGTTTTATCCCAGGTTCACCGAAGACGAAGACGCTGGCGGAAGAGTATTATAGAGAGTATAGTTCTCATCTATTTTATAATAGTGTATTATAAAATTCTTTTGTTGTATTCTAGAAAAAATTAAATGTTGAGTCGATCGATTCACGTACAATAATAATAATAGGTATCTACTGAAGATATGAATGAATAACACTTGGGCACCCAGAAGAAGTACAACATGTCACCGCCCAAAGAATCTGGAACTTCCTAGAGGGAACGGGCCTTAACGGTGAAACTTAAAAAAAAAGGGGCTGCTGTCACAATAGATCACTTGCTGGTCGAAGCGGCATATAAAGGCCGGCAAATCAACAATAATAATAAAATAACACTTAATCAGGAACAGTGGAAATGTACCGATAGTCCCAATATATAAAGATTTTTCCGAGACATTATAACAATCAAAATCTGCTTTCGATCTACAGGAGGTTGAAGAATACGAGAGCGCAAAGCTGAGCATTAAAAACTTCATGGGCCTATTTCTGGTGCTCGGTGTCGGGTGTGTGCTGGGAATTTTCATCTCCCTAGCGGACCTAATGCTGGCAGCTCGGAAAAGGGACAGAGACCCAGACGCCTCATATTGGCGGCGGGTCGCAGACGAATTGCGCTTTGCGTTCCACTTCCGACATTCGGAGAAGCCCGTGCAAGGGCCATTGCTGCCTCCGCCTTCACCTGAACCTGAGGGCGTTGCTTCTGAAAATCAGGAGGAACAGGTAATGAAGTATTAAAGTTATTGTACCTTTCTCTATCGGATTTTTTCGAGTTAAGAAAAACAACAATTCATAGATGTTTACTAATTAGTGGCGGGTGGCGTATTAATTAAGAAAAACCGGTGCAAGGGCCGCTGCTGCGCCCGCCTTCACCCGAAACTTGAAGCGTTCCTTCTGAAACCTACAAGTACTTAAGCTGGCCATTCATCTACCTAGAAGTGAATAGCTCGAGGGACGCCTCGCACATTTCCCTTCTTTAGCTCTAATAAGGTGAAAAAAAACTTTATTTGGTCGAGCGTAGGCCAGCGCTTGTTATTATTCCTTATTTTTCCGTACCTCATTCCAGGAGGTGGAGGAAGAAGAAAGAAACCAACACGAGGACGCCGAGTCGCGCATGCGCTCTGCCTCGTTCCAGAGCGCGCCTCGCCGCCGCCGCTCCTCTCTGCACACCGCGAGCGTGCGACTCGCGCGCCACACGCGACGCGACTCCTCTCGCAGTCGACGGCACAACGGAGATTCCTAGCGAGACCACTGATTTCTATGCAGGACATAATTGACATACCTACTGAACGAATCCCGAGCGCCGTAAATAAAGCTAGATTTGATTGTACTTTTCTGATGTATCATCGTTCTTTGGTCGTTCAGTATCACCTACTTATTTTATTTCTTTACTAGCGTCTGCCCGCGACTTCGTACGCGTATTAATTATGGTTTACATGATATTCTTATGTTCAACCATACTACTGACACGTTCGAAAATAACGATTTAATTTCCATAGACTGTGCGTGTAACAGTTCAAATTCACTTAGACTCTAAATAATTAAGTAAACACCCTCATAAACTTGGTTAATATCTAAAACAAAAAATCGTTCAACCAAACAAAGTGTTTTAGATTGCATAAAGTCTTATTACATTACACATTCATTGGCCCTATATTGACCAGAATGTATGCCGTGAAAGAATAAAGTTTGTTTCGAATGTCACTTAGGTATATAGGTAGTTGAGTAAATGTGTAACTTTAAAAGCGAACATCAGCAGACAAGACAACGCCTTTTCTTTCGTGGAAGTAACCTGCAAGCCAGTTATCCAGTTTTCAGAGAATGTTTGGGTTAGCTATGTGATGTTTCTACCTACTTCTGCCGCCATCTACGCTATGTAATTCGGAGGACTTTAAGATCTCAGGTTGAACGCACTAGAGCCCTCCTCACAGTCCTCGCGCCTTAGCATTGCGGGCTCATTCTGGGCCGTCCTCGCCGCCTTCTTTAGGGTACTAAGCCAAGTGTGTGTTAGGCCGTTTTGATCAATCAGGAAGTAGGACTCAATCTGAGGTAGTAAATCATTTTCGAAGAAACTATAATAATTGATCTTAATTTCTTAAATAGAATAGAAAAATAAAGACTAAAAAAATAACATTTAATTTCGCCTAAATCTGAGGCTACACGTCAAAATTATATCTTGGCTTCAGTTAAGACCGTTTTACGGTTTAGTGAAACTGACACTCTAGGAGAAGTTTGTATGTCCGCGTTTAAAGGGCATCTGAAATTGGCCCTTGACACGAGGTTTTGACGCTTAGCACTTTTATGTACTGTAAGTTATTTTGTAAGCTATTGTTTAAGATATTGTAAGTATTATGTTCCACTACTGGACAAATTTCTCATCTCTCTTTCCTATTAGTACCAGTATTTTCCATAAGTCATATCTGATCACAGCTATATCGAGGACTTCAAATGATTCTGCTGTCGTTGATGGTTTCTGAGGCGTCACTGCTTCCATTCCCATAACTTTATGCTCCACTGCCATGTTAGATTTCACAACAAGCATCTCATTTTTTGTATACCCTAAATTCGTCAGTTTATCTTTATATGCACGCACGCACTTTTTTTGTTTCTTTTTCTGTTTTTTGGGTTCTATACACGCAACCGAGGCGTGGCGGCACGACTTCTTTTTATTTTGTGTATTATAGTGTTAAATTATACGCTGGATAGCCATCATACCACCACCAAATCATCACAGATTAAAGTTTCTCTTTGCAATTTGAAACGTTGTTTCTGTGCTTGACCCGCTGGTTCGGTACAGTATTTTAAATCGAGCTGAATATCCAAAGAATTAATGTGATAACTTATTACCAAAATGTAGAGATTATTGAGAGAGTATTTAAGGTCTTTTTTAAGAAAAACTTATTTTCACCACGTTAAAACTATGCGGAAATAATTTACTATAAAAACAAAGTTTTAACCGACTTCAATTTAGTACTCTGCCAAGCCATGAGAACATTTCCTATTTTATATATTTTACCACATGAACTGATTTCCGAAAGCAAATGCGTTGATTACTATAGAAAAAAACCGAATCGCTGTCTGTGGGCCGATAATATTTGAGGACTTCCATCGATTCCACAAGATCATCACCAATGGCACTTCATTAGTTCCTATTTCAACGGAATCTTGTCAGAACTTGTGACGTACTTTTGCACTTTTAAGTACATAATTGAGGACTTCGATAAGTCGTCTGTGGTCTTCATCATCAATTCCTCGCCACCAAATTTATGATTCCGGGTGTAAATACACGAGTTATAATAGAAAATACCAAAATCACTACACGCGTGCCTAATAAAATTGAGGAGTTCCCTCAATTCCTCATGGATCCCATCATCTAACTGAATTTTGAAAAAATGGGACCCACCTGGAAGTATTTACATACGAACAAAAAATTTTTTTTTTCGAATCGGCTCATCAATGACGGAGTTCTGAGGTAACAAACATTGAAAAAAAATTACAGGCGAATTGAGAATCTCCTCCTTTTTTTTGAAGTCGGTTAAAAAGTCCATTTCATCCGCTAGCTTGGAAAGTAATTTTAAATTTCGAACGTGACGTGCCATTGCGATATCTGTCAAGATCAGACTTTTTAACCCCTGGGGAAAAATAGGGGTGTTATAAGTTTAACGTTTCTGTCTGTGTATCTGTGTGTCTGTGTATCTGTATATCTTTCTGCGGTATCGTAGCTCCCAAACGGATGAACCGATCTGAATGCGGTTTTTTTTGTGTCATAGATAATTTTATTCAGAGTGTTCTTAGCCATGTTTCATCAAAATCCGTTTAGCCGTTTTCGAAATAATGGACTTTGAAATGAAAATGTCGGGGGTTTTTCAACTTTTCTATGTTGTAGTTATTTGTAAAAATCCAATGAGAGGTCATTATCATGCTATCACACGCTTAATGTGGTATGCTTAATGCTTATACGAGTAGGTCACATACATATATTTTTAATTAAATGAGTAAGTAATACTTACTACTAAGTTTTTTCTTGCTGGATAATAAACTAAATAATAATAATTCAATTCATTTATTAAGATACATTTACACAAATTTTCCCTTTTTTCATCAAAAACGTTCAACCTAACAGAAATAAAAAAAATATCTAAAATAAATGTTTTTTTTTTAATTCAAAATTATTCGGTTCGGTTTTACGAATTAGCGGAACGCACAGTTTAAAAACTTAATTGAAGAACCTCCGATGTAATACATTTAAGTAGTTTTGTTTTACGCCAAACAACAACTTTGCATGAAAAATAAATATTTTCAATAGAGGTAATTATAGTAAATTGTACAACATGTGCATAAAGTGAGCTATTTTATCAAGTAGATAATGTATACTAAATCGAGAGAGGGATGTGATGAAACTGATGCAGTAGGGAATTGACTCGATCTGTTTTTTACGCCAAAATAATCTCGGATAAAAGTACTCTTTTGATGCACTTGTTGCACACTGTGATTGCAGTCTGCATCAAATAGATTAGCACCTACCAGCCAAAGTAACCAAATATATCGCATGTCTTAATTCCTATGGGAGTAAGGATTTGTTACGATTACGATACCTACCTACCTTTGGTGATTTTGGTTGCTACAAACTATTTTAAACTGACTGTAAAAACTCTACCGTTTTATTGTTTTTGTTCCATATATTTCTACTTGTTAAGAATGTTAAGTCATATTTGCCAAATTTAATAAATGTTTGTACTTGTTATATTTATAAAATAATATTAATTTTATTAAATCTATTTGTACATACCATTAAGTAATTTTAGTGAAAATAACTAATACATTATGCCACCTACATTGTTTTTTTATTACCTACTTTCTTTACAAGCCTATTGAATTATAATTCAAATTGAATAGATTCCGTTATTACATAATAGTTTACTTTAATCCGACGAATCAGCCTACGGTGGCGGTCTATAGTAAATTTTACAGTTAATGCCAAGTTTACTATAGATCGCTACCGCAGGACAGTGTGTTTAAGGCCTAATCCGGTTTGGGGGTCTAAAACACGGGTAGTATTTATTGTCGCTATCAAGCGCTGTCAAGCGCTAAGTGCCGACGACGAGCGCCCTATAGCCAAAACCGTAGCAGAGCTATAACCACGAACTTCGAAAGTCCAAGTTCGGGTATTTCCATCTCTATCGCACTCACAATACTCAATTGATAGGAATGCATTCATACGAATTTCGAGTTTCGGTTTTCGTGGTAAAAAGACGCATCGTCTACCTAGTGTAGTGGCGGATCCATACTTAGGGCTCTGCGGCGCTACCACGAAAATCGAAACTCGAAGTTCGTAAACATGCATCCCTGTCATTCGAGTAACGTACAGTTTCGACTTTCGAAGTTCGTGGTTATATTATAGCTCTGATGCTTAAACTCGACGCCGTATATAGATTCCAAAAAAACTACCAGTGGGTTGCCATTAAAATGAAATAATTTTGACTCGGTAAGTTTTTACTTTTCTAAACTATGTACGTTTGTTATTTATTTATACATGATTGTAAAATTAAAATTAAATGCAACCGCCTAAATATATAATCTTATTAAAATATTAATTTAAAAAAATGATATTTGATTGAATCTGTTTTGTAGAAGAAAAGTTCATATTACTGTGGTAATACTTCAGGCTTTGACAACAATTGGTAACTATTAATATTCTCATAATGTGCGTAAATATTTTTGATACGGACATAAGAATATTGACATAATCACCATGTTGTTGTTTTTTATTACTAATACATATTTCATAACTAATAGCTCCTAAGTCTCAGTGTAAAAAAGTAGTGTGTATGAATGGGTATCCTGCTGTTTCGGCAAAATATTTTTCGCCAAATGTCACTTCCCACAAAACTTATGGCAGTAGTTTCATTTCCCAAACGAACCAATAGCACATTTTTGTTTCGCATTTTGTTCATTTGGTCAAAATATGATCTGGCATAATGTGAGTGTTATTAAGGCAAAAGTTTATTAAGCAAACACTTTGTTCGGGCTAATATTGTTTTCCAAACAAAACATTTGTTCAAATTTTCATTTCGCACATTAGGTATCAGGGTGGAAAAAATGGCTTGTCATAAGCGAACTCTGTTTTTGGTCGGTTAGGTTAGGGTTTACTTGTGTCCCTCAGTCCAGAAATAGACACCCCGCGCAGCGGGCTGGCGTCGATTCGCTGTAGACTCTCGATGAAAAGGGCGAAAGCGCTTGCATGCATGCTGCTAATTTGCATTATAATATATTGTTACCTAAGTACCTATAGTACAAAAGAACATACAAACTTACCTGTAAATTATTTACTTTTGATTTTTACAAACTACCCCGCTTAGCAACATATGTAGTCTCACTCAAATAGATTTCGTATGCACTACACAATTAGGATCTAAATCGTATGCCAGTCAATAATTTGGAAAACGAATGTTATGCCAAATAATACGTTTGACCAAATGAGACTTGACTGTGTAAAACTTTGCCAAACAATAATTTGCGAAGTAATATTTTGCCATAGGAGATATTGCCAAGTGATAAAATGCGAAACAATAATTTGACTAGTGATTTTTTGCCAAATGATCATTTCGGAAACATTTTTTGGGAAGTGACACTTTGGGAAATGATTTTTGCCCATACAATAGAGAACCGGAAGAATGTCTGTATGTTTGTCAGTCAATCTCGTAGAAACGGCTCAATTGACTGTGATGACACATGGATAGTTTAACCCTTTCAGTGCGCATGACGCCGCATCGGCGCCATGCCATTTGCAACCCCGCCGTACTGATGACGCCGGCCCGGCGCCATAACATTTTTGCATTTATCTCATAAAATTGATTGAGTGCGGTTGCTTTTTCTTATTTTTTGTATAATTAACAGACTGAGCTGTAATATTCAATACGAGTAAAACACAAAATTAGCTGTATATATGGTAATATTTTACCCCAAACTTTCATTCCCGTTTTTCTGTATATAATAGCTTGAAATCATATCTGAAGTCCTTTAACAAAACATGAAAAAGAATGTGTAGAATACTTTTACATCTGAAGTCATTCCCAAAGGATTAAAATGTCTCGTATTTAATAATGGCATTGTTGTGATAACCTTAACGCGGAAGAATTCGCTGGAAAAAGCTAGTAGGTAGGTACGTAATTGAGTACTTGGGGGTAGTGCTTTGTACATAGACATATTGATGTACCAAGCCGAGATGTGTTAGGCGATATTCACATCTAAGTAACAAAGATAATATTCACATCTAAGTAACAACGAAATAATATATTATCATGCATGGGTTGGTTACATCTGGAACGTCACAATGACAATGACATTTGTGACAGTGACATTCGGCCATCTTTGGTAACTTTTTTGGAATCTAAATACGGCGTCGAGATAGTGAGGACTACTGGTTTAGTGGATAAAGTCTCCTTGCGTATTTAATGATTTAGGTACATATATAGTACCTACTCTTTGGCATAACCTTCCTTCTTACAGACGCGTCAAGATGACTGATTGTTGATATATAATGTAACTTGATATAACCACGTGCCAGTTCGGTGCCATATGGGTGCTATTAGCATTAGGCTTCATCTTTTAAATTATTAAAGAAAATGTTCAAATTATGCATAGAGTGTTTATTATCATTATCTCAATAAGTTTGATCTGGTCGCTGGTAGCTTCTGAAAATCAAAATAAGGAACAGCCAGTAACAAACGATAATTCATTGGAGGAGATCCAGTTTCGAGTCGTTAATGGGAGACCAGCAACCTTAGGACAGTTTCCTTATCAGGTAAGTGGGTATCCGAACTGGCAGCATTACTTACAAACTTGCTAGTGAAGGACCAAAGCTACACGTTCGACACAAACGCGATCATGTTACGCAGATGACGAAGTTCATTCAGCATACAGTATGCTCATAATAAGGAAAAATGGGGTGGGTCACTTTGAACAAATCAGGTTTGTATGTGTGTGTTTGTTTGTTTGTCCGGCAAAACCGAGCGACGAATTGACGTGATTTTTTAAGTGGAGATTGTTGAAGGGATGGAGAGTGACATAGGATAGTTTTATCCCCGAAATCATCCCCAAAGGGGGTGAAATGGGGGGGGGGGGGTTAAAGTTTGTATGGAGCTTCGATATTAACGAGTTGCACGCGGACGGAGTCGCGGGCAGAAACTAGGACTACATGAATGCATAAAACTCAAAAATATACAGCCAATGTCAAAGCCTTGAAATATTATCAGACTAAAATTGGCAGCCTAGTTCAAATGGTCTCAATGGTACACTATGAAAAAAAAGAGAACCTAAGCGAGATTGTCGTGCAATGCTTAATTGTTCTCTCCACTAATTCTTGGGATCTGACTGAATGCAACCGGGAAAACTAAAAGAAAGTAATGTATACATGTGTGAACTCCACCTTCCCGGTTCCATCACTGAACGTCCAAACGTTGGCAGCGAATGCATCATTATGTTGCTAATGGATGATTCTCACCGAACGGGCCCGACCGGAGCGCATTGAATTTGCACATGCAAAGGAATTTGAACCATCTATACAGGAGATGCAATTCATATTTGAGTATCGGTAGACTGGTATATTGGTAGCTGCCTCCTCGCAGTGCATGCACGATGCATTCAAATATGAAATTTAATTACCGTTTATACGGTTCAAGTTCCTTTGCATGTAATAGAATGCGCTCCGGCCCGGCCCGTTCGGTGAGAATCTTACATTAATGTACCATATTTACACGAAGCGAACGAGGGCCTACCGCGAAAGGAAAACGAACTTCGTTCTCTCTCTCATCATCTCTGTCGCACTTGTTAGTTCTAACGACAAAGAGGGAGATACTCGAACGTTTTCACATCGCGGTAGCCTCTCTGCTAAGGAATGGAATTTGCTCCCTTATTAGTTTATTTCCTACGATCAAGGTGAAAAACCAGAGTGAATAGGCAAGTAATGAACCAGTGAGCTTCATCTTAGGCTCTGGCGTCGCTTACCACCAGGTGAGACTAGACTAGGGTCACAATAGTGATTGACTCCAGCCAGTGGGATAGTTTAAAAAAACTTGTGACGTTGAAGATTTGTGACAGTTTTTCCGCTTTATTTACACAGCAATGAATGAGGTGCAAAATTTAAACATGTTTGCCGTCCACTGTACATGTATGCACTTTTTTTTCTAGGTGTCCCTTAAAAAGTACAGGCATTATACATACACAAGTTTCTGTGGCGGTTCTGTGATTGGGCTAAACAAGATTCTTACGGCAGGGCACTGTCTCACATACCACAAAAACGTCTGCGAAAAAGCATGCAAAATGTAAGTATTTTCGAACAATAAATCACATATTGTTTAGTATGTCTAAGTTTTTAGAGTGAGCCTTTATTGAGGATGATGGAGAGATTGAAGAAACAGGCTTCTTAGTCATAACACTGAATAGTATGGCATTGTATAATAATAAGTCCAAAACGCAACTATTGACAGAAAAGGTTACGAGTTAGCACTACAATTATATCATTAATCATTATCAAGGCAATAGATTCAAAATAAATTAAGAAATATACTGTCCACCATAATATTGTCTTCGCTTTCCGAGGTTCCGATATAACACTCAGTATATAAGACGAAACAAATATATCTATAATTTATTGAAAAGAGAGAAAAATCTATGAGATTAGCTTTGTAATTTTCGATGCAGGGGGTAATCTCCAGAACTATCCATCCGATGCCAAAAAGATTTCCCCGGTATTATACTTACAAAATTACAGAGCTGCAATCTCACAGACTTTTCCTTGTAATATTAATATAAATTGTATAGATGTGTATTATATGTATCGCGGTCTTGATCCCTATGGCAGACATCTCAGTGCAAACCAAACGTTTTGAGGTTTATACTTTGTACGGATTTGATAGCTGTCATATGGATCAAGATTAGCCGCGGGACTTATCCTTGTTTACATTGCAATGAAGATACCACATCAGAAACTTGAAGAAGATATATGCCGTGGCAGGGACTCTAAGGACTGTCGGATATTACACTGACAACCCCTCCAGTCCTGAGCAATGGAGACAACTCAAAAGCGCTGTAGTACCTGACGGTTTCTCGTTTCCAAAACGTGATTTATGTTTAGCGGTACGTGGGTAATATCATCTCTCACTTATAATATTCTATCTCTGAATTAAAAAAAGAATCAGCCAGTATCAAACTAAGCATGAACGGAAAAACATGTAACTTTTTTTTAAGTCATTATTAGTCTAGCTACCGCTTAGGGCAGTTTTTATCCGACTGCGACGATTAATTAACTTCCGGAAACATTTCACCTCATTTAATTATTAATTTCTTCTGCTTCAAATCGTAGCCGCCATATCTGTCAACTGTCAGTGACGTCAAAATGGCGGGCTTGCCATAGCTATCCAACAGTAATAATTTCGATCCAGTGTTGTGATAGACCTTCACAAAACGCATATTACCTAAATTCCAAAACATAGAAAATAATCGGTTCGATATGGAAACTTATATGCGCTAAATTCGTATTGAAGCGTAATAAATGTATCAACAAAATAACGTCAAACATCAAAAGTCTGACTGTATTCTTTTTTCTTTTTAATGACATGGGAGTTTCTGCAAGATTACACGCTGAGTATTTGTCACGATACTGCTCGGCTATCATAAGACGGCGCGCGAGCTCTCTTGATTTTTCTCGCATTATACGTCTCTTTCTAAGTTGTCTAATAAGAGAGAGACGGATAGTTCGAAAAAAACCGACTCGTGCTCTGGCTCATTAGAGTCGTCTCAATGAGTAGTTGAAGACGGTATACAGAAAAGTACAGTCGGCAATAAAAGAGCGTATAAAAGTTAATTTTTTGACAGGTACTTAAGTATATGTAATTATTTCTAGGTTGATTAGAACGATAGTTGTGCAAACTATCGATACTATTCGAGTGTAGTGCTAAAAGTATCGACGGTATACTTAATATTATTGGGAACTGAACATTGTAATTTCATTATTTATTAAAAAATAACATTAGAATAATAATAACAAACATAACAAAACTTAACCTACATTGTAATGGTATTGAAATAAAAGTCAGTACGAATATCCACCGAACTACAAAAACTCTAGCCTTATCTGTGTGGCATATAATTAAGCCTTTGGCCCTTTCCTTCAGGAACTTTCGTTAACGACTGAGGTGAATAGTCTGTCCATATTTTTCCAACACTATGATTCACATTTAACCATGTTTCATCTAGGAAAATAACCTTGTCCCAATCTTCAATTGTTTTCACTTTTGATAAGGAAAGTCAAAGCGAGCAAGCGCTATGTCTGATCTTTCCACTTGTACTGTCTGACTGCGTACTGAGAGGCTACCGCGTTCGTGTATCTCCCTCTCTATCTCTCGAACTATCTAGTGCGAGGGAGGACGCTCGTTTCGTCTCGCGGTAAGTCCTTTGCACGTCTATCATGACGGACGGCCGCGACATACTCTCGATTTTTCTCGCACTTCTTGTTCTAAGTGTTCTAATAAGAGACGGATAGTGCGAGAAAAATCGAGAGAGCTCGCGCGCCGTCGCGTGATAGCCGTGCTGATTATTGTTATTTGATAAGCGGTGACATCGAAATACAAAATGGCGGCACGGCACGGAGGTCCTATGTGTGTTGCCACTAATACAATTTGTCAGGTATGTTATTACAGTTACGTAAGGGGTACCTATTTACATTGCAATAACTTATTTTGGAACACAATATTTCATCGTATTTTCTTAATCGATAACCCTCACCTCTAGCAATCCAAGCGTGTTGAAACAGCATTGTAATGACCTAATGACGTTCACCTAAGAATATAAGTAAATATTACGTATTGTTTTCACGGTATCTAGACCTTTTATTTACTGTTTTGAGATCAAGTCTATATAAAATCCGCATATTAGAAGTGATTTAATTATTACTAGCAATATTTATCACTTGGAAAGAATATGAATTTTGCTTACCGCCTTACAAAGTTACATGCTATCATGAAGTGACATCTATCATTCTAATCAACCTACATAATACGAGTGCAAAAAAGCTTCTACTATGCTTCTACTACTCCTTCTGTAAATTATGTGTCTTACTCTGTAATTTTTTAATCACCGTCTGCCACTTTATATTGAGGCATTCTGGCAATTGAAGTTTCCACCCATATGTTAAGGATTCTCTGTTGTCGTTCTCACTAATTAAATCTAGGTAAGATTATAGATATTAGTGAACTATATTTTTTTACGTTATCTCCAAGGTCACAATTTCATCGATATTTCCTCTTCTACAGTTTACTGAAATGCCATTTGTGATCACCGAATACGTGAAGATTTTTCCCACTGCCAGTCGGAAAATGAATTATGGATCCATGGACTGCATGGCAGCAGGATACGGAAGGATTAATCATTATGTAAGTGATATTTAGGGTCGCATAACCTACAACTTTACTAGTAACTGCTTCAATTTAAGACTGCACTCAGTTTCGTAACACAAGTTGTTTGATTATACTAACTAATTAAGTGTGTCAATCGCCATCCACGTGGTAACGCGGCAAGTGAGGAGGTCCACGGAGGCTCATTCAACTAGGCTTAATCTATATTAATAATAATAGTACATTACTACAGAGGCCGGGAAATAAAGGCCCCCACACACCAAACACAGTGTGTTTGGTGAAACACGGGTCATGCGCGGCGCGGGCCGCTCCACATTCGCGCGCTAACGCGCGGAAAACTATGCGCGTTCACGTGATAACGTTTATGTGGAGACGATTCGCTTATTTTACGCGGCTTCACGCCTTGCTAACCACTTTTTGTCGGTTTTTGGCCCGCGTCAAAGGGCCTGCGAACGCGAACACTGTGACAATTGTGAACACTGAGAATGTGGCGAGAGTGTGGTGTGGTGTCTGGTGTGTGTGGTACGTTCACGCGCGATTCTTACCGTGATTCGCGCCGCGATTCACGCCTGCGAATCGCGCTTTAATTACGTTATATGTTAATTTAAACCTTATTCCATTAAATAACACAAATAAAACTATTTTTACAGATTACGTCAGACAGTTTATTATGGACTTATCTTAGACTAATACCTAACTCAATGTGTTCGTTAATACATGGCAGAAGCATGCAGGACTTTATATGTACATCGTCTGCTATGACCAACGTGCTACAGGTAATAAACTATGTTTTAATAACAGTGTAATGTGTAGTAACAAATTAAATATACAAGTACTTATTCGGAATAAACGGCTTCAAAAATGTCACTACAATTATCAAAAGTTCGCCGACGTACGTTTAGATTCAATTACGTAGCTACACTAAAAACGTCACATTTTGTACGCGTACATTTTGACCAAACACTTTCGACGTGTGCTTGCTTGCACTTCTCTGGCGTCAGACTATTATTGTTAGCTAAAAAAATGGTTTTTGGAACACTACATAAGACCCTCCGACAAGATAGTTAGGAGTGTCATCTCGTTCTATCGAACGGTGTCAGCCAGTGACGGACGCTCTATCCTGTCACTTATCGTGTGATAAGGCCGACCATGATACGGAGTCAGGTCTGACTCTGTCTTCCCCTTTTAGAGGCGTGATTTTATGTATTTATGAACATAATATGAACGCACCATTTTGGATTTTTAGGGTTCCTTATTCAACAAGGAACCCTTATAGTTTCGCCATGTCCGTTCTGGCCGTCTGTCTGCGGCATAGCTCAGCAACCATTACTACTAGAAAACTGTAATTCAATATGGGTAGGTATATGACGAAACAAAAGAATAAAATCTCGAAAAAAAGATGATTTTGGGTTACCTCCTCTCCCCTACACCTAGTGGGGGAGAGGAGGTTCGTTTGCTAGATAAGTATTGGGCTTTAAAGCCCAAATTTTTCTTCGAGTCATGTGTTTGTTAATGTAGAGAAATCAAAAAGTGAGATTACCAAAGCCAGAGAAAAATTCAAAACTTCAAACAAATCTGAAGGTCACTGTCACTACTAAGAAACAAAAGATAGAACATTGTTTTGTGCATGGACGTATACCTAAACAAGGCGTAGCGCGGTTGCCATTTTATCACTTATCGCTGTGGATAAGACATCCGTCACGTTCTGACGACTATGCGAGTGCGAGAGTGACGGATGTGTTATCCACAACTATAACTGATAAAATGAACTGAGAACTGTGATAAAAAAGTTTGACCGGCAGAGAAGCCACAGTAGAGAATTGCATCTCGTTTTAATTAAGGTGACCAAGTACAAATGCGGATATCAGGATTTTTAAAAATGTATATAAATGTGTCAATTCATGTTTAGTGAGTTATGACCTGCTAAAGGTTGCGGGAGTCTCTCGCGCTCTTTGGGGGAGACCTATGTCCACTAGTGGACGTCTTTCGGCTGATATTATTATCATAATGATGTTGATATTCAGTAACAAATAATCGAATTTATCTATATAAGTATGTTATGTCGTCGTTTAGTACAAGCTTTAAATGGAATATTTAAATGTTAAGCGTTATCCCAAAACTGTTTTATCATATCGGCACATTTTTCGCCAATCATGATAGTAGCGGCATTCGTATTTGCCCGGACAATTCGCGGCATTATACTTGCATCTGCCACTCTCAGATTTTTTATTCCATGGACTCTTAACTCGGGGCTAACGACTGACGTAGCGTCTACAGATGGACCCATTTTGACTGTGCCAACAGGGTGATATAAAGTTGTAGTTAAATGTCGCGCAATGCATTCGAAGTATTCTGTACTTTTGAAAGCAAAATCTCTGCATCCGGCCAAGGGTAGGTAGGCTAGAGTTGCATTTATTGTCTGGAAAGTGGATGTCTCAGCTAACTCAGCCACAAATCTCATGCTCGCTACAATTGTTTGCATATCGTACGCATCGGCAAAATAATTAGGATATATCAAAGGCTTGTCTCGAGCATTAGCACTTCTTAGTTTCAGTAACCCCACCGAGTTTGGTTTTAGTAGCACAGACCAAAGCGTGAGCACAGGGTAGTTCTCGTATAATTCGTTAATAATATTTAAAGTAGACTCTTCAATTTCATGAATTTTATATATATCAAGTGCCTCGTATATCTTCGGAGGGAGAACAAGGTGATGAAATTGAATATTTGGTATCGTGTCATTTAAATCAAAAATATTTTGTAAAGAAATTACTTCTGTTGGTCCGAGATTGGAATAGAATCCCGTTTGCTTCGTTATGTACTCTGTCATAGAAATGCCTAGGTCATCTTCGCCAAATGGCGGCATATCGGTTTTGAGATTAATGAAGCTGGAAACGACTAAATGGTCCTGTAAATTATATCCTACAGGTAAATCTTGCACAACTGGTATGCCGAGGTCGTCTAAGTGCTCTTTCGGACCGACGCCAGACAACATTAATAACTGGGGTGTATTTATCGATCCAGCGGAAAGAACAATTTCTTTCTCAGCAAATATCTTATATGTTTCTTCTGCACTCTGAATTTCTATTCCTACCGCAGTGTCGTTGGTTTCTTCAAAAAATATTTTAGTGACCAATGTATTTTTCATGACATACAAATTGTTCCTTTCTCTGGCGGGTGTCAGAAAAGCACGGGCTGTACTCTGACGGCGACCTTTATATGTAGTCGCCAATGTCTTCAAAGCCCCAACGGTATCTTTCCCTGAGAGATCATACACAGTAGGTACTCCTTTTTCATTATAAGCTTTTAAAATCACATCACTAAAATGATGTGACCCGGTATGTCTACCAATATTTAAAAGTCCGTGTTCATTATGAAATTTGTCTTTTTCTTCTTGTGATATGTGATAGTCATGCAATGCCTCACTTTTTTTGAAAAATGGCAATATGTCTTCATAGCTCCAGCCTTCGTTCCCCATCTCTCTCCATTCGTTGAAATCCTCTTTATTACCTCGGACATAGAACATGGCATTAATGCTGCTGCTTCCTCCTAAGGTTTTCCCTCTTGGCCAGTAACATTGATGGTTCTCTGAACTAAGGCAATAAGTTTCCGCTGGCTCTGTTCTATATTGCCAATCATTTTTCGAGTGTAAGGTATTGAAGAAAGCACCGATCAACTGAATATTGTATATGAAAAAATATGTTATAAAAATGTGGCTTAGGTATGTAAAGTTCAATAAATAAGCCGTTAACCTATTATTACCAACCTCGGTATCCAATGTTGGGTCGTCTCCTGCCTCCACCAAAAGTATTCTCCAGTTCGGATTTTCAGATAATCTATTAGCTATAACAGAACCTGCTGAGCCGGCTCCTACTATAATAAAGTCAAATATTGGATCTAGAACAGAAAAGCACGCGGTCAGTAATGAAATAGTAGGTTGTCTCTCTGGGGAGCAAACTGATATATTTACGGCAAAGGCGGTGTATTGAATTCTGAGCGAAGCGATTGTACAAATTCAATGACTTATTTCTAAATAGCAGGTGTGAAAATATTAAAAATATTATTGCTATTTTTTATGTGTACCTCTCACGATTCTATTAGAATTCTGAGCACAGCGAGGTAGGATATTTCACTTCACTCACGATTCAATAAACTGGCCTCGCTGTTAATACTTATGTATTTTTTCTCCCTTGAGACTTCTATTTCACGGGTCTACGGCGATCATATTTTAGATGACAAATGACACAAATTTATAAGTACAGTC
The DNA here is from genome assembly GCA_945867215.1 of Epinotia demarniana. Taxonomy (NCBI): domain Eukaryota; kingdom Metazoa; phylum Arthropoda; class Insecta; order Lepidoptera; family Tortricidae; genus Epinotia; species Epinotia demarniana. The sequence goes on along the minus strand of OX244272.1, from coordinate 16,990,107 downwards.
TTTGGCGTCGACTGACGAAAAAAATCGTATCAAGTAATTAAGTGAATAGTTTTCTATTGTTAAGCAATATGTACGCTTACCATGAGTTTGAAAATGACGGCTTACGCTAACGAGTATCGAGTTTTCTATCTGTGCAATAGAGATTGCACTTTTACAGTACGAGCGGGATTCACAGATAGAAAACTCGATACTCGTTAGCGTAAGCCGTCATTGTCAAACTCATGGTAAGCGTAATGGTCCTTAGCTGTTACCTGCTAGTACTTCTACTGATCGGTCAGGTGGCCACTGCAGAGGTGTTGTCAGACTACAATGTGCAGCGATCACAGTATTTAAGGCAGAGACAAATGAAAACCCACTGTTTTTAACGAGTTCTGAAGCAAGCAAGGGCAGAGACTCATTGCAAGGCCAGAATTCCATATTCACATAAAAATAATACTTAGATGTCCACAACAGTGCTCGACTAATCCTCAAATAACGATACATTATTTGCCAACCATTATAAGTAAGTACCTAAAGATGTAGTGAAATTAGCCGCAGCTAATGATATAATGATGCATTGTATTGTTATGGGCAGCACGTCTACTATGAAACGGCCGCGACATGCTCTCGATTTTTCTCGCACTATCCGTCTCTCTCTTATTAGACCACTAAGGACAAGAGGTATAGTGCGAGAAAAATCGAGAGTATGTCGCGGCCGTCACATGATAGATGTGCTTATGTACTTATGGCAAACAAGCGGGTGGGAATAAAAAACAAGAGATTAGTGCTTAGGATTAGTGAGACAAAAAAAATTACACGTGTAATGTATTGTTGACGACAAAAGGTTAAGTCTCGATCGACCTTCAATATTATACAGGGATTAAAGGGCTATTTTTCGACCCCTCGTCATATTGAGACACATTATTTTCGAGCACCAGTACAATCGATTTAGAGATTAAAATAGTTTTTTTTTTATAATAAGAATCCGTAGATAATTAAGAAATTTGGTCACTCTACTTGTTTGTTACGGAAACTGTTCCTTCCTATGTCCTTTTTATTGCAATTTTCCTCATACTCTATGACTTTGGACGGTGTCTTAGCATTAGCAATAAAATAAATAAATAAACATGTCTAAGCTGAAAAAATACGTTTTTATATGAATTTTACGATTTTTTAATTTTATTTACAAATATATCTTGACACCGCGATGCGTAGTAACTAGCGTCGGCAGAGGTCTGGTTGCGTGACCGGTGAGCGGCGGGGTGAGCAGCTTTAGCGCTTAGCGAATAACAGTCCAGCCCCCCAATTCTGTAACTTGTTTTAAGCTCACCTCAACGCTCACCCACAAATATATCTTGACACCGCAATGCATATTAACTAAGTGTAGGTAGAGGTCTAGTTTCGTAACGGGTTATCGGCGGGGTGAGCCGCTTTAGCGCGTAGCGACATGGACACACACGTGAAACTGGTTACTTTACATAAACCGTGGGTTAAGGTTAGTTTGGGACTCGCCGAATGTTGCCTTTCTATTAGCGAATCAAGGGTTTCTTATAATGTTATATCCCAGGGTGATTCCGGCGGAGGGTTGTTGTGTAAAAACACTGGCGACCCCAACGACAAAGGCCAAGGAGTGATTGTCGGTGTGGTGAGCGGCGCCGTAATCAAGAGACATGGCTACAACACTTTTTTCACGAGGGTGACGAGCTACAAGTCATTCATCAGCAGGACATCTTCAGCGACAATAAACTCGCCGGTCTTATGCATTGTTTGGTTATCGCCAATTATATCAAGATTTTATTGAAATTTAGTTTGTTTTCCTAAGTTAAGTGTTCCACAGCTAAATATTAATTGGGGCTGTTCTCTAAAACAGTGAGAATTAAGAAAAATAATAGCATCTGGAGAAAGTCGGTACCTATACCTAGTTAAGGAACACTACTTTGTGTAACATGGCAAACCTGCGTGGTGATGGCGCACTGGCTATCGATAAAAGAAATAAGGTTAGGTTCTGGTTAGGTTTGCAACTTTGCATTATATCCTGAAAGATTTAAAATTCCTACAACAGAGGAAGAAGTATGCCTTCGGACAAATTACTCTTCGGAATGGTACCCGTCTAATCCATATGGAATGCTTACGGCCTTTTCTTGTTCGCTACATTTCTTCTGACTGCTGCAACCCAAAGTGCTTGATTTCGTCGGAGCCTAGTTGCCATGAAAACTGTTTTGAAGACCTACCTCGTAACCTCGTATCGTAATAGAATTAGGGCCTACGCTAGCTGACGCGGACGCCCGCCGCGTGCGCAGGCTCGCGGGTCGCGCTCCGGACACCCGCCGCGGGCCAGCGAGTCCGCGACGGGCGTCGGCGACAGGCGCACGCCTAACTTAGCGCTGAATTCAAGAAACAAGTCCGCGAGCGTGTGCCCACCGCGTGCGCACGGAGCGGACGCCCGCCACCCGCCGTGCGGACCCATTCATGGCCACGAACCACGAAGCGTACACAACACGCCGGGCCACCATACAAACCGTTTTCAGCTAAAACGTGTGACTCAGCTTATGGGTCTCGGGGCCTGGCGCGAACGTCAAAGAAATTACCGCTTATGAATCCAGTCCGTTGGACAATATTATGCAACATTTTTACAAACCAACTGTTTACTGTTCATATTAAAAAATATATATTCACTAATTTGTTGATATTTGTAAGAAACTAAGAATGAATATTTTAAAGCCTGATCAGAAATAGATGATCATTGTCAAGAGGGCGCTGTTATTTTCATATAATTATAGGGTTCAGAAAAAATCTTTTTTTGTAAATATTTTCACACACAGTTGTGATAGTACAATATACCATTTAGTTGGTGACAGTTTAAGCCACCCTGTTTTTATAATGAAACAAAAAAAATGGCATGGTAATAAGTTTGGTCCTTAGAAATGTTGCTTGCTACCATCCAAACAGTAATCCATTGTAAAAAGGTACAATTTGCAACGAGTTTCGTCATGAAATGAGCTTTAAAACCAAGTTATAAAGTTTATTTTTGCGTGCTATGAAGATATGTGTAGTTTTTACAATTAGCGCCAGGCCACGGTGACCCATACCTTGAGTCATGTCAATAACTTCAGGCATACATATATTTTTGATATTTTTGAAATGTAGATTTATCCATTTGCTTGGGACACGTATGTATCTCGAATTTCAGAATATTTACTATATTACACTTCCAGTAAACCAAACTTGAATATTCTAGACCCTGTTTCACTAAAAAAAACATGTTTACAATTATGTTTTTCAACATGCCTTATAAAGATGGTTGTTAGCTCAAATTATACTTATATCATTTCGTCATAATACGTTTTGTTTATGTTTAAATCATAATTTATCCACGACTCACATGTGAGTCACGGGCCCTGCGCGACTGTTTTAACATGACCCATACGCTGAGTCACGGGCCCTGAATGGGTTAAAGTCCGTCGCACGCGCCCGCGCCAGCTATACTTGAAACCATAATTAGATTCCACAAAAACAACCACAAAATTGCCATTAAAATGAAGAAAAAACCGACACTGGCAAACTTACACTCTTCCTAATGATGGATGTAGCTAGTTTTTAGCCACGTCTATCATTTGGAAGAGTGTAAGTTTGCCAGTGTCGGTTTTCTTTCATTTAAATGGCACTTTTGAGGTTATTTTTGTGGAATCTAATTATGGTTTCAAGTATAGCGGTGTTCATACAATTTCTTATAAGACGGGCGTCCGCTCCGGGTAATCCGCGTCAGTTAGCGTAGGCCCTCGGACTGTTTTTTAACCGAATTCAAAAAAAAGGAGGAGGTTCTCAATTCGGTTGTATTTTTTATTTTATTTTTTTTCAATGTTTGTTACATCAGAACTCCGTCATTGATGAACCGATTCGGAAATTTTTTTTTGTTCGTATGTATATACTTCCAGGTGGGTCCCATTTTTTTCAAAATTCAGTTAGATGATGGGATCCATGAGGAATTGAGGGGACTCCTCAATTTTATAAGGCACGCGTGTAGTGATTTTGGTATTTTCTGTTATAACTCGTGTATTTACATCCGGAATCATAAATTTGGTGGCGAGGAATTGATGATGAAGACCACAGATGACTTATCGAATTCCTCAATTATGTACTTAAAAGTGCAAAAGTACGTCACAGGTTCTGATAAGATTCCGTTGAAATAGGAACTAATGAAGTGCCATTGGTGATGATCTTGGGGAATCGATGGAAGTCCTCAAATATTATCGGGCCACATACAGCGATTCGGTTTTTTTCTATAGTAATCAACGCATTTGCTATCAGAAATCAGTTCATGTGGTAAATTGTAAAAAATAGGAAATGTGCTCGTGGCTTGGCGGAGTACTAAATTGAAGTCGGTTAAAACTTTGTTTTTAAAGTAAATTATGGTATTTGTTGTTATAGCGGCAACAGAAATACATAATTTTTGAAAATTCTAACTGTCTAGCTATCGCGGTTCTTGAGATACAGCCTGAAAAAAACGTTTGTTGTATGGGAGCCCCCTTAAGTATTTATTTTATTTTGTTGTTAGTATTTGTTGGAATAGCAACAACAGAAATACATCATCTGTGGAAATTTCTACTGCCTAGCTGTCGCGGTTATTGAGACAAGGCCGGTGACAGACACACGGACGAACGGACAGCGAAGTCTTAGTAATAGAGTCCCGTTTTTACCCTTTGGGTACGGAACCCTAAAAACTAGCTTAGTAGCCGTCAGAACATAAGTGTTTAGTATGTTTTGGCAGGACTTTAACTTAACACCAACTGGTCGCCGGCGTAAAGATAGCGGACTCAAAGAAAGCTACGAAAAGAAAGCAAAGAGCGCTCACCATTGCGCCCGTTTACTCACAAAATTGCTCATTAAAAGACGCCATTTTGTTTTTTTACTGTTGAAGTGATATGAATATAGTTAATGAACTAAACCATCGATGTAACGTCGTTTTTACGAACAACATAGTTGGTAAATCCCGCTGGTCCACTGGGTATTAAAAAAAAAACAATAAATTAAATATCATTTGATAGCTCTTAGCTTTTAAATGAAGGAAAACACTGCTAGGAAAAAAAACGCTAAGAGGGTGATGATTTTTCGACTTGTCATGAATCGCTAAACGACAATAATAATTCAAAAAAAACTATCGATTTCAGATTTTAAAAATGGTAGCATAAACTGCTTCTAATTTTTCATTATGAAAGAGTGGGTAAGAAAGTAATTTCTAACTTTTCGGATAAAACGCCGTCGTTGATTCTGTCAGACACATATTATGCCTGACAGTTGCCTATACTTCACTTTAAATATGCAAAAACATATTTTGTTTTATTATAACTTACGAGGGATGTTACAAGTTTATGAGGAATGCTGACTGACAGTGAATTCAGCAACTTTTTATAAAATGACAAAAAACCAGTAGGTGTAGGGCAATATGAAAAATTGACGTCACGATATTCAAAATCTTTAAATAGCAAAACTAACGTGAAGCGTGATGTTTTCCGAGTAGTTCTCATGTTTTGTTTAATAGTACTGTAATTATTGAAATTGTATTGTTGCCGACGTTGTATACTCGTATTTAAAGGATTCAAGCTCTAGGAAAATTGGTTCCACTGTAATTGTCTCCCCTCCCCAGCAGTAACTTACGGGAATTTTCTTGATTTCAAAATTAACGACTGGGCCATAATTAGGAGTTTGAAAGGCCATTTCAGGGTTTAATGGCCCGGGCTGCATTTATTTACCTCTACCAAGCTTACTTACTTACTTGATTCTTATAAAACTAAATCTGCATTTAGTTTTCTTTCCAGGTTGTAACGTGAAAAGTAATAAATATAACGATTGGATAAATCAAAGGAAATACGATATTTTCAAAATTATATTTAGAATTCGGTTAGAAGCTGATATATAAAAACTTAACATTAATGGCGTCCATAAAGAACCCATATATATTCCTTTTCGCTTATCCTTTAATAGAATATACAAATTAATAAACACCAACAGTAAATGATCTCCTTTAAAATATAGATAATAGTGCATCGAGGCGGTCCTGCGTGGCGGACTGCAATCGTCCTATAAAAAACAGAACGAGACAGGAATATGCATTCCAATGTCATTCATATCTGTATTTTATCTTAAGAACCCCGTGAGAGCGCGAAGGGACTAAACTTCTGCTACTGAGTCTTCATATTACTAACGTCTGCTTCCCATCCCCACAAATTAGTTCCGTCGCCAGTCCTCTGGGCTCTGTGTGCGATTACATCGTCTGTGGCCGTTTTAAGATCGTATGCCCATCCGATCCAAGCGAAAAAGTTTATGAACAAGGTCGTCCAATTCAGCTTATTGTTCCCCAATTCAGCAGTTTTGTAGTCCCACGGAAAAACATGGTGATAATTATGGAAGCCCTCTCCGAATGTCAGGATTGATACCGGTATGTTTTGTGCTGGCAACAAAGTTTTGTCATAGGGCTTGTATCCGAAAATATGCGCTGCGCTGTTGACGAGGAAAGTGACGTTAAGGTTCAGCACGTAACGCAGCATATTGACGTGCCATGCGTCGACCAGCGTCTCTCCCCAGAAGTACACTGGTATCACCGTCGGGAGTATAAAGCACGCGGCGCTCATCACAAGTACCTCATGCCTGTGAATGATAATTAATAGTACCTAATTAGTATGAGTAGTGGGGTAGAGTGCTCGAACAAATGGTCGTAAATGTGGACACGCTGGACAAAAGCACCAATTTTTTTTCAGCCACTTGTTAGGTCCATAGCTGGAAGGTTTTGATAGGAACCAACTCCTCCGTCGGCCATATTAATTTTATTGGCGGCCATTTTAACTGAGTTATCGTTATCAGCGTAGATAGTTTATAATCTGTCGCGTAAACTTATAGATTAACCTAACTGACAGTGTAAAATCATTATTAACCAACATTCTATACGATAATCCTGTAATACACATTTAAGCAATGTGAAAGCTAAAAACCGGACAAGTGCGAGTCGAACTTGCCCACCGAGGGTTCCGTACTTTATCCTCCTACCTCGATGATTGATTGCGTACTTTAAATAAACTTTCTTATAATATTCTTGTACAAAGACAGACGGACAACAAAGTAATCCTAAACGTATTCCATTTTTCCTTAAGAGGTACTACGGGACCCTAAACATTTGTACGTCGTACGTGTTGGTAATCTACTTACTTTTTCTGAAACTGCAAGACTGGATTTTTTTTTAGGTCGGACACATCGATTGATTTTCCTTTTTCTTTTACATCCGGATGCTTTTTGACTAACATCCAGCCAAAGTGCGAATAAAAGAACCCTCTATTCGCGTTATGTGGGTCGGCATCTGTGTCACTATGTTTATGGTGCATTCTGTGATCCATGGCCCAGTGGATCACGGAGTTTTGGAAAGCGATTGAGTTGAAGATCATCAGGAGAATCTGTAGAGGCATCTTTGCTTTGTAGGCTTTGTGGGACCAGAGCCTGTGTGCGCCCGCCGTGATGCCTATTTCAGCGCAGACGTATAATATGAACGCTGGAAAAACAGATTGTTCACTTTATAGCTCACTAGCTGCCGGCGCGGCTTCGCGCGCAATTGCCAAGAATACTTGCAAACCCGCGGAATAAAATATAGCTTATAACCATCCAGCACGTCTATCATGAGACGGCCGCGTCATACCCTCGATTTTTCTCGCACTATCCGTCTCTTTCTTAGAATTTCTTTCCTAGAACACGAGGTATAGTGCGAGAAAAATCGAGAGTATGTCGCGGCCCTCTCATGATAGACGTGCTTAAAGTCCATTTCTAGACGCAGGTGAAAGAATTTCTGAAATCGGATTTAGACATTTCTTTATGAATTTCGTTCGTTAGAGGACATGAATTTAGTGCGTAGTCATTTTGTGGTTCAAAATTATGCTGCTGCCATACCGCTCGTTTCGTTGAGTTAAACATAAATTTTATTAAAGAAGTCTATAATTAAGGGAATGCCTTGATTCGAGTCGATTCGCGAAAACCACAGAGACACGCTTATGTATGCCTTCCTCGCGAGAAAAAGAGATGCAACACTCTTCGTGAATGGCTCTTTGGACCAATTTTGATAAATACCTAACTTGGTGAAGTTTTATATATTTCATCAAGTGAGATTTTAGTTGAGGTAAAATACCACACTTTAAACTTGATGTAACCTTAAATACATTAGGTATTGTTTGAGTATGCTGAGTTAAAAAAGGAAAAGGAAGACCTAACATCGTTTTATTTTTTTATAACTGGAGGAACTTTTAAGCAAGCATATATATCGATAAAATCACATATACAATCATATATAGTCAAGAATTATATATCTGAAAATTAGTCCTTATTATTATTTCTAGTCACAACGGCGTTTCAAAGAAGCCGATATTTTCCAATGTAAGCCCTGAAGATTACTTACCAAAGAGAATAGTTGCCCATTTAGCAGAAGTAAAGCAGTAGTAAACGCCCCACAGCGCCGCAATATGCCAGTAGGTAAACGTAAGTACATTCAAGTACCTCAACTCGTACTTTCTTGGTAACAATTTCGGCTTTTCCATGCTTGTTGATGTATGCGCAACTTCATCTGATAGTGAGCTCAACACATCTTCCTTAAAACGCATTGTTTAATACTGTAAGAAAAAATAAAACTATTATTCGTATTTATAATAAAATCCGATGCACATGTGCCCATAGTGTACTGCCCCCACGGGCAGCCTTTTCGAAACAGGGTCCTCCCCCTCTTGCTAGAGCCTACGACTATCGAACGGCGTCAGGCAGTGACGGTCGCTCTATCCTGTCACTTAGCGTGTGATAAAGCCGACCATGATACGGGGTCATGTTGCTCACTCAATTCAATATACGAAGGCTAATCCTACAATCCTACAACTGATCTTTGATTGCGTCTGTATAGCGCGATCCATCTAAGTTTTATCTTATCTAGCATAAAGGTAAATCCCTGTACACGTGTTATTTTGTCTATCTTTTATTTCCTGATCTCGTCTCAATTGCTCAAAGGTTAACTGGAAGAGATCCCATACAGGGATAAGTTCGCCTTTGTACCTACTTAACTTATTTTGTCTGTATTTTTACCAATGTCTTGTGTACAGTAAAGGATTAAGAAATATACATACATATTTATTGTCTTTATGATATGTGAAAAATATATTGAAATATTAATTTGGATTATCATTCGTTACTGAACACTGTTATTTACCCTATTAGTTTTACTATGCAGTTCAATTATGGGTATTTTTGCTCTTTTGCAGTTATTTTATATTACACTTAAAAAATATCCAAAATTTATTTACTTATCCCAGAAAATGAACAAGGTTTTTTTTAGTACTAGGTACGGTAGGATGTTTTTTGGTACGCTCTAAAATATTTACTATTTTCAGAAATCTATGAAATATACTTACACTTTACCACTTTGCTATATTATTTTATTTCTTTTTAAAACCTAACCTATTATTTAAACTTGTTAAAATATTTTTCTAAATCTTTGTGGTAGATGTTCGGCGAAGAAAAATATTTAATGTATGGCGAATAGGAACTAAGTGTTCCTATTCGCCATATATTAAATCAAGTTATTGCACTCAGAAGACCTTTGAAATGGAAGGCCCGTTTTGTTCTTATGCGTAAAAAGTTCGTTACCTCCGTATTAATACAAGTAGGTTCTTGAAAACACAATTCCAGTGAAGTGCGAAACGTCCATGCCCTTGGATTCCGTACTTCAGACAAAGATGAAATACTTATCCTTACAGTAACAGATACCTACTGCACGCGCCTAGGGCAGGGGCGTGTCTGCGCAGTGACTATGTGTGTCTCGCTTTCCGGCGTGACGTCATTTGCCACCGCGCTAGGGCTGCGTTGCTCGCCAAAATGATAACAATAACTAGTTAATAAACAATAACTAAAATACTTATGCTCGCGTGTAAGTATTTTAGTTATTGGATAGGTACTACTCTGAAAAACTAAATATTTAACACTGCGCGAGTTATGTACAGTAGATAGATATGTATTATCATTAAGTATGTAGGTATGATAAAGATATTATAAGTTTAACACTAAATTTAAACTCAAGTAAATCTAGAAGAATCAATAATAATTAATTTACTCATATGTAATCGATCGTACAACGTATGTTTGCTTCTTGACGTATTTGGTTTGAAGCGTTGCTAAGCAAAACATAAATAATCTGACATGTTGATATGATACTAATAATTACACGATAAGTACGGGGTTAGTTTTTCGCGCAATAAATAAAATTATTTTCGTTAGGGACAATAGGTTGTGGTTATGGTTTGATCTAAACTACCAAAGTTACCAAAAACTTTCGTGAGGACGTTGTATATTATATCATTTATTCACTTTTTTTTGTAAGGTACCTATTAGTTAACTCTGTTGCATGTAAGAGGAAATATCGTTTATTTTTTATGGCATAGCACTTAAAATGCATTAAGTAGGTACACTCACCAGCATCAATCTCTGCCACAACAAAGCGCGCATAAATGTCTGATAACTTGATAAGTGATAAATGTCCGTGTGGTAATAGCACCACCCCCTTTCTTCCTGTGGATGTCGTACTAAAGGAACGGTTAAAGTGTATTGTGGGCGATGGGCTAGCAACTTATCACTACGATATCACATTTATGCTAAAATTGGCACTGGAACATAAGTTTGCTGTGCTCTGCCTACCCCTATTGGGAATTTAAGCATGAATCTATGTGTGTACGTATATAACACTACATTTGTAGGGCCGTAAGGATGTGTCAGATATTTATGACCGCTTTGTTACGGCAGATATTGGTGCTCGTGACTATTGTATTATTTATAACCGACTTCAAAAAAAAAGGAGGAGGTTCTCAATTCAGCTGTTTTTTATTTTTTATAATAAGTATTATTATTTTCAATGTTTGTTACCTCAGAACTGCGTCATTGATGAGCCGATACGAATTTTTCTTTTGTTCGTATGTATATACTTCCAGGTGGGTCCCATTTTTTCAAAATTCAGTTAGATGATGGGATCCATGAGGAATTGAGGGGAGTCCTCGATTTTATTAGGCACGCATGTAGTGATTTTGGTATTTTCTGTTATAACTCGTGTATTTACATCCGGAATCATAAATTTGGTGGCGAGGAATTGATGATGAAGACCACAGATGACTTATCGAATCCCTCAATTATGTACTTAAAAGTGCAAAAGTACGTCACAGGTTCTGATAATATTCCGTTGAAATAGGACCTAATGAAGTGCCATTGGTGATGATCTTGGGGAATCGATGGAAGTCCTCAAATATTATCGGCCCACATACAGCGATTCAGTTTTTTTCTACAGTAATCAACGCATTTGCTATCGGAAATCAGTTCATGTGGTAAATTGTAAAAAAAATAGGAAATGTTCTCATTATCATCATCATAGGAATTATTTGGGGTTGATTAAAAATTATAATTTTGAGGGCTTTTTATTAAAATAGTGTTTTGACTACTCAAAGATTTTACGAACATCGCGTTAAAACATTGGAAAATAAGTGTCTGTCAACATTTCCATTTTTGGTTAGTACCTACAAGCTTTTGTTGCCAGTTGTACTGTTTAATAAGTCATCAACTATTTACTTGTTGAGTCGGTTCCAATGAGCCTAAACACGTCGGGCTAACCTTGAGTAATTGAGGAGTCTATATGACCTTTCGTCTCCATCATCATCTATGGTACAGTCAGCGTCATATAGTTAGTAACAGGTAAGGTGGCCAAATATTTCGTAACACGCCCTTATTCTTACAGTAATAAAGACGTGTACCGAAATATTTGTCTACCATAGCTGCTACTAACTATATGACGCTGACTGTACCATAGTAGTGCATTGTCATCCGACTTACATAATTATACCTACCTACGTTAGTATTAGCATTGTAAGTACTATGCTATAAAATTGATTTTATGTAGTACCTATATTGCACGGAGCCTCAAGAGGTTGTAAACAAAATGTTTATAGTCATTGACGTCACTTTAAAGTAAAATATAAACTCCCAATGCCGAAAAAAATACTGAAATGTGGGCTAAAATTACAACTCTAGCTAATTTCAGTAGTTGCTAATAACGTTTTACTTGTATTAGGTAGTTATAAACAGCATACATACTCGTAAATGGTTTGTCCGAATATTCAATCACGTAAAGAGGTATATTTTGCACAGACGGCTCGGTTAGAGCGTAAAAGAGAGAGCTGAAGAGGGTCGAAAGTCTGTACTTACACGGAGGATATTCGAAAAAAGTTGATCCCGTCAACTTAAAATAGATAACAGAACACGTTTCAGTTTTTTTTTTAATTTTTGTCTGATTTCTGTTTATGTGAACGCGCATGCCGTGAAAACGGCCGAACGGATTTTCATGCAAACTTTAGTAAACTGTTGAGGAAATCCCCGGCCAGGTTTTAGGCTATACAAATTATACAGATAAGGGTCCAAAGCAAAGGGTTTAAAAACTGGGGTTGAACTTTGTATGGGAACTCCTATATTTGACTAGAAAGTAAAAATACCATTTAACAAACTATGTAGGTACTTACTTAGCACTTAAGTACTTAAAAATTTTTTCAAACGTTTAGATAAAACGTGAAAAACACGGCAGGTAAAATAGTGCTAGGCGGCTAAAGACTATATATAACCAAAACAGGTTGGTACCTCCACCGATAGTTACTGTTAGACATTAGAGATCTAATTATATTGACCAACCACTGAAAACATCGCTGTTCATATTGAAAAACCAGTAGGTAACCTTGATCTCTGCCTTCCTATATTTGTTATGAAATCAGAGGTCATTTAAAGTTGTATGATAGGTTAAGTTGTATATTTATCTCGAATTAACGTAGTTCACCAACGCCAAAGGATGTGGGTATAAAATTTGGACAAAACGGTATTCCGCGGAGAATTGAGTTTTTTCATGTAGAAAACTCCCGTGACTTTCTGAAATATTATTGGGTCTCTCATTTCTACGAAAACCTCAGCCTTCGCTTCGCTTCTTCTTCGCTTGCCTCCCTCTCCTCTGTTTACCTTCACAGGATGTCGGCCCTCAAGTTTCTACGACTAAATTCAAATAAATAGCATTTTACTTTTCAGCAGTAAGTTTTCCGTTAGTTCTATTACTACTGACGCAATTTCTTCAGCGGTGCAGTTATTTTCTTCTTCGTCCATTTTAAAAGGAACGTACATATAGAACGAATAGTTATCATATTACGTCTTTTAATTTTGAACTGGAACTTTGGTGAGAAATTAGAAATTATGACTCATTGACACCTCTTGTTTATGGTCTGTTTTGTTTTTAATTTCCTTGCACTTGTCATCCGAACCAAACTGAATCCGGATCCGAACCGAATCGGATCGGTTTATATTTATAAATAATACCAATAATTGGTAAAATATGTATATTAACACAAAAGACATGATAAATTATTTTTATTTTATTAAATAATTTATGTTTTACAAATATTTGATAGTAAATAAAAACTCTTTATTTCGAAAAATTTGCTTATGAAGTTGGTACCACTGCAATAAAGTGGCTGATTAAAAAAAAGTTAGATGATTTGACATCGTGGTAAACAGTGCTTTTATGGAAAATGTATGAACCATAAAAGTACACCAAAGAGTGCGTTTATGGGCCATAGAGTTTTTCGACGACTTATTATCGGCGTCATTGTATTTAAGCTAAAGCCTATATAAATGACAGATAACGGTACAGGAGTAGAAAAATAATATAATTGACACCACTGGCGATGTACAATGATATGGAAGGAAGAAGGAGCCGTGGAAGATCACCAACCCGTTGGACCGACGCAGTAAAGGAAATCTGCAAAGGAAACTTGTAGACGTTTATCCGGATGGCCGAAAACCGATTGGCCTGGAGAGCTTTAGTGCGCAAAATAACGACCTCGTGTAGTCACAACCCTCAGTCATGAGGAAGCGACGAAGAAGAAGGGATTTTTATCAAATCAACTCAAATCAAAATAATGTATTGCATGGTTATGGGTTTACAGAGCTGTTATATAGATGATTTATGTTCTCCACATCCTGCCTCACAGAGGCGTACAATTATAATCTTAGGTCTATTATGCAAATTTTACAATTACGTTATAACATGTCAAATGTCAATCATTAACGAATTATTCTACTTACATTCCGCGCATTCTGCTTTTACCGCGGATATGTATTGAAAAACCTCGTATGAAATGCGTGTGCTTTGCTCCTTACACTCTCGACTCACTTATCCGCTTCCTTAATTAATAATTCCTTCCCGGGTGTAATAACCAACCTAGCACACTTAACTAGTATCACAACGTACTATTATACTGTAAGACAATTTTATTCGTTACATTCACTTCTTTTTGGAAAACAAATATCGCTAGCTTCCATTTCTTCCTGCGTCATATGTTCGTCGCCCCAACCCCACAAATTCGTGCCATCGCCGGTTCTTTTAACCCTCAAGTCTATGGCTTTTGTTGAAACGGTTTTCATTTCGTACGCCCAACCGAGCCACGCGAAAAAGTCAATAAACTTTGTCGTCAAGTTCAAGGCATTGTTTCCTAACTCGGCAGCACGGTAATCCCAGGGGAACACGTGGTGGTAGTTATGGAAACCTTCCCCAACGGCCAATATTGAAACCATTATATTCTGTGCCGGCAAAATGGTCTTGTCATAAGGTTTCTTGCCGAAGAAATGTGCAGCACTGTTGACAAGGAAGGTGATGTTGAGACAAAGCGTGTACCGGAAGATTGTGATATGCCAAGCATTGTCCAGCGATTCCCCCCAGAAATAGATCGGTATCAGTGTAGGCAGCCCAAAGCATAAACTACCAATGAATGGTATGGCGTATCTGCAACAATGTAAAAAAGTAATTACCATAAAGTCATGATTCATGTGTAGGATTTTCCTTGGATGAGATTTCAAATGTAACGAAAAGGTTTAAATCTGCATCTTACTTTTTTCCTATACAAAGAAACAGGTAGCTAATTATTTTTTATTTTTTTATACCCAAATAATTACACAGCAATTGTACATACACAAATCTTTTGTAGGGTAGGTAACGATGCACCTTGAAATAACTTGCGTACCTATATTTATAAATGTAATTTTTAACGTATTTTTGGTTTTGACGCAATAGGCATGAGGACAGCAATTGAAAATCACTAAAATATGGTATTTTCTTAGTGAAATTTAAATCATAGAATTCGAAAAAAGCTCATATTTTTTTATTAAGAGATTACAATTTTTTTTTGATAGAATTAAACTGAAAAATACGGACGCCCGCCATGATATGTTAGACACGGTTCTCTAAATCATCTCCGAAAATTTTATGTACGAATATCACATCGCAACCAATTTTTCGCATAATGTCATTTCGCCGAATGATTAAGTGTCAACTTATCAAAGGTTAAGTTTTATTTCCCAACCTCACGGTTACCAACTGTATGCTTGGACTTTTTTTGCATAAAGTCTTTTTTCAAAATGCGACCTCTCGAGTAGCAGAATGGGTCAGTTTGACTTGTATACATTTCGTGGTATAACACTTACCAGATGTTTTATTACTAACTATGTAACGTATTTACAAAGTGAGTAAGCGCAACCGCTCACTTTGTTTTTTTAACAATTATGGTACCTGAATTATCGCATCATTGGAGATAAGTGTTTACATCATTACTTTTGGACTGTTGCTAGGTGGAATGCATGTATACATGTGTTTTTTTTTAAACAAACACCTGCCGATTATTTTAACCTCACCTAAACCTTACCTGAAACGTGGTCGCTTACTATGGGCCTCATAAGAAGGCTCAAAGTCACCCAAAGGGCAATGGAGAGGGCCATGTTGGGAGTTTCTCTGCGTGACCGCATCAGAAATGAGACTATCCGCAGCAGAACCAAGGTAACCGATATAGCCCTCCGGATCGCTAAACTTAAGTGGCAGTGGGCGGGGTACATAGCACGTAGAACCGATGGCCGTTGGGGCGGAAAGGTTCTCGAGTGGCGACCACGTACCGGAAGGCGCAGCGTGAGTAGGCCCCCGACAAGGTGGACTGATGACCTGGTAAAGGTTGCGGGAGTCCGCTGGATGCGGGTGGCGCGGGATCGGTCACTTTGGCACTCTTTGGGGGAGGCCTATGTCCAGCAGTGGACGTCTTTCGGCTGATATGATGATGATGATGATGAAACCTTACCTAACCGCCAGCGTGTCGACGTCACCCCGCTACGCGGGGTGCCTATTTCCGCTCTAAGGTACACAAGCTAACTAGGGGTTAGGTTAGGACCTAACCTACAAATAACATCACTGTTACGTTTGTATATTATTTTTTAATACGGGGGCTCCGCCCCCTAACCCCCTTTGTGGGCGACTTGGTCTCCCCATTCCCACTTCCCTCCTTGTAACTTATATAAGAACACGTTGAATAAAAGTCTGACTATGTTATGCTGTCTTGTTCTTTGTAGTAAAAAGTTGGCTTATGTAAGAAAAGGGAACTGTTATACTGACGAAACGTTATTCGGTTAGTAGATTTTTGCCCAACTGAAAGATTTGCCAAATGATAGGTATGGCAAAAAATTTAATTCATTATAATAATCGACTAAACAATAATTCTACCAAATGAATCTGTTTTCATACAAAAAATTGCCATTAGTTAGTTGTGAAGGTGAATCATCGGCGAAAAGTTGGTTGGCAAGTGAAATTCGGACATAACAAATTCGGAGAAAAGGCAGAACTCCGTTAGACACTAATCAGAGCTCATGACGTCACACTTGTATAAACAAATACCCCTAAAGGCTATTACCACAGATTACAGAGAAAGGCAGGCCCTAATAAATTGAACGTTTTCTATACATCCGATCTCTACTCACTTACGTACTGAACGACTAGTAAGACAGGGTTAGAACCTTAGAACCATGTTATCTGACAGGCCTTCATACGGTATTGTCGCCGCTTTGTCGCTCGCACGACCGCGCAAGACTTGTAAACTTTTGAATTCACGTTCATTCAATGAGCAATCGAGCATCTAGGTAGCAAACGTCAGTCAAAGGTCTGCGTTCTGTTTATACAAACGTGACGTCACTCGGGGCGCCATGACACTGACAAGCGTTTTAGCGCCAATTTGAAATTTAAAAACTAAAATGCATCTTTTTCCTATTCAACTTGTTATTTTCTTTAAAAAAATCTTATTCGTTGTACATAATAAATGTTTCTAAACATTATAGAACAGTTTTTCAAAATGTGTCATCATGCCTATTATAGCAACAACTAGCCGCCCGGCTTCGCCCGCGTTTTACAAAAAACGCAGGCTAGGCAAATCCGCGTGATAAAATATAGCCTTTGTTTATTAGGCATGTAACTTCTGAATTTAAACAGGTCTTTACTTGTCATTAGACCAATAAAAGTAATTATGACGTAAACATGTAACGAACGTTTCTCTCAGAAACAGAACTTTACAAGTATAGCGGCAATTACACTTCGTCGTTCACCTAATGCGGTCGCTGAATTCATTTTAAGCTACTTAGGCCAACAAACGTCGTCTTTACATTAGTCTCTCCGCCTACTACGGCGACTTGGCAGCTGTCTATCCCCGAATGCGGCCGACTAACGTTACACTTCGTCGTTCACTTAAAATGCGGTCGCCGAAACCATTTTAAACTACTTAGGCCAACAAACGTCGTCTTTACACTAGTCTGTCCGCCTACGACGGCGACTGGGCAGCTGTCGATTGCCGAATGCGGCCGACTAACGTGTTCATTACACTTTTGCGGTCGCCGCATGCAGCATGCGGCGAACGACGAATTGTAATTGCCGCTTATGTCTATGGCTAAAGTGTTTGACGGTTTACGGATTTTCCTTAAAATTTAAGAAATTGCCCAGCTACTAGCGACTAGTATCGTGTCGTGATCGTGAGACACCACCCCACGTATACGCCTCAAAGCCACTATAAAAACGTTACTCACTTCTTTTGAAACATCAACACTGGATTGCTGTAAATATCAGACATGTCTAATGTGCGTCCTTTGGCGCTGACCTCAGGATGTTTCTTCACCAGCAACCAGCCAACGTGGGAGAAGAAAAATCCCCTCTTCGCGTTATGTGGATCTGCGTCCGTGTCGCTATACTTGTGGTGAAGTCTGTGATCTCTGATCCAGTGGACAGCAGAGTTTTGGAAGGCCACAGAGTTCATTATAATAAGGATGATTTCTAATGCCAGATTGGCTTTATAGCTTTTGTGGCACCAGAGTCTGTGTGCGCCAGCTGTGACACCCACCTCACCCACGATCAGTAGAAAGAAGGCTGAAAAAAAAAACCTACACAATACACAGAAATGTACAAGTGGCCAAATGGTAATTGGGTCAAACAGAGCCTTATAAAAGGAAGAATTAATTTATGACTAAAAGTAAATAAAAGTTTCGTTGTCTTTAGTATTTTCTAGCATGCTCATGAGAATTAATGATAGTGTTAAAATTGTACCAGCATCGGCAAAGTTATTTTTTGCTTGCAAGATACAAATTATCAATAATAAAAATCCTTATTGTAATGTAAAAATGGCGTACCTGCTAAACACACAGTATTACTTTCTACTCTACAGTATTAATCTATGGCAAATGACAAAGATTTAGGGTGAGTTGCATCAAACCGTTTGTAATGGTAAGCGGTGTTCATTAAAATTTGAAAGTATGGAACGTTTGACAAGTTTCTATGGACTGACAGCTGTCAGCGCCATATTTACCGTTGATCGGTCTGTAATCGTAAGTCGGTGCAACCCGCCCTAAATACAATGTAAATAAAACCAAAACACTTACCATACGAAATTGTACCCCATTTTGCTGAATTGAAACATAAATATAGGCCATATATGGCAGCTAAATGAAGATAAGCAAAGGTTGCTAGATTTGGGTACAATATTTCATAACTCCTTGGTTTTGTTTTTTCTTCTCGCGGCAAAGTCTTTTCGTCGATAATTTTGGTGACCTCCATTATTATCAAACTCAGGATTTTCTGTGTTATTTTTTTTCTGAAAAAAGGCTCTATGTTTTATTACTTGGCACCTTTAATTTTAATTCATAGCAACAGAGGTGAACAACAGGGATACATTATCAATATTAGAATCAATATGTGGAAAACTGAGATGTTCAAACATTAGTGTGGTTTACACCAAAAGCTTATAGTAAATGTTATAAACTTTTGGTGTAAACATTAAAAAATGTCTTGATGACCACGTAATGTCAACTGTGGCTGTCTGAGCTTGCAATTTGCGCGCTGGTGACCTTAAATTAAAATACTGCTCAAAATGCTCTAACAGTGCATCATTGACGACACGTTCGAACTGAAGATCGACTGTTTGCATCTGAAATTGAGGCAGAAGGCAGGATGACGCTACGAGGGCCACCATGCGGTCCATTCTTAAGCCACCAGCTAGATAAAAACACTACATCTGCAACGTTTGTTTCAATATTAACACAACACACGATGAACCTCTAATGGAACCAAGTACGTTTCAAGAAGCGACGGTATGCGAAGACTCTGATCAATGGCGCAAAGCGATGGATAACGAGATCAATTATCTAAAGGAAAACCAAACCTGGGAAATGGTAGACCTGCCAAAGGGAAGAAAAGCTATTTCTAACAAATTGCAAAAACGAGCACAATAAGTGTTGGCTACAGCGGCTCAAGAAAAACTTACACTATCTCAATTCGATGTGTCAACCACTTTTCTTTACGGGACATTGAAAGAAGAGATTTACATGAAGCCTCCCGAAGGATATTCAAATGATGATGGAATGCAAGCTGAGGCGTAGTCTTTACGGGCTGAGGCGTAGGCTTTTCTGGAACTCCAACATAACACAGTACATTCTAGAACTTGGTGTCAAACAGAGTGAAAGCGTGTCACGTTACGTGGACTTACAAACCTTTTTGGAAGCCCACGTAACAAGTATGATAGCTAAATACAAATTACAAAAGACAAGTTAGGGTCGAGGTTCTTTATTAAGAGAGTTTCTTGAATAGCAAATAGTAGTACCTAGTTACCAGGACACGTGGTGGTTAAATTAGAAAAGAGTTAAACGGAACCAGTGGGATCCCCAGGAAGTCACGCCGTAGGATGTGAGGGATCAGCAGGTAGAAATGGCAGGCCGGAGGCGTGCGTAGCAGCGCGTGCGAGGAGTAAGCGTACGGGCGTACCGTCAGGGTATAAGCCTCCGCCAGGCGTTCGGTAGGGGCGCGTGTAGCGCGGCAGTCGACAACCAGGCGCGTAGTAGGGCGCGAGCAGTAGGTAGGCGCGTAGTAAGGCGCGTGCAGCAGATAGGAACGTCCCGTAGGGCGTGAGCAGTGGCCGGCGCGTAGTAGGACGCGTGCAGCAGGGCGCCTTCCAAGCCAAACGCTCGGGAGGAGCTCAGCAGGGCCGTTCCGAAGGGTGGTGTACAGATGTAGCGCTTCGGGAGGCAGGTGCTCAGTAGGGGAGCCCCGCAAAGGCAGTCGTCCAGCAGGGACGCACTTCGTAGTTGAACTGACGGCCGACGAGTAGGTTTAGGGACCCTCTTGAGTTGCGGGGCCGGCTGTGACCCCGCAACGGATCTGTTCTGTACTTCTTGTTTGGAAGTCGAAGGTAAACTGATTTAATACAGCGGCTGTATCGGCTTTTATACCCAAGGGATCCCATGTTCTAGAATTACATATTATAATTTCATATTTCAAAAATTACAAGCTACCAGGGTTTCATAAGTACCTAAAAGTATACAGACTTAGCCGAAAAGTATAAAACCTAACCTTTATGGTAGTGAAAATGACTATTTAGAAGAACACAACGTTGTTGACATATTGTCAACAGAAAATAACAAACGTAATTATTATTTTTAAGAATTTCAGGAATAGGGAAAATATAGGATTAAATACGGTTCAAATGAACAGAAACCGATAATAAAAGTAATCCTAAGGTGCACGATATCAAAAGCAGTGTACAGAAGTATACCCTTTCTTAGAAGTTGGGGTTACAAGAACCAAGAGAGTGAATCAATGATGTAAAGAAAGCCTAAAAAGACGTAAGATGGCAATTGCAAGGTCTTGCATTAACTGATGTGACCTACAGTACAGGTGCAACGCAGATAAAGGTAAATGCTACATTACCCCAAAAACCCAGGAAAAAAACTTTTTCGTACTTATTAATGAAAAGTTTTTTTTTGTTATATAGATATGCTATGCGTGGTGATTAGTGCATAAATGAGATGAGGTGCTAATAACATGAAGAAAATTATATACAACTAAGAAGCTCCAGATCTTCCTTGCGTCTCTTTCAAAAATCACACATACATTCATCTACAGATAAAGTAAGGGGATGTGGTTCACATTCAATGACGCACACTCCTAAGGAACTCCTTACCATGACCTAAGGCTTTTTTTTTTTGAGGGAGTAGTCAGCCGCTCCACGGGAAAAATGACGAACCCACGGCTTATTTTACGAGTTGGCGATCCGCTCGAGGAAATACTATATACAGGCCTAGTTGGTCTAGAGCCAACTAGGGGAAAATGTGAAGAACCTAAGGGCTTATTTAACGAGTTAGTCATCCGCTCGAGGAAATTCTAGACTAGTTGGTTTAGAGCCAACTAGTAGAGGGGAGTTAGTTTAGTACTAAAGAGGGTGCAGTAGTCCTAGGCTACTACAATTTTTTATTTATTTCCAGAGCTAAGAAAGAAAAGCAGAAGCGAGTCATTACAGAACAGTCGCACGCTAATAAGTCAGCATAATGAAAAGCTGCAAAGAAAAGAACGTAAAATAATGTGTAATGAAGTGAAATTAAATAAACTTAAACTAAATGCTATGTTTTGAAATCCTTAATGTGCCATTTGTTTCTTGAACCATTAGGATCTTCAAGCATATACACGAGGGGCGAGAGTTTTTGAATAACTCTGCATTTTAAGTATTTTGGAGCCAGTTTCGCACTGAAGTAAGTGCCAGCGTTACTTAGGACGTAGTTTTTCCTCCAAACTATATCATCGATGTTAAATTCTTTGAATGACCTTCTAAGATCGTACCTATTGCTATTCTTTATATGTGCTGTGTACAAGGCAACCTGAACTTTATCGTAAATAGATGATAGCAGGCCAAGGTTATTAGCATACATGTCTCTAGGAAGAAAAACTATTTCCTCAAGATTTTGGCATGGTGAATACATGGAGCCGCAAGGAATAGTTTCGCGTCTAAAAACTAGGAAAGAGGGTGTAAAACCGGTTACCAGGTTCACTGAATTATTCATAGCAGACTGAATAATTGGAAGATGGTTATCCCAAGATCTATGGTCGTCACCAACAAGAGACGCTAAGGCCGTGATAAGAGTCTTATTGTACCTCTCTGTGGGGTTAACTTGAGGGCAATAAAGATGGTTAAAGTTCGCGAAAGGTATTCTGTATTTATTGATTAGATTATGGAACTCACGCGACTGGAATTGAGGTCCATTGTCCATAATGATTGTCTGTGGAACTCCAAAAACCAGAAAAACAAAATTTTCTAGGTGAAAGGTAATATCAGTAGCCCTTGCACGTTTTAAAGGGAAAATTATGCTGTATTTAGTAAAGTAGCAATTTATAACTAGTATATATTGGTTTCTTTTTCTAGTCATCGGTAACGGACCCACGAGATCTAACGATATGCATTGGAACGGGCGAGAACAAATTTTAGGTTTACCCATGATGCCATAAGGAGAGTGGTTAGAGTGTTTGTAGGCTAAACAGGTTTCGCATTTTGATATGTATTTAGCAACATCTCTAAACATGCCAGTCCAGTAGTATTGTAGTGCTAATTTCTTGTAAGTCTTGAATATGCCCAAGTGTGGATTAGGTGGAGAGCCGTGGAATTCTTCGATAAGTGATTTTCTAGTTGAAGGAAGAGGAACTTCTTTCCAGGCAAAATCGTCCGTTATGGAGTTCTGAACGTAACTATGACGGAATAGCTTGTTGTCTCTATAGTTGTAGTTCGGGTAACTGTCCGGATTGTTTTGACAGTCCGAGATTAATCTGTTGTGGTCTTCATCGTTAGTACGTTGAATTTCTTGAGTAATTGGTGCCGTTTGATGAAGATCAGGATTTCTGTCGAACGAGCGAGAGAGTAGATCGGGGACAACGTTGTCTTTTCCTCGCTTGTGTTTTAAAACGCAGTTGAATGTTGAGAGTCTGAGGGCCCATCTAGCTAGTCTACCTGAAGGATTAGATAGATTTAGGAACCATTTTAGAGCAGCATGGTCCGTGTAAACAGTAAATTCTTTTCCATTGTCCACGTAGCATCTCCAGTGCTCAAGAGCTGAAATGACAGCTAACGTCTCCCGTTCTGTGGTTGAGTAGTTCCGTTCATGCTTATTGAAACTTTTGCTCATGTATGCTATTACGACTTCTGTATTATCTTGCTTTTGTGTGAGCATCGCTCCGATTCCATCGTTGGAGGCATCGCAGTGAACAGCAAAAGGTTCATCAAAATTAGGGCAGGCAAGGATTGGAGTTGTCACAAGTAGTTCCTTCATCTTTAGGAAGGCGGAGTTGGCTTCGGCAGTCCAGCCAAATTTTGGCGAGTTCTTCCCCGAGGCTGCCAATTTATTAAGAGGTGCTGCAATAGTACTGAAGTTTGGGATAAATCTTCTAAACCAACTGCAGCTGCCGTGAAATCTTCTTATCTCTTTTTTTGTAGTCGGCGTAGGATATTCTAAAATTGCCCGAACTTTGCCAGGGTCAGCTCTCAAGCCTTGTTCATCGACCATAAAACCAAGGTATTTTAGTTCTTTTTTGAAGAATTGACTTTTTCCGTAGTTAATCGTCAAACCTGCGTATGTTGGTTTTTCAAGAACTCTGATAAGAAGGGAAATATGTTCTTCAAAGGTCTTGCTGATGATGACCATATCGTCTAAGTAGCAAAATACTTTATGCTCAAACTCCGGAGTGAACAGCGCGTCCATTAGTCTTTGTTGTGTCGCTGGAGCATTGGTTAGACCAAAAGGCATGACAAAAAAGCGGTACATTCCTCTACCTGGAACGTAAAAAGCTGTCTTGTCCCTGTCTGGAGGGTGTAGTGGGACTTCCCAGAAAGCTTTCGCAATATCAATGCTTGAAAGATATTTAGCATCTCTCTAGTGGTCTAATATTTCGTTCATTAATGGCAGGCTATAGGCATCACGACGAGTGATAGAGTTAAGTTTTCTACTGTCAACACAGAAACGCCATTCACCATTCTTCTTAGGAGTTATGATCACCGGAGATAACCAAGGGCTCTCGCAGGGTTCAATCACTTTCCAGCCAAGCATCTTGTCTACTTCGTTTGTAAGTGCTCTTTGTTTTTCAGGTGATAGCCGGTAATCATAACTCCTGTAGCATGTTGCAACTAATGTAGCATTTACCTTTATCTGCGTTGCACCTGTAGGTCACATCAGTTAATGCAAGACCTTGCAATTGCCATAGTAACTGAGTTAAAAAAAATATTTTAGGTAGAAGTTAGTTAATAAGAGGCCGAAATAAAGAGGTTTTAGAGACGTATGTTGTCTGTACTTAAATAAGCTTGTCAAAAAATAAGGCCCCACGTCGGGCGCCAAAACTGTCATGTTACGTGGACTTACAAACCTTTTTGTAAGCCCACGTAACAAGTATGATAGCTAAATACAAATTACAAAAGACAAGTTAGGGTCGAGGTTCTTTATTAAGAGAGTTTCTTGACAAGCAAATAGTAGTACCTAGTTACCAGGACACGTGGTGGTTAAATTAGAAAAGAGTTAAACAGAACCAGTGGGATCCCCAGGAAGTCACGCCGTAGGATGTGAGGGATCAGCAGGTAGAAATGGCAGGCCGGAGGCGTGCGTAGCAGCGCGTGCGAGGAGTAAGCGTACGGGCGTACCGTCAGGGTATAAGCCTCCGCCAGGCGTTCGGTAGGGGCGCGTGTAGCGCGGCAGTCGACAACCAGGCGCGTAGAAGGGCGCGAGCAGTAGGTAGGCGCGTAGTAAGGCGCGTGCAGCAGATAGGAACGTCCCGTAGGGCGTGAGCAGTGGCCGGCGCGTAGTAGGACGCGTGCAGCAGGGCGCCTTCCAAGCCAAACGCTCGGGAGGAGCTCAGCAGGGCCGTTCCGAAGGGTGGTGTACAGATGTAGCGCTTCGGGAGGCAGGTGCTCAGTAGGGGAGCCCCGCAAAGGCAGTCGTCCAGCAGGGACGCACTTCGTAGTTGAACTGACGGCCGACGAGTAGGTTTAGGGACCCTCTTGAGTTGCGGGGCCGGCTGTGACCCCGCAACGGATCTGTTCTGTACTTCTTGTTTGGAAGTCGAAGGTAAACTGATTTAATACAGCGGCTGTATCGGCTTTTATACCCAAGGGATCCCATGTTCTAGAATTACATATTATAATTTCATATTTCAAAAATTACAAGCTACCAGGGTTTCATAAGTACCTAAAAGTATACAGACTTAGCCGAAAAGTATAAAACCTAACCTTTATGGTAGTGAAAATGACTATTTAGAAGAACACAACGTTGTTGACAGATTGTCAACAGAAAATAACAAACGTATTTATTATTTTTAAGAATTTCAGGAATAGGGAAAATATAGGATTAAATACGGTTCAAATGAACAGAAACCGATAATAAAAGTAATCCTAAGGTGCACGATATCAAAAGCAGTGTACAGAAGTATACCCTTTCTTAGAAGTTGGGGTTACAAGAACCAAGAGAGTGAATCAATGATGTAAAGAAAGCCTAAAAAGACGTAAGATGGCAATTGCAAGGTCTTGCATTAACTGATGTGACCTACAGGTGCAACGCAGATAAAGGTAAATGCTACAAGCGACCCTTGTCTATTTAAAAGAGGAGAGGGAAAGCATAAGATACTACCGGCTCTATACGTTGACGACGGACTCATTACAAAGATTTTGGAAAAACTACGTCCTAAGTAACGCTGGCACTTACTTCAGTGCGAAACTGGCTCCAAAATACTTAAAATGCAGAGTTATTCAAAAACTCTCGCCCCTCGTGTATATGCTTGAAGATCCTAATGGTTCAAGAAACAAATGGCACATTAAGGATTTCAAAACATAGCATTTAGTTTAAGTTTATTTAATTTCACTTCATTACACATTATTTTACGTTCTTTTCTTTGCAGCTTTTCATTATGCTGACTTATTAGCGTGCGACTGTTCTGTAATGACTCGCTTCTGCTTTTCTTTCTTAGCTCTGGAAATAAATAAAAAATTGTAGTAGCCTAGGACTACTGCACCCTCTTTAGTACTAAACTAACTCCCCTCTACTAGTTGGCTCTAAACCAACTAGTCTAGAATTTCCTCGAGCGGATGACTAACTCGTTAAATAAGCCCTTAGGTTCTTCACATTTTCCCCTAGTTGGCTCTAGACCAACTAGGCCTGTATATAGTATTTCCTCGAGCGGATCGCCAACTCGTAAAATAAGCCGTGGGTTCGTCATTTTTCCCGTGGAGCGGCTGACTACTCCCTCAAAAAAAAAAAGCCTTAGGTCATGGTAAGGAGTTCCTTAGGAGTGTGCGTCATTGAATGTGAACCACATCCCCTTACTTTATCTGTAGATGAATGTATGTGTGATTTTTGAAAGAGACGCAAGGAAGATCTGGAGCTTCTTAGTTGTATATAATTTTCTTCATGTTATTAGCACCTCATCTCATTTATGCACTAATCACCACGCATAGCATATCTATATAACAAAAAAAAACTTTTCATTAATAAGTACGAAAAAGTTTTTTTCCTGGGTTTTTGGGGTAATGTAGCATTTACCTTTATCTGCGTTGCACCTGTACTGTAGGTCACATCAGTTAATGCAAGACCTTGCAATTGCCATCTTACGTCTTTTTAGGCTTTCTTTACATCATTGATTCACTCTCTTGGTTCTTGTAACCCCAACTTCTAAGAAAGGGTATACTTCTGTACACTGCTTTTGATATCGTGCACCTTAGGATTACTTTTATTATCGGTTTCTGTTCATTTGAACCGTATTTAATCCTATATTTTCCCTATTCCTGAAATTCTTAAAAATAATAATTACGTTTGTTATTTTCTGTTGACAATATGTCAACAACGTTGTGTTCTTCTAAATAGTCATTTTCACTACCATAAAGGTTAGGTTTTATACTTTTCGGCTAAGTCTGTATACTTTTAGGTACTTATGAAACCCTGGTAGCTTGTAATTTTTGAAATATGAAATTATAATATGTAATTCTAGAACATGGGATCCCTTGGGTATAAAAGCCGATACAGCCGCTGTATTAAATCAGTTTACCTTCGACTTCCAAACAAGAAGTACAGAACAGATCCGTTGCGGGGTCACAGCCGGCCCCGCAACTCAAGAGGGTCCCTAAACCTACTCGTCGGCCGTCAGTTCAACTACGAAGTGCGTCCCTGCTGGACGACTGCCTTTGCGGGGCTCCCCTACTGAGCACCTGCCTCCCGAAGCGCTACATCTGTACACCACCCTTCGGAACGGCCCTGCTGAGCTCCTCCCGAGCGTTTGGCTTGGAAGGCGCCCTGCTGCACGCGTCCTACTACGCGCCGGCCACTGCTCACGCCCTACGGGACGTTCCTATCTGCTGCACGCGCCTTACTACGCGCCTACCTACTGCTCGCGCCCTTCTACGCGCCTGGTTGTCGACTGCCGCGCTACACGCGCCCCTACCGAACGCCTGGCGGAGGCTTATACCCTGACGGTACGCCCGTACGCTTACTCCTCGCACGCGCTGCTACGCACGCCTCCGGCCTGCCATTTCTACCTGCTGATCCCTCACATCCTACGGCGTGACTTCCTGGGGATCCCACTGGTTCTGTTTAACTCTTTTCTAATTTAACCACCACGTGTCCTGGTAACTAGGTACTACTATTTGCTTGTCAAGAAACTCTCTTAATAAAGAACCTCGACCCTAACTTGTCTTTTGTAATTTGTATTTAGCTATCATACTTGTTACGTGGGCTTACAAAAAGGTTTGTAAGTCCACGTAACATGACAGTTTTGGCGCCCGACGTGGGGCCTTATTTTTTGACAAGCTTATTTAAGTACAGACAACATACGTCTCTAAAACCTCTTTATTTCGGCCTCTTATTAACTAACTTCTACCTAAAATATTTTTTTTAACTCAGTTACTATGGCAATTGCAAGGTCTTGCATTAACTGATGTGACCTACAGGTGCAACGCAGATAAAGGTAAATGCTACATTAGTTGCAACATGCTACAGGAGTTATGATTACCGGCTATCACCTGAAAAACAAAGAGCACTTACAAACGAAGTAGACAAGATGCTTGGCTGGAAAGTGATTGAACCCTGCGAGAGCCCTTGGTTATCTCCGGTGATCATAACTCCTAAGAAGAATGGTGAATGGCGTTTCTGTGTTGACAGTAGATTATTTTTGGAATTTGAGCTGGTATAATTGGCACTTCTTTAAGATTATTAATTCGAGCTGAATTAGGAAACCCAGGATCTTTAATTGGAGATGATCAAATTTATAATACTATTGTAACTGCTCATGCTTTTATTATAATTTTCTTTATAGTTATGCCCATTATAATTGGTGGATTTGGAAATTGATTAGTACCATTAATATTAGGAGCTCCTGATATAGCATTCCCCCGAATGAATAATATAAGATTTTGATTGCTTCCCCCCTCTATTATACTACTAATTTCAAGAAGAATCGTAGAAAATGGAGCAGGTACAGGATGAACAGTATACCCCCCACTCTCATCTAATATTGCCCATAGAGGAAGTTCTGTCGATTTAGCTATTTTTTCCCTGCATTTAGCTGGTATTTCATCAATTTTAGGAGCTGTTAATTTTATTACAACTATTATCAATATACGACCAAATAATATATCTTTAGATCAAATACCATTATTTGTTTGAGCAGTAGGAATTACAGCACTTTTATTACTTCTTTCCTTGCCAGTATTAGCAGGTGCAATTACTATATTATTAACAGATCGAAATCTTAATACATCATTTTTTGACCCTGCAGGAGGAGGTGACCCTATCCTTTATCAACATTTATTCTGATTTTTTGGTCATCCAGAAGTTTACATTTTAATTTTACCAGGATTCGGAATAATTTCTCATATTATTTCCCAAGAAAGAGGAAAAAAAGAAACATTTGGTTGCTTAGGAATAATTTATGCTATATTAGCAATTGGATTATTAGGATTTGTTGTTTGAGCTCACCATATATTTACGGTAGGTATAGATATTGATACTCGAGCTTATTTCACTTCAGCTACTATAATTATTGCTGTACCAACAGGAATTAAAATTTTTAGTTGATTAGCTACTTTACACGGTACTCAAATTAATTATAGTCCATCTATATTGTGAAGTTTAGGATTTGTATTTTTATTTACTGTTGGAGGACTAACTGGAGTAATCTTAGCTAATTCTTCTATTGATGTAACTTTACATGATACTTATTACGTAGTAGCCCATTTTCACTATGTTTTATCTATAGGAGCTGTATTTGCTATTATAGGAGGATTTATTCACTGATATCCTTTATTTACAGGTTTATCTATAAATCCATACTTATTAAAAATTCAATTTTTTACTATATTTATCGGAGTAAATTTAACATTTTTCCCACAACATTTTTTAGGATTAGCCGGAATACCTCGACGATATTCTGATTATCCTGATACTTATACATCTTGAAATATTATCTCTTCTTTAGGATCATATATTTCTCTCATTGCAACAATATTAATGTTAATTATTATTTGAGAATCTATAGTAAAAAAACGAATTATTTTATTCCCATTAAATATAAATTCTTCAATTGAATGATACCAAAATCTTCCACCAGCTGAACATTCATATAATGAACTACCTATTTTAAGAAATTTCTAATATGGCAGATTATATGTAATGGATTTAAACCCCATTTATAAAGGATTATCCTTTTTTTAGAAATGGCAACATGATCTAATTTTAATCTTCAAAATAGAGCTTCCCCTTTAATAGAACAAATTATTTTTTTCCACGATCATACTTTAGTTATTTTAATCATAATTACTGTTTTAGTAGGATATTTAATAATTAGTTTATTTTTTAATTCTTATATTAACCGATTTTTATTAGAAGGACAAATAATTGAATTAATTTGAACAATTTTACCAGCAATTACTTTAATTTTTATTGCTTTACCATCTTTACGACTTTTATATTTACTAGATGAATTAAATAACCCATTAATTACACTAAAATCTATTGGCCATCAATGATATTGAAGATATGAATATTCTGATTTCAATAACATTCAATTTGATTCATACATAATCCCCCAAAATGAAATAAATATTAATAATTTTCGATTATTAGATGTAGATAATCGAATTGTAATTCCTATAAATAATCAAATTCGAATTTTAGTAACAGCTACAGACGTAATTCACTCATGAACAGTACCTTCATTAGGAGTAAAAGTTGATGCTAATCCTGGTCGGTTAAATCAAACTAATTTTTTTATTAACCGACCAGGAATATTTTATGGTCAATGTTCAGAAATTTGTGGAGCTAATCATAGTTTTATACCTATTGTAATTGAAAGAATTTCAATTAAAAATTTTATTAATTGAATTAATAATTATTCCTCATTAGATGACTGAAAGCAAGTACTGGTCTCTTAAACCATTTTATAGTAAATTAGCATTTACTTCTAATGAAAAGAATTAGTTAAAATATAACATAAATATGTCAAATTTAAATTATTACTATAGTAATATTCTTTTATTCCTCAAATAATACCTATTAATTGAATAATTTCTTTCTTATTTTTTATTTGTGTTTTTATATTATTTAACATCATAAATTATTACATTTTTAATTTAAAATTAAATAATTCAAAAAATAATAAAAAAATTAACTTTAAAAATTTTAATTGAAAATGATAAATAACTTATTCTCAATTTTTGACCCAACAACTAATTTATTTAACCTATCAATTAATTGAATAAGAACTTTAATCGGATTAATATTTATCCCTTATTCTTTTTGATTAATTCCTAATCGATTCATAATATTGTGAAACTTAATTTTAAATACATTACACAAAGAATTTAAAACCTTACTAGGAAATAATAGATTAAATGGATCAACTTTTATCTTTGTATCAATATTTTCGTTTATTATATTTAATAATTTTTTAGGGTTATTTCCATATATTTTTACAAGAACAAGTCATTTAACTTTATCCTTATCTATCTCTTTACCATTATGATTAAGATTCATATTATATGGTTGAATTAACAATTCTCAACACATATTTGCACACATAATTCCCCAAGGAACACCTGCTATTTTAATGCCATTTATAGTATTAATTGAAACTATTAGTAATATTATTCGACCTGGAACTCTAGCTGTTCGTTTAACAGCAAATATAATTGCAGGTCACTTACTCATAACTTTATTAAGAGGAACAGGACCTAGTATAGCTTTTTATTTTGTATTCTTATTAATTACTGTACAAATCTTATTAATAATTTTAGAATCAGCTGTAGCCATTATTCAATCTTACGTAATTTCTATTTTAAGAAATCTTTATGCTAGTGAAGTTAATTAATAACTAATGACAACTAACCATAATCATCCATATCACTTAGTAGATTACAGACCATGACCCTTAACAGGAGCAATTGGTGTATTAACTTTAGTTACAGGAATAGTAAAATGATTCCACAACTTTAATATAAACTTATTAATTTTAGGATATATTATCACAATTTTAACCATATATCAATGATGACGAGATATTTGCCGAGAAGGTACTTTACAAGGTAAACATACAATTTTAGTTTCAAAAGGTCTTCGTTGAGGTATAATTTTATTTATTATTTCAGAAGTATTTTTTTTTCTTTCATTTTTTTGAGCTTTTTTTCATAGAAGTTTATCACCTAACATTGAAATTGGAATAATATGACCCCCTATAAGAATTATACCATTTAACCCCTTTCAAATTCCTTTATTAAATACTATCATTTTAATCACATCAGGAATTACTGTAACATGAGCACACCATGCTTTAATAGAAAATAATTTTAAACAAACTACTCAAGGCCTTTTTATTACTGTTATATTAGGAATTTATTTTACTATTTTACAAGCTTATGAATATATTGAAGCACCCTTTACAATTGCAGATAGAATTTATGGGTCAACATTTTTTATAGCAACAGGATTTCATGGTTTACATGTTATAATTGGAACAATTTTTTTATTAATTTGTCTAATACGTCATGTAAATAATCATTTTTCCAATAACCATCATTTCGGATTTGAAGCTGCTGCTTGATATTGACACTTCGTAGATGTAGTATGATTATTCCTTTACATTTCTATTTATTGATGGGGAAATTAACTATTTATATAATATATTTAGTATATTTGACTTCCAATCAAAAAGTTTAATTTTCCATTAATATAAATAATTATTACAATAATATTAATTTCAATTATTTTTATTATTTTATCTAACATTATTATATTTTTATCAGTAATTCTATCAAAAAAATCTTTTATTGACCGAGAGAAATCCTCACCTTTTGAATGTGGATTTGACCCTAAATCTTCAGCTCGAATTCCTTTTTCTATACATTTCTTTTTAATTACAGTTATTTTTTTAATTTTTGATGTAGAAATTGCTTTAATTTTCCCTATAATTTCAACATTTACGTATGTAAATATAATTATTTGAACAAAAATTAGATATTTTTTTATATTAGTATTAATTTTAGGATTATATCATGAATGAAGACAAAACATATTAAAATGAACTAATTAATTATATTAGGATAATAGTTTAAAAAAAAACATTTGATTTGCACTCAAAAAATATTAAATTTTTATTTTATCTTAAATAAGAAGCAATTATGCATTTAATTTCGACTTAAAAGATAGAGTTTAATTAACTCCTTATTTATTAATTGAAACCAAAATAGAGGTATATCACTGTTAATGATAAAATTGAAATTTATTTCCAATTAAATATAGAAATAAAATGATTAAAATTAAGCTGCTAACTTAATTTTTAGTGGTTAAATTCCATTATTATTTCTATTTATATAGTTTAATAAAAC
The DNA here is from genome assembly GCA_945867215.1 of Epinotia demarniana. Taxonomy (NCBI): domain Eukaryota; kingdom Metazoa; phylum Arthropoda; class Insecta; order Lepidoptera; family Tortricidae; genus Epinotia; species Epinotia demarniana. The sequence continues at coordinate 16,957,027 of OX244272.1, read as the reverse complement.
ATTACATTTTCATTGTAAAAATAAAAATTTAATTTTTTTTATAAATATCTTATTTAAAGATTAAAAATCTCCTTAATATCTTCAATATTATGCTCTATTTATAAGCTATTTAAATAAATAAATAAAATAAATAATAAAATAATCATTCATAAAACAAATCTAAATAAATAAATTTTAAAATTATTTATTTGATAAAAATAATAAAAGATAGAATATTTTTTTAAAATAAAAAATATCCCTTGCCCTCTATATATTTCTCTTCAACCCATATCTACAATTTTTAATAAATTTTGACCAAAATTTAAAAAATTATAACTTAAACCATAAGTAGATAAATTAGGCATAAATCATATTAATCTTAAAAATCTACTTAAATTATAAGTAAATAAAAATTTATTTAAAGAATAAATTCTTATATTTCTAATTAAATAACCCATAAATATACCAAATAATCTTACATAAATTACTATTAGTTTTAAATTAAAAGGTAAATAAATTATATACGGATAAGAAAAAATTACTCATCTTAAACATCTTCCTCTTACTACTCTTATAAATAATAATATAAATATACTCTTTAATATAATATAATCTTCATCATATAAATTATAAATTCTTAACAAATTAAAATCATTAATTATTAAATATATTATTAAACGAAAACTATAATATATCGTTAATCCAGTAGAAATATAATATAAAAAAAAAAAAATATATTTAAATATCTTAATGAAACTAATTCTAAAATCATATCCTTAGAATAAAATCCAGCTAAAAAAGGAATACCACATAAAGCCATATTAGAAATATTTAAACACAAAGAAGTAAAAGGTAAATAATATCTAATACCCCCTATATAACGAATATCCTGAATATTATTTATTATATGAATTACAACCCCAGCACATATAAATAATAAAGCTTTAAATATAGCATGAGTTAATAAATGAAAAAAAGCTAAATCTGGTAACCCTATTCTTAAAATTCTTATCATCAAACCTAATTGTCTTAAAGTTGATAAAGCAATAATTTTTTTCAAGTCAAATTCATAATTAGCTGTAACCCCAGCTATAAATATAGTTAAACCAGATAATAACAGTAAAATTTTTAACATAAACAGATCTAACAACAAATTATTAAATCGAATCAATAAATAAATACCAGCAGTCACCAAAGTAGAAGAATGTACTAACGCTGAAACAGGAGTAGGTGCCGCTATAGCCGCAGGTAATCAAGATCTAAAAGGAATTTGAGCTCTTTTAGTTATTGCAGCTAAAATAATTATAACTCCAACTATCTTCATAGAAAAATCGTTAGACATAAAATTTAAATAAAAAATATAATTTCATCTACCGTAATTTATTATTCAAGAAATAGAAATTAAAATACAAACATCACCAATTCGATTAGATAAGGCTGTCAATATACCAGCATTATAAGATTTAACATTTTGATAATAAATTACTAAACAATAAGAAACCAAACCTAGACCATCTCAACCTAAAAAAATTCTAATTAAATTTGGTCTAATAATTAATAATATTATAGAAAAAACAAATAATAAAACTAAAATAATAAATCGATTTAAATTTTTTTCTGAAGATATATATCTTTTTCTATAAAAAATTACAACAGAAGAAATTAAAGAAACAAATATCATAAATAATAATGACATTCAATCTAATAAAACTGACATAACAATTATATTAGAATTAAAAGAAATAATTTCCCACTCTAAAAAAACAACTAAATTTTTATAAATAAAATAAATTATAAATAAAAAATTTATTAATCTAAAAAAAAATAAAAAAAAAAATCTTAAAAAACAGATATAATTTTTTTGAATAACCTAAAATGAACCCTCATATTTTTGATACCACAAATCAATATTTTATTTAAATTATTTAAGTAAAATCAAATTATTCTATAATCAACTTTTAAAATTAAAATATTTAAAGGTAATCAATGTAATAATAATATTAAATATTCTCGAGATACTCCCGTGTAAAAACTATAAATTCCACAATAATATTTTCCATGTTGAGTATATGAATATAAATATAATCTATATCCAGCTCTAAAAAAAGAAATTAATATTAAAAAAATTATTGAAAGTCAGCATCATCTCACTAAACTATTAATTAACATAATTTCTCCTATTAAATTTAATGATGGGGGAGCAGCTATATTTCTAGATATTAATAAAAATCACCATAATCTTATTGAAGGAATAAAATTTATTATCCCCTTATTAATAAATAATCTTCGTCTATGTAAACGTTCATAATTAATATTAGCTAAACAAAACATACCAGAAGAACATAACCCATGTCCAATTATTAAAACATAAGAACCTAAAAATCCTCAATAATTTATTGTCATAATCCCCCCAATTACTAATCTTATATGAGCCACTGAAGAATAAGCAATTAATGATTTAATATCAACTTGACAAAAACAATTTAATCTTACAAAAAACCCCCCTAATAAACTAATAATAATTCAAACAAAATTAAATTTTATCCCTACTTGCTGTAAAAAAATTATAACTCGTAATAACCCATAACCCCCTAGTTTTAATATAATCCCGGCTAAAATTATAGAACCTGAAACGGGAGCTTCTACATGAGCTTTAGGTAATCATAAATGAACGAAATATATTGGCATTTTCACTAAAAAAGCCATAATTATTCTAAAATAAAATAAATATAAATTTAAATTTAAATACTTTAAAAAGTATATTATAATACATTTTTCTTCGTTAAAAATAAAAAAAATACCCAATAATAAGGGTAAAGAAGCAAACAAAGTATAAAATAATAAATATAAACCTGCTTGAATTCGTTCAGGTTGATACCCTCAACCTATAATTAACAATAAAGTAGGAATTAATCTACCCTCAAAAAATAAATAAAATATAAATAAATTTATCACAGAAAAAGTTATATATAGTATAATCAATAAAAAAATAATATTGAATAAAAAAAAATTTACATAAAATTTTAACTTAAATAAATTTTCTCTAGCTATCAATATTAGCCCACAAATTCAAATTCTTAGTAAAATTAAACCAAAAGAAATTATATCACAACCAAACATATATCTTAAATTACTAAAATTATATAAACTTATTGTTAAATTTATAAATATAAATATTATAATAAATAAAAATATTTGAACCAATCAAAACATATTTTTTATAAAACATAAGGGAATCATAAAAATTATTATAAATAAAAATTTTATCATTTATAATAAATTAAATCTCTGAAAATAATCATTTCCATGAGTTCGAATCATTGAAACTAAAATTGATAAACCCAAAGCACCTTCACATACTGCAAAAACTAAAAATACTATTAATATATACATATTATAATTTATATAACTTAAAATTAATAATATAAATAAGAAAATTCTTAAAACTATAAACTCTAAACTTAATAAAATAATTAATAAATGTTTATGTTTAGATACGAAAATTAAATTACCAATAACAAATATAAAAATAACAACTAATATAATATTATATATTTTCATTTGTTTTTATAGTTTAAAAAAAAACTTTGGTCTTGTAAATCAAAAATAAGATTTTTCTTTAAAAACTTCAAAGAAAAAGAAAAATCTTTATCAATAATCTCCAAAATTATTATTTTTATTAAACTATTCCTTGAAATTAAATTATTTTTATCTTTATCAATAATATTTACATCTTTTACAATATTTTTTTTTAATCATCCATTATCTATAGGATTAATAATTTTAATTCAAACTATTTTTACATGTTTATTAACAGGAATATTAATTAACACTTATTGGTTCTCATATATTTTATTTTTAACTTTTTTAGGTGGATTATTAGTCTTATTCATTTATGTGTCAAGAATCGCATCTAATGAACTTTTTAAAAATAATTTTTTTTTTAGAAAAATTTTTATTCTTAGTTTTATTTTTATTTTTTTTATTAGATTATTTTTCATTTTTAAATTAAATTGAATAAATACATCTTTTAATGATGAAATAAATAATTTTTTTTTTAGAAATTTATTTTTTAATAATGAAAATAAAATAAATTTATCAAAATTATATAATAATCAAACATTTATATTAATAATAATAATAATTATTTATCTTTTTATTACTTTAGTGGCAGTTGTAAAAATTACTAATATCTTCTTTGGACCATTACGATCCTCAAATTAAAACCACTAATGATAAATAATTATAAACCCTTACGAAAAACTCACCCTATTTTTAAAATTATTAATGGATCCCTTATTGATTTACCCTCACCTTCAAATATCTCAACTTGATGAAATTTTGGATCTTTATTAGGATTATGTTTAATAATTCAAATTTTAACTGGATTATTCTTAACTATATATTATACTGCTAATATTGAAATAGCTTTTTTCAGTGTAAACTATATTTGCCGAAATGTTAATTATGGATGATTAATTCGAACTTTACATGCAAATGGAGCATCTTTTTTTTTTATTTGTGTTTATATACATATTGGACGAGGAATTTATTATGAATCATTTAACTTAAAATATACTTGAATAATTGGAGTTATTTTATTATTTTTATTAATAGGAACAGCTTTTATAGGATATGTATTACCTTGGGGACAAATATCTTTTTGAGGAGCAACAGTTATTACAAATCTACTTTCAGCAATTCCTTATTTAGGAAATATACTAGTAAATTGAATTTGAGGAGGCTTTGCAGTTGATAACGCAACACTAACTCGATTTTACACATTCCATTTTTTATTGCCATTTATTTTAGCAATAATAACTATAATCCACTTATTATTCTTACACCAGACAGGATCAAATAACCCCTTAGGGGTTAATAGTAATTTAGATAAAATTCCTTTTCACCCATTTTTTTCTTTAAAAGATTTAGTAGGATTTTTAATTATATTATTCATTTTAATTATATTAACTATAATTAATCCTAATTTATTAGGAGATCCAGATAATTTTATCCCAGCTAATCCTTTAGTGACTCCAGTCCATATTCAACCTGAATGATATTTTTTATTTGCTTACGCTATTTTACGATCAATTCCTAATAAATTAGGTGGAGTAATTGCTTTAGTAATATCAATTTTAATCTTAATTATCTTACCCATAACATTCAATAAAAAAATTCAAGGAATTCAATTTTATCCTATTAATCAAATCTTATTTTGATCTATAGTTACTACAGTAATTCTTTTAACTTGAATTGGGGCTCGTCCTGTAGAAGAACCTTATGTTATCACAGGTCAATTACTAACAGTAATTTACTTTTCATATTTTATCTTAAATCCTTTATTAAATAAATATTGACATAATTTAATTTTAAATTAATTAATTAATGAGCTTGTTAAAGCATTTGTTTTGAAAACTTAAGAAAGAATTATTATTCTATTAATTTATACTAAAAAAATATATTTAATTAAATAAAAAAAATTTTCACCCCAATAAATAATATTAAAAAATTTAAAGAAATAGGTAAATATCTTTTTCAAGCTAAATATATTAATTTATCATAACGATAACGAGGTAAAGTTCCTCGAACTCAAATAAAAAAAAAAGAAATAAATACTAATTTTAAATAAAAAATAATTCTTAAATCATATCCCCCCATATATATTAAAATGAACAATATTCTTATAAATAAAATTCTTGAATATTCAGCTAAAAAAATCAAAGCAAACCCTCCTCTTCTATATTCAATGTTAAACCCAGAAACTAATTCTCTTTCACCTTCAGCAAAATCAAAAGGAGTACGATTTGTTTCTGCTAATCTAGAAGATAATCAACATAAAGATATAGGTAATATTACAAATATAAATCAAATTATTATTTGATAATTATTAAATTTTAATAAATTAAAATCTATAATTATAATAATAACAGATAGTATAATTAACGCTAAACTAACTTCATATGAAATAGTTTGTGCTACAGCACGTAAACCCCCCAATAAAGCATAATTAGAATTTGAAGATCAACCAGAAACCATTACAGTATATACCCCTATACTTATAGAACAAAAAAAAAACAAAAACCCTAAATTAAATGGCTCGTCCAACAGGTCTCCATTGCTGTTCAGCGAGGCAATGCCGCTAGCATTTTGGGGACCTTTGGTTCGGGCTTGACGCAGAGCGGGATGTACTCGTAGTATTACTTTTATTTATTTTTACGTATTCTAATTTTATCATTCTTTACACCATTGTATTCCGACTTGTTTTAGTGCATCTAATTATATTAAAATAATAAGGAACTACCATTCAAATAAGTAATGATAAAAAAAAACTAAAAATAGGTGAAAAATAATAAGCAAAATAATTAGAATATAAAGGATAAGTTTGTTCTTTAGTAAATAATTTAATAGCATCTCTAAAAGGCTGTAAAATTCCTATTATTCCTAATTTATTAGGACCTTTACGGATTTGAATATAACCTAAAACTTTTCGTTCTAATAAAGTTAAAAAAGCCACACCAATTAAAACCCCTAAAACTAAAATAATTATACCAATTAAAATTAATAAACAATCATTAAAAATCATTTACTACCTATATAATAAAATTTATATATTTATGATTTCTAAAATCATTACACTTTTCTGCCAAAATAGTTTTCAACTTTATAACAAATTTTAATAAAATTCTAATTAATAAAATTATTTTAAATATTTGATCCTTTCGTACTAAAATATTTTATATAAATAAAGATAGAAACCAACCTGGCTTACACCGGTTTGAACTCAGATCATGTAAGATTTTAATGATCGAACAGATCAAAATTTTAAACTTTTGCATTTAAATTTTATCTTAATCCAACATCGAGGTCGCAAACTTTCTTTCTTATTTGAACTAAAAAAAAAAATTACGCTGTTATCCCTAAGGTAATTTAATCTTACAATCATAATTTATGGATCATTTATTCATTTATTTATGTTTATTATTAATATATATATATATATATATATATATAATTAATTTTTATAAAAAAAGTTGTTTTTATTTTTCTATCACCCCAATAAAATATAATTATTAATTTAAATTTAATATTTATATAAAAATTTATAATAAATAATTATATTAAACTCTATAGGGTCTTCTCGTCTTTTAATAATATTTTAACTTTTTAATTAAAAAATTAAATTCTATAAATAAAAATAAGACAGTTTATATCTCATCCAATCTTTCATACAAGTCACCAATTAAGAGACTAATGATTATGCTACCTTTGTACAGTCAAAATACTGCAGCCCTTTAATTTTCATCAGTGGGCAGATTAGACTTTAAATTATTATCAAAAAGACATGTTTTTGATAAACAAGTGAATACGAGGGCTGTTCCGAAAATAGTTAGTCAACAGCGTACTATTAATCGTATTCATATAATTTTACTGTAGCACAAAGGCAAATTTCATTACAAACTTTTTCGTGTAAATGTCACTGGCCAGTGACATTCCGTTATTTTTTCATGAAATCAGAAAAAAAACATGTCTGCCACTTTTTGCCCGCAAAAATGGAGCTAACGCGGGAAGCATTTCGTGCTATGATATATTATGATTATAAACGAGGGCTAACTTACAAGGATTCTCATGAAAATTTAACTAGTGTTTTTGGGGCATTATCCCCATCTCTTGCCACTGTCAGTTACTGGTTCCGTGAATTTAAGCGTGGGCGGAGCGACGTCAAAGATGAGCCTAGACCGGGGCGACCGCCAACGGCAGTCACTCCAGAAAATGTTATCAAGGTGGAGTGGCTAATCAAGGAATCTCGAAACATTACCCACCGAGAGATTCAGGATGAACTGAAGATTGGATCCCAGGCAGTTTCTACCATTTTGCATGACCACCTTCAAGTTCGGAAGGTTTCGTCTCGATGGATACCACATTTTCTCACACAGGAGCAAAAAGATAGAGGTGTCGATTGGTGCAAATTTATGCTAAAAAAAATCGATAAAGGCGATTCACAACAAGTGAGCTACATTGTGACATCCGACGAATCTTGGATATATAGCTACGACCCATTTACAAAACAGCAATCCACGCAATGGGTCTTTGAAGAAGATGATTTACCTACTAAAGTAGTTCGCGGCCGAAGCGTCAACAAAAAAATGGTTGCTGTTTTTTTTCGACGTAGTGGACCGGTAGCCGTAATTCCACTTGAGGATCATAAAACAGTTACCAGCCAATGGTACAGTGAAGTTTGCTTGCCACAGGCCTTCCAGGAGCTGAACGTCAGCCGTCCAAGTACTGGAACCCGGGGCATAATTTTTCATCAAGATAATTCTCCGGCTCACACGGCTGCCAGAACCATGGATTTTTTTAGCAAATCAGGAGTGCAACTGCTACCACACCCTGCGTACAGCCCTGACCTGGCTCCGTGTGATTTTTTTCTGTTCCCCACGTTAAAAAAATCATTACGTGGGCGACGATTTTCGACGGCGGATGAAGCAGTAGACGAATTCAGGCGACTTTTTTTTGACCTTCCGCAAGAACAGTTTTTTTCCTGTTTTGAAAGTTGGTTCAGTCGAATGCATAAGTGCATAAATGTAGCAGGGGAATACTTTGAAAAATTGTAATTAAAGTTTTATTATATTCCTTATAGTTTTTGTTTAACTAAAAATTTTCGGAACAGCCCTCGTATAAAATTTTGCCGGAGGATTATAAGGAATTTAAAAATTCCTTATAATTAATTTTAAATAATTTTTTTTATTTAATTATATTTATTTAATTTAATTTATATACTAATTTTATCATTATAACTAAAATTATTAAATTAAATTTTATTTTATTTATAAAAAAATTAAATATTATATATTAAATTTTATTTTTTATGAAATTATTTATAATAAATTATAATTTTTAAACAATATAAATTTTATAATTTTCAATAAATTTTAATAATATTATAAAAATTTAAATTAAAGCTTATCCCTTAAAATATTAAATTTAAATTTCAAAAAATTAACTATTTAATTTTTTTAATTAAATTAATTTAAAATTAATTTTTTTTCTAAAAAAACTAGATATATTTAAAAACGATTAACATTTCATTTCTAATTAATTATGAAAAATATTTTTGCCACAATAAATTTAATAATTAATTAACTCTTTTAAATTCGAGAATTTTTTCCCCATAAAAAATTTTATAAACAAACTCTGATACACAAGATACAATAATTAAAATTTACTTTTAATATAATTTTTTTTCATTTATTTCAAATTTCTTTCACAATACTAATTTTCTATAAATTAAACAATTTTTTCCTTTAAAAATACTTAAACCCCCCCAAATATTTTTAAAATTATTTTTATTATTTATATTATATACTAATTTTTCCCCATTCAAATTAAATAATTAATATTATCTTTTCAATGTAAATGAAATGCTTAATTTCAAGCTCTAATTTGTCTTTCTAGAAACACTTTCCAGTACCTCTACTTTGTTACGACTTATTTCAATTTTTAAATGAAAGCGACGGGCAATATGTACATATTTTAATTTTTAATCATTTTAATAAATTAAATAAAATTACATTTAAATCCACCTTTAATTTAAAATTTCAATTAAATTTCCATTTAAATAAATTTATTGTAATCCATTATATTCTTAACTATAATCTGCATCTTGATCTGATTTAATTTTTATTTAAAATTTTTAAATATTAAATTTATTTAAAAATATTTTTTTAACAACGATATACAAAATTTTTAAATTAAGTAAAATTATTCGTGGATTATCAATTAATAAACAGATTCCTCTAAATGAACTAAAATACCGCCAAATTATTTAAGTTTCAATAAATAATTACATACTATTTTAGTATTTATATTTAAATTTTTAATAATAGGGTATCTAATCCTAGTTTATAATAAAATTTATTAACTCCATAATTTTTTTATTAAATTTAAATTAAATTAAAATTTCACCTAATAATTTAATATTTAAATTAAATTAATCATTTATTAATTAATATCTAATAAAATTCAATTTAACTTTTGTATAACCGCAACTGCTGGCACAAAATTTGTTATTAATTTTTATATTACTAAATCTTAATTTCTTAAATTTTTAATGTTAATTACTACAAATTAAATTAAATATTATTAAAATAATTAAAATTTAACACTAAAATTTATATGTAAAATAAATAATAAAAAAATTTCCAAAATCATAAAAAATTTATTTATATGAATATTTTTTGCATAGATTTTTTTTTTTTTTTTTTATATATATATAATATAATATAATATACATATATATATATATATATATATATCTAGATATATATATATATATATATATAATAAACATATAATATAAATTAAGTTATTAATTTTCATAATAATAATAATATTAATAAAAATTTAATAATTTCTTTTTTTTTTCAAGTAACATTTATATTGAAAATTAAATTTGCCATTTAAATTTTTATAAATTAACGTATAAAATTAAATTATATATACATATATCCATATTGATATAATAATAATAATAAACTTATAAAATAATTATTTAATTTTAAATATTCATTTATTTTAATTTGAATAAAATTTATTATTATATTATATTATTTCGTAAACAAAATAATATAATATTAATTAATAATATATTAAATTGTTAATATATATATATATATACATATATTCGTAAATATATATATATATATGTATAAATAAATAATTTAAATTTAATTTATTAATTACACCGTGTGTAATATTTTTTCTATAAATAATAAAATAAATTATATTAAAAATAAGCTAAATTAAGCTTTTGGGTTCATACCCCAAATATGAAGGAAATCCCTTTTTTTTAAAAAAATAAAGTGCCTGAAAAAGGATTATTCTGATAGGATAAATCATGTAGAATTCTACCTTTATTATATTTTATAGAATTAAACTATATCTAATAATATCAAAAATTATTGTGCATCATACACTAAAATATAAATAATGAACTTCTAATTCTTTATGAAATTTTATTTCTATTTTATATTTTTTTTTTTATAAACTCTAATAAAATATTTTTCATATTCATCTTATTTTTTAGAACATTAATTTCTATTTCATCTAATTCATGATTTGGATGTTGAATTGGGTTAGAAATCAATCTATTAAGATTTATCCCCCTAATTTCTAACTCAAAAAATTTACTTTCTTCAGAAGCATCTTTGAAATACTTTCTTATTCAATCACTTGCTTCAATTAACTTTTTATTTATTATTTTAAATAAAATATTATTTTTAAATTTAGAAATAAATATAATTACCCCCATTATAATAAATTCTACTTTATTAATAAAAATAGGATCAACACCTTTTCATTTTTGATTCCCCAATATTATAGAAGGATTATCCTGACTAAATTGTTTTATATTAATAACCTGACAAAAAATTTCCCCCATAATTTTACTTTCTTATTATTTTTATGATAAATTTTTAATTATTATTTTAATTTTAAATGTTATTATTGGAGCAATTGGAGGTTTAAATCAAACATCACTTCGAAAATTAATAGCTTTTTCATCAATTAATAATTTAGGATGAATATTAGCTTCAATTATAATTAGAGAAAATTTATGATTATTTTATTTTTGTTTTTATACTTTTTTAAATAGATTATTATGTTTTATATTTTTCATATTTAATATCTATTTTATTAATCAATTATTTATTATTAATTTAAATAATATAATTAAAATATCCCTAATAATTAATTTTCTATCATTAGGCGGATTACCACCATTTATTGGGTTTTTCCCAAAATGAATAGTAATTAATTTTTTATTAAAAAATGATTTTTATATTTTAACATTTACTTTTGTAATAATAAGATTAATTATATTATTATATTATATTCGTATTATTTATTCATCATTAATATTTAACTACTTAAAATTAAAATGATTAAAAATTAAAATTAAAAATAATTTTATTTTCTTAATTAATTTTTTTAGAATAATTTCTTTATTAGGAATAATTACTAGAACTTTTTTTTATATATAAGGTTTTAAGTTAATTTAAACTAATAATCTTCAAAATTGTATATAAAGAAAATTTCTTTAAGCCTTAGAATTTTTTTCATCTTAAAATTTGCAATTTTATATTATAATTTAACTATAAGACTTTTTAATAAAAGAGAAATTTTTCTCGTTAATAAATTTACAATTTATCGCTTATTCTCAGCCATTTTATTAGCGAAAATGACTTTATTCTACAAATCATAAAGATATCGGAACATTATATTTTATTTTATATATCTTAATCCCAACGTGAACAGTTGTTTAATTACGTCCATCCTCACACTCCACGAGCGGCATGATATGCATGTATGCCAACGGTGCTATAGGCAATAGCATGGCAAAGTAAACGTCAGTCATCTGTCGCTATATCATCCACGGAGGTGGAAATAATCGCAGCCAGTGAAGCCGCAAGAGAGGCAATATGGCTCACACGGATCATTAATTTTATGGAGACTGATAAATACCTACAAAAGAGAGCACTCAGCTCTACCTAGACAGTGAATAGATGTTAAGAAGAAGGTTGCATTAAAACCTATTTAAGATTATTGTCTCCTAGCAACTGTTGTTGATTGTCTTTGCTTCACTTGATACATACATACATACATACATACGTTCACGCCTTCATCCCTAAAAGGGGTAGGCAGAGCACATGAAACTTATGTTCCAGCGCCACTTTTAGCATAAATATGGGTATAAAAGATCGACAAAATGTGAAATTGCAGTGACAGTTTGCTAGCCCATAGCCCACAACACACTTTAACCCTGCTCCCTTAGTCGACTTTTACGACACCCACGGGAAGAAAGGGGGTGGTGAAATTCTAACCCGACACCACACGGGAAAAACTTTACGTGATATTGGAATAAATTGTTGTTATTTGAACAGAACATACGTTTTCTATTTAGTTCTTTAAAGTTTATATTTAAGGTGATTCGACGACCACACGAAACGTTTTTTGACATTTGCAGGCTACCGGGACGTGATATTTTAAGAAACTTATTTAACACACCTTCATAAATTGGCTTTCCATTTGCGCGAAATTCCCCATTTCCTAGAATAAACTTGTATAAACTAGAATAAATTTACTAATTATTTTGTCAAGTGATACTTTGCGAAAACGATTATTCTCAAATTATTTATATGTATAGTTTTGTATGTCAAACCACCTTAAGCCTGAAGTTTATTTAATTAACGCTGGATTTGGAGCGCTTGTCGTACGCTTTTTTCTCATAATAACCTAAGTTTAACCTGCCATGCGTTGACACCTACAACTTTTTACATTGAGGATGGTAAAGAATTCTACCTCTAACCGCCCTGTACATTTATAGATAAGAATAAGAATTGTTTATTGCCACATAGGTATCCAGAATTACCACAGTACACAGTACAGTACAATTATTAAATGTACCACAATAGAAGTACAGAATAGAAGCTTATATCAGTAAAACAAATCCGTACTACCGTCCGATGTGACACGCGCACGCGTCTTGAGTATTGAAACTCAAGCGCAAGTCGGGGGTAGAATACCTACATTACTGTGTATCATAGAACACCTAGAAGCCTAATGTTTCTCAGTTTGTTCGCGACTCGAGTCACCAAGCGTTGGTGTTGTTGCGCTTATTTAATCCGCGGTCGCCCGCCTTTCCGTTCAGTTGCGTCCATGTTAACGACCTGTGCGGAGTGTGCATGACTCTCACAAAAAAAACAAAATAATAGGATTTTCGCGGCTAATTATGGGCTTTTGTAGTGTGAGGTGGTGCGAAAAGTCGTCAAAGACTTCTAATTACAAAAAAGATGGAATTTCATTCCACAGTTGAGTCAAATTCAATATTTCATTGAAAATATTTATAGCCAGCGGAGGCCATTTTATACTGGCCGGTGCGAATACTGAGGTACAGACACACTATATCTGTCACTTTTCATCACTTTGAAAATGCAATATGCTATTCCTTTCTTACGAAAACACGTCACGACTAGTGATGTCCCGATGATGCTATGATGGTCAACCGACAAACCACGTGCTTTCGTTCGTACCGATTTGAAGAAATGTAACAAAAATACAGATTTCTCGTTTATTTTGGTTTGAGTAGTTATTCTGTAGATTAGAACTTAAATTTAGTTTTATTTATTGTTCGTTATTTAAAGTCAATAGTGTAATATATAATAAGTATTAGTAGTACTAGTAGTAGTAGTTACTTTACTGTTTTAATAACTTTTTAGAATGCTCTTGGTGAACAGTTGCGTCTAGGTTTCAGGATGGGCCTGATGATAAACTTTGCGAAAGTGCGAGGGTACTCGTAGTTGGTTTGAGATAGATATAGGTTGTGCGGGCTTTTTAGAATCCTCTCGGGGAGCAGTTGGGTCCAGTGCCACAAGATGAGCCTGATGATGAACTTCGAGAAAGTGCGAGGGAACTCGGAGTTGGTTTGAGATAGATATAGGTTGTGCGGACTTTTTAGAATCGTCTCGGTGAGCAGTTGGGTCCAGTGCCACAAGATGAGCCTGATGATGAACTTCGAGAAAGTGCGAGGGAACTCGGAGTTGGTGTGAGATAGATATACGTTGTGCGGGCTTCTTAGAATCCTCTCAGTGAGCAGTTGGGCCCAGTGTCACAAGATGGGCCTGATGATGAACTTCGTGAAAGTGCGAGGGAACTCGGAGTTGGTGTGAGATAGATATACGTTGTGCGGGCTTCTTAGAATCCTCTCAGTGAGCAGTTGTGTCCAGTGTCACAAGATGGGCCTGATGATGAACTTCGAGAAAGTGCGAGGGAACTCGGAGTTGGTGTGAGTTAGATATACGTAGTGCGGGCTTCTAAGAATCCTCTCAGTGAGCAGTTGGGCCCAGTGTCACAAGATGGGCCTGATGATGAACTTCGAGAAAGTGCGAGGGAACTCGGAGTTGGTGTGAGATAGATATACGTTGTGCGGGTTTCTTAGAATCCTCTCAGTGAGCAGTTGGGTCCAGTGCCACAAAATGGGCCTGATGATGAACTTCGAGAAAGTGCGAGGGAACTCGGAGTTGGTGTGAGATACGTCACCATCCTAAATAGCCGAATGCCTTTTTCGTGTTTTGTTTGTTTTATTTTAAAATGAGAACAATAAATACAACTTTTAAAGGAATAATGAGACTTTACTTATTATTAAACTGCTCCGAAACTTTCCATAAAAAATACTGAAGTATTTGTAGTTTAATCTTTAGAACCAAAAATACTAAATGGTCAGTATTTTTTTAGCACACTTTTAATTATAGATAGTTTAATTGCCATTTTAATATGTACAGTAAGTACCTACCATGATTTATCAGCAAAAAATTACGGTACCAGTTAGGATTCCTAACTTACTGTGTATTAAAATTGTAACAAAACTATCTATACTTTACCTTAACTTAAAGATAAAAGTATAGTAAGTAGTTACTTACTTTACTTTAAAATGTACCTAAAAAATTAGGATGCTTGTACGTGAACATGTCCCATCACTACGCATTCCGCGCGCGAGAGCATCGCCCAATCGCAACGCTGTTAGCCCCCGTCCTTCCCCTCACCTCTTCCTCATGCTTTGGTGACTCGCGTCGGGAACAAAATTACAAACATTAGGCTTCTAGTGGAGGTGTTCTGGTATATACTTACTGCTGGCAATAGTGGCAATGGTAAGACATTTTCCCCCACTGCCTCGGAAAGCCGTCTTTTATCCTTTAAATCAAGCGGGTAAAAACGCATTGTACCCACTAGTGGGAAAAGTAATTTGAACTTGGAGCGTGACCATTCGTTGTCGGTTTTTGGCGGCGCGGCAAGGGAGTGTCAGTGTTTTGTTCGCGCGCAGTTGGTTCGGTTTGGTGTTGGATGTGTTTTGATTTCAGTTGGCTCGCACGGCCGTAGACATGGACAAAAAAAAGTGTCATTGTGTGTTAAATTAAACGGCTCTAAACTGCTTCAATGTTTGTTGTGAATAATGTGACAAATAATTATGAAAGCGAGCTTGGTCTATATTCTACTTGGTCGGCAATCCCTGTTAGTTAGTTAGTTAGTTAGTTTTACTGGGCGTTTCCGCAAGTCGACATCCAGTGTGCCTATTTTGCGTGTATCGGTGGGGTAGCGCTACTCTAACCACCCCAGCTCCTCCAGAAAGTTTGTGAGTGCTTTGGTATTGATGACTGCGTCCTTTTCCTGTATATTACTTCTACCTGCTTACAGTCCAGTAGAATATGTTTGGTTGTTTCTTCTGCTTCCATGCACGCTCTGCACATGGGGCTGTCTGTGATACCTAAGTTGTAGAGGTGTCTGTTCAGAGTGTTGTGTCCTGTTATTATTCCAACTATCTGGCGTAGTTGGCTTCTCTGTGTCCTCAGTAGTGCGGTTGTGAGTTTGTTGTTGCGTTTCGACAAAATCTCTTTAGTCTGTCTGCATGTGTCTATCTCCTCCCAGTATCTTTGGTGTAGGTCTTTGGTGTAAAAGTCCAGTTGATTATATATGTAGCTTTGTGGCAGGGGTAAAATTGGCTCCGGTCCGTATGCCGTTGTTTCTGAGCCTTTTCTGTCCAGTTCATCCGCTGCCTCATTTCCTCTTGAACCACCGTGCCCCTTGATCCATTGTATAGTAACATTGTTTTTATCTGCGCACACCTCTGTGAGGCTTTGGTGGCATTCTTATATCAAGCTAGATGTGATGCTGTCACTGCTCAGTGCTTGTTGTAACATACCAGACTTCATCTGCTTTGTTTCAATAATTTTCAATATTACTTTATTCTAAGTTGGTTAAATTATCAATGCATTCCAGCGAACCACACATATCTCGAGTAGGAAGTGGCTAAAATTTATGACAATACAAATAAAACTTAATTTTTTATTGTACCTTAACAAACAAAAGATATTTTACCCAAAATTCAACTTTATTACAAAGCTTTAACGACTTTAGAACATTTGCACATATTGTAACAACAGCATTTTTACTTTGTAAATCATACCTTGGCGACAGAACGTTTCTTAAGTACTGAAATATGAACTAGAAAAGCAAATATAATTTTACAGTCGAATCACATATAAACAAATAGTTATTTAAACCAAATTGAACCCTATCCTTAAAGGAATATGAAAATGGTCAAATAAGTTTACTTAGCTCTTGTTGGCAAAAACAGCTTGTAAAAAAGTGTCAAGTGGCTAGTTGGTCCATAATGGTTTTTCGTGTCGTGAGATTGTTTTCTACAATTTAAATAAAGTTGTCCATTGTTAATTATAGGTCGTATTTGCTGTAGGGAATAGAGTATGAAATAGTCACAGTTATACGTAATTGATAATTTTGTATTCAATTTCAGACGCAAGTTTTAGTGGAGTGGGGGGGGGGGTATTCTTGTACTTCAGAGAGTCGGGGTAGCGTGGTATTCAAGGATTCTTATTTTGGACGTTGGACGTGTCAGACGAATTCTCTTAGCTGGGTAAATTCAATCTAGGTTACCTAAGTTGTGTCTGGATATGGATTTTACTAGTATTTCAATATGCTGTTTTAATCTTTATTCGGATATAATTTATGGTACGTTAAATGGGGGTCTTCAGTGCGTTTATTTGTGTAGGATATTTCTATTTAACTCAGTGATCTCATTTTAATTAATTATTGAAGATTTTAAAAATTTAAAGTGAAGGTCGTTCTTTAGTGATTCTTTTACTATTCATATTTTGTGTTCAATTTTGAGTGATTAAGGTATTTAATTTTGACTAGAGTTAACTTGTCTAAAGTATAATAGTTTGTTGGAGTTTAATTTAATTTAAATAATTGTTTTAATGGGGATAGTTCGTCTAAGAGAATTTTGTCTGATATTCAAGTACAGTTTACTTGGACTTTTTAGGGAGGTTGAGACAGGTCACCAAAACGGTGTCAACGACAGTCTTAATCGTTCTAAAAAGAGTCTTTAATTATTGCGGTTAGTTAAATGTCATTTCTGGAGTTTTAGACTGCTTGCCGTATTTTACTGAAGAGACGGTTAAACTCCAGAGTCGCTTGATAATTTGGAATGTCACACCAGACGTTTTAAATTCTCTAGTTACTCTGACCTCATAAAATATCTATTTATTTATCTGCAAGTTTGGTTTCCCAATCCCCTGTCCAGACTTGTAGAAGCACACGAGGAATTATGGTGTTAGGATTATCAGGGCAATCCTCACCCGACTTAGTTTAGATTTAGCCTAGGAATAAATGTCTCATTGCACACCGAGATATTTTTATACACGTTTTTAAATTAAATGTGAGACTCGGGTCTCTAGTTTGAATTATATATCGGCAGATTAGATGGATAGTGTAGCTGCTAGGGTTAGGGACAATTGTTTAGGTCATTATAGTTCGTATATATTCGAGGGGGAGGCTATGTATGAAGATATATCGAAGGCCATGCATAGTTCCAAAACCTACTTCACCGTTGTTATGGGGGACTTCAACGCAAAACTGGGAAAGAGAGATGTTGAAGAGCTGAGAGTGGGGCAATTTGGAGTTGGAAGTCGGAACCACCGGGGCCAACTACTGGCTGGCTTCTTGGAGAAGGAGGGACTCTACATGATGAATTCCTTCTTCAAGAAACGCGAGCACAGAAAGTGGACCTGGATGAGTCCCGACGATGCAACTAAAAACGAGATTGACTTCATCATGTCGACGAGGAAGCATATATTCAATGATGTCTCCGTGATCAATACGGTCAAAACCAGGAGCGATCACCGTCTGGTAAGAGGCACATTGAATATATGCGTCAAGCAAGAGCGCTCTCAATTGATGAAGTCTACGCTCCGTCGAGCATCAATCCAAATTGAAAACCCCGAGAGCTTCCAGCTGGAACTCCAGAACCGTTTTGATTGCCTAGGCGGCGATGTGGACGAATTGAACGACGGGTTTGTGGAAGCTGTCCGTGTCACTGGGTCTAAGTTCTTCAAGGCCCAAGGCACTAACGGAACTAAAAGGCTATCTAGCTCCACTCAGAAGCTCATGAAGGAAAGGAGTGAAATGATTCTAGTCTTCAGCCGACGCGACCTTATACCGGCAGCTCAAAAAACAGATCTCCAAGTCCCTTACCCGCGATCTGCGCCAATTCAATACAAATCGTATTGAAGAGGCCATCCAGCGTAATAAGGGCTCTAAAGTATTCTCGAGAGATCTGTCTATAGGGCAGAGCCAGCTCGCGAAGTTAAAAACTGAAGATGGTAGAATCGTTTCCTCAAAACCTGAGATTCTGGGTGAGATAGAGCGCTTTTACGGACAGCTATACACATCAACGCGCAGACCCGAAGTTAGTCAGGCGGAAGACCCTAGAGCTAGACTAAACCGACACTATACCGACGACATCCCGGACATCAGCCCGGACATCAGCCTGTACGAGATTGTAATGGCTCTTAAACAGCTCAAGAACAACAAAGCACCCGGTGAAGACGGAATAACAGCCGAACTTCTGAAGGCGGGTGGAAAACCGGTCCTTACGGCCCTTCAGAAGTTGTTCGATTCCGTCTTACTGGAAGGGAGAACTCCAAAGGCATGGAACAGAGGTGTGGTGGTGCTGTTCTTCAAAAAGGGTGACACCACTCTGCTGAAGAACTACAGACCCATCTCACTTCTGAGCCATGTCTATAAGCTGTTTTCGAGGGTCATTACAAACCGTCTCGTACGCAGGCTAGATGACTTCCAGCCTCCCGAACAAGCCGGTTTCCGAAGAGGCTTTAGTACCCTAGACCACATCCACACGCTTTGTCAGGTTATACAGAAGACCGAGGAGTATAACCTGCCTCTCTGCTTAGCGTTCGTGGACTACGAAAAAGCCTTCGATTCGATTGAAACCTGGGCTGTACTACAGTCTCTCCAGCGGTGCCAAGTTGACTATCGCTATATCGAAGTGCTGAAGTGTTTGTACGAGAACGCCACTATGTCAGTCCGACTCCAGGACCAGAACTCGAAACCTATTCCGCTGCAGCGGGGAGTCAGGCAAGGAGATGTTATTTCTCCAAAACTGTTCACCGCTGCAATGGAGGACGTTTTCAAGAGTCTGGACTGGAGAAGGCTAGGCATCAGCATCAACGGCGAGTACATCACTCATCTTCGGTTTGCTGACGATATAGTAGTCTTGGCTGAGACCATGGAGGACTTAAGTACGATGCTCGATGACCTCAGTAAAGCATCCGAGCGAGTTGGTCTAAGAATGAACATGGATAAGACGAAGATCATGTCAAATGCTCATGTAGTACCAACTCCCATTACAATCGGACACTTCACGCTCGAAGTTGTAGACGATTATGTATACCTAGGACAGACGATCCAGTTAGGTAGGTCCAACTTCTAGAAAGAGGTCAATCGTCGAATCCGACTCGGCTGGGCAGCGTTCGGGAAGCTACGGCAAATCTTTTCGTCCAATATTCCGCAGTGTCTCAAGACGAAAGTCTTTGACCAGTGTGTGTTGCCAGTGATGACATATGGCACTGAAACGTGGTCGCTTACTATGGGCCCAATAAGAAGGCTCAAAGTCACCCAAAGGGCAATGGAGAGGGCCATGTTGGGAGTTTCTCTGCGTGACCGCATCAGAAATGAGGCTATCCGCAGCAGAACCAAGGTAACCGATATAGCCCTCCGTATCGCTAAACTTAAGTGGCAGTGGGCGGGGCACATAGTACGTAGAACCGATGGCCGTTGGGGCGGAAAGGTTTTCAAGTGGCGACCACGTACCGGAAGGCGCAGCGTGGGTAGGCCCCCGACAAGGTGGACTGATGACCTGGTAAAGGTTGCGGGAGTCCGCTGGATGCGGGTGGCGCGGGATCGGTCACTTTGGCACTCTTTGGGGAAGGCCTATGTCCAGCAGTGGACGTCTTTCGGCTGATATGATGATGAGGATGAGTTCGTATTGGGGTTATACTTCAAGTCGTTTTGTTAGAAAAGCCTACACTTTACTCACATATTTTATTAACTAGCGAGGTTTTATCTTTCGATATTATTTCATATGGCTTTTGGGGTAGATGAAGGGTGCTGCTTAGTTGTAGGTAGATTCAGGGCTATTGGGAATTAGTATTTTAATGAACTAGTTTTGTAGTGGGTTTAGGAATTATTGATAGGCTAGGGATTTTATATACATTTATATACGACACTGACAAACTTACATGACAAACAAATACAATATTGATTATATTTTGCTCCCTTTCAATTACTACTGGTAGATAAATGTTGAGGGATAAAATAAATATGAATAACTCACAATATATTAAAATTGTTAATTCAACTTATTAATAAAGAATGAAAATATTTGCTTGCTCTCTTAGCAGTGATGAATGATTTTATTCTAGTTTCTTTGGTTCTGTTAATAAATGAACATTCATACTTTCAAAATCATCGATAAAATTTGCGATGAATCTTTTATCTTGGCTAGATCGATAAATATGACCGTAGTTAATTAAGAGATCCTAAAGATGGGTGATCTGAAAGACTACATTAATAGTCTGGATAAAATATCTCATTGAAAATTGAAATATCGCCTTGATCTAAAATTAAGATCATAGTATTTTTGGTTATCCTAAAAATGTGGTGCTCCAATATACTATCTCA
The DNA here is from genome assembly GCA_945867215.1 of Epinotia demarniana. Taxonomy (NCBI): domain Eukaryota; kingdom Metazoa; phylum Arthropoda; class Insecta; order Lepidoptera; family Tortricidae; genus Epinotia; species Epinotia demarniana. The sequence continues at coordinate 16,935,439 of OX244272.1, read as the reverse complement.
TCGGATATTAAAATGATACCTGAACAAATTCAAATTAAATTACAGAATACTTAGAGCTGGAGTAGAATGTTTGGCTGCTGCTTCTACCAGTATTTTGCTATTCCCTTTTGCAAATGTCCTCTCAAAATAATACTGAAGTCCCAAAATTTATTTAAGTGACATTAAAAAAATAAAGATCTATAAAAATAAAAAGATCAAAAGAGTAAATAGTCCTTCAGACTATGCGGAGGAGTTTTGTCCATGCAGCGGGTATGAGAAACACTGAAGGTAGCGAGGAGGGGCGCCTTCTTTACCACAAAAACAAATTTTGTTAATTAATTATGATTAATTTGATTAACATTGACTTCCGTTAACTTTAAAGTTTGATTCATTAGACGACTTCCTTTGACTAATTATTTCAATACTCAACATCGATAGGGAACTTTTATTTATTCACGACGTATTCTAAAAGAGGAACTGGACGTAGTTTAAGGAAAAGGATCCAATCCACAAAATTACCAAAACATGAGTTAAGTATACCAGAGAGGTGTTTGAGGCGTATATTTTCACTCAGCAAAAAGACGCCCAGCTTACACAGTGTTTTCATATTTTAATTAACATGGGATACCATCCCACATGTATGACGGGGTAAAATTGATATCCTTTAATAAAAACCCATAATGCTTGGAACCGTATGGTAATATTAGATCAGTTACACATTGATTCACATTTATTTTAACAAAAGATATCCAACCTGCCTGGACCATTTTTAAGAAATGCAATTCACACGTTTTCATTTTTAATATTTTCAACGAAATGGATCCAATCCATTTGGATTCTTTCTGAAAAACTAAATCTAGGCTCTTTAAAACTTTTAGATATACAACAAAATAGATTCACCTCACTTGGATCCGTTTTGTTGAGTTGTTGTGAATCCTGCTTTGGTGTCTTAGACAACAGAAACGATCCTATTTAAAAAAAAAAAATGTAAAGCCGACTTTTTATATTCTTCTAGCTTTATTTTTAATCATTAAAAGAAATTTACAATATAAAGCAGCCTTTATAAGGATTTTTACCGTCAGTATTGTCTTGGATCATTACAATATAGGTAAATGTATTATCGAAATATAGGGAAATAAATAAACAATTCAACTTGCTTGAACCTTTTGTTTTATTTGTTTGTCAGTTAAACGTTCATTGAGCAAGAAAAACAAACACGATCGAATGAATGACGGTTAAAGTGACTTTAAAAAGATATGGATCGTTTTTGAAAATCTATTAGTTTTGTCTTAACGTGACAATAAAAAATCAAGAACGATCCAGCGCATATAAACCATTTTTCGGAAAATGCTTATATTAACAACTAGCGTCTGCCCGCGACTTCGTACGCGTATAAATTATGGTTCAAAAATGATATTCTTATGTTTCACCACACTACTGACAAAAACAAAGATTTCATTTCCATAGACTGTGCGTGTAACAGTTCAAGTTGTCTTCGAATCTAAATAAACACCCTCATTAACTTGGTCGTCAATAATATTATATAGATCCCCAAAGTATCCTTTGAGAGAGCGCTCCCTATGCGAGCCCCAAGTCCCAAGACCCTGGGGTGAGCCCCACGGATACTCACTAACCCCAGGTGTCTTGCAAGCGAGGCCTGAAACCAACCTGAGCGGCGAGGCAATCCTTCAGAGAGTGGTCCCAATGCGAGCCCGAGGGCCTAAGGCCCGAGGCCGAGCCCCCACGAATACTCGTTATCTCCGAGTAACTTGCAAGCGAAACCTTAGGGCCGAAGTTCTGAAGGTAAACGAAGCAAGCGGAACCGAAGGCTAAGCTTTTCGTAAGAATGAAAGGTCTAAGCATGCTTGTAGTGAGTGGTCGCTATGCGAGTTTGGGGGCTGAAGTCCTTACTATTCCCAGGTGTCCTGCAAGCAAAACTGGAGATCAAAGTCCCCAAGGGGAGCAGGCAGTTAAGCGAGGCCGAAGGCCGAGCTTTTCGTAACAATTAAAGGTCCCAATCAAGCCTTAAGAAAGCGTTTCCAATGCGAGCCTGAGGGCCGAAGGCCCGAGGCCGAGCCCCCACGAATACTCGTTATCTCCGAGTAACTTGCAAGCGAAACCTTAGGGTCGAAGTCCTGAAGGTAAACGGGGAAGCAAGCGGAACCGAAGGCTAAGCTTTTAAGAATGAAAGGTAAGAATGAAAGGTCTAAGCATGCTTGTAGTGAGTGGTCGCTATGCGAGTTTGGGGGCTGAAGTCCTTACTATTCCCAGGTGTCCTGCAAGCAAAACTGGAAATCAAAGTCCCCAAGGGAAATGGGCAGGCAAACGAGGCCGAAGGCCAAGCTTTTCGTAACAATGAAAGGTCCCAATCAAGCCTTAAGAAAACGTTCCCAATGCGAGCCCGAGAACGAGCCCTCACGGACACTTACTAAGAGTATACCCGAGGTGGCAGCGAAGCCGAGTTTTACATCGGAATGAAAGGCCCAAAGCATCACTTTAGAGAGCGCTCTCAATGCGAGCCTTTACGGACACTCATTATCATCGGGTGTCTTGCAAGCGAAACCTGAGGCCTGAATAAGGGAACGCAAGTGATGCCAAAGGCACAGCTTTTCTGTAGGAATTCAAGGCTTTAGCATGCTATAAGCGACCGCTCCCTAGGCCAGCTGTAGGGTTTAAGACCCGAAAGCAAGCCCCCGCGGACACTTACAATCCTTAAGTGTCTTGCAAACGAAACCTGTGGCCAAATTACCCAAGATGAGCGGCGAGGCAAGCGAGCCCTCACGGACACTTACTATCCCGTAGGCGAGCTGAGATAAGTCCCGTAGGTGAGTGGTAAGGCAAGCGAGGCGAAAGGCCGTGCTTTTCGTTGGAATGACTCGAAGCATTCCTTCAGAAAGCGCTCTAAATGCGCCGCTATGGACAAACACTCATTATCTCCCGGTGTCTTTTAAACGAAACCTGAGGGTACGCCCTATGTACACTTACTATCTCCAGGTGTCTTGCAAGCGAAATCCCAAGCCAATGTTCCGAAGGCGAGCGGCGAGGCAAGCAAGGCCTTTTCGTTGGAATGAAAGGCCCAAAGCAACCTTTCTGAGAGCGGGCTCAATGTGAGCAATGACCCCCTAAGGATACTTATTATCTTCCGACGTCTTGCAAGCGAAACTTAAGGCCTGAAATCCCGAAGATAAACGGGGAGGCAAGCGAAGCGAAGGCTGAGGTTTTATGCCGTTTTGTCCAAATTGTATACCCGCATCCCTTGACGTTGGTGAAATTTTCAAGTCTTAAGCTCATAGATTCAAGGAGTTCCTATAAAAAGTTCATCCCCATTTTTTAACCCCTTTGCACCCTTACCTTTATAATATTATAGCCTAAAACCTGGCCAGGGATTTTTTGGACAAATGAGTAAAGTTTTCATCAAAATTCTATGAGCCATTTTCACGTGATGCGCGTACATATAAACAGACAAAAATTCTACTTTCTTGGAAGGTGTTCTGTTATCGATTCTAAGTATTCTCAGCATAGTTTTTTTTTCGAATATCTTTCATGTAAAGACTTTTAACCCTGTTCACTTTTATTATATGTATGTATAGATGGTTTTATATGCCATTATTATGCATTATTATGCCATTTTTATTACGTGAATCCTTATTACAAAATGAAACAAAAGGAAGGGTCTATGAAAAGTGTATTTTCGCAAAAAAGATCCAACCCCACTTTTGGTCAAATATCTTGAAAAATATAGCATTTAACTGAATTATGTGTATAAGAATGTATACTACACGACTCAACTCAATTTTCATCCGAACATATTTTATTAAAACTTATATTTTAATAGTATTATTTTGTAGGTATTTATTCTAATTAGATTAGGATGGCAAATGACTCCAAGTCTTCATGTGAAAAGGACTTTGTTGTACTATTTTCGGACATAACTAGGGGTTCTACATACACACTAACGATTATTTGGCCAATTTACTGATCCAACTCAAGATATTAACTTAATTACAACATTAATTAGAATTTAGGAATAGTTTAGGTATTCATTTGCATTTTCTTATTGGAATATTCTTATTAGAATATTTAGGTAATCTAGGTCGTCTAGGTAATCTAGGTAGTTTAGTCAATATATTATTAATAATTAGAGCCGTATTGAATAGGGATTATAGGAATAGAGAGGATACAAATTACAATTGGTCCCGCGACCAGGACATTATTACATTGTAGTACCAATTTACTGTCTGAGAGTATCCGTATGTTTGTATTCTCGACTTGTCGTCTTTTTATGGCATTGCAGGCTTCAGTTATCCCTACGCATTCGGCCTGGAATACTGTGTTATGTTCACCTAGTGGTTTGGATATGTGTATGTTTAAATCCTCTGAGATCACACCACATCCCGTTCCCGTGTTCGTTTATGACCCATCTGTAAAAATTCTGAGGTCTGTTTGGTTTAGCCCCTCTCTCAAGTCTTCTGTCAGTGATATGCAGGGCCCATAATTTTCATGCCGATGACATCAATTTGACGTCACGCTCCATATAGGGTGATCCCAAATAATTTTATTGTAAATTGTTAATCATTAGTCGTCAATCATTTAGAAAACATGTCGTCAATCATTTAGAAATCATTCAGAAAATTTAGAAAAATGTGTGTAGCCACAACACATGCTAGTCTTTGTGTTTTCTGGATTTTGTTTATTGCACTCGTGGTTTGGGTGGCACCATAGCTTATCATTGGTACTATCACCATTTTGTATAGCCACAGTACGATGTGGGGGGCCAGGCCCAATCTCTTCCCCACCATCCTTCAAATCAAATCAAATCTTTATTTTACATAAAAATGTGGTACAAAAGCTGGTATAAAATGATAAAATGGTCACACACATTCCACCAGAAACTGGCATGCAAAATTAACATAAAAATTACACAATTTCAATTACATTATTAAAATTTCATCATTACAATTATATTACTAATATGTCATAATTACAATACAAATCTAATTACAATAATAAATGTCTAATTCAATGTTTAAAATAATCAAAATATTCTCCTACAGAGTAAAAACATTCTTGTACAAGCCAGTTCCTAAGTTTACGCTTAAATAATCTGATAGGCAAAACTTTGATGTCATCATGCAAACGGTTAAAAATGTCAATGGACTTACAGTATGCGTTATTGCTGTACAATTGTGTCTTACGAACAGGACCAACGAGACGGTTTGGATATCTTGTACGAAAGTTGCATGTATCTTTATAGGTTTTGAAAAGTTCCGGGTAAGCCTTGACAAATAAACAAACTTCATATATATAAATACTTGGCACAGTCAATAAATTCAGATGTCTAAATAGCGGCCTACAAGATGTTAAGACGTCTACGTTACAGATCGCTCTGACGCACTGTTTCTGTGCTATAAGTGCGCGTTTTGCATGGCTTGAATTTCCCTAGAGGAGGACGCCGTATCTGAGCAGTGAGCAAACATAATCATGATAAGCCTGTATTGCAGTCTGCTTGGAGCTAATCTTAGCTAGTTTCCATAGAGCATAAGCAAACGAGTTAATTTTGTTGCATAATTTGTTAATATGCTCATTCCAAGAACACTTATCATCTAAGGAAATACCCAAAAATATTGCCTGACTTGATTCCGTTAACCCTTGATCTGCGAAAGTTACAGTCAGTTGTTGCTTTTTGCCATTTCTATTTACAAACTGGATAAATGTGGTTTTATCTATATTTACTTCTGCATTGCCAGAAGGCTACTGTTGCTTTGTTAAGTCTACTGTCTAGGTGTTTGCTCCAGTTCAGTTTGTCATCGAGTGTTATACCTAAATATTTCACCTCTTTCGAGTGTTAGTTTTGTGCCGAATAGAGTTGGCATTTCGTAGGTACACAATTTTCCTTTATTTGTAAAGAGAATTGTGTCGGTTTTCTTTGGGTTTACCGATAGGTCATTTCTCCTTGCACCATTTCTCTATTATTTTCAGTGCTGTTTGTGTGAGTTCAAATAGTGTGTTTATGATTAGGCGGCTGACCAGTATGACTAGGTCGTCCGCGTATCTTATCGTTAGAAAGCAGTTATTGTTTAGTTTCGTTATCTGGTCGTATTAGCTCATGGAATTGGTACATTTTGCCTTGCATCAAATCGGGTAGTTCTGAATTTTGTATATGTTCTATGTGATGAAGTGGTTATGGCAAATCCAAGTTTTCCAATTCGGAAACCCTCCGGATCATTGTAATTTTTTGTAAAACCATAACATTTTCAGACTTTTTTCAGTTTCTACCAATTTTTACCAACAGGGACCTATTTTACGGCAAATGTCTTTATGTACACTTTAAAGAAGACAAAATTTGCAACAGAATAGGTACAAGTGAGAAGGTAATAAACCAAACAGTTTGAAAGATACAGTTGTTCAAAAATTTGCAAAATTTACAAATAATAATAATTTTATACGTATTTTTAAGTTTTCGTCAATGTGGTGAACTATGGACCCATTTTACGTCATTAGTCCACGCACGTTATTCAAGTAGTACACCATTCGCGACAAAACGAGACCAATTTGGTCTATAAAGACCTGATAGTTCTTTGAATACAGCTGTTCTAAGTTGCTGAGGTGAGTAAACCAAATAATAGAAGGGTTTGTAAAATTAACCGCGACATAAAAAATAAGCATTATAATTTACAAAAAACATAGTAATAATCATCATATCAGCCGAAAGACGTCCACTGCTGGACATAGGCCTCCCCCAAAGAGTGCCAAAGTGACCGGTCCCGAGCCACCCGCATCCAGCGGACTCCCGCAACCTTTACCAGGTCATCAGTCCACCTTGTGGGGGGCCTACCCACGCCGCATCTTCCGGTACGTGGTCGCCACTTGAGAACCTTTCCGCCCCAACGGCCATCGGTTCTACGAGCTATGTGCCCTGCCCACTACCACTAAGTTTAGCGATTCGGTGGGCTATATCGGTTACCTTGGTTCTGCTGCGGATAACCTCATTTCTGATGCAATCACGCAGAGAAACTCCCAACATGGCCCTCTCCATTGCCCTTTGGGTGACTTTGAGCCTTCTTATGAGGCCCATAGTAAGCGACCACGTTTCAGTGCCATAGGTCATCAACTCATCACTGGCAACACACACTGGTCAAAGACTCTCGCCTTGAGACACTGCGGAATATTGGACGAAAAGATGTTCCGTAGCTTCCCGAACGCTGCCCAGCTGAGTCGGAATCGACGATAGTAATAATAACCTCATTGGTATGCAGTACTGGACTAGGTACTGCTTTGGTGACCTGCTCCGGTGTGGCATTGAAAATGAAAATGAAAAATATTTAATCGTAACGAACAAATACATACGTACAATACAATACTATTTAACTACTTAAAACTATTTATTTGTTACGAAATGGTCCCGCCTCAGCATAATGCTGGCTCACGAGCCAGCGCTGGTCTTCCGGCGCGACCATTTTGAGTAGATAAAATAAATGAGTAAACGTGCTGTACGTGCGAGACTAGGGCATGAATACCGGAATTCCGGAATCTCGAAATACCGGAAACTCGCCTTAAATTATCCGATTTTTCAATACCGGTATTGAAAGGGACTAATACCGAAATACCGGAATTCCAGTATTCATTTTTGAGTTAATATTCTTGATTATTTTTGTAATATAGGTTGTTTAAATTAGTAAATTCATATCCATATCTTGAATCATATCTTGTAAGATACTTTTTTATTGCCATTATTATGCCGGGTTTATTTATAATAATGTAATGTAGGGTGATTATGGCAACTTAATATACATATGTTTAGAACGGCAAGCACCCGTATCGGTCAGCGCTTAGTATTCTTCCTTCACAGGTTATCGAGCCGATCAAGGTCAATATTAGGTATACGGTCAATGGAAGGGGTTTGTCGTTATCTTACTTACTTTGGCATTCAGGGTGGGAAGTAAAGACACCATGATGACAAATGTCAATTTAGCCGCAACATAGCCCAGATGTCGAAAGTTATCTAAGCCGTCTTGTATTGGTTCCGTTTCGAGTGTTTCAACTGTTGTGTTTACAGTAAGTAAGTAAGTAAAATCTTTATTTGCACGATTTTAGGTCAAGACAGATCACAAAGAGGTACAATAGAGGTATCACTAAAATCTACCTTGAAGGCATGCAAATTTTTAAATAATCTTAGATCTAACTACCTACTTATATTCTAGGAACTCTTGAATACTGTAGAAACATTTATCTATCAACCATTTTTTTAGAGCCTTCTTAAATTGTAAAAAAGGCAGGTCTTTTATTCGATCTGGAACTTTATTATAAATTTTGATACACATTAAGTATGCGTTTTTTGAAACTAATGAAAGATTTGTTGCTGGGACATATAGCTTATTGCGGTATTGTGAACGTATGGGATTACGATATATTTCTTTAACACTCTGAAATAGATGCCCATGTTGGTATACAAACAAGGATGCACCGAAGATATAAATACAAGGAAGTGATAAAATATTGTGCTCCCTAAAGTATGGCCTGCAGGAATCCATCACTTTGAGACCAAAGATAGCTCTAATACATTTCTTCTGCATTACAAAAACATTATCTATGTCTGTAGATCGACCCCATACTATTGTCCCATACTGCAATTGTGATAAGTGATTGCGATTTTCCGTGAATATGGGGTGATTTTTCGGGAATGTGGGAAGCAATCAAGAAAAATATAAGTAGTATATTTGTTTATTATGTGTCTAGTTGTTTATTTAGATGTTTTCAATTTCATTTTGACGCTGTTATTAATCAAGGTTTTTGTTAATTTGAAGTTGTTGATTTTTTATTTAAAGTCGTTGGCTTTAGTTAATCAGTGAGAACTAATAGATCTCATGTTAGACTCCTACGAAAAACTTCATCCTAGCTTAGGATGCTAAGAATAACTTTGTTCAATTAAATAATTTATATTGATTCAGTCCACAGTAGGTTGAATATTCTGTTTGTAATTACTATTAATCTCTAAATTTAAAGTTGTTATTTTAGAGCCTTTACTGAATAGTAAAATTATTTATATGACATGAAATATATTTTGACAAATAAATGACAACGAAGTACCTACCTATTATGGAATTAAACAATCAAAATGAAAATGTTTTCAAGTCCGTTGGCTCAACATATTATGTCATATCATATGTCATCTCGCCTCCGAATAAACCAAGTATTTTCCTAGTATTTTCAATAATTTTTCACCAGTGATAACGGGGTCTGATGATGATAATTGTTCAATAAATTATTTATTGCTTTGTTGGTGACGATCACATGTATATATATATAAAAGGTGGTGCTTATTAATTATTTTGGTCTGATTGTTCTTTAGTATTTGCATAGATGCCGTATTATTATTTTATGTTAATTGAATTTAACAACTGAGACTCATTTTATTAATAAATTGAACAGATTTTACCGAAATTTGTGGTATTTTTAAAGAATTTATAAAATACCACAATACCGGTATTAATACCGGAATTCCGGTATTGAGGCCCAATACCGAATTTCAATACCGGTATTGAGAATCTTCCGGTATTGCATGCCCTATGCGAGACGGCCTTAAATTAAAAATGAACGCAGCCGCTTCGCTTGCGTCAAACAGCAGCGCCACCTGGTTGCTAACAGGTGCGCATTGGGGCTTAGGAAAACCGCAGCGTTTTGTTTGAGGCTTGGCGCGGCTTTCTGTTCAGTGTCGAGAGAAATTTCATTTTTCCTTGGCCAAAAAGTGCTGCTGGTGTATCACAACTACGGAATCCGTCGAGTAAGTGATATCTGGGATTTTTCCTCTCCCACATTTTTTCAATAAAAGGGTGTGATCTTCTCCACCTTGTGACAAACCACAAAACATGACCAACAAATCTATGTGCTCGCCGGCGATCTTCACTACGTCAGACAGACGTCAGAGTCGAGGACATCAGCATGTTGATGATTCTGACCTTGTTCCTGACATTCGATAGGAACTTATCCTGAGCAACTGGAGAAATGGTTGTCTCGTCGAAAATAACATCAGGTGTGCGGACTTTGTTCCAACTCTACGGACATGTTCAGAGCTCTTGGTGATTTTTTCTGAAGCGTCAGATGGATACCCATCGAAAACAACAGTTATATTGGAGCCGTATAGTGACTTTGCAAGTATTGGACATACCTAGCACCAATTTCCTCAAAATACACATTCCGAGGCCACACAACTTTGCGGATCAGATGTCCACCGTCTACAACTAACTACGTACATATCATTACCCTGCTCCAGACTCACAGGTTTGACGGCTTTGTAGAATGATGCTGTTGTACCCTTCCTGATTCCATCTTCAGTAAAAAGTGCCATGGGAAATGGAGACTATTCACGAATGAAAAAATCCTTCTATTCTTAGTTCAACGTTACAACTCACATTATGGCCAGGTGTGACATAAAAAATGTTGAACTAAAAAAACTTTTTTGAATTTAGTGTAAATTCAAAAAAGTTTTTTTTAGGATATTTTGCTAACATTAGCTGTATTTTAGAAACTATTTGGTCTAACTTAACCATCTTACTTTTAATTTTGTTTCAAATTAGGTTTTCTTTAAAAAGTACATAGTGAAATTTGCCGTAAAATAGGTCGCCGTTGATGAAAATTGGTAGAAACTGAAAAAAGTCTGAAAATTTTATGGTTTTGGGAAATAAAATAAAATAATAATAAATAAGTAACTAAAATAAAATAATAATAAGTAAGGTAACATTTGAAAAGCTGTATTTTATAAACTATTTGGTCTAACGTGACCATACTACTTTAAATTTGTTGCAAATTTAGTCTTCTTTAAAGTGTATATAGTGACATTTGCCGTAAAATAGGTCCCTGTTGGTAAAAATTGGTAGAAACTGAAAAAAGTCTGAAAATTTTATGGTTTTGGGAAATTTTGGTAACATTTGAAAAGCTGTATTTTATAAACTAGTTGGTGTTATGTGACCAAATTACTTTTATTTTGTTGCAAATTTAGTCTTATTTAAAGTGTACATAGAGACATTTGCCGTAAAATAGGTCCCTGTTGGTAAAAATTGGTAGAAACTGAAAAAAGTCTTAAAATTATATGGTTTTTCAAAAATTTGACAATGATCCGGAGGGTTTTCAAATTGGAAAACTTGGATTTGCCATGACCTCTTCATCACATAGAACATATACAAAAATCAGAACTACCCGATTTGATGCAAGGCAACCGCCCTTTTCGAGCACGATTTCCATGGACTATTTAAGCAGCCGTTCGGTTTTCTGTCTTTCTAGTGCTAGTTTTATGCTGTTAAAGTTCGTTTTGTCGAAAGCACCCTCTATATCAATGAAAGTGCCTAGACAGGAGTTCTTCCTAGCGAGCGCGTCTTCTACGTTCGTCACTACAGCATGGAGGGCTGAATCTGTCAATTTGCCGTGGCTGTAGGCATGCTGGTTTGGATGTATCTTTATGTTTTTGAGGGCCATATCCTTCAACTCCAATCTCAATCCCTATTTACCGGGCTCTCTCTGCAGCAATGTGCCAACTTCTCAAAGTTCATGAAATCGAGTTGAAGTTTTGTCCACTTCTATAAATCGGATGACTAAGAAGTACCTATTTACTATGAAGCTGGTCTGATGAATGAGACAGAAGGTGGCCGGAGGAACTCCTTAATTACAGAAGAGAAACCTGTCGTATCTTGCTCATAAGTAATATAGATACTTGAGGTTGACCAAAGCAGCAAACTGCATCAAAGCAGTCCATTTGAAAAGCAACTTTACCACGCGAGGGAGAAGATTGTAATTCCAATGACAGTTTTATTTAAAGTCGGCTATATTTAATAATCTCAACCATAATCGATTACTGCTCATTAGAAATAGACAAAAAAACTCAACCAGCACGGCTATCACGCGACGGCACGCGAGCTCTCTCGATTTTCCTCGCAATATCCGTCTCTCTCTTTTTAGAACACTTAGAACAAGAGGTATAGTGCGAGAAAAATCGAGAGTATGTCGCGGTTGTCCCATGAGAGACGTGCTGAACCAAGTAGTTTGCATACGTCATGGAAAAACACACATAACACACACCGCCCAATATTGACGCAACGGAGCCACACTGTTTCGTCGCCTAAATAATAATTAGTGTTTTAATAAGTTAAAATTGATATGTATGTTAGTCTTTAAGGTATTTGTAATATGGGCCTTATTGCCTGATTAAAATAAATAATTGCTAATTTTAGACAGGTGGTACACCTCGTTAATAATATTCAGACGAATAGTAGTACCCCAGGAAAATTACGTTTTTTTTTCAAACATTAATTTATAACAGCTTTTTTTTTGTTTGTTTAATTTTCAAATGTTATTCTAAGATGCCTTATCCAAGAATCCACCAAAATTTTCATCGGGAAGTAAATATATAAAAATAAATGACACATCCATTATGTTTTTTGTGTGATTTATTTATTATTCTTGAAGAGCTCCTGAAAATTAACCGAAACAAAAATTAAAATATCTTTCAATATTTTTTCCTCTTTTTTCAGGAATTGGTTAAATATCGATTTTTTTGATGACTAATATTTTGGTGGATTTTGAGTCTACGTAATTACTAAAATGATAATAAATATATCAGTAACACACAAAAAAGCTGCTGTTATGAATTATTTCCAAATTTATTTTTTTTTCCATACTAATGAAAATAAAGTGCTTGGGCTATAGGCCAGTGTACGGACCTAAGTATTTCAAAAAGTTATTTTCTTTTCTTAATGATCGCTAGATAAGTAACAGGTTTTTACTCACATATTGTACATCGCCAAGTATTTCCAGCGGCGTACATTCTATTTATCATTAAGTATCACTTTTCTATTCACCACGAGTCAACATTTTAGATGATAACCAAACACGCATTAATAATGTTAAATATTTGTGAAATAACCTATAATAGTGCGCAACAGTTTTTTTTCGAGAAGTTTGCGCAGTGCGCGCATGTGTTAAGCCAGACTTAGATGAAATCTCTAAACAGCCAATAAAAAAACAAAGTAAATATCTTCATTTTAAAATGTTATCTTTATTAATTCATGTAAAATGTTATAAATTTTGAATAGTTTTACTAAATTGAACGTTTCTTTATCATATCCAAAAAATAGACAATTAATTAACGAAAACAATTTAATTTGTTTAGTCGAGTAAGAATCCGTTTCCCGAGAATTAAAAAAAAACTGGATGTTCTGTACAACCCGGCTAGTTTAAGAATGCACCGTGTTCATGCATACATCTTGCTACACGGTGCCAACGTGACTTAATCGGGATAAAACCATAATACACAGGTGTCGTAATAATATTACGACACCATTATAAAACACGCGTGTTTATTACCCAGGGTTATGAGCCTAAAAGCGACATAATAAGAGGTATTACGAGCAAATATGTTGAAAAAGATCTTCATTGGTTTCCCCCTCTTCCTCTTTCCCGTCTATCTTCCCTTCTATTATGGTTTTCTTGTAATCATCGTTTCGTAACAAGTGTCCAAACATTTTGCCTCTTCTGTTCTCTATATGGTCTATAACAACGTCCTTTTTTCTTTTACCTTCTCTAGCACTTCCACGTTCGTCTTTTTATCCGTCCAACTAAACCTCTCCACCCGCCTCCAACAGCACATTTCAAAGGCTTCCAAGTTCCAACCGTTCTTTATCACGCTGAATTATTGTCCACGTTTCGCTTCCACACAATGCTATGCTCCAAATGTACATTTTTATAAGCCTCTTTTAAGTACCTACGGCTCGATATTCTGGTTTTAAAATGCATTTCTTGGCTTTAAAAGCTTTCTTAGCCATATTTACTCTCGAGATAATGGCCATGGCAATGGATAATTTTTGTTACTTGTTCTATTGTAATGTTGTAAGGTTTACTTTTTGAAGTTACGAGCGTTTAAGTTTTATTCATATTATTTTAAGTCCTGAATCCTCAAAAATTGTATTCATATCTGTAACTTATTCTTCTAATAGTTTTGATGAATGAGAAAAAGCGAAAATGTCGTCAGCAAAAGGAATAAACTGGTTTTTCCTAAATTTCGCGTGCGTAAAGTATATAAATAATTTATGTAAAGGAGTACAATCGTTCTTAAAGGTCTTGCTACGTGATGTTGTGCTTGTTGTTGCTGTTATGGTCTTATCACGGACATGTTGAATATCTGGTGCTAATTTTATAACAGTCAACAGTCACAGAAATTGACACGGGTACCGCATAAGATAGTGACAATGGAAATTCATAACATAATGTTATCAATGTTTCTGAATAAATTTATTTAGATTATGTAGACCACGAGGAGAGTATTAGCGATAATTCTTAATACGATGACATCAAAGGCTATTCCAATTAAAAATACGTATTAGGAAAAAACATAATAACACTTTTGTGACCTCAGGACGCCTCAACGCTTCTTGACATACTCAAGTAAAATATAATACAAAAGCCGCTTAAAAAATTGATGTTGGTGCATTCAAATTATTGTGGAACCCTAATTGACAATATTTCAAAATATGTAATGACGCCTAAATCGAAAACCATTTCGGTAATTATGTTATCTGAACGTAATAAAGTAGTTTTCTGTGTTTTTTTCCTGCTCGCTTTTAAGAAAATCGCGAAAACGTATAAAAGTGGTTTACACCGTGTGTGACGTCAGTATTATGGCTGCCATATGAAAGGTGTCCAAACTGCCATACAGAGTCGTAGTATTGACGTCATAATTTACTTACAACCTTCTGGCCTCGCTACTTTTCAATTTGATAGTTTTGAATGAAAATTACAACTAAGGGAGAAATAAAAAAACACTTGTCGCTTAAAAAAACATTTTCTAGCGAACTAAATCATAAAATGGCCTACATGAAAATATGAAATGTTGTCAATATGGCGATATTGTAGTTCTATTGAAGAACCATTTGCTCCTATAAAGGGATGGTAACGTTCTTCAAAATGCTTGCTCTAAATCATGGTGACTTTTGATTATATTTCTTCATGCAACATAATTTATTTTGAATAAGTACCTACATACAACTTATGAAATAAGCTAGTTTCAAGAACCGCGTAAATGAATACATTAAAAACACGGTTGTCTATTGTTTGCCCGACATTCACATACCATAATAATCATTTGCCCGAACTTCGCTTGTCCGAATTTCATTTGCTCGAATGTTTCGTTTACCATAATAGTTAATTGACATACTCTTGTTTACCCGAATATTGGATGTCATAATGATACGAATGCCATACGTATTGTTTTCCAGATTATTGTTCGCAATGATATAATTTAATAGAATATTTAAACGCCATACTAAACATACATTCGGATTCATCTTTGTTAATTTGTTAGTTTTTCCGCTCTTTTATAAAAAAATAACCTCGAAGACGAAAGCGGGAGCTAAGCTCCCGCTTCCGTCTTCTAACCTATCCGCGATCCGAGTCGGTTTTGCCACTAAGCCCCTGTTCCCTACTGCCTATGATACACCACTATCTTGGCATTGGGTAATCTCAGAGAAAAGTTTATTTTTACTTAGTGGCAAAACTGACCCGGATCGCAGATAGGTTCGAGGTATTTTTTTTTTCATTTTAGACTGCAGTACGTACCCACATTATTACATACGAATATTATGGATGTTGAGATGGATGGCAAATGACATTATGGCATGTGATAGTTATGGATTACAATGATTATGGAAAATGAGATTATTGATATTATGGAAAACAAAGATTCTGGCATATAATTAATATGGTAAACAATGAGTATGGCATACAAAATTATAGAAAACAACTTTATGGCAGTTGAATATTATGGCAGATAAAATTCGGGCAAATGAAATTCTGGCAAGCAAGAGTATACCTAAAAACACAATACTTATGCTTCCCTGAAAGTTAACGTTAGCATGAGAATGCACTTACATCTTATATTATTATGTAAGACTTAAAATAATACATAATTCATCATTCTCCTAGCGTTATTCCCGGTTGTGCCCCTAAAGGAGCCCAGGGTCCGCTTTGACACCTAATCCCAAGATTTGGCATAGGCACTAAAAAAAAATACATAAGTACTTACTTTTATTAGGAAAATGGCTTACCTTAAGTTTTTTATACAATTTAGGGAACAACTCACAACACTGGAACACAAAATTCACAAATGTTTTTGGAAAAGCTTGTCACAGAAATATGGAGCACGTTATAGGCTTGTTTGGTTTTGTAAGGCGCTTATAGTAAGCTTCGTGGTAGCAAGTAGTTTTGGCAAGTCCAAATATAATCTACTATTGGTTTTATTGGTTGGTCACTAATTCTTAAGTGCTTTTCCGTGGTTATAAAAGCTCTTACTATCCCGGTATAGTCCTGATAGTATGTGGTTCTAGAACAACTACGAAACCACTTTTAGTTACTTGGGTATGAAGTGACGTCACGTCAAGCCTGTGAGCGTATACGCGCGAAATTTGAAATGTTAATTTTTGATTTGCATTAAATAAATTATTTGCGCTTATTTCAACTTTTTCGCTTGTGATATCTTTATTTAATTCTTAAATCTTTCAGATAGTCACATTAATGAAATAATGCAAGTTCCCTTTTATGATATTGAATATTATATTGATGCTCAGCATAAATAATCCTCCATTCGTTTAATTTAAGGGCCGATTTGCAATGGAAAGCTGGCCTTTGTTTTGTAACTTTCGAAAACTTTTTTCTGACAACGGGACCACATAAACGACGCATACCAATGACACTCATGTGCAAACATATCATCCAAAACAAAAATTCAGAATATTCATGTTTGTTATGTCGTTCAACTCAACAGTTTTACCAGTCGTCAACCTTTTGTATTTAAATACAATCGTAGTAGCAATAAAAACAAAGAACATATTTATGAAGTGCTATACGTGCTTATAAAATAACCCAAAACCTGAAAACAGTTTGTTCAGAATCGACAGCAGAATGAGAAAAAAAATAGGTTTTTTTGACGATTTTTTTTACCTTTGTTTTTAGGTTTTGCGTTATTTTATTAACACGCTGTATACAAGTAGAGGAGATACCATGGACTATTAAACATATTTGGTAAACCAAAGGGTAGGGCAGGTAAGCCAAATATGTTTAATGGAAGATGAGTCCATATTTAATTTTAAAGTCCGTAAGCTGTATTTTTGTTGTGTTTGAGTTTAGAATAAAATCAATTCAATAAGCAGGTAATATTATCATAACTGCTAAAAGTTAGTAACAATTAATACGCCTCCATAAACCCCTACTTTCCAAATTTCAACGAAATCATTAGAGGATTTTTTTCTATCGAGGAAATTTTAAGCAATCATGTATCGATAAAATCAGATAAACAATCATATAGTCAAGAATCATATATCTGAAAATCAGACCTTACTGTTTCTTAATCTAGTCAGAACGGGGAGTTTCAAAGCACGTGATAATTTCCAATGCACCACCTTAAATAAGCGACTGATAGATTATACGGTGCGTTATATGTCGCCTGCGATGAGCCTCCGAATGCTGTACAGTCGTGGTCGAAAATATGTGCACGGACAAAGTGATCAAAAATATGTGAAGACGACTATATTGTTAAGGGCATATGGTTGCACATATATTTTTGAACCGTTGGGAACGTACATATATTTATGAACTACCTATGTACCTCGACCGATTAAAATGCGCCTTTATTAAGCTCGGATAATAAATAGTCCTTAAGTGGCTTAACCCATCGCCAACCCTTCGGTTATAACCAAACATTGTTAGAGAGTAATGTTACTGCATTAGTTAGGAGGAAAAAAAAACATAGCGTTGCCGCTGTCACACAATCTTTAAATTGTATCAATAGGTACCCTACATTATCTCAACCTAATAAGAGTGTATAATCCATACTAATATTATAAATGTCAAAGTGTATGTGTGTGTTTCTTTGTTTGTCCGTCTTTCATGGCAAAAACAAAGCGACGAATTGACGTGATTTTTAAGTGGAGATAGTTGAAGGGATGGAGAGTGACATAGGATAGTTTTTATCCCCGAAATCATCATAAGGGGGTGAAATGGGGAGAAAGAGGTCAATCGTCGAATCCGACTCGGCTGGGCAGCGTTCGGGAAGCTAATATATACCTACGGCAAATCTTTTCGTCCAATATTCCGCAGTGTCTCAAGACGAGAGTCTTTGACCAGTGTGTGCTGCCAGTGATGACATATGGCACTGAAACGTGGTCGCTTACTATGGGCCTCATAAGAAGGCTCAAAGTCACCCAAAGGGCAATGGAGAGGACCATGTTGGGAGTTTCTCTGCGTGATCGCATCAGAAATGAGGCTATCTGCAGCAGAACCAAGGTAAGGCGGGGCACATAGCACGTAGAACGGCCATCGGGGCCGTTGGGGCGGAAAGGTTCTAGAGTGGCGACCACGCACCGGAAGGCGCAGCGTGGGTAGGCCCCCGACAAGGTGGACTGATGACCTGGTAAAGGTTGCGGGAGTCCGCTGGATGCGGGTGGCGAGGGATCGGTCACTTTGGCACTCTTTGGGGGAGGCCTATGTCCAGTAGTGGACGTCTTTCGGCTGATATGATGAATATAGAAAAGCAAATGAATGTACTACTATTTATTAGCATATATATACCCCTGAGGTTTCCGCTGGTGAAAAAATGTATAAGT
Organism: Epinotia demarniana; assembly: GCA_945867215.1. Taxonomy (NCBI): domain Eukaryota; kingdom Metazoa; phylum Arthropoda; class Insecta; order Lepidoptera; family Tortricidae; genus Epinotia; species Epinotia demarniana. The sequence continues at coordinate 16,916,819 of OX244272.1, read as the reverse complement.
ACCATAATGAGTACTATATACATTGACCAATAAATTAAATAAACATCTATTTTAAATGGTATTGTTTATACTCCCACAACCATGGTGCGGCGAAAACGCTAGAAAATGTACGATGTCCGGTTATCACGGTATCTAAAGTATTTAAACACAATTAAAAACAAATTACGGAATTTTACATACCGACGTGTCGATTCCTTCAAAGAGTTTCCGATTAAACAAATATTTACGATATTTTATTATATTATTCATTTAACCTCATTGCACTCACTTGCAGAAATGTATTTTTTTCAAATAATAATTGAGCACTGACTGACCTCTGAGATTTCTCTGTAAAGTTAAATTATTTTTAATTTAACAATTTATTTAGTCATGACATCGTTGACCTGTTTTAGCATTCTCTCGCAGAAATGTGATCGCGAAAATGAAGTAACTTTTCTGATTTTTTAAGAGCATATTTTCGACCTAGCACAAATAGCTAAAAGAACAAAACTTGAAACTCGAATCGTATAGTTTATAACCTATTTCAATAGAAATAAGGAGACTCGCAACTCGTCGTCATTTTTTTAATGGTTTGTTCAGCGATAGTTGTGGACCATTCTTGATAATTAATTTTTTGTTCGGCTACAAGTACCTATCTGCGGGGCGGTTTTAAACTAATTTGATAGATTTCATGGGATCCATCTTGAATTGAGGGAGCTCCTCAAATGTAATGAGCACGCATATGGCAACACTGGCAATTTCGGCATTTTCTTTAATAAATCATGCATTCGCTCTCAGAAACCGCAAAGATAACGTAGGACTTGTGATGATAACCACAGATGATGTATGGACTTAATTGTGTATCATCAAAATTCACATTTTTAGGTGGAGGTTTTGATCGATTTCTTTGAGGGATCGACAGACCTCCTCAAATAGGTATGCTTAGACCATACCATTGCGTACAACAATTCTTATAAATTTTGTATAATAACCAACACAGTGGCTCTCCAAAGCAATTCATATGGAGAAGTAGAAAGAAAATGAAAAAATGTAAGTGAGGCATAGTGAAGTGCAAAATAGAAGTCACTGTATTGGTTATACTTATATTGTTTCACCTTTATCGCCAATGTAAGAAATCAAAGAATGAAAAAAAAACAGTGTTAGATGTCTTGCAGCTCACACAGTTTAGGGTGACGGACTGCAAGCTTAAAGGCTTCCACACACCGGTCGCGGTTGCGGGTCGGGCGCGGGCCCGCGCAAGTTGTAAAACATTGAAACTACTCTTCAAACACACATCGAACGAGGTCGGAACGCGGGCAGCGCGGCCGCGGGTCAGGCGCGGCGCGGGTCGGGTGTGGCGCGGGTCGGGTGCGGCGCGGTTCGGGCGATTGATATATCTCTCACTGCCAACGCATTAACATCTCTATCACACCGAATTGAGAATCTCCTTTTTTTCGGTTAAAAATAGACCAAGAGACTTCAAGGTACCTTGAAGTGCATATTATTATCTCGCTCTATCTTACAGCTTTATTACGGAACATGTTATAGAACCGACGTACTTGAGTTCTTGAACAGCTATGAGTGCGATTCCACCCGCGCGGGATTCGGTGTATTTCAATTTTCTTCCTCCTCACAAAAAACAAAACCCTATTTCCTTTTATAAGGTTCAATCTCAAATCAGCTATATCAAAATTTATTAAGTAGCTTAGGTGTGAAGCATGGTACATACATACACGCCTCCTACGAGGAAACTTTAAATCCCTCATTTGAGGGAAACAATGACTTTTTTCTGAATAACAGCTGTGAACAAATGTAATGAGGTGGTAACGAGGTGGGAACCCTGTGGGACGCCGGAAGGAATGTAGAAGGAGTCTGATGAAAAACCATTTGCGACAACATAAAATGATCTGTTACAGAGATAGGACTTAATCCATTGTAAAAAGGGACCAGCAATACCATATGACGAGAGCTTCTGAATTAAGACCATATGAGATACTCGGTCAAATGCTTTGCTGAAGTCAGTGTAGATAATGTCAGTCTGTTTATTTTTATCAACAGCCTCTGTAACAAACTCAGAAAACGTGACGAGATTGGTAGAAATTGATCGCGCTGGGACAAAACCATGTTGATGAATGGTTATGTATTGTTGGAAATGACATTGGATTGTAGGACTGATAAGAGATTCGAATATCTTGGCAAAACTGCTGATTATCGAAATAGGTCTGTAATTTTTTATTACTCTTACATCATCAGCTTTATGTATTGGGACGACTTTAGCTTTTCTCCATGTGTCTGGGAATATCCCAGTAACAAGAGATTTATTGTATATAACATATACTGGATACGCCAGTGTTCCCGCGCAATTACATATGAAAACTGCAGGTATGCCGTCAGGACCAGCGCCTTTGGTAGTGTCAAGATGTTTTAGTTTACTGTAGATTTGGTCATATTCTAAGGAGATATTTGTGATACATTCGGACGAACGCTCGACAGATGACCTGTTGTTTATATTATCATCCCGACAGTAAACAGATGAAAAGTATTGAGCAAACAGATTACATATAACTGACCCATCCGAGCTTTCGGAATGTCCGTCTGTCATAGACGCTGGGTAACTACTCGTCCCTCCTCGTTTTGCTTTAATGAACGACCAGAATAATTTTGGATTTTTAGGGATGTTGGTCTCTATGTGAGTAATATAGGAATTATAACAAGAAATTGCCAATGAGTCGCATCTTTTTCTGAGTAATGTAAATTCAATTTGATCTCGCGGGTTTCTATATTTTTTGTAGCGCAATCTTACATTATGTTTTTCTTTTAATAGCCGTATCAGACAGCGATTGAACCACACAGGATATTTATTCGAGGTATGTTTTTTGGAAAATGGAACAAACAACATAATAACATCTCTAAGTACTTCGTAGAATATTGACAACATATCATTTGTATCCTTGCACTGCTTAAATAGTTCATCCCAGTTTTTAAGATCTTGGTGTTTATTAATATTGTCATAGTCAGCCTTACGAAAATTTGGAGTCAAAGGAAAGTGATTGTATTTTAAACTATTAGTTCTATTAATCGGAATCGAAGTGACAATCGGCGAATGGTGTGGGCCAGGTTTCGAGAGAATATCGCAAGCTTCAGAAACAGCGGAAGTTGAAATATCTGTCAAAACCAAGTCGAGTATTCTACCGAACTTATTAGTAGTACTGTTAATTTGCCCCAAGTTATTTAAATTTGTGAAATCTATTAGAAGTTGTTCCGTTGGTGACATGCTGATATCAGGCAATGAATGATTAACCTGAACCCAGTTAATGCGGCCTAAATTGAAGTCTCCTATCACAACTATCGACATCTCAATTGACTCAATAACCTCATTACAATTTGATAGAAAATAATGTAATCTAGTTTTAGCTACAGGCGGAGGCAAGTATATGGCACATAATGCTATTTTAGTCCTGCTCTTTGTGTTATGCGTGGGAAAGTTAATGGTCACCCATAAATCTTCGCAATTAGACTCCCAACTAGTCATTCTGGCAGGATTAAACTTTTTCTTAACTGCAACGAGAACGCCCCCACCTACCTTACAAGTATCAAAGCCAGAAGACTCTCGGTCTGTTCTAAATACAATATAGCGATCGTCAAAAAGTTCCTGAGACGAAACACTTCTATTAACCCATTCAGCGCCAATCACAACACGTTGACGTGATTGCGGAACACCCGCTAGACACCGATCACGTCACTGTGACGTTAAAATGTTTTTGTTCGCAACTATTTGTGAAATAGATATTATGATATTTTTTTTATCAGATTCTGCTCTCAAAGGCTATGTCTATCATCGGTTATATTTCGTTTTATAAAGTTAAATTTAGAAAGTCTACTTTTATGGCCCTAAAAGTATAGGTCGTGACTAAACGTGTCTGCTTACGTTTTTATATTCCATTGTTATTTCCAGCCTTTAGCGTTAATGCAAATCACGTAATAGTATCAAATAAATGTAAAATAAACTTAATTCTCAATACTTTTAAACATCACAACACTGTGTTGTGAAATGGCTTGCGGAGGCAGGTAAATATTCGGCACTGCGTTTGTGTTTATCAATTTCAAACCTTAAGTCAAGTGAACTAAGTCCATATTTCTTTATATCTAATTTGAGTTATCACATTTTGCTGCACTAAATGGTAATGGACGGCATTGTTCCATTTTAGCAGCAACCAAGATAACAAACTTTAGTAGTAGGTAGCGATAACAATACAGTTGCAAATAAAAAAAAACTAGAATAATATTTTGCAACGAATTATTTGTTTGTAAAAACAATAGCACGCATAAACAATGAGAATTTCGTCTTAAGACTTATCATGTCAACTGCAGCTGCTACGATAACAGAATTTAACTTCTCCCTATAAGCTTTGATGTGACCGCTGCATAATGACTCACTGATTCTTCGGCGACACCTGACCGATAATCCTTTGTTTGTGTGTAGGGCGAGTCCTATAAACAATGTGAATTTAGTCTTAAGACTTGTCGTGTAATTTGCAGCTGCAACGATAACAAAGCTGACCGCAACTTACTGATAACGATTCTTCAGTGACAATAGACCGATAATCCCTTGGTTCTGAGTAGGGAAAGTTCCGCTATAGCACTTTGAAGTTATTATTACATTATGCCAATAGTATAAAATAAAATAGTCTTCAGTCTTGGCTTGCCTGTTGACTAAACCAGATCTCGGTTGTGTCTCTGTGTTGTGCGTGTGCTTTACTTTGTACAATGAACCCGACTATGGATATTGGTATTTCGAACCCGTTTAATATGACTGACCCGGCTATCCATACCCTTACTCCGAACCTGCCTAACACGAACGATCCGGCTGTGACTATTTGTGCTCCGAACCAGCATCTCACGACTGACCTGGCTGTTGAAAACATGGATCACGATCTTACCTCAATGGGGTTGGAGACGGCTTCAGCATATACCGGTAAGTCTTAAATAAAATATAGTAAATTTGTATACATACAACGTGTCCCAAAACTCAACGATAAGCCGGCATCAGAGGATGGAGCTGCTTATCATTAGTCGAGAAAAAATAAGGAAAAAAATATATCTCAATTATTTTAGAAATTACAGAAAAAAAATGAAATTCATCGAAAAAAAAACATACTCAAATATTACTGTTTTTGTTTTGTTTTTGGAAACTTAAGTAGCCCTGTTATCTAACACAGTTCTTAAAAATACCATAATACATGTAGTTTTTACAAAAAAATAATCAAAATTCATTTTGTCAGTACAATTTTGAAAGATTTTTTCTTACAGTCCACTTTCAATCATCATGGTGTAAAAAAATAGTATTGACACCACTATGGCAATTATTTTCAAAAGATATATATATATATTTTTTTTTGAGATATATTTTTTTCCTTATTTTTTCTCGACTAATCATAAGCAGCTCCATCCTCTGGTGCCGGCTTATCGTTGAGTTTTGGGACACGTTGTATATTAAATGTTGTATCTCATACTTGTTTTTTTAAATATAGAATAGAAAGCATTTATTCGTGACAAAACGGTAAATATAAAACAGCTTGTCATAAAATCAGATTATAAACCCATGAGAAAGTTAACAATAGTCACTTGTAATTAATTATCGACATATAATTAATTATGGACGATTATTTTCATAGAAGGTGAAAATACGATGACAGAAGTTCAACTGATCAGTCTTTTGGAGGGCTCTCCTGATGAGTTTGACATCCAACCTGGTCACTGTTCTTCTTCGTATGGGGTATATGGGAACAATTAAATGCAATAAATACGAGGACTACTGGAGTACCGACGAATTGTTTGACTTTAAGTTTTTCAGTAGTCATATGTCAAGAAACAGATTTATGTTAATTTTAAGGTGCATAAATTTTTATGATGAAACTACAGGAGACAATCGATTAAATAAGATTTCAGGTCTTGTAAATTTGTTTAATAAAATAATGGACAATATTTACTACCCGGCCAAGGTACTCTGTATAGATGAATCCCTTGTATTGTGGCGTGGTAGATTATCTTTCCGCCAATTTATGAAAGGAAAGGCTAACAAATATGGCGTAAAATTATACTTACTTACAGATCAATTTGGTTATGTTATAAAAATGATTGTGTATGGGGGAAAATGCGACACCCGATTAGGAGGTAAAAATCATGTAACGAAGATTGTGAAAGATTTATTAGAAGGGAAATTGGGCGTAGGGCATTCAGTGTATATGGATAATTTTTATAACTCCGTCGACTTGGCAAATTATTTAGTAGATTCTAATACCCATGTCACTGGAACCCTACGTTCCAATAGGAAAGGTAATCCGCCAGAAATATTAAAAAAAAGTTAGCAAAAAATGAAAAAATCTCGATGTATAATGACAAAGGAGTATGTATAATGAAATGGAATGACCGGAGAGAGGTGCTAATGATTTCAACGGAACACAATAGTGAATGGCAGGATTACCTTTCCGCCAATAATAATGTAAAAGCCAAGCCTGGAGTCGTGCTTAACTACAACAAACATATGGGAGGCGTAGATAAGCACGACCAAATGATGGCGTACTATAACCCAGAACATAAAACCCTTAGGTGGTATTTGAAATTGGGAGTGCATGTATTTAGTACAATGCTATGTAACGCGCACTCTCTATATAATAGATTTGGAGAGAAACCAATGCCCTTGTGTGATTTCAGAAAACATATTATTCGGGCATTGGTTTCAAGTCGGGAAATTGCCAATTGTCTCCCGCGTCCTCCATCAGACTATCACGTATCATTCAAATTGCCAAGACACCTAGAAACAAACAGATTAAAACGAAAAAGATGCGTGCTCTGTTGGAGGAAACATAACAAACGTGTAGAGACGGGCGACTTTTGTCCGAAATGTCCACGACAACCGGGGTTATGTCAAGGGGCATGTTTCGTAGAGTATCACAAGCAAAATAATGTTATAATTAATTAGTTGATGATAGTTTATTATAAACAATAAATATTTATGAATTATTAGTAGCTTTTTATTTCCTTTGTTCCTATAATCTCAGTTAAATAAGCAAATTCAATGTCTGTGTTGGCTTCATTTGGTTTGCCCAGACAGTAAATGGATGTTCTCTTAATTTATACATTTTAATACTTAAATATGTTTTAAAAGATTATTATCTTACACACTGGTTAAAACAAAATGATGCATGAAACTATCCAACCCGGGCGGCAAAATCTTTTGCACGTCAGCGGCGCCATATGACGTCTACGTGTTGTGATTGCGGCCGGGCAGTTTATGAATGTATGGTGGCGTGTCGAGTACGTTCAAGCTGGAGGGCCGTGGCGGTGAATGGGTTAAGCCAGGTTTCAGTTATGACTACAATGTCATAGTTCGAACAACATATATTAGTGTTAGTTCAAGAAAATTAATAAAATCAGTTTTCTTGACGTATCGTTTTTTTTTAATTTTTTTTTGGTCATCAAAAACTGCACGCGGTTCCCTATGACATTGGTCGAGCACCCCTGACCTAGGTCTGACCGTTTAGCCAGGCTGTACTGCAACTTTTTACCCCGAGGCAAATCTTGAAATAACAGATTTTTCTGGGGATTATTCGCACGGAGAGACCCTACACTTGTTTCATACATTATCAGGTCGTAGTTGCATTCTTTCCCGGAGAAACATCTGTCAGTGAGAAATCAGTGGTTTTGCAGCTTGATTGGTTTGTTTTGTTTAGAAATTCTCAATGGATCGACATGGGAATTATATGTTCGATAAGCAGGTGACTGAGCTTGCTTATCCTAAACACAAAATGAATTATGATGAACAACTACGAAAAAACGACGTTTTCTTAAATCGATTTTTTTTTTAACTTAAACATCCTGTAGCTCCTAAAGTATCGATCGTAGCGTAAAAATAAATATGACCAATTTTGTAGGAAATTTTATGGACAAACTTTTATTTAAAGTAATTATAATAGTTATGATGAACAACTACGAAAAAACGACGTTTTCTTAAATAAACTATTTTTTATCTCTTTGTTTACTTTAACATCCTGTAGCTCCCAAAGTATTGATCGTAGAGTAAAAATCTTTATAACCAATTTTGTAGGAAATTTTATGTAGAAACTTTTGTCTGAAGTTATCATAACGCTTTTCGTACAGATATTTGAGATATGTACGAAAATATGAAAAAAGGTACCTTCAACCCCCCCTACACCCTCAGCACAGCCCCCACCATCGAGGACTTTTAGTATGTTTATCTGGGCACCGCTAGGTATAATTGTACCAATTTACAAAACTACAGGAATTATTTCCCCTATTTGCCCATATTCGGCTTAATTTTCTTGGATTATGTAAAATGTATGAGTTTTGGTCCTCAGACCGCCTATATTTTGGTAATAAATACTTAAATCAGAGAAAAGATTCGACGATTGATCTCTTTCTCGAAGTTGGACCTACCTAACTGGATAGTCTGTCCTAGGTATACATAATCGTCTACAACTTCGAGCGAAGGAGGTGACATATTCTCACTTTAATAACTGCGTATTTGCCATTCTAAGTTTCGAGTAAGAGACGTCAAAATGGGGATATATCTTTCCTATGTGCCAAATATTGAGTATGGTGACAGGATTCCTGGGGACAACTGTTACTCGCGTCCGCGGGAGCTACCACAACCCTGCACGTGTCCCCTGGGTGGTGCTAAAAAGTGACAAACTTAAAGGCGAAATAAAGTATGCCATAGGTACGATTAAATAAACAAGCCGATTCCCACCAATTTATCTAACATTTCTTTGTAGGCAATCCTATAAGGTACTGTTACACATGCTCTTTAGTAGCACGAAAGCATGCTAGTTGGGAGTAAATAGCATGTGTAAATGTAAAGTTGCTAGTAAGTAGCACGCTATTTGCATATACACACGGCTTAAAAAAAATCGCACATCTCGAATAATTCATTTTGAGCGAAAACAGCTCTTACGTAAATTAATGTAGGTACCCTAGCAAGATTAATATGCTGACCTTTACAATGAGGTATTGCTTGCTATCGTAAAAAAAAATCATTGCCAAAAAAAACTGAGTTTTCTTGTAACATTCTACAGACACAAATCCCTGCACGGCTATCACAAGACGGCACGCGAGCTCTCGGTGTTTCTGGTACTATCCGTTTCTCTCTTATTAGAAAACTTAGAAAGAGACGTATCCTTCGAGAAAAATCGAGAGAGCTCGCGCGCCGTCTTGTGATAGCAGTGCTGGACTACATAAACTTAACAGCTTGTAACTCTACACTCTCTACAGTACACACCCGCTAACTTGACAAACATTTCATTGAATTTAAACAGGTGTATGTGAAGGCCCCAACCTGCACTGGGCCAGCGTGGGGACTACTGCCCGTTTCCTCTCATCCAAATGAGGAGGCCTGTCGTGTCCGGCAGTGGGACGAATTTAGGCTGATTTATTTATTTATATGTTATAGATCTACTTAGTGTAGGAGCTACGGCAGCCTAGTGGTTCAGGCATGCGGCTGTCAAGCGGCGGTCGTGGGTTCGAATCCCGGCTCGTACCAATTAGTGTTTTCGGAACTTATGTACCTACGGAATATTCTTTAGCTTTTCTGTGAAGAAAAACACCTCTTCAAGGTATCATCTCGAGTTCCGGTAAGACAATAAGAGCGATATAAGTTCGTTCAAAGCGTTTCGCAATGCTCTCCAACTAACGAAAAGGCTAAAGAATGGGTGAGATAATACATTCTTACTGCCTTTTTACCGTTCGGTACCACATTGGCTCGTCTGCCCGTTCCCCTCGCGTCCGCATTCACCAAATATTTTCCACACATCCCTAGTATAAATTGGCCTCAAGATGGGTAACAATTCCGCTTGATAAAGGTCAGACTTATGCTGGATTGTCTGTGACGTGGATTATACGGTCGGTATGTTGTGTGACGAAGAGCCCTCGGCTGTTATTCGCTACGCGCTAATGCGGCTCACCCTGCCGCGATCACCCGTCACCAAACTAGGCCTCTACCTACGCTTAGTTACTACGCATCGCGGCGTCAAGATATATTTGTGGGTTAGCGTTGAGGTGAGCTTAAAACAAGTTACAGAACAAGGGGGCTGGGCCTGGGCCCTGCGGTTATTCGGAACGCTCTAATACGCCTCACACTACCCGTTACGCCTAACGAAACTAGACTTCTGTCTACGCTTAGTTACTAAGAATCGCGACGTCAGATATAATTGTGGGTGAACGTTGAGGCGAGCTTAAAACAAGTTCCAGAATAGCGGGGCTGGACAACGCTTCACAACGCGTGCCATTCACTCTACTGAGTGAGCCAGCCTAAGTCTGGTTCCGATTACAAATAGTTATAACGGATCAGGAGGTCATGATATACTAGGAATGGGTGGTGGGGTTAGTCCAAACTGGTTGTAAATCAAATAGGAGCCCGACTGCGCGACCGCCACTCGCCAGTGTCAGCCATGGCGCACGCGCGTTTCTCCTCGCTCCTCGTTATAGCGCGTAAGTACCTTTGACATAAGTTGCATAAGTTAAAAGTATTTATTTTAATCTAAATCTTAACACGTTACGTATAAAGCACAAAGTGGTATATCCTTGGGAGTATATTATTTTATTTAAAAGCGGTTTTCGCGCTGGTTGCAGAAGGGCGTAAGTGTCGAGTGATTCTAATATGCAAATGCTGTTTAGTGTCGTGCGTGACAAGTTATCTGCGCGCAAGAAATCTGAGCCAGTTAAGTTCCTAAATAATTTGTTGTGCTGTCGGTTAGAAATGGCCATCTTTCTTGGGCGAATTAACCACGGTTAAAACTGTTTTGTTTTTGACAAGTGAACATTGTGCTGATGATAAACCAGTAATTGGGTCATCATCAAATTCAGGTTCGCGTTTCTTCTGTGAACATTGTCAAAGTTAAGGGCTATAACAAAGTCTAATGTTTGGTTAAAAACATATTATATATAAACATAAGCCGTTAACTATTGACCACAGACGACGATTTTTTTTACTGACAATAATCCAACTAACAAAGGAAATTGAAGGAGTAAATCTAACAATTCTATTTTGTTTGACGGTTTATAACATTAATGGAACGATGTACGGTTTCTTCTTGTTTGTCGTTTATTCAAAATATTTAGATTTACCTCAGGTACCTTATTGTATGTACCTTTCACTCAATTATAAATAATTAGGTATTATTTACTGTTCCAATACTGGCTTATGTAGATCTCCTTTTTTCCGCTATCAATATCAGACAGACAAATATGATACATAATGTCGATCCCGAACCTCCATTCTGAATACCACTAGTAAATTAATTTTAGATCGGGTGAGAAGTTCCGCAGAATACCGACGTAGGAACTTACATTTCAGACATTACCTCTTTTGTTATAAGTAGGTATGATGTAATCCTGTGCCCGAAATGTCCTCTAAAAGTTTGATTCTGTCTAAATTAGGAAAGGTATAAGAATCAGAAGATAGAACGGTCTAAACACACATGTTATTTAATGAACACAAGAAGGACACAGGTGCTGTTATTATGTATCGATACCACTGCGTAGTCTCGGAGGTAATCAATGTAGGAATAAGTTCTTCATATACTTAACCTTGTAGGTGTGAAATCCCACGAGGTTGATCTAGATACGTACCTACGTATTGATAGATGTGAAAACTGCCATGAGATAAATAGAGTAATTTTTTGTGGTATTATATGCATACACGGTGTTCCCGGGAATTTCCTTTAACTTCGGAATATTGCAGAATACATTCACAGAAACAAAATTAGCATAATAATTTCTAGATTTTTTTTTTCTTTTTTTGTACAAAGTAATATAATGTAGCATTAACAGTTATTGTCTTATTGGCCAAGGATTCAAAACAAGAAGGTCCAAGATGACACATTAAATTTGAAAAATGTACCTCCGAGGCAATTTTTGCCTAATATCGAACGAACTGACTTGTTAAACCTTCTTGTAGTGTACTTATTTACCTTACAGCGTTTAAAAAGCTGTTACATCATAGTTAAGAGCCTTTACACTGGTTAAATCTGCAAATCCGATTTAATTTAAATATTGAATATATTGATAACAGTAAGAGTTAAGATACTATTGTCTCGGAGAAATGAACGTTATTTGATATAACCTATGCCCCCTTGCAATTAACGGATTTTGCCAAAAACACGTTGTATATGTACTTGGTAACTTAATTCGGTCATCGATGCTACGTAAAATTAAACTATTGGCACAGCTTTTAAATTCAATCACGAATCGGTTAACATAGAGATAACTCCTAACTCTATTGTACATAAAACTTGTAAGACAAGGGAAAGCACACGTCATCATTAAAATAGAATACACTACAGTTTTGTTTCATTACTTTTCTATAAACGCTCTTCCTTAATCATATGTTAATCTGCCATTTAGACCTGTCACAACTCTCCTAACAGTAATTTAAAATTAAAATATAGATAGAGACATAAATACTTAATTAAATACATAAAAAACATCGTGTGCGCACGTACGTAAAGCCGCCCCAGCATCACACAAATAAATGCCAGGACCTACCAATTAGACTAAAGCGGTCGTAAAATTCTAACGAAACATATATTTGTTCCTATAGTCTATGTATAAGGTCCAATGGGAAGTAGCTACAGATGCCTATAGGCGCATTTTTATTGGTTGACAAGACGATCATTGCATGTGTTATCCCGACTCCCGACAGCGGGGACGACCACAGTCACGCACACGGGATACGTAACGACTAAAGAAAGTCATTACTCGATAGCACAGTCGTTTTAAGGCCGTTTGTTCCACGCACGCATTATGACCAGTGAAATCACTCGGTCAATGAAAAGCGTGCTTAGAGGGTATTTCGGGTGGGAGAGGGTATTATGATCCCACAGGTCACCCCGCATACCTACGGGCTCTATGGCATGCGTTTTGGAAATCTCCCGCACCCCGAAAGCGAGCCCTAATCGACCAATGAAAACCACCTTATGCGCTTTTCTCTACAGTCAGCAGCAGAAGTTTCTACTTATACAAAGAGGTGCAAATGATCTACACGCGTCTGTATTACAAGGCAATAAGGACATGTTCAGAAACTTTTCAGTTCCTAGCCCGCCTCGCTACTTCCGCTGTTGACTGTACCCAGCAGTGCATTGTTACATTATTAGAGTCACTCAACTTTCGATTCCCATCGTTACTTCGCATTGAAGCTGTTAAACGAGAACAGAATAGACAATGTCGCAAGTAAACATGTGCACGTGATTCAGATACAAACAATTTCAGCCGGCTTTTGAATTGACTCATGATATGAACCCGGTGGAACTAACTGTAAAGCAACTCCGCTCTTACTGTTTTGCCCCGTTTGTGACTTGGATTATGTAGATTTCTTTATGTCATAAGGCATAACATACATTTACATTATTATGCATATATATGTAGTTTTTTTTACCTACTTAGGTAAGTTATTTACATATAACCGGCGAAGTGCGAGACTCTTTGTAACTTTCATAATTTTCTTTAAAAAATAACGATTTTGGTACAAGCTTTTACTGCCCACTGTTAGGTCGAAGATTAAGAGGGTTGTAAAGATTCCGAACACGACGATATTCAGAGTTTATCTTGTTTGTGTAGTTGAGTTCCTATGGTCATCTAAGTCATCTTCCATCACCATCATCAATCCAGCTTTATAGTAGCTTCTTTCAAAGTTGACTTGCAAGAGACATTGCAAGTTAAATATCAGCATATAATAACACAAGTGGCTGCGTTCCCCTTCAAGTGGTTATGCAATGCCCCAAGGGGTTGTGACCCACAGGTTAAAAAACCCTGACGTACAGAATTACAAATTAGGTTAATTCCTTATGTTGTTAAAAAGTTGTTACGTAGATCGGTAGAGTACCTCGTTAGATAAACAGAACGATGAGTATGACGCACTTTATCTTTCCCCATTGTCACGGTCAGCAGAAATATAAACACGGTCTCACAAGATATTGTTTTCAGTAATTCACATAATATACTCGTATAGGTAGTGTCAGGCTTTATATAAGTAGATAAACACATACTTAAGATGATAAACAAATTAGGTATCTAAACAATTCCTTTTCACACCCCTGACCCCCTAGCACACTAAGTTTTATGTCGGACATAAAGCATTCGTCCCATTCTGGCAAAATATGCGAGTGCAAGAGGGACAAATGCTTTATGTCCGACATAAAACTTAGTGTGCTAGTCAAAGGCGTAAGTACTTTTCTTCGCTGATATTCCTTGTTTACTTAATTACAATTTACCTCAGACTAGAATACGATTGAAAGTAGGTAAAGCTGGATGTTTATGATCTGAGGTAAAAACCCAAAGCAACTAAACCAACCAACCAAGAAAATCTTATATCATAACAAAACTCATAACTCAGTAAAAAAGCAACAGTGGTGAACAGCAAACGCTACAACGTGATTATTGAACCTATTACTTGCTGTATCATAATCGTTACTTTATTACTTGGTATTCTTAACGTACTTAACCGTCTCAATGCTCAGCTTGCTGGTAACAAGCACATACGTTTAGGTGTAATAATAAATACAAATACACAAGCAACCTTAACATTTTAAAAAGTGCTCGATATGAGAACATTGTATCTTCGTGTTGTAATCATGGTTTAATTTTGTTGTTCAACAAAAGATCAAGATGTCACAAATCTTTAGTCAAAGACATTCCACCCCGTTTTGTAAAGAAGCGTTAAACCAGATGTACTAAAACAATATGATACAGAAAGAAAGAATATAATACCGGTTAGCCTAGTGGGTAGTGACGCTGCCTACGAAGCTGAAGGTCCTGGGTTCGAATCCCGGTAAGGGCAAATGTTTGTGTGATGAGCATGAATATTTGTTTCTGAGTCATGGATGTTTTCTACGTATTTAAGTATTTCTATCTATTATATATATCATCGTCTAGTACCCATAACACAAGCCTTATTGAGCTTACTATGGGACTGGCTCGATTTGTGTAAGATTGTCCCCTTATATTTATTTATTTATTTATAATGGAAAAATAAACCATCTTTGTCTGTAGCCCCCGACGACAGGACTCGAACCTGCGATCCCTCTATTGCCGGTAGAGTGCTTTAACCACTAAGCTACAACCCTCGTTAAAAATACACGAAACAAAATATTTAAATAAATAATTTGCGTCGATAAGAAAGTAACTCGGTACTTTTATGACTTTACTGGCCGACTTAAGGTCTAACGGATCTTTATAAAACCGGGTCAAACAATGTTCCACAAGTAGTATTATCAGATCAGTCAGGATTTTCCAATGAAAGGGTGACTCCTGGGGGAAAGCGTTTTAGGCACCTAAATAATATTCTACTATAACATGAGAATTTAACGGGAAAAATCGTCTACGTTTCTTGGTATCTAGGATATCAAAGGGAGACATTGTTAGCTGTACTTATGTCGCTCATTAAATGCTTTCCCAACAACAATAAAAAAAATTAGCGTTTCAAAATGGTTTTCCTTAAATCGCATGTCGATCAACGCAGGCTTTTCTTATAGTAGGTATATGGAATAGGGTATTATTACCTACCTACTTCAGAAAAATGTTGTTGCGTGCAAATATTGCGCACAAAAGCTAAGTTCATAAATTATAACAGACGGCAGACATCGCATAGACCACTGTATATTCCTTCGAACCAATTTTGGTACGAAATAAGTAGGTAATAAAGAATATTTGTCAACAAAGTCCCATAACACAGATAAGTAGGTACCTATTAATGTACATGATCTATGGAAGTCATAAGCACAACACTAAAACCTGTGACATAGCAAACAATAGAGGCAGGTGAAATCTCACCCAACACAAGGTGACTCCCATGTTTTTACGATAGTACACAATAAAGGTGCTCCGTACCCAGTCAATGAAACATTTTGTATATGTCACCCACCGGGGTCAAGTACCTTGGGAGGGATCGCAAAAAGCGGGCCTTGAAAACCAGTTTGATACCAGCTACTGGAATAAAAGTACGCAACATGCTCTCGTATGCGGACCTACTGGGAAGAAGTATGCACATAAAGTCATGTCTTGTCTTAGTTCACTATATCACAAAGGTCGGAGCCGTGGGATGAAATATAGCTTGTGTGTAGGCACCTACTCCTGTACTCACCTTTGTACTTTATTTCTACTCGTATGTATCTACCTACTGGTGAAATAAATTTTGCAATCTGATAATCGTTCGGTTACAAAAGCTACAATAGCTCACAGGTTTTTCCTCTTCATAATATTAGTATGAGCTAGACCAATCAAGTTAGGAACACCTGGACATAATCCTATAACTGTAATTTTCTTTTTCTATGCTTTGTTAGTTATCTACACTTAAAAGGAATCTACACTGGAAAGAAACCTAAGAAACCAACACATCTACATCAATTCGGACAGCCAAGCTGTTCTGCTGGCACTAGAATCCCTAGAATCCTACTCGAAACTAGTCCAGAACTGTAAAAACAATTTAAATGCCCTGGCCAATACCAACAAAGTCATACTTAGATGAGTACCAGGACATTCCGACATAGTAGGAAATGAAAAAGCTGATGAACTTGCAAGGAAGGGCGCAGACACAACCCTGGTCGGCCCAGAACCGTTCTGTGGTATCACAAAACGGAAAGCATATTCTCTTCTAAACAATACTGAAAAATCAGAGGCAATAAAGCTGTGGAAGTTCACCAAAGGACAAAAACAGGCTAAAGCCTTAATCAAAGGGTTTGATGATAAACTGTCTAAAGAGCTATTACAACTCAAAAGGCACAAAACCTGCGCAGTGACGAGAATCCTGACAGGTCACTGCAAACTAAACAAACACCTGTTTCAGATGGGTATGAAACAGGATGCAACTTGCAGGTTCTGTCAGGAGACAGAGGAAACAGCAACGCACATTCTCTGCTCCTGCGGAACACTCATGCAAAAAAGAAGTATCTATCTAGGGCGACACGTCGTGCACCCAGAAGAGGTACAACATATCACCGCCCAAAGAATCTGGAATTTCCTAGAGGCAACGGGTCTTAACGGTGAAATCTAATAACAAAAGGGCTGCCACAATAGATCACCTGCTGGTCGAAGCGGCAAACAAAGGCCCAAAAACCAACAATAAATAATAAAAATATCTACACTTATAATAAATCTCTGAATTAAAAAAAGAATCAGCCAGTATCAAACTAAACTTTGTTCTGTCCTATGAACGGAAATACTTACATGAATTATGGATGGACGCTTGAATAGATCGTTCAATCTACGATGATGCGCCCTCCTCCTACCTAACCTAACGTGAACTGAAAATTAGTAGCCTATTAGAAAGAGAGTAAACCGCATTCTCATCGATTGAAAAATCTTTAAATATAAGTAGGTATCTACATGCAAATATATACCTATCTTCATTTCTTCCATCCGCCAAGAAACCTAACTGTTTGTTTTCTCTTTTCCAGTTTTACAACTCAGTCAAACGGAAATCTCAAATACTCTGCCCGAATCATGGTACGCCGCCAACGTTATAAACGAAGGAGCATATTCGCCTAAACCAATATCGGAGATATTTTCGACACAACCGACATTCTCACCGACGAACCCTATCGTCGTGCTGTCATCGTCGCCGACACCTAATCCGACTTCGTACACGTCCACCCCTTCTTATTCTACGCCGACAGTGACCACTACAACGGAAAGACCAGCGACTGAAGTATCCGTGGTACCTTTATCAACCGAGCAACCTCCTCAATTGCAGTCCTCGCAATCTCCGCCGATCACTTTTATTATAGATACACAAACGACGCCACAACCCCAGCCACAGCTTCCCGATTTATCGGTGTTTCAACGACCACCTTCGCCTCCGTCACCCCCACCAATATTGTCAACTCCTCAGCAAATCCAGATCCAAACGGCGCCACAAGGAACACCACCACCGTTCCAAGTACTACAAAACCTGCCGCCTAATTACTTCCTCATGTACCAGCAGGTTCCCCAAAGCCTTCAAAGCTATCCTCAAGGTCAAGCTCAACCATTCCCTCCACCTGTAACGTCTACCTCTCCGCAACCGTTAATTCCATCGACGACACGGTCGACAATTGTTACATCTACGGTACCTCCAACAGCAAAATCGACTGTACTACCTCCTAGAACCAATCCAACCCAAGCACCTTGCACAAACGGCTCAAACGCAAATCCTCAGGCTAGCTCATACAGAATTCGTTTGGTAGCTCCAAGCGGTTCAGTGACTAACGTCAGAATCAACCCGTATCCGCCTACAACCACAACAAGAAGACCCACTACTACGAGAACTCGTAGAAGAAACCCAAACTCTTATGATGGCTGCATCAATGGTTGCGGAGGCAAGAAAATCCCTATCTGCGCTGGTCCCTTGGGATTGTCTCCAATCGACCCGGACACACTCAAAGGATTCCCATCGGTGTGTCATATGGCATGCCATAACTCATTTAGGAAGAACTGTGAGTAGATTAAACATACTTACATCATTATTTTACAATCATCATTGAGTGCACAAGGCCATGATAAGTCAGGCGCAGTTACTTGAGCGTAAAATCAGCAATACGGGTAATTAACAATTATTGGACAACCGGAAAATTATTTTCACCTCCTGAAGGCCCCTAACCAAGTTTATGACCGGAGGGCGATAACTTTCGGTTTCCCTAACGCTTGTTACACGTGAAATAGTGCGTATCAAGCTGCGAGTGATCACAACAAATGTCCGACCGGTTTGCCCGCGCAAATACGTTACCTCATTCGTGCGTGTCGATGTCGTAACGGGCCCGGTTACTGACAGAATTAGGTGATGCACATTCTAGTTTCATCCGTGTTCATTCATTTAAAGTCTAAACTGACGGCTGAATCAGCTGAATAGGATGTTTCGCGTGTTGTTGTTATACATTTTGACACCGATTCGGTTGGTAGACTAGACATGGTATGTATAAATGTACCTACCGCAACCTATCCTCGAAATGCTCGTGTTTGAAATGTCACTTCGTATCATCACCATCATCATCATATCAGCCCATAGACGTCCACTGCTGGACATAGGCCTCCCCCAAAGAGTGCCACAATGACCACATTTCGATGTCAAACTATAACTATCATATAATCACCGGCGACCAATAAAATAAACCCGCCAACCATATTTTTTGAACTTGATTATATTTCAAGTTAAGCCAGTATTTTTTGGGTAGTTGTATATCCCTACCGGACACATGGATCCCAACACGTGATCTTATGGCAATAAGCATATCGTTAACGAAGTGTTTTTTTTTTTCAGTATACGAAAAGGTGATGGACGGCAGATGCGGCAGACTACGTACCCGGATCAGACCAATCGACTCCAAGAACAAACTCAAAAAAGACGACTTGAATAAAGCCACATACACCATCGTACAAAGTGGTCCTTCCATTGTTGAGTTCTCACCATTAGTTTCTTAGGTACGACTTACTCTACAAAATGTTTTATATATAGGTATCGTAACCGTACAGTCATCAGCAAGTTTATGCTCAAATTTGACCACTGATAGACAATGCAACATTCAATGTGTGTGCCACATTTGAATTTGCAGTGAACACTGAAACAAGACATTCGGTCTACGCAGACTCTACATGACCAGAATCATTGAAAGACCTGTATATCACTTTTAATCAATCTTTGTATGTTATGGCCCCATTGGTATTGTCGATGCCCATTGGTATTTCGCCAACGTCAACGTCACGGAAAATGAAGATAGCAACAAACATTTTTATTGTTAGTGAGACTAACCTACTACAGAAACAAGTTGTTAATATTAATAAACTTACAGAGGACATACACAAAGGGGGAATAAGCCAAAGTGAAAAGGAATTTTATGTTAACGGGACGGGGAATTTCTAAAGTTAAGATATCGTACAACAGAGTGACCATACGAGTACCGTTACAATGAAAAAATAAGTGTTCGAGAGTACCCTCTCTGCCTAGACAGATGACTTTAGTGTAACTACAGTCAAAGAACAAGACTATATCCGGTGCAAAATTGTGACAGTAGTATTTTCTTAGAAATTATGAGTACTAAAGATTCCATTAGATTGCTCCCTTTAATTGTTTTTTAGGAATCGTGTAAGTATTACTAAAGTAGGTACGTATTCACATTAAGTAATGTAATGAATTATGAAAGCTAATTTAATTGTTGTATAAGTATCAATAAACCTAGTGGAGCGAATCGCAGTAGTAGAGGCTAAATGAGTTTGTTCGAAGAAAAAGTATGTGTAGTAATCACTTGAATCATCAGCATTCCCGCATAAAAATACTATCTACTTGTCTTAGCAGACAGCAGACTTGGCTTACAGATTGGGTCAAGTATGTTAACACTGTCACGAAATACTTACCCAGAAAGTACAGTTTGAAATTTTGCAATTTGTCACGTTTTGTAGTTATGACTTGTACTTGCCTTGTAGATGATGTGATTTTCCCGCATTGCAAAAGAAAGCGCTTGCGAGCAGAGCAAATTAGGCCAGCCATTCGTGTCAATAAAAATCAAACAAGTTATGTTTTCATTGCTACTCATTGCACATATTTTGAAGGTTCTCGTAATCTAGTCTTCACTTCACGTTAATATTGATACGGTTGACTGACCAGACTATATTTCACTATGTCTACACATAAATAAAATGGCACGTACTTGCATATGAATCCCAAAACGACGGATCTTGCAACACGTCCAACACAGAATAAATAAAACGCATTCCTTACGCGATAAGCCCTATTTTTATAGCGTTACGAACAACTGTGTTCTGGTGGGTCATAGAACAATAAATGTATCGTTTTATATTAGCATTTTATATGAACGATATTGGAAGTGTTTGCCAAATGTTGTGATTCCGTCCATTTTTAATATTATTAAACTGTTTTCGTGTTTAGTATGTAAATTAAAACTTAAAAATTATAAGGATTAGTTTGAATGAATAACCTCATTTTCCTACAGTATTAAAATAATATTTTATTGTTAATTCATGTCACATTTTACAATATTTACAATTAATTAATTCAGTCTGTACTAGAAATGTTAACTGATTTTATTAAGACAGATTCATTTTTACAATATTACGAAGCAATTCTATTAGATGGACAGATAGATTCAAATTTCACGCCATGAAATTCATGAAATATCGCTTACTGTGAATAAGCGCTCTACTGACGTCACCGACAAGGATCGTGCAGATCAAGGGCATTGCCTTTGCTCTGTGGATGGTCGAATGAACCGCCTCCGACAAAATCATAGTTGTCTATGATTCTGTAGGAGACAGTACGACCTACTTGCATCCGATATCGGCATATCACGGAGCATAGACAATGATCCGATCCTATGCCGAGACGTCGGTAGAGCGGTTAAAAAAAAGACTGCCAATACAAACCATCTTTCGTGCCGAGATTTTGACAGTTTAACCAAATGATGCTTCGTTAAATTCACTTACAATCTATCAATGTATACTAGTCGATCCGGCACTGAGGACATAAGCGAATAATCTTAGAACATCAACTGTGTCAGTCTTGGCTAGAAAAATATATATGGAAACAATTTACCTCATAAATTTCGTTGATAACCAATAATATGCCGAACCTCAAAATTAAAGCTTTTTCGCGGATTGACATATTTTTGCTTATCAGCATCCCTCACCCTGCCAGTCAATACTGTTTGTTTTTTGCCACTAACGCAGGCTTCCAACCATTAATAAATGTTCTTTTCTCCTACTGCAATGAATTGGTCGACGTTTTATAGCTCCTCTGTCCCCTAATCGATACAATAGCGACAGATATTCTAGCGTAGTTTCTTGCTTCTAACATGCTTAGAAAATAATCATAAATTATTAATATAAATAGCCTAAATAAAAGATAGCCTATGTCAACCAGGGAATAATTAGTAATTAAGAACAGATTGACACCTCACTCATCAAAATCGGTTCAGTATTTTAGACGTTACCATGGAACATTAGAGTGTACCAAAAATAGGATGTTAACCGATCAAAAGCATAACAGTTATCGTGTTCTGATAAGAAAATGCTAAAATATATTTTTGACGCGTTTTTTTACATTTGTATGGAGCAGGTCGCGCCAGTCGGCCGACGCTCCATACGAATTAAAAAAAAAACCACGTAAAAAAAATATTTTAGTTTTTTCATTTTTGATACATACATAGACTGCTAAAATCATATCCTTTCCTTTTTGCTTGGGTCTAGTTTCACAACACTAGAGGGACCTGTGAAGTCGCACAAACTGACCAAGGAGATATAAAAAAAAAGTTGAATAACTGTAACAGAAAAAGGAAACCTGTCTGAAAGCTGCTCTCGACCGCGAGTATTTCCAAACCCTGCACTTGGAGTAGCCCTCCATGGAAACATCGGCTACTCCAACGGAATGTTCTAGAACCTCTGCTGGAAGTTTCCCTGCTGCTGGTTGCCGCCCCCTTGCTGCTGCTGGCTGAACATCATCTGCTGTTGCTGGTGGAACTCTTGCTGACCGCCACCGCCAGTGTTGTTGCCTTGATTCGGCCCTAGAACAAACGACGTGAAATGATGATTGACTTTTTGATGGGCAAATACCAGACCTAGCAGATTTAGGTTCACGGGGGAGTGAAATATTAAATTGGCCAGGGCTATTTGGCAAGAAGATATCCGTGAACGTTTTCACCGCCATTGACTTGATACGAAGTCCGCACATTTCGTGCCCCACACGCCAACGACTTCATATCTAGTCAGTTTCTTCAGTCAAATAGCTACAGCGGCGCTACAACGAAAATAAAATAAAACATAATGGCAATGGCACCCATTTTGAGGGGCCATTTTGCGGCACTACTTACCCCCTTATTCTTAAAACTTAAAATGCCTCTGCTAAATAAATTGTGCTTTGTCCCTCTCTTACAAACACAAATGTCAAAGTGACAGATAAGGACAAACGAATTTTAACGCCATTTTAGTTAATTAAAACAGACTTGTAGGACGTTTACGAATACGGCCCTTAGACTTCTATGATTTTACCGTGCGCTGGCTGTACCTGACTGCTAAGATGTAATGGACCTACATTATTCACAGGCCGGCTATCACGCGACAGCGCGCAAGCTCTCTCGATTTTTATCGCACTATCCGTCTTTCTCTTATTAGAACACTTAGAACAAGAGGTATAGTGCGAGAAAAATCGAGAGTATGTCGGGTCCGTCCCATGATAGACGTGCAGATCGTCTTGATTACTTCCGTAACACAACAGTCGGAACACTGTCGATTGGATAATTCAATAGGAATACCGAGTACGATGGTGGTAGCACTAGCATTCTGGACCGACCCACGCGATGTTCTAGTGATTTTATTTTAAACTCAATTAGTCCAAGTCCAACTGCACCTAAGCCCAGTTTAATTATAAAACGATCGATCAGAAAACCTTCGACTGATGACATACTGTTTCAATAACTTGAGCATTATGAATTTGAGTAAGCGAAAAATTAACTTAACTGACGACGGATATTGATAAAATCCAGAACGAGTTTACAGTTTTTTTTTTTGGGTTGTGATAAATCCATTTTAGATGTTAAAATTCTATCCGTGCGACTACATTACTGAGTGAGGGCTAGAAATACAGAGAAGTGGGAACAGGGAATTAGTGGCAAAACCGACTCGGATCGCGGATAGGTTAGAAGACGAAAGCGGGAACTCCCGCTTTCGTCTTTGGGGTTATATTTTTTATAAAAGAGCGGAAAAAACCTCTTCTCAATATAGTATTTATTAAGTGGTTTTTGTATTCGAAACACTGCATTTAAGATAAAATGCCGCTCAGTATAAAAAAAACATTTGCCGAAAATTTAAAAAAATGCAGGACGTAACGTTGACACTCAAACAAATGTAAGGTCGCTCAAATATTATGAAGCTTCTCATTTTGTATTTTAAGTAACTCAAATCTAACTACCTCTTTCTAATGAGCACAGGATGGCCAGCAACGACTCGGCGAATCCTATCTCACTCGCACTGTGCTAATTGAAATAAGAGGGTAGATTTTCTCTTCAGCGTCGGTCGCGCTAGCACAGTACGAGAATCGGTGCGACGCACGACTAGACTTTGAAACCAGTTGTGGAAGCCCCTGAGTAACTTTCGACTATATCCCGTATTGGCTATTCATGGTTTAGTATACCATGGTTAGTTACCTGGCATTCTCATTCTCTTGGCGCCGCTGGCACCATGGTCGTGGTTGTTGCCTTGCACTTGATTCTGTTGTGTCTGCAATAATAACGTACGCATTATATGAATAAGTAATATACAAAAGGGAAACATTTAAAGGTTAAGCGAATTATTACATCTTTTAGGCCTCATTTATGAAAGTCGACCAATAATTCAAACGTATGTCATTGTATAAGAGCGTTCATGTTCAAGCGTTCGCTTTTTACAAACAAGTGTCACAGGGCTTCGTAGATGAACTTATAGGTAACCCATTTGTGGGCATACTCATTATTTTATGGCCCTTAATTAAACGGATAGTTAAGTAACAAAACCGAGAACCAATGTCAATTGCATACATTTAGTAACTAAACCGACAGGTTAGATGTGACTATAGTTAACCTTAATCTGCCATTTTTTTTGAACCTCCGGGGAAGGTGGTTTTATATACGCAAGTGGGGACCGGGTTATAGTTATTTATTGGATTGAATTAGTAACATTCAGCTTCCATTCTAAAAGATAGTGAATCTCTGCGTGCGTTATTAATTCCGAAAAAGGATTAAAAATATTGTCAAGTGGTGAAAAAAGTAAAACAGGGGATTATATAATAGATTAATAGATAAGCACAAAGTTAAAAGTGTCCAAAGGTTTAAGAGGGCTTTCCGCAAAACGCAGTTTCATATGAAACGATTGTTATTTTGTCTCTCTAACTGTTGTAGCTTCGTGATTCTTTGAGATATCTGAATGGGATTTTCGTCCCGAGGCATATTTTTTGCCTCCATTCTTTTGGGGTAATAATAAATTTTGAGCCTACATCAGTATTGTAACCAGCTTCGTGGAAAAAAGCGTGAAAACAGTCATACACTAGATCTACAATACATAGGAGACATTTTTGTAGAAAACTAAAAAGAAGATACTTTTTTATAAGTACTGAAACTTACATTATTTTGTTGTTGCTGCTGCTGATTTTGTCTCGCTTTAGATTCACCCTTGTCATCCTGATCGTCGTCTGTCAAGAACTCTCTCTTCGGATAGGGAATGGGACACCCAGCAAACACGTCCTGAAATGAGATGACGCAGGTTTACATTAAATTATACGTATAACGTGACGCCACTAATGTTAAGAAAGATACGCGATGTATCCTTAGCACTTCACATTGCATAAAAACCCGGACACAGCAGAATACATCACTTTGTTCGATATCTTAAGAACCCTTCCGGTGAAGACTAAAGAGCTGTGCTGCCTACTTTACAGAGATCACCACCCTCAACTATTCCGAGTGTTGTGTTCCTATTCCTAGTGGTGAGGAAGATTTCCAGGGCGTGTAGATCACATCCAAATAACACTACTTAAAGCCTGCCATAAATGATCAGTTTTGCCTTCAGTTCTGACTGACCGGATACAAATCCGCACCGTGTATGTGCAATTTGGCCTTAAGGTGTACTCGCATCAGGCCGCCGGAGCGACTGAACGAATTTTAAAAGATTTGCCTGACCGGATGGACTGATCTGACCGTGTGTAGGCGTAAACCGGCCTATCGCTTCAGTTAGCGCCAAAGACTAAAGTAAGTATGTTAGCGCTTGAGAGCCACGCTACGTGCACGTGTAGGTCGTATATTTTTGTGTCAGTTGATTTAATTTTACGATAAACAGAATGGTTTCATGGTCGCAAGAGTTTCTTGTAGAGTTTATCGAACTTATTAAAACACAGGAACCACTTGGTTCATAAAATCGAATGTATAGGAATAGTGGTTCCTCTTCTGAAGCCATTATTTAGTCCACATTGACCTCTTTTTCTATTTTTTTAGCTAGTAATGCTATGGTAGCGTAACACAATAATTCTGCTTCATCCATAACTTTAACCGTCCGCCGCCGCACTCGCCACACACGTCTTAACTCTACAAACGTTACAGCAAAACTGAGCGGATTTCGTCATGTATGGCCACTCGATCCGGTCAGGCCAAACTGAAGCAGTTTTGCCTGATCCGAACGACCTTTCCATGTATGGCAGGCTTAACTTGCATGTAGTCCCTGCACGTCTATCATGAGACGGCCGCGACATACTCCCGATTTTTCTCGCACTATATGTCTCTCTCTTATTAGCAACTCCGACAGCACTGAAGGCAGCGGACTCATTCTGTGTACAGCTCGTCTATCATGACATGATACGGCCGCGACATACTCTCGATTTTTCTCGCACTATACCTTGTTCCAAGTGTTCTAACAAGAGAGGGACGGATAGTGCGAGAAAAATCGAGAGTATGTCGCGGCCGTCTCATGATAGGCGTGCAGTTCGACAAAGTGCATACCTGGTAGAGTCGAAAACGTCCAAAGGTTTTGGTAACTGCTTTATTACCATCAGGCAGGACGTATGCCCGTTTGCCACCGTTGTACAATAAAACAACAAGTGATACCTAATTTTCCCACGTTTTTCTCATATCCAGCAATGAGCCAGCACTCGCTTCGTCCGAACCTAGCTTGAGTCTGAATGGCCTTACCTGAGTGGGCAAGGGATCCTCCGAGAAATATGGGTCCTGCATAGCCTGCTCCGATGTTATTCTTTTGTTCGGATCCATCAAAAGGAGCCTTTGTAATAGACTAAATGCCTTACTGTCTGGCTTGATCTTGTGCCTGTCCATATACTTTCCCAGTGAACAATTTTGATAACTGAAAAATTATAATTGTTTAGAGTCTGTGTGAGATTTCTAAATACTAATTGTAGAGGTTATCTGGAAGAGGTCGCTCTTTAGCGATAAGACCGCCCATTGTCTACCTCTAATGTAATCTTTCTAATAATCTTCTTGTAATCTGTTATAATTTTTGAGGTGTGCATTAAAGAGTAATTGTATTGTATTGTAGAGAGCTCGCCTATGGACCCCACTAGTGGACATTGGCCTCTCCCAAAGAATGCCACAATGACCGATCCTGAGCCCAGCGGACTCCCGCGACCTTCACCAGGTCAATCAACGATTTTTTGAAGGCTTTTATTATTTAAACGAGTAAAGAGGGTAGCCTATAATATTTATGTGTATTAACTTTATTTTTGAGCGTTATTAATAAAACCACTTACTTAGATCTTTTAAAATCTTTTACAAGAGTGGCATGCTCGGGCATTTTCCGTATATCTTCCCACTCCTTCTCCAGTGGGAAGCCCATTACATTGAATATCCTGTCCAGCTGATCGTGATGGTACGGGTTGCTGGTCTTTATGTCTTCCTGCCGGCAGTGGAATATCGGCTCTGAGGTGAGCAACTCGGCGAAGATGCATCCTATGGCCCAGATATCTGGGAAAAATAAAAAAAAAACATCGTTAAAGATGACTCAACCCGAGGCTGCTCATATTCGTACGCACCTTAGAGGTCACAGCTCATTAGAGCCACCCGGCGCCCGACCAGCACCACCTCGCCTCGAGTTGATGCAATGAGCGCATCAACAAAAATCCATATAAAGAATACTAACCACTCGAGGCGAGGCGGTGCGGGTCGGGCGCCGGGTGGCTCTAATGAGCTGTGACCTTAATACTGAAAGGTATGCTAAACGAGACTTAATCACGTAAAAAATAATTAATTCATTGAACACTGAGGTCATTAGTCGTTTCGGATGTGTTGCAACATCCTTGGTCACGAGTAAACTAAGCAAAGATGTAAATAATAAAAAAACATCGGACCTGCTCACAAAATTTCATGAGAAACGGTTGAGAAATGCGACCTGTAGAGGTGTTGGACAACCGGACATACGAAAGAATTTTGGCCCAAGCTGAAATGGAGAATTTCGTTCGCTTTGCTCACGCTTCAATTACATACGTGATTAACCTTTTCACCGTTAGATGGTAAAGCAACTTGCCGTGCAACCTCACGCCACAAGGGTAAAAAAATAATGGATAAAGAAATAATGCCAACATGAAATTGGGCTATTTCAGAGTAGGTTTTCATAAATAAAAAAAATGTCGGCAAATGCCGTCTTTGGCGTCGGTGTCAAGAATCGTCGATGACGTGATTTCACGTGTTTGGCGACATTGGCGGTGAAAAGGTTAAGTCCCGTTTAGTACAGTTGAGTTCATAATTATATGTCTGATCCCAAAGGTTCAAAATTATTTAAGCAAACCTTAAAAAGTATATATTTTCGAACTCCACTGTAAAGCTAATGTATGTAGAAATCAGTGTAAATCAATATATCAAGGGAATAACGCTAGGAGGATGATGATGGAATCTAAAAACATAGTTCTTAACTCATAATAATTTTGCTCCTATTTACCAATTGCTTTAGTATAATGCCGTGCCCCGAGCAGCAACTCTGGAGCTCTGTACCAAAAAGTGACCACCACTGGATCCAAGTCTGCAAGGGGCTTCAGTGGTGCGTTGAACAGCCGGGCAAACCCCATGTCTGCAATCTTCACCCGGCCTCGCTCGGGGCCCTCACCCATCACTAAGATATTGGCTGGTTTCTGTAAGTAAACTGGGATAATAAACTATACTTAAAACCATTTTTAGCTACGTCCATCATTTGTCGGTGTGTGTCGGTATTTTTTTCATTTTAATGGCAATTTTAGGGTTATTTTTTTGGAATCTAATTATGGTTTCAAGTTTAGATGCCCAAGCGGCTTTGCCCGCGTATTACACACTAGTGAAGCCGCAGGATAAAATATAACGCATATCCAACCAAAAGCAGGGGCGGCGCACTCAGTGATTTGGTCACGCCGCTACTAGTACATGCCAGCATACCAGTGTCAGAGGGTATGTTAGTTCTGCTACGGCACGCACGCGTTCATCGCAGCGCGTTGCATGCGATAGAAAGGGATGGCCACGTTTAGGCTCGTTCGGCGTACCTAAACAGGGGGTTTGTTAACAGAGAACCTGCTGTACATAGTGCTATTATGGGTACTTGTTTGCTTATTTATCACAAGCCCTATACACCTCTACTCTCTCTAGTGTGTAAGATGAATAAACTTGACATCACATATCTATGCTGAAATACTCTTACCAAGTCTCTATGCAGAACCCAATTGGAATGTAAATAATGTATCCCATCTAAAATCTGATAAAGCAGGCTTTTGACCATGCCCTTTGGTACCATAACGGACTTCTTATTAGCCTTTGCAGCCCGGTGGAACTTGATGATGTGCCACAGATCATGTTCCGCATAGTCAAAGAGCAGCCAAACTTTCCGATCGGTGTGAGACAGGAACACCCGTATAAGGTTTATCACATTGGAATGCTTCAGCTCTCGGAGTAGCTGTAAAGCAAAAAGGTTTTACTCAGGATCTCATTGTATCTAAAGTATAAAGTTTGATGTATCAAATAGTGGCCTATTATCATAAGAAAGAACAGATTCAGAAGTCATCTAACAATACTGAGAATAAAAACTAAAATTCATTTACATGAAATAGTACACAGGAGAACTCACAATGGGTAAGTATGTGTCACGAAAAAACATGATATTGATGAATTAACTATTAACAGTTATATAAAATTACAAACACAGAACAAGTAGAAAAAAGTCCAGCAGTGGACATCTTTCGGCTGATATGATGATATCCATATTATGATTGCGAAGCCCCAAATCTTGGGAAGTTGCACTGTCTAAGCCGATTACTGATATTACCACGACAAACCAAGGAGCTGCTCGTCTATCATGGGACGGCCGCGACATGCTCTCGATTTTACTCGCACTATACCTCTTCTTGTAACGGCGTGTTCTAATAAGAGAGAGACGCATAGTGCGAGCAAAATCGAGAGAGCTCGCGCGCCGTCTCATGATAGCCGTTCCGGCTTTCAGTGAGGGCTTCAGACGTAAATCCGGGTCTAATACTAAACGCTATACACACCGCTATCTCTCTACAAGCGGACATCGAGAGCCCAGTCCCTTCTATTTGTTTCAACGCATAGTCCTTCGTATCGGAGCCGTCTTTCCTCCTCGCCTTGTAGACGTGACCGTAGGTCCCCCGACCGACTTTACAACCCTCGAAGTCAAATAGGTCTTCCACTTTCGACCGGTCGTTCTGTGTCTTTATTTTAAAATCATAGTCCATCATAACCGAAGCCATTGTTTTATTTTGAAAATTATCACCCATGTTTATGACTTATGTTTACTGTTACACGGCTTACAGGTATTCAATTTAATATTATATGCACTGATTTTAAGACTGGATCACTTGATGATTACCTAATTTAACGTAATCTTATATCATGACAAAATACATAACTAAGAAATTAATTTTCAAGTTTAAAATTTGGTATTGCTTTAAAAAAAAATCAGTATTTTTATTATTATCATATCATATTATTATAGATAGTTTCAATAGTTTGATACTTTTGATAGATAGATTCATAGGTTAGGTTGTATTTGTTGATATTGTTGCCATAATAAAAACGTCAGACGTCCGACGGCATGATGGGCTCTACAAACCATACAATCAAAGAATATAATACCTACTCACTAATGAGGAGCTACCGGGAAGTGAAAACGAACTTCGTTCGAGCATCTCTCTCTCTGTCACACCTGCTACTTCGAGCGACAGAGATGGAGACACCCGAACGAAGTTCGTTTTCACTTCGCGGTAGCCCCTATGAGCATACAATTATCACTTCTGATTAAATTTGTCAGATCCAATTCCTGACAAATTGTGGCATATCCATATATGGGCAATCCACATTAAGTGATTTTACCCCAATTTGTCAGGACAACATGTCGAAGTCAGAATTGGGTTTAGCGTACAGACGTAACAACTCTTCAACTACAATTTCATTCAGTGTGGCCAGTTAACAGTAAGGGTGAGTTGTACCAAACCGTCTGCAATCGTAAGCGGTGTTCGTTAAAATCTGAATGTATGGAAAGTTTGACAAGTTTCTATGGACTGACAACTGTCGGCGCCATATTTAACGATGATCGGTCTGTAATCGTAAGTTGGTGCAACCCGCCCTTAGAAAGCGAAAATTGCCGCATTCAAGCGGTCCTGCGAAACGGACTGCAAGATTGTTAATAACCGATGAGATAGGGCAAGACAGCACGTCTAACACACGGCCGCGACATACTCTCTCACACTCGCTTCTTGCCTAGAAAACGGTCCGCGCGAACCTACAATACGTAACAGGTTGAAACCTGCACGACGCGCCCGCCAATAAACTAAAATGTAGGTATCGTTTGGCCGGCTGAATATTCGGCGGCCGGATACCGGATATCCGGCCGGTGATCAAGCTGAATATCCGGTATCCGGCAACCGGCCAAACAACTATCCGTTGCATCTCTAGTTTAACTACAAACAGTTGGGCAACGAATGTACTTGCGCAGAGCAACGGTGGGGGCTGTCGCGGGGAAGCGGGCAGCGCGGGCCGCCGCCACAAACGCACACAGTTTGTGTTATCTTACGTCAAGGCAGGCGCGTAGCTACATGTTTTTGAGTTGAGTGAGCAGGGGCGGCGAATGATTTTATTAGGTACAATGGTGCGCACCTGACCCCTAGCACACTAAGTTTTATGTCGGACATAAAGCATTCGTCCCATTCTGGCAAATATGCGAGTGCAAGAGGGACAAATACTTTATGTCTGACATAAAACTTAGTATGCTAGGGGGTCTGTTCCATGTACGGATGTTAGGTATGTACAACAACAACATTACGAGTAAATAAGGATTTAACCTTTGGCGACATTCACGGGCACGGGCACGGGTGCGCGCACAGTCAGGCTGTTCACACGCCCGCGCCAGTGAATGTCGCTTTGAACACGAGCATGTGAACGCGGCATCAAGTGTTACAACATCGCGTGAGCTGTAGGTAGGCATATTTTTTTATTTATTCGTACATTTGGTCGGGCTGGGACCATTATTATTACTATTATTGTTGGTTTATGGGCCTTTGTTTGCCGCTTTGACCAGCAGGTGACCTATTGTGGCAGCCCTTTTATTATTAGATTTCACCGTTAAGACCCGTTGCCTCTAGGAAATTCCAGATTCTTTGGGCGGTGATATGTTGTACCTCTTCTGGGTGCACGACGTGTCGCCCTAGGTAGTTACTTCTTTTTTGCACGAGTGTTCCGTAGGAGCAGAGAATGTGCGTTGCTGTTTCCTCTGTCTCCTGGCAGAACCTGCAAGTTGCATCCTGTTTCATACCCATTTGAAACAGGTGTTTGTTTAGTTTACAGTGACCTGTCAGGATTCTCGTCACTGCGCAGGTTTTGTGCCTGTTGAGTTGTAATAGCTCTTTAGACAGTTTATTACGATTTTAGTCCTTTGGTGTACTTCCACAGCTTTATTGCCTCTGATTTTTCTGTATTGTTTAGAAGAGAATATGATTTCCGTTTTGTGATACCACAGAACGATTCTGGGCCGACCAGGGTTGTGTCTGCGCCCTTCTTTGCAAGTCCATCAGCTTTTTCATTTCCTACTATGTCGGAGTATGACTTTGTTGGTATTGGCCAGGGCATTTAAATTGTTTTTACAGTTCTGGACTAGTTTCGAGTAGGACTCTAGGGATTCTAGTGCCAGCAGAGCAGCTTGGCTGTCCGAGTTGATGTAGATGTGTTGGTTTCTTAGGTTTCTTTCCAGATTGATCTCTACGCATTTATTTATTGCGAAGAGTTCAGCCCGAGATATTGAGGCCTCTTTCCCCATGCTGCCGCTAGCTTTGAGCTTTGGCCTCTCACCGTAGATACCGCATCCAACATCACCTTTTTTTGATCCATCTGTATACCAAATGTGGCTTCCCTCCTTGAAGTCCATTTGGTCGTTTATCCATTTGTCTCTCGGAGGTATTTCCACTGTATACAGTTTGGTGAATTTGCATTCCACGTAAGTGTCGTCAGTGGGCATGTTTAGTTTTTTTGTTATCAAAAACAAGGGCCTCGAGTTTGATAAGCGCTTGCGAGCGCCATTTTGGCCTTGTTAGTGCGCATATCCTATAGATGCACTGCTTCGCCTCCTTTCGCACTTGCAGGTGGAGTGGCGTTAGATCGAGCAGTGCATCCAAGGCTGCCCCCGGTGTTGAGCATAAAGCTCCTGTTGCTGTTAAGCAGGCTGTCCGCTACGCTGTAGACTGCTTAGCTTTGTGATGGCTGTCTTTTGGTTGGTTTTGTTACACCAGACTGCAGAGGCGTATGTAATTACAGGCCTCACTACCACTGTGTAAAGCAACATAGCAATTTTGGGCCTTATACCCCATCTTGCTCCTGCCATTCGACAGCAAGTCCACATGGCCATTTTTGCCTTGTGTATTATGTTATTCAAATGAGCGTTCCAAGTTAGCCTTTGGTCAAAAGTAACTCCTAGGTACTTTACCTCATTTGAGTATTGTATTTCCTGTCCATTCAGTTGTAGCTTGGCGAGCTTGTCTAGTTTCCTTTTCTTTGTGAAGGGCAATAGTACTGTTTTGCTCGCATTGATGGACAGGTCATTTTCTTTGCACCATTTATTTATGGTGTTGAGCGCTCCTTGCATTAGGTTGGAGATTGTGTGGAGGCACGGACCTCTGATTATGACTACAAGGTCGTCGGCATATCCTTGCGTGTCATAGTCTAGGTCCTTCATAGTTGCTAGGAGTTGGTCCACTGCTAGGGTCCACAGTAGTGGGGATAGCACGCCTCCTTGTGGACATCCTTTTGTGGTGAAGAATTTATGCTCAATTGCATTGAGGGTCAGGGTGACTATTCTATTTGAAAGCATGCTCTGGATCCATCTGATGGTGTTTCCGTCCACGCCCTTTGATCCCAATCCTTTAAGGATAGTTTCTGTGGGTGTGTTTTGGAAAGCACTCTCGACGTCAAGGAAGGCACATAGAGCTGGTTGCTTGTCCTCTAGGGTTTTTGCACTTTGTCGACCAGATCAAGTAGTGCAGTTTCCGTAGATTCCCCTTTTGGTAAGCATGCTGGTTCAGACTTAGTGGTCTGACTACCAGATATTTCGCTCTAAGGTGTTGATCAATGACTCTTTCCATCGTTTTAAGTAAGAAGGATGATAGACTAATTGGTCTGAAGGATTTGGGCTGTGAGTAGTCCTTTTTCCCTGCTTTTGGTATGAAGCGTACCTTGACTCTAGTCCATTGTTCTGGTATGGTCCCCCAAGCAAAGCTAGCTCGGAATATTCTTACCAGGTGCGGAAGTATTAGGTTTTGTCCTTGCTGTAGTAATGCAGGAAAGATACCATCATCTCCCGTATATTCAGTCAGTGCTCTACCATACCTTTCCCACTCGTTTGGTCTGGTTGAGTGATTGAATATGCGACGGGTGGACACACGGAGCTTTTCTAGCCTTCTGTTCCACCATGTCGACCATGCGATGTACCCGCTACAGGATTGGATGCGGGATTTGGAAGGACTGCCCTTTTAGGTCCCGGAGGGACCTTTCGGGCGGGTGTATGGATGGGGTCCTTTGATGTTGACGGGTTTTGCGGTGGTGGGGTTGAGGACGTGCCGGGTTCCGGCTGTTGGGCCTTGGAGGTACCCTTAAGCCGAAACTGGACCTTTCGGAAGCCTAGGCTTGCCTTTAGGTCCATCTTTTGGAGATTCTCCACTCTCCACTCTCTCTCTCTCTCCACCTC
Organism: Epinotia demarniana; assembly: GCA_945867215.1. NCBI lineage: Eukaryota > Metazoa > Arthropoda > Insecta > Lepidoptera > Tortricidae > Epinotia > Epinotia demarniana. The sequence continues at coordinate 16,882,112 of OX244272.1, read as the reverse complement.
GTCTAGGGCTACGGTCAGCATGACCCCACCTTTCCGAACCTTTGTGTGGAGAATCTTCCAATACTCTGTGTAGAGCCCGGAGTTCTGTGCACAAAGTAGCGACAGGGACACCTTCACGTCGGAGTCGCGTAGGTCTGGGATGAACACCATCACCATCCCTATGTTTGGCTTTGGAAGCTCATTTTCAGGTATAACCCTGAGGTTGGCTTCTGGCCATGGCTTGAGGGATGGTGTCATCTCTTCAAGCCAGGCTTTAGGCCGCTGGTCCTCGCACGTGATGAGCAACCAGCCGGGCTTGTACGCGTAGCCTACGAATTTAGGTCCCTCGGCCATTTTCAGAGTCGAGGATCAGATCTTCTGCAGGATGTTGTAGCAGAGGGACTCCAGTTGAGTGTCCGTCATCGGACTGGAGTCCTTGATCCCGACTCTGATTTGGCTCAGGACCTCGTTGTAGGCCTGTGCTTGTTGGGATTGGGTCGTGGGTTGGGTAGGGGGGGTTTCACTCACCCTCGGGTTTTTGAGTAGATTACCCTGCGGCGATTCCTCCTCCGAGCGAAGCCATTTGACCGGCTTTTGCCCGGGTTTGGATTGTGAGCCCCAAATCAATTTTGAGTTCCGCGAAGCTCTTTGCGGACAGTAGTAAAGCCTCTTCGTGCTTCAGTCCTAGTCCCACTAGAGCTTTGTAGCGGCCTCGCGTGGAGCCTCCCAATTTCTTGTGAGGCTTGGCGGGTTGTGGATTCTCTGTGGTGAGTTAGGTCGTTCAACGTCCTTTTCCACCGTGTCGGCGCTCTCCACTACCTCCATCGCTTGCTCTGACATTAGGGCGGCTTCTTCCGCGCATACTGTTAGAGGCAGTAGTTCCTGGCATAGGTCTTCCAGGGTACCTTCATTTTTTTTGTTTTGCTCTTCCATGTGAATCCCACGAGAAGCTAGGGAAATTAGGTCCGTTCCAGCAGAGCCCCGCTTGCTGGAATAGGGCAAAGGTTCTCCTCGAGGTTGCCCGGTATCGAGGGTCCACCGTTAGCGACTGAGCTCTCCCTCAGTCACGCACCTCTGGGCACGGTAGGTCACACCTGTAGGTTGGGGTTTGAGGTTTTCTCCTCCGGGAATGGGTATGGGTGAGGACCAAAGGAGTGTGAAAGGATGGTGATGGTGGAGGGATGGGATATTTGGATTGGAGTGACAGGATGTGGGGTTGGGAGTACCTGTACCTGTAGGGCGGGAGTGCCGGTCCAGGTATCGCCTCTCATACTTAGCTACCTCAGATCCGGGGTAGATGGTAAATAGTGTGACGCCCGTTCTCGATCTTCGACATTACCAGGGTGCACGACCCACGCGCTGGTGGGTTCGCCTCAGGTCTGTACGTCGGCAGTGCCTGAGGTGACGGGGACGTGTATGAGCAGACTTGGGGGGGGCGAATCAGTAGCCCAGCGTCACATACCAGGGCGTATTCAGCCCCCCCCCCCACGCACCCCTCCATGCTGCTGCTGCGGGCTGGGACCATACTGCCTCGTCTTCAGTAAATGTAATTTCATTTGGTCAAACTGGTCAAAGCCAGTAACCAGTAATAACGTCTATTAAACCTACCGCGCGATATTTAAGTAGTTATTTATTAATGAAACTCAGTTTGATTATGTTTAGCGTGAATGTAAATCTTTAGAACGAAATCGTAAATATCTGGCTGTGCAAAACATGTAAGTAAATCATTTCATAATAATAACGATCATTTTACGTATTTTCCATTTTGTGACAACCCTGGCACGTCCGCGCGGGACAGCGTAAGTACTAACACGAGTGGCGGCGTCGCCCGACATCAAAGGCGTTTCATTACTGTAGGGAATATATTGTAATACTGTGCAATTAGTCCGATCAACTCGTTTGACGGTTGGAACATGCATCCAGAAAGCATCCAGACGATAGCAATTAGCAATTAGTCAGATTCTGATGAATTGGGGCTGACAAATCACGTAATGTGGATTGCACATGACAAATAGCTGTCACGTAATGGTGGGTACACACTGAGCAAACGAACGACCAACGAACGCGAAACATTTATGTGACAGCTATTTGTTGTTGTTTTTTTGTGTTTAGCTGTCACATAAATGCTTCGCGTTCGTTGGTCGTTCGTTTGCTCAGTGTGTACCCACCATAAATGATTTCGATCTGACATTAATAAAAAAATGACAATAATGCTCATGTCAAGTCAATGTCATCAGAATTGTCAGTTGTCAGATCGTCAGATGTCATTCCTTCTACGTCCCCACGTGTTTATTTGTGGTTGTTAAAACTAAAGTAATTAACTAAAACCATGGCTGTTATGCAAAGAATAAAGTGAGTAAAGTGTAGTCGTTTTAGTTCACTTACTGATTGATTTCAATAGTATTTTATTGTGTGTTTGTAATATTTCAGAAAACCTACTACCCGAAAAGGAAAAAAGGTTCTGCATTCAAAGGAGCCGAAACCCACTGAAGGCCCGAAACAATGTATTTTTCTTCAGGGAAGGAATCCTTCCGAACGTACTAAACAGCTGTTGAAGGATATATATGACTTGAAAAAACCAGATGGTGCGTATATGCGACGCAAGAATGATTTCGTTCCTTTTGAAGACGCTACTTACATTGAAAAGTGAGTGAAGTGATTTATTAATTTTCTAGATATTAAGTAAATGCACTGATCTCATACTTGGCATTGTAATAATAGACAGTGTTTTCAATATGAAAGGAATTTAAGTCACATCTAACCTGTTGGTTTTGTTACTAAACGTAAGGGATTGACATAGACTGTTGGTTTTGTTACTATTCGTAACTAACCGTTTAAGGTCATAAATTAATGAATCCCTAAAGTGGATTACGAAAACATACTTCACAATTTCACCTCCTACTTTTCTGATACAGTTTACTTCATTTACCATGTTTGTAGTATGCACAGCAAAAAAGCATTACTAAAGTGAAACGTGTATCTCCTTACAGAATGTGCTACAAGAAAGAAGCATCATTGTTTGGTGTTGGCTCGCACAGCAAAAAGCGGCCTCACAACATCATCCTCGGCAGGACATTTGATTATGGAATATTGGACATGATAGAGCTAGGAGCCGAAAACTTTAAAGCAATGTCTGAGTTCCAAAACATTAAAGTACTGGCAGGTCTCAAGCCGTGCCTGGTGTTCAATGGACCAGCTTGGGAACTCAATAATGAGCTCAAAAGATTGAAGTCTTTGTTAACAGACTTCTTCCACAGAGAGAAGGTACTTCAAAAGGGCAAACTTGTTTACTTTCTTAGGACTTCATTTTAAAGGTCACATTTTCGTGTATAATAATGCGGAATAACGCTAGCAGGATGATGATTTACTCCTGACATACTTAAGTAACCCTTACAAGAATAGGTTCAGGAATATGAAAAAATACGTGTTTTTTGGGTTTATAACATAATACATTACATTTCTAAAAAGTGACCCAGGATGTTTAATCTTGGCTAAGTTGGGTGACCCATTCATAACACAAAGTTCAGAAAGTAAAATTATACTTTTTTTAAACTTTTTTAACCTGGTGTTATCTGCATTGTACAGTCAGCACCAAAAGTAACTGGGCAAACAAAGACTTCAAAAGTCTTGATTAAAAGGGAATAAGAGCTTTTGAAGACGTCAATTGCGCAGTTACTTTTGATGCTGACTGTACAAAGTAACATGAATACATACAACATTTTTATATCATTTCATTTCAAACTAGTTATACCAAAAAATCACATTGTTAAACTACTAAGTTCTCGTTCTCACTATGTGACAAGGGCGGATTTAGGGGTGCGGGGTGCCCCGTTTGACGGTTGCGGAGTTTCCATCATACTACGAGTTTATTTTTAACAGTTGTTGATTATTTCTGCCCGCATCTGACTTGCCCCGCCCAGAAAAAAATCCTGGATGCACCCTTGCTATGTGATTTCTAATATTCTAAAACCATAAATAAAAAAATGGGTAAAAAAGCTGTATTTAGGAATGCATGTTTCTATTTATTATTTACAGGTTGAATCCATAAGGCTGCAGGGGCTGGAACACACCATCAGCTTCACAGCCACTGATGATGGCGTCATCTACCTGCGCTCCTATCGGATATTGCTCAAGAAGAGTGGCCAGCGTACCCCCAGGATTGAGCTTGAGGAAATAGGTTGGTCTTTTTCATAAAACAATAATGGTAAAAGTAATGTTACATAGGCCCTAATCTGTGAAATTTGTGTATAAGGACTTAACCCTTTTCAGGCAGACAGACAGTTGAAAAACTTGAAACTAATTTGAGATGATGATTTTAAATTATTGGAATTTACTAATTTCTGGTAGAGAAATGTGGTTAGTTGGAGATAATCTCTTAATTTACATGTACAACTTTCTCAATCTTTACTCTCTAAGTTCATGCGTACAAAGTGGAGTATAGCTCAAAAAAAAATCTCTTCCAACCTGCTCTTCAGAAAAGAGTCATTGTTGTCCTCCTATGTTGTATTTTTCCCCTGATCCTGCTATTTCGAAAAAGGGATTCAATTCAACTGAAATAAGGGATTAAAATTTCCCTCAGAGTTTCACACCTTGTGAAAAGCAGTATGTGTCTGTAGCAAAATTATTACCATTTTGGGCGTAAACACCTCCCCTCGTTTACTCAAAACTACACTTCCAATCTTATCTTTTACATGTGAGTAGGATGTAGGCTAAACGAATGTCCGTATTGGTTGTCAGGGCCTTCAATTGACTTCAAGCTGAGAAGAACTAAACTCGCAGCTGACGACCTGTACAAAGAAGCATGCAGAGTGCCCAGAGAAGCCAGAACTCTCACAAAGAAGAATATTTCCAGGGACGCATTTGGCTCGAAACTGGGTCGCATTCACATGGGCAAGCAGGATATCAACAGGCTGCAGACTCGCAAGATGAAGGGATTGAAGAAGACTCCGGAGGAGAAGAAGCAAAGGCTTATGAAAAAGAAGCTGGCTAAGAAAGCTGCAAACCAAGCACAAGCTATGGAAGCATGATTAAAGTAATTGAATATATATTTTGAATTGTTTTACTTCGTCATTATATGACTTTTCATCTACACAATACATTTTAGGCAAGCCGGTGGAATCGTCTTGCATGGGCGTTCCGCCTCTGACACCTACCGTATCTATGGCGTCGAAATAATAGTATATTCGTTGTTGGCGTGATGACAGACTATCCGTCTCTTATGCCCGGGCCACACTAACGAGAAATGCCATTAATTATCGCGATAACGGACGTTAACCGTACGGCCACACTACGATTATCGCGATAATTAATGGCATTTCTCGTTAGTGTGGCCCCAGCATTTCTAAGCCTTCTAATGAGAAAGAGACGGAAACTCTATCTCGCCGCGACCCAGCTCGCGGGCCGATAGCCGTGCACCGTGGAGATGACTCCAAATTATTGTTGTAAATTTCGCGCTATTTTCGTCTGAGCATTAAAATTTGAACTCAATTTCTATTGCCTTGCGTTTAACTATCCATTGACGAATTAGAAGATATGTCCTCAGCACGGCTATCACGAGACAGCCCGCGGGCTCTCACGATTTTTCTCGCACTATCCGCCTCTCTCTTATTAGAACACTAAGAACAATAAGTGCGAGAAAAATCGGGAGAGCTCGCCGGCTGTCTCATGATAGACGTGCTGTATTAGGCCTGCAACACACTGGCGCGGCCTGTGGAGGCCCACAATTGTAAATTTGACAGCTAATGACAAGTTTACTATGGTCCGCCGCGGCCAGGCCGCGCGAGTATGATGTGGGCTTTAACAAGGGTTATTAGTTAGGTAGGTGGTCTTTACATTGACTCCGCATCGGCGTACAGAGTGACGGTGTTCTCGTAGACTTATGTAAGTACCTCTCAGTCGGTATATAAATTCCGCACGCTACCAAATACTCGGTCCGCTAGCGGCTGTGGGAAGACCTCCTTATGTATGATTCCCACCGACCGGACCGGTCCGGGGCGCGCATTTGACAAGTTGCCAAAGGAATTTGAAGCTTTAAATATGGACGTTAAATTTCATATTTGAATGTACTTGCGGCCGGTCGGCTCCTCGCAGACGTGGACGGCTGTGGTCGGCTGTCGTCACATGTGACCGGCTCAGTCCGGCTTTTGCCTGTTGCACTCTATTAAAACGCGGTCAGCTGCCGCCGGGTGCTCGGGCACCCGTTGCGACGCGGCCCCAGGCGACCCGGCCCGGCCCGTTCGGTGGGAATCGTACATAAGAAAACCTGAATGAAAAATGACGTATGCCTCCGTAGATAAGTACCTAATCGGAGCAGTTGTATAATAGTTTACCTAAAATGGCACTGCGTCAGACAGAGCACATTTGACGATAGCATTTGTTCGCAGAAATATACCTATCTACTCTGCTGGTATTTTGGGAAACCCCGTTTGAGTGTTAACCGGAAAACCATAAACTGACTCCGGCACAGGTATGACCAGATTTGCATATGCCCATTCCAATATTTATGATTTGCATAGCGTAAGGTAAATGTACATTATTTGGGCATATAAAGAACGGTTCGAATTGTAAAAATATCTTCACGACAGGGCTTTTTGGCGTCACCGGTGAGCTGATGGATGATTCCTGCAACATGATCACTACGATCAAGGTTTTTGTTTCTAACGCTGGAATGAAAAATGAGGATGGTCATTTATAGATTTTCTATTTTAAAGCTCAAATAAAATAATGTGATTATTATTTATTAAAATACCTAGTTACTAATCATGCCGAAATATGTAGGTACATTTACCTTAGTTACCTAATATATTATGCCTTTACTTTATTTATATGAATCACCGGGTATCAGTCGACTGACGAATATAGCTAATAAATATTCAATTCCGGTAATTCTACAACGGCAAGTAGTTTACGTTTATAACCGGACCGGACACAGTAAATTTTGTATCTTTATGTTGAAGCGTAAGCAGTAGGTAGTAGATATTTATTCTACTTAATAGCTATTATTAATGCGAAAGTTTGGATGTTGGTAGCAAATGTAGAAAGTATTTGTTTTCATACCACGTCGGTGGCAAAAAAAGCTTACGTCCCACCTGATGGTAAGTGGTTATCGTAGCCTATGGACGCTTGCAATTCCAGGCGTGTTACATGCGCGTTGCCGACCCTTTAAGAATTTATACGCTCCTTTTTTGAATAACCCCATACTGTAAGTAGGCCCTCGGGAAAACCTCGGCAGGGAGCTCATTCCACAACCGGAGCGTCCGAGGGAGTTTCTCTGAAACCGTACGGTACGCGACCATTTAGGTTCCAGGGTGTGAGGATGAATGCCCTGCCGACGGCGAGCGGTGCGGTGGTAAAAAAGTAGCCTCATATCGAACAGTTCTTCGGAGCACAACCTGTTATACAAGCGATAGAACACGCATGAGGCAAAGTTTCTCCTTAGACTCATAACTGTTCGATATCGCTTGTAAGTTTGGAATTGTCCACGACTCGCAAAGTACGTCTTTGAAGCGAGTCGAAAGGCCTGAGGTGGTATCCAGGTGCCCAGAGATGACAGCAATACTCCATGTGGGGACGGACTTAGACTTAGGTACTTATATAATAAACGTCTTTTTCCCGGGGAGAAGTACCTAACGCTTTGCTCTGTTAAGCACACCGAGCTTTTTGCATGCCAGCTTGCCCTTGCGCGCTAAGTGTCTTCGAAACTTCTTACTTACTAACTTACTTTACTCTTTGCTGGAAATGTCAAAACCAAGCAATCCCAATACTCTTGGAAATCGAAAGAGGAGTGCCTTCGAACTGGGGGGCTACAAATAAGGGGGTTTTCTTGGCGGTGAACGCACACACTTGTGTCTTAGTGGGCTTGAATCGCACCAAATTATCCCTCCCCCACTCAGAGACTCTGGATAGAGTGCTCTCTGTTTTGGACACAAGTTGTTCGCGACTCTCTACCAGAGCAGAACGAGGGTTGTTTGTGCGGCCCGTGCAATACGTATCCCCAATACTGTCGTCTGCATAACAATCCATCAATGGACAGCATGTCATTGATATGCAGCAGAAACAGCGTTGGAGACAGTACGGAGCCTTGTGGAATGCCAGCAGTTATGTCCATGCTTTCGGAGCAACTGCCGTCTACAATGGCGCGTACCTATGCATCTGCCGGATAAAAAGCTGGCAATCCATTTCCACAAACCCTCGGGAAGTCCGTAAGATGGCAAATTCGATAGAAGACCTCGATGCCAGACCCGATTGAACGCCTTCGCTATGTCCAGGCTGACAGCCAGAGACCCACCTTGGCTCTCAATGGCTGAAACCTATAGGTCAGTGAGATACGCTAGAAGGTCACCAGTCGAGCGACCGTGGCAAAATCCATAACAAAATAAACTACATTGAGAATCTACCGTATCACATCATCAGCCTATATACGTCCCACTGCTGGGCACAGGTCTCCTCTCACGTATAAGAGGGAACCGTACCGTATATCTAGTAATAAATCAAAGAAACTCAAGTTTATCTAGTCTAGTAGATATGTACAGGTGTTTGAGGTAGGTACCTAGGTATATGACTGTATCTCATCAGCTACCAAGTCTGCTGCTAATAGCAGGTTGATCGATTACTTAATTACAACTTACACCGTGTTATTAAAGTTATTAACAAGATCGAAGGCTCATAATATCCTCTTGTTCACGAGGAACACAACATAGGTAAGTAGATAAGTTTGTACCTACCTTCCATGGAATTCATATTCGATTAACCGACAGTTGACCAATTAGTTGAATAGGTATCTACGTATATTTCCTACGTAGGTATGTTAAGTAATTTAAACCAGGGATGCTGCAGGCATTCGCATCCGCATCTGCAACCGCGGTAGCTCCGCACAAATTTCAACTTCAGCACCGCATGCGCTTGCTCAAAAATCGATGCGGAGTTTTTGCGGATGGAGTGCAATTCACGACAAGAAAGAAGTACGCGTCGCTTACCACGCGCGTTTTAGATAATGTCGGCATTAATAAAGTACGTAAACTTTACAGAACATATGGTGCGGAAAACAGCACTATTCGTGCAAATGTTGAAACTTTAAAGACCCATATGTACAGTAAACGTTGTACGATACACGTGCGAATAGGTACCTAATTCGCAACTCGTGTCGATTTAAAACACTCCCTTCGGTAAATAACTATTTCGTGTCTGTGACCAAGAGCAGTAGCGTTTTTAATTTGTTCGCTACAGTTATAACTTATTATTTAGTATCAACGTGTTTGACGATAGCGTGATATCATAAAAATTAACGTTATTAATTTTTTTTTCACCTCACCGGCTCGAAAAGGTTTGCTTTATCGCTCAAAATCTGCGCCCAAAAGTCCATTTTATCCGCTAGCGTGGAAAGAGTTTTTGAATTTGGAACGTGACGGTCGATCGCGAGACCCAACTTTTTTCTATACAGAATGCGAGGTGCGTTCAGAAACTGATGGTGTTATGCCAATAAAAAATTGTTTTTATTTTGATAAAATAAAATTAATAATACTTATTCTCTCGCAATTAGGTAGGTACATACGAAATATTTACATTTAGACTGACTTATAAGGATAAAATACGAATAAATAATTTTAAAATGTCGTTTTATTTTTCAAAAAATTTCCCTTTTTCCTAATTTGGAACGCACCGTTTCAAAAGTTAATTTAAGAAAAAACTCATATACATTTAATTTAGTTTAATTAGTTTTGTTCTAAAGCCACAGACAGTAAAACCAAAATAATGGTGGTTATTTATAGATTTGAGTGCAGAATATATACTTACATATATGAATTTTGATGCCTGCTAAGTTAGCGGAAAAAGTGAAATATGCGTATTTGAGTCTTAGTTTAAACCGTGAGTACCCAACAATACTTTGAATTTTTTAATGTAGGTAAGCGTGAGGTTATTTAAAGATTCAAAGATATTTATGTTACATTTGATAATTATAAAATGCTAGATCTTGATGAGATGTAAACAAACCTTTATTGAAAATGAGTATAAGGTCCAAATTACTTCCGTTACATTTACTTACAACCTACAATTTTCCTCGCGGTGGTGAGGTGAAAAATTGTGTGTTTCGCTCGGCAGCAAAATTGTTTGGCGTCTCGTGCCTTGAAAGCCTCGCTATGCTCAGGATTGTACTTTTGAACCATTCGCTTCGCTCATGGTTCAATTTTACAATCCTTCGCTAGCTCGGCTTTCAATACTAAGCACTTGCGCCAAACAACTTTGCAGCCTTGCATAACAAATAACTATTAGTGTTTGACCCCAAAATCCGCCTCCGCATCAGCATCCGCGGAAGTGTGCCCCCAAATATTCGCATCCGCCGATGTCAAATAATCGCACCCCCGGCATTCCTTATATCCTAAACGCCCCGCTCTTATCTAGGCGCTTGTAATTAATGAACTCAAACTCAAAATGATCTTTATTTATTCAAGTAGGTAGGACCAGTTACAAGCACTTTCAAATCGTCAGGTAGAAACAATGGAGTTATTTATTAAACATAAAAAAGACCGGGTTGCACTCCGGGATTGCCGCTGCAGAAGTGAAAACTTGAATAATTTTAATGTTGCAGAAAAAAAACCCTTCCTCCCCCCTTTCTCCCCCTGCGTGCCAATATATCTAATAACATCCTTATTAGTAGTACGCTATAGTTCAACTTAACTCAGCAAAATTGATGAAGGAGACGATGAAATAAAATACCAGTTTTTGCCATTACCTACCAATTATTTTTCAAAGCTTTATCTCTTTAGGAATAACGTCCAAATTCGAACTATTCGAATTTACTTAACTCAGCAAAATTGATGAAGGAGACGATGAAATAAAATACCAATTTGTTTTTGCCATTGCCAAATATGCAATTGCAAAAAGTGTTTAACGGCTTTATACTCTTACGAATAGTGTTCAGTTTTGAATGAAGTCGAATCGGCTAACAGCAAAATATAAAAGTTAGATAAAACAGAATGGAATCTGCATTTACGAATATAACAGCAATAACAATAAAGTACAAATTAGAACTATGTGCCCCTAGTCAAACGTTAAGTTCAGTATTGCACCTCCAAACTTATGTGGGCAAAGTCATATAAAAAAATGGCGATTCTTCATACAAAATCCTAAATATGCTAGGGTTGTCAATTTTCACCTTTACCCAACTACGACTTACACTTACCTACACTTACAAGGTGTATGCATAAGGACAATTTGGTTGTCAATAGGAACAGTGATCGAATTGTTCGATTATCGAATTAAACCGCCGTAACGCTTTGGTCTTATAAAATAAGAAATTATTATTATTAAATCATAAATTGTGTAAAAGTGAATAAATTGATATAAAGTAATTATTTAGGGTGAAAATAAGAGACTACGTCTATATAAAGCGGTTGTTTCTTATATTTCCTCTTAAATTAGCAAATTACTTTAAATAACGTTGCATGGTAAATGCCTCCTCGCAAGTCAATAATAACATACCTACTAGTGACAACCCTAACGGTAAAAATGTGCTGGGCAATGTTGTGAAAAGTGATACATAAATACGATCATGAGATTCATGAGATTGCCCACGATCATAAATAATTACAAAATTAATGCATATAACTTGTTGAAACTTCGTCTAGTTCGTCTACATCGTTTCTAAGCTGCATTTTATTTACAGTTAAAACTACATACCTGTAGGACTCTCCTGGACCGATATCCCACCGAAGTTTTTTTAACTTTTTTTGCCCGCAAAAAAACACGTCCAGCAATAAATATGAGTAGCTATAAACCACAGATTGAAAAGGGAGGTGTATCTGGCACTAGTTTTATGATATTTCGCTTCTACTGAAATGTGATGCGGTGGACAAAGCTATTGAAAAGGCAAAGTTATAACTTTATGGCTTGCCTACAGATATTTTTGACGTCACTATATCACTACACATTGTACCTACCTACTTAGGTATAAGTTATAATCTGCTTGATAACCTGATTCATACCAGATAGGGATCTTCCACAAAAATAAATTTTGTGGTTATATTTGAATCATGCGGTTTTAAGGTAGGTAGGTACTGGGAAGTACCTATTTCTTCTAGTGACTTGGACAGGGCTCGGAGGAGGTCGGTGCCTCCGGTAATTCACCTGCAAATAATATAAGAAAACTTTTCCTGAATGTAAATTATTGTCCGAGCTTTAGGGCGATTCACAATGCGATCCAGCGCTGCGACGTGGGCTGACCAGCTTAAATCTTACCTCTGATTAAGCAGTGTAGGTACACCTGTGTCTAAAGTAGCATTAAAACCTCGTTGCACACAGACCGATAAACTTTGAGACTGACGGCAGACTGTTGTGCTCTCTGTCGCACCTATTATGAAGGATACCTAAATACGACAGAGAACGCATCAAGTTGGTCCGCGTCCAGAAAGGTTCAAATACTACTCGTACTATCGCGGTACCCACTACCTAAAGTCTCTTCCGCTCCAGAATACGATACGAGCTTGCGGGGAAGGGGCATCAGAGGACCTAGAGCGAAACGAAAACGAACTTTCGTTTTGCGGTAGCCCTTCAGAGATTCTGGATCCGAGCAGTCCGAGTTCAAGTCGTGCTGGAGAGGAGTTCATAGCAAATCAGTTTGTGATAGGGGTCAATATTCTCATTAGTACCGGATTCTTAGGGGCCTAAATGTTAACCGTTGGAATGTGTAGGTACCAACCTACAGAACTCGTGAGCTAAGGACCTGCACATAGGTATTTAGCACGTTTTAATGTTCTGGTTGTTTAAGGATTCATAAAAATCATAAGTACCTACTTATAACTTGAAATAGTTTTTTTTTATTGGCCTCAAGCACCTTTACATGTCGAAGATGTTACACTTGTTACTTATATTAAACTACGAGTATGCTGAAAGTTCTTATTAAGCCCCTCGTTTTACCTTTTATTCTACTAATATTATAAATGGGAAAGTTTGGATGTTTGTTACTCAATCAACCGATTTGGATGATGCACGAAGATAGTTTATAGCCTGAGTTAAAATAGCTACAAGATCGTTTTTATCCCGGGTAAGTACACGCAGCCAAAGTCGCGGGTGGAAGCCGGTAAGTACTGTCATCATCATCCTCCTAGCGTTAGTTAGTTAGTTAGCACTAGTTTTACGAAAGCGACTGCCATCTGACCTTCCAACCCAGAGGGAAAACTAGACCTTATTGGGATTAGACCGGTTTCCTCACGATGTTTTCTTTCACCGAAAAGCTAACGGTAAATATTCCGTACTCCGTACTTAAGTTCCGAAAAACTCATTGGTACGAGCCGGGATTCGAACCCACGACCGCCGCTTGACAGCCGCATGCCTGAACCACTAGGCTACCGTAGCTTGCCGTAGCTAGTAAGGACTGTAAGGAGAATAAAAAAAAGTTATCATTTATTATTTGCCATAAATAGTACTAAAACATAGTTTACTGACCTATGTCGCTGTGGCCGGCGGGCGAACAAAGTTGCACCAACATTCTTGTACGGAACCCTGAAAAGGCACCTTGGCTGTTATTCGGAGCTAATGCGCCTCAACTCACCCGTTACGCCTAACGAAACTTAGACCTCTCCCCACGCTTAGTTACTACGCATCGCGGCGTCATAATATGTTTGTGGGTGAACGGTGAGATAAGGTTAAAACAACATAAATAGAGGGCTGTTATTCTCTAAAACAATTATATCTTTTGTGACCGCGTTGTAAGACTTCAACTGATCACCCAACAGAATAGCGGGGCTTGTATCAAGGCTCTGAGGTCGTTGCTGTGAACACAACGGAAGCATGCTCATATGGCAAACAAACAAAAGCATTCACCACGATATTTTCAAGGCGAGGGAAGCCGGTAATTGCAGTTTTTCAGGTTTGACGCACGCGCGGCTTTCAATAGTACTGAGACAGTGCGTCTAAAAGGCCCTACAGTATAATTTTTTATATATGTATATATTTCAGGCCAAACCCGGCACTGTCCGCGTGGGCACCTTGTTTCATTCGAACGCTCTGTATTGCCTAAATTCATTGGGATTTTAGACACAATCCATTTAACCATCGAATTGGTCGAATTGCGTCGGATACGTTATTGAAAGCGTACCCACGACGCAAAACTAGGCAAAATTGTTTTATTGACAACCGAATTACTCGTTTACAACATTTGGATAACATCTAAACTTTTAAACCATACCATAATACGAGTATAATTGTGGCATAGTGCCTACCTATGTTAACACATTGTAGATAAAGGCTAACATGTCGAAATGGGCAGTTAAGAGATACTATCGACAGAAGTGCGGCGTGCATAGCAAGGTAATTTAATGAATTGTGGAATGTCCTGCCGAAGGGCGAGACTAAGTCGTGCTTCGTTGCCATTCACAATATCTTGACTCGCCTCACGTCTCGTCCATAGTACCTATACACTGACCGCGATATTCGTTAAATCGTGATGACACTGATTGAGAACTGGTTTAGTTGAGGCTGTTTTTGGTTAGGGTTGTGAATATCTAGACAAGATCCCGCAAGAATTACGGGGTGGCTGTTATTCTCACAATAGTTTTAGGTTTTATACGCAACTTTTCTGTATAGTAACTTTCCGAAAATAGGGGTGACTGTTTGTTCCGCGACATAATCACATTTTAATTACACACAACAGCGAATTACATTTTCTTATAATTAAGCTGGATATTAAAGCTCTCCATTAGATTTAATGTAACGAAGATAAAACGAAGATATTCATAGAATATTAAATTATACCTAATAATCAACTATTCCTACTATAACATATAACTATGAATTCCTACTATATACTTAGATATAACAAGCATTGAGTAGGAAGAATACTCCTCCGATCACGAAGTTTCCACCGATTAAGCAATAAAAAACCTTTTAAATCTGTATTCTACTTTTTAATAACCAATTTAATTATGGACCTTGATTGGTAAACAATACCGCTATTAAATAGTTGCACTGAAACATGCCGTCTGCAGAGGCTGCGTCCGTGTTAGATGTCGGACCGTAGGTACCCTTGACCGCACGTCAGTCGCCGCGCGGCTCGCGAACAGCATCCTCGTGTCTAGTCTGACTATAAGGCCTGTTCACCCCGCGGCAACCACAGTCCAGAGCCATGCGCCTCCCCCTAAACGCGGTCGCCGACGCTCGCCGAAAAACGACTTTTACGCATATCCCGATCGCACTTTTGCGCTTTATCCTCTACACCCACATCTTCTAATTATTGACGATCAGCGGAACAGTTGAAGTGTTAGTGAAGTGCAAGATGAAAGGACGCGGCGAGGAGTCGGCCCCGCAGGCCGAGCTGCAGGAACTGCTGCAGAAGCCTGCCAGCCTGCCGCTCCTGCCCGATCGGAAACGCGCAACAAGTACGAATTATTTTCAGTCTTTTCTGTCAATCCGTTGACCGTGTTTGTAAATATTCTAAGAGAAACGTATGTAAAGAACTCCGTTACGGCAAATTAGATTTGGACGTAAGACGTAAAGCGTGCATAACTAAAACAGAATCTCTATTATTTGACAAAATTATTATTGAGGAGGTACGAGTAGCTTAGTCGTAAATTATTCAAAATCCTTGATTTGATAATGTCCAGTGACTCGTTAGAACAACATTTTTATCTATTGGGAATTATTTATAGTTTTTGAAGAGATCACTCTTATTCTGGCCTCTGGCCTCTAGGTTCAGGTAAACTTAGGTCCACGCGCGGGACCCGTTCGGGTACAACATTTATTACTTTAAATGGAGTAAACCAAACCAGTAAAACCAGTATTTGGAATATAACTAAGCGTGTCCTGAAGTCAAAATATTTCTTTTAATCTAACTTTGTCGGTATGACCGAGCATGTGCTTTTAATTTATAGTTTTTGTACAAGTATTAGGCTACTTATTTATTACACACGATATTTACAAAAAGTACCTAAATAGCATCAGTTTACAATATTATATTTAATTAGAGTATTAGCGTCAGAATACATAGCATACTTAGTTTAATAATTCGCACAAGTTAGGTATGGTTATATTATTATAACGAATTCAACAGAAGATATTTTATACGCCATGTAAACAAACATTCCTATTTAGGTAGACATCACTGAATTTCGTTAATAATAATTTGATATCTGTGTACTTAACAAAATTTAAGACAGCTGATTTTGTGGCAGGCCTTGTGGAGTTGCGATTTATAAAAAACCCCAACATATTCTTTTCAAAGTTCAATATCTCAAAACCGGATTAACCGATTTTGTTGAAACGTATTAAAAACCATCACGATCACGTCAGTTTTCGGACATCTAAAACCGCATTAAATAGACACTAACTTATAAGAGCTATATATAACACTCGTCGGGGGTTATTAAGGATGATCACCTTTTTTTTCGTATAAAATGTATTACCTACTTAATTAGAAAAAGACAGTAAGTCAGTTCCTTTCTAATACCTATCCCGCATGAACTGCTTTACGAGATCAAATGCGTTGGATCAAATGCAGAAAATGCCGAAATCACTACACGCGTGCCTAATTATATTCGAGGAGTTCCCTCTATTCCTCATCGATCCCAGCGCATGGGAACAGGATTTTGGTAAAAACGGGACCAATCAGGGGCTCATTTCACGAAGCTACAAGTAACAAATTACAAGCGGAAGTCTCTTTTCGATACCTTTTGATAGAAAGAGACTTCCGCTTGTAATTTGAAACTTGTAGCTTCGTGAAACAGGCCCCTGTAAGCATGTAGTTTATTTTTTCAAAAAACTTACTTTGTTTTTTCAAATGAGAAAAGAGTTGCAGGTACAAATAGCATACATTTGAAAATAAAACAACCGGTCCATCCGGTTTTAATCTGTGAAACATATATGCAAGTAAGTAGTTATACAATGTTAAATATGTTTAATGTACTAATACAACATAACATAACTGCATGATATGATAAAACTTAAACTTTCTGAATTCATTTAATGTCGGGAAAATCTATCCTGTCTGTTTGTCTGGTCTGGGCCACGATTTCATCCATCTATTCTGATATTCAAAGACAAATATATCAATACTCCTACGGCGCCATGCATCTATACCCCGAAGACTGAATATCTAGTTTTCTCCTCAAAAAAAGTACCTGTACCACACAGAAAACCACTACCATGCACAAGATTCTATGTAGGTAATACATATAAACGTTACATAAGTATTGCGGTTAATTCTTCACGCACAATCCTAGCACAGCTCCTAGGTAGCTCGGTAGGTAGTTATTGTAGCCAACTAATCGTTATAATATGTTAAAGAAATGACCTATTTTAAACTGAAGCTATCAAGAAAACCCAGCCTTGATCATTTTAAAACCGCGGCTATTTGTCTGGGAAAGGCACTGAAGTTAAATTACTTCAATGGATTATTAAGCATGTGAAGCGAATGTAACAATGTACTCGTAAATGCTTTATACAGCTTCTGACGCCTTGATTGCAATCTTAAAGATACATAGGTGTCTGTTTGTCTGAGCGTATTTAAGAATTATGATTACTTGTGAATAGTGTAAGTAAATAAAAATTGTCTATGCCATTGTTTAGGGGTTACAAATGATTTACATAATTCAATTTACAACAACTGTAGGTAAAGTTTGCCATTATCATTAGAGAGGTCTAACCGAATACGAATATTCGGTCTAGCTTTTGCCGAACCGAATATTTGGTTCAACGTAACGCCTTCATCAGCCGTTCCAAAACAGACTCATTCTTTAAAGTGAATTATTTACGTACAATAAAGTAAGTAAAATCATAATAAAAATCCGTTAAGAATAATACATTATAAATTATAGCAACTTGCAGACAAACACCTCTAAAATTATGCGTTATATTATTTATTCGTGCGAATAATTCGCACGAATAGCGAACCTTGAAAAATATGCGGAATATGCCGAATTCCGAATAATTACCGAATATTCGGCGTATACCTAACTATTAATCATCAAGATTCGTAATAACTCGCAATCTACCAATTATGCCAGTTAGTGCCATGTGGGTACACCTAATATATGAAGCCAAATCAACTTGCATATGGAAGCACTATAAATTATATACATTAGGTATTTAATATTTTACAATCATTAGGTGAGGAACAAACGTAGCGGTGCGGTGGAGTTCCACGTCTTATATTTACAAGCACATTAACTTCACCTGTAGATACGCACGTAACTATGTATATACATATGTTCGACATTAGCCGTGTCGAAATACGAACGAAATACTGGACTTAATTGAGTTAATTTCACGGTCTCCAAGGTTTCGTTTTAATGCTTACAATATTTTTTTAAAAATATGAAAATTTAACCCCTGGCGCATAAAGATGGGCTATATTTAAGTGCGTTTTTTTTAAAAATCAAAATTAATATCGGGATGGGTTTTAGCTATTATACAGTGTGTCCAAATTCAAGTATAAGATTCTTCAGCAAAATTATAAAATACGTTTTTTTTTGTTTCATATCATTCAGTAACAATTTTTTTAGTAATTGCTGCTTAAATCCCAAAAAAAACTTACCGCGCGGGCACCTCAGCGGGCAGTAAGGTTTGCGCACGGCACGCCTCCCCTCCCTCGACCCCGCCCCGCTCCGAGCCGTACTGAATGCCCAGTAACCACGCAGTTCGGATCTTCTCGGCAGTCGGGTAGCCCCATAGTGGCGACTACCCACAATCCAGCCACGATCAGCCGATACAGCCTCCGGGCTTTGGCATATAGAACCGGTCCAAAAAAAAACAAAAGCAGTACGGATAATTCTTTTGGGATAGACAAATTATAATTTTTAAAATACCTACCAGTTTTTTTTTTCAAAAATGGAGTCTATTAGTGATACCAAATGCCTACAAAAAATTTGGACACTGATTAAAATGTCACCCTGTATATTTCATACATACATACATACATACATACATTCACGCCTTTATTCCCAAAAGGGGTAGGCAGAGCACATGAAACGTATGTTCCAGCGCCACTTTTAGCATAAATGTGGGTATAAATGTATATTTCGTGGCAACAAAATAAGTTGTCTCTATGATGTTCACCGCTAATTGGAACCAGTAACAAGATCACAGCCATATTGAAGCTAAGAATTTCTACACCCCTCACAAAATGAGGGTAGGTATCATGATGACAAGCTACAACCCCTTACGATACCTACATGCTTCTATTAAGGGTGGGTTACACCAAACCGTCTGTAATCGTATGCGGTGTTTGTTAAAATCTTAATTTACAATGCTGCTGCTGCCATATTTAGCGTTATTCGGTCTAGTGTTGGGCAGGACATGATAAAAATGAGTTTGTATGAGGACCTCATTTCCAACAATGAGGTGGTACAATGTCCTACTTCAAATGAGAGTTTGTATGAGCACCTCATTTCCAAAAATGAGGTGGTACAATGTCCTACTTCAAATGAGGTGAGGTAACATCTAATAAATAACATCTATCGGAAGTGAAAACAAGGTTTTTTTCAAGTGTAGTGTACAATAGACCACCAATTATTTACATGTTCAATATTCTTACCTACCTTCCACCACTACATACAATATTGTTTTGTAGATGGGGGAAAGTTAGGCGCTAAGGCGCGAGTGGCGAGTCTGGAGCTCGAGAGGCGAGGCATTGAGATTTGAGGGAAAAATGAAACGCGAGGTGATGACCTCGCTGACTCACTCGCTTGAGGAACGAGTCGGTGCCTCGTGAGGAATGAAGTAGTAGGTACATTTTTCAACCGTAAAATAATGCGACAATTTAATGAAATTAGTCTGACAAATGAGGTACCTCATGAGTGAATAACCCAACACTAGATTGGTCTGAATGGTAAGTTGGTTCAACTCGCCCTAAGTCACAAACTTTTACTTATTTATAATGTCTTTATAATGTCAGCGTAGACTATGCAATCCGGTTAAACTAATTGATTGAACCTTGTCCTTGCGTCTCACGGTAAAGAAGAGTCCGACTCTTGGGCTGTAGGTCACAGTCACCACGCTTGTCGGTTCCGCACTTCGCTCGCGGAAAAACCTAACCTTAACCTAAAT
Organism: Epinotia demarniana; assembly: GCA_945867215.1. NCBI lineage: Eukaryota > Metazoa > Arthropoda > Insecta > Lepidoptera > Tortricidae > Epinotia > Epinotia demarniana. The sequence goes on along the minus strand of OX244272.1, from coordinate 16,862,099 downwards.
ATCTTTTACATCACAGCGGCGGGGCTGAAGTAACAATTACCGCCCGCTACGCATGCGTATAGTCCACTGGCCAGGAGAGAGGTAAAAGTTTGTACTAACAGCGGGCGGTAATAATGAGGGCTTCAGCAGCCCCGCTATTCTGTAACGTGTTTTAAGCTCATATCAACGCTCACCCTCAAATATATCTTGACGCCGCGAAGGCGGATTTAATCCCCAAGGCATTCTCCACCAGACAACCACAGCGCCAAATGGAGACTTTCACGATGGGAGCAAGAGAAATAGTAATAAAGCAAAAACAACAATATCCATATTAACTATGACCTTATGACAAATGCTAAAGTTATTGAATCGCGGACAAATTCGAAACATGTCGAGCAATTAATTTTGTTTTTAAGCAGTAACGCTGCTAACGAAAATTACATTTTTTTTAATCAAAGGAAATAGGCGTTGTGTGAAGGAACTGATTGAAGGATTTAGTGCCCGAACCGGATTGTTCCGATAGCTCAGTTGGTTAGTACCATGAATGCCTGTGGTCGCCGGTTCGAATCCGGCTCGGAGCATTAAATTTTTCAATTTTTCCTTTGATTTTAAAAAATTGTAGTTTTCGTTAGCAGCGTTACTGCTTAAAAACAAAATTAATTTAGTATGGGGTGGCGCATCGTTACTGACGATTTCACAACATAATTTGAGACGTTGTTGGTGCCGTTAAGAAGCCCAAGTCTTCTGGTAGATGTCGCTACACACGCCTCCCTAAGGCGTTGTGTGAAGGAAGTGATTGAAGGATTTCGTGCCCGAACTGGATTGTTCCGATAGCTCAGTTGGTTAATAGCGACGGGCCATGAATGCCTATGGTCGCCGGTTCGAATCCGGCTCGGAGCATTAAATTTTTAAATTTTTCCTTTGATTTTAAAAAATGTCGAGCAATATTCGACCTTAAAGACTTGAGTACCTAAAACCCGTTTCATTGTATTATAATTGGTCTGAAACTTACGGGAATTATCAATTAAAATTATAATTAACAGACTTCAAAAAAAGGAGGAGGTTCTCAATTCGGCTGTTTTTTTTAATAATAATTATTATTTTCAATGTTTGTTACAATTTATCGTTTTTTTATCGCTGCGTGCAAAACGCACTTTACACAGTACTTCGTTATTTCCATTCACGTCGGTCAAAACGAAATTAGTCTATGGATCCGGAAGTCCCCGAACCGAAAATGCTTGGTGGTAGCATTTACTTTCGGCTTTCGATCGGACTACGTTGCGGGCTTCGTTTCGAACTGCGGACTTAGGAGTAGCGCCCCAGAACTCCGTCATTGATGAGCCGATTCGAAAAAAAATTTTTTGTTCGTATGTATATACTTCCCGGAGGGTCCCATTTTTTTCAAAACTCAGTTAGATGATGGGATCCATGAGGAATTGAGGGGACTCCTCAATTTTATTAGGCACGCGTGTAGTGATTTTGGTATTTTCTGTTATAACTCGTGTATTTACATCCTGTACGGTCTGTACAAAGGTGTGCATTCCGCCCGTCAGCATTTTACTTCACGTAGCATATATTTTATTCCTTTAAGTCAGTACATATCCGACCGCCGCGGAGTGTATTCTCATTAAGCCAACATATTGTATCATTTCAATTCGTTATCAATAAAATCATAATTTCGGTGCAAAACTGCAGTGTTATCATTATCAACTATCATCTCAAGAGTGTACGAGACTGTCCCGTGCACATCCGGAATCATAAATTTGGTGGCGAGGAATTGATGATGAAGACCACAGATGACTTATCGAATTCCTCAATTATGCAGGTACTTAAAAGTGCAAAAGTACGTCACAGGTTCTGATAAGATTCCGTTGAAATAGGAACTAATGAAGTGCCATTGGTGACGATCTTGGGGAAACGATGGAAGTCCTTAAATATTATCGCCCCACATACAGCGATTCGGTTTTTTTCTATAGTAATCAACGCATTTGCTATCGGAAATCAGTTAATGTGGTAAATTGTAAAAAAAATAGGTAATGTTCTCGTGGCTTGGCGGAGTAATAAATTGAAGTCGGTTAAAACTTTGTTTTTAAAGTAAATCATATTACTTTATGTTTGTTGGATCACTAAATAAATGGTTGCGGTTGGAGAGTGTGTCAGTGTGGAATGTTGTGCGGTTGAAATAGGTTACAACTTCTATTGACGCTAAACCTCGGATAGGTAGGTACGAACTGACTGGACTTAAATTTTACAAGACTGCTGACATACCTTTATTAATGCATCACGATTTTTACACGTAAATTATTGCAAAATTGAAAAATCCTATTAGCTAGTTTTTCAAAATGATGATTTTTAGAAAAAATCCTAGTTGGTTTTAATTTCATATAAGTATGGGTTGCGCAATTTCGTTGTCATTTATGAACCGATTATTGTATATTAATATAAGTAAAGGGTATCAAAGGTATCTATGTGAAACAAAACTTTATATTTAATAAGAATAATCAAAATCACTTTCCGAAATTTCAATTTGGACGTGACATAATAATGTAACTTTTTATATGATTCAATGTGAATGATATAATCAGTAGGTAAATAAGCCACTCTTTAATTTAATTTACAAATTTGACAACGATATCACTGTTGTCATATAAACAGATTACTTAAATGAATCTTAGGCTAATCTTTCGTTCATTAGCCAGACTCTACCAACTACCCTCTCTATCGCATTATGCGTGTTTGACACTCGTGGTATACAAACAAATTAATATATTATTTCTGACGATGTACCTCACCAATTTATTTAAATGATGCACCGCAATAACCTACAATTGAGTAAATTGTTTTATGCTCGTATTTATATAGCTCAGTGGCACTCAATATGATTGTTGTTAGTATAATCAAGAAATGAAGAATGTGATATATATATCCTATATTAAAGAAAATGTAGTTTTGATGAAAAGGTACATTCAAACAGTATCAGTTACTGTATTTGTTGTGCTGGTAAATAGATAGACAAAGTAACGTACCTATGCAAAACGTGACATGCTCTCCTTCAGGAACGGCACAACAAGGAATGTGATAGGTACATTGGAGAAAGACACTGTGTGAAGGCGGGATACTACATTACTTATTTATTTAATCATTTTTGCACAATACAAAACAGATATAAATGGCGAACTTAAAGCCATAAGGCGTTCTCTATCCGTCAACCATTGAAATATTGGGCACCCTATGTTGCCTGAACGGCTAATACCACAGGACCGCCCGCTAGCTGTGTCGCGGCGACATAGACAGCATAGACTATCCGTCTCTTTCTAATTAGACTGTCAGTCTATTTATCGTTCTAATTACAACACACAACACAACAGCTGCGACACAAGTTGTTCTGCGACACAACTCCCGACTCGTGCAGGCCCCGTATCATGGTCGGACTTATCACGCGATAAGAGACAAGAGTGTCCGTCTGGTTCCATCGAGCGGCGTCAGCCATTGACGGACGCTCTATCTTGTCACTTATCGCGTGATAAGGCCGACCATGATACGGGGTCAGGTTCGACCTCTTGTGCCACAAATGAGACACCATCGCGGTGCTATACAACTACAAGTTTAAGGTCGAGGGGCTGACGTGCGGTGACGACGAATGTTTATTTACGGCTGTATTGCATGTTTTATAATTTCGATGATATAAAAAACGAGTTAAATACCTATAATATGTTGTTGCCACGAGAAAAATTACACCCGGAAACAAAATATTGTGAAAGGTAGACAATTTAACTAGAAGGGTACGTTTACCGAAATAATGAGCACGAACAATGAAGGTTAATATATAAGTCACGAAGCGGGTGGAAAAACTCGTTCATTGGGACCTTGATAAGGCAAATGTATTAGGATAATTTTATTTTGATAAATGGACTATATATAATGATAACATATAAACTTTTTATATACGGATCCATATCTTAGATATTATTCATAAGGTGTGGTTCTACTCTAAGGCTGGCACAGGCACGGCGTGTGAATATTGATTATGTATATGTACGCACCTTTTTGCACTCCTTTATGTACTCACGTTGGTCTGGCGAGTTAAGTATACAATGATTTAAATTTAATGTCAGTCATCAATTACCATATTTTTAGGGTTGTATACGTTTTAAAAAGGACAAGAATTGGTCAGGATTGTGAGGTCCACCAAAGGTTCCATACACATTGTAAAAAATAAAAACAAAAAACAAAAGTAAAAATAAGATATGTATGTTATTACTGAAGCAGTGAGCTTCATCTTAGGCTCGGTCCTCGCTTACCATCGTGAGACTAGGGTCAATCACTGGACAGGAAAATCTTTAATAAAAAATAAAGATTCATATTCTGTTATTGGTTATTGGTACTACGGTTTATGAGAGACAGCCCGTTGAAAAGTCAGACAGCTAAACAGTATAATGATTTTGAGACGGAGCACGATCAAGCTTTGAATTGCATGCACGCTTACAAATTGCATACGTTGTGCACATTTTTGATCTTCTTCGCTTTAAGAAAAAATATAAAACCTTTTGTAACCTACCGATTGTGTGACCGTTCATAAAAGTAAGATAACGTTGTACATATTTGTCCGATTAGTGAACCTACTGTCTACTATATAAACAATGAATAATGGCTGCAGTAAGTACCTACAACGTCCATTGCTAATGATATCTAATTCCTATAATTTCTAGTTCCTATGTACTCCACAGAAGTTACGTACTTATTTACATTCAAATGGTACGTGTGACACAAAGTTTGACATCAGTTAGTAATAGGCAGTAGGTTATTTCCAGATTATTACAAAATACTTCCGGCCAGCCAACGTTTACCCGCTCATTGCTTTATTATATATGACGATTGTTACGATATTATGATATTATCCGAGTACTAGGAACATACATTAATATAATATGCTGGAGATGAAATGTAGACAGTTTTATTAAGCAGGCTTCCGTTATCCCATCCAGTAGCCCAGCATCTAATAGAACATCAGTTTCACCCAATGGCCAGGTTCATTTAAAAAATGCCATCAACCAGCAATTCGTAGTCCTTATACACTCTGGCGGGTGCTGTCTAACTGTCGTCTAAAGCTTGGTATACACTTATCCCACGTACGCAACGTATGAAATGCAGATTTCATAATGCATTGCATACGTTGCGTATGTAAGTGTGTACCAAGCTTAACTGTCTCTGTTTTCGTTCCATGACACGGGCAGCAGGGACAACCTCCGCTCGGTGTAACATTTACAGCCAAGTATGGGTACATACAACTTATTCATAAATATGTCCCATAGTTTCATGTGCTCTGCCTTTCCCTATTGGGAATGAAGACGAGAATCTATCTATGTAGGTATGTATGCATGTCCCATGTCTCTTATGACAGCGGATTAAGGTTTCGGTACATATTTATGAGAGGATTTAATTGATACACGTTTTTGCACTTGACTGTACGTTTCATTAAGTTGTCGGAAAAGCCTTTTTCTTTACTGATCGACCTAGTCCCAAACTAAGCAAAGCTTGTACTATGGGTACTAGACGACGATAAACATACTTATACAGATATAGATTAATAAATACTTAAATACATAGAAAACATCCATGACGACCATGACTCAGGAACAAATATTCGTGCTCATCATACAAATAAATGCCCTTACCGGGATTCGAACCCGGGACCTCTTGCTAGGCTAATGCGGTCGTCAAGTAAGGTCCCTGGAGCGACAGACGAAGACATATGTATCTACAAATAATAAGCTCCATGGGCAGTTTCGGCGACTGCTCTGCTAACGTAGCCAATCTTATTGAAAAGGTGTGTGAATATAGCCGGTACGCGAACACACCATATGTATAATAAATTATATCTAAAATAACCATAATGCTACTAATATTATAAATACGAAAGTTTGGATGCTTGGATGTTTAGATGTTTGGATGTTCGTTACTCAATCACGCTTCAACAACAACCGATATGGGTGAACTTTTGCTAGAAGATAATTTATAGCATGGATTAAAATACAGGTAGGTACCTACCATAAATATATAGGTAGTCCGCGTGAGAAAAAAAGTAAGTGAGTGGCTTTGCATCAGGTGAGAGGATCTAATGTGAATATATATATATTGACAATAATAATAACAATAATATGATAATAAATCAGCCTATGTACGTCCCACTGCTGGGCACAGGCCTCCTCACAAGGATGAGAGAGAACGGGCAATACCTAGTCCCCACGCTTGCCCAGTGCGGGTTGGGGACTTCACATACACCTTTGAGTTTCTTCGTGGATGTATACAGGTTTCCTCACGATGTTTTTCCTTCACCGAAAAGCTAACGGTAAATATCAAATGATATTGCGAACCCACGACCCACGACCGCCGTTTGACAGCCGCATTCCTGAACCGCTAGGCTACCATAGCTTTTTTTGACAATAAATTAAATAATTAATGTTTAAGATTATACTCACACTGTGCTCACACTAGTCACGCTTTATGTCAAGGTAAATCATTGCCCAGTAAATCATTGATCCATGATAAATGTTTTACTCGTGGTTAAATATAACAAGTGAGTACACTCATGAACATCGTTAGTATTCGGCCATCCGTCTGTATGATTGATACGCAATTTCAACGCTTGAGATATTGATAATCAAACCATAAATAAACGAGTTTTGCATTTTGTTTAATGGTGGTCAAGATCAAATGAGCGAACGAGCATTCTTGAATTTATTTCTCGTCTTGTTAACTTTCCGCAAAAGACAAAATAAAGTCTATTTATTTATGTTTTATTTTAAATCCATGGATCTAAGAACTAAAGATGGAGTGAAATGTTATTAACTTTTTTTAAGCTTACGACATTATGAAAACTCACAAATTAAGTATTTTTTAAGCGGATGACATGATGTCAACTCAGCAATGAAGTAAGTACCTATTATTATGCGGATGACATTACGAAAAATTTAGTATGCATGGATGCCGTTTAAGACTTTGGAGATCATATGCATCTCCAAAAAAGTATATTTTTGACAACGAAGATCTTCTACATTTCCATTATTCTTAGTGTTGTATTTTTATTATATGTAGACTCTAGTTGTAGTAGAGTAGAGTCTAGTTACAGCTCGCACTAAATGCGTGCGCAGTATTTTCCAAAGTATTGTGCCAATGATGCTACGTATATATATGCAATGATTCTAATATAAATGTATTTGCAAACTGTGGCATATAAATGAACCCTTGAGGCCTGCAGAATAAATGTTTGAATATAATAGAAAAATATATAAATTAAGCACAATAGTCCTTCTAAAACGCAATAGATTCTTGTTTATGCGAATCTAAATCGAAGCGCCACACGACGCCAAACTGGAAAGGGTACATGTTTATACAATTCTGATTCGGTGTGGTCAATAATGTTAACCACTTGGGCACTTAAATCTGCGTAAATCCAATGTCACACGCGCGCAGTAATGCTAAACACGCAGTTGTGCAACGCTGCGTATGACTGCGGTTTAGAGCAAGACCGTATTCGACATTGGACCCGATTCTATGTGCACATGGCTTAACTAGCCTTAAATTAAATTGTCTAATTTTTAGACATAACTTAGGAGGCACATTAAAAATGACATATTTAGAATAGCATTTAAGCAGTTAAGTAAGTTGAATTGACCGCGTAAAATAAGAAACGTCAGATTCAAATTAGTGCTGTCATTTGATTATGACAGCTGCTCATGGAATAGCAAAGTGTTTAGGCCGAAACGCATTGACAGCGGTGGCGGTACCGGTTGTAATGTTCGAGCTAATATGAAAGGATCCGCACAGAGCGGCGCGGCGCGACGCGGTATTCTGTGCGGACCCTTTCGTATTAGTTCGAGCATTACAACCGGTACCGCCTCCGCGCCGCGCCGCGGCGCTCCGCCACCGCTGTCTGTGCGTTTGGGCCTTTAGCGACACCTAAATAAAATTAGGTAGTTTAGAGGCCACTGTAGAATCGGGTCCATTGTCTTTAAACGGCTCGTGACATTAGAAAAATTGTAAAATTACGGTGGTAACACCAAATTTTCAATATGCACTTGAAGTTTCTATTATTTAATTGATGCACTGTAAAAATACAGGCCATTTTTTTTTGTGCAGTCTGCCAGTTTATAAGTCTATCCCTTTACACCCGACTCGATACGATCATGCAATTATTTTGGTACAAAAAAATGGTTGTTGTCAATTGTCGTTAAAGTTCATTTTTGACTTAGCAAATCACGATTTATCGGTTGTAAAGGGATAGATGTTGTCGACAAAATTGGATACGTAGATGTAATGAACATAACACTAATGAACATGATTAATAACACAAGTCTTATTATTAAGTAGTTCTTCCCTCGTTAGATGAACGATGGAAGGAACAGCGTCAGACGTGTAGGCTATTGGTGCACCAACCTAGTACTAAACTATTTTACGTGCCATTAAAACAGTATGTGACAATCCCAAATACTAACTAGAAAATACTTATATATTCCTTACTATAGAGCGGTCTCACAGTTACTAGTTCCAAGTTTCCTACTAAAACGGTTATCCCGATTCCTTATCGTGCATTTGCTATATAAATCAGCGTCTTGTCCAGTTTTTATGCATTTTTTCTTATTATCAATACTTTTTAATGGTTTTTCAAAAGACTTGTACACTCCTTGTTTTCCATTTTCCACCACAAAATGCAAAAAAAACAAATGCAGATACGTCAAATGTTGTCAATGTTGACATGTCTTCGTGGATGCATTCTAAATAGGTTCATTAAAAGAGATTGTATACCTACATACTAACTTATCTATACACTGCACTGGTACTTTATTTATATACTAGTATCTCCGTGTTCGAGAATCGTTTTTTTGACATGACGGATGCAGATTTTGGAAAATATTTTTGCTTGTACATATTCTAGACATTAGTGGCTTCTTATGCACATTTTTGACCGCGATAAGTCAAAAAAAATATTAAAAGAATAACAAAATTCGTTTTTTCATAATGAAGTTCAAGGACAGGATGCAAGTCTGAAATATGCATTTTGTAGTCTATTTTATTATTATTACATATGATTTTGTTTTCTTAATCTACCTTGAACAGTTTGCAAAATATGACACTTCAAATGATAACCTAATTATTTTACAATATCCCGAATAACACTAAAACAAAAGAAGATCGAGGGCTAATATTGAGCATACAGTGTCCTTAGGGTCTATAAGTACCTACACCACCTGAAAGGATGCCAAATCCTCCATCAGGGGCCATTCTTGTTCCATTAGCCTGCTAAACCCTTTCCACGCGTTCCTGAGAAAAAGGGTCTTGACAGACGGACGGACGGATGGACAACAAAGTGATCCTATAAGGGTTCCGTTTTTTCCTTTCGAGGTACGGAACCCTAAAAAAACTTATTATACGTTTAGGTATTATTTATCTATGATCGTTCTATGGAATAACCACCTGACTGATACCGCCACGTAAGCAATTGCAACTTCTGCAGTTCTGCATGAGCTACGTTCTTTAAAAAAGACCGGTCATGTGCGAACCGGACTCGCCCACCGAGATCGGATTCTGTATAAAGACTATATTTTTTACGATTTAATTACAAATGTATAATTTTCAAATTTTTCCCTGTACTTGTAGTATAAAACGATATTACTTGCGAAATTGTATAGTTCTTTTCTAGGTCAACGGAAAGAAACCTATAAATATTGATTCCCTTGAGTGTCGAAATACAGCTTTATATACTCGTCGACCTTAATGTTTGAATTAAGACTTCGTACACCAAACTTAAATCACATACTTTATATTATGGAGCTCCCAACAGTCCCAACTCAACATTTCATAACTGTTGAGACAACTAAAATGAAATTGACCAATCACGTGGCGCCTTTACTGAACTATAATGTATATGACCAATAGGACGCCGTCATGAGAAAGTCAAAAGGTAAATAGTCATCAACGCACAAAAAGAAAAAGCCGTTGGTTGCACTTCGTTTTAAATACATAATTACCAAGTTTTTTTAATTAGTTCAGTTGACTCGTAGAAAAAATATATACAATAGGTAGGTATATAATTAGCTTTTTAAGTCTCGTACCTTAATTAGGCCACGAAGCTTGCTGAGTGAAACGTGGTACTCGACTGAAAAAGCATACAATAACGATTGCATAAAATACTATTTTTACGGCATAAACGGTTGGATCTTTTTTACGCTATCTGATTTTGTCACATCTCAACTCGATACCTCCACGTGTTCCCGAGGTATACCTTGGGACCCTATAGGGTATTGACAGACAGACAGACGGACAATAATGTCATCCTATAAGGGTTCCGTTTTTTTTTGGGGTACGGAACCCTAATTTAATAGAATAATGAGTGTTATTTTGAGTACTTTTTATTACAAAGATGCGTGTGTTGTGTGTCATTTCTAACTAGGTTCATATAGGGTTCTAAATACGCTGATTTGCCATACGATAAATAAATACTATTTAGTCGTAACTGCAGCTAAAACTAACGTACTTTTGTGTGTCAGTATGTCTTACGTTCAGTTCAGTTCGGACATAGAAGTTTTGTGGCCAAAATGAAAATTTACTAAGGACATCCTTCCAATATCGAGCTAAGCGAAGATAATTTTAAATACACTTACACAGTCCTCTTTGAAGTGACATTTCATAACGGGATATACATGACAACCCTGAACTTATTAAAATTTCACGACACTGGCTTTTGCGCATTTTGTTGCACGTATAATTATTTCTGACTGTGTATTCAATTTCAATTTAAAATGGTTTATTGCAGATCATAGGTACTTTATCGTTTATAAATGCCGCCTTAAAAACTATAAGTACTTACAACGTGAACCTATTTATTTAAACGTCTAATTTGTCCATAAACCGTTGTCTTTCTAAATCGAACCATATTCCTATGGAATTGTAATAATAATAAATTAGCCTATATACGTCCCACTGCTGGGCACAGGCCTCCTCTCATGGATGAGAGGGAACGGGCGGTAGTCCCCACGCTTTTGAATTTCTTCGTGGATGTATGCAGGTTTCCTCACGATGTTTTTCCTTAACCGAAAAGCTAACGGTAAATATCTAATCACATTCCGTACATAAGTTCCGAAAAACTCATTCGTACGAGCCGGGATTCGAAGACACAAACGCCGTTTGACAGCCGCATGCCTGAACTGAACCGCTAGGCTACCGTAGCTTAAAATTGTTATATTTGTCTGCTTTGACCAAAGGTTGGTAAGTCCGCCTTATGTACGATAAGTTGTACTGTTGTGCAATAAAGATGAAATAAAAAAATATGCAACATGCACATTCATATTATACATAGGTATAGTGAACACAATTGACCGATAAATTAATAGGTATCGTTATCCCTGGGAAGGACTTGTTCGGGCCACTTGGCGCCACTATAAAAGTTCTACGTATATCTGGTTATTATTTTTAGAAAAAAAAACTAGCATAATTAGTATCGGTAGTTATTAATATACTAACGGCAATATTATGCTAATACACATACTTAATGATTATGAATACTATAAAATACATACCTACTTAACACTTTGTAAGTCGGTACCAATGTTCATTTTGTTCATACAAGTTTGCTTAAGCCGAACTGTTTGAATAAGCCAGTTTTATGCGCTGTTTGCAGATACCCGGCTGTTCACAATAAAGAATAGTTATTTTCCCGTGGTCAATTTTAAACAGCTTTTTTGCAAGCGTATTTCCTAAAATTTGTGTAAAAATCAATATACGACCAACTATTTAATCCGAATGCTTTCTGTGTCAAGCCAGTTCCGCACTATCAAACATATTCGACTGGTATTGTAAACAAGACTCATTCCGTTGCGGCACGGCGACTAGGTACGAGGGAGCGGGATGGACTTAGACATTGCTTGAATTAGAATTAAATTGGCATTAGATGTGCGGTATCGCATAAACACTCATTTTTATTCCTGTCATAATACGATTGCGGTCTGTAGGTTTCACCTTGGAAACCTAACCTCCGAAGGTAGCTTTGAGACGTATTACCATAATTTTATACTGCCTTAAAGCCTTAATTTGTATGAGCATTTGAATTGTTTTAATTGTCTATACCTGGGAATCGTTTTCTAAGCCGATCAACATTATCGAACGGGCGAGTGAAGCGAACAAAGTTCTCGTTTAGTCCAGGCAATGAACTGACAACTTGTATGGAAAAAATGACAATTTTGGAAATAATTTATAATAGCTTATTTTTTCTCTGTAACGGATTTATTATCAATTAAATAGTCACCCAGCGACAGAATCCGACAAAATTTAAGACATCAAAAAAATGATAAATTAACTAGCTACAGAAAAGTCAGAAAAAATATTAATAAATATTTTTGTCTTTATTTTGGTTCATTTACATTTGCTCTATAATATTCAAGATAAAGCATGCAGAAAAAGACAACGCATGTTTAATTTAAATCTACTTAATTACTTCCGGGTGGAAAGTTTGCCGGATTCTTGAATAAAGCATCTTAGAATAACATTTTATAATGAAATCAACAAAAAAAACGCTATTATAAATTAATGTTTTTCAAAACCGTATTTTGCCTGGAGTATTCTCAGCTTGGGCATAGAGAAAATGCTTGGGCAAAAAAAAATTTCTTCTGTCCGGCCTGGCTGGCTGCTCTCCTTTAACAGCTCGCATTTCTCAACTGATTGACGTGAATTTTTGTGAGCAGATTTAATAATAAGATAGCTACATACCTATGCTATGTAGTTATTTAGGTGATCAGATTATCTAATTAAAAAAAACAGGCTTGCGAGTTCGGGGCCATTCATAAATTACGTCATTTCAAAATAGGGGTGTGGCCATTGGATGACGATAGTCATTTTATTAGGCGGGGGTCCATTTCAAGGAATAACAGGATGATGACAGGGAGTCAAAAAACTATGACTTAATCTATGAATGGCCCCTTCCTCACACAGCCACAATTATATGAATATTCAATGTTGTTTCTACAATCAAGAATAGACTAGCTTTAGACTTTATTTTATGCCACAAATAATGTGGATGTCCGTACATAATTTACAAAGTGGCAACGATTAGTGCAAACAGATCAGGTTTTCTTGATTCTCTTGCTATTTAAAGCCCTCGTAGGGAATTCCACTTTACAAATTACGTACATAGGCGTATAACCGTTTCCCCAACCGAATAAAAACAAAAGTGCTCAAAGGGAACTAGTGGTAAAGTAATAATAACAATAATGGGGTATTCATTCAAAGCTTTATTAACTACTCGGATTAAAAAAAACCGGTCAAGTGCGAGTCTGACTCGCGCACCGAGGGTTCCGTGCAAACTAACAATTAACTCAAGGTAAAGTAAAAGTCCCAATATATTTGTTAAATTACTTATTTTAACCCCACACAATAGAATTCAATTTCAAACAACGAGTAACTATTACACCAAGACAATTGAATCGCGATCTTTTTTTGACCTGCTATTGAAAATAAATATACGCGTCCCAATCCCAACCCCATTAATTCTAGAAAAATCTTAACAGCGCGAATGGGGTCAGCGCCATCTATCGGCCCCATTTGGTACTAACGTGCAAGGGCAATCGGCTTAGTATGTATGTTGGTCTTTTAGCGATTATTGTTTATAACGTGAACCGATCTCTATTATTTTTGTTTTATTTGAAAGAGAGTATTTCTATTATAGTCTTATAGGAATTTCAAAACGTAAAAATACTTATAAAGTTGATTAAATTGCAAACTTAAATAGGAAAACATTTTTGTAAATAAAACAAAAAAAAATGCTAGATACAGAAAAAAAAACTTTTCCCGTAATATATATGTTTATCTTAATCGCAAGTAATTATTTCAAATTTTTCGCTTTAATAACTTCGGAGATAAGGGGGGGGGAATGGTATTTTTTTTACATTTTCCTTCATAGATCAAAATTTTCCGAGTGTAGAAAAAAAAGAAAAACTGCTTCAAAAAGTGCAACTCAAGCCCTTTCGAATGATACCCCACTTGACCCTATAGTTGAATTTTTTTTTTGCCCCCTCCTCATATTCGTAAGTTTTTATAGAAAAATTAAATTTATATTTAAATTTTTCATTTTCCATGCACGCGGATAACTCTCATTTATAACCATTCCAAGTTTCAAGTTGATAGCTTGAGTAGTTCGTGAGATATTTCACTTTGTGACAGACAGACAGACGGACGGAGTCGCACCATAAGGGTTCCTTTGTTACCATTTTTGGTACGGAACCCTAAAATGAGGTCTGTTCGTTCGACATGACAATATCTAACTTTTATGCCGGGAGCATATTATGGTGCCAGAACACTTTTTATATGACTTAGATTTTAGTGATTAGTCAAAAAATAATAATTCAAGATTCCTTCGGTAACGATGTCTAATATGTTCAGACACTCACTTTTAATTTAAGTTGGGTATTTTAATTAGATTACCCACATATAGTAAATACTATAGATACCAATTAACTATAGACAGGTTTTATTACCTACTTGTAGAACTAAGTCGTTTGTAATTGTCACTTAGAGATTGATTTAATAATTAATTCAAATTTTAGTAGCTGACGTTTTTACTCGGATTAAGTACTAGTCCATATCGGGGGCGCCTAATTTTAATTCCGTGAAGGTTGTCTCAGTTGTACAAGCGTGTCTGGACTAATTTTTTTATACATTTCGATAAATTTTTGCGACTATATGATACGTTTAACTGCAAACCGGCTTCAACCACTCGCATTTTGGCGCAAAAGGACACTTTTCTATTATATTATTTCATTGCCTGTTCGTATATCTATACCTGTGTCAGATACAAAGATGAAAGATCATCAAATTTAAACTTTCATGAGACATGTTGAAATAATACTAATAATTACTTACCTACACGGTTCAACTCACATATAAAATGTCACCACGGGCGACATGTTTCGAACTCTTCGGCCATAGTCATATAAACACCCATACACATAACATAACACATACATACATTTAACATGTCGCCTGTAGTGACATTTAATAAGTGAGTTGAACCGTGTAGGTAACTATTTAGTATTACGAAAGATCATTAAAGAATATTCAGCATGTTTTCTTCAAATATCCCTTTTGGAGATTGAACTTGTATACTAAATGTGTCAAAGTTCGTAATTCACGATCAAAAAAGCAAATTATAGGTCTCAGGAGGTTAATGTCTCGGTTTTAATTTTTACTACTTACATATTATCATTTTAGTCTTTTTCCCCCTGCCACTTACCTTGTAGTCTGTACCATAAAGACCATTTGTGGTAACATAAGTAAGTATTGCTGTACTATTATCTATTCTGTGGTATTGCTTGGATATCCAAGCAATACTTATATTCCCACAATGGCAACCATACGGTTGTAAGATCTCACGGTTCTAAATACTGATTTGCTATATGATAAATAATAAATGTATTGTATGCACAACGTAGCCTTGACTTCTTTTATTGTTATGATTCTAGGTTAATCGAGTACCCAAATTCTTACCGACATTATCCAATCGTCAATCAAATGGTTGGTCAGCCGCCAATTTCTTGTGGGGCTCTATTCAGAAGGTTCTATCTAATGGCAAACAACTCGCCTTTTTCGTCTAAATAGGGTTCCACGGGTGATTTATATGTATTTTCTATGCGAAGTGCACACTCTTTTATAGAACGCAATGTATAGAGCCCTCGAATTTTTGGATTCCTTCCTATAATCGAACGAACGAGTGAAGCCGTTTTCAGCTTGAGCCGGAAATCGTTTGTATTTCCGGATGTATCGCTGTTCTCATCTACAGCACGTCTGTCATGGGACGGCCGCGACGCCCGCGACATACTCTTGACTTTTCTCGCACTATACCTCTTGTTCTCTAAGTGTTCTAATAAGACAGAGACGGATAGTGCGAGAAAAATGGAGAGAGCTCGCGTGATAGCCGTACAGTTCGCATTTCTCAACCGATTCTTGTGAATTTTTGTGGGCAATTCGTGCTTCGTGAATTAACTAGTATTTTTTGTCGAGTCCCTTTTACGAAAAAATAAATGTTTTGAAAGAATACAGGCTTGAGAGTTCTACAACTTCTACAGCTCACGGAGGCACTAGTAATAGTAGAAGTTCATTACTATGCAAGTAAACAGACTTGCCCTGTCCACAACACAGCTGGTACAATTTGCTGAGTAATTAGACTGCTTGTGGGAAGTTGATTGCCGTGAATGTAAATTTAGAGATTTAACACATTAGCTCGGTTTTATTTAACGAGAGCAAACGAAGCGAGCGAACTCGAATTCCGGCGAATTCTTTCGAATGTCCGGCGTCTGGCCAGCTGATATCCTCTACAGCCCCCTTGTTCTGTAACTTGTTTTAAGCTCACCTCAACGCTCACCCACAAATATATCTTGACACCGCGATGCGTAGTAACTAAGCGTAGGTAGAGGTCTAGTTTCGTGACGGGTGACAGGCGGGGTGAGTTTAATAGTGAAAAAGTAATAAACAAGCATACAGCTACCCACTATTATACATACATATAATAATTGGTATGGAGTAGAACGCAACTTAATCGTTCTCTATACCATACAATTATAATTATATCGACGTCATTCCAAGCCATGGTGATCAAGAAAACTGTTAAGCATTTTCATTAGTTCATGCTATTTATCACAACTGGAACCTACGCATTATCAATGGAATTACTGTGGACTAGTGACATTGACAAATACTCGGTAGCCGAGAAACCGACGTTGCATATCTGCATCAAGATGCAAGATTGTCGCGTAATTGTTATCATACATTAGGTACCAAGTATTAAGGGGATGCCTCGATGCAAGTAAACCACACCCCGTGAAATAGACACTCTTCTGTCTTCGCCACTTTTCCGCACACGAGAATACGAGAGGCAAAACTCTTGGGAAACGGCTTTTTTAGATAAATTTCGATAAATACCTAACTCAATTAAGTTTTCTTTAACTTTCCTTTAGTGAGATTTTAGATTAGGGAAAATGTCATAATTTAAACTTACTTTGGCCGATTAATAATGTATTGTTTGAAAAGGCTGATGTACTAAAGGAAAATAAAGACCCAACTTGAGTTTTTTTTCTATTGTCAATTTTTTAACAATCATGTTTCGGTTAGATCATGTACCTAACAATCAGGGTTTATTGTTTCGTAATTTGGTCAGAAAGGCGTTTCAAAAACGCGAGCTTTTCCAAAGCACGCCCTTAAATAACTGGTCCGCGTAAATATTATTATGCCCACAGATTAAAAGGGATAATCATCTACGAAAATAATAATTTCTACTTACCAATACTGTAACAGCCATCAATGGTGATCGGTGTGTGCCTATGGTCTGCCTATAGAGAGGCAGAGCTGTGGTACGAATACCATTGTTGCCTATAGGGATGAAGCCTAAATAATAAGCTCTTTGTAGTTTTTTTACTTGTTCAGATTTATTGAAAAGTATTCAAAGTATTGCCGTCTAAATTCGTGTGATACCATTTTAGGCCGATAAGAATGTAACGGCAAGTAGTTTATTGGTGTTTTATGGGGCGCAATTTGACTCTCTTTTAATGTGCCACGACCCCAGTCTGTCTTACCTTCATGATATATCTTACCTTCATGTCTTATGGATCTTCATGTTCTTTTAAAAATTAGAATTACGTCGTTGACAGGATTACTGTGCTAAATGATTTGTTGCACGCTTTGGAAACGCGTGGAAACGAAAGTGTGCGAGTTTTGTTCTGTTAATAGTGTGCGTAGGTACTGAGTCAGAATTAAGGAAGAGATTGCTCTTACTCGGCACCAGACAAATTGCCCATCTGTTTTGATTTCGGTGGTATGGTGGCCCTCAAATCTTGACACTATCCTCCTTTTGTGAAAGATAGATTGTATATATGTTTCCTTGAAAACTGCCTGAAAATTAAATGGCAATGGGCCGGATATAGGTATCGCTAGACTGAATGATAACATGTGGACAAAAGTAACTATACTCTGGAAGGGTCCAATAGGCAAGCGAAGTCGTGGACGGCCACCGTACCGATCAATTTATGATCGTAAAAAAAAGTCCTGAAAACTGAAATATAAAAGCGCAGAACTGAGAGGGTTCGCGAAAACTGCGAGAGGTTTTTACTGGTATCAATTGAGGTCCCACTGAGTCCAGTATGTTTAATTTAAATGATAATTAAACATATAATTTAGGAACAAGAAAAATACCCTAGATATACAAAACTAGTTAATTTCATTTTACCACTGTTACTTTTTCTTTACTGTTATTATGTTATTATTCGCGCGCAAATCACACTACCAAAAGATCTCTATCGATCTAGGATTTGTACTGTGAAGTAAATACTCCTTTGGTTTTGTAATAGCAACAAGTCTCAAGTTTAATCGATCTAACTACTTTGAGCGTAGGCACAACGCCGTTTCACAGTATAGTATCCTTCACTGGGTACGCATTTATTACCTTACCACGGGAAAGTACAATGAATTTCTAACAAAAAAAAACTTTGAAAAAGATAAAACTCAAAATAAATTTAGTTTTTGTTAGTCAGCAGATTGCTTCGCCGAGCGTGATGTGTCGATGTGTGTTGTGTTATTCACCTTGTATCGCATGGGATATACGATATACAGTGAATAGAAATAAGTATACTTGCCTGCAGCAATATTATGAGCAATGTCTATTAAAGGAGTAAACTCGAATCATTTTGCTTCGTTTTCCGAATTGGAAAATGTTTATGATTACCTACCATGCTTTTACCTATAAATAAAACAAAACTGTTCCTAAGTTTTGTTTGCTATGTTATTATATTAATTTTGAGAATCTTATATACCTACTTAGAAATGTGAACTAACACGTAAGTACCTACTAAGTTTCCGAGAAGTAAAAACGTACGTGTTAGGGCTATGAACCGATATTGCAAGAAAATTTTAAGCTAGTCTTAAGTTAACTACCCAAGTAGCAATCGCGAATAAGGCTAAATCTAAAAGTTCTGTAATCCGCCTTTACTTAGTTTTGACTAGGACAGAAAAGATTTTTTTAAGCCTACTTTTACTTTAAGTCTAATTGGTATCATAATAATTCTACTTTAGACAAGTATGCGTTTCTAAAACAGAGTTCTTCTTCTTAGTCGTTCACTCTTGTCAGAGTGGTCGTGGTTGCGTAGACGAGGTACATGGAGCGGTGTTTGATGGGTCTTCTTTTTCGAGGATTGCTCTCTTTGCAATTTCCTTCCACTTCTGCCGATTGGATGCGTCGCGAGTACATTGGACCATGGTGGACTAAGTAGTTTTTTTTATGGAATCGATCCAGCGAGTTGGTGATCGGCCTCGAGCTCTTTTGCCTTCCACCTGGCCCTGAACCACCAGCCTCTCCATAGAACTCTCATTTCTCGAGATGTGACCAAAGAACTTAATTATTCGTAGTTGCACAGTTGACAAAAGCCGCTCTTTGATGTCCAGTTCTTTGAGGATAGAAATATTTGTGCGAAACGCCGTCCATGGGATCCTTAGGAGGCGTCTCCAGCACCACATTTCTAGCGCGTCGATTTTGCGTCGATCCTGTAGCCTCAGGGACCAGGTTTCGGCTCCGTAAAGAAAGATTGGGAATATGAGACACTTCATCAATCTAACTTTAGTCTTTTTGGTAATCCTTCGGTCCTTCCAAATATTTCCCAATCGTTCTACTGCTGACCTGGTGATGGCACATCGTCGCCGAATTTCGTCGCCGCACCCTCCGGTACTGGAGATAGTAGATCCGAGGTATATATAATTGTGTACGACTTCGCAGTTTGCTATACTCTGTACGTTAGTTTCACTCAGTTCAGACCGGTCTACTATCATCATCTTGGTCTTGTCTCGGTTAATAGCGAGTCCAAATTTGAGGCTGGTAACTTCAAGACGAGTCAATAAGGTTTCCATGTCTCCTCTAGTTTGTGCGAGAAGGGTAGTATCATCAGCGTATCTGAGATTATTTATTAGGCGTCCCCCAACTGATATACCTTTGTCCCATCCCTCCAGAACAATGCGCATGATGTATTCTGTGTAAGTGTTGAAGAGTAACGGTGACAAGATGCATCCCTGTCGTACGCCTGCCTCGGTTTTAAATTTTTCTGAAAGGGTTTCATCCACCCGTACTGCTGCAGAGCCGTTTTCATATAGCCCCCTTAATAGAACTATTAGATGAGACAGTACACCCATTTCTGCAAATATCTTCCAGAGGTGTGCCCATATGACTGTGTCAAATGCTTTACGAAAGTCAACAAAGCATATGTAGAGAGTAGAGTTGAATTCTCTAGCCTTTTCGATAAGTTGACGCAAGATAAGGATTTGTTCACGAGTGCCTCTACCTTTTACGAATCCCGCTCGCTCAGGTGCAATTTGACTTGAGAGGTACGCCATCAGTCTAGTATTGAGAATATGAAGCATCACCTTACTTGCGTGTGATATTAACGATATGAGGCGGTAATTGTTGCATTTTTTGGTGGACCCTTTTTTATGTAATGGGATAAAAGTGGACTGCGACCAGTCATCCGGCCAAATACCAGAGTTAAGAAATGCCAAATCAAATTTGAGTAAAGTATGACTTAAACAAACGCCTATAAAGTCTGATTTTACTATACTTAGTTTATTTGAAGTGTCGATGAGACCTTATTTGAATTAAGAAGAGGGATTTTAGATTGACTTTGGAAAAAATAAAGTCTCTCTTATCGAAAACTGAATTAGGAAATGCCAAATAAACATTGACTAAAGTATTTCTTCAACAAGTGGCTACAAAGTCTTATGTTACTATACTCAGTTTACGTTAAGTGTCAGTAAGAACTTATTTGAATTAAGAAGCGAGACTTCAGATTGACTTAAGAGAATAAAAAAACATATCTTATCGACAACCGAGTTAAGACGTACCAAATCAATTTTGACTGAAGAATGTCTTCAAGACATACGCGCATACCTGTGAATTCTGATGTAACTATACTAAGTTTACGTGAAGTGTCAGTAAGAACTCATTTGAATTAAGAAGAGAGACTTCAGATTGACTTAGGCAAAATAAATCTCTCTTATCGAAAACCGAGTTAGGAAATGCCAAATAAATTTTGACTAAAGTATTTCTTCAACAAATGCCTAGAAATTCTTAAGAGTTAGGAAATCCCAAATCAATCTTGTCTGAAGTATGTCTTCAAGGCATGCCTTGGAATTCTTATATTACTATACTCAGTATACGTGAAGTGTCAGTAAGGACTTTTTTGAATTAAGAAGGGAGGGTTTAGATCGAATTAAAAGAAAAAGCATTAAAAAGCAAACTTCAATCAAGTTGTAGACATATTTGCCTTAAGTTCATCTGTAACCAGTTAATTAAGATATCATTATTATTCCGATAAGTGTGTGTTAAGTGGAATTCGTTTTAAAGGGACGAGTTTAGCCGAATAAAACCAAAGAAAGTTGAATAAAAAATGTTAAATGGTGTGGTGCCTTTCGTAGACGAATAGAATAGAACAATATAAAATCGCTGTGAGCTACCGAATGTCTGGTACTAGTTACCGTCTCGCATTAAAGGGCAGTTGAGCAGCACGGCTGTCAGAAGACGGCGCGCGAGCTCTCTCGATTTTTCTCGCACTATCCGTCTCTTTCTTATTAGAAAACTTAGAAAGAGAGGTATAGTGCGAGAAAAAATCGAGAGAGCTCGCGCGCCGTCTTATGATAGCCGTGCCGTTCGTATACCCTAGAAACATTATGACACACTCCAATTCCATATATAGTAAAAGATTTATAACATAAGAGGAAAATTCAAAGTGTGACTGCAATGACGAGCTGATAATTAATTATGTATAGGTATGTAGTTAGTCACCATTTAATATACCTACCTATACGCACTCAGTGACAAAATATGCTGAAATAAAATAAATAAATAAATATTTGGGGACCATCTTACACAAATCGATCTAGTCCCAAACTAAGCAAAGTTTGTACTATGGGTACTAGATGACGATATACTTCGATAAATCGATAAATAAATACTGAAATACAAAGAAAACATCCTTGACTCAACAACAAATATTAATGATCATCACACGAATCCCCAGGGCATCCCCTTACCGGGATTCTAACCGGGGACCTCCGGCTTCGTAAGCAGGGTCACTAGTGTCACTACCAACTACGCTACATGACTTTTATGACAAGCGCGTACAGATATTTTTGTCACTTTACAACGTATACAGGGCGTCCCAAGACTATGCGAAATGAAGAGAAAGTACCTTAAATATCGTATATAGGATATATTATGCTGAAATAAGAATTTATGTAAAAAAAAAACTAATACTGCATTCAAAGATTTTGTAATAAAAAGCATCTTGCTTAAATTTTTTTTAAACCTGTGTTTTTTTATGCCAATCGTAATAATGGAAAAAAAGATTATTCTTCTTTTGTAACATAGTATCTTAAAAGAAAAGAATAACGTAAAATTAATCATTTGTACTAATCCGAGTAGTAAATTCATTCAGAAACTCTGCTTTTCTCTCTATTATGTATGAGCACGAGGATATTATTGGAAAATTAAGTTTTGTTGCTCCGCCGCGGAGATATTTCTTATCTCATCTCTTTAAAGCATATGATAGGAAAATCAACACGCAGCGAACTTGTTAAAATATTGATGGTTCGCATAAGATAAGAAGGATCGCATTTTAGTATTTAATTAATTAATTTACAAAAAATACTCAATTGACTTCGACAGTGTCAAGTATTTTATTTATCTGATTAAGTTGATACATTTTACGTTATTAGGTTATTACTACATTTTAAGGTGGTATGTTACTTAAGAAGAATTTTAACTTTTTGTCCATTCTTTCTATTGGCATCATAAAAATACTGGATGATTTAGTTCACATTTAAGTCGGTTCGATTCCCAGACGAAGCAAGTAATTAATTGAAAATGTTTAAATGTATTTAAATATATAAATGTAAATACATAATTACAGTAAATTAAAAACAAATGAGAAACATATAGTGGTGAACATTTATTACAAGTTGGTGTGTGTTTGCAGCAAGGATGAATTTCCGGGTAGCATCTAATATTTGTCCCAAGCAGAAAAGGTTGACGACGCTGCTTCTCTGTTTACCGTATTTCTAATCCTAAAAAAACGGACGGTCTTGGGACGCATTGTATATTTATGAAGTTGACTGTACAGATTTTACTAGAATTGCACCTTCTTCTGATACTGATAATCATGTTTACTAGGCTAAAAATACACGAAAGTTACTCATCACTGCTATTAAAAAATATTGGTTTTTGATTTCACTGGCAAAAAATGCAATGCTAAATTATGTAATATTTGGCTAACTCTCGCGTAAACCGTTCACCAACACGAACAAAACAAGAATAAACATAGGAAAATATCAACGCAATTGGGTATTTTGAAAATCAAACTAAATACTAAGTTCAGACTAATTAGTTTAAAACTATTTTTTTTTAATACTACCTACATCAATTCAATGTTAAGTACGAGTTTAGACAAGTATGTCTTAAAGATGAACATTTTAAGGCAAACTTGAATTTACTTCTCTTAACTAATCCTTAAAAAAGTACAGATTAGCTAAAGTTGGCTTTTTTGAAAACAAACCAGATTTAACGCCATTTTGCACTTTTACTAAAATAAACAAATACATTACGCCGGTCCTCTTCCGATAATATAGACAAAGTAAAATATCAAAGTGTTGAAAAACTTATGTAGTAATAACATACAAGTAAATAAAGAACTTAGCAATCAAATATTTCCGTATTCTATCTTACGATTTTTTTTTGTGAATAATTAAAATTGAAATAAATAGGCTTTTCGCTATATTTCACGGGGCCCATTCGTTTTATAGTGATCTAAAGATATTTCATTCGAGTGGCCGATGTGCGTTTAATATTTTAGCACTAGTTTATCAACAAAATCGTTGTTATAGTGTTGTGTTCAGTTCAGTTGTGTTTTTAATCATCCATTAGAGATTTATGTTTTGAACTGGTAAGTTCACCATTTATATCTCCAAAAAAACTGTGTTAAGGAAATGATGGGTTATCTTTTATTTGTTTAAGTCATCTTAAGATCAAGTTAGAATGAAGACTGTCATTTATTGAAGTTTTAACTTAGTATTGTAGACATCTTAAAGATAGCCTCAAATAGTATAAAATGAACCTACAAGATATCTAGAAAGAAGTATTAAAGTACTCTTAAATGCTGTATTCTTAAGTCTGACTGAAGTTCACCTCAGAAACTAGTCTTAACTGATAATTAATCTTGAAGTAAGCGCCTGTGCCCACTTTTACTAAACATTGTCTTGAGGACTATCTTAGGGATATCTAGAGGGCCGGGGAGGTCTTAGCCAAGACAAGGCTTCAAATTCGTAATTTTGACTTCTAGATATCTACAAGACTTAGTTCAGTAAAGGCATTGCTACTTGGGTACCAAAGCGTAATTAATTTTAGAAATTTTATCAAGCGGCAATGTTTTGCGTAGGAACACTGCACACTGTGACATGATGACACATCGAAGAATCGGGCCACATGTGACAATTTATTGTGACGTCACGTCGTAAGACAAAGTAGTGATCTCAGATCATAAAAAGAACCATTGCGTGCTGAATTATTTAAAACACAAAAATAAAATGGTAGTTAAGAAAAAAATTGCAATATCGGTTCTTAGCCTTAACACCAACCTCTGGTTACAATTTGAGGTAATATTAAAAATACACACTGTATAACTTTTGAAGCTGTAAAAATACTTAAAAAAAACCTACTAGTGCGGTGGCCATCGCACTGGCCAGTAATAAAATAAGTTAAAAAGTTCTACATGTCCACGTCCGTGTTTTGTTTCTTATCGAGAATTTTTCTTAAGTGTATGTAGAGTTTTAATTTATTTTGCTTTTAAGTACTTGTAATATTGTAATTTCATTTAAATATCGTATGCTCCGTGAAAGTGGTGAAAGCCTATGAAAAGAGGTAGAGGTTATAAGCGCTCCAAAAGTGGCACACTAAGGCACTTGTCCCACCGCCGGCGAGTAGCGAGTACTCCCATAATTTCGCGAGTAAAAGATGAGAGTACTCGCTACTCGCGGGCGGTGGGACAAGTGCTTAAAACTGAGTTAATTCAGTTTCGTATAAACGTGTCTCAGATGTCAGATGTGGTGACCATTTTTAGCCACTTGAGTGCTCGCGATTCAAAAAAAGGTGCTGTAAAGTGCTTAAATTTACCGCGCGCCAGCGGCGCCGTGTCGTGTTTTGTTAATAAATCAATTACTTGGCATTCACTGAATTTTTTGATCTGATTCTTTTTACGTTGCAAAGCTAAAGAAACGGGCAATTTTTTCACATACATAAGTAAACAGGTCATTATAATAAAATTAATTTGAAAAAAATCACAAATTATCAATAACAAAAAATAGCCCTACGTACCTACCGGAACGAATGCCGTTTTTGACGTCCGATTACCGACAATTCCCACCACTTCAAACCACAAATACACTCACATATCACACTTCACAACTAAATACATATCAGGCCGATTACCACTTCAATATTTACTCTTTTGTTTTCATTCCAAATGTAAACAAACCCACGTGCAGGTCTTCACGAGTCATACTAAACGTTACCGGTCAACACAACAACTTTATTAATTTCGTGAAATTGTTCCATAGACTGCGGTTTTGTTTTTTTTTTATGTTGCCACATTCAACCTCTACCAAATTAAGTCAACAGAAAAGGGCTCTTCGCACGTTCCAACATAGATATGATTTAAAAACCATTTGAACTCCATCCACCCCGCAACTGGCGTTGCGAGAGCACTTTGCGATTTGACAAGTCGCAACCGTAGTTGCGCCGAGCACTTGAGTGGTTATGGTTCCGTAGCCAAATGGCAAAAAACGGAACCCTTATAGATTCGTCATGTCTGTCTGTCTGTCTGTCTACTGTCCGTCCGTATGTCACAGGCATTTTACTCGAAAACTATAAGGTGTATTATGTTAACCGCTACAGAGTTTTATGTTATGCAATTATAAAAAAAAATATTTAGGGGTGCACTCCATACCTAAAACTGACAGTCAAAAAAATTTTCGTTGCATGGCCACTATTGGTACATCAATCGATAGACCTTTCAAAATAAATATAAAGTTTTTCAGCAATTTTTTTGATTAAGTGTATAGAGTCGGAGATAATCGCCCCCAAAGTCACTGAAATTGTATCCCCCCCTTCTAATTCTACAACCGTGTATTTTAAAAATATGAAAAAATCATGCAAATAGGGTTTATTAAATTCTATCAGCGAAAATTGTTTTGAACAAGATCGGTTCAAAGGTTTTCGAGATATTTCTAAAAAACCGCCTTCCTTAAAGAAAAGGACGTAAGTGCCATAAGATCTCAGTAACGATACGACCTTTTTAATAGGCACGGAACCCTTGTTGTGCGTGGTCCGACACGCACTTGGCCGCTTTTTATTAAACACGGATCATCTGGTATCTAGACAGCGTGTCTACTCTTTTTAGAGTTCCAGACCAATACGGTAAAACGGAACGTTTATGTTGCGACTCTGTTCGTCTGTCTGTCACAAAGTCAAAGTTTTCATACCTACTACCGCATACGGATCTTTTCATCGCCGTCTTTCAGGCGAGTAACCTTTGAATTCCCTTACTGGCTGAATTTATTATTATTCAGTTTATTTTCTTACATGATGCACGTAGTTGAGTTTAATATCCTGCCGATGCCGCTACTTTGATGATGAAAATACTTGCAGCTATACACATTGATTAGTGATCAGTGCGAGTCCATACAAAAGGTACTCGCACTCGCAGCAAATGTATGAACTCGCAATAATCACTAATTGAAGTGTAAACCGGCCCTTACTGATATTTAATCGATCGCTTGGCTTCGCTTGTTTTTATACACATTTGAAATATCATACTCACCTAATTTCGTAATCCATGCCACAGATGATATTGTCTACATATAGGATAATATATAAATGCAAATTAATTGCGGTTCCTTTTCAAACGACAGAGCTGAGCTTGACGTATTTCTGGATGTAATTAGATTTCCCGAAAACTGGATCTGGTTTCATGACGTTTTCGAGAACATTGACTGTTAGAGATGCCTTATTAAGTTCACCTTCTGTATGTGTAACTTGTTACTGTGCCATAAAGTATAAATAAACAAATAACCCCAATTAGATAAAAAATACAGAAGTTATTCGTTTAATTGTACAGCAATTTGCAAATTATAATAATCCGGATAAGAATTAGAGATAGGAGTAAGCATATAATATTTTCTTGGCTAAAGCTCGTGATTGCAGTAAAGATACAGCCCCAAAACATATGTATAAGTATTTATGTAGGAATTTATGTACCTATGTTTATTTGTATGCTTTATGTGTGTATGTTTAATATTTACAAACTTCTATTTTTGCCACCTACCTAATTTAATTCTCCGCTACCTAAAGGTTGTCCGGAAGAGATCGCTCTTTAGCGATAAGACCACCTGTTGTTAACCTGTATTTTTAAGTTTATGTCTTATTGATGCATTGTTTTGAGGTGTGCATTTGACTGTACTAACATCCCTTATTTCCTTATTACTTTGAAAAACAGTGTGAAAGGCCTTAAAATGGACGCCTACTTATAGGTATAGGCCTTTTACACTGTTTTTCATTTCGCTTATTTACACTCGGACTTATGGATTTTCGTCCCGCGCTTAGTAGGTAGGTAATTTACTGTTTTAAGGGTATTAGGTAGTCGAGTGAATGGAATGAAATATATTATAGGTACACAGGGCCGTGTTTATTGATTATGAACATAGTCATACATACTAAAATAAATATTTAAAGCGACTATAAAAAATCTCGTCTCGTCTAAACTGATCGCAAAATGTATGGATGAGGAACGTAAGGATAATGACTGTAGCCATAGGTGGGCCTAGCATGCTCCTCATCGACACTCAAGGCCAAGTCTAAGTCTGTAGGTTCGACCACTAAATTCGCAACTCCATCAAACATAACATGGACCAAATCGGAGACGGTGTATTTGCCAAGTTTTTTCAACAGCTTCACCTTAAGTTCGTGCAATGTCGACCTCAAATACGTGAAAGCATGCAGAAGTAGTTCTTCTATCACATCTCTAAACTGATGTCTGAAAGCATCAGCTATTGATCCTAGTTGTTCTAATTCTTTCTTATGGAGACCTGCCGCGTGGTCTTTGTCTTCCTCGAAGTCCAGAATGCTTAGGATTCTGCTGGTGTCGGAGAGGGTTGTATCGAGGCTCGATGTGCCCGTGGATGCCGCATAGCCGTGGACAGATAAACTTGCTATAGTTGCAATGATAAGGATTATCCGGTACATCTGTGAATTTACAAGTGGTGTTATATGGCGAAGCTAAAGTAGGTTTATTTTAGGGATTAGTAAATTCTATTTTGTGCGCAAAAAGGAGCATACTTTCTACTATTACGATAATTTATTGTAGTATGCAGTTGAATAGAGGTGATTTAATGATTTAAATAAAAATAAATAAATTAGCCTATATACGTCCCACTGCTAGGCACGGGCCTCCTCTCATGGATGAGAGGGAACGGGCAGTAGTCCCCACGTTGGCCCAGTGCGGGTTGGGGACTACACATACATCTTTGAATTTCTTCGTGGATGTATGCAGGTTTCCTCACGATGTTTTTCCTTCACCGAAAAGCGAACGGTAAATATCAAATTATATTCCGTGCATAAGTTCCGAAAAACTCATTGGTACGAGCCGGGATTTGAACCCACGACCGCCGTTTGACAGCCGCATCCTTGAACCACTAGGCTACCGTAGCTTATGATTTAAATAACTTACCTTTATATTTGCAGGTACACTTGATTTCCCCAATACTGAGGTTCTATCAACACTGATGGTTCAGAATCGGGATAGTGGTGTTTTATACAATTTCGTCTACATTACGATTTAATGAAAATATTATCGTAATTAGGTACGTATTACGAGTTATCTAAATGACATGCCATGACTAACCCATGATTGATTTAATGCATCAGTTGATGACCAGTAACCATTTAAGTAATAGGTACTAAATTATTAACCAATACCTACATGATTAAATTTCCCCAGAATTTAGAACCTTCTCTCATTCAAAGTATTCAAACCTCGCTTTCCTTTTACATTTCTGAACTAGTTGCTGCCCGCGAATCATTCGCGTCATCGCGGCTTTAGCTACATTACTGAAAACTTTTAGTCAAAATCCGTTCAGTAGTTTTTGCGATTATATACATCGGCACAGTCTTTCACGTTTATAATATAATATTAATAATTGACATATGCACTAAATTCGCCCAGGTTAGTTAAATCATAAAACAAATACTGGCTCTAGGCAACGAAAAACAAATCTGGCAATAAACAAAGCCGACGGAAACGGGTACTGGTGAATAATTGGACGTAGTTAAAGGAAAAGGATCCAATCAACAGAAAGTTGAGCAAAAGTTATGGCGGTTTAAAGTTTCAACCGTGATTCCTCAAAACTGATGCATTTTTTTAATAATATATGTTCGGATGAAAATTGAGTTGAGTCGTGTAGTATACATTCTTATACACATAATTCAGTTAAATGCTATATTTTTCAAGATATTTGACCAAAAGTGGGGTTGGATCTTTTTTGCGAAAATACACTTTTCATAGACCCTTCCTTTTGTTTCATTTTGTAATAAGGATTCACGTAATAAAAATGGCATAATAATGCATAATAATGGCATATAAAACCATCTATACATACATATAATAAAAGTGAACAGGGTTGGAAGTCTTTACAAGAAAGATATTCGAAAAAAAAACTATGCTGAGAATACTTAGAATCGATAACAGAACACCTTCCAAGAAAGTAGAATTTTTGTCTGTTTACATGTACGCGCATCACGTGAAAATGGCTGATAGATTTTTGATGAAAACTTTACTCATTTGTCCAAAAAATCCCTGGCCAGGTTTTAGGCTATAATATTATAAAGGTAAGGGTGCAAAGGGGTTAAAAAATGGGGATGAACTTTTTATAGGAACTCCTTGAATCTATGAGCTTAAGACTTGAAAATTTCACCAACGTCAAGGGATGCGGGTATACAATTTGGACAAAACGGCATAAAACCTCAGCCTTCGCTTCGCTTGCCTCCCCGTTTATCTTCGGGATTTCAGCCCTTAAGTTTCGCTTGCAAGACGTCGGAAGATAATAAGTATCCTTAGGGGGTCATTGCTCACATTGAGCCCGCTCTCAGAAAGGTTTCTTTGGGCCTTTCATTCGGAACTTTGGCTTGGGATTTCGCTTGCAAGACACCTGGAGATAGTAAGTGCACGCAGGGCGTACCCTCAGGTTTCGTTTAAAAGACACCGGGAGATAATGAGTGTTTGTCCATGGCGGCGCATTTAGACCGCTTTCTGAAGGAATGCTTCGAGTCATTCCAACGAAAAGCACGGCCTTTCGCCTCGCTTGCCTTACCACTCACCTACGGGACTTATCTCAGCTCGCCTACGGGATAGTAAGTGTCCGTGAGGGCTCGCTTGCCTCGCCGCTCATCTTGGGTAATTTGGCCACAGGTTTCGTTTGCAAGACACCTAAGGATTGTAAGTGTCCGCGGGGGCTTGCTTTCGGGTCTTAAACCCTACAGCTGGCCTAGGGAGCGGTCGCTTATAGCATGCTAAAGCCTTGAATTCCTACAGAAAAGCTGTGCCTCTGGCATCACTTGCGTTCCCTTATTCAGGCCTCAGGTTTCGCTTGCAAGACACCCGATGATAATGAGTGTCCGTAAAGGCTCGCATTGAGAGCGCTCTCTAAAGTGATGCTTTGGGCCTTTCATTCCAATGTAAAACTCGGCTTTTGGCTTCGCTGCCACCTCGGGTATACTCGTAGTAAGTGTCCGTGAGGGCTCGTTCTCGGGCTCGCATTGGGAATGTTTTCTTAAAGCTTGATTGGGACCTTTCATTGTTACGAAAAGCTTGGCCTTCGGCCTCGTTTGCCTGCCCATTTCCCTTGGGGACTTTGATCTCCAGTTTTGCTTGCAGGACACCTGGGAATAGTAAGGACTTTAGCCCCCAAACTCGCATAGCGACCACTCACTACAAGCATGCTTAGACCTTTCATTCTTACGAAAAGCTTAGCCTTCGGTTCCGCTTGCTTCCCCGTTTACCTTCAGGACTTCGACCCTAAGGTTTCGCTTGCAAGTTACTCGGAGATAACGAGTATTCGTGGGGGCTCGGCCTCGGGCCTTCGGCCCTCAGGCTCGCATTGGAAACGCTTTCTTAAGGCTTGATTGGGACCTTTAATTGTTACGAAAAGCTCGGCCTTCGGCCTCGCTTAACTGCCTGCTCCCCTTGGGGACTTTGATCTCCAGTTTTGCTTGCAGGACACCTGGGAATAGTAAGGACTTCAGCCCCCAAACTCGCATAGCGACCACTCACTACAAGCATCTTAGACCTTTCATTCTTACGAAAAGCTTAGCCTTCGGTTCCGCTTGCTTCCCCGTTTACCTTCAGAACTTCGGCCCTAAGGTTTCGCTTGCAAGTTACTCGGAGATAACGAGTACTCGTGGGGGCTCGGCCTCGGGCCTTAGGCCCTCGGGCTCGCATTGGGACCACTCTCTGAAGGATTGCCTCGCCGCTCAGGTTGGTTTCAGGTCTCGCTTGCAAGACACCTGGGGTTAGTGAGTATCCGTGGGGCTCACCCCAGGGTCTTGGGACTTGGGGCTCGCATAGGGAGCGCTCTCTCAAAGGATACTTTGGGGATCTATATAATATTATTGACGACCAAGTCAATGAGGGTGTTTATTTAGATTCGAAGACAACTTGAACTGTTACACGCACAGTCTATGGAAATGAAATCTTTGTTTTTGTCAGTAGTGTGGTGAAACATAAGAATATCATTTTTGAACCATAATTTATACGCGTACGAAGTCGCGGGCAGAAGCTAGTTGTTAATATAAGCATTTTCCGAAAAATGGTTTATATGCGCTGGATCGTTCTTGATTTTTTATTGTCACGTTAAGACAAAACTAATAGATTTCCAAAAACGATCCATATCTTTTTAAAGTCACTTTAACCGTCATTCATACTTTTCTATCAAAAAAGATTCACGCCCGTTCGATTGTTTTTGTTTTTCTTGCTCAATGAACGTTTAACTGACAAACAAATAAAACAAAAGGTTCAAGCAAGTTGAATTGTTTATTTATTTCCCTATATTTCGATAATACATTTACGTATATTGTAATGATCCAAGACAATACTGACGGTAAAAATCCTTATAAAGGCTGCTTTATATTGGAAATTTCTTTTAATGATTAAAAATAAAGCTAGAAGAATATAAAAAGTCGGCTTTACATTTTTTTTTAAATAGGATCGTTTCTGTTGTTTACTAAGACACCAAAGCAGGATTCACAACAACTCAACAAAACTGATCCAAGTGAGGTGACTCTATTTTGTTGTATATCTAAAAGTTTTAAAGAGCCTAGATTTCGTTTTTCAGAAAGAATCCAAATGGATTGGATCCATTTCGTTGAAAATATTAAAAGTGAAAACGTGTGAATTGCATTTCTTAAAAATGGTCCATGCAGGTTGGATATCTTTTGTTAAAATAAATGTGAATCAATATGTAACTGATCTAATATTACCATACGGTTCCAAGCATTATGGGTTTTTATTAAAGGATATCAATTTTACCCCGTCATACATGTGGGATGGTATCCCATGTTAATTAAAATATGAAAACACTGTGTAAGCTGGGCGTCTTTTTGCTGAGTGAAAATATACGCCTCAAACACCTCTCTGGTATACTTAACTCATGTTTTGGTAATTTTGTGGATTGGATCCTTTTCCTTAAACTACGTCCAATTGATTCTGGTGAATAAATAATTCAGGTGAATAAATGATTCTGGTGAATAAATGATTATGGTAAAAAAATATTCCGGCGAATAAATGATTCGGGTGAATAAATGTTTCTGGTGAATAAATGATCTGACTGATAGCGAATCTATTTAAAACAGTAACTGGCGATTACATACGCGACGGACAAGTATCGCATCTGGCCAAAAACGTATCTGACTGCTATCGTGACATTCCAAAAAATAAATTCTTTCTACATAAAATTTATTTATAAAGGCTCTTGATTATTTTGTTTATTTCGTCGTTCCCACGTGGGCTGTCACACTTGTACCTAAATTACGTATGTACGAGCTTTTCCCGAGGGACTACAGTATGAGGTTCTTCAAAAAAGGAGTGTATAAATTCTTAAAGGGTCGGCAACGCGCATGTAACACCCCTGGAGTTGCAAGTGTCCATAGGCTACGGTAACCACTTAAAATCAGGTGGGCCGTAAGCTTGTTTGCCACCGACTTGGTATTAAAAAAAGACGTATACAGGGTTGCGGTGGAAGATATATAAGTTTTAAAGATAAATCTTTTTTAACCGTCGACCCAAAAAGAGGGATGTTATAAGTTTGATGTGTCGGTGTGTTGCTCTGTGGCATCGTAGGTCCTAAACATAATGCATATTGCTGAGCCAGTGTCCGGTTCACTACTGCAAAGACACACTTGTTTCATGTTTTATGTGCTTTTCTTGTTTATTTTATTATTTAGTATGTGTCCTGTGCATTTGTCAATAAATCTGTATCTCTCTTTCTTTTCTTTCTTTCTTTAAACGAATGGTTCGATTCAAATGCGGTGTTTAGGTCCGAAAGCTGACGTGGTCGAGATGGTTCTTAGCTAAGTTTTAACAAAATCAGTTTAGCCGATTTTTGAGATATTGAACTTTGAAATGAAAATGTCGAGGGTTTTTGAACTTTTCTAAGTTGTTAATTGATGTTCGGGTATTTTGAACATTGTGGATTTTTTTGCCACTTTGAAACAAGAGTCGGGGGATGATGTTTTTACGCAAAAGCTGAGTGATTTCTGTCTCTATAAAGAACTTTGTTACAAGTATATATGACCCTCAAAGTGGAGCACACATAAGGACACCTAAATTCCTAACGTCATCATATCAGCCGAAAGACGTCCACTGCTGGACATAGGCCTGCCCCAAAGAGTGCCAAAGTGACCGATCCCGCGCCACCCGCATCCAGCGGACTCCCGCAACCTTTACCAGGTCATCAGTCCACCTTGTCGGGGGCCTACCCACGCTGCGCCTTCTGTTACGTGGTCGCCACTTGAGAACCTTTCCGCCCCAACGGCCATCGGTTCTACGTACTATGTGCCCCGCCTAGTTGCTCACAAGATTTTTCACTAGAGGCAATAAGATGTACATTTTTTTATTATCTGCCTGCTGGTGCCATGAGATATATGACCTGCTGTTTACCTATCATTGCTTTTAGTTTTGCTAACTTATGTTTTGTCTTCAATAGCTGTACCTAATACTCATCAACTATTAGCGCCATTTTAGACAAAAATCCTTTTTTGCCGAATTATTAAACGTTTTTCACATCGTTAAAATGACGAGGATTTGGAAGTTTTTGATGATGTCGGATGAACTGTAAATATGTACATGTTTGATCGTGCCAAAGTGTTTACGTTGTCGATTTTTTCTGTCGCTGTCGTACACTTTGGTCGCTAGTTTTTATTTTATCAAATATTTTATACACATGCATGCAATATACAAAAAAAGATATAGCCAGCACATGTAAAATAAAAGATTGGTAGGTAAAAAAATGGTGAGATGTTAGAAAATACTGAAATAAATTTAAAATATTTGTCTCAAAATACCGGTAGTGGTATGTGTTAATTTACCCAAAATGTTTTGTGAGGGTCCTAGCCCTAGTTGGCACACGCTCTGCCATACATCCTCTATTTGATGTATAGAAATACAGGTTATTTCAGTATAGATTCAGGTTTTAAATAAGCAAAACATCTAAGTAATCCAGCTTCTTAAAATATTTTAGTTAGGTACATTACTCTTAAAGCAAACGTACTCGTACATATTAAAAGCTATAAAGTTTCAGGAAACTGAATTGCAATGTAATTTCTTTATTTGTTTTTTAATCTCGTTGAGTTTGCTGATCCCGGCGAGATATGGAGAGATGTGACAATGAGCGTAATGAGATAATCGGCTATCCTTGTATGTGATTTCCACGGAGTGTGGCAATGGGCCGGCGCGGCGGCCGCCGGCGGCCGGCGCCCGCGTCGACTGCGAGTCAGTCTAATCTATCAGCTCGAAGCGGTTCGGTGCCATACCGGCTAACTATCCACCACTTCGCGCGAGATTTAAATACAACCGAATTATATTTTCAAACAAAGTATCAAGCATAAAGAGTCTACATCAAGTGGAAACTAAGAAACGTGTGTTGAGTGGAAATAAATATATATTTTTTGGTATTACTGTATTTAAGTGAAAAACTGAAACTTATGGGCGAAGTAAAAAGTAACAGCTTTCAGGACACTATGAGAAAGTGTTTTAAAATGGGGCTGTTTAAAAGTAAGTAAACTGGAATATTAATTATTTCATTAGTGTCAAAATTATGGAATGTCACTTTTCAGATTTCATGAATTGAACGGCGAATTAAAATAAGTTCTAAAAATAAGTATATAACTTTTTGAATTGTCTCTTACGCATGCATCAAAAATTCATCATCGGTATCTAAACGTAAATACGATCGGTACTTTAGCACAATAAAATCGTACCCAATTTGAAAATGGAAAACATAAAGAACATCTATTGACTTCAGGAAGGTCCTTTTACGGCATGTCAATATCGGAAGCCCATAAAACGGAAATGGCACGAACGGTGCCTCACACGAAAGTGTTTTCTTGAACCTCATTGAAACAGGCAGTTACAATAAATAGCGCTTCCTCTTCCTATGCAATGCATCAATACGCATGTGGATCGCCGATCCCGAGGTTATCTCTGTATTCGCATTAAGATGGCATATACTTAGAAGTCTTAATTCGTATTGATAACCTAACATTGTCTCACTATCTCATCCATTACCTGATTCATTCGTAATTAAACCGATAGATCGATTTTATAGGATCTATTACAATACGGACATTAGCAATTGCAACGAACATAGAAATTGACCAAATGTTTCTTGCTATTACTAGCCTAAAACAGCAGCAGTATTATAGAAAAACTCCTAAATACGTACTAGGTACTAACAAGGCAAAAGCTACGGTAGCCCAGTGGTTCAGGCATGCGGCTGTCAAACGGCGGTCGTGGGTTCGAATCCCGGCTCGTACCAATGAGTTTTCTGAATGTTGTTTTCGGAACTTATGTACGGAATATGATTTCATATTTACCGTTAGCTTTTCGGTGAAGGAAAAACATCGTGAGGAAACCTGCATACATCTGCGAAGAAATTCAAAGGTGTATGTGAAGTCCCCAATCCGCACTGGGCCATGGGGACTACTGCCCGTTCCCTCTCATACATGAGAGGAGGCCTGTGCCCAGCAGTGGGACGTATATAGGCTAATGATGATGATGATGACTAACAAGGCATTATTTTTTTAAATTTGGTGGAGTGGAATTGATGATGAAGACCACAGATGACTTATGGAATTCCTCAATTATGTACTTAAAAGTACAAAAGTACATCACAGATTCTGATAAGATTCCGTTGAAATAGCAACTAATGAAGTGCCAAAGGTGTTCCTTGTGGAATCGACGGAAGTCCTCAAATATGATCGGGCCACATACAACGATTGGGTTTTTTTCTCTAATTATATTATAATTCGGGAATGGCTTTTGGCCAAATTTTGATAAATAACTTAGTGAAGATTTATTCAAATTTCTTCAAGAGAGATTTTAGAAGAGATACAATACTATACTATTAACTCGATTGTGTCGTAACATAATGTATCGTTTCAGTAGGCTGACTAAAAAAAAGGAAAATACAGACCCAGATTTGATTTTTTTTCTGTAGAGGAGATTTTAAACAATCGTATATCGATCAAATCGATCGATAAACAATCTATATAGTCAAGAATCATATATCTGAAAATCAGATCTTATTGTTTCATAATCTAGTCAGAACGGCGTTTCAAAGCACGCGATAATTTCCAATGCACCGCCTTAAAATGGGATCGTGGTAACTTCCAAGTAAATTTTACACGAAATAATAAAACTATTTTTAATAAAATAATTTGTGTTGTTAAGAGATACCTACTGTAACACTGTAAGTTACAAGAGAGTTATTTCTAATCTTTCACTCATCTTATCAAGATTCAATTTATGTGAGATCATTATATTTTACGCATCAATTAAACATTAATTTTAAATTGGTCCAGTAAAGAAATACGTGAACTCATATCTTAGAGACGTTTACATTCGCAGGTATCGATGGTCGTTCTTGGTACTTACATGTGACCAAAATCCCGACTCAGTTATCGATTATGATATCTAAAATAGACAATATTGTTAAGGTTTCAGAAACCCAAATTGTTATTACTCGTAGTAGTAGCTCTTACTCATCTCTTACTACTAGTACGCGTATCTACTCGTACCTACGCTGGCAATTGGGTGATTATTATTATTATTATAACTAAATACCATCTTTGAAAGAATCCATAGAAAAAATGCTTTCAGCTAGTAAAAAAGTGAAAATATCACAGCGTTATATATTTGGTACCGACACCAAATGTTTTTTAAATCTTTTTATAATTTTTTCTCAAATTGTTAGAGAAAAGCACTTTATTTACTGCGGCGGGAATCGGAAGTGCCTGCCTCGTTTTAGCAGGCCTTAGTAAGCCTCACGCCCTGCCAACCACCTCGTCAGGCAACCCCTTAAAGCCCTTCTACACGATCGGGACCAACCGCCAACCACCGTGTCCTTGGTCGGGTTGATATAAAAATGGACCGTGTAGAAAGCGGTTGACCAACCGATATTTGGTTGATGTCAACGGCCTTGGTCGTGAACGCATCCCTCGCGACAGGCTGCGTCGGTGGTTGGTCCCAACCGTCTGGAACGCTGTCGGCCAACCGTTGATCCGACCAAGGACACGGTGGTTGGCGGTTGGTCCCGATCGTGTAGAAGGCCTTTTATATTCCGCTTCTTTACTACTATGCCTTCGATTGCCAGTTTAATATACAATTTATTTCACTGTACTCAGAGTAGAAACATATTTTGTACACAAGTCATTGAGATCTTTCATAAATATTACAAAAACACAAATATAATAAATA
The DNA here is from genome assembly GCA_945867215.1 of Epinotia demarniana. NCBI lineage: Eukaryota > Metazoa > Arthropoda > Insecta > Lepidoptera > Tortricidae > Epinotia > Epinotia demarniana. The sequence continues at coordinate 16,823,973 of OX244272.1, read as the reverse complement.
AATAAATATAAGGGAACAATCTTACACAAATCGACCTAGTCCCATAGTAAGCTCAGTAAGGCTTTTGTTATGGGTACTAGACGACGATATATATAATAGATATAAATACTTAAATACATAGAAAATATCCATGACTCAGAACAAATATTCATGCTCATCACATAATTTTTTGCCCTTACCAGGATTCGAACCTCTTGCTTCGTAGGCAGGGTCACTACCAACTAGGCTAAAGCGGTCGTCGAAGATAAATATTACGGAAAACACACTTGTTTCAAAATATCAAGGGTAATGCACTCACATAACTACATAAGAAACGCTCGTTACTCTTGTTTTATCGACAAACGTTTTGTTGAATGAATGTTTCGCCGAATATTAATTTCATGGAAAACATATTTTTTTCAGAATTAGTAAAATTTTCAGGATATTTTTACTAACTAACCTAACCTTAATAATGGCTTCTACTACACATTTTTTTACGTTTTACCTTTACCCAAAAAGTTAACGGTTTCTGAGAAAAAAAACCCGGCCAAGTGCGTTTCGGACTCGCGCACCGAGAGTTCCGTACAAACCTGTAGGTATATATTTTTTTTATTATATGATGTAACTAAAAAAATACGGTTTTTACTATTTTTCCTTTATCTGTGCTATAAGACGTTGCTTCGTACCAAATTTCAAGATTCTAAGTTCACGGGAAGTACCCTGTAGGTTTTGATTCCCTTGCGAGTTTCGAAAATTTGCGGAAATTTGCGGCATAAGCAGCTGTATCTTTTGATAGCTTTGGCTAAAAAGACGTTGGATGTTTTCACAACTCCAAGGGATAGTAGACCTGAGTATTTGGTATAAATTTTAGCTTGATACCTCCACGCGTTCCTGAGAAAAACTTTCTTGACAGACAGACGGACCGACGGACGGACAACAAACTGATTCTATAAGGGTTCCTTTTTTTTCCTTTTCAGGTACGGAACCCTAAAAAACGGCGGAACTATGCGTTTGTCCGTAAAATAAGGGACTCCCGGTTTTATTATATGTCGCTGGAGAAACTAGCGTCCCATCCAGTTTGGACACTTGAATGCTAAAAAAGGAATTGCATTAGGCATCTAATTATTCAGGAAATTTAAATCAATGAATTGAATTACCAAACGTAAGCATCATTTACTTTTCCGCACAATGAATCAAACAAATTGGAAATTTCAATTCGCTGGTCGAGCGGGCCCCACGTCGCGCCGCGGGGGCGGGCGCAATCTGCGCCGTGCATGCATCGATGCAGCGCTACAATACTCCTTCATCTACTCGTACGTGTTTGTTTTCTGATCGGAATAGTGCATACTAATACTGCTGTTGTTACGAGCAATTAATAGTTTTCTCAGCCTTGGATTACGCTTGCTGTGTATCCGTACGAGTAGTATTTGTATAGATTTCTCCAAGAAAGGAAAATATACGTCCTATTTACCCCCCCTAGACTTGCAAGCATCCCGTAGCCTGCATAAGTATAGCCAGCGTCACATAGTTAGTAGTAGCCAAACTAGCCAAATATATCGCAACATGTCCCATACTATAGGAGTAAGGATGTATTACGATATATTTGGCTAGTAGATAAGTAAAAGAAAAACTAAGATGTTCATTGCATTTGGACTCGAAACGTAAGAGCAAGCTTTTCCTTTTAAAAAAGTCCCCAGCATCATGTGTTTACAAAAATCCCCAAATAGCGTAAGTGATAAAGTTAACACGTTTACATGCATGCTAATGACTTGTGAGATTAGCCACACAAATCATTTAAACAATAAAGTCGTTCGCAGAAACTGCTCACATAGTTTTATGTTTTGGTATGCATTTTCACAGTGTCATATCACAGTATTGTGCATTGCAACATGGTAATTGCCATCGTCCTTCGCCGGTGGGAAATTAACTAGTTACCTACATCAGATTCGCGGTGCATTTTGGTGTGCAATCCAGTAGTTGCTCAATAGGCGATTGTAAGTGAATAGAAAGGCGATTATTTAAACTTAGGTGCCCATGGATTTCGGTTACATCTAAAATACTTTATTCAATTTACACACAGTTGTTCTACTCGACCGCGATAATTTTGGGAATAAAAGTGACAGTTTTGCCAAGTCAAAGTGTGATCGAAAAATAATCAAATTTAGCACGTACAAAGTTCCAGCCCCATTTCACCTCCTTAGGTTCTTTTTTGGGACTCGTCTAAGTCTTAAATAGAAATTTGATAATTTAGTCCCTGGGGAACAAATCATCTCAATCGGTTAAGCGGTTTAAGTGTGAGAAGAAAAATCAGACATACAGCAGACACGTCTGTCCCCGTTGGTAGTGATACATTCTCATTTACTAGATTAGGTTCTAGTAGGTAAATTCTAACATAAAAAGAGTTTTTGTGCAGACGTTGTCCACGATAAGAGATACGATAACAACGACCTCCATTTATGCACGAGGATTATGCCTGAACACAACCTCCATTATGATGAACATACGAGCATATAGAGATCACAGACTGCAGGTATGGTTCTTTAGGTGGCTATAAAAATAACGGATAGAACCAATATCCATACTAATATTATAAAGTGTATGTGTGTGTTTGTTTGTCCGTCTTTCACGGCGAAACGGAGCGACGAATTGACGTGATTTTTTAAGTGGAGATAGTTGAAGGGATGGAGAGTGACTTGACTAAGGGGGTGAAATGGGGGGTAAAAGTTTGTATGGAGCTGCGATTTAAACGAGTTCCACGCGGACGGAGTCGCGGGCAGAAGCTAGTAAGAAGATAATCATGCATATAATCTTGTATGTAATTAGTAAGTCAAGACTTTTTTTATTATTACTATAAATAGCTTCTGCCCGCGACTCCGTCCGTAGCTCCATACAAACTGTCAACCCCATTTCACTCCCTTCCCCGGGACTTATCTCTTTGCAATTTTGTATCTTATTCGGTTCAGTGGTTTAATTGTGAAGAGCTAACAGACAGACAGACATACTTTCGCATTTATAATATTAGTATGGATTACATTTATATTTTCTATTATGTAACCGCTATGTAATGCAGTAGCTACTGCGCATCGAGCTTGTACAAGAATCTAACGTCTATCATATTTACAATATACAGAACTTGACGTAATTGCTATGATATTTGCTGATTCACATTGAAATTCATATTTACATCAGCGAAAGTGTCGTGTCGAGTGTAATCCCTGATCGAGCAAATAACATCCTCGCTATGACAAAAGATGAAACTAATCGCAGTTTGCCACGGGTGACTGCAGAGGTTTGAGCTAATCTGCTGTGCAGAGCAGCGGCTGCCGCCGCGCTCCCGAGCGATAAGGCACGAATGCCCAACCTTATCCCTATCGCAGTACATTTGCAGTTTACCAGTTTGGTTACCGTCAGCGCTTTAAAATCATGCTTCTAACTCCATATAGTATCTTGCACAATTTATGCCCCTGTTAACAGATTAAAAAACCGGCCAAGTGCGAGTTGACTCACGTACCGAGGGCTCCGTACAAAAATTTACGGTTTTCGCAATTTTTCCTTTATCTGCGCTATAAGACGTTGCTTCGTACCAAATTTCAAAATTCTGAGTTCACGGGTAGCCTGTAGGTTTTGATTCCCTTGCGAGTTTCGAAATTTGCGGCATAAACGGCTGTATCTTTTGATTGAGTTGGCTTAGAAATTTGATTTTTCCACAGCTCCAAGGGACAGTAGACCTGAGTATTTGGTATAAATTTTAGCTTCCTTGAGAAAGAGGGTCTTGACAGACGGATGGACGGAAGGACAACAAAGTGATCCTATAAGGGTTCCGTTTTTTTTCCTTTTGAGGTACGGAACCCTAAAAATAGAAAAAAAATATTTTATTTCTGATTGGAAAATATATTGCGTTTTTTGAAATGCCGTTCGGACCAGATTAGGTAACAATAATTACTGATTCGTAGTTTTATGTTTCTTGACTATTCCGGTTGTTTGTCTGATTTGTAGTGCAATACGTCAGTTTCGATGCTTGTAAATAGAGTTAAAAATAAGTATGTTTGGGTCACCCTACTTGCCCATACCCTTGTCCGGTTAACCTTAGTGTCAGTTCTGTCGATTTTGAACATTTCTTCAAGTTGCCTACCCTGACCTGAAACACAATTCGCGACAGTGGGCTAGGCTAGGCTAGGACGATGCATATTTGGATAAATTTCGAAAACTTTTTGATAAGTTTGTGATTACCTGAGATTTGTTGTTTTGTTTGCCTTTCAAATTTCATTTGGATCATTAACTCTACTTACTGTAACTGTTCCATTGACTAATGAAACAAAGGCGACGCTACACTTATCTGTTAGAAGTGTTTTATTATCAGTGATTGAGGTTATAAATGTCTACGATATATCAAATATGTGTGGTATAAAATTATGAAATGAATTTAATCTTGATTAACTGGAAGTATAAAGTGATTACCTCGAATTTGCCACTTGAAGAGCTATTGTCAAGCACAGTTTTTTTTGTTCCAAAGACTCATTAAACAGTAATGTAGATGTATATATATAACTAACAATTATCGTGACCACAGAAGCAGATTAGGTGAAGAATCGACTTTTACTATTAATTACCTAAATACCCATTTCATATAATTATATTATACTAGGTAGTGTAGTTAACGACATTAGTCGTCGATGCGTCAGTAAGTCACTTAAAATTCTTTAGATTATTACTTCAGTCTCCAACGGTGAGATTAAGTGCAATAAAACACGAAACGTTCCTTTATCAAGACTCTAAAATAGTATCCACGAACAAATTGCATGAAACAGACGGAAAAACAAACACATGAGTGATCCTATAATTAGTGTGCCTTTTCTTATAAGAACACGGAACCCTGAAGAGCATTTATTAGTTGATTGCGTAACGAGATACCTACTTTAGATAATTATGAAGATAAATAACTTAATTATTTACCTGGATAAGCTAAAGCTACACAAGATATTTATCCTTTGCTGCTTACCCAACTATAGAATAACAACATGACATGACATTGACATGTTATTTAAGCTTATTTATACCCAATATTTGTACGCTTGCTTGCATGCTGAATACGAGCACTTTTACACTATAACCTACTAAGACCCAATACCATGTATCTAACTGTATTCTTACGTTTTTTCATTGGAATATACTAAATGTGTTTATTACAAAGTCACAGTATACTCTCGAGCTGTAAAAACATAAACACATTCTTACTCCTACCTAATTGCAAAATCCAAGAAAGAATTATGATTTATGATATTTAAAGTCATGCGCCGGCATAAACTATAGGTACAATCTCGTTGAAACCACAATAAAGCAATTGAAGCAACAAAAATAAATTTGCATAATCAGTTTCCTCAAAGTTCATTTGTTTGTCAAAGCACGTAGGTCAATTTCTCGCGGACAACTCAATGGCGACCAGTGTGTAGGAAAAACCGGTTGTGTTAGCATGGCCGCGGCCGCAGGACAGCGGAAGTGGAGCACTTCCTCACTTCCGGGGAGATTTGTAATGTCAGGGTTGAGTTTTGACAGAGCTAAACGGATTAATCGAACTGTCGCGCCTCGACCTGCCCTTGATCGAAATGCTGTCTCTTCTGTAATTATTACGAGTTACCTGCTTAAAGTTAGGTTGCGTTTTTAAAGCGGACCAAAAACTCAATTTCCGGGGAGAGGTTAAATGTCGAGGTTGAAACAAGTTAAATGGTTTAATTAGTTCATTTCTACGTGACCCCGCTGCTGTACAAGTTTTTACAACTGCTTTTTGCAGTGCTGCTAAATGTCGTAGCAAGCGAATGAATGTGGTACGTTTACAAAATATATACGAAAGAGTAGGTACCTATTTAGTTCTTACAGTTGCATGGGTGCTAAAACACGTATTACTTTTGAAAAGCTTAGCGAGTGACAATGCTTAGATTTAATATAAGGTTGTTCAAGCGAGCGTGTCCGAGTAGTTTTCATCAGCCTGTCGCAAGATCCGCCGCCGCTCGTGCGGGCAACCTGCAATTTTTGTGCGCCCTTCACTCGGCCAACATCCGCGCCAATTCCTACCATAACCACATGAAATACATAGCTGTAGATGAATACTATAGCATTATATAATATTACTGATTGCATAGTTTATTTATTTGCTTCCATGACAACTCAGGATACGCAACAAACTCAATTACTTACCAAAATGTCAAAGCTGTATGTACGTATCAAGCTATTCTTACCGGAGGTTATTTCCCATAATTTACTTTAAAAACAAAGTTTTAACCGACTTCAATTTAGTACTCCGCCAAGCCACGAGCACATTTCCTATTTTTTACAATTTACCACATGAACTGATTTCCGATAGCAAATGCGTTGATAACTATAGAAAAAAACCGAATCGCTGTATGTGGGCCGATAATATTTGAGGACTTCCATCGATTCCCCAAGATCATCACCAATGGCACTTCATTAGTTCCTATTTCAACGAAATCTTATCAGAACCTGTGACGTACTTTTGCACTTTTAAGTACATAATTGAGGAATTCGATAAGTCATCTGTGGTCTTCATCATCAATTCCTCGCCACCAAATTTATGATTCCGGATGTAAATACACGAGTTATAACAGAAAATACCAAAATCACTACACGCGTGCCTTATAAAATTGAGGAGTCTCCTCAATTCCTCATGGATCCCATCATCTAACTGAATTTTGAAAAAAATGGGACCCACCTGGAAGTATATACATACGAACAAAAAAAAATTTTACCGAATCGGTTCATCAATGACGGAGTTCTGAGGTAACAAACATTGAAAAAAAAAAAAAAAAAAAAAAACAACCGAATTGAGAACCTCCTCCTTTTTTTTGAAGTCGGTTAAAAAGGATACTTTATTTACTAATAAACCGTTCACACCCATTAATGTCGTAACACTTTACTAGGTCTCGTTATCTCTGCAGGCGAAATGATTGAAGAAAGTATGACTTGACACTTGACACTCAATAAACTTGTCAGTTATATTATTCATTTACGTAACTGTTATCGTTTCTACTCCACAATGTAATGATTCGATGCCTCGATTATGGTAAGCCACGTCCCGTGTAAGATACTCGTTTACGTCGTTCGCACAAGAGGAAACGAGATGCAATGCAACCTGGTGCTCTTTTGTAATGACTTTTTTGAACAAATGTCGAATAATATCTAGTATTTTTTTATTCATATATGTATCTATGTGATTTTAGGTGAGGTTAAGACCGTAATTTAAAATTGATTAGACTAGACCGCTTATGCCGTTTAATTTAAGCAATTGTGTATTGGCTTCCGACGAACCACCAAATAAATGAATTTCAAAACAAAGTTTTAACTGAGATTGCCAAGCCACGTACATGAATATTTCCACATTTCCTTTCCACTTTTACTACATGAACTGCTTTCCAAGCGCAATTGCGTTGATTATAAACAGACAAAACCCAACAGTCTGTAAGCCCAATCCCAATATACCTACGGGCTACGTCTTATGACAGCATCAGCATGATGAAATGCATGGCAGCAGTTCGAGAAAGTTGTGCTGATCAAGAATCAGAAAATTTTCGCACTTAAAATTGGCCAAAAGTTTGAGAATAAGAAAGCTTTGCTATGAATAAAAAAATTCTTTTGAAGCACTATGACTGGATTTGGCTAGGCAGTCTAGCTTGTACTTTTATAAAGGAGTTCTATCAATTCCTCAAGGATCCCTCATGGAAACAATGTGCCCAATCTGGAATCATATTCTTTCAAATAAAAAAGGAATTCTACAAATCCGTTCATAAATTACGATGTTCTGAGGTAACAAATTTTAAAAAAAACGTCTTCAAATCGAGAACCTCCTTGTTTAGAAATTCATCAAAAATGAATTCATTGTTGCCTTGTGCAGGCTCCAGTGCCAGGCTGGTTTTTTTTTTAATACATGCCCTTAATGGCCAATGGTCCCCGCGATGAAAAAATACCATGTTTCATTTTAATGTTTTTGCTTTTCCTCTACGCAAACCGCACCCTTAATTTGACAAATGACCACAATATCTTGGTGGCATCACCAAGATGTCACGAATCAGTCTCGGCACGAATGAAAGATAAAGGAAATCCCCTTGGAAAGATTTTCAATAGGTAATATGTTTCTAAAGTTTACCTTAAAGATTCGGATCGCAATAGGTAAGCCAGATCTGGTTTTTCGAACGATTTACCAGTAAGAAATCTTTATAAAGTAATAGTACCTAGGGCACAGAATAGATAATAGTACAAGTACAGAAGGGACACTCCTTTGATCTTTACAAAAGAAGCTTTTTTCTCAGCCAACACATTAAGATTGATGGCCCTCTGACGTCGTCGACGTTCATCGCTACAAGTACATGCCGGTTCCCCAACGTTGGGGCTCCGGCATGTACTTGTAGCGATGAATGTAAATCGCGAAGTGTCCCGCGCCGCCTGCCTAGGGCGGTGAATTCGTGAATGCCCCAGATCGCAGGTGTTTCTTGCCCGAACCTAAGGTGAGGGCCATAAATATACGATCTGGGGCTTCACGAATTACCCCGCCCGTGGTGCCTCCACAATTTTACGTCTTCTCCTGAGTGTGAAGTGAGATAATGCATGTAGACTAACAGACACTCACTAATTTTTAGAGGTTTAAATGCAACAGCAGTATAGTAGCGCCGTAAAATTTATCATTTTTCCATTGGATGCGACTGGGTCACTGTTGATTATAAGTGACAGTCGTGACTGCTCTGTTAATTACAAATGACAACCGTACAGATATTTTACACATAGCAGGCATCTTACAAACAAATAACGATATACACGAAATTAACCTAATAGGTACGAACATCTTCGAAAATATAATACGAATACTAACCTACCTTTGACGACCAGTTTAGCCTTAGTTGGTAGTGTCCCTGCCTACGAAGCTAGAGGTCCTGGGTTTGAATCCCAGTAAGGGTGATAAGCACGAATATTTGTTTCTAATTCATGATGTTTTCTACTTACGTAGGTATTTATTTTTATTTATAAGTGTGTTTATCATCGTCTAGTACCCATACTACAAGCATTGCTTAGTTTTTGATTAGGTCGATTTGTGTAATTTCATCCACAAATATTGAAAAAGATTCATATTTATTCTTATTTTTAGATTATTCTCTATTCTTGATCTATTACGTTGCAGGTAAGGCCATAGCAATATCAAACAATATCATTATCTTTTCATGAAGTAACAGAAAATAATAACAAATGATACACTGGAGATTATTCGCGATGATTGAATGAACTCTCCATTATTACCGTGACACAAGGTTAAACATGCCACGTGGAAATGGCCTTCAGGCTCCAGCAATATTCTCGTCTGGGCCCGAGAGACTGTCCTGAATAAGTAACACGCGTGCTTAGCGGGGCCTTTCACGAGGTACTTTCGTATGCAGAGCCCTTTGGAGGCTTCCAGACGGTACTCTTCAGGGGAATGCTATGTTTCTCGTTTGTAATTTTATGAGACTCCTTATGAAGTCACTTGTCAGTGCTATGTTGAGACGAGGCATTTATTATTATTCTATACGTACTTTAATCCCCGTATACGTAGTGAGTAGTGTCTATATCAATCTATCCCCAAAATATCGCTCAGGTAAACGGCCCACTCAGTATATAACACCCTAATTCACATAATTGTCACCTTGATCCATTGCTAATATGAATTAAGATTGAATATGTCAAGTAGGTACCTATAGGTGCAGCGTCAGTCACTGGAAGATTTTCGCCATTGTCTGGGATAGGTAGTTAATAGTAACTTAACTTGTTAGGCTAAATTCAACCATCGGAACACTTACAATATTCTTAACACTCAATTGTCTTGTCATTGTCATAGCAAATGATCTACTACCCAACTACCCATAATAATAACAATTTCAACAATAGGCACTTGGTGGTTTCGCCTACCTGAATAAAATAATTTAATTAAAAGAATATTGATATTTGCATCACGTTTGCCTCATGTGAATGCTGTGGTTAATAGGTACTTCTTTCTGATTTAATGATTATTGTTATCAGGAACACTATTCGTATCCGTAGGCGCAGATTGGATTTCCAATTTGTGTCTTCCTTTACAGCGAAATACATATATTTTTTATAAAACAAGATAATTAATGAAGAAATTTTTGTTCATTTTGAACAATTGATTTTTTCCTACTCTGCGTAACAAAAAAAAACAATATTTTGTATACTCACATTTTTGAATTATGTAGGGAAGTATTTTTAGTTACCGTATAGCATACATTACCATAGCTGAAATTTTAGTCCATATTTACAAATCATGTAGAATAAATTGTCAACATAACAAACGAATTAATACCGGAAGATCAATATTAATTAGGTACAATAAAATTCCATTAAACTGCGTAATCAATTATGCCTTAAATATAATATAAGGCAGAGGAAATTCTAGGTGAAGGCTCAGTTGCGGTCTTTAGGTTGTCACCTGAGAACTAGTTGCCTTTTAATGATTTACTGTAACACTTGTATACACGTACACATTCCATTTACCGTTTTCTGTTCATGTAAACTAAATGATTACGACTTGACTAGCTTTAAAATCGTTTTCACTATTGTTAGTCTCTTAAAGTTCCTAGCCATTGCTCTGATTAATACCCGTGCAAATATCGTTCTATTTTTTATGTTTGTTTATTTGGTCTGGGAATTAAATTTTTCCTCAGATATAGTCATCTCCAGAGGGTGTCACGGCAAACGTTAGATTCAGATGTAGATTTATTTATTTCGAGATAAAAATTACAATATAGATTCGCATACAATGTCAAAATTATAATATATAAGAATCCTTATCACGATCGTCAATAATATAAGACGAAACAAAAATTAAATAATATTCAAAATGTCAAATACAGAAAGTGGAAATAGTATCTTCGATTACGGATTGTCGTTTAACAACTAGTGGATAATTGATTAAAAAAATATAAACAATGACAATTTACGCAAGTATTACAATTTCACAGTAGAAATACAATATAAATGTTACACAAGAAATAGTATAAGTTTAGGTCTCAACAAATCAAATAATTACTGAAAATCATTATTTCCATGAACTCGTGAACAGAGTACAGAGGGTTATCCAACAAAAGATTTCTCAGTCTACGCCCAAATGTTTCGTCACAAGTTTCTTTTCTTATATCGGCGGGTAGGTGCTCGAAATAAGTATGTTCAATAACCCGGGGATTTTTCTTTGAAAGTGCCATGCGACGAGGAACTGTCATTAGGCGCCCAATTGAACGAAGCTCTTTACCCGTTACATTCACAAGCGAAAAAACAAACTATGTGTTCTGTGTTTCAAAAGCAAAGTGTAATCTAACATCTATTCTCAGCGTATTAGTATCGCTATACAGCGAGGAAATACGGCCAGCCTTCTGGGCACCTTGCCCGTTGACGGCGATTTATGCCAATTTTTTTACCTGTAGGTTAAGTTTTGTTATGTTTGTTATTATTATTCTAATGTTATTTTCTAATAAATAAAGCTTCTCTGGGTACATATAAGTACTTTCTGTAACAAGCGCTGCTCACAAAACACCATTTTTCACGAGCTTCAGCTTCATGTTAAAATCTTACAAAAACGCACAGGTAAACCATGTTAATTACGTAGTATTATATCGCACTAAATAATATTAATTTTAGCACAGAACCCGGTTGCATGCGATACAAGACCCTCAGCCAAGTCTCCATGTCTAAAATGGAGCGATTAGGGACAATATTGCGATGTCTACGACCCGCGCGCGCCTAGTTCGCGTTCCTGCGCCTCGCGAAGTCTCACAATCCCAACCTCCTGTCGGACCCTCAACATTAAATTGGTGGACGGAAGCTGATACGTTTTTATTGTATTAACCAGCCTCCACTCGTTATCTCGAATTGACGCTAAAAGACATGGCTATCCTTCACCTCTTTCCGCCCGCATGTTTACAACGTTTAGGAGACGATTTAGCCAGAATTGTCATGAATCGCATGTATTTCAATATGAGTACCATGCAATTTTATCAAATACGATGATTGTTGTACGTTTAAGAAAATACCCAAGCGCTAACGCTAACATAGGTACTAAATCGTAAACTTCGAGCACTTTACTACAAATTGTTATTACCAGCAATTGTACTTACCTACTGTACCTACCTACGTTATTTGCATCGATAACCGCTACCTAGATAAGAGCATTTTCCGATTTGATTCGTTATCGTGTGTTCATTTAAGAAATAGGTAGGCGCAATTAATTAGCAGATCGAAAGAACAAATGATTAATCGCGTTTTAATAGTTAATACTCTCAAAGTTCGTCAGCACATTTGAACCTGTCACCGATCTTTTTAAATGACACATAACCAGGTCACGCAAACAATGATGATAAAGGAGCGCACGGAAAGTATATAAGACGTGTCTACTGGAATGGGTTTAATAAACACGCTCATAAATTCAATGATATCACGTGCATGTCCAAGAATAGGGTCCTGTAATATTAACAGATTGAATATAATTGCAGGGGATACGCGATCCGAGTCGTTTGCACGTCGGGGCGTAGGTACGCAGAACAGTGACCGAACGGCGCGGCGGTGGGATTATGTCGAATCAGTTTCATTGAGCACGTTTGCTTCCTGACGCGTCCCCCATCGCGACTCGCCCGCATCGCTTCCCGACAGCGCTCTGTGACACCAAATAAGAAACAGAGACATTGCTACTAATCGAATGCCGAGCAATCTAGCGAGCCATAAAGATCCTTCCGTCTCCCGCGCTCCACAGTTTTGGGACAGAAATTTACGGCCTGGCGTTAGTGCTCTTAAGAGCACAATTCTCAGCTCGGCATGACTGCGATAAGTTTGGAGACATTGTTTTAAAAATTGCGCCTATTTCCCTTCCTATTATTCATTTTAACTTTATGTAAACGGCTTGACTAATTAAATAAAAAACACAGTTCCTATGGTTACTTAATTATGGTCCTTTTTCTTCGTATTTGGCAGGAAACCATTAACGTTACTGTATTCACCGATGTTTTGAAGCTGCTTGATTAGTTTTTTTTACAAGATGAAGCAGGCTGTCCGGTACCGTGACGGTTACAGTTTGGCATTCAGTAAATTACAGCACCGATCAAATGTTTTTACGAGAACTTCGGATAACTTTGCTTACATTACTCAATTACTACTACGATTACCGAGCTATTATTTGGAAAGTAGGTCATTGTCGGAATACGAAAAAACTTCATCTCACAACTTCTTTAACTTGAAATGGTGTAAATACCAACTTACCATTACACTTTGTGTCACCTTAGTATTTTTATGTCTGATGGTGCATCGTCCGCTTAATGAAGAGCACAAAACAATATCGTAAATCGTACGTGCGGGTCATTGGCCTACGTCTTCGTCACTTGAAAGTACCTAAAATTATTTTAGTTGAAATGCATGTAGATTTAGCAAATGCAACCGTGTTATGTTTACTATGTTTCTTACACATTAGACTAGAGTGTACTACTTTTGGCTCTTTTAGTTGTACATTAAGGTAAAGCTACGGTAGCCTAGTGGTTCAGGCATGCGGCTGTCAAGCGGCGGTCGTGCGTTCGAATCCCGGCTCGTACCAATGAGTTTTTCGGAATATTTACCGTTAGCTTTTCGGTGAATAAGGTCTAGTTTTCCCTCTGGGTTGGAAGGTCAGATGGCAGTCACTTTCGTAAAACTAGTGCCTATGCCAAATCTTGGGATTAGGTCTCAAAGCGGACCCTGGTCTCCTTTAGGGGCACAACCGGGAATAACGCTAGGAGAATGAGAGGTACACAACTTTTGAACCTTAATGTACAACTCGTACATTAAGGTTCAAAAGTTGTGTACCTACCTCTTTTTCGGTTCACTGTTACTTGTTTTAAACACAAGGTTTTGCGGCAAATACGAGTACGTATCAGATATTAATGTAATATGGCATGCAAACTAAACGGCACGAGTGGTTTTATTATGATAATTATTGGTTCAGTTTTATCGTGCCAGGTCAGCCATGCAAATCGCAATCCCTGTAATCGATATACCCCTCAACCTTGGCCCCAAATGCAGTAAGCTGTCTACTAGATGAAGAATAATGTCTGGACGGATGACGCCTGCTCTCTAGTACATTTGTTTGCAAAACGTCGCACGTACCTAATCTAGCTAAGCCTATGTGAATTGCTATATCCTCTTGCGTAGTTTCGTTTGTAAAATACGATAAACTATGAACTCGGATACGAGTACCACATTGTAAAAGGCGGGTGACGATGACGCGAACCTAATATATTGTATATCAGAAATATATTTTTCCGTGTCCTCTCCCCAACTTTGGTCGTAAAGCCTTGAGACCGTAGAATTATCAATTAGCAACGGTGTCTTTCTCATATGATATACACTAAAGCCAGCAACGTGTGAGGTGATTTTTTGGACTTATATCCACTATCAGAATATTTTCCTTTGCACACATACACTGCCAACAAATTCGTAGCGATACGCTCGTAGCCGTAGTTTTCCCGCTAAATAGAGGAAAGCGCCCACGAACAGCTCTGGAAGTGACAGTTTTAATTGTATCTAGAAATGTTGAACCCTTATGATTTTCACTTCAAAATTTATCTGCTAAAATCCGGTTTCTGGGTGTTCCGGTTTGTAGGCACTTACGCTGGTTATTTTCATGCGATACTTGCGGTGCAAATTCACAGTTTTAAGAGTTATTTATTTCCTGCCCGATACTCATAAAACTATTAAAGAAGTTCCCATCGACGTCGAATCTTGGAATTTCAGAAGAAGCAAGGTCTTAAATACATTAGTTACTTTAGTTACTACGAGGGGCCCACTGAAATGATCGGGAATAGAAAAAACCGATCGAAGATGTAACTTAATAATGTTTTATTTTTAAGTTTATATTATGATTTTACGTATATATTATGATGATATGAGCGTTTTTGTCTAACATAAAACATTATTTATGACAATGAATTAAGACTGACGTTGATATTGAATGATGGCAAATTTTCGTGCTTTTCTGCCGTATTACAAAGTTCAAGCCTCAATCCGTCCCGGATAACGTGATTAGTAGTAGTACTAGTAACAGTTTCTTAATTTGCAACTAAGAAATATATTGTTTAATACAGTTGCTCAAAAAGTGGTACTTTTTGTGGCTGCGTAGCGTACGAGAAGCTCAATTTCTCGAACTAGTGCTTTTTACTTTTTAGTTGCGACCGCGGCGCGACCGTCGCGGGTGCGCGGCCTGTGCGCGGCGGGTTGCTGGCGGGGCGCGACCTGTTTGACCGCGCTAGCGGTTTGTAGGCAAGCATATTTTATCGCAATGATATATTAATTTATTATTTTTCGCAATTGTATTAAAAAACGTCGTTTACAACACGTGTGAAATGTCTTTTACCACTCGTACCGAATCTTGCCACTCGCTTTCAGCTCGCGGCAAGATACCTCGGTACTAGTGGTAAAAAGACATTCTTTTCACACTAGTTGTAAACTGTACTATTTTAATACAGTTGCTCAAAAAGTGGTACTTTTTGTGGCTGCGTGGCGTACGAGAAGCTCAATTTCTCGAACTAGTGCTTTTTACTTATTAGTTTCAAACTATACTTTCGAAACGCAGTAAGTGGCGGTCGCGCGGCGCGACCGTCGCGGGTGCGCGGCCTGTGCGCGGCGGGTTGCTGGCGGGGCGCGACCTGTTTGACCGCGCTAGCGGTTTGTAGGCAAGCATATTTTATCGCAATGATATATTAATTTATTATTTTTCGCAATTGTATTAAAAAACGTCGTTTACAACACGTGTGAAATGTCTTTTACCACTCGTACAGAGTCTTGCCACTCGCTTTCAGCTCGTGGCAAGATACCTCGGTACTAGTGGTAAAAAGACATTCTTTTCACACTAGTTGTAAAATGTACTAATTAATGGCTTTTGACCTTTCTCACCAGACCTTTTGTAAAGTAGGTGAGTAAAAATCAACACAAGTCGTCAAACGCCATTTTTTGAAATAAAATGTTATTTTTAGTCATTCAAATACTTATAGATAACAAAATGTCGTGGTATACCAAGTGTAGATTATGCTGTGTTATTATTTTCCACTACCGCGATGTATTCAGGAGTTGCCACTGTTTTTAGTCGACCTGTAGAAGATTGAGCTACCTAGGTCTCGAAATACTGAGATGCTAGCGAGGTATTGTCGTTGGGCTGGATGAGATTAAATAACATTGAAGTAAAAATTATCAAAAAAATAAGCATACCCTGGCAACATTTTGAAAAAAGCCCTATGATAGTTTTGAAAAAATTATTCCGTGCAAGCTCTCGATCATTGCAGACTTTAAAAACATAATGAACAGATATTTAGTAAAAGTTTAATCATTTTTCATTAGTATTTGAATGCCAATCTGGTTTCAAAAGTCCAATGTTAACGTCATAAAAGATGATTTTCGGGTAACTAAGTCCTAAGTAATCCATTCCCGATCATTTCGGTGTACACCTCGTAGTAGGTAAAGGAATAATTCCGATCTTTTGATAGCGGCGTATCTTTTCATTGCGTTGGCATATGTTTTGTTTTTTTACAGTTTAATCAAGGGAATCAATCAAGGGACTCCAGACCTAAAGTATTTGATGGTACATTCAAAATTAACTTTAGGCGTTCTCGAGAAAAAGGGTCTTAACAGACGAACGGTGATACAATAAGGATCCTCGATAACCTGTAACACATTCACTGCCAGGAATAGGTGCTACGCTCGTAAACGATCCCTTGGTTTTCCCGCTAAGTAGCGGGAAGTGGCTACGGCGCAGGTGCCCGCTAGGTAGCCCTGCCAGTGAAAGTGATAATAAATAGAGCTCTTTTACATATTTATTTTATGTTCTGAAGGCCCTCTTGTTCTAAACATATTTAGTTTAGTTAGTACCGTGAAACATGCCTACTTTGCCACCAGGCAAAACTTTACCCAAAAAGCTACTTTTAAACAAATCTGGCAATGAACGAAAATACATCATATTTATGGCAAGCTTACTATTTTTAGTAGAAACTAGATTATATTTATGACTATACTTTGAGTCGAACATGTCCTTAACTTCAGCCAGGAGCTTGCAGCAAATTGTGTAATGTGAGGTGTATGGATTTATATGGCAAAGTTGAAAACACCTAGGTAACATTGCCCATCTGTACTTAGTAAAACTTTTCGTAATTAAGACCGAGATGTTAAAATAAAATGTTTGACCAAAAATTTGAACTGAGCCCTAGTATAGAGAATTCTTGACGCAACTATAGCCTAAGAGCTATAGTTGCGTCAAGAATTCGACATGGTCAATGTTGGCAAAAGTCCACATAACTTTACCCGCGATCAAAATCGATAAAAATTTGGAACACATGTTGATTAAAAACATATTTCTCCTCATGGACTCCGGTTCGTAGTCATGCGTATGACTACGAACCGCTCGTTAAGCAAAAAAAATATCATCCAACCATATAAAAAATATGAGATATTCTTATTTTAAATTATATTAAGCAGCTAGGTTTTAGTTACTGAATATAAAAATACTCACAAGTTAAAGAAACCAAAAACTGAGCAGCCATGACATTGCAGCCGCACATCTATGGCGTAACGTGCCGAGGATTCGTTAAGAAACGAACTGCCCCGTTATTCCGTAACTTGTTGTAAGCTCACCTCAGCGCTCACCCACTAATATACCTTGAAGCCGCGACTCGTAGTAACTAAGCGTAAGTAGAGGTCTAGTTGCGTTAGGCTTGACGGGTGTAACAACGGGCTGTTATTCGCTACGCGCTTATGCGCCTCACCCCGCCGGTCACCTGTCACGAAACTGGACCTCAGTCTATGCTTAGTTACTTCGCATCGCGGTGTCAAGATATATTTGAGAGTGAGCGTTGAGGTGAGCTTAAAACAAGTTACAGAGTAGGGGGGCAGCCCTGGTTATCGGTGAAGATCATTGCCAAGGCGCCGCGCGGCCGGCGTGGGCGCATGTCGTCGGTTCGATAATTGTCAAGCGCGCGCGAATTGCTCTCGCGCCGCGATTGCGCCGTGGGAACCCGCACGCAACTCGAATTTAATGATGCACTGACCCCGTATAGATCGTGGGCCATACTTTTATCAAATATTGAAAGGGTTTTAGATAAAGTCTTTATTTATTGAATTTTTTCACGCAAACAATCTATTACGCAATGGCTACGCCTACGTCAAATTAACAACCAATTATAGGTGCTAAAGCTTACACGGGACTCCTTTAGGGAAGGACCAGGAAAACGCCTGGAGGATGCTGCTTTTTTTTCAACCTCTTTTCGTTCAAGCCTTTTTAGTATCAGTACGCTTCCTTGCCCATGCTTCGTTTCTATAGATAGTTTTTTGACCATGGGAGCTAGTTGTAGTCGTAGGTAGTTTTCTTACCTGACAAATTGTAACATATATTGATGCTAAACAGGAAGTTGAGTCGTATGTGGACGTACGCATCAAGCTCGCAATGATAATTACGCTGACATAGTAAGGGCCTATGCACACCGGGTTTTTTAAAACCGCCGTCGACGCGCGTTTGTGGCGAATAACGTGTAAAAGGACAGAAACGCGAATCGACGGCACTTTTCAAAAACGCGTTGTGCATAGGCCCTTATGTTACGCACACATTTTCCGGTTCAACTCGAATATAAATTATTATTATTACTTACTCCCATCTTAATTTTTCCCGGATTACGGAGCCCACAGGTACATATTTCACTCCAACGTGTTTCTGCGTCCCCCATCACAGTCGGTGACTAAATTTGGTTAAATATTATTTTATTATAGTCATCTAAGACTCGATCGCGTAATTTTGCCTTTATGTCTCGAGCCTTAGGTACCGGAACACGGAAAAATTCCGAAGAGTCATTTGTCCGAAACCATGATTATTCCGTTTTTTTTTCTCTTAATTACATAGCATTTAAAAATCTCTTGGATGGTTGAGATTATTTAATGTGGCTGACTTTTTATGAACCTGCCATTGGAATTAGTTTTTTGAATGGACTAACAACTCAAATACTGTCAATACGTATTTTTTGGATGGTAAAATATTGATCCATCGGGTAAGAAACAAGACAAGAGTCATTGTTGCCTCAAATGAGGGATCAAAGTTGTAATGTTTTTAACCGACTTCAAAAAAAAGGAGGAGGCTGTATTTTTTTTTCAATGTTTGTTACCTCAGAACTCCGTCATTGATGAGCCGATTCGAATTTTTTTTTGTTCGTATGTATATACTTCCCGGTGGGTCTAATTTTTTTTAAAATTCTGTTAGATGATGGGATCCATGAGGATTGCAATTTTCAATCCATGAGGATTGAAAATTGCAATGAGGAGTCCCCTCATTGCAATTTTATTAGGCACGCGTGTAGTGATTTTGGTATTTTCTGTTATAACTCGTGTATTTACATCCGGAATCATAAATTAGTGGCGAGGAATTGATGATGAAGACCACAGATGACATATCGAATTCCTCAATTATGTACTTAAAAGTGCAAAAGTACGTCACAGGTCCTGATAAGATTCCGTTGAAATAGGAACTAATGAAGTGCCCTTGGTGATGATCTTGGGGAATCGATGGAAGTCCTCAAATATTATGGGCCCACATACAGCGATTCGGTTTTTTTCTATAGTAATCAACGCATTTGCTATCGGAAATCAGTTCATATAGTAAATTGTAAAAAAAATAGGAAATTTTCTTGTGGCTTGGCGGAGTACTAAATTGAAGACGGTTAAAACTTTGTTTTTAAAGTAAATTATTATCTGATTATTCCCTGTTTAAGCAGTGCCTGTGTGAAAAGCAGTAGGTATACATATGGCACTCGGTAGCAAAATTATTTCCGTCTTGGGCGCACACAGTTCAGTTCCTCGTTTCGCTCAAAATTCAGTATGTCGCCCTCGGCGTAAATATATAACTTTGCTCCCTTGAGACCCATACTACTGAAGTTTAGAAAGGAAGGAAACAAAATGCTTAACGGTTTCTGATTTCAGTAAGTAATCCAAATACACGTAGAGTTACAATGCCAATATCATTCCTATTTCAAAACAACAAATCGTGTAGGTAATTTGATTACTTAAGGAAGTGTGGTATTATATAACTAGTTAAAAAAAATCGAATTACGTTTCGCAAGGATATCATATTTTGTGATAACTATCGTAACCGATGTCATTGCATGGTGATCGGATTTAATACATAACCGGAAGGTAGACGGTATAATTTACGAATAGACAACAAAATGTTATTGGGCGTAAACATATTTTATCATTTTTGACAGTATTTGGACATTTTGGGTTTTTCTTACTCCGAACTCCGAGCACCCTCGGGCGTCGATTCTAATAAAAAAATTAAAAAAAGTGTCTCTAAATTATTTTTGTGTCTCTGGACCTAAAGGTACTTTTTTGAAATACATGTTGTAGTTTTTTTAACATTAGATATAATATTTAGATTGAGATTGCTTTTTGAAACATCCCTTTGGAACATGACTGAATGGCTGCTGCTGTCATGGCCCTGACAGCTGCATTTTATCGACTTAGGTACTCATAATAAATTTGTAATCAATCAAAACTATGTTGTGTCTACAGCAGCAGATGCAATGAATACAGAAGCAATGTAATACACCAAAATTGTAAATTGTATTTGAAGGCAATAAGATGCCTATCTATCTTTTCGATTATTTATGCATCTTAGGTAGTAGGATGACGTAATGCGAATAATTTGCATATATGAGCATCAAGTGCATCTTATAATTCGTAAGTTATTTCTAAAGTGTGCAGAATCATCATTCATTCATTCATGGACACCCTAAAAGAAAGAAATGACAGATGACGCATAACGTCATTCAAGGTATTTTTTTTTGTTCCATCCAAACGAATGTTCGAGAAGCCATCTCCATCTAAATGTTATAAGCTTCTTGAATTAAATTAAGATGAACCGCTTCCAGCAAAATTATAATTATTTTGCCGCGTTTGCTCGTAAAGCGTCGTTGTTCGGGGATTTCGGGAGTTCAGTCATAGTCGTCAATATATTTAAAGTTTCGGGAGTTCAGTCGAAGTCGTCAATAATCATACAGTCCACCGTCAGTCCACTAGACCTACAGTGTTCGAGATTTGGAACTGGTCTTTTGACACATCGCGACACCCATATAACGTAAATTGGCACTGCTCATCGAAATAATAAAAAAAGTTTCAATCGCTTCCGAGGTTTACAAAACAAAGTTCAATCTCCATGCACGCTCTTTTTAGCACTTATAAAATTATTGTCATATTATTTTACGGCTTATTTGTATAGAAAATAGCATTGAAAACTCGGTATGCAAACCATTACGTCCTACGACTTTTTATTTTTAAATTTAGTGATATACTGCTTTAATCGTTTGGAGTCTGTCAATTTAGAAAGAAATCGATATGAATCAAATAATTGTGAATAGGAAAATAACAATGTATTATTTAATTACTGTTACGATAATACGAAATAAAATCACATCGATCGAAACCGACATATTTGATTGTGCAAAATGTTGCCTTTGAAAATATGGCATTGATTTCTGCACGGCGCGCGAGCTCTCTCAATTTTTCTCGCACTATCAGTCTCTCTCTTTACTTACAGGACACTTGTGTTAGCAGACGACAGTGTATAGGCTCTCTATTTGATTTCCTAAAAATAATTATTACACAGTAATCAATCGATTCCTTTTATTAGCCACCATCAATCGTAATCGGATATTATGACAAACGATTTACTCTAGCCACATTACTCTTTACATCATATTGGAACTGTCCAAAGACCAGTCCCAAATCTCGTACACTGTAGAGGCCTTGTTCCTTGTAAAGCTTAGAGCAATTGACAGGCGTTCCCCTCTGCAAAAGTATATGACCAGTGGTCATACACATTGTATGGACTGACGTTTATCTGACGTAGCTATTTTCACGTTACGCATACATTTGACGTTCCCCTCCCCCGCAAAAATCGGCAGACTTTTTATGTATAGAAAATGACTCATGTCCACTCCGGTTGGTTTAATGCTCTAAGTTGTAAAGAGATAGCAATATTTACGAAGCGGCATGCTATTCACCTTCTTATTTGTTGACATATGTCTATGGTCGTCAATTACTGTCATACTCAAGTCATACTTCATTCAGTCGAGCATGGTTCCAAGCCACCTTCTGGTCAATATTTCATTTAGGTACATGTATAAATTTTAAGAGAATCGTTTTGATCCATACGCTCTCTCGTCCTTAGATCGTAGCCAAATATGTATGAGCAAAACAGATTGAAATTAATTAACCAAATGGAACACCTGGGCGAGCCTTCAGCAACTACCTATCGATGTTTTTATGGTTTAAGAATAAGCACCCATCATGCCCTCACATGTATGTAGGTACGTACGTAATACAAACTAGTGCACAATTTTTATACAATTCGATAGACAACTTGAGCAGAGGGGCTTATTCGAGAAAAATAGGTATTTAGGTATCAAACAGTTAGTAAAATGTAAGTTATTTTAGTAGTTCTTCCAGGAGTATTATTATTATTACCTATTTAATGTAAATTTCTTCAGATCTTCTTGTTATCTAATGGAAGTATGTCTACTCTCTTTTTTGTAAACACCTTGTCGAAATAATAATGAACCTCCAGGTCTTTTGCATTATGTGTGTTGGTACTCTTCGTGTACCCCATATACATTTGTTTATGCGACTGTTTGTGTTCTAAATAAATTAAAAAAAAATCTGTGTTGAAATCATGGTCGCTATATTTGTGACTCAAATCTGTTCACTGCATCTGAGAGTTCAGTAATAAACTGCTTTGTGTTTCCCAGAAATATTTGAAGCGTTTATATATTTCATGCACTACCCAATTGAAAAAATCCCAGCCTGACACATAGCTTCCCTGACACATCCATACTTCCATACTAAAATTATAAATGCGAAAGTGTGTATGTCTGTCCGTCTGTCTGTAACCTCATGACGCTTAAACCGCTGAACCAATTTAGGTGAAATTTGGTATAGAGATAGTTTGAGTCCCGAGGAAGGACATAGGATAGTTTTTATCCCTGAAATCATCCCCTAAGGGGGTAAAATGGGGGAGGGGGGTAAACGTTTGTATGGAGCTGCGATATAAACGAGTTCCTCGCAGACGGAGTTGCGGGCAGAAGCTAGTATATACATATTTGTCACGCAATGGTCGCAACTCAGCGTAACGCTGGCAGAGTCGCTGGTCTTCCGTTGTGGCCAAAATAATGCCACTGTCCTCTGACACGTGCTTGATTTTTATATCTCTGATATTCCAGTAATCCCGACCGGCACGGCGAGCAAAGAGAAGTGCCCGGAGGAGACCGATGTGGTGTCCCTAGCCATCGGCAACTACGGGCGCTGGCAGCTGCTTATGACTTTCCTGCTGTCGCTCTTCTCCTTCCCCTGCACCTTCCACATATACTTGCCCACGTTCACGGTAAGAACATGTATTATTAAGTTTTGTATTGCCTAAGTAAACCTAGGCTACGCTTCCACGCGCTTCAATTGCCTTGAATGCAAAACGTGTGTCTGAAGTCGACCCCCATTGTGAATCATCATTTGCTTGCCCTTTGTCAATGCAGCGCGTCTTTTTCTTAGCTACGTTTGTATTCTTTGATCTGTGGCTACATCTTTCTCAACCGTGACGTCGTCGCTTGGGTCCGATCTAACCCATATCATCTCTCACACAGTTGATCTACCTGCTTGTCACGGAAGAGGAAGATCAGGCCCCTTTTTCACCAACTTGACATTTGTCACCTAACACTTACAATTCGCCATACATTGATTGTTCTAGAAGTTAAGGTGGCTGCTAGATTACTTGTGGAACCAGCAATGTACGGAGAATTGCCGTTGTCAGGTGACATTTGTCAAGTTGGTGAAATAGGGGCCAGATAAGAGGTAGATTTGCCAATCTACCTCTTCTCTGATCTTCCTCTTCTGTGACAAGTTATTTTAAGAATAGAAATCGTTTATTTCGGCTAAACAAATAACAATACATAGTTAAAGAGTGTCAGACAGTCATATTGTATCATCATGTAATGGCTCCATTCCATTCCAGTAATTTCGTCGTGTATATCATTTTCTTCTCGTATATTCAAATTTCATACTCTTTTGACTTGAATGACGCATCTCCCCACGTTGTATGCCCGTAACGTAACAAAGGCCTGTGTATGATATTTTTCTTTTATCTTCAAATATCAAAAGCAACACTATTAAACAAAGTCATTGTACACAGACAATTATATGCCGTCAATGCCAATAGTAGGCGGAGGTTCCGCAGCAGACTACCAATGTTCAAAATACTTAGAGTAGGTTAATCGCGTACAACCGCGAAAACTTGTTAAGAGGGTATCCTAGCAGCATTTTTCCATACAAACGTATTCCCCTATTTCCTTCCTGGTTTATCCCTCTAGAGGACTCGTTTTTTTTTATAAAATCTAGGTCTACTGTATGTATGCCCCTGTCATTTACTTTTTCCCAAAAAATAATTACCAAAACAGATACGAATTTTCGAAAACCTAAAAAATACCCCATTTTTACTGTCATATTTAGATGACTACCAGACAAATATGAAAAGATTTTACGTTAAAATAAAATAATAGAAACATAGATCTGCTCTTCCTCTAAATTTCGACACCAAACATAATTGAATCGGCGCAGGTTTGGCGGAGAAAACAGGGGAATACAAAGCATCGATCTGGTCAAGATTTTGTAGTGAAAATCGGTCTGAGCTGCAGTTGTCCCTATCGCACATTACGGGGAAAGATCAAGGGTGAGGGGGGATCAGACTAATGCGTATACAAATAGGGAAGTGACAACTGTCGATTTTTATATCGATAATGTAGTGATTTCCATAATTATCGATATTATTTGTATAGTGTGTTTGTGTTTGGTATCTGTATGCCGTTCCCACGGGAAAATGCTTTGAACCGCGGGGCGAAAAGTAGTGTTATCATGCATTTTTGTATTTTTATATGAAACTAGAATTAAAAATAAGTATCCGTATTTTTTCTATGTTTTTAAATTTCGCAGAAATGTAGGTTTTTTTTTAAATCGTCTCATTCTATAAAGACGCATACGCCAAATATACACTTATTTTTTCTAGGTGTAATTAAAAAGGTTATTTTATTTATATTTTATTTAAAAGGTAAAAGGTCTGCAAGCTGTCAGCTGTCACTTTAATTCAAATGAATGAAACAATTTGTGACGCTGCCAAGAAGAAGGGACCTTGTTGTCGCTGGTACTATTTTTTTACATGGTTAGTTAGCTAAATGTATGTAGATTATAGATCTACCAATAACTCCAAACCGACAACAAGGTCCCTTCTTCTTGGCAGCGTACATTTGACATTGACAGTTCATTCATACAGTCACAGATAATATAGTTTTAAAATATTTGACGACACGACAGCCTAGTGGGTAGTGACCCTGCCTATGAAGCTGGAGGTCCCGGGTTCAAATCCCGGTATGGGCAAATATTTGTGTGATGAGCAGAAATATTTGTTCCTGAGTCATGGGTGTTTCTATGTATTTATATATGTATAGTATATATATCGTCGCCTAGTACCCATAACACAAGCCTTCCAGAGCTTACTGTGGGACTAGGTCGATTTATGTAAGATTGTCCCATAATATTTATTTATTTATTTATTTGACTAAGGCAAAAAAAATGAGTAGTGGTAGGGTAGTGGTAGGGATCGAGCAGGGGTAGGGAATCACGCGAACGAAGTCGCGACGGGCAGCTAGTTTAAAATAAAACAAATCAATATAAATCAATGAATAATTGAATATGTGTATTTATTCTGTTGTCATTTCCACCCTTTCTCTTACCGGCATATTTCGTGGTATGCGACCGTCGATTATCTCAGGGAGAAGACATTCGTGGAAAAACTTTTCTAATTTTGGTTCCATATTTTGCCAAAATTCATCGTCTTTTTCGATTTTTTCATATATTAAACCTTTAGGGCTCCACAAAACGAAATAGCAATATCTACGGCGTGTTATTTGCAATTGGCCCTGGACTTGGTAGTAGTAATTGTGATTTCTTTTTAATCTTAACTTGTTGTTGTGGAGTATGCAGCAGTCAATTTTTTTCATCTGTATTCCTTCTGTTGGAGTTATTTCAGAAATTTTATAAGGGCATTTTACTTCGATTAAAGAATCTTCATTTATAAGTCCATCAGGACTTGCAGCCAAAAAGCTTTTATTTTTGTCAATGAACAACCCGCACTTAACTACAGACAGTCCAGTTTCATTTGAAAATTCTTTCACTGCTTCGTCTTCTTTCTCTTTTCCATAATTTGTAGCAGGAGTACCTTTGAATTGCGAATACAGTAAGGATTTTAATAAACCGGCCACTGATGTTTTTTTTCGCAGCTTGCAAACTTTGCCAAAATTTGATGCCGTGATACGCTTGCGCCTCTCTATTGATCACAATTCATTTTCACTTTGGCCAATCGTGCTACGTTCGAGTTCTTCAGCTCTCGTCTTTGATAGTTCTAACTCGGAAACAAATTTATTTTTCTTTTCTTCAAATATTTCTGATGGCATATCGGGCTCTAATTCTAGTTGACCGTAATCTTCGTCAGGTCCAGTAACTTTTCGCCTTTTATTTGATCTATCGTCGATGAACGAAAGCTTTCTCTTTCTGTATATTTCATTGTGTTGCCTTGATCGTCTTTTTCTTTCAATGAATTTCTTTGTGTATGTGCCAGGGCTGCAGCCTTGAATTTTTTTTGACAGGCGTGTATTTAATGCCATGTCACTGTTCCACGATATCGCCGCACTAAAACATCGTGTTTGGTAGGATCCTCTGGCCGTGAAATTAACTCGTTTACCGCCAATAAATTTTGCAATCACATTGTTAAATTGTTCAACTGTGTTATTTGTTACATCTAGTATCAGACTTTCTGCATTTGACACTAAACTCATCGTGTAAAACTGAATATCTGTCCACAATCCACTGTTTTGAAGATCAGCAACAAAATTTGTGTCATTTTTGTATTTTTCTGGGTCACAAAAGTAAGCGCTGCAATTACTGTGGTCTCCAAATACATGGTTTGGTGCATTTTTTATATCTTTTTTTAGGTTTCTTATATTTTCATTGTGATTTGTATTTTCTGACTTTCTGTGATTTACTGCTCCAACTACCGCTTTTCTCAAACGTAAAACATTTTCTACTACCTTTTTTCGAAGCTGTACTGGTACAAAGCCTTTGTGGTTATTCGTTTTTTTTTCCTAATGCTTTCAATTTGTTGCAAAAATTTCGCAATAAATGATTCTTACATTCGATTTTTGATATAATAAAATCAGAACCATACGGCTTTTTCAGTAACAACTTTTTCATCACGCTGGAATCACCATCTCCAACGAGTTTGTTGTATTTTATTCCGTGCATTTCCACACTTTTTGCAAAACCTTCTGCGATTATGTCGGCTTCCATAGCATTAGCGCTGTCACGCCAGTTTTTGAAACATTTGTGTTCGGTAATATCTATATTCAGCTTTTGACTTCTTGCACATACACAACAGTATGAGTTTCGAACGCCAAGAAACAGTATCTTTTTAGTCCGCAGTCCAATAATACATCCAGCACCAGACGCTGAGCTAAAACCACTTTTGTATGACCGTTTAGCCCAAGAACAATCTGCCACTACTGTTACTAAAGGATAGCCATCTTTGTCAACTTCGCCATTTAAAATGGCAAACCTTTTTTCTTCTTGACCTGCTGCGATCATCTCCTCTATGGCACATTCTTCAATCAGTGGTGTCATACCTTGTTCAATGTTTGTATATGTTGATTTATTCATATTTGGCATATTTAGCACACTGCATATTTCGTTTAACTGTGCATATCCATTTCCTGAACAGAGTATTCCTTCTACAGCTGCATCATTTGCATTTATTTTTAAATTGGGGTCTTCACTGTACACAGTTTCAATTTTTTTACACATTTTACACTCAAATACATATTTGCTCATAAAAACTTTTCGTTGCTCTTTTAAAAAAATTAAGTCGGCAAATGTGCAGTCTGTATGTTCATGCTTAATTTTTGAAATTGCAGAAAACAAATACTTTATATCCACGATTCTGCGTCCTGTTAATTTATCGTCTTGAACTTCTTCATTATTGTCACCATTATCGTTATCAAAAACTATATCCAAGTCATCAAGTGTCGTGGTCGACGATGAGGAGCTTACATTTTCTTCAAACGCATCTCGAGTCTCTTTGGACGTTTCATTCAATGATGTAACAGAATTCTTTTTGTCTTCATCACTGTCAATAAAGAAAATGCATTAATTTTTAGTTCAGTTTAGTTGTAGTCACAGATAAGTTGCCAGGAAGAAGGATAATTCTGCTACATCATTGAATGAAACTTCCAAAGAGACTCGAGATGCGTTTGAAGAAAATGTAAGCTCCTCATCGTCGACCACGACACTTGATGACTTTGATATAGTTTTTGATAACGATAATGGTGACAATAATGAAGAAGTTCAAGACCATAAATTAACAGGATGCAGAATCGTGGATATAAAGTATTTGTTTTCTGCAATTTCAAACATTAAGCATGAACATACAGACTGCACATTTGCCGACTTAAGTTTTTTAAAAGAGCAACGAAAAGGTTTTATGAGCAAATATGTATTTGCGTGTAAAATGTGTAAAAAAATTGAAACTGTGTACAGTGAAGACCCCAATTTAAAAATAAATGCAAATGATGCAGCTGTAGAAGGAATACTCTGTTCAGGAAATGGATATGCACAGTTAAACGAAATATGCAGTGTGCTAAATATACCAAATATGAATAAATCAACATATACAAACATTGAACAAGGTATGACACCACTGATTGAAGAATGTGCCATAGAGGAGATGATCGCAGCAGGTCAAGAAGAAAAAAGGCTTGCCATTTTAAATGGCGAAGTTGACAAAGATGGCTATCCTTTAGTAACAGTAGTGGCAGATTGTTCTTGGGCTAAACGGTCATACAAAAGTGGTTTTAGCTCAGCGTCTGGTGCTGGATGTATTATTGGACTGCGGACTAAAAAGATACTATTTCTTGGCGTTCGAAACTCATACTGTTGTGTATGTGCAAGAAGTCAAAAGCTGAATATAGATATTACCGAACACAAATGTTTCAAAAACTGGCGTGACAGCGCTAATGCTATGGAAGCCGACATAATCGCAGAAGGTTTTGCAAAAAGTGTGGAAATGCACGGAATAAAATACAACAAACTCGTTGGAGATGGTGATTCCAGCGTGATGAAAAAGTTGTTACTGAAAAAGCCGTATGGTTCTGATTTTATTATATCAAAAATCGAATGTAAGAATCATTTATTGCGAAATTTTTGCAACAAATTGAAAGCATTAGGAAAAAAAAACGAATAACCACAAAGGCTTTGTACCAGTACAGCTTCGAAAAAAGGTAGTAGAAAATGTTTTACGTTTGAGAAAAGCGGTAGTTGGAGCAGTAAATCACAGAAAGTCAGAAAATACAAATCACAATGAAAATATAAGAAACCTAAAAAAAGATATAAAAAATGCACCAAACCATGTATTTGGAGACCACAGTAATTGCAGCGCTTACTTTTGTGACCCATAAAAATACAAAAATGACACAAATTTTGTTGCTGCTCTTCAAAACAGTGGATTGTGGACAGATATTCAGTTTTACAAGATGAGTTTAGTGCCAAATGCAGAAATTCTGATACAAGATGTAACAAATAACACAGTTGAACAATTTAACAATGTGATTGCAAAATTTATTGGCGGTAAACGAGTTAATTTCACGGCCAGAGGATCCTACCAAACACGATGTTTTAGTGCGGCGATATCGTGGAACAGTGACATGGCAATAAATACACGCCTGTCAAAAAAAATTCAAGGCTGCAGCCCTGGCACATACACAAAGAAATTCATTGAAAGAAAAAGACGATCAAGGCAACACAATGAAATATACAGAAAGAGAAAGCTTTCGTTCATCGACGATAGATCAAATAAAAGGCGAAAAGTTACTGGACCTGACGAAGATTACGGTCAACTAGAATTAGAGCCCGATATGCCATCAGAAATATTTGTAGAAAAGAAAAATAAATTTGTTTCCGAGTTAGAACTATCAAAGACGAGAGCTGAAGAACTCGAACGTAGCACGATTGGCCAAAGTGAAAATGAATTGTGGTCAATAGAGAGGCGCAAGCGTATCACGGCATCAAATTTTGGCAAAGTTTGCAAGCTGCGAAAAAAAACATCAGTGGCCGGTTTATTAAAATCCTTACTGTATTCGCAATTCAAAGGTACTCCTGCGACGAATTATGGAAAAGAGAAAGAAGACGAAGCAGTGAAAGAATTTTCAAATGAAACTGGACTGTCTGTAGTTAAGTGCGGGTTGTTCATTGACAAAAATAAAAGCTTTTTGGCTGCAAGTCCTGATGGACTTATAAATGAAGATTCTTTAATCGAAGTAAAATGCCCTTATAAAATTTCTGAAATAACTCCAACAGAAGGAATACAGATGAAAAAAATTGACTGCTGCATACTCCACAACAACAAGTTAAAATTAAAAAGAAATCACAATTACTACTACCAAGTCCAGGGCCAATTGCAAATAACACGCCGTAGATATTGCTATTTCGTTTTGTGGAGCCCTAAAGGTTTAATATATGAAAAAATCGAAAAAGACGATGAATTTTGGCAAAATATGGAACCAAAATTAGAAAAGTTTTTCCACAAATGTCTTCTCCCTGAGATAATCGACGGTCGCATACCACGAAATATGCCGGTAAGAGAAAGGGTGGAAATGACAACAGAATAAATACACATATTCAATTATTCATTGATTTATATTGATTTGTTTTATTTTAAACTAGCTGCCCGTCGCGACTTCGTTCGCGTGATTCCCTACCCCTGCTCGATCCCTACCACTACCCTACCACTACTCTTTTTTTTTGCCTTAGTCAAATAAATAAATATTATGGGACAATCTTCCACAAATCGACCTAGTCCCACAGTAAGCTCTGGAAGGCTTGTGTTATGGGTACTAGGCGACGATATATATAATATACATATATAAATACATAGAAACACCCATCATCATTTCTGCTCATCACACAAATATTTGCCCATACCGGGATTTGAACCCGGAATTCAAGTCATCAAGTGTCGTGGTCGACGATGAGGAGCTTACATTTTCTTCAAACGCATCTCGAGTCTCTTTGGAAGTTTCATTCAATGATGTAGCAGAATTATCTTTGTCTTCATCACTGTCAATAAAGAAAATGCATTAATTTTTAGTTCAGTTTAGTTACAGTCACAGATTACTATATGTGCCGTTGCCAGGAAGAAGGAACCTTGTTGTCACTCTTACATGGTACTATTTTTTTTACATGTTAGTTAGCTAAATGTGTGTAGATTATAGATCTACCAATAACTCCAAACCGACAAGGTCCCTTCTTCCTGGCAACGTCACAAATAGTTACTAGGTAAGAGATACATCAGCATCACTCCAATACAAAAGCGAAAATACCTACGCTATAATAGCCTACAAAATCTTAATAATAATATCTGCTGTTCGCAGCGAGGAGAAAATGTAGGTAATTTGAGCAATTTTTACAATTTACCTAATTTTTTAACTGTTACAGATTCTAAATTGTCTACCTATGATATAAAATGTACCGAAAGAGAAAACTTTCGCTCGTCAATGATAGATCAAAAACAAGGTTATAAAACACGTGCGGAACAAAGACACCTAGGCTAGGTAACTATTGTTATAGCCACTCTCACATTGCTACCATTTATCTAATGACCATCTGGAGTGGGTGGAATCCGGCTATGCTATTCAAGGTCGATTCCAACCTAATGAAAGTATCATACGCCAATTTTTTTACTTACTTGGATAAAACCTTGCGCTGAGCAAAATGAATCTTTCGCTTTACACGTAAATGATGTTTTTTTCTTTTAGCGCTCAAGAACAAACGCGCTTTATTTTGTTTTCTTTTACCCATCACAGAGAAGGATTATCTGAAACAACAATTACCATGATTACTTAGCTACTTATAGCTCCACATTTGTAAATTGTTATTTATCGATAAGTAGGTATAGTATTTTAGATAAATGTTATAATAGTACATTACTTACCTAGGGCGGTGAAACAAAGAATGCCTCAGATCGTAGGTATTTGATAAATACGCGATCTGGGGCTTTCTTTATTATCGCCCGTGGTTAGTACAAAATTTTATGTCTCTCCCTGGCCAGGAAATGAGATTTGCCGCGCGCGTAGCGGGCGGTAAATGCTACTTTATGGCCAGGTGTGACATAAATGTATATTGCATTTCGTTTATCTATTTGAAGTGGGTAAAATATTTTAAAATAATAGGTGGGTACTTACATTTTTTCTTTAGTCGTAAATATAATTACTCAAAATCCGATACACAAGCCAAGTCAGTTCAGTAAAGCATAGAATCAAGTCCGTAAACAATAAAAAACGTCTAACACAATAATTTGATCGAGTAAGTAGCTCGTAAATGCCAAACACTGCAAACGCCGACCGATGTCGATTACCGATATGCAACTGAAAGCCCGCAGAACGAAAAGCGGCCGGGGCGCGGGAGTGGTACGCACGCACACAAACACAGACTACTCACACACGCATTGATAGCCGGTCGCTTGGGCGCAACGCGACGGCAATAGTTTGTACAAATACCTATTTCTCAATTTTGTCGCAGACCGACTACGCTCTTAAATCTGATCATCAGCTTACGGGGTATCGTAGCTGCCAAACGGATGGACCGATTTGAATGCGGTTTTTTTTTGTGTCATATATAATTTTACCCCGAGTGTTCTTAGCCATGTTTCATCAAAATCTGTTCAGCCGTTTTTGAGATATTGGACTTTGAAATAAAAATGTCGGGGGTTTTTGAACTTTTTTAGTTGTAGTTATTAGCATTTCGTTTGATAAGCGTTTGACACGACTTGTTGAGAAGTATAGGTATATACTTACTTGCTATAGTCAAACAGGATCCATTTTTTTATTCTATTAAAAATCTTTGAAATAGTTAAAAAAGGTTTAAGTAAGATAACTTGTGTAAGTTTTCAAAGTATTTTCATGAGTTTGAATTATTTACCTACCTTTAATATTGTCAACTACCTACCCGCAGCATTCACTCAGAAATAATAGCAAAAGCATAGAATAAGTAATAGGATTTACGTAAAGAAGTAGTTTAACAAAACAAAACCGATGTTATACATCTAGAATAATCGTTCTATGGCATCCCGTTCTACCGCATAGCACATGCTCTTTAATAAGTCTCACTGTCAACCGCGAGTTTAGCCGAATAACGGCAAGAGTTTAGCCGAAACACGAGGAAGGGGACAAAGATAACTAGCAGGTTTATATTATATCAGTATATGTAAGCAGGACTACTGCGTAGTAACTTAACCATTATCGTATGCTTTTAGGCTACTACAATACGTAGACATGTCATGTTAATAACCTTACAAATAATATTAACATAGGTAATCACAAATAAATGAATAACAAGCACGGTTGTCCATATTTCAATCCTTTTTTACACGACTGCTCAAAAAATCAGTAATGTTTTGTTAGTTTGTGGTTACAATTTAACATGTTCTTAATGTGTACCATTCAAAAACATTACATATTTCAGTAACAGTTCTTCATAACACAGAACACTATTGCAATTATAGTTCATTTACATCATAATAGAATAACGTATGAATAATGATGCGTTTTTGCATAAACTAGTACATATATGTACAATCAGCGTCATATAGTTAGCAGCAGCCAATATAGCCAAATATTTCGGTACACGTCTTTATTACTGTAAGGGTGTGTTACGAAATATTTGGCTACTCTGGCTGCTACTACTATACGACGCTGACTGTACACACATGTCGTATATATGTGTGTAGTTATATGCGATAAGTAGGAAATATACTACACTTCAAAATATATGATAATGCTTGGCAAAACATTGTTTGTTTCTGGTGTTAAATTAACCTTAAACGAACGTACGTATGTAAGAGATGTACAGATAAGGACATAAAAGTCACTTGTTAGTCCTCAAGATACATACATACGATGTACTTCGACCTGAGCTGCGATGATTGTTTTATTTTTACTAATAATTAGCTGCCTGCGCGGCTTCTCCCGCGTATAGCAAATAACGCATGCAAACCCGCAAGGTAACATATAGCCTATAATATAACCATCCAGAAAGTCCATTCTACGAGGATGACGGTTTGACGATGAGGGCTCTCGCAGCCGTGCTTGAACATAATTCTCGTTAAGCCGTATAATGATTAGTTTAACTTTACATTACATGACTCACGAAATTTTAAATGCCATAATTGTTTTCTTTATTAAAAGTACATTAACTTCACACACCGTTGCGGATGGGTGGAATCCCCTACTTACTTCTGCGGTGCTGAAGAACAAACAATTCGTCACATAATCATAATAGTGAATACGAATAGTACGTATAGAGGATTGACCCATAACGCGCTACGCCGACGAACCTCCAGAAGACGATCACCCTAAGCGACAAGGCCATCAAGTGGCTGACAGACCTTAAAATTAATGTATAGTTGTACTTATTATGCTTAAATAAATTAACTTTAAAAGTATAAATCTGGGCGACTGTTCCTCGAAGTATAGAATAGGAGTCGGTTTGTATTTATCACGCGCGCGCCCATTCATGTGTGCTAAGCTAACGTTTGGCCATGAAATTACAAAACTGATTTAAATTCTATATATCTCTCGAATATTCTTTTTTCCGAAACGAAAACCCGCGACCCAAGTACCCAGACTTCCCCAAAGGAAGTCTAGATTAGGTACGTGGTATTCCGATCCACGAAAAACTTCAAGTCGGCCGCCCTTTGCGCTATCCAAGTGAAGCCCCCGCTACAAAGAACATTGGCGACACCGATGACCCCCTTTATTAACCCCCGACGGAAATAGAGAGATATTATAAGTTTGACGTGTCTGTGTGTCTGACTGCGGCATCGTAGCTCCTATTTTAATGTGTTTTTTTGTCCGAAAGATGACGTGACCGAGATGGTTGTTATTGTAATCTCTACGTTTCAACAAAATCTGTTCAGCCGGTTTTGAAATATTGAAATTTAAAATGAAAGTGTCGGCGTTTTCCAACTTTTCTAAGTTGTTAATGATGATTAACAACTTAGAAACTTAGAAAAGTTGGAAAATCCTTTAAGACAGGCGGAGAACGCCGTGATCTCTTGACTGAGCCTTAGCGTGAATGTTTACTCTGGTAAATGTTCATTTGGTGGCGTGCGAAGGCATACATTCATTTTCATATTATTTGACACCTCGCATGATTGTTGGCTAGGTGTCAAATATTATAAAAACAGCGTTCCATATGAACGTGGAAGTTCACTCTAATGTGTACAGTCAAGTGCAAAATGTACATACGGTACTGGAATAGATAAGAGTATATTTTAATCACATTCAGAGCGTTCACCTAGCCATTCTAGCGGGTTCCTGGTACTGACAGTGTTAAAATCCATACTAATATATATTAGAAATGGGAAAGTGTATGTGTTTGTTTCGTCTTGCACGGCAAAACGGAGCGACGAATTGACTTGATTTTATAGTTGAAGGGATGGAGAGTGACATAGGATAGTTTTTATCCCCGAAATCGTCCCCTAAGGAGGTGAAATGGGGGTAAAAGTTTGTATGGAGCTGCGATATAAACGAGTCCCACGCGGACGGAGTCGCGGGCAGAAGCTAATCATGAATATATTTCATTCATATTTGACGACCGGTTAGCCTAGGGGGTAGTGACGCTGCCTACGAAGGTGAAGGTCCTGGGTTCGAATCCCGGGAAGGGCAAATAGGTATTTGTGTGATAAGCATGATTATTTGTTTCTGAGTCTTGGATGTTTTCTTAAAATATATATTGAATATATTTTAAGAAATATCGTCTAGTACTCGTAACATAAGCCTTATTTTGCTTACTATGTGGGGCTAGCTCGATTTGTGTAAGTTTATCCCCTAATATTTATTTATTATTTATATTATGCCGACAACGCAGGCCATTGTATTGTACCCCATGCAATGTAATAAGTAATAACCCCTCACAATCGTTTCAAACCGGTTGTTAAGGGATAATTGTAATTATTCATTTATTTGTCTTTTTCAGGCAAGAGAACGAAACTACTGGTGTCGGATGCCTGACAACTTAACAGGACTGCCTATAGAGAATTGGATCAATTACAGCCAACCGAATAATAACTTTTGCCAAGTCAGAGACATTCCCGAGGGCGTCACTGTAGAGAGCATATTGAATGGCACTGCGAAAGTCCTGAGTACGTTCCAAAAGTGCCAAGAATGGGACTTCGATCGCTCGGAGGTGGGCGATACCATCATATCGGAGTGGAACTTAGTTTGCGACAGAGCTGGATTGACTAGTTTGGCTGAAGTCGTGTTTTTAGTCGGTGTGGGCATTGGAGGAGTAGTGGGGGGCTGGATTTCAGACAGGTATGTCATTTTGTTAAATTACACAATAGTATGTGAGTACCTAGGTTAATACCTATAGGTTAAACCTAGGGAAATAGATTAAAAAGTTTGTTTCGGGTTCTGTTTAAATTTAGTTGGTGTGTGAATACTAAATAAGTTTCAGAAAAAAAACATTACCTAATGGTACAAGCTTCTGTACTGTGTATCTTCCCGACTGTCCTTTTTTTTCAAATTCAAATTCAAAAATATTTATTTGTCAAACATAGGTATGAAGGTATTATAATTTTTAAGGTACAATTATTGATCTCTATGTTTCGCCCCCTAGCACACAAATAGCTACAAATCAGATAGCAGCATGCATCACAAATAATCTTTAATAAATTAATTCTTGTTTTTAAGCAGTAACGCTGCTAACGAAAATTATAAATTTTAAATGAAAGGAAAAATTGAAAAATTTAATGCTCCGAGCCGGATTCGAACCGGCGACTACAGGCATTCATGGCCCGTCGCTACTAACCAACTGAGCTATCGGAACAATCTGGTTCAGGCACCAAATCCTGGCAAAAATGAAACATGAAAAATAATCAAAATTGACAACAATTTGAAATTAAATATAAATTAAAATTGGAAATAAATAATTGATTTAAAATATCAAGTTCAAAAGGATTGCAATTAAAAAATCTTGTATCGTGTAGTATGCTTTGGCAACCAAAAATTCATGCAACCTTACTTTAACCCGTCGAGTGCCCGCCTAAGTCAAAATTTTATTCAAAATTTAACTCTATAAGTATAATCAGTAGGTACACATGTACAAAATTGCTGTAGACTAAGTTACACTTGACGGGTTAAATTGTCTCAAATCATTTAAATTTAAATTTTTGCACAATCATTAGCTAGCCCATTCAGGGCTAAGAAGCGCTACGCTCGTAGCCGATCCCGTGGTTTGCCTCGTATGTAGCGGAAAGCGAATACGGCGGTCTGACGCATTTGTGTCGTCATTGGCCCTGAATGGACTAGGTATACCTGTTATAAAAGGGCTCCAACGATTTCTGTTGAACTGAGTGAACTTTATGGATACTTTATGGCCCATTAACGAAACAAATCTACCGGCGTTTCAAAAAGGAAACCATAGTAGAAAAGAAACGTCGAAGTAAACTGTAACTTGTTTGTGGATAATTATGATTTAACCACCGGTGAAAACGCGGAGTGTTATAAGTGTAACATATGTAGTATCAGTGAATCAGTCTGTGGCACCGTAATAGCTCTCAAACAGATAAACCATTTCAGTGTGGTTTTTACAACTCAAAGCCTCGCCTCTCGAAATGGTTCTTTCTACCTCTGGTGGTTAAGTTGGAAGTGTTTTAAATTTTCGAATTAAATACGATAAATGTCAAAGATTCCAATAACGGTTTTTCTAAAGAGTCGGTCTCATTAAATAATCTCAACTAAACACAAGTCAGATGTTGTGAAACATGACTCATACAAACATC
This sequence comes from Epinotia demarniana, assembly GCA_945867215.1. Taxonomy (NCBI): domain Eukaryota; kingdom Metazoa; phylum Arthropoda; class Insecta; order Lepidoptera; family Tortricidae; genus Epinotia; species Epinotia demarniana. Next base: position 16,785,980 of record OX244272.1, on the reverse strand, counting down.
TATATAGAGGGTCAGGTTCCTCTGAAGCTGACTGTAAATGGTTCACAAACTACGTTGCTGGATAAAGCACAATCCGCAATTCAAAATTCCATCTTTCAATTACAGGTTTGGCCGCAAGCGCATTCTGATGGGAATGATTGTAGCGCAAAGCGCGCTCGCGATCCTGTCCCTCCTAGTCCGCTCCTACCTTCAATACGTCATAGTGCGACTCGTCATGGGCCTGGTCTCTGTGTCCGTCGTATACGCCGCCTTCGTGTTGTCGGTGGAGCTGGTGGGCGGGAAGTGGGTGACCATCGCGGGAGTGTGTAACTTCTTTCCGCTCCCGCTGTCCTACATCATCGTGACGTTGCTGTCTTACGTGCTGCCGGACTGGAGGAACTTGCAGCTGTCGCTGTCGCTTCCGGGGTGCCTGTTGCTTGTTTTGTGGTGAGTTGGCACATTCATTTGTTTGATGCTTTTTAAGAGTTTTGGGAAAACATTAGGTATAATAGGAGCTTGACTTGAAGTCTAAATGATTAAAGCGAAAACATTGTGTCAAGTTTTGCTCAAGTTTTAACCTTCTTCGCGATACTTTTTTAAGAATTACTGTTATATTAATCTACGTGTAGAAACATACACTCAGCTGCGAATATATCTACGACACTACAAAAAATATTGACACCAACTAAGTATTGTCATAGAGTTGGTAGGTGAATGAGACGTGCGTTGATAGAGTAGATTTTTGTAGCTCTCTACACGTACTCGTATCGACTCAATAAGATTATGAAATAGACGACAATATAAGTGGTATCTGTGTATTATGACAACTATGATAGCACCGAGAAAATTACATGAAAAATACGCCTTTATTCCCAAGTGGGTTAGGTAGAGCACATGAAATTTAATTATCAGTGCTACTTGTAGCTACAAATAAAAAATATATATTTTACAGTACATATGGTGCTACTTTCCCGCACTAGTGCGGAAAAGAGCACTTTCCGATCATATGTCAAAACTAGAGCCATATGTACAGTAAAACGTTGTACCATATACGTGCGAATACTTAGGTAATTCGCAACTCGTGTCGATTTAAAACACTCCCTTCGGTCGTGTTTTAATTTATCACCACTTGTTGCGTATTTTCTATTTGCGGCCCTCGTATCGTAAATAACTATTGCTTTATTGGACCCACTGCCTTATTCTTATACTTACTCCTACGACACCCACAGGAAAAAGGGGTGATGGTCACTGATGATATTCATTGTAAAAGTACTCTGTTTTACTGACAGGTTTTGCTTACCGGAATCACCAAGGTGGTTATTGAGCATGGGTCGAACTCAGGAAGCAAAAGCCATCTTGCAGAAAGCAGCAAAGTTCAATAAACGGGAACTACCAGCTGACCTGGACAAATTACTGATCATACACAGAGCGGAACACCCCGAGGAGGAACCAAGTGTGCTCATGCTCTTCTCCGGGCACCTGCTGAAGAGAACCATATGCTTGTTCCTGTCGTGGTTCTCAATGACTATCGCCTACTACGGGCTGCTGCTAAACATCGGGAAATTCGACCTGGGCAACCTTCACGTGACGTCAATTATACTGGCTGTTGTAGAGATCCCCGCTATAGCTATGAGCATCCCTATATTGTTGAAGGCAGGCCGACGAGCGCCGATCTTCCTGTCTATGCTCATTTGTGGTCTCGCGTGTGTTGCCAGTGAATTGGTCTCAATGTCCTCGGAGAAGAAGTGGGTCGTGATTCTCTGTCTCATGATAGGGAAGTTTGCTATCGGCTCGACCAACATGATGCTGCCGATATTCACCGCCGAATTGTATCCTACTGTGATAAGAAATCTGGGGGTTGGAGCCAGTCAGATCGCTGCGGGTATAGCGCTCATCTGCATACCATATCTATGGAAACTGGTGAGCATAGAAATTCATACAAAATCTTACAATTCAGTTTATGTGTAATAGGTATTACAAGTATTTACTCATACGTATTTATGTATTTCTCTCTCTTCTATCGTATGTATTACGAAACTTGAATCACTGACCTGATGTCCTCTTTTCATCTAATAAGTTATTTATATAGGTACAGCACCTATTCTTACTGTATCACCTTTCACCCTATGCAATAATGCCTAACGAACTTGCCTAATTAGTTAATAGAATACCAAACAAATAACTAGAAATTTACATACGTATATTGGTCATTTGTGACGTGCCAAACAGGTTACTGGGCCGAGAACAGAAGTATCTTTATCTGCCTATGCACGTCCACTTCTATTTAGGATTTATACTTTTACACCTTAATTCTGTACGAATTATATTATATAATTGCAGCAAGCACTGAACGAGCACCTCCCGATGGTGACCATCGCGGCGCTGAGCGCGGTGGGCGGCAGCATTGTCCTGTTGCTGCCAGACACTTCCAGCACCGAAGAAAAACTGCCCTGTGACAAAAAGTAACCATCATTTCCTACCCAGTATTCCCATGACGAATACGTCACACAGGAGCAGAAGATGCTGAACGAACATCTGCCGATCCTGCTACTGCCAAGGGGGCACGGACAAGCGGCCCATTGACAAAAGAAATCATCATCAATATCCGTCATTTCTCCCTTAGTATTCATGTGATATATATGACCAGCACGGGACAGCTGCGGTTAAGCGACAAACAGTAACTAATACCCTATTTTTAGTATTCTCGTGACAAATATGTCACGCTCCTCCCGATGGTGACGATCGCGGCACTTACCGCTGTAAGTGGCGGCATCGTACTACTGCTTCTCACAGACACCTCCAACATCCAGGTGAAACTCAACTGGTATGTACCTGTACCTACGCATGTACACTAAGAACTTTATTCAAAAATCATAGTACAAAAGCGAACTTATCCCTATAAGGGTATTCTCAATTTCGATCAAGGCGGGTAAGTTATAAATGATTAGCCACGAGCGGGATTTGAACCCGCGACCGCTGGAATCCGTCCAACGCTCCTGCTAACTGAGCTACCGTGGGTCCGCTAGTGGCGACGAATCTTTAAATCCCAAAACTTAAACTCTTCTAATCACACCTTAGAGAGGCTTTTGTAGCGACATCTACCGTGAAGTTATTACAATTTCCGAAACGGCAGCAACGTCCCAAGTTACTCTGCAAATCCATAGTAACACTGCGCTGCCCCATAATAACAGTAAATGTCTACTAAGCAGGGACGTCCGCTAAAGAAATTCTAAATATAAAAATTTCATGAAAGCGTCACTAATATTTAGCTAAAACATAATTATATACAAATTAAAACATTACTTACACATGCAGGAATATAGTTGTAGATTAATTTGGTAAGGAACATTCAATAAGTCATGCATTCATGCAACAAGCAAGCTAATTTGGTTGTAAACAGATCGCACTGCGGTTCTGCGCCCGGGACGGAGTTCAGCGCAGGGAGTGCGCTCGAGAACGTCGCGGGCTGTAGTAGATCGGTGCGGCGCATATAGCCTCGTAAGTCCCAGATAGATTTTTGCGATGTTGAATTTGGAACCTTTGTTAATTCTATCATAGTTCGAAACTTGATTTGAAGTTTTACTTGTACAAGTACGCGGGGACTTGCGAGGATAACCGTACGACTTCTCCAACCAAACAAGAGCCAATTGTGAAGTATGCCCTAAAACTTAACTATACGGCTTAATACCGTCTTACTTTGAAAGTGTTGTGACTAGTATCCCTCATACAAATTAATAGCATCGGGTAAAGGTACTTAGATAGTGAGTATTCCTTTTTGCATAGACTTCTTTGCAGCTGTTCTAATACTAATAAGCTCTTCTAATCTAATATTCTGTGAGCTGTAGACCTCCCGAGTCTGTCTTTTATTAAAAAAATGTTTTTTTTTTAATTTTTATACTCAGATTCGACAAAAAAGTGCTATACCTATAACTATCGAACCTCTGCATACATTTCAGAAAATATAAATAAACTTAAGAGAGAACAGCCAGAAAAGACATTCGGAAAGACATACGGAACTCGTTTAATTAAGGTATATTTAGTTATTACTTATTCTGTGGCGGTCGTGCGGGGTCCGGACCGTGACATTCGACTCGAACACGTTTCTTCTAGTTTCTTAATTAGATAACAGATGACCTCTTCAAACCTGGCTACAGGGTCGACACACGTAAAAAGAGCTCTGGCAACCATACATTTAATATGGCGCGCAGAGCTGTACCTCGTAGGTTATCCTGAGAGTGGGCAACCTCTATCTATCCTTTTCCTTGTGTCATATTCTCTCGGCGAATGCTCGATTATTATGCATAACTAAATGAGGGTAGTGGACCCCAAAAAATACGTATGATGTTTATTTTATTTAACAGCTTCAGTCTTGGATTTTACTAGACACCCCGTACAATTTATCACTCTATATAATTATCTAACATTTAATATTGGTCATTATCAAAGAACAGATGAGGGTATATTATATTTCTTCAACGGATCTTAGGTCATTAACTACGGACGCGTACTTACACCGCTCGAAAAGCCGTCGAGGTAGGAAGCGGAGAGTTTCGCAGGACGAAGCCCATTTCTCTGCTGGTCTGTTGGTAACACTAAGTCCGTGCTCCCGGAATGTTAGGTGCCGATCAGGGGCATTTCACTCAGTACTTGACAGCTCCCATACATTAAAACTTGCATGTTTCAGTGTGAGACTCACTCAACAGATGGAGCTATTTCTATAATTTTAATTATTATTATTAAGATGAGATCTGACTTTAAATTCTTATTTTATTTATAAATTAACACATTCTAAAAACACAAAAAGACGTTATTTGGAAATATCATGAATTATGATTGTAATTTTGCTTAAGGGGCTCCCATACGCCAATGACCTTCGATCTGAATCCCTTAGTTTTCTAATGTTTTCTGTAGCTTATTATATTAACAACAACGGCTTCAAGCAATATAGTATCCCATATTTACTTCAAAGTTCATTGCTTTCGAGATATTTGGCATCAAAGTTGAACAATTTTAGGCCAAAAACTGGTTTTCTGGCCATAACTTTTGTGTTAATAAGTAAGAATATAAAAACGCATATCAAAATTATAGGTCATTTCAGTATGTATGAGAAGGTATGAGTTACGGGTGTATAAAAGTTATAATGAGGATAAGGTGTCGGGTTTTGTATTTTTACAGACCCTCCTTTAAACATGGATAATTAATTCCGTATTAACATTTTTCAAGTTATTCAATATCAAAAATGTTAAACAGGAATCAAACTTTCCCATATCTGCACCTGGAAAGCTAGCTTCAATAAACCGAGGACGAGTGTCGAAATAAAAACTACTAAATTTTGTTGATTTTTGACGGGAGCCCCTTAACTGGCAACTTTACTGCATAAAGCACAGATTAGATTTGTTTTCCGTTCCATTCCACTAACTTGTTTAAAGTTCCTAAATTGCAATTATTATATGAAAACAACCGTAAATGTTCCAGAGTACTGTAAATTTACCAAGAAATATAATTAAATAATTAATTCGGTGTAGAGGAACGCAGTCTTGTTTTTTTTTTAATTTCATTCCAATTACGGAGTCAGTCAGTCAGTCACAAATATTAAAGATACGCTTATCGTAATAGGAAATATTATGATCTCGCACTTTTTATTATTTTGAATATAATCAGAAATGTAAATCCGAATCCCGTCGTACCCATTGGATATTAAGGCCCTGTATCCGCCAGAGATGTGCGAAGCTGTATTTTTCCATTATGTTAAAGAATGAAAGGTGACGGAAGAAGGTGTTCTTATTGTGTTTAGCTATTATGCTAAGTATCAAGACTAATATGGAAACACAGCTTCGAATATCTCGGTGGAAAAGTGGCCTACAAGCAGTGAACGTACAATGCTATGCATGTATATATATATATATATATATATATATGTGTATATATATATATATATATATATGCATAGCATTGTACGAATAACTCGATACAGATAACTCGAGAGTCGGCCAATAGATGGCACTAGTACATGGAGGAAGCTGATGACTCTCTCAGTATATAATAATTTCCTCTATGGTGCCGACCATGTGGGTTGGATAGCAAACCAAAGTCGCTGACCGCGGTGACTCTCATGATTTTGTACCCGCTGCGGGGTGTACTTGGTGGTGGCGAGGAAGACGACCGAGTGATGCTTCGCACTTTTTAATATCACATTTTAATTTATCTAATATGCTCCATCTATACATTACACTGCATTGAAGTAAGAGCGCCCCTGAACGGTTTCCTTACGCCATCTATATGTTATGCCCCTAACTAAAAACTATCTGTTGCAGGCCCTCGTTCGACAGCGCTTCGCCGTGCAACGGCACGTTCACAGTCACAGACGATAGAGGACACTAGCTGCCATACACGAGTGATGATAGTGCGGATTGTTTTAAAAACAATACTTATGAATGACAAAAACTAGTGTGAATAGTGAGATTAAAATCGAATTTAATAAGAGGTAAGGAACGATCGATACTCCAAAAAGAATGTGAACGAAAATGGAAAATGTATTAAATAGATATAGTGTTCTTTAATATTAATAAGTATCTGTAGAAACTTTAAGTGTCAATTAGACCTATATAAAATAAAATATAAGTCATAATAATTGCGGAAAAACAGAATTACCTATTTGATTAATAAGCATAGGGTAGGTGCCTCCCTTTATTTTGTTGACGCAGAGGGAACGCATCTACGCATCACATCAGGGCCGCTACCTTTTGCGAATGTAACTGGTTTGCATTCCTGTATAACAAATAAAGTGAAAGAGAAAACCTATTCGAGGACCGGTACAAAAATGTGATTCATCCATCAGTCTGATAACAGTACTTTTTGCTATTTTAAGACAGATGGCGTTAGTGATAATATTTCGAATATGTATTTCTAAGTCGTGCTTTCACCAATTGTCCGTTATTACTGAAATAATATGGATTAAAATTTACTTAGTCGGGGTCAACGCTTGCCATTTCAACTCCTACGAGGCGTAACGTTATGGGTTTTATATCCATCAGAAATGTACGGAGCTGTTCTCGCATGAATCAATAATAAAATAATGCCTATAGATGGACCAGAGATAGTGGGCAATGGACAAAGGGCAAGCCCGGACTTAGAGGTGCAGGGCCCCTAGGCACTTATCATTTGGGGACCGCTCAGGGAGCTTGTGTACAGGTCCCGCTACTGGGACTGGGGCCCCTAGAGGCTGCGGAGACCCCTAGGCCGCGGCCTTGTAGGTCTAAGCGGAAATCCGGCTCTGGTAAAGCGTAGATAAAGGTGACCTAAGGGATCGTCCTAATACAACGCGACTACGCGATTATATCGCAAGTTCGCGCGAATTCTACTCGTCCGAACGCGCGATCAAACGTATTAGACTCGAATAGGTGTCTTAATTGATCGCGCGATTCTCAATTAGGACACCTATCCGAGCCCAATATGTTTGATCGCGCATACGCGCGATAGACCAAGAAATAAAGCGTAACCTAGACATAATTCGATAACTCGTTGTTTTTTTTTTTATTGGATATTATTATTAAGTACCAAATATAAATTAGATATATTATGTAAAAAATCCGCGGTCGTAACTGTATTTAAAAAAAGACATGAATATAGTACACTTCCTAACTTTGTCCTAAAAGGAAAATAGGTAACCAAATACCTTGTTAGTATAATTTTGTGGTGCATTCGAATGCGATAACTTAATAGCAAAATTAAACTGAAACAACATTTGCATCTACGTTATTTTTCATAGTTTTCATCTGACCTCAATATCTAGATAAGCCAAAATAATAACCATGATTTTTGTATCTGTTTAGGCTATATTGCGTCTTTTTAGATATTTAAGTCTAAAATTAAACATTTAAATTAACGGTTTTAATAATACTATATTTCTCAGTAGTTAAAAATCGTAACCGTGAAATTTTTGTTTAATGATAGCTTTTTGTGTACTATAATCATGTTTTCATCAAAATTAAACATGTTAATGGCACGCTTAACAAATTGAAAATACACGCTAATATAATCGCTCCAGAATTTAAAAAAAATGTGTCCCCCCCCCCCTCTAACTTTTGAACCATAAGTTTTAAAAATATGAAAAAAATCTCGAATGTAGAAATTTATAAAAACTTTCTAGGAAAATTATTTTGAAATTGATAGGTTGCCGAGATGAATAGGTACTAGAATCGCTCGCGAGCCGCGACTCGCGACAGCACGGTCGGGAGTTGAGGCACAAAGAAATGACGACCTTATGATGCAAGAAATAACGTTCATATTGAAACGTAAGTAAGAAAAAATATCAATTTATTAGTTTAACGTGGTTTTTTTTTGCTTAAGTTGTTTCTTATAGTACTAATAATATATTAATGGCATAAACTAAACACTTTTGAAGTAGTTATGTATTTTGGTTTTCCAAAAATGACCAATATTTGAGATTTTGCATATACGCAAAGAGAATCAGTTTAATTTTTGATAATTTATCAACATACATTATATTCTATTCAGAATAAGTTGTTGAATTACAGTTATCTATTATTTCTGGTAAGATTTGCCAAAATGTGTCACTTACTGAACCTTCTTTATTAATGATAGTCCCAATTGATGAATTAGTTTAATTTAGTGTTCTTTAACTGGAATGCAAGCGTCATATCATAATACAGGTACCTTTACAAAGTTATATGTACTTATAAAATCAAAATATGTTTAAAATCTAGTATTTCGTTTTTTTTTAATGACGCACAGCCTTAAAATGTTTAATTCGTTTTATTTTAACTGTAACTAACCATACTTTATAACATAGAAAAAGAAAATTACAGTTATCGAATTATGTCTAGGTTACGCTTTATTTCTTGGTCTGCGCGAACTTGCGATATAATAGCGTAGTCGCGTTGTATTAGGACGATATCTCCTTAAACCTTTGAAGTCCGTTTCGCCAATTGTTATTGCTCATTAGTGGGTTCTAATTTGTTTACAAGCTGTTCTATAAAATTTGTCAATAAGTAACGCCATTTGTATACTCCAGTTACCTTAACGAGTTTAAATTCTTAGTGTTACAATAGCGTAATAATATTTTTTTAAGTGATTTAATGTGATTTTGATTGACTAAGTTAGTATGTACCTGCCTGTCTACATGTAATTGCGCCCATTAGGTAATGTTACCGTTAACCAGGGCTGCTCTGATCGCTGGGGTCTCCGATTTTTGACTTTCGAGCGCTCGACTCTTTCACTCGAAAAATGACAAAAATTATGAAATGCTATTTTGAAATAGCGATAGAAAATTGGAAAACGAGTGGTATTGACCACTCGTATTCAATTATATTGGTAGAAAGTACGGTGCCTGCCATATTGACACTAAAAACGTACACCTATTTACTTTTGTTTGATTTTCGAGTGCTCGAAAGTCAAAAATCGGTCCCCTGTGTCAGTTCTAGCGATAAATTGCTACATTAGCAAAGGCCAATATTTTTATGTGAAGCTTGGTTCAGTCATTCAGGCAATCAAAATATTTCAGGTGTACTAATATTCATATTATTACTTATGCAAAATTAAAATTGAATTATTAGATGTAGGGTCATGTGGTATACAGTGGCTCACTTTTTTTCCGAGAGCCATAGCTCCGAAATAAATAATCGTAGAATGTTGTTTAAAAGCAATATTAGTAGCAAATTTAATCTATTTTACGTATGTATAATTATTTTTTTGCAGAATGGTATAGTGGATATGATATACGTGTCTTTTTAAAAAGGCAGAAATGAGCCACTGTGTACGGTGGGGTCGAAACAGTGGTTCGGCCCCATTTTCACAGTGGTTCGGCATGGTACACAGTGGATAATTTTAGTTTAATAAAGAGAAATAAAACAATTTAAGTCGTAAATCAACATTTATTTATTTTTATTATAGTATAAATATCAAAAACTTAACGGTTTACCTAGTCAGTCACTTTGATATTGGTAAAATACGAGATTACTGAATATCAATCTTATAATAATAGGTAGCTTCTTATGTAAACACACAAAAATTCAACAAAGACAAATCTACTAGTTCGAGTTTTAAGCAAAATAAAGGTCATTAACAATTACATATCTTTTGTGAGAACGAAAATAATATAAATTAAGAGATCAAAATTGTTTAGCACATCTTTCAATTGCAATTAGTCAGTCATGTCTCATCATTCATTAGTGGCTCATGATCCCCTGTGTACCTTCGCAAACTGCACCACTGTAGAACACCACCGCCATTTTGAAAACATTCATAAGCCACGAGAAATTTACTATCTATTTCCTATTGAATTTCACACCTCTGCCTCCCCAATTAACCACATATTGCAAAAAAAAATACAATGTGCTTAAATGGCGTAAGCTATGGTAAGTAGAACACAAAGGAAACTTACCTTAAATACACAATTTGCACCACCGAAACACAAAATACCTCCTTACACGACAACTATGCGGCGCAGACGCCAGGCGACTAGTTCGTTCCTGCCCGGGTGCCTCGAGCGTCCGCGAAGTGCCGAAACAAACAGAATATAGCTATCCCTTTCTCAGATATAGTACCTGCGCCACTGTTTCTGCCTGAGCCACTGTCTAACAAGTGACCCTACCTCCGTCCACCACTAGTTCGGGTGAATGAGACAAATTTGTAATACATCTGTACCCTTATTTATTTAAAGTTAGAATCAATATGGATAGTTTGTAGTGTGAGAAGAAGCCAGTTTATGTGAATCAATACTGTGATGAATGATAATTAGCTTAAAAATACATGTACCTAAGAATTATAATTTAAATATGATTTGTCAATTTTAGGACAAGTTACAAAGTTCGTATTAGTGCTACCATGCTGAAGAGACGAATCTATGTACCTGTTTATGTTTCTTACCCTGTAGTCTGCCTATTTATTGCTTTATAATTGATAATTTTGTGAATTAAGGAACTAGTTTAGATACTATTGAGAAATTTGTGTTGAGTTAACTTAGATTATATTTAATAGGTAGGTTGGTCATTAGTAGTGTTAAAAAAATCGCTAGTTGCCTACATTGTAATAACATTAAGTACTATCTAATATTACAGTTAGAGTCAATTAAAAATAAATTAATGATATCGTAATCTTTGAATTGCCTTAATTGTAAACATATTGTTTGATTTTCTACATAGTTCATTCATTACACGTAGTAATACTAATTACATATATGTACTTGCATTTTACTGTTTAATACTGGCTTATTCTTGTGGTTTCCAAATGGAATTTTAATCTTAATTTCTTACCTACTTACATTTAAATAGAAGCAAAAAATAAAATAATAATAATTAGTTACCCAATTGTGATCAAATTGTTTATACTGTCTCAGCAGACTAATAAACGAAGATTGCACTAGCAGCAACAAATCCAGACACCTAAATAAATAAGCTCATTGACCTGATAATGTAATTACATACATTTGGTCGTTTATATCTACTGCTATGACTATGACTGTATATATGTAATATATTATTACATTTTCCTGAAAATGCCATGTTTAGTAGCTCGGCTTTGGTCTTATGCCAAAGTGTAAAGTTCAAAAGGACACTTTAATTTACTGCCAGAAAATACCTGCAGATTATTGGATATGGATATCCATTTCGAATCCCATTTTTATTTCAATGTGTTTCATATAACGCTACACATTGAAATCTAATAGAAAGATACATATGTGTCAGATTAACCACCTGTAGACCCTGTCATGGTTGAGGGGCAGGCTCATGTACTTATAAAACAATTTGCGCCGCTGTCAGCCAAGCTGATCTATGTTACGCGTAACAAACCGAAGAGCGACTACCCGGGATGGTTAGCGACTTAGCGCTGTCTTACTTTGTTATTTTATAAAATGACAATTTGTAATAAAGCTTATGATTTTATAGTTATTTGTTTTGATACCAACTTTGCTAATGTTTTTATAAAACCTCTAACTCCATCGTCGATCGGGGTGACTTTGATCATTCAGTTCTAATGTCGTATTACCGTTTTTGTGCAATAACTGTATTAGTAAATTTAATACTTCTTATTGCTACTATTTTTCTATATGGGTCAAGCTAACTGAGAATAATGATGGTTACTATAAAAGTAACAATACAAGTCACCCCGATCGACGGTAAAATTAAATACCCTACTCATATTGTCGTACAGTAAAGTCGACATTTCAAGTCAATCATTTACATTTCTAGTGTCTTTTGCGATTGTATTACGGTAGTCTGCATTCTTCTTGGGATCAAATGAATATAAGGTACCTACGTATACCGGTCGGATGAAATTTATCTCTGAGCGGGGCGACCACTACTCAGGCCTTACGCTAAGAGTTCGATCCCTCATCAAGTCATCAGGGTTAAAATATTTTGCATGAGAACGCTGCTGTATTGTTACCTTATTAATATTTATAGATACAGTGGGGCGTCACACCCGTACCGTAAGTGTATCAACATCAACATTTGCGCCATTCGTATATTAGTGTAGGTATCATGTTTATTTGATCTTGGCACAGTTCCACGTTGACCGCAACAGCCACGGTTGTATTCAAGGTGGAAATAGGTACGATTGTACCTATAATCCAACTATAATTGCTTTTACGAAAATCAGGCAAGTAGCAAATCCTTCAACTAAACTCGAGTCTTGCAGTGAATGCGCGTAATATTTTATTTCACGTTTGTCCGGAACGAAATCTAGAAATACACACTTTCGTCCAATATAAAAATCTCAGGAAAATCCATCACTGCATCGCAATCGTAATTCAGCAGAATTACGATGTCTGGAACGCGGTGACTTTTCGCGATCTATAAATATTTCGGAGTTACGATCGTCATCATGTACGATTTACCTAAATAAAGTTGTATGAGATAGATACATTACCGGACTTCCAGTATTCGATATTTCAATTTTATATGGCGCACCCATTTCGGAAACATGAGGAATATATTTCCGAGCATATTCATATTTTTGCTAAAAGAAATACTTCTTAAAACCCTGGCTGCTTATTTAAAAATATTATAGGTAGGTACCTACCCTATTGCAGTCTCACAATTAAGATGAATTCAAAAATATCTCATCCGTTTAGGCTGTAAAAGAGTACCTAAACCATGCCAAATACCTACAGACAAAGGAGTACGCTCTAATAACCTTGTTTCGGACCTGCGTCAACCTGATAAATAATCAGGGTATCAAATACGTGAATTCTTGTGATCAAGTTTTTTTTCAATAAGGGAACGACCGGTCACATAAGCAAACATGTGACATTCAAATGGAGTGCGGGACATTGACTCGTCTAGGGCGGTGCATTCCCTTGGTCGGCATTACAAAATGTCGGTAACGGTGACGGCTGCGCCGGCGTCACGAGACGTGACGCGCATGCGTGCGATGTTGATTCCGAGGACTAAGTTGCAAAAGTCAGTGAAGGAAGTTATAGGACCTCCAGTGAGTTTGATTAATTTTGTACATTTCCTTCCTGAGGTGAGGTACAAAAAGTACTTACCTACCCTAATTATGAACGAACTAATGTTTTACTTTGTTGTAGTAAACTTGTATAAGTACCTACTTTATCCGAAACTGTAAAGCGCAAATTACACATGCAAGAAATTGTATGCAAGTTGCGGCGTTTGATAGATAAAACGCAGTATAAATACCTCGGTAACCCGCAATGTACCTGAAAAATGCATGTAATATCTTGCACATCTTTATTTATTAGTTTATTTTGTGTTTTTTTGGTAATAAATTAATTTGATTTGATTTTGATTTGATTTGATATAAATTGCGCTTAAGATTAAATTCTGTCAAACGAACACAAGCAAAATGCGATTTTATGATCTGACTAGGACGTAGTCTTTTACCTGCGTTTTTTCTACAGGAATTACTCTTTCAGTTTCGGACATATTTACACTATAAGGCCTAGCCTAGTTCAGATGACAAGCGCTCAACGCGCGTTTTGATAACGCGCGTTGAGCGCTTCTCATCTGAACTAGGCCTAAGAAAGTTCGAAATGTCAATCAGTTAGGTGCTTAAAGTATACCTACGCCAAACATCACGTTGCATGTTGTAGGTACCTATAAAGAGAGCCACACATGATTATACCTACCTACAGTAACGAACTGATTAATGTGTGTCTGTGTGTGTAGTGTGTGTAGTGGCTATATGAACTATAGAAATCGCGAGACACCGACCGAAAAAAAAACTCTTTTGAGTAAATCTATAAAATCTACAAAATTATCCAACCTGCTCCCAAAATTTCAGGAGAATCGGTTGAAAAATGCGAAATGTGTAGAAGTCTTCGCCCGCTCGTTCGAAAAATATAAATATTGAGAAAGTTCATCGGTAGACGTGTATATCATTATTCTGTTGATTGGTAAGTACCAAGTTTATGTGTCAATTACGAATTTATGTCACAATCAAATAGATCCACAAAGTTCCGTTAGTTCATGTTACAATCGAAATCACTGCACGCACTGACGTTGACGACAGGACAAATAAATCTTGCATCGTATGGCCCTTCACAGTTTACAACCTATGCGTACTAGGTTCTTACTACGGACTCACAGAATAGATATATGAGGTCGACGTAATAAACTTGTAATGTAGACGTTTGTGGTTGTGACGAGCTCAGTTGTGGGGAAGAAAACGGGATGAGGCAAGATGCCACTTAAATATAACGACCAGTCTTCTCAAGGTGTTGCTCAGATCCCATCAAGAATATCTTAGGAAAAGAATGGGAAGTAATAATAGTAATAATACATTATCTATTACATCCCAATCGTTCGGTTGATTGACTACGAGTAATGGTGAAACAATGATTTTCCGAAGTTTTTCTAACCTCGCTAAAAGGTTTAATAGCTTTACCTTTTTTCCTAGAAAACTGTCGTTCTGATTCCTACGCAACATTTGGTATGGTAGGTCATTCACCTGTAATACTCCTGACACAAATACATTAAACAGTAGTATTTAGACACTGCATGACCCCGAAACATGTCCTATTGTGGGCAGCAATAGAGGACGTCTCGTGTCGAATCAGAAACGAGGCATTTGAAAAAGGCGAAACAGGGCAGGTAACGGGCCCGGTGGTTCTTGGTCAGCGCGTCCTAAAGGGTATCAGTTAGTAGTGCGGGGAATTGATATTCATTGTTTGCATACAAACTATATCATAAGACAGGCCTGTAACCCGTACTGGTTCCTTTCTATGACGGTCCTTTAATCTGCAATAATTACAATGATAATGAGTTTTTCGGTTCGTTCTTATATGTTCGGAATATGATTTGATATTATTCACCGTTAGCTACGATAGCCTAGTGGTTCAGGCATGCGGCTGTCAAGCGGCGGTCGTGGGTTCGAATCCCGGCTCGTACCAATGAGTTTTTCGGAACTTATGTACGGAATATTAACCGTTTAGCTTTTCGATGAAGGAAAACATCGTGAGGAAATCGGTCTAATCCCAATAAGGTCTAGTTTTCCCTCTGGGTTGGAAGGTCAGATGGCAGTCGCTTTCGTAAAACTAGTGCCTATGCCAAATCTTGGGATTAGGTGTCAAAGCGGACCCCGGGCTCCTTAAGGGGCATTACCGGGAATAACGCTAGGAGGATGATGATTATTTACCGTTAGTCAAGGAAAAATATCGTGAGGAAACCTGCATACATCTCCGAGGAAATTCAAAGGTGTATGTGAAGCCTCCAACCCGCACTGAACCAGCGTGTGAACAATTGCCCTTTCCCTCTCATCCATGAGGCATGTGCCTAGCAGGTGGCCGTGTGACGACTGTTTTTATTTTATTTTTTATTTGTATGAGTGTAATGACCTATACATTTTAGGTAACCAAGCGAGGTTCGCAGATCGACAGAGGCCCCAATGCGGTAAAAACTGGGATGCTTGCAAGTTCACATGAAAGCCATTCTTTAATTTATTGGTATCAAGATACTGCCGCCGATTGATAACAAACAAATCGCTTTCATCATAAAAAAGTATAAAAATATCAGCGAGGAAATGACAATAATGCCTGTACCACGGGATAGCTGCACCTCGGAATCGCATCGCGGGGAATGAACTATTATGGCTGCAACTCTCACTCGGTGTTGTGATGCTGCCGAACGGCGATACACTTTCCTGTGCGTGATTGGACTGCAATCGCGTGATGATGTAACACCCTAAATGCATTTATCCTGTTAACAGAGTCAGGTTTCCCATTATTTAAATGCTTGATAATCTTGAAACTTCCGTTTACTCCTCAGATCGATTAATCGTAGACTACCAAATTCCAATAATTATTAAAATCGAACTGAGTCCTCGTGTCCTCCGCGTGCTATAGTTACTAGTTACATACCTATACAATAATAGAGATATGTTGTTTTGTTTGGAACATATGGACATTAAACACCGAACTTGCGATTGTAAAGCTGAGTTGGTATTGCCTCACCTGACATATAGCATGCTGCGAGCATTTCGATTGAATTACAAATTGAAAAAGAACAATGCCCAACTTGACGAACGGTCATGTTACGTCACGCCCGATGTAATCGTAATAGGATCTATTCTGAGGAATTTCTTCAACGATCCTTGCGGGGAAAATGCCCTGGAATAGGTGACCTGCCTTATTACCAACTACACAAAGTAGCGTAAAGTTCTGTAAAGATCACTTCGGTAGTAAATGCATAACATTATCTAGGTCTCAGCTAGGGATCAAAATTGTCAGCTGAAACTTAAGTTACCTACCTTTGTTCTAGTGGAGAAAAGCAATCATTGCGAAGTTATTAATCTGACCTCCCCCGGAGTCCCCCGTCGGATAAGGACTGGTCCCTACTTATTGCATTTTTATTTTGTCCTCTAGAATCGGAGTTTCCATATCCCCAAGAGATTAGATTTCATCCTAGCTAACTACTCAGCTTCCGTCAGTAAGTGATTGAAACGTTTTTAGCCGTAGACGCGAAATAATTAAGTTCTTACATAATTGGTCCATTAGACTCACATGCCAATCAATGCACCTTTTAATTACCGCACATAGTAAGGTCTCCTACTGCGTCTCTCCGTACGTCTGAGGTGTAATCACAAAACGTTTCGAACGCGCGTTAAGACAATTTAACTGTCATATGTCCATATAAAAAAAATACATTTAGATCTACCTAACGTACGTACAGTACCAATTATAATTCAGTTTTTACTACCCCTGCATTTACATGCCAGTAATTGTGTTGGAGCTACCATAAACAATTTCTCCGGTATAGGTACCTAATTCTTGAATTAATAAAGTTACACCTAGGTAATTCAATTTACCGTCAGGCGGGGACCGGTGGCTGCACCTGAGGATAAAGGCAGAGGCTGTGATTAGAGACACTTGCCTCACTGGACACTTTCGCCCGTCACTGGGAAAAAGTGCACCGATATGGTGCATCCTGTATTACGATACAGGTTAAAATAATGACAAATGAATATCTTAACAACAATATGGGTACGCGGTTTCTATCCTAGAGTTCCAAGTACCATACTTAGTAAAAACAGATACTGTATTTAGAATTCGGAATCAACAAAGTCATATTTATATCACCCTCAACGCATTAGACACTAATCTGTCTTCTTCGTTCCATCGTGGGTGATAAAATGTAAAACGATGTATACCATGGTGAGCAATAAACGAATATATTTAAAAAAATGAGCCGTGCTTTGAAGACCAACACTGGCCCAGCGTTTTTAAAGACCCTCTACCCTTTTTACTAGGTAAAAGCTATAGAAAAATCAAGTAACTAAAAACATTTCAATATGTTTCAAATGATCGTGACTTACGCGGCTTGTTTAACGCAACGCGGTAGGGGAATAAGTCGAAATTATGACGAAGTAGCAGTCATTTGAATAAATTAAATCGTTTAGCGGTATCATGCCAGGCAGTGCAGCCGATTTATTGGTGGTGAATTTGGGCGGCGCGGCTGTGGGTGGGCCAATCTGACACAAAAATTTCGCATTCCAATCTATTTCGCGTTTATCAATATGTTTCGCGCTCGCTCCCAAGAAGCTAACGCGAGTGAACCCATCACCTGGAATAATTGTTTCTCCGAATAAGTTTCGTCCCAATCTTTCATTTGACCGAACTGTCAGAAGACATTTTTTTTCGAGGATAGGTTATAGGCGTAATTCACATTTATATCAAAATAAAATGTGGATCGTAAGTGTCAGATAGTTCCTCTGGGCAGCGCATCGGGCGGCGGTCACCTTGCTATACGGTATGGTGGTCGCGTCGCGGGCGAGAGTGGGCGACCTCATATAGTCGGCGCGGGACGCGGCTCCTTTATTTGTTGGTTGTGCGTCGCGTGCGAGGGACGTGCCGGGACACCATGCGGACAATACTGGTGAGTCCCACATTTCTTTTGTCTTAGAGAACTTTCTTTCCAATTTTTGCATCGATGCAATTTATTTGTTAATTATATATTATAATTATATGTATAGATCATTATTTATTTATTTTCCATTCCAAAATATCAAAAATGCACATCGTTAATATTAAAGTTTTCACTTCTGCCGGCACTCCCGGAGTGCAACCCGGTCTTTTTTTATTTTATTCCTAATTTGTAATTAAGCTTTAACAGATGTTAAACAAACAAACAGATGTTAAATAA
Organism: Epinotia demarniana; assembly: GCA_945867215.1. Classification (NCBI taxonomy): domain Eukaryota; kingdom Metazoa; phylum Arthropoda; class Insecta; order Lepidoptera; family Tortricidae; genus Epinotia; species Epinotia demarniana. The sequence continues at coordinate 16,767,384 of OX244272.1, read as the reverse complement.
TAAACATTTGGTATATATTATGTAAGTCGCATACAGAGTTCTATTAGGTAGTACGTACGGTACATAGATCTGCATATAATGCATTTCTTATCTATTAAAAGACGTGTGAGCATTATAACGGTGCTATTTACAAAGCTACCAAGAAAGAGAAAGAGATCCCTTAAAAGGATAAGGTCGCCTTTGTACAAATGATAATTATTTATTTACTCTACTCTATCATGAACATGAACCTATTTATTTTGTGCAATAAAGTGTTTTCTACTACTAAGTAACTACTAGTTACATCTACTTAAGTCTACCTACTCGTAGCCTAGTGAATAGTAGCAGCTGACTTGGGCCACTACAGGTTTATTCAGAACACCGCAGTATGTCGTCATGTCAGGAATAACTAGGTCTGAGATACCAGTGTTGTTCGATCAATACACGAACCCAATGTTAAGTACTCGATTGCATTACAATCGATCGTTTTAACAACTTCAGAGTGACAGTAACAACAACAGGTATCCACGGGTAACCTTGGGCCGCCAGCTGACAGGTCACTTTAACCGCACTACAAATCTCAAGTGACCTTTCGACAAAACGAAAATGTTGCTCTCCTTAATAATAAGGCGGAACTAATTGTCGACTTCGAACGCATTATTTGGCAAGTACGTTGTCATATTAACGACTCAATTACGTAAAGCCGGCCACGCTTATGGACAAACGCTGGTTACGTTACACTGGGCCAGGCTTATTACCTACTGCTCTAGTGCAAAGGCTCGGCCGGTGGGCGTAGATACGAACTGATATCACTTGCAATGTTACAACATTTGATATAAAATCAACCCGCTCACTGGAAAGACCTACTGCTATTTAGAACGTACCAAAGCCGGCTTTGTACCAATATGTCAAGACAAGAGAAACACAAAGCTCTTTTCGTTCCACTATCTCCGTATTGTCAAAATTACTGCACCTTGAGCTATTTTTATAACAATGCAAGTCGACGGTAGACCTTTTCGGCCGTATGATCTTGAATATTAAAGGTGCAGTGCAAGTATCGAGGTGTACGTACTCGCAGATATATATGAAACATATATAATTCAAGGTAGACGTCCCGCCTCGGACGGGTTGTGTGTTATGTTACGCAATATCAGGATTCAATTACATTTTCCATTACAACACCTAACATGACCGATCACCGTCCAGTTTTCCCCAAGATTCTCGGCGCCCACTGAACCAGAAATAATGAGGTTCGCCTCGCATATAAGGAGTACCGTCCCTGACACCGAGCTCGCACGAATCGTAATCCTTACATACTTGCTCTTTGCATAATTACTTTTATCCATGCTTCATATACTTTAAGTATGTAAAGTAACGAAATCATTTGAAACTCATTACAGTCATGAGCAAGATTACGAACAACAGTATTCCAATCTAAGAAAACATCAATGAAAGATGTACCTTGGCTTTCTTTCAATAATTCAATTTGTTCCGAGTAACATGTTTCAAGTAAAACCACAGAGTCAAACAGATCGCGTGAGATCCGTGCCATCGGGTACTTTGTATAAATCACATTAGCATTTCAAACATTCGTTTTTCTGGATGATAAAGCCGAGCTTCTATTTCTTTCGATATTCAATCACATTAATCGCTAAGCTTGGAACGTGATCTGACGTGATAACCGATTAACCAGTTACTGATTTCCTGCGTTACGCTTTTGGTTAGACGTATTGACTCGTAATTGGACGTCAACGTAAAAGTCGGCCGGGAAAACATATTACTTTTAAATTTTCTTAGCGGATACGGTTTCGCACAAACCGTGTGAGCAAAATTTTTCACTTTCGATGTAGATGCTGGGAACCGCATTATTATCATTCAATCATAGAAACTCGTACGGTTTACATCTGACTTGTTAACGCATCACACGGGGACAGCCAGTCACTGGCAGTCAATGGCAGGGGTGCATACCGAAGTACTTTGCTGACCGTAACATCAGATTGTTTAGGGATTTATAAATTTCAAATTATTTATTTAGGAAAAAAATTATTCAAATGAGGATTAATTTTTTAGTACTGTCTGTCTGGCTGTAATCAAATCTTGCAAGTTAAGTAAATTTGACCCACTTCCCGGTGACCGATTGAGCTGAAATTTTGGGTATAAGTATAGTTTGGATGACAATTCAATATTATGGGACCATCGAGCTGATCTGATGATGGAGAGTTGGAGACGGAAGGTGGCCATGGGAATTCAGTACTTAACCAACGTAACCCCGTTGAGTTTGGGCTCGTTAGAATCGTCTCAATGAGTAGTTGATGATGGTATACAGAAAAGTACAGTCGGAAGTAAAACCGAAACTACTTTATTTATAAAATATTCATAAGTAAATATAATTGGAAGAGCACATAGCAGTAACTTCGTAAAACTGCTGCTTACGCCAAATCTCGGGATTAGGTGGCAAATCGGACCGCGGGCTCCTTTAGAGTACAACCGGGAAAAATGCTAGGATGATCACTGATACACAATACTTACAATATTATAATACCTAACCTTACCTAGTTATACAAATTAGCCAATGTATGGGTTTAAGAACAAGAAACCGGCTTGGGACCGCAAAAAGGGAAACAACTTCATCAACCTGCACCGACAAGATATGATGATAGGTAACCGAGGATCAATTAATGCAGCACGCTTCGGTGAGAGCTTGGGACACCCCAATGACATTTATAATCGCTTAACGTTTTGAGCGTGAAGAGGTACAATACATTTAAGCAGATTTTATTTTATAGAACCTAGAATTAATCAAAATGCAAATACGTGATATAGGTGAACTGAAAATTGCGAGACGACGGTGACGAACTTGGGTTCACGGAAAGCTATACCTACTCCATGCGTTTAATCCTAGGTAGTTTTAGTCGACACAATAGACGGAAACCTACGTAATATATGGATATTTATTATATATTGACAACATCTTAATGTAATCATAATCACTAATATCATGCTCTACTTTCCTCGTTTGCTATTATCTCGCATATGCTTACTTAGCTATGAAATTGAGACGAGCTTTCTATTGGAAAGACTCCGATATATCTACGATAAACGATAACAATTGAACCGAAAAACTGCATTGTCTTGTCTGTGAATTGTTTCTGCTTTCTTATTTCTATAAGATCTTTTATGTTATCCATTTCCGAATATCTACGAAGATGGCGCATACGATGACAGACGCGACGGTCGGATGCATTATTAAAGAATATTTCACAAAGCTGACATTTATTGAAATGAAAATTCTTAATTATTTGCCGTGACCACCGTTTTAAATAATTTCTTAGCGGAGACTAGAGGCTCACCCCCCAATCTTGTCCTGTCCTTACAAAAATCGTGCTCAAATCTAACCTCAGTGGAGTAATAGTAAATAAATAATTTAAAAAAAGTTACATTTACCAAAACTAATTATCGGTTGTTAAGTTAGGAGTTAGGATGCAGTTTGATATCCTGCGAGAGTTTTCTGAGAGTCCTTAAATAAGGTTATAGCCCTATATGTACTTAGAGTTAATTTAACCTTGTACTTACTTTTCACTTTATCATTAAATGTATGTATGTATGTATGTATGTAAGCACTTTATTGTACACAATAACAGGTTAAGGAATATACATGTCACACAATAGATCAAAGTACAAAGGCGAACTTATCCCTATAAGGGATCTCTTCCAGCTAACCTTTGAGCAATTGAGAGGAAGGTAGGTAGAACGAGATAGGCAAACTTATACCGTGTACAAAAACAGAGAAAATAAAGCAAATCCTAATTAGTATTAATTCTAGACAAATAAAAACATGCCAATACATATATAAATATACAATATAAAATATAATACACACTAACATATGTTACATATATATCGCAAATATACAATAAATAAATAAATACTATATTCAACCAATTCACAAGTCATTGGAAAGCCACAACTTCTTCAAATTCATCTTAAGTGACGCAACAGACTGCGACTGTCTCAGCGACAAAGGCAACTCATTCCACAATTTAACAGCGCGCGCAGTAAAAGATCTGGAGTATGTTCGCGTCTTTCTAGACGGTACAGCAAGAGTAAGGTTAGTACTCGACCGCAAGCGGTGGCCACTGCCGTCTGCCATATAGCTAAACCGCTCAGAAAGGTAAGGAGGGGAAGTAGGGCTGAACAGTGTATTGAAAAGTAATGACAGGATATGCACATCCCTGCGCCGGCGAATCGGTAACCATCGAAGCTTAGAGCGGAATTCAGAGATATGATCATACTTGCGTAGACCAAATACATATCTGATACATACATTTTGTAGACGCTCCAGCTTATCAAGTAGCTCCTCGTTGAGGTCCAGAAACGCAATATCGCCATAGTCCAGAAGAGGAAGCAAAAGAGATTGAGTAAGGGTCAACTTGGTACGAAGAGGAAGGAAATTCTGGAGACGTCTTAGGGAGTGAAGGGATCTAAAGATCCTCTGACTCACCTCAGCTATATGGGGTGACCAAGAAAGCGTCTGGTCCATGGTGATACCCAAATTCCTGACAGTAGAGGAAAGAGGAATAGAAATTCCATCAAAAATAATGTCAGGCACCACCACCTTTGAGAGCTTATCTACATAGTAAGGACTACCAATAACAATCGCTTGCGATTTCTTCGCATTAATTTGTAAACCATACTTACACGCCCAGCAGCGTATAGATTCTAGGTTTCGATTGACTTCCGAAATTAATGCGGAGACATCATCCACAGTAGCCGCTGCATAAATCTGTAGGTCATCTGCGTAAAGGTGATATGATGTAGTTAGGGATTCGGTGATACTATTTATAAAAACAGAGAACAATAATGGAGAAAGCACCCCGCCCTGTGGAACGCCAGCGGAGAGTTCGCACCACTCGGACATCTTGTCATCGAACGTAACGCGCTGGCGCCTGCCAAAGAGGTAGCTGCGAAACCAGGATAAGGGAGTTTCATAAATGTTAAGAGAGCGGAGAATACCTAGCAGAATATCAAAATCTACCGTATTAAAAGCACTGCTAAAATCAAGAAGAACAAGGACAGTGAGCTTTTTGGACTCGATATTGAGACGAATGTCATCGGTGACGTTAACTAAAGCGGTGACCGTGCTATGCCCGGGGCGGAATCCGGATTGGAAAGGATTAAACAAAGAATTTCTGTTAAGATGAGAAAGGAGACGACGATTAACATAATGTTCAATGATCTTTGACAAAACTGGGAGAATAGAAATAGGGCGGTATTGAGTGAAAGATAGATTGGGGAGAGGAATTACGTGAGCATACTTCCACGATGCCGGAAAGGTTCCAGTGGACAAGGAGAAATTTATAATATCCGAAAGGGTAGGAACAATAAAATCCGCCACGAGCATAAGCATATCCACACTGAGGCCATCGTCACCGATTGCCTTCGTCTTAATAGATTTGAGAAGGGCAAGCGTCTCCTGCGGTGAAATCAAACCAAATTCAAAGGGAGATAGGTCGGGGTGTGTAATATTGGCAAGAAGTGAAAGAGTGGATTGCTTAATGGATGGGTCAAGAGTAACCGGCGACGTGCTGAAATGTTTGTTAATAGCGTCAATGTCAAGAGTATTGGAAGAACATTGCTGAGTTTTGCCGACCCCAAGAGACTTTAAAAATTTCCACAACTTAGAAGGGGGACACTCCTCTATTGATTTGTGGATATGGAGGCGTTTTGCTTCCCTACAGACTTTGTTGCAGCAGTTACGTATGGAAATATACCTCTGGCGATTTTCGTCCGAAGGAACCAGCCGGAACTTAATACGAGCTCGATCGCGCTTGGCCATGTACTGTTTGATCTCCGGCGTGAGCCACGGTGCAGGAAAGTGTTTAACTCGCGTTGGTTTCAAAGGAGCATGCTTATCAAAAATCGCAAGCAATATGGCATTGAAAGCCCCTACTTTCATGTTAACATCGTCATGACGACCTACACTGCTCCAATCAGCATGTGAAACATCATCCCAGAGCGCTTCCAGATTTACATCGCGGAGATTTCTATGCATGATTATCTTCTGTCTCTTCTTCGGGGGACGAATGTTAAAAGAGGCGTAAATTAAATCATGATTGGAGAAACCTGCAGCATTGAATTGCCCGTGGAGGGATACCAGATTTGGAGAAGTAGTAAGAATGAGATCTAAAAGAGAAGGAGGGCCGTTATGAGGAAAATGCGTAGCATCAAGTGGCAACACGCTTAGATTTATAGAAGTTGCAAGAGAACGGAGCTTAGCGGAGCGATGGTCATTTTTAAGGAGACAGGTGTTAAAGTCACCCATAATAATGCTGTGATCAAACTGAGGGCTAATATTGACTAAAACATTTTCGAGGGAATCAAAATAATTAATTTGAGATGAAGGGCTATAAAAAACGCCAAGAAGAACTTTGGAGTGATGTAAAGTCACGTCTAAGAAAAGATACTCGGAAGAGTTCGAGTAGACTGATGGCGACTGAGCAACTACTTGATAAGCGAAATTACTTTTTATATATATGGCAACACCGCCGCCCCGCACAGTTCCCGAACCGCCATCGCTAGGGCCAATCCTGTCATTACGAATCAGAATATACCCAGGCAAGGGATATAAAGTTGAAGGAAGAGAGGGCTTTAGCCATGACTCGGAGATAAGAATTGCATGTATATTGTTATTGGAGCTGAACGATGCAAGCAATTCAGTGTAATGAGCCGGCACACTCTGCGCATTTATATGAACGACATTGAAGTTTTTAGTAGAAGTTTTAAAAGTACAGTGCAAGCGTTCACTAAGATCTAAGATATCTGATGCGTCACTCAAGGAATCGTAAAAACTTGAAGAAGAGAGTGAAAAAAACTCGCTGTCCAAACTAGCATTAAACACGTCCGACATTGTAAATACGGTTGAATACAAATATATAGATATATATATACAGAAATATAAATAATTAATAAAAGAACCTAAGCTACTAGCTAAATCAACAAACTACTAATTACACTAAAGAGCAATCTGCCTCAATCGCTCGCCAGCTAAAATAAGAGTTACATCAACAAATGGCAAAAAAAAACAAAAGTAACGCAAAGAAAACTGAAATTACGGACACACCATCAGTATAAACATATGCACCTAGAAAAATACACCAATATAATTTTACTGCGCAATAACGAAACGCACAAAACGTCAAACAAATCTTAACCTACTAGTGACATTGACAAGAATGACAAGTGATGCACGACATTTCGAACAAATATTTTGAGGTGTACCGCGTACAAAAAAATAAAATAAAAATGATCTAGATTGGAATTTGGAATAAGAACAGCACATAAGAGGATACTAAGTATGGGCACCACGCCGTGCCGCTACGCTAGCGCCAACTCGGGAAGGGTTTTTGGGTCGACGCGGCTGCGTAGGAGGCACTCCAGCACCTGGCACCCTCGGAGCACCCGCTGACCCCGCACACAAATGCACAGTACCAACTCATGTTTTAGTCACCATTTTGCATTTTTTTTAATAATGATCTTGTAGAGTTGTACCTCGTTATATCGACGATTGTTCCATCGAATGTATGTTTCGCAGAATTTTCATTTAATCAAAAAACATTTTTTTTTTCGGGATCAGTAAACTTTTCAGGAATGTTATAAAACAAACCTAACCTAACCTAATCGGTTCTACAGAATGACCTTCTTTACCTAAAAAGTTAACGGTTTTTGAGTAACAGAAATTCGATGAGACGAAAATTCGGCGGAACCATGCATTCGGTGAAACGTTTTTCGGTGAAATAAGGGGACACCCACTTTAAGACTATTGGATAATAATCAATAGCAGTGGACCTCGCACATAATAAGTTCAGGAGCAGTTCGCCCGGTTTCAGGACAACGCGGCACGCACAAATTATGAATATCGTAACAGCTGTCTAATTAGCCGTGACGGCGCCGTAACGCGCCACACGGAATTTACCTCGCATTGTATCGTAACTTACAGGTATTATTGAGCTACTATTTAGGTTATTTCTTAAATTGCAGCTTCATTAAAACATGTCAATTTATTTGAAGTGTGAAGGCAAACTTCGTGATGATACCGGTCTACTCCCAATAAGGTCTAGTTTTCCCTTGGGTCAGTGAAGGTCAGATGGCAGTCGCTTCCGTAAAACTAGCGCCTTCTCCAAATCTTGGGAATAGATGCCAAAGCGGAACTAGGGATGATGGATACCACTACATAATATAGTTTTATCTCTTTCTCCGATACCCAAAGGTTGTCTGGAAGAGATCGCTCTTCCGCCTGTTGTCTACCTCTACCTACATGTTATTGTATTGTTTCTCTTTCTAACTGCTTTGCTTGTGTGAGGTGTGCATTAAAGAGTAAAATATGATAATTGCAGACTTATTCGACCATCGCGTGGTTATTTCACGAATACGGTAGTTGGTGATCCATCCATCCATAAAAAAACTTTATAGTTACTTTGGATTTTTCTATAAGAAAAACGCGATCTCCGTAAAAATCTCAAATACCAAATAACCAACACGATCATCAAAGTACACGAAGCCTGGTCAAAAAGATACAACTATGCCACAAAATATTTTTTACGAATTGGATAAATAGGTATTTAACTTATTTTTTATTCAATGCTAACTTTGTCAGACAGACATACAGAGTAACTTTTGAATTTATACTATCAGTATAGTGCAAATGTATAGATAGTAGACATACAACAGTGGTTCGAAAGTTTAATAATAGTGGCTGGAATGCCCGGCGTGAGTAATACCTTGCAAAAGACTTCAACGAGCGTTGAACGCCCACCGCGCCCCGCGCCGCCGCATCTTCAGCCTCAGCCTTAGACAATATCTTATTATGTAGCACACTCTTATGTACGATTCTCACCGAACGGGCAGGGCCGGAGCTCGCCTGCGCGTGTGTTGCAAGTTGACAAAGGATTTTGAAGCTTTAATTAAATAGATGCTAAATTTTATGCTCCTCGCGGACGTGGACGGCTGTGGTCGGCTGTCAGGCACTCTATTAAAACGCGGTCGGCTGCCGCCCCAGGTCACCCGGCCCGGCCCGGTCGGTGGGAATCGTACATTTACATTACATTACCTATTTATATCGATTACCGACGACCTCTGCAGCCTAGTTGGTAGTGACCCGCCCAGCCTACGAAGCAAGAGGTCCCGGGTTCGAATCCCGGTAAGAGCATTTATTTGTGTGATGAGCACGAATATTTGTTCCTGAGTCATGGATGTTTTCTTTGTATGGAAGTATTTATTAATCTATATAAGTACGTATATCGTCGTCTTATACCCATAGTAGGTACAAGCTTTGCTTTATTTGGGGCTAGGTCGATTTGTGTAAGATTGTCCCCAAATATAAAATATATCGTAGCTCCATATAAACTTCCTTCCCTTTAGGGGGGGTGATTTCCGCGATAAAAACGACCCTACGTGGAATTCCCCGGCACTAAAACTATCTATACCAAATTTCATCTAAATTGGTTCAGCGGTTTAAGGATCAAGAGGTATTTAACAGTCAGACAGACACACTTTCGCATTTATAATATTAGACTGAAGTATGGATTGAGAAAACTATATAAAAAATTAACAACGTGCACTTGCAACATTGCTAGCCATTTTCTCAATAAATAATGACAAAACATTTTCACTTGCGCATTGAAGCGTATTTACCAATTAAAATTAATTGCAGGTAGGCAATATTATTAAAATAATTAAAATGCTGAACTGCGTTTCAAAAATAATAAATTTGTTGCAAGAATCTTAATTATTGCCAGGCTTACCTACAAGCATAAACACCAAGTTGTCCTCGAAATAAAGAACCTTATACATAATTTTACAGTTGTTTAATGTAAATGGCCGCAAGATAAATGCTTTCAGTTTTTTGCCATTATCCCATGTTGTCCGGTATTTTTAGACAGCGACAACTTTCGTTGGTCACCTTGGGTGGCGGAAGCGGCTTGGCTGCTACAGTCAGCGCTTAGGGTTGCCAACTTGTTAGCAGATTTTTGGTTAAGTTGTTGAACTGTGGGACGTGGCTAAAATAATCGGGACTTAAGGTTACATGTCATGATTTGTCAGCCCCAATTTATCAGAAGCTGACTAAATCGTCTGGAGGCTAGTTGCGCTGCTGATCCAACTGTCAAACGAGTTGTACTGAGAAATTGCATGCACATGTGGTCGGATTATTTCATCTGTATGCTACACCCAATTTTGAGTTCGACATGTTGTACTGACAAATTGGGGTAAAATCACATAATCTGTATACCTACACCATTACGAACCCGGTCTAACTCACGCAGATTTCAAAGACAGCACTCCTATTCGAACAATTATTGTACCTTCTTAGCAGATGATTTCAGAGATAATACCTAATTATGTTATACAATGCTTCTCCGGGACCCAAAGTGTACATTGTGCTCATTAATCAAAATTAGTTCAATAGTCCCAGCTCTTATAATTCTGATCAGATCTGATACCGGGATAATCGACGTCCCGCACGCATCCTTCGCGGAGCTGTTATTCTGAACGCTCCGGCTAACCTCACCCCAAACGAAACCAAACTATACCAGATCTCTGATTACACTTAGTTACTACTTATCTCGATGTCAAGATATACTAGGGGTGGGAGGGGAGGTGAGCTGAAAACAAGTTCAGAATAGCATAGCGGTACTCGGACTCTGGTATTAAAGTATGAGGTGCTGGAAACCGCGGCAACCCTACTCAGCGCAGGCGCAGTGCACCCGGCACGCCGAGAATTCCTTGAGGCATTCAGGAGTTGACAATTTCACACTCAAATTGAGACAGCTATGCTATGACAAACTCGTGTCCTACGTGAATTCCACACTTCACCAAATCGCATGAAGGAACTAAACCGTCTACCAAATGTATGGATGTCGTCGGTCATGAAAACCTTTTTTGATACAGAGGTAGATACTTTTTGTCACTCATACGATCCACCCATGCCAGTATTCTAGAATTTATTTATGCGTAAATCAATAGGAACGTGACTGCCCGAAAATGTTTCGTTGCAAAAGATGTTTAACAATTTCTTTATATGCTGATTCAGCTTATAATATAAACATACTACTATATTATATGCTTGTTTCGAGTTAAGTAACAAGCTTTTTTATACTCGTCGACTTTAATGTTTAAGTTAAGACTTCGTACACCAAACTAAAATCACATACTTTTTACTATGGAAGGTCCCAACTCAACATTATACAGCTGTGTAGACAACTAAAATGAATTCGACCAATCACGTGGCGCCTTTACTGAACTAAAATGTATTCGACCAATAGGACGCCGTCATGAGAAAGTCACAATTAAAAGACATCAACGCACAAGAAGAAAAAGCCGTTGGCTGCACTTATCGTTTCAGCAGGGCTTAGATTTTCAATAGATACAAAGTTAAGTTGACTTGTAGAAAAAGTATTGTATACAATAGTTATATAATTAGCTTCTTAAGTCTCGTACCTTAATTAGGCCACTCAGCAAGCTTCGTGGCCTCAACGTGGTACTCGACTGAAAAAGCATACATTATATAACGATTGCATAAAATACTATTTTGTTTTCGTCTAAACTTTGACAAGGATATGATATAAACTAAAAATTACCAATATTAATTTCAAATATTTTAAGCAAAAGGTCGCGCATATCATCAAAAAAAGTTTGTCATACCATATATGCATATTTATAAGGGTAACTTTCTGGGTCCAGCGAAATAAATTAAATTGTAAACAAATTACGTACCTAAACCTGTATTTTTTTTTAATCAAATCAATTTGATTTTAGGAAATGAAGACAGTCTATTTAATGAAAGGTCAGACCAATCATCGGGCTTGCCTAGGGAACAAAAAAAATTACCAATACTAGATACTTTGAATTATTCATGTGTGAATGCATACGATAGCTGATAGCGCTCATAAAAAACCACATATTCAAGGTTGTATTATTACTTAATGTTGTTGCAAAGGTATAATTAATCTCGGTCGCTTCCGCATTTAACCGATGTATTGTCGAACTTTAGTAGGTCGATAGCGTTGTTAGTAAATACAACAGGTGATCGAGGTGATAAAGGTCGACCGAGATTGTAACACGCACGAATACGGACTCATTGAGATTGATTTCTGAAAGTGCAGCCATTTGCATGGCTTGCGACAGACGGGACTGCCCAGAAAGCTAATGCTCAGGTTTTTCAATCAATTATTAATTGCTCTAACTTAATTGATCAATCAGCCAACCTTTGGTTACACGCGCATTTATCAAATTTAAGGAGTAACGACCGTTCAAATATAGGTAATCATCGATGTTAATAATAGTTACTTGCATTTAGTATTTTGTAATACCTACTGATAATTACTAGATATACATTGCATGCATAAATCCACAACTATCAATACTCGCGATTACAGCGCAGTTGTACAATTCCTGTTATTACATATCGAGTTATAAACTACAGTACACATACTCGCAGATAATCATTTCCTTCCTATGCTGTGATTATGAGTTGTGTTGTGTTACATCAGATTATGCAGATTTTCTTATTCATTGTTGGTACGTTTTCTATTTCTACTTCGATGATCATAAGAAAACATGAGTTACTCGTAGGTAATCCTAATTTGAAAGATTTCTTTACTATTATTTATACCCAAGTGCCATTTTAAATGATTTAACACTAAACCAAGATCAGGTTTGGGCAGTATTTCAATTACATGTATTTGAAATACAAATACGTATTTTGTATTTGTATTTCAACTACAGGTTGGAGAAGTATTTTGTATTTGGTATTTGAAATACCGCACTCACATGTATTTTGTATTTCAAATACTTTAAGTTTTAAAATACATTTGCACAAAAATACATGTTATTTATTTCTATAACCGTATAATGGAACGTTTTTAATATAGTTACGGGCTTAGGGCACTGTGCTGTGGCAACACTTTACTGTAAGTGTCAACGACAAACGTCAGGTGCCAATTTATGAATTTAGTTCGTTACGCGGTTTTTTATTACGTAGCATAACCCAAACTCAACGGGGTTACGTCGGTTAAGTACTGAATTCCCATGGCCACCTTCTGTCTCCATCATCAGATCAGCTGTACTGTATGGTACCGTACCATAATATTGAATTGTCATCCAAACTATACTTATACCCAAAATTTCAGCTCAATCGGTCACCGGGAAGTGGGTCAAATTTAACTCGCAAGATTTGATTACATACATACATACATACTAACATGACAAGTTAAATACCTAAAAGCTTGTAAAAATGTGTAAAAAGTGTTGTGAAATAAGTATTTTGTATTTTGTATTTGAAATACATTATTTTGAATACTGTATTTTGTATTTTGTATTTCAAATACCTGTCACCAAAGTAGTTTCTAGTTTGTATTTCAAATACATTTTTACATGTATTTTGTAATTTGTATTTCAAATACAATGAAGCCAGTATTTTGCCCAACCCTGACCAAGATACACATTATTTATCCTTTTCGTTGGAACATTCGTAACGAAAGGAGGTGGCATAGACAGTTTAATTAAAATTGTTAATTTAGGATCAATTCTACGAACATTATAGAATAATTTAATTACCCACAATTATCTGGGTAACCGCCTAAAGATGTAACAATCAAGATCAAGTATAACTGGAACATTGTCGGAATAGCAGAGCTGTAATAGTTATTTGTGTCACAAGGGAGCAAAATAGTATATTTACGGCGAGGGCGGTGTATTGAATCCTGAACGTAGCGAGGGATCCTACAATAGAATCCTGAGCATAGCGAGGGATTCTAACGTAGGATCCTGAGCGTAGTGAGGGATACAAGTGTTTACGCCCGAGACGAAAATAATTTTGCTACCGAGTGACACATACTATTTTTCACACCGACTATGAGGAAATTTAAAAAAAGCTATTGTTAAAATATATCTAAATTATCTTAATTTTTGTTACTAATTTTTAAATATTACGAAATATTTATACATTTTTATACAACATTGTTATAGTTAAAACTTGAAATATGTTCGTTTTGAATCGACTACGATGAAATTACAATCGATTATTTTATTAACATCTGTGTTCAATTGGCACATTGCGTACAAATGTTCCAATGCCAATGTTTAAATTAAAAAAGTAGCTTGAATAGAAAAGTAGCGTTTTAGTCCCTCTCGTCGTGGAGGAAAACTTACTTTTCCGAATGAAAGGTGTGAAAACCATATTTCAAGTCGCTGAATTTACTCACGTTCCCCTGTCTCTATATATTTGAGTGTTGTATATTTGTTAAAAGTAATACAAATTTATTTGAGATGAAAAATCCTCCCAAAAGATTAAACTTTCGCCCAAGGAAACCAGAAGTAAATGTAACTAAAAGTAATACCGCCCTGATGCAAAAGAATGTTCCAGTTACGGCACCTAAACTGTACAACAAACTCCCAGAAGCATGGCAGGGTTTCAGTGTACCTAGATTTAAGTGTATGTTACTTAAGTTTCTTATTGAAAAGTGTTACTATAGTGTTATTGATTTTATGAATGTCGATAGCTTGCCGTTGTAATAATTAAAGAGTTATATCACTGTATATTGATATTGATGACTTAACGTAAGAATAAAATAATATTCGATATAAGCATGTACTGCAATTAACCTTGTGTAGTATTTAACACAGTTTTCGTATGCCTAAGGGCTCATCATGGTCTGCACTAATAACAAATGGTCACCTACATATCATGTTACCTGTGATGACGAAAATAAAGATATTTGATAATTGATAATAGTTTACACAAAGATTTCTAGTTCCAGCTAGAGTCGCGGTATCTGGTCTAACTTTCGTACCGGTTGCAATCTTGCGTAGTACGTAATAGTAGTTTGCGACTGATCCATAATAAGAGGCCTTAAAATACGAGTGTGGTTTTATGAAACGAGCGTTAGCGAGTTCCATAATAGGATCACACGAGTGTTTTAAGGCCTAATTATGTACAGTTGCATACACTACTTTATCTACACACATATCATAAGTAGTAATATGTAACAGCAAAAAACCAGCAATAAAATGACAACAGCAATGGCGGCAATTCGATCATCCGTCATGACGAATGGTTTTCTTTTTAAATCATAGACAAACGAATGAAGTCCCTGTACTCATATCACTCGAGACGAGATCAAATGTCGTACGGTTTGTATTAAAAAACGTACTGAATTGACGTTTCGTATCGATAACTGTTTTAATATCTATGGATACTAGAATGACCCACTTGAGTTTTGACAGCTGCTCCAAATTTAAACTCATAACGATACAAATTTATCAAAAATCTGTACTGTAATGATATCACAGTACAGATTTTACCTACTACCACAGACAGGAAAGTTCTCATAGTATAAAATCGGTTGTAGTAATGCTGGTCATTTCCTACGGTTTCTGAACGCATTTTAGAGCACTAATGATATGTGCGTAGATAATAGTAGGTAAAGATATCATTGGTAGTTTTATGTCGAGCATAACAGAATCCTAACAAGGTGCGGACAGTGCGGTAGGTCACTCGGCAAGGTCCACCACTTCCACAACACTGAAAGTGGCGCATTGCATGCCAGCATTCCAGCGTCGATTAAGTTTTACTAAAGCAAATTCCAAGTGTGCAGTGAAGGCTGGGAGAAATTTCGTTTAATATTTTGATAAGTAATCTCATATTATTCTTACTAATTAGACTGTGCTCCGCTGTGGATTAATGTGTTTGCGTTTGGTCATGTTTGGTGTAGGTATACTAAGTATACGTGTAGTTAGGTTTATGTATGTATATGTTCCTACATACAGGTACTTATAAAAAAGTTACGGTGGTTATATTTAAAGACAGGCCAAACCAATCTCGTGTAGATATTATCAATGACCAAAACTAGTCTCTGTCCTATGCTCTCAGTAGTGTATCTCTATCTAGGAGCTTTTTGATTCACCATAGTAAAGGTATAAAACGTAGCATTTTTTATTTATTAATAAAGGTAAAAAATATATATATAAACGAACAAATAAGAAATCCGCGATGCAGGTTTCGTCTAAAACACAGTAGGCCAACAAACACACTTCGTATGAGAGATACAGAGCATAGAACCTTCGCCGTGACACCGCGAGCGGAGATTACTTTTAGCTGTGTGGCAATTCATTCATTAGTTCATTACCTTTGAATTGAGTTTATTAATAACCCTTCCTGCAAAGTTGGCTTTCCTTGGACAGTGCCGTCAGTTTCGCAGAAAGGGTCGCTGTCAGGCAGGACTCCAGAGTAAAATTCCCGGTAAAATCTATTATTTGTGTGATATCTTGATTAGTATGATGTTTCTGAGTCTTGGATGTTATTTATGCGTTTAAGTATTTTCATCAGTTATTAAATACATTCTCGTCTATTAAGTACTTATTCATAAAACAAGCCGTATAGAGCTCACTATATGGAGCTAATTCGATTTGTGTATGATTGACCTAAGGGGGGCCTTAATATTTATTTATCACGAAGTTGTTGAACTTGTAAACCTTAGAAGTCAATGCCCTTCATTTAGACCGGGGTTAGATGCGGAATGCCTTATTAGGTAGTTAGTATGCGGGAACTGTTAAAGAGTAACTACTAAAAAATGATAATTTCTCACGACTGTGATTCGGGGTTTTCTTCTGCAGTTGTGGTGTTTGGTGGCTTTTGACCATATATACTTAGAACCTTTTTCTTTAGATTGTAATGACAAGGGATGAAAATTTTATGAATAGGTATGATTGTTAAATATATTTTTTAGAATGTTTACCTTTTTCGACTTGAGCAATTTATAGGTAGGATACATAAAATATAATATATCATCGTATTAATCACTGAATTTTGTAGATAACAACACCATGCTGTCTATTGTTTGTTCAGCCTGTGTTTATCTCGCGGTACCTAATTGCTGAACTCATAATAATCCAATAATGTTTTGCCTGTTCCAGATATTAGCGCTGTGCGCCGTCACAGGTTATGCCCAATACAATGACTCGCCCGGCCCCCGGCGACTACTAATTCCCGGCGCCATTCCTCTCGGCCCCGCGCCTGGTCAGTTCCGCCAGGGCCGACTGCAAGGCGGCCCGCCCGCCGGCGCCGTGCCCAGGATCAGGAGGCCTGGCCTCGGCAGACCCTCCTTCAAATCCGTAGATGCCTCCCCCAGGCCCAGTCTGCAGTCACTTGAAGAACCTTCCAAACCAGTCACCGAAGAACCCGAAGACGACGTCGAAATCAACACTCCCACCGCCTTCCTCCCCAGCATTTTCACTACATCGGAACCACAGAATGATTTCTTTGATTTCACTACTACATCGCAGCCCAAGCCGCCGGTAGCGTTCAACCCGGCACCCTTCCAGCCATCCTCTACTCCGTCCATTCTCAGGCCCGAGCCGGTCAGGCCCACGCAGTACAGACCGTTATTGCAGCCGCAGTTTGCCCCAGTCAGGAATGAACAGTTCAAGCCACAACCGGTACGCCTCCAGCCTCTGTCAAGCAGGCCTCAGCGACCGACGTTCCGACCGGAGCCCAAGCCCTTGGTAGAGGAAGACGACGCCCCCATCCAACCCGTCAGACACAGACCTCAGCTGCAGGAGCCCGTCAACCGCGCCCCAGCCAAACCCCACGTCCAACAGAATTACAAAGCCTCCCACCCAAGGGAAAAGAAACCAGTGGCTCAAATCATCCGCAAATACACGGATGAAAACGAGGACGGAAGCATTACGTGGGGATTCGAGAATGACGACGGTTCATTCAAGGAAGAAACTATTGGAGTTGATTGCGTCACGCGCGGAAAGTACGGTTATGTAGATCCTGATGGGTTAAAACGAGAGTACAACTATGAGACTGGCATCTTATGTGACAAGAACAAAGAACATAAAGACGAGAAGGGTTTCATAGACTATCAAGAAAATAAAGCAGTCCTACCTAATGGCATTACAATTGATCTCAACCAAATGGGTAAAAAATCTAAAAGGCCATTTAGGTCACCTGTTAACCACTAGGTTTTAGGATTATATTTATTTTTAGTGAAATCTAATTGATGTAAGGACATTTAACTATTTGTTACCTTGTCATAGCAAGTGTAACAAAAATGAAGACATTACATTGAAGAGTCTTAAGTGTAGTTTTTAAATGCCTATGTTGAAGTTGAAAAAAGAGATGTTAAAATAAGATGAGTGTGCAATTAAAACATTTAATAATTATGTTGTTTTATTGGTCACAAAAGTTTTGAAAAATCTTACAATACTCTATACCCTATTTGGATAGGTATTTAACTAAATGTAAACAAAAAAAACATGTGACTAAATGAGAACAAAAAAAAACATGTGACTTTATCTTAATGGCTAGATGTAAGATGACCAAGTGATGTGTTTATTTTTGTTTGCATTTAGTTAAATACCTATCCAAATAGGGAATGATTGATTCTAGTCACAAATAATAAAATTGATTGTAAGGAGCAGGGATTGGATAACCTGGTAGATGCCTAAAGTCAGCATATTCCCAGAAAAAGTTAAGAGATCATAATTTGATTTAAATTTAACAGAAATACTTGCAAGTTTGTCTCTTTTCTTATATTTAGGACAAAACATGTTAATTCTATTTGCTACTAATACATCATTACATTACTTGAAAAATTGCAGGTTAATTATCATTTAGCAAATCTACACATGGAAAATAACTTCAAATAGTTAATTACAAATACTTATCTACTTAAATATGTACTAATTGAGTAGTTAATTTATAAATCCCCAAGAATTTGTTTCACCTCCATACAACATGCCCCCAACAAAGTATAGGTATTTATGTATTAATGATGCGCGACTTTGAATGATACTAATTCGATTAGTCGATTATTATAATCATTCAACTAAGTCGACTAATCCGAAGATCATTTGATTATTAGTAATACTTCTAATCAATGCCCGGTTGCCCGCCCGAGTCGACTTGACTTTAACATTAGTAGCTAATCTAATGTGCCCGAATCGAACTTGACGTTGACATTAGTAGCTAATGTCACTGTCACTTACTCAGCAACAATTAGTTACTACTAATTAGTAGTCATCATTTGATTATTAGCATTAGTATACTACTAATTTCCAATTTGAATTATTCAAATAGGCAAATCATTCAAAGTCGCGCATCACTATTATGTATCCGATTATCCAATCCCTGTTAAGGAAGAACAGAAAGTAGGTACTTATGTTATTTTAAGTCATCATTTTAGAGTATGTATGTTATTCTTTACATGATGAATCAGTCAGTTCCTTTTAGTATGGTCGATTATTCATGTAAGGTTGAGGTCGCCTCATCTGGGGTGGCATTCGGTTTGGTGGTGTTATTGAAATATCCAAGTAGTTTCCGATTTGGAACTTAACATTGCTCAAAGTCTTATTGTCGTCTCCACCGCGTTGCCCAGAGCATGTGACTCCTATCTCTCTCATTCTGTAGGTTGGTGATCTCATATCAGGAAACACAATGGCAAAATCGAAATATGTACCTTTGCGACGTGTCTCTGGATTTACTTCCTTCACGAGTCCTGTGAGCTCGCGCAGTGTGGCATCCATCCATGTGTAAATTTGTAACTCATTTTGCGGAACGTTGCCCCTGGCATAGTCACCTGGCGAATTATGTCGCCCAGTAGAACAAAACACGCGTAGAAGTAGTGGGCATGTCTGAAATAAAATAAATACTGCTAAACTGTCCTATTTATAATAACAGTCAATGAGAGCAACGTAAAAAGACAGAAACCCAGAAAGAAAAACGATACTAACCTTTTCTCTATCCACCGGCTTAACCTCTTCAACGACCATGGACTCTAGTCCAGCCATTACGACAATATGTATAAAAGATAGAATATGTACACACCGATAACTATTTACACCTTATTGCTGGATGATTGAATTATGTGCAAACGAACGTAAATCACCCACTAACAAGTAAACAACGGTGTCAGTGGTGTCAGTGAAATCAAAGACTTTAAAGAGTCAAGTCAATTCAATGCACAGATTGTCAATATGTCAATGCAGCTATTCCTGATTCCACAGATAACAAAAAAGAGTTGTTGTTAGTCCACAGACTAATACAGACGCGTATTATAAAGCAAGACGATGTTTCATGTAGTGGTCTCTGTCACGTCTTATTGTCAGCTGACGTGAGTTAGAATGAGACGAATAGTATGGTATTGAAATCATATTGAAATAGTAAACAATTTTGCCGAGATGTCAACGTCAAATTGACACTTATAGTGTTGTAACTGCACAGAACACCTCCACTAGAAGCCTAATGTTTGTAATTTTGTTCCCGACGCGAGTCACCAAAGCATGAGGAAGAGGTGAGGGGAAGGGCGGGTGCTAACAGCGTTGCGATTGGTCGATGCGCTCGCGCGCGGAAAGCGTAGTGATGGGACATGTTCACGTACAAGCACCCTAATTTTTTAGGTACATTTTAAAGTAAAGTAAGTAACTACTTACTATACTTTTATCTTTAAGTTAAGGTAAAGTATAGATAGTTTTGTTACCATTTTAATACACAGTAAGTTAGGAATCCTAACTGGTACCGTAATTTTTTGCTGATAAATTATGGTAGGTACTTACTGTACATATTAAAATGGTAATTAAACTATCTATACTTAAAAGTGTGCTTAAAAAATACTGACCATTTAGTATTTTTGGTTCTAAAGATTGAACTACAAATACTTAAGTATTTTTTTTGGAAAGTTTCGGAGCAGTTTGATAATAAGTAAAGTCTCATTATTCCTTTAAAAGTTGTATTTATTGTTCTCATTTTAAAATAAAACAAACAAAACACGAAAAAGGCATTCAGCTATTTAGGATGGTGACGTATCTCACACCAACACTTTCTCGAAGTTCATCATCAGGCCCATTTTGTGGCACTGGACCCAACTGCTCACTGAGAGGATTCTAAGAAACCCGCACAACGTATATCTATCTCACACCAACTCCGAGTTCCCTCGCACTTTCTCGAAGTTCATCATCAGGCCCATCTTGTGGCACTGGACCCAACTGCTCCCCGAGAGGATTCAAAAAAGCCCGCACAACCTATATCTATCTCAAAACAACTACGAGTACCCTCGCACTTTCCCAAAGTTTATCATCAGGCCCATCTTGTGACACTGGGCCCAACTGCTCACTGAGAGGATTCTTAGAAGCCCGCACAACGTATAAACTCTGAGTTCCCTCGCACTTTCTCGAAGTTCATCATCAGGCCCATCTTGTGACACTGGACACACCAGCTCACTGAGAGGATTCTAAGAAGCCCGCACAACGTATATCTATCTCACACCAACTCCGAGTTCCCTCGCACTTTCTCGAAGTTCATCATCAGGCCCATCTTGTGACATTGGACCCAACTGCTCACTGAGAGGATTCTAAGAAGCCAGCACAACGTATATCTATCTCACACCAACTCCGAGTTCCCTCGCACTTTCTCGAAGTTCATCATCAGGCTCATCTTGTGTCACTGGACCCAACTGCTCACCGAGACGATTCTAAAAAGCCCGCACAACCTATATCTATCTCAAACCAACTCCTAATTCCCTCACACTTTCTCGAAGTTCATCATCAGGCCCATCTTGTGGCACTAGACCTAACTGCTCAGCGAGAGAATTCTAAAAAGCCCATACAATCTATGTCCGTCTCAAATCAACTCCGAGTTCCCTCGCACTTTCTCGAAGTTCATCATCAGGCCCATCTTGTGGCACTGGACCCAACTGCTCCCCGAGAGGATTCAAAAAAACCCGCACAACCTATATCTATCTCAAAACAACTACGAGTACCCTCGCACTTTCCCAAAGTTTATCATCAGGCCCATCCTGAAACCTAGACGCAACTGTTCACCAAGAGCATTCTAAAAAGTTACTAAAACAGTAAAGTAACTACTACTACTAATACTTATTATATATTACACTATTTACTTTAAATAATGAACAATAAATAAAACTAAATTTTAGTTCTAATCTACAGAATAACTACTCAAGCCAAAATAAACGAGAAATCTGTATTTTTGCTACATTTCTTCAAATCGCTACGAACGAAAGCACGTGGTTTGTCGATTGACCTATGGTCGATGGTCAATCGACAAACCACGTGTCATCATCGGGACATCACTAGTCGTGACGTGTTTTCGTAAGAAAGGAATAGCATATTGCATTTTCAAAGTGATGAAAAGTGACAGACATAGTGTGTCTGTACATCAGTATTCGCACCGGCCAGTATAAAATGGCCTCCGCTGGCTATAAATATTTTCAATGAAATATTGAATTTGACTCAACTGTCTCTTCAAATCTGTTTGTAATTAGAAGTCTTTGACGACTTTCCGCACCACCTCACACTACAAAAGCCCATAATTAGCCGCGAAAATCCTATTATTTTGTTTTTTTTGTGAGAGTCATGCACACTCCGCACAGGTCGTTAACATGGACGCAACTGAACGGAAAGGCGGGCGACCGCGGATTAATCTCAAGTATGAAAAAAACGACTGTCCCATTTTAAAATTCATAATTTTACATTGAAATATCTTCATAACGGTCAATAAAGCTATATGAACTTTTGAATTGTAATCTGTGCTTAGTAGTATTAAGATACATTTTCCATCTACTTTGTTGAGTTAACACCAGTAATATGGTAGAAATTAATTTTTAGGTCTTGTCCCAGGAAAAGTTCCAAAAAGTACTTTCCTACTTTGTTACCCATTTTACTAGTATAATAAAATAAAAACTACCAAGACTGTTATTATTCACGACGGGCAACACTACTAAAGAAATGTCATTTTCACGCGCCCATGTTTAATTTGGTTAATAATTGTCATTCAAAAAAACTTACGAGAGCACGTGCGTACCTGTTGTGACTGATATTGTTTCCTATTGTGTATGTGATTTTACGAGGTAAGTTTAATAATTTACTAACATTTGGTTACTTTTTAGGATAGTCAATATTGTTACGAACAGTTTGATATAAAGTCATAGAACATTTTCCATAAAATAAGCCCAGAATATTTTATTAAAAACATTGACCACGCGTTGTGTGACTTCTTTTTGTGTTACTTTCGCGTGGTCACATATCAAAGGAAAGCTAGGTTACACTATGAGGAAAATTATAAAGGCTAGTTTTCAGTGTTGTATCTCTAAAGTAATATATTTTTAAATATATAATTTATTTATCATTTCAAGCAACTATAAGTAAATCTAATGTAAAACTTAAATGCGGCTTCCAAAAGAAATGTTCCTAACCGAAATTTAGTATTAGTTGCCTAATAATTCGTATGATTTTACAAATGTTCTTATAGATCTCAATTTAGGTACATATATTATTATGGGTTTACTACTATGTGCTCGATTTTCAGTGTTTTAAAAAAATACTGCCTATCAATCGTTATTTTATATTTCACCTATTTCTCCTCTTGACGAAATAATTGTCTAATACTTAATATTGAGGTGCATTATACACCTAGCCTTACATTTCATCCTTGGTTACCAATGGTTTTCTTTGTTACTGTCCCAACATTTTCACCGTCATTATTTTCGTTTTATTTTATTTATATCGTATAAAAATGAATAATTCGGCTACTAATAAAACACATGAAAACGCAATTGTAATATAATATACAAAAAATAATTCAGATATGCTTACTTTACATAGAAAATAAACTATAAGGGTAATTTTAGGTCAAGGTAACACAGAAAAAGAATCTACACAAAATTTCAAAGATAATTTATAATTTGATAGAACATTTTCACACGATTACATTACTGTTATAGTTTTTAATTATAAAACACCAACATTAAGGGATAAATTTTACACCTCTTTATGATATTAATCAAAGAAAAAGTAACACAATAAGAACCGATATTCTACTTTCTGTCAGTATTTTTCGATTTTTTAATATTAAAACCTATTAAAAAGCGGTTTCATGGTCAAAATCTAGAAATTTATGAAATATCCTATTAAATGTCGTTAATGAAGTTTATATTCAGTGATATTTTGGTTTTTGGTCAATTTTGAAAGTAGTGGCAAAAAAAAAGAGAAACGCTCTCTCTCTACAGAGACTGGAAATACAGGTGTGAGTGAGCTGGAGGTTTTTTGCTATTTCCGTATACCTACCATATATGAAAAGTAAATATCGATGTCGATATCTTGTAGCAAAATATCTTTCGCTACACTAAATACCTTTCTCTGTAATCTGTGGTCTGTGAGCTATTCCAACGAATGAATGAAATGAATATGTTCCACAGATAAACTAAAAGAGCTCTTTGACAAAAATAACAATTTATTAAGCATGTTCTTCACAATAAGAAATGATTGTCCATTGGCAGCAAATACATGGTGATTAAACACTAAGTAAGTGTGGAACGTGTGGGAGCAATATTTAATGGCCCTTTATATGCTAACTATTTATCACGTCAGTTTTTGATACCGTCCGTGTGTGGTACAGACGGTAGTTCTGCTTATTCCATATGCCCATTTCGCTCTATTTTATAGGTGCGTACCGCGCATACCAGCCACCAAGCAGAATCCTTTGCTGTGCCTTTAGTCGCTCACAAAGAGAATATAACCAGTAAGCAATAGTTTAAGTATGAATTTCTGGAAACGACTGTTTATTTCTTCAATAAATATTAATTAATTAGTTTAGTTCAAATGAAATAACTGGGCAACACGAAAAGTAGTGGTTAATTGGTTATATTCTCTTTGGGCAACACTAGTAGGAAGTGTCATGTCGGTAATCGATTATTTTTCACGTAATTGTTTTTTATTATGAAGATATTGTAATCGAGAACCAAACGTTAATATGCTATTTCTGCAGCATAAGCACCAGTGAAAGAAGCCAAATAATCGTTGGTGTGTTAGTTCATTAGAGGCAGGTACATTATGGCACAAAAGGAGAAAGACGAGCCTTTTCAAGACGAGGACGTTTATATCAACCCCGAAGATGGTATGCCTAATATTCACCCCAATATTGCTAATCTAGAGCATGAAAGTGATTCACAGGACGAAGTCAACGATTTGGACGACATACCGAAGTCTGTTATTGTCACAAACATTCACAGTGACGTTTTTGCTAACGCTATTCTAAAGGCCGAAATGGAGGAACTATTCCGTACATTTTCAGAGAACGTTACATTTCAGTGGCTCCGCAGTTTTAAGCGGTTGCGTGTGAACTACGACAGTCCGTTGGCGGCCGCGAACGCCCGTGTGCAGCTGCACCAGTATCACTTTTATAATGCGTGTATTAACTGCTACTTCGCTCAGCCGGTGACACCGGTGTCTTTTAAGAATCTGAGGCCGCCAGCGCCCGTGAAGCAGTTCCTGATCTCGCCGCCGTCGAGCCCACCGGTGGGCTGGGAGCCGCGCGAGGAGGGCGAGCCGCTGGTGAACCACGACCTGCTGGCGGCGCTGGCGACCCTGGCGCCAGGCGAAAGCCATGAGCTGCACGCGCCGACGCCCACGCAGCCCGCCATCATCGTGCACACGGCGCTGGCTCCTGACGGCGGCCCGTGCCCCCTCCCCATCCCGCACACTCGCTGTCCTGATTATTGATGGTTTTTTAAATTTCTTTACTGGTTTACGTAGAAGTTGTAATGCTTTTTATTCATTCACTAGAAATTCTGGTCTTGTGCAAAACCAGATATTGCATTATGAGTAAACAGCATATAACTGTCTTAATTGTTGACATGTTATGACCGCTTGTGTTATGTTATACTGAATAGTGTAATTGCTTTATAGTTTATTATTAATTTAACACTCAAAAGTTGAATTGGTGCTATTGTTATTGGAAAAGGAATTTGACAGTGTTTATTTACATAATTATTAGTTATATTTGATAGAAAATATTTGCGGAATGTAGTATTATTTTATAGACTGTGCTTAAGAAGGCAATGAATAACTTCACTCATGACTTGTTCCTACGTTAATTTATTGTTTCCCGTAAGTGGGCAAATCAACATTTTTTTTGTAGCTTTTTACAATATAGATATACATTCACTAAACATGTTTTTTGGTGATAATGATGAACCTGTTGTCATGGATATCTCCTAAGAATTCCAGAAATTCATTCATATGGTATTTTATCAAGCAAACTTCAACACCGTTGTCTCCTGGTTTATGCTACGGGGAAGTGAGTCTCCCTAGCATGTGGAGTGTTGAGAGTGAGACAGCTTTATTTTGTCTCTACCGGTCAACAGAACAAATTCTCAAACTAAGAGAGGGTAGGCAATATGCTTGTGATTCATTTTCAGTTGTACCAGCCTTAGGCTATGTTGTTTGCTTAGCATCAGGCCGGACTTATGTTTTTTAGCCATACGTACGTACGTATACGTATATAAAAGAAAAATATATATCTTCATACTTCTCATTAATTTCAATGATTCATAGTCAAATGAGACAACAATCATTTGTAAGCATTGAATAGCCATGTAACTGTCATTTCAGTGAGCACTACAATCTAGTTCTAGTGTATCTTTTTAAACAAGCTGCCCGCGCGGATCCACCAAAGCATTACAGTGAATGAAAGTGGCACCATAAGTTAAAATATAGCCTATTTTATCCTATAAAACTGGTGAAAGAAGTTTAGAAATGTGATGAGTAGTTAAGAAGATTATCCCCTATACACAAACTTACATTTCAAAAACACAACTACAAACTTTACCTTTTTATAATATTAGTGTAGATTTAAGGTTTCTATTACTATGTGAAGTCTTGAGATTGCCTTCTTAAGTGTCATACTTTGTTAATGTTAGGTACTAACCTAGTTTTTGTATATGGTGTTGTCATATGTAGGCAATAGGACACATATCAGCCAGGGTAGACTTATTTGTTGTGTTTCTCTCAGTTTAAGTAATTAAAGTGATAAAACGAATGGGATCCATCCATGTTCCTATTTCATTACTTTATTTAACAGGAATTCTGAATTTAAATGATTGTTATTGCATTTGTAGACTCATAGATTGTTGTGATATATTGTAAATTTTAAATTTGTGATGTCACAAGTGATGTGTAAATAATAAATTATTTTTGCAACAAGCAAAATGATCTAAGTGACACCATTTTTAAACTTTAAATGCAGATTTGAATTATATTTCTCAATTATTATTTATTTTAAATACTAGACTTTTAAAGGTCTGAACGGATTCCTAATTTATTTACAATGTAAATCTGTTATGAAGTAAACAGTTTATACTTTAATTTTGATATTGTAATGTAACTTCTACTCTCGCTCAATTGCTATGTTTCTATCATCAATGATATCTCTAAGGTTGGTCTGAGAATTTTTCTCAATTTTGTAGTTTTCAATTTTAGGAAATCTTGTAGTCAATTAGCATTTATTGTACTTTCCTTTGCAGCTCTTAATCTACAACTAACTCATGAAATGTTTTTGCTTATATGAAATAAATGATGTCAGTCCTTTTTTAACACACAAAACATGACAGGGATATATTTACTGTATTGGTCCATTGGCATCAATATACATTACATTACTTTATATTTTAGGTATATTACCATTACTGTTAACTTGTTGTCAATACAGTATATGCCAAAAATAGTGGATGTATGTAACATTGTCATTTTGTAAACAATTTCCTCAGGTTCAGCTGAGGAGGACTTGTTGTACCCCTTTTTTATGGCCTAGATTTTTTGTACACTCGACGCCAAAGAAATCGCTCCTGGGCTGTTATTCGCTACGCGCTAATGCGGCTCACCCCGCCGGTCACCCTACACGAAACTAGACCTCTACCAAGGCTTAGTTCTTAGTTACTACGCATTGCGGTGTCAAGATATATTTGTGGGTGAGCGTTTAGGTGAGCTTATAACAACAAGTGACAGAATAGGGGGGCTGGAAGCGGGCATGACACTCGACCCTTCGATTCCGGTTCTTGATAAGGTGCGATTTTTGGACGTCGAGTGTAGCTGAGACAAGGAGATCCATAATGGAATTTAAACTTTGAAGACGTGAGACATCTTAAAATAATTTCGGATTTGGTTTTTCGAGATCCGTAATGTCATAATCATAACACCTAGTGTAGGTATACCGCAGACCAATACTATTCTGACCTCTCATTATCCTTTGTAATGCATGTACAATCTAAATCTTATTGTAACGATTTTCGTTCAAATGTATAATGTTAAAGTTTTGCAAGACCTTAGTGGATCGTCTAAAGTTCACCACAATTTATGAAGGTCTTGCCTGAATGACTTACTGTTTTTAGCCCCCTACTGTACCTACGTAATGTGTCTCACCCTCGTAGATAGAAAGTAGTTATGTATAATCTTGAGACCTATCTGTCGGTCTCAGCCTATTGCTTCTTTTTATTAAAAAAAGTTAACATAACGTCTGTGTTCACTATATTCAGATCAATGTTTTCGTCTGTCGATGTTTTTATCTCACTGTGATTTCAATATTATTGTTTGTCGTAAATATTAAATTGTATTGAGTTTTAATGTTGTACTTTTAATCAAACTCTTTCAGGAAATTGATTTTCCTCTTTAACTTGATAATGGTGGTGAGGTGAGGCCAGTCTCTGAGTTGGTCTCATGGTGTCGACCACAAAATGAAATCTATTTTGATAAATCGCAAAAACAAATGTACCTAACGTAATAACGTAAACAGCGCAAACCAATTACGCAGTCTCACTAAAGTCACTAATGAATCTAATGATTTGCAAGTTTTATTTTCTAACTGCCTACCCATAATAAGTAAGCATAAGCTGTAGGTAGGTAAATGGCCGCATAATTTGTAGGTGAAGTTATGTTCTTGATCATCGATCTAATTATAGCCTCTGCTCGCCAATTCAGTATGGTAACATTTACTATCGTTAGATTTTTGATTCGAATTAAAAAAATCAAAGATCTAACGATAGTAAGATAGTAACTGTTACCATACTATGGCCTATCTATCAACTTAGCACACAAAAAAAAATCAAACATCTACCGCAATAATTCACGTCACCATAAATAAAAATCTCATCGTATTCGGCCATAGGTGAAAAATTTAAAAAATGTCATAACTCCGAAAATACGAAAAATCGCGGAACATACATGGGGGTGATTCAGATAGCCCTCTAGGTCCTCTACCTCCCAGCTTCAGTATATCACTACTTCTTGGGACACCCTTAGGTAGGTACGTCTCGAATAAATCCTGTAGGCAAATGGAATGGAGTTTTAAAGCAGTTTTTACTAATCATTTTTCAGATTTCGGTGCTTTTGAGATTGTACGGGACGTTGATGAGCCGTAGCCTGTCATCCTGGTATTTCGAGTGCCAATTTAGGCATGTATCGTGATCTTATCAATGTTAGGCAGAGATACGTTGAAGTCGTTGAAGACGTAGGTAACTATACCCTTAACTGTTATTTCATAATGACTAATGTAATGTTACATAATATGGGTGAGGACCAAATTCTTGGCCAGTAAGTAGGTATTAGGTAGGTAGGCAGTAGGTAGTTAGTGTTTCGGGGATTCAGATCAAGTGTCGGGATGGCCTTTGAAGTTTAAGTTAGACAACCTTTTGTTTCCAGGTTTTGCCTAGGCAACCTAACCCACTGACAGGATATATATAAAAAAAAACCTTTAATTTCGTATAACTATTTATATGAGGGTACCTATTTTACTCAACTCGGTGCCCTCTTCAAACCATGCAACCTCATAGCATTTCAGAGTTGGGACCCATATTTTTCCTATTCCCAAGTCATATTCTACCAGCGAATATTATGCTCTCTATTTTTATGAATAACACCAGGTAATTGACCCAAAAAAGTTACTCAGGATTGAATTTATTCACTTAACAGCTTTGGTCCAGGATTTCGCTGAAAATCCATGTGCGATTTATCTAGGTATCTATATATTATCTAACATGTAATATTAGTCATTATCAAATAACAGATTAAGGGTATACAATTGGGTATAAACCTACATTTCTTCAACAGATCTTAGAGTCTTAGACCAAGTCTTAAATATAAACTTAACGTCCGTCTTTAACTTTAACTACTTAGGATACATTATACAGTAAAGTTCAACTCAGTGAAGGATATTGATTTATGTGTCAGGGGGCACGCGTTACGCTGTCGTCTACCCTCATGCAATTGTATTACGTACCTAATCAACATTATATCAGCCGAAAGACTTCCACTGCGGGCTGCGGGACTAGCTGCTGGGCCTCCCCCAAAGAATGCTACAATGACCGGTCCTGTGCCATCGAACCCAGTGGACTTCCGCGACATTTATCAGGTAATTCAGTCCACCTTGTCTTTTGTTTACACACGCTGTGCCTTCTGGCGCGGTTCCGTCATAGCTATAGTAGAAACTTTTTTTTGCTAAAACACAATCGGCCTTAGGTGGTCTATTTACCTACAGTCTGCCTTCTGTAGCATACACTGGTTGAAAAAAACCGGTCAAGTGCGAGTCTGACTCGCGCACCGAGGGTTCCGTACAAACTAACAATTAACTCAAGGTAAAGTAAATTTCCCAATATTTATTAAATTACCTATTTTAACCCAACACAATAGAATTCAATTTCAAACAACGAGTAACTTTTACACCAAGACAATTGAATCGCGATCTTTTTTTGACCTGCTATTGAAAATAAATATACGCGTCCAATCCCAACCCCATTACTTCTAGAAAAATCTTAACAGCGCGAATGGGGTCAGCGCCATCTATCGGCCCCATTTGGTACTAACGTGCAAGGGCAATCTGCTTAGTATGGATGCTTGTTATGGCTAAAGATCGTTAGGGCTAATGCTCATTGGGACAACACCACTTAGGATAAATGACATGAGGTGAAACGTTATTAGGGGATTTCGAGGAATATGCAAAATAACATTAGGGATATTAATAATTATGGTAAAAATGTTTCGGCCAAATGAGTTTTAGGGCAATCATTACGTCATGGAAAATGATTGTTATGGCAATTGATCGTTAGGGCTAATACCCGTTAGGACAAAACAGTTCGGGCACGTGATTTTAGGACAAACGCTGTTAGGGATCGCTAGGGAAACCCAAAATATTGACACCGAATAAACGCCTCTGATCGTCTAATAGCCGCGTCTAAACGGCTGAGCGCGGGGGACAGTATACGCGGGGCATACGATAAAGCGAGATAGACAGCAGTCTATCCCGCTCAATCTTCATAGCATATGTCGTGTATGCAGCCAACATCGCTTGAGCGTTTGGACGGCTATAGTCGGTCAGAGGCGTTTTTTTTTAATGATTGTTAATTCGGGAATAAATAACGCCTAATATTTGAAATTAATTCTGTTTCCTGATTGGTTGATTTTAATAAATAACTGTATTCTGATTAGTTGATAGCAAATACAAATGCTTTTTTAAATAGTTGTGATTGGTGGATTGGATACGTTGAAATGTTTTGATTGGTAAAATTGAAATGTTTTAAAATCATAAATATGTTTGCATATTTTCCCTAGGGGCTAAATGTACTACTTTAGCCCCGGTATCTAAGCCTAATATGACACACTTTACGACCATGAGAAGTGAAAAATCTATTAGGTATATCACTACACGAATTTGTACAACTTTATTGATCAGAATAATTACAACATTTTCTTATATTTACACAAAATCATTAATATAATTTAATTTTTCATTCCTAGCCATTGACTTACTATTACTCAACGTTCCTAGCTACCTATTTATAATATCCATTTTCGATTATGGAAGAATGCCTCATTCTATCAAATGTATCCTACATTTCTTCTACAAGTTATATAGTAAATAAGTAGGTACCTATACCTACCCTAGCATAAAAAAGTACCAAACGAAATGATGAAATTATGGGTAAGTTCTCATATTTAAACTTGCGCTATTTTATTTTACCTATTAGGTACTCGTTCCTACACTCGTACACATCGGTAGGTAATCAAAACATTAGCATTATTGACAATTTGAGATAGTA
Organism: Epinotia demarniana; assembly: GCA_945867215.1. Lineage (NCBI taxonomy): Eukaryota > Metazoa > Arthropoda > Insecta > Lepidoptera > Tortricidae > Epinotia > Epinotia demarniana. Next base: position 16,735,468 of record OX244272.1, on the reverse strand, counting down.
ATAAAATAGAGGACTAGATTCTATCTTTAGTGGTTCAACGTTTTCTACGCTTTGCTCATGTCTCGGAGAGGCACCATTGATTCTCCTCCTTTGTCATCTTCATCTGGAACTCGTTTCTTTCCTAAGCAACTCGCGAAACAAGTGTCTCCTACGCCAAACTTCTCCCCGTCCGCTAATGATTGAGGCATGGGTTGATTCATTGTTTCGGGTAAAAATAAGGTTAGAAATCCAGATATCAGAGCTATAACTCCAAATATAACAGCGGGGATTTTTGGGTCAAAGGAATCGAGCAACGTGATGAGAGGAGTCAATGCTCCTGACAGCCTAGCACACATAGATCCAAGTCCTATAGCGGAATTGCGGACAACAGTGGGGAATAGTTCTGCTGAATAATTGTACACAATTGCAAAAGACCCTGCAATGAACAGTTTTCCTATAATAACAATGACTGTGGAAATCACGCTCCCCGCTGGTATGAATACGGCCACAATGCACGCCGTGCCGCCGATCAACATCATAGAACTGATTAAAGGCCTTCGGCCCCAGATATCAAGAAAGTATATGACTGCAGCGTAACTGGGGAATTCCACGAAACCCATAACAGCTAGAATTAGATAAGGGTTGCCTTCTAGCTTACCAGCACTCAATGAAAGCCCGTAGTAAACTAGGGAATTGGCAAACCAGCAAAGACAAGTATTCAAAGTCTTTTTTCTTAAATTTGGCGTTTTAAAGAGATCAATTGTGCGAGCAGCAGGTACGTCAGCTCCCTTAGATGATTCAACTTTACCTCTTGACACAAGTTGAGCCTTATCTAGTATTTCGGTAGATTTGTTACACTTTAAGGCCTTTTCTACTATATCCACTGCTTCTTTAGCTCTACCTTGAGCCCATAGCCATCGAGGAGATTCGTCCATTATCCATATGTGTGGCATAAGTAAAAGGCCATGCAATCCATAGACTACTTGTAAAATCTGTCGGTCGTCTATGATTGCCCCCCACATTGCTACCAACATTATGCCAACAGCAAAAGAAGCTTGGAACGCTACTCCGCAAGCTGTTCGCTTAGTAGGACCTACAATTTCCATGGACAATACAAATCCAGTTATATACGCTCCAGCAGAGCCAAAAATTCCATACAAAAATGAGATTACTAAGAAGGACCAATATTCTGGTATGAAAGCAACTAATACTCCAAGGATTAATTGCAGTACGGAAGACCAACAAAATATAGTTTTTCTTCCAAATTTATCCGCCATGCCACCCAAGACAATTGCTCCCGTGAACACCCCCAGCATGTACGACGTTTGCGCCAGGGCGCCCATCCACCTTTTGTCACAAACAAGATTCCATTCGATGGCTCGTGACGAGGTCCGGTATGTTGAGTCGTACACCCATTTTTCACATTTTCCTGTGGTATTCAGTTCGTCCGTGTACATAAGGCAGTTATGCAGTCGATTTTCAATAGATGGAATGGTCTCCCACACTTCTGACGAGTTCCATGGTGCGGTTACATTGGTGTCGACGCCGTCTATCCAGCATCTGAAATGATGAAAACGTCGATCGTAAACATAATAAATTATATTATTTAATTTAGGCGCTTGTGATTCGGGGGCCTTAGCTACATGCATTGTGCATGTAGCTTTGGCTCATTCAGGGAACCCATACTAACATTATAAATGTGACGGTGTGTTTGTCTGTGTGTCTGTTATCTTTTCAAGTCCCGGGAAAGGTCATAGGATAGTTTTTACCCCGGAAATCATGCCCTAAAGGGGTGAAATGGAGAGTTACAGTTTCAAAGACGTCCACTGCTGGACATAGGCCTCCCCCAATCGGTTACCTTGGGTCTGCTGCGGATAGCCTCATTTCTGATGCGATCGCGCAGAGAAATTCCTAACATAGCCCTCTCCATTGCCCTTTTAGTGACTTTGAGCCTTCTTATGAGGCCCATAGTAAGTTGACCACGTTTCCTTGCCATACGTCATCACTGGCAATAACACACACTGGTCTTGAGACACTGCGGAATATTGGACGAAAAGATGTGCTGTAGCCTGCCGAATGCTGCCCAGCCGAGTCGGATTCCACGATTGACCCTTTCTCAAAGTTGGACCTACCTAACTGGACAGTCTGTCCTAGGTATATATAATCTTCTACAACTTCGAGCGTAAAGTGTACGATTGAAATTGCAGTTGGTACTACATGGAGGTTTGACATGATCGTTGTCTTATCCATGTTCATCCTTAGACCAACTCACTCGGAGGCTTTACCGAGGTCATCGAGCATCGTACTTCAGTCCCCCATGGTCTCAGCCAAGACTACTACTATATCATCAGCAAGGGCAGACACTATTACATTAATAAATAAATATTAGGGGACAATCTTACACAAATTATAATTCCATAGTAAGCTCATACGGTTTGAGTTATGGATACCTACTAGGCGACGATATATTTTAAGATATATCAGTTGATACAGCACACACTGACTGAGACTTACTGAGAATACGTAGAAAAGATCCAAGACTTAGAAATAAATATCCAGCGGACTCCCGCGACCATTAGACAGGTACCAGATCATCAGTCCACACCTCAGACACCAATGTATGAGGAAGAGGTGAGAGGAAGGGCGGGTGCTAACAGCGTTGTGATTGGTGGATGCGCTGAGACCCGGAATGCGTAGAGATGGGACATGTTCACTACAAGCATCCTAACTGGTACCGTAATTTATTGCTAGTAAATTACTGCACTGATAGCACTGAAAACTCATAAGAAGGCTCAAAGTCACCCAAAGGGAAGGTTGCGGGAGTCCGCTGGATGCGGGTGGCGAAAGACCTGTCACTTTGGCACTCTTTGGGGAGGCCTATGTCCTGCAGTGGACGTCTTTCGGCTGATATGATGATGATGATGATGATGATGAAATTACAGCACGTCTATCATGAGACGGCCGCCACGTACTCTCGATTTTTCTCGCACTATACCTCTTGTTCTAAGTGTTCTAATAAGAGAGAGACGGATAGTACGAGAAAAATCGAGAGAGCTCGCGCGCCGTCTAATGATAGCCGTGCAGTAGGCAAGTTAGAGTGTCTTGCTCTAACTTGATGCTAAAAGGCTCTTTTATTAGTGTTAAAGTGTAAATAATTGCTAAATTGGCTTTGTTTTATTAGGTATATCTACCTACCAACTACCTACTCTTGTTCCACTTTCTTTGTAATTGTCTTCCTGGTAGTGAGAAAGGCCGCTAGAGCTCCCAGGGGTGCGCTATGTTAAGAATGAAGGACCTAAATTAACCCTGTTTGAAACTCTGTTTTTAATTCAACGGACTTTAGTCAAACCAGCTAGTAGATACTAGCTAGGCTATTAATAGCGTGTGATTCTGGAATCGCAATCTACGCTACGGTGATAGGTAATTGTACAATCGCTAACACAGGTAACGGACCGTCCTGTATTTATATAAGTAGAACCTTATTACAATGCACATAAAGTGTAAGTCGATAATACCAAGAGGCCGGCGTAAAATTTAAACAAAAGGCGTATTATTAAAAAAAAATCGGCGAAGTGTGAGTCGGACTCGCGCACGAAGACTTCCGTACTATTATCTATAAAAACGGGAAAAAAACATGTTTGTTGTATGGGAGACCCACTCCGACTCTCACTTGGCCGGTTTTGTAGTATTTGTTGTTATAGCGGCAACAGAAAACTGTCTAACTATTATGGTTCATGAGGTACAGCTGGTGACGGACGGACAGACAGACAGACAGCGGGCCCTTGGGTCCCGTTTTTATCCTTTAGGTACGGAACCCTAAAAAAGTAAGGCTTGCTTTACGTTATTCTTACCTTTTTGCCGCACCGCTCTCGCGATCACCGACTCTTTTGCTAAATAAGGGATTAGGGCATTCAATACGTAATGAACAGGGCGGCGATTCCAGGTGTATATATATTAATGATAGAAAGGTAAGATATCCCTTTTTTTAAAGAACTGAAGCTTTCCCGAGAAATAAGAAACTGGCAATGAAATATTCTCCCAATGGCACAGAATAAATAGGTAATACCAACTGGTAAGCGATTTTCATTACATTAAGGGGCTGCGGGCTAGCGAAATACTATGTATTCAATCAAGCCCTGCAGTGTAAGAAGTTGCGAGATGCGAGTTGTTTAACCATGTAAATGGCCCTTAAGGATATTTCCGCATCGTGTTCAGCGGCGTCTCTAATCCATGTAGCGCCCTGAAAATGGCGCTTGGCGCCCCCTAATAGGACCGTGCGCCCGGGTGCAACGCACCCCCTGCACTATAGCTAAAGCCGCCCCAGATCGTGTTACCTGGCTTTTGCAGCGCTTGATGCTAACCTTGGAGAATGGGGTTACCTGAATTATAAATTATAATACTTTGGTACCTACTTGCAATTCGTTTAACCACCTAATTATACCTACCTAATCCATGCAGATGTGATTTTTTTGATGTTAACATTTATATAGGGTGAAATTCCGCTAAGATAAAAGCGAAAACTTGTTTTTTTACTATGCAACAATGTCTCTAAAGTGATAATACCTACATACAATACAGCCCTACACCTTCTATACTGTGCCTACACCTAGTTGGTACTTATCCTGCTTAACTAAAATTGCCGTGCCTGGAAGTAACTATTATATGTTGCATTTATTTTCATAAGTACCTATTTTTTTATATTGATTTATAAGCAATCAATCAAACTATAGACGCAGAGTTTTTTTTAGTTCACCTTGCTGGTATTGATAATATTGATATGCCCGATTTAAGTTACTTTTGAAAGTTCGGATATGCCACTACGCGTCATTGCTCTGAATATATAGGTATATATTCAGAGCAATGACGAGTAGAGTTGCAGTGTCCAGGAGGCAACCGGATGGCTCGAGATATTTGAGCTCCCGAAGTGTTGTGGAACCGCCCTGTGCCACCCGAACTGAGCCAACCTTGGACACTGAAAATATTACGCGTCATTGCTTTAACTGATACGTATGTGATATGTACGTACTTAATTTCACCAACACAAAATGGTTTTTTTTTGCAATCTAGTTCGTATGAGTATGCGTGAGCGTTTGCTTAAATCCATAGAATTGTATAAATGCGAAAGTGTGTCTGTATGTTAACCTCTTCACGCTGAACCGATTGAAATGAAATGTGGTATGGAGATAGGTTGAATCCCGGGGAAGGACATGGGATAGTTTTTATCCCTGCAATCATCCTTTTACGGGGTGAAATGTAAATAATAAATGATTTGTCTATTTTATATAATTTTATCATAAATAAATTTTATCTAAATTATTTGGCATTGTAAAAAACCCGGCTTCTCTACTCGTAACTGGTTCGTATTACTCCGCCTCTTTTTTTTCTTTGTCTTATATAAGGTACGTGTAAAACCTAATAAGTATATTTCTCTAACACCCCGTATTAGCCCAAAATGCACTACATGAAGCTAGTCCCAAATTAAGCTTAATTTGTAGGACACTATACATTATATTATGTAAGTACATTTGGACTACATTTACGTTCGCTAAAATGTAAGGTACTTACGTAGCAAAATAAAATTACCCATACTATACCCTGTTTCGCCGTCTAAATAATTAGTAGTACCTATTTTAATTTTTTTATTGAACTAGCTTCTACCCGTGACTCCGTCCAAGCTCCATACAAACTTTCACCCCCTTAGGGGATGATTTCAGGGATAAAAACTATCCTATATCCTTCCCCGGGACTCAAACTATCTCTATACCAAATTTCACCTAAATCGGTTCAGCGGTGTAAGCGTGAAGAGGTAACAGACAGACAGACACACTTTCGCATTTATAATATAAGTATGGAAGTATGTAACTCTGCCTATGTTAGTGTTTAAGGTATTTGTTGCTATGGGCCTTGGATGTCTGAAGGTAAATGGTTTACTATTATCCAAGGTACAGGCTCAAAGTATAATAATCTAGTAGAGTAGATATTACATGCAGGCACAATTGTTCATGCTCATCACACAAATATAGGTAGTTTTTCTTACCGGGAATGGAACCCGACAAGCAAACGGCCACGTCTAATGGTTCTCCTAAATTACAAGAGTTAAGTAAGAATATTTATCCACTTTCATTCAATAAAACTATAAATAAAAGCGTTAGAAAACTTTATTTCAATGCATAACTTTAACAAAACACGTACCTAATTATTGACTGGAATGGACTATTACAGTTTAACCACTGGGGTTAACTGCTTGTTATTATGAGGTATACAAACCTGAGGTCAACCTTGTCCATATATGGACGAGGTGATCCCTTGCGTCTGGACTTTAGAGGGACCAATAAACCTATATAAAGAACACATTTTATCAGTATCCTATATCTGAAATAAATGAAAAAGGTTCAACGAGCTTCTCTCAATACTTGATATGTGCCTTAATCTGGGAGAAGGCTCGTAAATTGCTATTGAATTTATTCCATTATGCTGCACAAAACATGATGTGCATCTTAAAAATATTCGTATACCTACCTAAGTTAAGAAACATTATATTTGTAAATATCTCCATGTTTAGTTAAGTACATTCGCTAAAGTCTATTATTGTATTAATAGCGAATTCCATTTACTAACTAGTCAGGCAGCAAAATAAAATAATATATACTTACCCTGACCAATTTTATATTAGCCCTACGTAGAACCTTGCCGTAACAAGCCGACGTATTTACGTCACAATATAATCGAATTCATATGTCATTATGACATGGTTCTACGTAGGGCTAATATAAAATTGGCCAGGGTTTAATAGGTTTTGAGTACGATCTAGGTTCACGGCTTGTTAAATACGTATTAGAAGGGCAGTACCTATATTTTACGTGAGTATAAGTAAGGCTACCTGCATCCAATGTGAATTTTCATTGTTATGAATATTCTTAATATTTTGTTAATATCATCATGTTACTCCAAAAAAGGCGTAGGTAGTACTTAGTTGGTAGGTAATGTATTATAATATTATACCTACCTATCCGCATTTCGAAACTTAGGAGTAGGTGTATCTATTTCTATATTAATGTTGGTGTGTTCTGCTAAAACGAATGAGTAGGTAACGCTAAGCATATCTGTGCTCTTCTTTGATTGACAGCCCATCGGAAGACCTCACGATTCCTTGGTTTATAATATTTAACAACGACGCGTTACATGGTTAATTTCAAGTAACTCAGTACTGATACAAATTTTATACATAGTAGGTACAGAATAGAAAGAGCAGCCTAGTACAATAATAACGTATAAACTGACATACACACAATGTTAAGTATACGTTACGTCAAAAAATTAACAACATACAGTAACGTGTACGTAATCGTCATGAACGTATAAATCTATGTAGATCACCGTGCTAGCTGGGACCGGTAACTACATAGTACGTTGGTATACTAATTATGATTATTTTACATATAGTGACTTTAGTGTTCATTCTTCGTCTCTAGAATAAATACGAGTAAAAAGTATTATTTAAAGTGAAACTCAATAACTATCTATAAATAACTTGCAAAATCATGGATGTAATGGAAACGAGTAAAAAGTATTATTTAAAGTGAAACTCAATAACTATCTATAAATAACTTGCAAAATCATGGATGTAATGGAAACGCTTAAACTCGATGATACACACAACATTAACAAAAATAACATCGAACGATAAAGAAATAATAACAATTATAACATGTATTTTAGTTAGGTGTGTAGTACCTAAGTACCGTCTATTTAAATTAAAGGTACTTTTAGAAAGATTTTAAACAAACTGAAAAGTTTAGAACGCACACAAATGAACTCTACATTTGAATAAATAACACAGACTCAGGTTCTACCTACTGCTATTTAAAGGTTACGAAGCACTGGTTAAGCTGTTATTCTTTTATTTCAATCACCAGATCAATTAATAAAGGCACTGTATTAGGTATTTAGAGGTAAATATTGCCACAAACACTGATTGCCACCAACATAATTAGTTAATGTTTAAAGGCAATGGAAGTATCCTAACATTGACTAGATAATATTAATAATATCTAATTCTAATGTAAAATGACTACAATGAAGTAAACGTAATAAAATTCTTCACCCATAGTATTTGATACCTACTGTAAAGTTTGTTAGTTAGCTTAAAATATATGTTTTTAATTTTTAGTATTGCAAAATAATACGTAACATCAGACAGCAATAATATTAGTTCTTAGGAAACGAAATCAAAAACAAAACAATAAACACTAAAAATCTTACAAATAAATTAAGCCTTAGGTTTAGACAGCATAGCGGCAAGATACTTTTATTTTATTCGTGTTAGTTTAGAATCAGTTATTACTTATTACAACTATAAAAAATACATTATAATTAGTTCTTCTCTATGGTTTCAAGGGGAATCATAGTTTCTGGTAAATCGGCGGAGGCTACGCTGATCCGCTTGCCGCTGCAGTTAGTGAGGCACGTGTCGCCGACGCCAAACTTCTCGCCGTCCTCCAGCGACTGTGGCAGGTTCCGCCCCACAGTTTCCGGCAAAAAGAACGTTGAAACTCCCGACAGCAGAGCCAAGAACCCAAATAGTATAGTCGGGATTTTCGGGTTCAACGTGTCCAGTAGAGAAATTAATGGAGTTAAAGCGCCTGATACACTAGCGCACATGCTGCCGAGTCCCACTCCAGAGCTCCGAACCACGGTCGGGAACAGTTCAGCCGAGTACTTATATATGATGGAGTATGAACCCGAAATAAACAGTTTTCCCAGCATAACGACACCAGTCGTTGATGTGGACCCGTGAGGCAGAGCGACTACAATGAGGCACGAAATTCCGCCTAGCAACATCATGGTGCTAATGAGCGCTCTATGACCGACTCTATCCAAAAAGTACACTATGATGACGTAACTAGGCAGTTCGACTACTCCCATCAGAAACGTGAGGAAATATGGGTTTCCATTTAGTTTACCAGTGTTGAGAGAAAGACCGTAATATACAATGGAATTAGCGAACCAGCATCCACAAATAATTAACGATTTTTTTAGCATGTTTCGAGTCTTGAACAGATCAGATGTTCCTGCCGAGTGTTCGTCGGTGTATTTAGCACACGTCGCTTTACAGTGAGAGACTAGCTGAGGCGTGTCTACAGTTTCAATGGATCTATTAATCTTTAGCGCCTTCTCTACAATAGCAACGGATTCCCGAGCCCTGCCCTGGGCCCAGAGCCACCTTGGAGATTCATCCATCACAAACCAGTGCGGGAGTAAAATTACTGCGTGCAGTCCGTAAATGATTTGCAGATAAAATCGATTGTCGATAAAATATCCCCATGCGGGAAGGAGCATTATTCCAACAGCAAACATTATTTGGAATGTAACACCGCAGATTGTGCGTTTAGATGGCCCAACTAGCTCCATAGTTAACACAAATCCAGCGATGTAAGATCCTGAGCCGAAGATACCGTATAGGAACCGGACGACCACGAAAGTGTAGTATTCAGTAGTAAATGCTACAGCGACACCGAAGACTAGTTGCAATACTCCCGCAGATACAAATACGGTTTTTCTACCGAATTTGTCACACAACCTGCCCAGCACGAGGGAGCCTACGACGACTCCGAACATGTAGGCGGTTTGCGCAGTTGCCCCCATCCACCGCCGGCTGCACACGAAGTCCCATTCGATGCCTCGGGATGAAGTGTAATACTTCGTGTTGTACACCCATTTTTCACAGTCCACGGTAGTTTCGTTCTCGCCATGCATCTTGCATGATTTCGGTTTACTATGCTCATCCAAGGGTATGTCGCTTAAAAATTGAGAATAATTCCACGGTGCAGTAAAATTTTCAGCAAGTTCCTGTTGCACTGCACACCTGAAATTGTTATAACATTTATTGGTTTGTGAATTATTAACTGCGTATTAGTTACAATTGTGCAAAAGTTAACAGTGCTTGGTGCTACACGACTTGGTGTGCACTGGTCAAGTCATAGCGAAACTTTTTTGTTCATTATCATTTCTGTTATTATCGAGCGAGTGCGTGACGCTTATTTTAGTGCAATTTAACAATTATGACGAGTTTCGTCTCGTTGACTCGTTGTTGTAAATCTTTATATAAATAATTGAAATATTTTCACCATCAATGCCATGCCCTTCCCTAATAGTTACATACCAGCACCAAATAAAGTAAGCGCGATTGTTATCGAAAACTATTTATTAGTTTAAGCATTAGTGTTAGGAGCGAAATCTATACCACCATTCATATTAAAGCTTATACTTACGTGCATTAGCAACGTGTAGTCATGCATAACTGTTCACAACCTATAGTTCTTGGTAAGTAAATAATCTGATAGGATAAGGTGATAAAGATACTATGAAGAAATGCAAGTAAATATATATGATACAAAAGTCTGTACTTACGTCTGATTGTTGGAGAATAACCGCACCAATAGATCACTCCGTGCTTCATTGAGAAATACCAATCCATTCGAACCCCTCGTACCAGGATCAAGCAAAAATTGTGTTCAATTTTAAGCATATGGTTAAGAGGCCCACTCCCGCACCTATCCATAATATACACATCATAATCCGTCGATTTCTAGTTTTGATTATTTATAATTTGCATATTTTAATATTCATATCACGACAACTTTTTACAATAACCATCATTCAACCACAACCTGCGATAGAGCCCAACGATATTTTACCACTAATTTATACTTAAAATACACATCATACTTCTGAAATAAAGGATACAGAAAATTACAATACGTAATAAAACAGAGTAACTTAACATACCCATTAGCCGAAGGTTTCAATAAAAGTTTGTAATCTAAAGTAATTGGTTCATGCACATGCTTCGAAAATATTACCTACGAACCCACTCAGTCTTGCTGTGTTGCGTAAGAAAATGAGAGAGATTAGTTCAATTCAATAAATTAAATAGTGCATTACGTAACTAGGGCGGTGAATTCGTGAATGCCCCAGATCGCAGGTGTTTGTGGCCCGAACCGAAGGTGAGGGCCATAAATATGCGCTCTGGGGCTTTTCGAATTACCGCCCGTGTTGAGTACAACATTTTACGTCTTCACCTGGCCACAATGCGAGTTTTCCCGTACGCGCAGCGTGCAGTACAACTCGCATTATGGCCAGGACGTAAATCTAATTTTAGTTGTTCATGTTCATAATGGCTCGAATCTTGTTTATCCTCATTGAAAGTAGGTGAATGTTAATGTCAACAATCGTAAATTTTGTAGCATTTTCGTTGCAGAGTAATGGTGAAATGGACATGAATGAATGAAGGAATCAGCCTATATAGTTTACGTCCCACTGCTGGGCACAGGCCTCTTAGATGAGAGGGAACGGACAGTAGTAGAGATGGCCATACCTAATTATAAAAAAAATAATAGTAAAAATTTAAAAACTTTACTATGATCATTACATTACGTATTAATACTCGCACTGAGTGATTTATTAAATATTTTGTACCGAAAAATCTGTCTAAATGAATGTTAATTAATGATATACTGCCGCGATCATAACGATCTTTTGTTCTGATAAAATTCCAACGGATTCATTTCCCTTTTGAATAAATTGGGATTAAGAATTGCAATCGCCGGGTTGGCAATGAACAACTCGCAGGGCATGGGTTGGCAATTATCACGACAGTTGAAAGTGAAGTGATCTCATATGCGTCATTAAGATATTCGATCGACCACATCGAAGCTTCAAATATGTTGACGACGTTTACAAAGTTGCACGTATTACACCGTCGGGGTTTTAACGGGATGAAGTAATTGGGTTGTATTAAACTCGCAAATTACGTGATACTGTAATACTTTTTGTGATTTTCACGCAGCCCAATTGGATACTCTATTTTAATTATGCGTTAAAATCTCGACGCGTAAGACGCATCACTGGGTAAATGCGGGGTCAGTGTATTTTAAGCTTCTACTGTGGGGGTGAGAGTATATGAGTAGGTAAGTAAAGCTGATGTAGATATTCATACCTGTGTTCAGGCACTGCAGCGACGGTAACGAGTGAAAGCATGTGCATCCCGGCTGTCATGGCCGCCAGAATGTGCAGTATGAACTGGAAACACTGGTACCGCCCGAAATCTCCTGAAATTCAACACGGGGTGGCATTAAATTCGAGTCTAACGCTTTCAGGAAGCGGAGAGACTAATTAGGAAATTACATTATATGAGTAAAACTTTCCTTTCATAGTCACAACATCGAAACACGAAAGGAGCGACGTTAAAAAAAAATAGCCTATATACAAAAGCAGGCATAAGGAAGGCGACTGTCAGAGAGGAATGGCGGCGTGTTGTGAAGCTTGCTACCAGCACCTGAAATGATGACCACGACCACTCTGTCAAGAGTGAAACGGAGAAGAAGAAGAAGAGAAGCCTATATACGCCCCACGGGCAGTTGTCCTCACACTGGCCCAAGGCGTGCTGAGAGGTCAAATTTTAAAATCGAAAAGGTCTGTGTAGTAGACCATTCCTTCTCATATATGACAGTGACAATCAGTGGAACCAAAATAAGCTGATAGTTTTAATGAAAAGGGTGCTTCACGTACCCTTTTGTAATATGCAAAACATTTTTTTTACGTATGGTAAAATTACAATTCACTTCATTTGTAGCAGTTTTTGAAGCGATGCCAATGTCATGATTGACTGATGGTCCTTCCTGAGTTATGCAAGTGGCACAGAAAATGGGTAATTATCGACTGTCCGGTCCGGCCGCGTCGCATGCTCTCAAGGACTTGCGCATAAGACGCGAAATTGTTTCATTATTGTTTGCGCGAACGCGTAATACTTCATTATCAGCGCACTATAAGCAGCATACCGATGGTTACAATAAGAATATTTATCATGTCAATGTATACAGTAAATTGTTTGTATTGAGTTTACTGTATACAGAACAATAGCATAGGAGCTAACCTTAATTGACCTTTTTCCACCTAAGTATCTTCACACGGCAACACATCGATGAATACCTACATGCGTAGTTAGCTAATAGTATTTTTTCCTCTAGAAAAGGTTACTACAAGAAGTACGCGAGATATCTGAGTTACTAAGAGGTTTTCAGCGGAAATCTAAACACGAAATTTGAAGGTCAAGTGAGTTGCTCTTCCACTTGCGCTCCCGCACCTTTTCTATTCTATTCATTATCATTATGCCGCATTAAGATTTAAGACGGACTTCTTTTATTTAAATGATATGTGTCGTGCAGTGGAATGTGTCTTATTTCGTAAAATATCCCACTCTGTATGTAAGTATACAGAGTTGTGAATACGTTTTTAAACTAGAGCATGACACGTCTTCCAACACAACGGTCAATGCATTACACACACCAACCGATAGGGATGCGGCTATAGTAGGAAAGAGAAGGCAATCACTCAATTTATTGCTATATAAATTGCATTATCTACTTCTTATAAAATTATTTCTAGAACGATCATATTTTTACTGGGACTAAACTTAAAATATCGCTACAATGTCAAAAAAATATTTTACATCAAGAAACATTAAGATTAGATAAGACATCATTAGGATGTCATCACTATTACAAGATTAGATACTCTATTATGATTTATTCCATGAAATATAATCCTCTGGTCTTTGCTACGTAGACGTATTTAACACTTTTGATAGGTAGTACCGACCTGCCAAAATAAAATTTGTCCATCGTGCAATATTAGATCTTTTAGATGGCTCTACCTAGAGCACGACACACGGCTGTTAATAACTTGTAATTTACTTAGGACTGTTCGTATAGAAAGTAAATTATATAAAGAGCTGCCAGCGTATTACAAAGAATGCAAGGCAAGGCACGGGATGGGGCACTGAGACGTTTATTAATATTCTGAACCAACAACATTTGTATAGTCTATATCAATTCACCTATATTACTTCTATGTCGTATCTAAGGATTTTTAGGGTTCCGTAGTCGACTAGGAACCCTTATAGTTTCGCCATGTCTGTCCGTCCTTCCGCGGATAATCTCAGTAACCGTTAGCACTAGAGAGCTGAAATTTGGTACCAATAAAAAAAATACAAAATAATTTCTGAACTAAGTTTGTAATTTCACGCACGTCATTTCATTGTGATTTTGTAGAAATTACAGGTACAATAAACACCTTCTTATACGGTTAAATTACAAACTTAGTTCAGAAATTATTTTGTTTTTTTTTTTTCAAAAAATATTCAACCTATCATGTTCAAAATAATTTTCCTAGAAAGTTCTACTTTTGAGATTTTATTCATATTTTTAAAACTTATGGTTCAAAAGTTAGAGGGACAGACACTTTTTTTACTTCTGGAGCGATTATCTCAGAAAATATTAACATTACCTATCAAAAAATGATTTTAGCAAAACCCTATTCATTTTTAAATACCTATCCAACAATATATCACACGGTAGGGTTGAAATGAAAAAAAAAGAACATTCCCCACGTTACGTATAGGGGAGGTACACTAATTCATATTTTTTTCACTTTTTATTTTACCACTTTGTTGGCGTGATTGATATACATATTAGTACCAAATTTCAGCTTTCTAGTGCTAACGGTTACTGAGATTATCCGCGGACGGACGGACAGACAAAGCGAAACTATAAGGGTTCCTAGTCGACTACGGAACCCTAAAAACGGTGAAAATCGATTCACGCAATAAAGAATTATCCCATAAAAGTCATCTTCCATACTTTAAGCTCGCGGGCAATAGTTTATTTATTTGCCGATAGATGTCGCTGTACGCGGAACGCTCATATGACATGGCGGTGTTAAGCTTTTTCCTGATTTAATGGGATCGGAGCAGGTGCGCCCATACATTTGGTCGAAAATTTGTCGTGCTCGAATTGTCTTAGTTGTCTTTGCTCGTTCGTTGTCTAATAATAAAATTGTTCGATAAGTAGGTAGTGCTTGTATTGTTCGCTAAGTATTGCTTGTTTAACGCTTAAGTAGGGACAGTTACTGTGACGGACGGAAAACTACGGAACCCTACACTGAGCGTGGCCCGACACGCTCTTGGCCGGTTTATGTTTGTTATTCTGTCTCTTTAACCCATCTTTGCATCTCTGTTTTGCCCTGTGACTGTCTGATGGAGAGTGCCTTGAAGCATTACGACCGCATTTGTTATGTGCAATAAAAAAAAAAATACTTTACGCGACCTTGAACCAATCTCCAATCACTTGATGATATTTGATGTTGTACAATATGTAATCAATGCATTATTAAGTACATTGACGTTTTGCACTCACTTCGCACTATTGAAGATAAGCTTAATGCCCATAAGGCCAACTTCACTGATAACTCGTAACAACTTACTTCACGCAATAGATGCACTGTTAAAACACATTTTATTTTCACATACCCCACACTTTCACTGCCAGGAACCTGCTTATTAACAGGCGCTCTATTTGTAGGTGGTTTATACTACTTAGCGGGAAAACCACGGCATATCGCTAGGACCGTAGCGCTACGAAACAGTTGGCAGTGAATGTGTTAAACAAGTGCATTTAATCCGACCCGATTTAAATTGGTTTAAAGATTACTTGAACTTGTATACCAGATACATATTAGTATTTTTTTCCGAAATGGTTTTGTACAGTCGAATTCTTCAATTTCTATAGGTACATACAACCTTTCAAAAATATCTAAGCATGTGTTTTATATTGGAAAGAATAAAGTCTCAGTACTTATAGATATTTTTGAATGATTGTCTGTGTAGATATTGGAGAACTCGACTCTACAACCAGAATATTTTCCGAGCTGGTCAGAAAAAAAAGGCAAATTAACACATAATGCAACATGTAAACATTTGGTCTCGAGTGTAATACGTATTTAAATATAGGCCGAGCGGACCCTTTTGGCAAAGTTTGTCTGACACTTTTTTGGGTAGAGTGACTAAACCCTAGGTATATTAATGTTATAAAAGAAATGAACAAACAAGTTATTGATATAGAAATAGTAGCTATTTATACGTTTATAAAAAGAGGTGGAATCTAGCATCAATATTTAAATTTATACCTACGAGTGACTGCATTTGTAACTATTTTATGGAAGTGTGCAAACATGAAAGGAATCGCTCAATACAGTCCGTGAACACTTAAATTCGGATTCGTGTGAAGTCGATCATTTTGGCATAAGAACGTGTATTTGTTACAAATAAACGAAATACACCCAAGCACAGACACGACTCATATTTTAAGTGCTAACGGACTGTAAGTACGTCACGCATTTACTATTGACACAAATGTTAGCTCACGATAAATAAATAATCGATACACATAGTCACCACTATGGTTCACGATTACTAAGTCTACAAACTTTATAAAAGCCAACACTGTGTCCTGAAAACATATATTGTATTCGAAAATGCAAATATGTATGTGAATTTCACATGAAATGGGTAACAAAATTTTCAATGAGGGTATAATATACCCTCATTGAAAAATGTGTTTTCGTAACGACAATGAAATATAATTAATCAAGTTCCGTGAAATACTAGATCAGTAATACTATTGGTGTAGATACTGACAAATTTTGCATGTGCGAAAATAATACTTACATTACAAATTGGCCCGGTCGGTCGTAGTGCAATGAACGTTTACGCCAATTGCGACTAAGTCCGGTTCAGGCAGTCCACGTCGTTTACCCAATCAACTTCACTCTTTCATACAATTTGTTCATAAATTCAGTTAGATACTAATTAAACGTTCTTGACGAGCTTGGGATTGTCTTGTCCTGGTTTTGTACCTGCTCACTGTTCATAATTGCTGCTGTTTTCATTGAGTTTTATTCTATCTGATCTACCTACTAATCTGTTGAACACCCCCCTCCAACTACCTACCTACCTTTCTCGAAGCGGTTCGTCGTTTTTTTGAACCCTCGTAACTTGGGTTTGGATTATACCAGATAAACAAAATTCTCGGGATATGATGTCAATAGTGGACTTATTAAACATATAAAGTTGTAGTAACATAGCTCTTATACTTAAGATTTTGTTGATAGCTAAAAAACGCCGATTTCGTCACTGACTCACTGATGTTGATCATCAAAACCTCTAGGGTACTTCCTGGAGTACTAGAAAGCTGAAATTTGGTATGTAAGCTAGTATTAGTACACAATCAACAAAATAATTCAAAAAATTGGAACTTCTACCCCCCTACCCCTTAAGGGGATGGAACTTTGTATGAGACTTCCGCAAATTTTGATGCTAGGGGTCTGAAAGTATATATAGGGACTCCTTGTTATAAATAATAAAATACGTATTTCAGGATTTTTTGTAAATCACCCCCCCACCCTTTGAATTGGGGGGTAGAAGTTTGTATAGATCCTAGAAAGCTGAAATTAGGTATATAAGCTAGTATTAGTTTACAATCAACAAAATAATTCAAAAAATTGGAACTTCTACCCCCCAACCCCTTAAACTAGGGGTTGGAACTTTGCATGAGACTTCCGCAAATTTTGATGCTAGGGGTCTGGAAATTTATATAGGGACTCCTTGTTATCCACCACCTTACAAAAAGGAATGAGATCCCACCAAAAACATTACATGTAAAGTGATTGCCAAGACTCCCTAGCTCATATATAGCTTTCAGCGTTAAAAAGATATCAGATCATAAGTTGCAATACTTAGCACCTCAAAGAAGTAATAGTGAACATCACATCGTCAGAGTTGGTACGTTAATGGCGAAAAAACGTATTCATTCTACATTTATCGGCGGAGATTTAAAGATTATGCGGATATATGTATCTATAAGTAAGTAGGTCTTTATTTGCAATAGGTAAATGTGGTTGACAATAGACAAACTGTTTTATGTATATATAATACATGTACGAGTAAATCACGTTACACTGTAGAATTGAAATCAGCAAAAAAGATTTTTGTTTAATTGATTGAATTGATGGCATGGTGTCAATTTTGAGACATTTTATTTCACACGGGACCCCACTTGATTTTGACTAAATATTTATCTCATTTCTCAAAACTGTAAAATTTTGTGTGAGAATCCGAACTGACATTACGAAAAAATCGACTCATAGCTTTTAAATAAGGTAGAGATACCTAATTCCAATAATGAACGCCTGGTATTTCACCTCTGTGGATTAAAATTGTTTGTCAACTATTGGGGCAGTGACGAACGGGATCTACTTTATCCATTAGGTATATGAAATCAGCGTCATACATAGATACCTATCTAAAGAAAATTGAAGATACTCACGATCCACAGAAAAATACCAAGCAGCATTCTTAACGTGTATGTCCTACGTAGACAGGTACCTACTGCTTACTATATTGTCGTTAACGCTAAAAATATTGTATCTGACGTGATCTTTCATTTTACACGACAAATGTCATGTACAACACACACCTCCAAAATGTCAATAACACTCCATCCTAGTTGCCAGAACCACTTAGACTATTAATACATTCAAAATAAAGCAAATGTGGGCGAAATCCAACCTTGGATAGGTTTCGTTATGACGTACACAGCGGGTCAAATAAATCACGCATACTTGCAGTTACTTAGGAAATTCTTTCGGTAATATTTAGAAAGAAAACCATAAGTGTAAATTTTTGTTAAATTGAGTTTTTAAGTCTCGGACTCGGGGAAAAAAAGTGTTTTTTCTATCTCACACAGGTTTGGATACCTCTAATAAACCAGGATTTAGACAAAGCATTTTGTTAAGTTTACTTCCTTTTCGAAATAGAAAATTCATAACTTTATGTTCATAGGCAAAAACGTACTAAGTAACCACGTACGTTTTTAAATCTTTGTCTTGGATGTGTGCCTATAGTTTTCATCATAAGAAGAAAAACCATATTTTCATTTAGTTTCAAATTACTAAGTTAAAAATACCTACTTAATATGAAACATCTTGTTATTTCGTGATTCTTATCAATATTAAAACCTTGACCAATTAAATAAACGACATTTGTGCTTATTCAAGTTCTTAGACCAATTAGTAATAGAAGCATTTGTGAATACCTACTTGTGTTGTTTTATCTTAGATGCTGTTCAAAGTTAACACAAAAAACATAAATGCGCACTTGTGTTCATCTTTCTCCGAAATGTTTTTTTCTAGTGAGTTTTTTAAGAAGCAGAAACTTTTTATACTTAAAATCAAATTGAAATAAAAAGATTTTGAACAAAATGAAATTGAATTAAAATTCAAAAATGTATCTTTAATTATAATCATAATTTTCAGGTTTGTACTTTGAAATAAAACCAATTGAACGAAAGTATAAAGTTTCTTGGATTTATCTCCAAACTTACTTTTTGTCACTTATGGTTTTTCTCCTCGAGGCGGCAGAACAGTACCTATACCTACTAAAGATCTAAGGATCATCAGTACCCAAATCGCGTCAGTTCTTCTACTTTCTAGTCGGTTAAAAATATTGCATGTATGTATGTACCTAAAGTAATTGCCAAGGCCCTTCATGTTACTTTTATTTTATCTTTAAAAATGGATTAATCGATGTTCATGCCAATATTGATTCTTCATGTTCGCAATTCTGCACAATTTGAATTCCACACAATAGTATTTCACCACATTCGCCATTGTGCACAGTCATTATTTGTGTACATTAGCGATTCTTCCTGTTCGCAATTCTGCACAGTCTGAATTCCACAAAATAGTATTTCATCACATTCGCCATTGTGCACAGTCATTATTTGTGTACAGATACAGTAGTGATGTACCTATTCACACAATCGTGATTTTTCAAGACTGCTTCAGAACACTACCCACTACTACAAGCGGATAGAATGGGCCTTGGAATTTCCTACTTTATTTTAAGAAAACTGCATAAAATGAGACAGTATTTTTTAACTGTTATTTGAAGATATTTGCTACAATTATATGAGGCCAAAAACACGATTTGATTCATTTGCAAAGTTTAGTCGATCGTAGTTAACTAAAAACCTGGTTTTTTTTTGCTATTCAATTTTCAGTATTCACTTTTGTATCCTTTTATTCCTTATTAAATATGTGTCAAACAAGTGGGATTTTACTATAGATAAACATAAAAAATACATAAATACAAAATCAAACACAAATCGGGCACGGGTACAGTAGCCGAACCGGCAAATAACTTGCGCAACCCGGGACGAAGCGAAGGAGAGCACGCAGCAGACGCAGGAGAGTGCTTCTTGCACGTACAGTTCGCAGTGCGAATTGTACGTGCGAGCTGTCCCCCCACTTCGTCCCGCGTTGCGCATGTCATTTGCCGGCTACTATATAAGTCATTTCATTTATGTGTGTAGGCAGGCAGTCCGACCGCTATATTGGGTCCGTCCTATTATAGCAACAGTCAGGTTCAAAAAAAAAAAAAAAAGTTTGTAGGTAGATGGTCAGGCGGCCTCGGGCTGGAAGGACGTCTGTCGCAATTTTTTCATTTTGTCAATTATATAATTCGTTAATTTAATACCAGCAATCAGATAATAATACGTTTTAAGGGAAAATTAATAGTTTGATAAACGTTCCAAATAGATCATCTGGCATATTTACAATTTGTGCTGATATAAAACACAAAATTTCTTTCATAAATCCTACCATTACAAGCTGATCTTTCCTCTTAGAGCCCGTTCTTAATGGAAAAAAAACGAATACGTAACTGTATTATGTCGTTAATTTTTTTTTATCATACAGGTTTTTGGAAACTCTACACAAATAATGTTACTGTGCACAATGGCGAATGTGGTGAAATACTACTGTGCGGAATTCAGATTGTGCAGAATTGCGAACAGGAAGAATCGCTACTGTACACAAATAATGACTGTGAACAATGGCGAATGTGGTGAAATACTATTTTGTGGAATTCAGATTGAGCAGAATTGCGAACAGGAAGAATCGATATTGGCATGAACATCGATTAATCCTACCGAGTCAAGTCTGGCTTCCATTTTAACATTTGGCGATGTCTTATTTATAAAGGAATCATCACATCCTTCACTGATTGAATGGAGTACATTAAAAGTAAGTTATGTATTCCACTAAAAGAGATCTGACGAAATAAATGTCTTGATATTCCTCTTACATACCGCAAGCACGAATCTCTGTATGGATATACGCTCTTTATTTTTTTCAAATCGTGCAGTTTTAACTAATTTGGCATCAATAACAGCAAAAGCTGTATAAGCTTCGAAATCGTCTGTAAAATATGAGACAGCGCTTATTCATATCATATGTAACTCGCACGAGGTTGTGTCTAAATATAAATTCGAAATGTAAATATATATTTCTTTCCCGCACATTTCTCAGTTCTCAGCACTCGTGACAATTCGTCATTTTGTTTGTGCATACGTAAGTCTCGCACGCCCTCTAGTTTTCAATGCCATACCGGTCTCAATACAAATAAAAAGAAATTAATTTGCTAACTGACCTGGATATTGACGTTTAATGGAGGTCTGATTCAATTATTGGTTTACACTTGTACACTTTAGTGGAGGATTTCTACCGGTGAGCCGATCGAGGCAAGCTAAAGCGTAAATCATTACATATACTTACTTACCGATTGTAATGCTTTTTCAATTAAATCCGTGCCTATCACCTGGCCGATGAGAAATCTGCTTTCAACATAGTTTAATCAACCACAAAGCAAATTTATGTTGATGAGGTTTATACGTACCTCTACCTGTTCAGTTGCAAGTTACAACCATTATAGTTAATTTATCCACTTGGTATAAAAGTTATTTTAATTCAAGGCTAAAAGTATAGGGCTGCTTTTAGGTTACATACAAAATAACAAGTAAAGCATGTGAAAGCAATGACACTCAAAGAGCAAGTACCTAGTTATGGGCAGTAATAAGAAAACGAGCTCTTATGAGACATCGTAAGTACCTATAGTTGCCTACGTTTTAAGCCAGGGATTCCAGTTCATGGTTGATTCATCATCATCATCATATCAGCCGAAAGACGTCCACTGCTGGACATAGGCCTCCCCCAAAGAGATCATGTCAAATGCCCATGTAGTACCAACTCCCATTACAATCGGACACTTTACGCTCGAAGTTGTAGACGATTATGTATACCTAGGACAGACGATCCAGTTAGGTAGGTCCAACTTCGAGAAAGAGGTCAATCGTCGAATCCGACTCGGCTGGGCAGCGTTCGGGAAGCTACGGCAAATCTTTTCGTCCAATATTCCGCAGTGTCTCAAGACGAAAGTCTTTGACCAGTGTGTGTTGCCAGTGATGACATATGGCACTGAAACGTGGTCGCTTACTATGGGCCTCATAAGAAGGCTCAAAGTCACCCAAAGGACAATGGAGAGGGCCATGTTGGGAGTTTCGCTGCGTGACCGCATCAGAAATGAGGCTATCCGCAGCAGAACCAAGGTAACCGATATAGCCCTCCGGATCGCTAAACTTAAGTGGCAGTGGGCGGGGCACATAGCACGTAGAACCGATGGCCGTTGGGGCGGAAAGGTTCTCGAGTGGCGACCACGTACCGGAAGGCGCAGCGTGGGTAGGCCCCCGACAAGGTGGACTGATGACCTGGTAAAGGTTGCGGGAGTCCGCTGGATGCGGGTGGCGCGGGATCGGTCACTTTGGCATGGTTGATTGCTCATTTGCAATGTGCTTGTAAAATACGGTTTTTTATAATCAAATCTACTTACAAATAGTAACATACTATGGTGTTCTATAAATAAATGTGTCCTATAAATGTAGGTCACATTAACGTAAATATTTATCCTTCCATTATCAAACACTATTTAAAATACTACTTTTGGAACACAAATAATATTAAATATATTATTATATCCGTGTGCTCAATTATTGCGTCAGTCGGATGGTTATACGAATTTATTAAAAAGCTATTGATCTATGTAAAAAATAGAATTATACATATATGTTATTAAGTGTGATAGATGGAAACTGGTTAATAGGAATTTTATCTGTCAATTAACATTCTTAAAACCAATAAAAGATGCAGCATTAGGAAACATTTACCGATAAAAAAAACTAGAAAATCGTAGGACCGCGTGAGCTGAAACAAAAGTTATTCAAACATCGCTGATGTCGCAAATTAGTATTCAGTGTTACCTCTGTCATTTATTCTGCATCCATTTATAGAGAAGCATAAATTATTTATTGTAATCAAATCACTCAATTCCCTAGGTGATAACGCGTTGTGTAGCAGCACGTCATTGGTAATCTTCCAGTTCATTGAACACATATTTTTTATTCTTGTTACAAAAATATCTGTTCCAATGTTTCGTCATCCTCATCACGCTGGAGTAACTCTACAGTTTTCGGAGAGTAGAGATACCTTTAGTCACATGTTGAGCTTTGTTTTGTTATGGAAAGAGGTCAATTACGCAAACGAATGCTAATAGATGTAATATTATCGTATTTTGTTTATTTGATAAACACAAACGATTTAATATGTTTTAGTATATTTCCTACGGTGGAAGCATTCGTGCATTCTTTCCTAAGCTTTTTTTAACTAAACCTCGTATGATCTACTCTTAACATGTCCTACAAGTCAAATATGAGCGGTTTCCCAGAGTACAATTGAGAGGCTATAATTTAATTTGAGACACTGTCTGATACCTAAAGGCATAGAAAGAAGATCGCTATAGGAACATTTAAACTACACTCAATTCGGTAAACTAGAGATTAGTAATGTTGATAAAAAGTTGACGAGTGAGCAGCACAAAAGTTCAGTCGGTAAAGAAAGATATGTCTATTTCTACTCATTTTTTGACAGGAACTTGTACGGATATCTTTTTTAAATGGTAACCAGGTTCAACCCGCACTTGTCCAAGTTGCGCTTTAATATTTAAATGAACCGTTTACGACACGCATACATGCATCAAATTACTCGGACCACATACGAACAGTTTCTCACAACCGCAGCGGTCCACAGCGTCCTTCATAATTATTTATCTAGGTTTGTCACCATAACCAGTAATTAAATTGATAAAACTAAATCCGCACCGAACTTTTTGAGAGAAAAAGTAAAATTATGGCCCATATGTTCGACACTTACCGAGTTTTCCCATCATCTCCTCCAATGCGTGATCCTTGTCCATTTTGAAATAATTTTCTTGCTCTTTCCTTGTACTAATTTATTTGGTTATGTTTGTCGGTGGCCTGCAACGATTTTGGCATATAAACATTGGTGGTTATAATATCGCGTGGCGACGTGGGACGACCGCCAGGCGCGCGTGCCGGCGGAGGAGCGAATGGATGGACGGCTACGTCGTGGCGCCGACGCCGCACGGTTGCCGCACTCGCGCGAAAAAAACATGAACAACCTCTTATCTCCGTTAACCCAATACCTGCCGGTCGAGTACTGGTTACTGGTCACCTCGCGGCCGGCGTCTGCGCAACTCACGCAGCTCGAGCTGATAGCTCTCACCACGTGCATGTTGCATATCGGTATCTCTAATCCGTATCTAATATCACCGTCACCGCGCTTTGTCAACTCTAAGTGTTGCTTTTCTGATAAGAATGCTGTAATATTTGATGGATTTGATAGTTAAAGCAGCGCGCCTTATTGACTCCAAGGTGAACGTAAATAAATGCGTGTATGTAGTTACACACATGTTAATGATTTCTACAATCGAGTCACTGACGGAAACCTTGGTTTCATTGTTCCTCTGATGAAATTAAGTGTGAATAAATCTTGAATATGTATGTTTAATTGTATAATATAAAGGCGTTTATTGATCTCTACGAGATGTACGCAATTTGACGAGATGTTCCATATGGGCACGATGATATCCAGAAAAAATAGATACCTCTTTAAGAAACACAAACGTGGACGTGCTTACCACGTAAGTGAATTCGAATGCATCTATACTAATATCATAAAGAGGTAAAATTTTGTAAGTTTGTATGTAAGGGGAAGTTTGTGCAGATGGGAATGGTGCGAGTCAGCGGAATTCCGATGCGGCTGTCCACTGTCCAGATCACCGAATTTAGCGTGAATATACAGCTGATTTCAAGATTCTCTCGACAACTGATATCTTAAAAAAAACATTTTGTATGCCATAAATGAGTAAATAAGGGGAATATCCGAAACTTCTCATCCCATAAAAAATAAAAATTCGCCGCGGGCAGTCAGTAGGTTAAATAAACAAATAGCAAAGGTACGCATTCTGAAATAGGAACAAAGGGCAATCTCTAGGCTCTCTAGGGCTTGTCCCTAAACTACATTATATTGTTGTACTTTCTTTATCGAATTCAAGCTTTATCTGTTTACTTTATCAAAATGTGGCCCACATAAGTAACACTCACTGAACCAGCTCGCGAATCTATTAATCGTGTTTAATACGAAGTAGAGCACGCAAGTCCGCCGCGTTATGACATAAGAATACGCAGCCCTAGTCGCAGACTAAAAAAAAAAAATTCCTCTTTCCTCTGGTTGGGCTCAACAACCAATGCTTTTGTTTTTGAAGTGGAAACTTCTTTTTCACTTCTCATGTTCAAAAAGTGCATCATATTAGACTTGGCAAGCGGGGCTAAAGTAGTACATTTAGCCCCTAGGGAAAATATGTATATATATTTATGATTTATAAAACATTTTAATTTGACCACTCACAACAGTTCAATATTACATCCACCAATCACAACTCTTTAAAAAAAACATTAGTATTTGCTATCTACTAACCAGAATACAGCAAGACATTAAAATCGACCAATCAGGAAACAGAATTCAATTCAAACATTGGGTGTTTTTCAAGCGTGGTTAACTGCATACATGAGTCATCTATGCAGTTAACCACGCTTGAACGTTTGGATGGAGCTATAGTCGGCCAGAGGCGTTTATTTTTGTAATTATTGTAAATTAGGGAATGAAAAACTCCTAATGTTTGAATTGAATTCTGTTTCCTGATTGGTCGATTTTAATGTCTAACTGTATTCTGGTTAGTAGACAGCAAATACTAATGTTATTTTAAAGAGTTGTGTTTGGTGGATGTAATTACATGACATAAGCTATGAAGATTGAGCGGGATAGACTACGCCGCTATTAGACGGTCAGAGGCGTTTATTCGTCTTGTGAATATTTTGTATATGTGTCATAACAGTTTATTAAAAAGAATGGCGCCAAATTGAACAATATTTTCGCCTTGGTAGAATTGTTGATTGTGGATGGCTAGATAACCTTTGTTTTTACTATTTTCTCGCAGTCGAAGTGAAAAGTAGAGTGTATAACTTTGGTCTAAAAGCCATATTACCCCTCGAAATATTTCCCCTCACTTCGTTCGGGAAAATATCCATCTCATGGTAATATGGCTTACTTTAGACCCTTGTCATACAATTTACTATAGCAGCGCTGTGCACTTTTGTGATGGGGAAAAAATATTAAACTCGTGATCGTAAGATTCGACAGGTTGAAAATTCGTAAGACGGACACGTGACCTGATCGAAAAACTGTTACAATGTCATTGAGTTTTCACTTCTGCCGGCACTCCCGGAGTGCAACCCGGTCTTTTTAGGGTTCCGTACCAAAAATGGTAAAAAAGGAACCCTTATGGTGTGACTCCGTCCGTCTGTCTGTCTGTCTGTCACAAAGTGAAATATCTCACGAACAACTTAAGCAATCAATTTGAAATTTGGAATGATTATAAATGAGAGTTATCCCCGTGCATGGAAAATGAAAAATTTAAATATACATTTAAATTTACTATGAAAAATTACGAATTTGAGGAGGGGGCAAAAAAATATTCAACTATTAGGTCAAGTGGGGTATTATTTGAGAGGGCTTGAGTTGCACTTTTCGAAGTAGTTTTTTTTTCTACTTTGGTAAAATTTCGATTTATGAAGGAAAATGTAAAAAAAATACCATCCCCCCCCCCTCCCCTTATCTCCAAAGTTATTAAAGCGAAAAATTTGAAATAATTACTTGTGATTAAGATAAACATAAATATTACTGGAAAAGTTTTTTTTCTGTATCTAGCATATTTTTTAGTTTTATTTACAAAAATCATTTCCTAGTTAAGTTTGCAATTTAATCAACTTTATAAGCATTTTTTCGTTTTGAAATTCCTATATGACTATAATAGAAATACTCTCTTTCAAATAAAACAAAAATAATAGAGATCGGTTCACGTGATAAACAATAATCGCTAAAAGACCAACATACATACTAAGCCGATTGCCCTTGCACGATAGTACCTACCAAATTCGGCCGATAGATGGCGCTGACCCCATTCACGCTGTTAAGATTTTTCTAGAATTAATGGGGTTGGGATTGGGACGCGTATATTTATTTTCAATAGCAGGTCAAAAAAAGATCGTGATTAAATTGTCTTGGTGTAAAAGTTACTCGTTGTTTGAAATTGAATTCTATTGTGTTGGGTTAAAATAAGTAATTTAACGAATATTGGGACATTTACTTTACCTTGACTTAATTGTTAGTTTGTACGGAACCCTCGGTGCGCGAGTCAGACTAGCACTTTACCGGTTTTTTTTTATTATTTATCGTGTTGAACATATTAAATTAAATCAGGTTTATTTTGTAATAATCCTCAAAACTACATTCTTGTAGGTAACAAAAAAATATACATTGTTAAACGGCTTTTTACCAAAATTTGAATTCGAATACAGCTGGGAAATGAAATTTAGTGATTCTGGTAGGTAATGTCCATGTAATGGTACATATCTACTCTATCGCAATCATTAATTCCATTTCTCAACTGTAGGTATCGTTTGTCCGAATTTTAATTTCGCCAAAAAGCCAATTATCTCGAAAACCCAAAAGCTTTTAATTTTTTTAATAATTATTGCGAAGAATCCTTATAGAAGAAGGTTAGGTTAGGTTTGTTTTATAATGATCCTATAAATCTTCTTCTGGCTTCGGGACTGTCCATATATTAAGTCATTTCAAAATAGGGGATCAAAGATTTCAAGAAATACAAATGAAAATTCGGACAAAAGATTAAGTTGGAAAACATTTTTTAATTATTCAGATAGGTTACCGCATGTAATTAATGTTTTTATCACATATTAGAGGAGACACGGTCATAGCGGATTACGAGTCCTAATACCAAAAATGTTGTTTCATAGCCGTGACAGTCGTCTACGTCTCTAGTACAGAAACGACTGCTAACGAATTTTCAAATTTGTATGATAGTGAAAATTTAAAATGAATGATATTCTTTATATAGGTCCGATGTCTTGTTAAATAAAACGGGTGTTCCCCAAGGCAGCACCCTAGCCTATTACTATTTCTAATCGTAATTAACGATTTACCAAAGTACCTACATAAAAGAACATTGTATCATGTTTGCTGATGATACTACCATTATAATAAAAGGTGTCAAGAACAACCAGTTAGAATTTGAACCTAGTGTAAATAATACATTAGCAAAGGCAGTTAACTGGCTAAGAAGCAACAAATTGAAGATTAATATGGAGAAAATGTACTGTATTTCAGCACAAATGGAAAACTGACCACTCGAAATTATTGGTCAAATCGGAATAAATGTCAATCTGAAAATCGTCAACATAGAAAATTTACAAGCTTGAATAATGCTAAAATTTCATTACGTCCTAAAAGTTAAATTTACACACTGGAAAGAAATACGTCCTTACGGAATGCACTTGCACTCCAAAATTATGACCAATCGGAAATACGTCGTATAGGTATGGATTTTGTGCAAAATTTACGATTCTGATATTAATGTAATTATTTTAGACAACATTTACTTTGTACATATGGACCTATTTCAAACTGGATAAAATAAAATGAATCTAGTCCATTTGGGCTAGATTCATTTTATTCATGAAAAAAAAGTTAATCGCAAAAATATTTGACAACATTGAAAATAATTCGCGTTTCCATTACTTTCATTTGTACCTAACAGATAAAAAGTTCTCGGAAACTATCAATCTTTCATTTAAGTTTGACATTTTAAGATTTTTAAATTCATAAAAACTAACAATAAGGACGTTGTTTGATTGTGTCGTCACAAGCAAGTTAATCCCTACAAATTGCACACTAACAGAGCGTTTTGACTTTTAATAAAAAGAAAGCTGATTTGACTTTTGTCAAATACCGCCTAACTTTTTTACCAAATTCGCTTTTGGTCCAATTTCAAAATGGTCATTTCGTATTGACGATTTCCCATTTGTGCCGACAAATCAAATGAATCGCCACGAGCGCGATTTGAACCCACGACCTCTGCATTCCGTGCATCGCTCTGAAACAACTGAGCTACCGTAGGCTATGCTCGTGGGGACGAATCTTTCGATCCCTTCACTTTTTTCTAAATAAATAAAGGTTAAAGGCGCGTAGCGCTATACCGCGCATCTATACCGCGAAGATTTTATAACTTCTGAAACGGCAACACCGTCTCAAATTTTATTGAAAATTATTCCGACTGAAGGACTCTGTATCCATGGTCATGAAATAAATTAAAAAAAAAAAATTGAAAATCGTTAGTAGGTAGCTAATAATACGCTACCCTATATTAACTGTAAATGTTTACTAAACAGAATCACCTGCTAACGGATTTTTTTTTAATGAAATTCAAATCATTTTCCCTCTCCTATTCTCTATAGTTTTAATCACTTTCCTTTCTCCTACTCTTCTCAGCACTTCTTCAAATACAAACATAGACTGTTAAAAACATTAACCCTTCCTTTTGGGCCTGCCGTAGTCGGAAAAGAAACAAATACGCGGAAAACGGAACTTGGGTATTTAGCGTACCCGTAGGGAAATTAGCACGTATTGGAGATTCACGTCACTGAAACCTGTCAATCGTAAGGTTAACCTCTGAAGACCTTTGCCGCACGTCGATTTTGTAAACTTGACAAGCGTTGTTGGCTTTGGCTAACGCATGTGTTCTCAATGTATTGTTTATTTATAAAATGATGTAACTGGACCATAAATGGAATAACAGTAAGATGTTATCACTGCAGAGGACCTTGTCGCGCTATTAGATCGAATGGTTTCCAATGGCAATAGAATGCTCTAAATTAAAGATGCATGGTAATGTGGTGGCCTTGTGGGAATTAACGCATTTCTTCTATGGAACATAGAACACATGCGGTTACAATACAGTTTAACCCATCAAGTAAAACGTTGAACAAACCTATTTACCTATTTTAGCTAAAATTCCGTTAAAATTCGTTTGTCTTTATCTGTCACTCTGATATTTTAATCAGAAAAGGACAAAACGTTTTATTTAGGTACCAAAGGTATTTTAAGTTTAATGAATAAGAGGCTATAAGTTTAGTAGATGTTTGTGGCAATAGATCCAACAGGTATGATAGGACATAGGCTGCATCATTAAAAGTTTATATTAAGCTTCTTCTCCACATAAGCATAAAACACGTGATGACTGAAATGGACTTGAGTTACTCCGACTCGTAGGTACCTAAAGATGTGTTTAGGAATTATTGACCGGTGAGTGTTTACGCGGAACAAAAGATCTATTTTTTATTAAATAACAATCGGCCAATTTATATTTTCAAAATTATACCTAACCACTAAGTAAGTTCTACTAACTAACGCGAAAGCGAGTCCGAGTACCTTTCTAATAAAGGTAATTATCAAATATATATATATATATAATTTTTTCATATCGCAATGTGTTTCAGATCGCACAACTGAATGAAATTTTTTGTCCAATTGTTACTCATAATTCATAATCATAACAAAATTAACACTTGTTTTATGTTTAATTTATTAGAGAGTATAGAGTGTATAGTAGGTACAGTGGTATATTATAAAGGTATTTTCCTGTATGTTGGCCAATTTATGTGTGCAAAAGTACGAAGTTATACATAATATTAATTTAATAATTGTTTATAAACGGCCCGTTCTATACTGATTTAATACTTATTATTATTGTTATTTGTGTAATTTGTGGGCCTTTTTATGCCGCTTCGACCAGCAAGTGATTTATTTACTCACACGGTTAAAGTGTGAGTATAGACAGCGATAGGCTGTGAGCGAGATAGCATGCGAGCGGGACGCCATTTTCAGATCCATTCTTTATCTGCGCGCGTTATAATGAAAAAAATTATGAGGGCATATGTTTCGGAGATGTTTCTTAAGCGGAAGCT
This sequence comes from Epinotia demarniana, assembly GCA_945867215.1. NCBI lineage: Eukaryota > Metazoa > Arthropoda > Insecta > Lepidoptera > Tortricidae > Epinotia > Epinotia demarniana. Next base: position 16,704,461 of record OX244272.1, on the reverse strand, counting down.
AGAATAATAATTTACTTTAAAAAAGTTTCATGTGTTTCCATTCATGGGAAGCTGAGATCATTTGTGACACAGCACCCAAGTAACATTTATAACTGTATAAAGGCTGTACTATAATAGTACATTACGTAACTATAGGGCGGTGAATTCGTAAATGCCCCAGAACGCAGGTGTTTGTGCCATAAATATGCGCTCTGGGGCTTTCCGAATTACCGCCCGTGTTGCGTACAAAATTTTACGTCTTCACCTGGCCGAAATGCGAGTATTCCCGTACGCGCAGCGTGCAGTAAAACTGGTATTATGGCCAGGTGTGACGTAAATATTATTTTTACTTTAGGCTGTATAACTTAGCTGCATAGGGGTGTATAGCTGTATATACAGCAATTATACAGCCAAAAGGCACAGTATAGAAGAATAATACAGTAGGTAATCTGAGGCCGTTTAGGAGCGTTCGTTGCCTACTTTTGCTCGATGCGTAGGGCTGTGTCACGTTTGTGGCTTGGCATACCTATAATACTAATTTTGCTTTTAAGTATGCAAAGTATTTCTGTTACACTGTTCTGTTCTATAAGACAATATTGTAACCACAAAGTAATAATATTATATAGGTTTGTGTTTTTAGTTTCCCACTTCATCGAATATTTTACCACTAATACTATACCTCAAATATTTCCTTCTAAGTACTTATAATAGTTGCTAAACTGCACGAGGTTGGTAGGTGCTTAGTTACAAGCCTATTCGGCTCCTTTTGATATCGTGGCACTGGCAACTAGCGGCTCGCTGTCGCTGTCTTCATACCAACGAGGCGGCTTATTCCTTTGACTTGCGGCACGTGCCGCGCGGCGGCATTCGGTATTAAAATCAAACTTAACAATTGTGTTTACATTTCATTGTGATTTAAAGAAACGAATACACTAAGTTTTTTTTTATTTACTTCTCGGGATCCCTTGGTATTTGGGAAAAAGATAGCTCCGGATTTGTCCCAGTGTTGGCACCCATATACACAACAGTTCAGACGTTTCCGAAAGGGCGACGACGACGACATGGTAGCGAGTGAGAGCGAGCGAACGCGGCAACGTCGCGGCCCCGACTAAAGCTAATAACTAAGCTAACTAATCTAATGACTTATTCTAAAGAAAGTTGCAAAAATATAGAATGAAATATGAAATAAAATTCATAGGTATGTTATGATGGCGTCCCCAATTTATACAGCTCTTGTTCTTCTGGTACACTATTATGAAGCTATTCGCTGAACTGAGGGATAATATTAGAGTAAGTGTCAGCTTAAAGAGTAATACTATCTGTATATTAGAATTTAATTACTACAGTAGCTGCTTAGCAGTGGATATTGTGTCGACATTACAGCGATTTAGGGTTAAATTAAATTAAACGCAAACCCTTTCTGTAAGTTCGATGTAGTTATGTATGTATCAGTCTCGGTATTCATTTATTTTTCTCCTGCTTTTGACAATTGTTGCCTATCGACTTGATATAATAGTAACGTAGAATATGTAGTAATGTATAATTATTCAATTTACCTTTTTTAAATATTCTTGCAGGAGAGTCGCAGACAAAGCATCTAATTTTTATAGTGATCATTTTGTTTAGGATGAAGTCCATCATTCAATAGCTTTCCCATTTCCTTTACAAAATCTTCCAAATATATATCAAGATCTTTAGGTTTTCCACTACCATATATATACCGATAACAAATGGATGTAGATGCGGATATTCATGAACAGCACATAAAATCGGCCAAAACTCGTTTTTGGAGCTCCTGAATATTGGTAGGCCATCAAAATTTATAATCAAACTGACAATGTTCGGAACATTCAACAATTATCAAATAAAAAATTAAGCTGATGAACGAGTCCGTTATGCCAATATTAACTATTAATGTCGATTGATTTAATGTTAACTTTAGTCACTATGTGGAGGATTGTTCTTGGATCTTTAGGTAACAATTCTGGAAATCTACCATTTATAATTTCTGCTAAATCTGTTAATGCTACTTGGGTTATATTCTTGTCAATTGCCCATTTCTTTTATTTTACTGCGAAAAATTTAATTGTTTTCTGCTTCATCTGGCGAACTATCGGTTTCAGAAATCGGAAGATTCTGAGTAAACTCTCTGTTTTGGTCAGTGTATGTAGTGTGTGTAGTGTAGTCAGTGTGCAATTCATATTGTACCGGACCCTCATTCACATCATCACACACATCATCAGCCTATATATACGTCCCACTGCTGGGCACAGACCTCCTCTCATGTATGAGAGGGAACGGGCAGTAGTCCCCACGCTGGCCAAGTGCGGATTGGGGACTTCACATACACCTTTGAATTTCTTCGCAGATGTATGCAGGTTTCCTCACGATGTTTTTCCTTCACCGAAAAGCTAACGGTAAATATGAAATCATATTTCGTACATAAGTTCCGAAAAACTCATTGGTACGAGCCGGGGTTCGAACCCACGACCGCCGTTTGACAGCCGCATGCCTGAACCACTGGGCTACCGTAGCTTAACCCTCATTGTTTGTTATGAATCCAATATTCCTACTATCAGCAGTAATGATTGAATTATTATCATCCCTTAATTTTGGTTGTACAGAACCCTTCTGGTAAGATGGCAGTTCTGACATTTGGTAGCTAGAACTAGGCTGACCTTGTTCACATACTCTAATATGTTTCGTTTGACTTTCTGCTGTTTCACATTGAGAATACGCTTTTCTTAGTTTTCTTTTTACTGCCCCGGTTCGCTTTTGTTTACGCCATGGTTTAACGTCCATAATGAGTGTTTAAACCAAACACAAAAATATTAACTAACCTTCACAGTTTCACTTTTAAGCTGGATTATCCTCTTTATAGGTAAAACCTACACTAAATCGCATCGGCTTTATAATAGAGTAACAATAAAGTTTTATTCAGCCAACAGCATTATGTTACACTCTTGTAAAGGGCATTGCTTATGAAGGGTATAAATCGGGGTTTATAAATCCTTAAGCTGTTAATGAACTGGTTTAACGTTTTATTTTTAGCCCAAATCATACTTGGGCAATGCTTAGTTTGATACTTTTTTTAATTCAGAGATGATTCATAAGTGAAGATGTAGATGACCCATGAAAATGTAAGGAATAGCGACTTAGGTACATTTATTTGATGTTATGCATCCTTTAAATAACACATTTGCCTACTTACTATAGTATTGGAAGGTAAACGTTTCTTAAAGCACCATTAAGAGGTCTCATAGAATATAGTTTCAAAGTAAATACCTTATTTCTGATACATCCTGAATATCGAGTTTCTTAGCGATTTTTGCAAGATTGTCCGCAAATATCTATTTAGAAAATCACTTAATTATCGAAATAAGTAAAACTTAAGTAAAAAGTGCTATATTTCCCTTTGTTATCCCAGATAAACGGTAGATGATTGTTATATGGAAGGTGGTATAGGTACCTACTATAGTCCGGATTATTGTAGCACTGACACAAATACGAATGCTGAACAAAGCTATAGTCACAGCAAATACGAATAGTTTCCTAGCAATGTCACGCATTCCTTTCTTACGCGAGACAAGGAGCAAGCAAAATAGGTAGTTATACCTACCTGGTTATAATTTACTTTAAAAACAAAGTTCAATTTAGTACTCCGCCACAACTTTTCCACATTTATTATCCAATTTACCAGATGAACTGATTTCCGAGAGCAAATGCGTTGATTATTACTTATATAGAGAAAAAAACCCAATCGCTGTATGCGGGCCGATAATATTTGAGGACTTCCGTCGATTCCACAAGGAACACCTTTGGCACTTCATTAGTTGCTATTTCAACGGAATCTTATCAGAATCTGTGACGTACTTTTGTACTTTTAGGTACATAATTGAGGAATTCCATAAGTCATCTGTGGTCTTCATCATCAATTCCACTCCACCAAATTTATAATTTCCGGGTCTAAATACACGAGTTATAATAGAAAATACAAAAATCACTACACGCGTTCCTAATAAAATTGAGGAGTTCCATCAATTCCTCATGGATCCCATCATCCAACAGAATTTTTGAAAAAATGGGACCCACCTGGAAGCATATACTCACGAACTTAAAAAAAATACAACCGAATTAAGAACCTCCTCCTTATTTTGAAGTCGGTTAAAAATACAGATGTACTGTGACTGTGCTAGCAGCAAGTACCATTCAAACATACATTTGATATTACCAGCATCATTACGAGTAAAAGGAAGTAATGAAAACCCAATTCAAGCGAAATATTAAATATTGCTTGGGTGGTAATGCTGGCGTCCCGTATTATAAATAAAGATACCTAAGCTCGATACTGCCCCCCCAGTTGGTACCTACCTTAAATCTTAATGCATAGCATAAGTACCAAGAATATTATAATCTAAGTAGCTAAATGGTTGGCGTCTGATTGTGCCTACCTTGTGCAAATTGGAAAATCTAATAATATAAGTATTACTGTCTTTGCCATGCCCTAACAGGGCCCATGTGGAACTGTATTCTCTTATGTAAGATCTTTAATACCATGGTTGCAATAAAATATTATGATTATGATTATGATTAAAATATAAGTGAGTTGGATTGAGTGAAATGATATCATTCAGCGACGCTATTTAGAAACCTTTAAAATTGCTGTACCTACCTGCCCCGGTAGGAATAGTTTGCCATTACATTATGGAAATTACGCTTAATATTTGTGTATACGGCTCTTTCGTAACCGTTTCATACGTAATTCCAATTTCGTAGCAACGAAAGGGCACAGTTATAAAGCCACTTATAATGAGAATTTTCTTCACAACAAAGCCTAATTGAATACAGACGTTGTAAATTAAAGTTAAGATCGAATTTATTAGAGGCACGCCTTGGAGACCAAATGCTGTTTTGTAAATTAACTGGTTACCTATGTCATCTCTGCCTATGTCAAAACATTACAATGTTAGCTGATAACATAAATGTGTATTTTTATACGTAAATACCGTAATTACTAATCGTTACTCAATCCGATTTATTAGGCGGCAGACATAATTAAACTTGACATGAAACATTCAAGAGACGAATGGTACCTACACGTATGAATTAAACCGTAGAATTTTGGCGCTGCAGTAGATTCTCAAATAGGTACTTTGGTCGTAAAACAAAACGTTTCACATCATTAGCGAGCTATTCATCGCGCCAACTATCCAAGGTTTCTGTTTACAAGGCGACGCTAGACATGCTAGTTCAGATTGTTATACAATATGCGTGCAATTTGTATAACAGTAAATCTGTGATGTGGTCGGAAGTGTTGTGTATGACGACGTAATTAGGGCTTAAGGCGCCGTAGGTTCAGCGAAGTTAAGCGAACAGTGTTTTTGAAACAATATAATGCGTCTGTTTATAATAATGTGGTTAAAAAAAATACGAATAGTAATCTTGAGGCTTTTCTGCAGGGAAATCAGTGTTTAGAAACATGATTAAGCATTTTTCGCTCGATAGAAAAAAATGACGAACATAGGTCTAAAAGGGTCTAAAATACACTTAAAATATTTGTTACAAATTACGAACAAAAGCTAAAAATATAAAAATGGCTTCTAAAAATCGGCAATAACATGTTTGAGGGAAATCAGTGTTTACTTTTTTATTTATTTCAACGGCCAAAAAATTAAAATTAAAAAACATGATTTCCGCGCTTCCGAGCACGCACTTCCATCTCGCTCACGCTTATGCTCAGTGAGAGGGAGAGAAGACCATGAACCTACGGCGCCTTAACATGCTTTATCTAATCTAAGAGCAGTAATAAATTTAATAGGTCATCATCATTATAGCCTTCGGCCTATTGTGTGGCATGTTACGCAAGATTTAGGTTCTAATTTGAGTTGTCTTTTCTTGTTGACAGGTTGATGTAGGTACTGAATTACCGGTTAGATAATTTACTTTAAAAAATAAAGTTTTAACCGACTTCAATTTAGTACTCCGCCAAGCCACGAGATCAATTTTTTTTTACAGTTTACCACATGAACTGATTTCCGATAGCAAATGCGTTGATTACTATAGAAAAAAAACCGAATCGCTTATGTGGGCCGATAATACTTGAGGACTTCCATCGATTCCCCAAGATCATCACCAATGGCACTTCATTAGTTCCTATTTCAACGGAATCTTATCAGAACCTGTGACGTACTTTTGCACTTTTAACTCGATAAGTCACCTGTGGTCTTCATCATCAATTCCTCGCCACCAAATTTATGATTGCGGATATATATAAATACACGAGTTATAACAGATAATACCAAAATCACTACACGCGTGCCTAATAAAATTGAGGAGTCCCCTCAATTCCTCATGGATCCCATCATCTAACTGAATTTAGAAAAAATGGGACCCACCTGGAAGTATATACATACGAACAAAAAAAATTTTTTTTCGAATCGCCTCATCAATGACGGAGTTCTGAGGTAACAAACATGCAAGAAACAAAAAAAATACAGCCGAATTGAGAACCTCCTCCTTTTTTTGAAGTCGTTTAAAAATGACAGGCAGCAGCAAAAGTAGCTACGCGGGCCTATGGCTCTAAAAGGTGTACGTACACATTATGACATTTATGACATAGTTGCAAATACAAATACAAATACAAATTATTTATTGTTTGAATGTGAGTGGTTATAAATGGTGGTAGGGTTAGTGTATGGTTACATCACAATCTGCCAGAGTGTGGCGTACAATAATTTGACTCTCAATATGCATGTCATTGAAATTGTAATAATTATTATCTATTGTTTTATTAATGTCAAATGAAAGTGTAGCAATGTCAGACTAAAGATAAATATTGAAAAGAATAAAAATATATAAAAACAATAAATCAATGTCATGCAATTCAGAAAATGGTCAGAGAATATAATAAAAATAATAAACGAATTCATTAGGCAATTGAGGTTACAAGGTGATCATTAACGGAGTAGAACATTTTTTGTAGACACCACTTGAATAATTTTGTTTTGAAACCTTGACAATCCAAGGATTTCAGGTCATTTGGCAAATGGTTAAAAATTTTGACAGACATGGAAAGAATACTTTTCCCGAAATGAGCAGAGATATGAGTTGGACAACAGATATTGAGTCCATGGTGTTTAGAAGTTGACCTAGGGTTAGAATTCATAATTTGGTATTGGTTAAAATGAGCTTTCACAAACAGGCACATTTCGTATATGTAAATACAATGTGGGTAATGGAAGGATGTTAAATTTTTTGAACAACGGTCTACATGAATCTGTCGTTTTGGCGCCACAGATCGCTCTAACGCATTTTTTTTGTAAGATGAATGCTCTTTGGGCATGTGTGGAGTTACCCCATAAAATAAGACCATAACGAAGGTTTGACATAATGTGGCCATGAAACGCCAATAGAGCAGATTCTTGGGATACCACGTGTGCTATCCTACGCAGAGCAAACACAAACCTGTTCAGCCTACCGACCAGATACTCAATATGAGCTTTCCAGTCAGAATGGCAATCCAGCATCACTCCGAGAAATTTAGTGGTTTGAACGCTTTCGATGGCTTCTTGATTATGTTTAATTACCAGATTTTTAGCGTTGCTTTGGGGAGCGTAAAATTCCATGTACTTGGTTTTGCTAATGTTGGCTTTCAGTTTGTTTCTCTTCAACCAGGTGTTGATGTTGTTGAACACTCTAAATTTGCCTCTGACTGGTAAGTTGCGGGGTTTTTACCGGGAATATGTGGAAATTGTGTGATAAATGCTTTCATAGATAGAACTGACTTGGTTTTATATTACGTCACACAACTTTTTGCGGTAGCTGAATTACGTTGCAGGCTTTGGCATTTTTATATGATACTAGCTTCTGCCCGCGACACCGTCCGCGTAGAACTCGCGCGTTTATAACGAAGCTCCATACAAACTTCCATCCCCTATTTTAGGGATGGGGGGGGGGGTTAGAAAAAAGTAGCCTATCTCCATCCCTTCAACTATCTCCACTTAAAAAATCGAGTCAATTCGTCGCTCCGTTTTGCCGTGAAAGACGGACAAACAAACACACACACTTTCCCATTTATAATATTAGTATGGATATGGATGTTTTTGACGGGATTAATACATACTTAGGAGCCAATACTACACCGTGATATCAAGTTTTATGCGAACAATTGTAAGTCGACCCACTACAAACACTAAGTATTAAAATAATACATGCAAGTTTACCTAGGTACTTACTATAATTACCATTACCTACCTCAATCGTTATTCCAAAGTATAGGTTCAATAGCACGAAAAATCTCCATGTAATAAAACTGAAAAGCACAGACAATGTCTGTTACACGACTAACTCACTCATTCAGTAACCACTAACCAAGCCATACTTAATGTTACTAAATTATCCTTATTCTAATCACTACAAAAACATAACCACACTTTTAAAATTATTTATCCTATAGGCATTTCAAATCTACGTCTGCTTACAGTTTCAATTATCTAGTAGGCCCGGATTAAAGACGGGACTTCACTGTCAACTGAATGTCTATGTAAAATCTTGAACATATTTAAGTAGCTTGTAACTATTTTGATTGAGGCTTACTATTTAATTTTGAATTTTAGAATCGGGTCAGTGTACGAGGATGTGACGACCGACGTCCTGGGCCAGGTGGGCGCGTGGCAGTGGATGGTGACCGTAGTCTCCGCCGCCCTGATGGCTTCGAACATGTTCAACCAGTACGAAGACATCTTCCTCCTGAAACAGACGAACGACATTATCTGCTCTCCGCCCCAGGGCTTCCTCGTTGCCAACTCTAGCCAGTGCTATTTCGTTTCTAAAAATAGCAGTGAAGAAATTCGCTGCAATCTGTGGCATGTCAAAGTATTAGGAATGTTTTGGTTAAAGAAAAACGTAAGTCAGTGCCATTTCTTCTGCTTGATAAGAAATGACATAGAATAAAAACTAGCTATATATTTTTTTATTTCTCGCTAAGGAACAACTTAAAAATAGTCAGTATTCATCACAGTAATTCAGAAATGTGGCAATAAAAAAATCACTACAATAATTGAAGAATTCCGGCGAATGTGTCTTCTAAATAAGCCTCCAGCCCCCCTATTCTGTAACTTGTTTTAAGCTCACCTCAACGCTCACCCACAAATATATCTTAACACCGCGTTGCGTAGTAACCAAGCGTAGGTAGAGGCCTAGTTTCGTGACGGGTGAACGGCGGGGTGATCCGCATTAGTGCGTAGAGAATAACAGCCCTGCCCCCCTATTCTGTAACTTGTTTTAAGCTCAATTCAGCTTGCTTGACATTGGGGTGTCAAGATATATTTGTGGGTGAGCGTTGAGGTGAGCTTAAAACAAGTTACAGAATAGGGGCTGGATGCTAATTTGGAAGACACATTCGCCCGAATGTATAATAATACTTATATGTTTTCAGTGGATCATGGCTTGTGATCAAGACTGGAAGTTCCTATCTGCAGCGATGATTTGTCGTCTAGGGGTCATGTTTGGATACATAGTCTTCGGTCTTATATCGGACAGGTAAATCTGAATTAGTCTCTTAGGTACTTCTAAAAAATGTAAATTACCGGATCAATTTAACACAGAGATACAATTGCGTAACGAGAGCGATACATGTAATAGTTCGTCTAGATCAAGTACAAGTTTTATCTGTGTCATTAGCTACTACCTAGATTACCTAATGCTAACTGGAAATCTTGTTTCAGCTTTGGAAGAAAAAAAGCAATGATATTGGACGTGTATACGAACTTAGTATTGAGAATATCAATTATCGTTTGTGACTCTGAAAGTTGGTTCAGACTGTTAGTCTTCATAAGGTCACTACTCGGCAGTGCTAATAATTATATGGGACTTATTTTAAGTGAGTAGGTATATTAATTATATTAGTTAACTAATAAAATTTTCTTTTCATTTGTTTGGATACTAAGTAGAATGTCAGATAATTTATTCGTTTAGATTGTTATATTCAACTAGTGTTAACGTAAATACTGTGAGCATGTAACGTGTAAATAATCGACCTTAATAATAAGAACAAAGGCCTTGTGTACCTTGTCTACTAGGTATATAATATCTTAAGCTCTGTCTTTATTACCTACTTCTAAAATATATAAATATTTAGTTGACTTACAATTAAGATGATCTTTCTCACAGCGGAAAGTCGTTAATTATATACAAAAGTATGTACAAGATGATAACTAACATTGACTAAATTAAATCTAAACAACTACAACTTAGAAAAATTGAAAAACCCCCGACATTTTCGTTTCGAAGTCCAATATCTCAAAAACGGATAAACAGATTTTGATCAAACATGGCTAAGAACACTCGGGGTAAAATTATCTCATCATCATCATCATCATCATCATATCAGCCGAAAGACGTCCACTGCTGGACATAGGCCTCCCACAAAGAGTGCCAAAGTGACCGATCCCGCGCCACCCGCATCCAGCGGACTCCCGCAACCTTTACCAGGTCATCAGTCCACCTTGTCGGGGGCCTACCCACGCTGCGCCTTCCGGTACGTGGTCGCCACTCGAGAACCTTTCCGCCCCAACGGCCATCGGTTCTACGTGCTATGTGCCCCGCCCACTGCCACTTAAGTTTAGCGATCCGGAGGGCTATATCGGTTACCTTGGTTCTGCTGCGGATAGCCTCATTTCTGATGCGGTCACGCAGAGAAACTCCCAACATGGCCCTCTCCATTGCCCTTTGGGTGACTTTGAGCCTTCTTATGAGGCCCATAGTAAGCGACCACGTTTCAGTGCCATATGTCATCACTGGCAACACACACTGGTCAAAGACTTTCGTCTTGAGACACTGCGGAATATTGGACGAAAAGATTTGCCGTAGCTTCCCGAACGCTGCCCAGCCGAGTCGGATTCGACGATTGACCTGTTTCTCGAAGTTGGACCTACCTAACTGGATCGTCTGTCCTAGGTATACATAATCGTCTACAACTTCGAGCGTAAAGTGTCCGATTGTAATGGGAGTTGGTACTACATGGGCATTTGACATGATCTTCGTCTTATCCATGTTCATTCTTAGACCAACTCGCTCGGATGCTTTACTGAGGTCATCGAGCATCGTACTTAAGTCCTCCATGGTCTCAGCCAAGACTACTATATCGTCAGCAAACCGAAGGTGAGTGATGTACTCGCCGTTGATGCTGATGCCTAGCCTTCTCCAGTCCAGAGTCTTGAAAACGTCCTCCAGTGCAGCGGTGAACAGTTTTGGAGAAATAACATCTCCTTGCCTGACTCCCCGCTGCAGCGGAATAGGTTTCGAGTTCTGGTCCTGGAGTCGGACTGACATAGTGGCGCTCTCGTACAAACACTTCAGCACTTCGATATAGCGATAGTCAACTTGGCACCGCTGGAGAGACTGTAGTACAGCCCAGGTTTCAATCGAATCGAAGGCTTTTTCGTAGTCCACGAACGCTAAGCAGAGAGGCAGGTTATACTCCTCGGTCTTCTGTATAACCTGACGAAGCGTGTGGATGTGGTCTACGGTACTAAAGCCTCTTCGGAAACCGGCTTGTTCGGGAGGCTGGAAGTCATCTAGCCTGCGTACGAGACGGTTTGTAATGATCCTCGAAAACAGCTTATAGACATGGCTCAGAAGTGAGATGGGTCTGTAGTTCTTCAGCAGAGTGTTGTCACCCTTTTTGAAGAACAGCACCACCACACCTCTGTTCCATGCCTTTGGAGTTCTCCCTTCCAGTAAGACGGAACCGAACAACTTCTGAAAGGCCGTAAGGACCGGTTTTCCACCCGCCTTCAGAAGTTCGGCTGTTATTCCGTCTTCACCGGGTGCTCTGTTGTTCTTGAGCTGTTTAAGAGCCATTACAATCTCGTACAGGCTGATGTCCGGGATGTCGTCGGTATAGTGTCGGGTTAGTCTAGCTCTAGGGTCTTCCGCCTGACTAACTTCGGGTCTGCGCGTTGATGTGTATAGCTGTCCGTAAAAGCGCTCTATCTCACCCAGAATCTCAGGTTTAGAGGAAACGATTCTACCATCTTCAGTTTTTAACTTCGCGAGCTGGCTCTGCCCTATAGACAGATCTCTCGAGAATACTTTAGAGCCCTTATTACGCTGTATGGCCTCTTCAATACGATTTGTATTGAATTGGCGCAGATCGCGGGTAAGGGACTTAGAGATCTGTTTATTGAGCTGCCGGTATAAGGTCGCGTCGGCTGAAGACTGTAGAATCATTTCACTCCTTTCCTTCATGAGCTTCTTAGTGGAGCTAGATAGCCTTTTAGTTCCGTTAGTGCCTTGGGCCTTGAAGAACTTAGACCCAGTGACACGGACAGCTTCCACAAACCCGTCGTTCAATTCGTCCACATCGCCGCCTAGGCAATCAAAACGGTTTTGGAGTTCCAGCTGGAAGCTCTCGGGGTTTTGAATTGATGCTGGACGGAGCGTAGACTTCATCAATCGAGAGCGCTCTTGCTTGACGCATATATTCAATGTGCCTCTTACCAGACGGTGATCGCTCCCGGTTTTGACCGTATTGATCACAGAGACATCGTTGAATATATGCTTCCTCGTCGACATGATGAAGTCAATCTCGTTTTTAGTTGCACCGTCGGGACTCATCCAGGTCCACTTTCTGTGCTCGCGTTTCTTGAAGAAGGAATTCATCATGTAGAGTCCTTCCTTCTCCAAGAAGCCAGCCAGTAGTTGGCCCCGGTGGTTCCGACTTCCAACTCCAAATTGCCCCACTCTCAGCTCTTCACCATCTTTCTTGCCCAGTTTTGCGTTGAAGTCCCCCATAACAACGGTGAAGTAGGTTTTGAAACTATGCATGGCCTTTGATATATCTTCATACATAGCCTCAGCCTCTTCGTCGGAGTGTGCCGAGGTCGGTGCGTAAACCTGAATGACCTTCAATGAGTACCGGGTGGATATTCTGAGTATTAGGTACGCCACCCTAGTCGACACACTCTCGATCTTCACCACGTTATTTACGAGGGACTTGTGGACGAGGAACCCGACACCTCCCTGGGACTGTTGGTCGCCCTCCCGGAAATAGAGCAAGTTGCCGGATTTGAGGGTTATCGTGTCCTCCCCCTCTCTTCGGACTTCAGATAACCCTATGACATCCCAGCGCAACTTGCTCAATCCTTCCTCCAGTTCCGCTATCCTTTCGTCGGTCCGCAGTGTGCGCGTGTTATAAGTTGCCAGGGCCAGGGGTCGTCGGTGGTGGTAGCCGGATCTTCGCCGGAGATTCTTCGCACCCCTGACCCCGCTGGTGCCCTGGCCGCTACCACAACCAGGGTACCGGGGGTCGCCGGAACCTCGGGGCCGTGGTCTTTTTGTACTTATCATTAGGGGGTATATGCCATAATCGCCACGCTTGGCATGCGGGTTGGCGATCGCAGTATTTCCACCGCACTCCAGGGATGCTGCTTCCCATCCCCTGGTGGTCTTGGTCGTAGTTTTAGGACATCCCGGGTATGTCCTGTAAATTTATCTATGACACAAAAAAAACCGCATTCAAATAGGTCCATCCGTTTGGCAGCTACGATACCACAGACAGATACACGTTAAACTTATAACACCCCTCTTTTTTCGTCGGGGGTTAAAAAGGCCCTCGAGGCATTGTACCGAGGATGCTGGCGGCATTTCCTCGCTGAATTGGAATGCTGAATGCGTTGCGCGAGAAAGCCTTCTAAAAAGCTCTTTGGTCAAACTATATCGTTCAGCAAACGAAAAAAATATAGAAGGCGCTCACAAATTTCTACCGAAATACAACGTGTGCCTAAAACCCGGTATGCGCATTGTCAACTGCGCATCCAATCACAGCTACCCAAAATATCAGCCTATTTCCAATTACCCTACACAAATGGATGCGTTTGGTCAATCTACGAATACATTGCTGTGATTAGCCGTCCTGCATCACGTCGGACTACAGCCAGGGGGCTTGCAGTGGGTGGGGCGCGGCGCGTTAATAACCTACTTGTACTATTACTTATTCTGTGCTACAGCTACAAGCACAAAACAAAAATAAAAACAAAAATGCAAAAACTATTATGAGTCAGTACATGATGTTACCTCAAAATCTGCATTGCCTGCTGTGCTATGATCTCGTGGTGCCAAGATACATTACTTGAAGGTCATAACTTTAGATCAACATTACTCCGAATTAAAAAAAATGGACAAAAGGGTTTATTACAGATGCTCTAAGGAAGCGTCCTTTTAAATATTTGCCCCTGTTACAGGCCACACACTGTATATGGCTAATCACAGTTTTAAGTATTCAAGTATTTATTGCAATCATTCTAATCATAGTTTCAAGTATTTATTGCAATCATTACATGTACATTAATTACAATAAACTTAGTGTGATACCTAATGATAATAAGTGACGCGAAACGGCTACCCCTTTCGCCCCTCTCGCATCGGAACTTCCACAAAAACTGCCTGCCTCAGCTCAAGGGGTGGTTCAAGGGTATGCCTTAAGCACGGCTAATATCGCGCGACGGCCGCGACATGTTGTCGATTTTTCTCGCACTATATACCTCTTGTTCTAGTGTTCTAATAGGAGAGAGACGGATAGTGCGAGAAAAATCGAGAGACCTCGCGCGCCGTCGCATGATCGCCGTGCTGAATGTACTTATATATAGACTAGCTTCTGCCCGCGACTCCGTCCGCGTGGAACTCGTTTGTATCGCAGCTCCATACAAACTTTTACCCCCCCCCCCCCCCCATTTCACCCCCTTAGGGATGATTTCGGGGATAAAAACTATCCTATGTCACTAAACTCCCTTCAACTATCTCCACTTAAAAAATCACGTCAATTCGTCGCTCCATTTTGCCGTGAAAGACGAACAAACAAACACATACACTTTTGTATTTATAACATTAGTATGGATACATAATATGTTGCCAGTTTGTGAGATCGCGAGCAACAGATGGCGCTCGTGGCTGAGTGTGATAGTGGCGTCGCCGCGGCTGCTTGCCGCCGTGTGCATGGTACCGCTGGCGCGGGCCATCGGCAACTCAGAGTCCTTTACCTTCGTCGCTTGCTTATATAATCTCCTACTCGTCGTGATTCTAAGGTAACCTTAAATGCGGCGAGTCAGTTTGATACAATTCGCATTTCAATAACATCAATGTGTCTCGGGCGGGATTATTTTGAACGTGCTCTTTGCTCTTAGATGCTGAGTCCTTGTAGCTGCTTAATGCGAAATGTCAGTGTCATATTGACCTCCAATAAAAGTACTTATTAAGGTTTGGGAATGGGAATGCTGTCAATTTATATAGGTTGGGGTACACCTACGCTTCCGTTTCGATAAAGGGATACCCATCCCTGTATTGAAACGGACAGGCACGAATAAATGTTTTCCTTACCTATTTCTTTAATGTAATTATATTGTAAAACGGGTCAACTCCATATTCCCAAACTTATACGAGCGTTTGCTACCTATGCCTTTGAGCCCGTTTTACCACGATTACCAAAAAAGGGTCATCAACATGGTACAGGTCTATGTTGTACTTTCAGATGGACACCGGAGTCTCCCCAGTGGCTTCTTTTCAATAACAAAATAATGACAGCAGAAAAAACAATTTACAAAGCTGCGAAACAGAACCACATCCCACTTTGCAGTGACTTCAAAATAAGACCCGTCAATCAAAGAGTACGTCTGTAAGTTTTAGTACCTACATAATGATATAATTTGAGTCGTGAGGTGCTGCATTCTTACTTTAAATATCTACAATAACCATTTCAATTTTTCAGGCCTATTTTTGTCTAGAAGAGGATCAGACCTGTATTCCGATTCTTAGTACGCACAACACGAGAGTTCTGACCGTAGTGTCCTTATTATTTTGGGTGTTAAACTGCTACTCATGGAGTGTCATTTACTCAACCATGTATACTGGATACCAGACAAACTACTTTTTGCTGAAAATATTATGTTTCGTTGGAATAATCGGGTGCCTGACGGTACTTTTATCACTGAAATGCAAGCTGCGACATTTGCTCATGTTGCACATATTATTGGCAGGCGTTGGCGGTGTCGCCGCTCTTGTTTGTAAAGAAGTTGGTGTAAGTAATACGAGTCAATTCTGAGTAGACGCCTGGCAGATTTTATGTGGTTGATACCTGCAGGTCGATCACGTAGGGCATTGTTACGCGCGTCAGGTAGTTCAAAATGTCATTTTTTATATGAAAAAATGACAGTTGGACTGTCCTAACGGTCGTTCGTAACGTTACGTGTTTACCCCTCTGAACGTATTTTAATTAAGGTGACGTGAATTTTATCGATTGGTGTTATGGTATAAAAACAAATGGACATGTGTGGATTGTCAGGCGTCACGGATAGATATGTATCTCGTGATATGGTACCTAGTAGACCCTTGAAGTGATTTTGCTGTAACTTAGGTTCCTACTTAACTTACTTACTTGGTCATTGCCTGCCTGCCCATCAAGGGCACTTGCATGTGTGTTGCTGAGCTACTTTCTTGACAGCATGAATAAAAATAAGCAGCATGAGCAAAAGAATGAACAACAAAGTAGCAACTCTATTAACACGTCTGCTTCGCTTTTGGAGGGGGAAATTGAGTATATGTTTGCTTTTCAGGAGCCTGTATGTAGTATACTATTTTCATTCGCCCTTGCCGCAAGCCTAAACGGGCACGCAATGACGCTGACGATCACACCCCGTCTGTTCGCCATTAAGATCCGCGCCACTCTACTGGGCTGTTGTCACGCGGCGGGCCAGTTCGGCGCCATCCTCGGCTACCTCATCACCACCCTCAAACTGGTGGATGTGGTCACCCTAGCGCTGCTGGAGGCTGCGGTTGCTGTGTCTATGCTGGTGCTGTGCTTAGTGATCCCTGACGTCGATCGCAGAGAAATGCCCGACGTGCTACAGGACATGGACTATTTTGCAGAGTATGAATTACATTGCGACAGTCAAAATACTTCCTAGATGTCATTACTGTCATTAGGGAGATGAATCTAATGACGTGATCACACTGTAATGTATTATTAGTGTATCAACATATAATATAACGTTAGTTAACATTATGTTGTAGGAAAAATAACTAGAAACCAAATGCATGTATTATTGTGCCTATATAGGAACAAATTGCACAATGCTAATCTGCATGCATGATTATAACCATGTACAATACGACTACGCTACGCTTTCAAGTTCAAGAGCATGTTAAAGATAAGAGAGAAACTGTTTGGCCGCATTTTTGCACTGTTTTTTGACTTTGGCATTCTTCTTGGTGGATAGGTGCTTTGCTTGGTTCCCTGATGGATAATCAATACTTACTTACTTTTAGGTATCTAAGGTTGGAAGAGGATTTGGGGAATGACGAACAGGTTATTTCGTTCGGGATAAGAGACCAATTTCTGAACTGTTCGCCTTACCTAGGGCAAATTTGCTTGCTGGTATTACCCCACCCGCTAAACGTCCGTAGAGATGACTAAGCTATAACATTTTGGGGATGGTGGCGGACAGCTGGCTGCGTTCAGTGATAACGATAAGTGTGATGACTAAAATATATGTCGGTTGACAGATTATCTAAACCCCTGCGCTGGGCAACTCAGAAGACCCGCTCGCCGTCCCGCGAAGAGATTGAAATGAGAAACTTCTCGTTTGGCAGCGCCCGCGCCCGCGGCGTGTCAAGCAGCCCTTCGGAGTACGCGCCGGCGCCACCGCGCCCTATTGGCTGCACTACCCTCTGGCGGGCCATCACTGGCTGTGCGGCCAAATGTTACAACCGCTTATCTTGTAAAAATAAACAATAAATAAGTTAGGTACTGCCAAAAAATGGTACCTTTGTAATGTACATGCTTTTATTTGGGTCAGTCAACTTTACGGGTTTAGATCCACCAAATGTAGAGTTTGCTGACTCTCATTTTTGACGTTTTGGCTCTCTCCAGCTCAAGACTGAATAAGTTGCACTTTCAATCAAAATCATTTTTTTTACCTACTTAAAAATGTCAGAGGTTCTATGTTCCACTGTATTTTATATTTATTTTTATGTAAGTATGCTAACCTAAAACATATCACTTCCAATTTTATGTCATAACAATATGTTATAATTTACTTTAAAAACAAAGTTTTAACCGACTTCAATTTAGTACTCCGCCAAGCCACGAGAACATTTCCTATTTTTTTACAATTTACCACATGAATTGATTTCCGATAGCAAATGCGTTGATTACTATAGAAAAAAACCGAATCGCTGTATGTGGGCCGATAATATTTGAGGACTTCCATCGATTCCCCAAGATCATCACCAATGGCACTTCATTAGTTCCTATTTCAACGGAATCTTATCAGAACCTGTGACGTACTTTTGCACTTTTAAGAACATAATTGAGGAATTCGATAAGTCATCTGTGGTCTTCATCATCAATTCCTCGCCACCAAATTTATGATTCCGGTTGTAAATACACGAGTTATAACAGAAAATACCAAAATCACTACACGCGTGCCTAATAAAATTGAGGAGTCCCCTCAATTCCTCATGGATCCCATCATCTAACTGAATTTTGAAAGAAATGGGACCCACCTGGAATATATATACATACGAACAAAAAAAAAATTCGAATCGGCTCATCAATGACGGAGTTTAAATAGGAAAGTGTATCTGTGTGTTTGTTTGTTTGTCCGTCTTTCACGGCAAAACGGAGCGACGAATTGACGTGATTTTTATGTGAGGATATTTGAAGGGATGGAGAGTGTCATAGGATAGTTTTTATCCCTTTAAATCATCCCCTAGAGGGGTGAAATGGTGGGGTTAAAGATTGTATGGAGCTGCGATATAAACGAGTTCCACACGGACGGAGTTGCGGGCAGAAGCTAGTAAGGAATTTCTATAAACCTCAACAGGAAAATTATGAAATAGTTAGTGTAGAATATTTGCACTTAATTTGCCTGTAGGTATTTAGGGATAATCCGTATAACACGAAGCTCGCAAAGTATAAAAAATACCAATTCCAAGACGTGAGATCAGAATGTGCATATTGTGCATCCCGGCAGTCAGTGTCACCTGGATGTGCAGTATGAACTGGCAACACTGGTATCCAACCAATTCCACTACACATATTCCGTTTCACTCGTTATGTGCCAGACAATGACACAGTTATCAGCATTATTCGTACATTGTCCTCATAAAGATTATTGTGTTAATGCATGTTGACTCAGTTTTTCGATGTTTACAATGTAGGTACCTACGCAAATAAGTGGTCAGGGAGTGAAAACAATATGTTCACAGGTTACAATCAGGTACATATTTTTACACATTCCCATTTCCTAGTAGTACCTAGCCATTTAGCCGGCATTTAAACCTATGCTGAATTACAGCTATCTATTGTCCCCCGCGGCTATGAAGTCAATCCTGACACATTGCACAACTATGAAGTTTCTGAATAATGACAATGTCAACCATAGGAAAAAAATACATGTTTACTCATTGCGTGTAACAGAAATAGTAAATAATATGTAAGTTTTCCCTATGGTTGACATATTATCATTATTCAGAAACTTCATAGTTGCGCAATGTTTTAGTATTGACTTCATAGCCGCGGGAGACTGTAGTAGTAGTCACTAGTCACTGAGCTAAGCCGCAGACGGACATGGTATAGTGTTTTTTTTATAGTATAGTTAAGTTAAACAAGCGAAAATTTTGAAAATTATACCAAGTGTAACATAAATGGGGTGTGAATCGATCAATGGCATAACAGGTATCATCTGCTGATAAGAAAAAAAGCGGCCAAGTGCGTGTCGGACAACGCACAACCAGGGTTCCGTCCCTATTAAAAAGGTCACGTCAGATCCACCATACCCCCTAGCCATACCCCTGGGGGTAGGGTGGACTGAACCATGACTGAACCATACCACCGTTAGTAGTGCTGGGATTTGATGGAAAAATAGAAAAAGAAATAGGTACAAAATTTTTAATTTCATTAAACTGAAAAAAACGAAGGCCGTTCTGGCCATTTTTTACCATAGGCACTACTGCTTGGCACTGCCAGTAGTGTCATGGGTAAAAAAGAATTTCCTGTGACACTACAGTGGCCTTAGTAGTTTTCCCTTGGCACGCGGGGTATTATCTTATCTTCATACCTGTATCGTAACTGCCATACGTCCACGTTCATAACCAACCTATACTATAAGGCAGGTCGGTGTAGATACGACGACGAGTGAAGCGAGGAGGAGTGTTAGGTGTACTGCGACTCTGCGACCCTACAGCGCGCGAGCCGAGCGAGCGAATCGAGCGTGCCGCGGCTGCGGCCGGCGAAGCTCCAGACCTAACTTTATTCGAAAAAAATATCCGTAGTCGGTTCTGGCGCTTCGCCGGCCGCTGCCGCGGCACGCTCGCTTCGCTCGCTCGGATCGCGCGCTGTAGGGTCGTAGTACACCTAACACCCGCCAATCGCATCGGCCGGTTCTTTTGCGTTTAGTCAGGCGCGGGACACTCCGCGATTTACGTTCATCGCTACAAGTACATGCCGGTGCCCCAACGTTGGGGACGTCAGAGAGCCATAAATCTTAATGTTTTGACTGAGAAAAAATCGCCTTTCGTAAAGATTAAAGGAGTGTCCTTTCTGTACATATACTATTATCTATTTTGTGTTTTAGTCTGGTTTCAACCGTGAGACTTGTTGGTTGTCAGTTATGTCGAAATGTTCAGTCAATAACTGCATAAATACCAACAAAAAAACTTGAAAAAAGATGGGATTTATTTCTTTAAATAATTTATTTTCATAACATAACGAAATTTGTGTAAACTCATTGTAATTTAATAGTTTTGAACATGTTTTAAATAATTATTTTTGTTAGTTCAAATGACAAAGTCGCGGAACATAAATCTAAGGAGTCGGTATACTTAGATATTATGATGTCGTTACCTACATAATTATGGTTTTCATTTTAAGATTTCCAAAAAATCCTCAGCGACGTGCAAAATGGGCTGCAGTCATAGCACGCGACAGTCGAGGTGTTTTTTTTAAACCAAACGACTCGCGTGTCGTTTGTTCGGCTCATTTTAATGATTCGGATATATTATAGGTTATACGACAAAAAATGGAAGAACAGGTTTACTAAAACTGCCACACCTCTCATGAACGTACCTAAGCCCATTTCTTTCCATTACATATTTTAATTTCAATTACTTCCAATATACTTAGCTTTATCTTCTGCCTTCTGGCAAAAGGTAATTAATAGCATTAATGAACTATAATAAAATTCTATAATACAATCCCAACACATCATTTGGAAATGCGCAAATTGTTGCCAATTTTCATCATCATTCATTTTTGACCTTATATCTCGTAATACTCGTTTTATAGATGTCGGATGATCATGAGAGTGACGTTCAAAACCCAAAGGATCGTTTTAGTAAAATCGACAGCTGATCTCTACTTGACTGTACGCTTACATTACATCGCAAAAAAGAAAGTATTAAAAGTAAAGGCAGGTCGAAAATACAATTATTTAACAAACTGAATCTATTTCAAGGAAACTAAAATGACTTCTTTTTATGGACTCTGTCAGCTGTACTATATGTACTTACGGAAATCTCATCAATTGTTTTGTGTATAATATTTGTACAAATATTTGAAACTGTTTATTCCCCACTTGCAAAATAAAGAAACCAGATTTATTTGTGCTTTCTGTTGAATTAAATAAAATTTATAACGCGACTCCATTCATTCGCTAAACGCTAACTAAAGTTTTGACGTGAACAGTCAATTCACATTGTATGTCTCAATAAACTAAAAAGTATTTAATCTTTTGATGTTGGTTTGCTAATATGGTGCTTAAGGTCTAAAACACTGAGTTCTTTTTTCATGAAATACCTTGATGCAGGGTATAAATTAACGCTATTAGCAACTACTGAAATGTACTAGAGCTGTCATTCTGGGGCTCTGGGGCACATTTCTTGGCATATTTGCTTGACATTGTGCATCTAGTTCTATATACTAAATCAATGGTTACTACAGATAACGGTAGTCTAACTTTTTCAACTACACTGCGTGATACTGATAACGGTAACAGGACATTTGAGATAAATATTATAAAGCATAACATAGTCCACAGCACTACGGTGGTATGGTTCAGTCCCACCCTACCCCCAGGGGTATTGCTAGGGGTATGGTGGGTCTGACATGAAAAAGGTCATATCGTTACTGAAAACTTATGGCACTTACGTCCTTTTCTTTAAGGAAGGCAGTTTTTTATAAATATCTCGAAAACCTTTGAACCGATCTTGTTCAAAACAAATATCGCTGAAAGAATTTTATAAGCCCTATTTAGCATGATTTTTTTCATAATTTTAAATTACACGGTTCAAAAATTAGAGGGGGGGGACACAATTTTAGTGACTTTCGGGGCGATTATCTCCGACTCTACTTCACTTAATCCAAAAAATTGCTTAGAAACCTTAGGTATATTTATTTTGAAAGGCCTGTCGATTGATGTACCACACGTGGGCTTGCAATGAAAAAATAATTTTTGACTTTCGGTGTTATGTATGGAGTGCACCCCTAAAAAAATCTTTTTTAGTAATTTCATTGCAAAACTATGTAGCGGTTAACAAAATACACCCTATCCTCAAGTTTTTATTCAAATACACCTTATGGTTTTCGAGTAAAATGCCTGTGACATACTGACGGACAGACAGACAGACAGACAGACAGACATGACGAATCTATAAGGGTTCCGATTTTTGCCATTTTGGCTACGGAACCCTAAAAACTAAGAGAAAACTTTTTTTGAGGCGATTTATTTTCACTTTTATATGGAGCGTTGGCCGACTGAGGCAACCTGCTCCATACAAATGTAAAAAAACGCGTTTTATTTTTTTCCTTCAAATTCATACTGTAATATGAATTTAGAATAAAATAGAATAATCGCCAAGTCATAATAGCATGCCTTAAATAACACAATACGGTCGCTTGAAAAATAGGTAGGTATTTTTTGGAAGCTGCATTCATTACATTACAACCCATTTAAAAAGGCTGGCCTCTAGGACTCGTGATGAGGTGTCAATAACGATCGTCCTACCTAATTCAATTTTGTTGGGTTCGGTCAGCAGTACCTAAATTCGGAAAATAAGGTTACCGAGTTTTCCCATCATTTCTTTACTAGGTAGGTATCCTACCACTGCAGTATTTTGCTTCAAGACCAGTAATCTACGAAACACAGAGATCGAGACTTACGAATTAGTGGTGTAGACTATAGGGACGGTTCGAGGGAGCGGTTTAAGCGTGAAGAGGTAACAGACAAACAGACACACTTTCGTTTTAGGGTTCCGCAGTCAACAAGGAACCCTTATAGTTTCGCCATGTCCGTCTGGCCGTCCGTCTGTCCGTCCGCCTGCGGCTTAGCTCCGTAACCATTACTTCTAGAAAACTGTAATTCAGCACGAGTACACAAATCAATCACGCCGACAAAACAGAAGAATAAAAGCCTGAAATAATGATTCGTTTGCGATATATTGGGCTTTAAAGCCCTTCGAGTCATATGCGCGCTGTGCCGATGTAACTAAGAAAGACAGGCAACTACGGAACCCTACACTGCGCGTGGCCCGACACGCACTTAGCCGATTTTTTTACATTTGTATGGATTGACGACGTTAAGACTGTAATATACAGCTGACGTATTGCTTTGCACGTGAGAGCCTAAATAACCTCTCTTTTAGCAATTCTTCGGCGACTTCCGCCACGTCACGCGCGGCTAAGGAACCTGAAATAGATCATAATGAGTAGATGAGTTGACCTACTTATGCGGCTATCCTTTTCTCTTACGGAGGAAGAGTATGTGTTCATTAGGTATAGGGTTGTGGGTATTGTTAGGTTTCCATGTGACCATCCGCCCACCATTGTGTAATGTTGTAGGTATCCAACTAATCTTCATAAAATAATTAAATACCCTCTCCAAATTATGTAGGTACCCGTAATAATAGGGACACCAAAAAAGATAATGTTGAACTTTCTCTAAAAAGCATTGAAAATATAATCACATGGAGAAAAAAGTAACACAAGACAATACATACCTAAACACAAAGTTCGAGATATAAGCCTCCAATTCCAACGTTTTAAGAGGGGGGAAGTCTGTACCCGGCTTAAGTCCTAACCTTACTCCGCTGTCCTCTAGTTGTAGAGTGTAGTACCTAGGTAGGCACTAGATCATTAGAATGATTGTAGGTTTTAGTGCAAAGTACTTGTCTATCTCGATGGGCGGTCGTTAAGGTGCCGTAGGTTCAGCGAAGTCAAGCGAACAGAGTTTTTGAAACAATATAATGCGTCTGTTTGTAATAATATGGTTTCAAAAAAATACGAATAGTAATCTTGATGCTTTTCTGCAGGGAGATGTTTCGAAACGTGATTGAGAAATTTTCGCTCGATAGAAAAAAATCACGAACATAGGTCTAAAAGACACTTAAAATATTTGTTACAAATAACGAACAAAAGCTAAAAATATTAAAATGGCTTCTAAAAATCGGCAATATCATGTTTGAGGGAAATCAGTGTTTACTTTTTTATTTATTTAAACGGCCAAAAAATTAAAATTAAAAAACATGATATCCGCGCTTCCGAACACGCACTTCCATCCCGCTCACGCTTATGCTCAGTGAGAGGGAGAGAAGACCATGAACCTACGGCGCCTTAAGTGGGCGATGGCGATCTCAGTGCAGTGGAAGCGTCCTGGCGCCGTCTATTACCTAGGTACAGTAAATATAGGCAGTTAGTTTTAGAATTGGGTTCAATCAAACGCAGTTGACATTTGTGTTTATAGCTTCTCATCATCCTCCTAGCGTTATTCCCGGTAATGCCCCTAAAGGAGCCCCGGGGTCCGCTTTGACACCTAATCCCAAGATTTGGCAAAGGCACTAGTTTTACGAAAGCGACTGCCATCTGACCTTCCAACCCAGAGGGAAAAGAGTTTTACGAAAGCGACTGCCATCTGACCTTCCAACCCAGAGGGAAATCTAGACCTTATTGGGATTAGACCGGTTTCCTCACGTTTTCCTTCACCGAAAAGCTAACGGCAAGAATTCCGTACATAAGTTCCGAAAAACTCATTGATACGAGCCGGGATTCGAACCCACGACCGCCGCTTGACAGCCGCCTACCTGAACCACTAGGCTACCGTTGTAGCTCTCCGCCGCGTGCTTATAGCTTCTCGTTCCCAGGTTTATTTTTTCTCATTATTTTGCCCATTACCCGACTGTCTTAAAAGGGAGGTTAGTCTTTTTCCAGTGTATGTGTCGTCCAAGACTTTTCTTTTTTCTAGCACGTTTTGTATTATTCAGAGCAATGACGCGTATTTGCAGTATACAAAAGTATCCAAGAGGCAACTGGATAAATATAATTGACGCCACTGGAAATTATTGGCGATCTACAATATGTGAGTAAAAACCTGATAACTTAGGAAGGCTATAAAATTTTCATATTATAAAAAGGATTTTGACCTCACAAAATGGGTTGAAAAACGTCGTTACATACGCGTGAGCTTTGATAATTATATCCTCGGCTCTCTTATCAACAATTCCGCCTGTGATGTGGTTATCAACATACCTCACTTGTATCACAATGTATACTACTTATTAGAGTTGTATAAATACTCGATGTATTTACCGTGTACAATAAAAATACATAGGCAATTAGTACCTACTGATTATATTGCCCTTATTTTTTATTTCAACTGCCCCGTTAACCTCTCCGTAAACATATTAAATTATTTAGAAAAATATCGGAAGCCTCTGGGTACAAGTGAGATAGTATAAAAACAACTACATAGAATATTGTAGTAATTTACGCAATATTTAAATAGCGATAATTTGTTTTTGATTTATAAATAAAATAATATCCACAAAAAAATCTTACTATGGACACAGAATAAGTAATAGTACTACTATGAAGTAAAGTGGTTAAAATGCAAAGTGGTTAAAAAAACCTAATGGATCAATGCCCCGAAAACTTATGGTTAGAAAAACCCCGACACTAAACCCGATCATTTTCATTCTCGAGACCCCGCCCTTACCACCAATAGTCTAGGAGTTATTAAGCTTGTTTCAAATGACCCGCGTTCCTATTGACCCCAATCACTCCTTTGGTTAGAACATGCTAGGCGAGTATCTCTACCAAAAAGGAATATGACTCTATCAAAAAAATCATGGAACTCATAATTTCAGATATCAGCGACATTTTAAAAACATAGTACTAAAACTATCGAGTTTCTCTGAAATTTAGATGCATACTAGCGTGGCATTAAAACAGAATTACGCAACTTATTAAGCAAAATTTTTATATACTTATTTACCCCTACTCCAAGTTCGTTATTATATTTGTCATCCGATGTATATGTGACATCTTGTCATTGCCCCGGCGATGTTTTGATATGGTCGCTGTATATTTCGTGGATGAAATAATCATCTTATGCATTTTTTTGTTTCTGGTCAAGTCAATTCACATCTTCATGATATTGGTGGATTTCAGTACGTTGACGCACACACCCTGTATAAACGGAGATTTTTAGGTTATTTAAGAATAATTATTTGCTCGCTCTCCCTCCCCATTCAAAGACTTTAAAATTATGTTATTTGAAAATATTTTATTGCAATCTGTACTTCTAAAAATAGGTTTAATTGACAATTCGATATAATTCTCTACTCAATGATTTTTTGTCTACCTAAGTGACATAAAAGATATACAATAATAAACATTTTTTTTATCAGCTGTTAACTTTACAATATATTTGTCTGCAATTACTCCACATACATAAGCTAAAGTGTAATCGTTGGTTTTAGATCAAACATTGAATACTTTAGGTAGGTACAGTCGACTTCAAAAAATACACTATTTCCACTTCACCTAATTACACTGGCAATAAAGTCATAGATACCTTCATATTTTTGATGTCAACTGTACCTAGCTTATTTCATGATAATATAACAATATGTCGATTTACATAATGACAATAAAACGTTTTCTTCCCTTCCTATTCGAAATTAAAAACGATATAATCAATTAAGTTACACGATGCAGGCAACATGTACAGTATAGCGATGCGGAATGTAGGGCGTATGCAGACATGATAACACGCCAGTGCAATGGAAAACGATAACCTTTGTATCGTTAGGTGCATCGTCAATTCATCACCGAGACATCAGCCTCGCTATTCTGTAACTTGTTTTAAGTTCACCTCAACACTCACCAAAAAATATACGTGAACGCCACGATTCGTAGACGAACGAAACTATAGACCTCACCTACTCGTACCTACGCTTTACGAATCGCGGTGTCAAGATATATTTGAGGGTGCGCGTTGAGGTGAGCTTAAAACTTAAGTAGAGAATAGGGGGGCAACGTACTGAGTAGTGACTGCCCTAGCTGACATGATTGTTTCAATATCGGACATAAAGCAGTCATGCTACCAGTGTACCTAGTCAGCAGTCGCTTCTATACAAACCTTCGTTTCCATACCTTTGCATTAGGTAGTCACTCTGTTTAACTTGTTTAAGCAACCTAAGCCTAGCTGGGGGACTATGATGGTGCCGATGAGCCGATTGACATATAATTGCTTGAAAAAAGGTAATCGTTTTCCATGCTTTGCGCAGAGTTTTCTTCACTAATAACCTAACTTAATTAATTAAGTAAACCAAACAGAGTATACATAATGAATAATATCAAGAAATGAGGTAGGAACCCTAATTACATATTTTCACTGTTTTATAACATCGTGTACCTGCGTTATATACTACAATGACACTTTATAATCTTTACATAAGTAAGTAATATGTAATATTTTGTTAGATGGACTGGAATATTGCATTACTGTTTGAGTAGGTACAGTATTATAGGAACTAACATGATTATACATTCGGCTTGCATATCACTGTATGTTGCTGCGTGATAAAGCTTGCTGTAACCTTACTTATATGTAGGTACATATTATTATACAATGTCTCGTTGTATTATCAGCATTAGGTACCTAATCTACTTCCAATGGTAGGTATGTCAGAATCTAACAAGACCAAATTGTAGGTAAAACACTTACGAAGTCCTCTTGTATGTATAGATAGACCGCTTAACTCAATCTTCACATGCACGGCGCGCGGGTGCGGGGATAGGAAGATAACGGGCGAGTTAAGCGGTCTACCTATAGTTCCTGACCTGTTCGAATCTTAGACATTGACATTACATATTTAGAATCTGCAACACAAACATATAAATGCCTACCTATTCTAACAGTACCTATACAACTTAAACAATCCCGTCGCTCTATCAAGCTTTTTTACGCATAGTACCATATAGGCCTACCATAATAGGTATTACTTACTCAGTGTGGTACCGTTAAACGTTATTGAACTCTATGGTTTTGAAAATTAAAAGAGAAGCGTTAATATCGTTAGCGCCCACATGCTCTGTTACTGTTCACAAGCTTTTAATCAAATTGCACTGTTCGTAAACATTTAAGTTGTAGGTACAGTCAGCATCAAAAGTAACCGCGCAATTGACGTCTTCAAAAGCTCTTATTCCCTTTCAATAAAGATTTTTGACGTCTTCGTTTGCACAGTTACTTTTGATGCTGACTGTACCTACTTTAAAATTTCACAACGTATTATTATGGCAGTGCCAATCGTCGATCGAGACAGACCCTGTGTTTGGGGTTATTGGAACATTTGGAACCCGCTCAACAAGTAGATAATAACTTTGCAAAAGTACAGTCGGCAATAAAGACTTGTACCTAGTTAGATATATTTTATAGAAATTTATTCTGTCAGTAGGTACCTATAGCTACTAAGAATATGGACAGAATAACCGGGATCCACAGCCTTCAACTAATACTACCCTAATGGTTCAATTAAGATTTTAAATTCTTTATTCTGTTTTCATTAAATATATCCACAGCTAAAACGTTTATTAACAGTTTGCTTTATGTGGTAACTTTGAAACATGTTCCGGTTGCTCCTTGACTTGTTATCAAATAATAATTATATAAGTCTTAAAACAAACATCGCATATTACATATATTATACTATCCCGTTTTCACGTTCGTAAGGGGACCTCAATATAGATCACAATTGTTGAAAATGTTTACCTTGAACAATCACTCTACGAAGTCGTGTTCAGATCCTTTGATCTGATTTGATTTTGAGCGTCCAACATTGTCCGGCTGCGAATGCTCTTCATGACCACTCAGAGCTAATTTATGAATGTATGTACTTCCTAAACTTAAATATAACATTATATAAAAGTTTACTTGAAGTAAAATAGACAACACATCGTTATAAAAAAACAACTTAAAGGTAGTTAATTTGTCATGAAATGTTTACAACATTTCATCATATTAATATAGGTATCTCATCAAAAATTTGTGCGAGATGTAATAATTGATTATGATTCAATATCACAGACCAAACTTCAGCCCGATAACTTAGGCGTTACTATTAAGCAATTTTTATCCTAGAAGATAATAAACTGTTTAAAGTAATGACGTCCGCTTTTACAATTCCGAGATAAACTAGGCGTCCCAATCATCCTATTATACATAGCTACTAATATTAGCAAGGAAGCATCCCGTTGCTATGCTCAATTTCTGTACAGCTGCTAGTGAGGTTACCTACTTATAGTGGGTACAGTCAACACAATGCCTGTTTGCTTATACGTAACCAAAGCGAGAAAGATATTGGAAAGCTCTTAGGTAGTTGATATAATACAGTTGTACGTACTTAAATATTCTAAATCACTGACCGAATACGAATTTTGAACCCAGTTGTACGTGATTCATGCGTCAGACGAGTAAATAGCAGGTACCCTCTTAAAGGCTCACGGTGTATTTACTCGTAGGTATTTTACCAAGTACATTTCATAAATATAGGAGGTACCTATAAGTTTCTACAGTTGATTATAATTTGTTTTTAACATTTATCCACACTACAAGGTAATGTACCGAATATTAATAAGGTAACAAGAACACGAAAACCTAACAAGAATGCGCTCAATTATCAATATCATGTCGTTAAAGAGATATTCAATCCTAAGTTAATTTTACTTGTACAACGCACACGCTCAAACTGTGGTGTACTTACTCCTTATCTGTTTTCGGATCCATGTTTTACTTGTTAACAACGGAATCTGCGACTAGTGGTGAGCGCCATTCGTAAAGGTTACTTAGGTACGTAATTTTTACGTCTTAAACTATAGCACAAAATCAATCCATCCCGTTCATGATTTATAAATATTAACGCAACTCTAGGTAGTAATCGTATGTACGTATTTACACGATTAGCTATATATTCTAATTTCGATCAGCCAAAATGAATAATTGATCAGCAACTTAGGCTTAGTAAACATTTCAATATCATCAATTAATCTTTTATTTAGACTGTTTAGAATTATTTTGACTAGCCAAAATGGCTAACTGATAAGCAACTGATGGTCAACAACCATTTCAACAGTGGTTAGCAGATCTAATGTAACCTAACTTTTTAGTAGTTAGGGTCGCAGATTTAACCTAATCTACTTTTCTGCTAACAGGTCGGTTTTGCGAAGGCTGCAGTTCTAAACTAATCTTACCTACATTTCTGGAAGCAGTTCGGCACCAAGGGTGGCAGTTTCTAACTTCACTTAATTTTCTGCTAGCAATTTAGATCTCATCGATTTAATAACTTATTTTTATTGCGAATTCCGATCTTCATAACGGCTAAGAAATCAAAAAAAAACTGGAGTATGTAATTTGGCTGATCAATTTATTATTCTACTGGTCAACCATTTATTTAGGCGGACTGATATTGGTTAAATTACTCAATTGATAACCGTTTGTAACATCGTTTGCAGAACAAGAGTTCCAGTATGAGTTTATTTCTAGCAAATCAATATATTAGTGTGGCCATAACTACAATAGACGAGCTAAAGGCCTACGATATTTACAAAATTATTCTATTTAGGTAGTCAGTGTACAACAAGTTACAGTTAAAAACAGAATT
Source organism: Epinotia demarniana (assembly GCA_945867215.1). Taxonomy (NCBI): domain Eukaryota; kingdom Metazoa; phylum Arthropoda; class Insecta; order Lepidoptera; family Tortricidae; genus Epinotia; species Epinotia demarniana. The sequence continues at coordinate 16,673,495 of OX244272.1, read as the reverse complement.
GTAACATAATTACATAACAGTTCGGCAACATTAGAGATTCTATAACTTCAACAACTTTTATGAAATATAATTTTCAAATGTACTTACTATCAACAGTAGCGTCTTTAAACAATTATTTATAACATCTGCGTGTCTGTTACGACAAAATTAAACAGTCGTAAACATTGTCACTGTTCCTAAAGCTTAAATAACCTATTCATTATTGTCAATATTAACTTAGGACTACACATATAATTATGACAAAATAATAACTAATCTATCTAGGAACGTTTAAAATGGTAAATATTTTACGATCAGAGTAAAATTAAAAATGCATAGAACACATCCAGCCGAGATTATAAATATGTACAGATCGCGCGGCCAAACTCTCGCCGCGCGATCTCTACTTGTACCTACACTACACATATATTCTTACAGTATTTACATTACTTATGACCTCGACTGTACTAAATGTTAATTAACAATAAATAGTCTTTTAATAAAGGCCGTTGTAGGATAAGGGAACAACTTGTGCCTTAATAGCTTTTCGGCCTGTTTTTTTTTCTGGTGATGTGCCACGTCATTAGTAAGTGCCATACTAAATTTCAGCATTCTCCTCTTCTTATTTTTGAAGAAAATAAATAAATAAGAAAATGAATTTTCATGAATAGCTCCGCTTTAATGGAACGAATAATTTCGTGCTTCATACATATAATACTTAGCTAGAACACATAATATGTCACTATAAGCCGCATGACATTCGGTATAAAAAAAAAAAATAGATGTTGACATTTTTCAAAAAAAAATTATTACTTATAAGATATTATAGACACCTCCAATTTTTTTTACTTATGATAGCAATTTTAATAAACTATAACATATATTTAATTCAAGCTTCTAGCATTGGTGCATCGTAACAAAAGAAAGGCTCGACTCAATCGTCCTCGTCACTATTTTCATTAATTACAATACTTAAGCCATTTTTAAACAGAATGCTCAGTTTCTCGGCTGGTCTTGGTATTTTATTTAAAGACCTACCATGTGATAAATAATACACGATTGCAAGATGTTTTAATTTCGTTTAGTTTTAATTACGTCAAGGGGACATACCAACTTTTTAAAATAATTTTGTTACGATGCACCAATGCTAGAAGCTTGAATTAAATATAGGTTAAAGTTTATTAAAAATGCTAGCATAGGTTTAAAAATTGGAGGTGTCTCTATCTTATAAGTAATATTTTTTTTGTAATATGACATCTATTTTGATTTTTTTATATGGAATGTAATGCGGCTTATAGTGACATATTATTTATATTTAATTTTATACACATTAGTAACTCATGTAAATTCTAATATAATAAATCGTAATAATAATGTCCTACTCCTACCTAGTGTTAATTAGTATCGCTCACGGGCGAAATATACATAATTTAATCTTAATGCATGCCTTATTCTCATTAAGTGAAATGTAACATTTCTTTTGAGAAAAATAAAGTTCTTTAACCACATTATGTGTATTAGCTAAGTGTATTATATGTATGAAGCACGAAATTACTCGTTTCATTAAAGCGGAGATATTCATGAAAATTCATTTTTCTTATTTATTTATTTTCTCAAAAATAAGAAGAGGAGATTGCTGAAATTTAGTATAGCACTTACTAACGTCGTGCTCTATCATCAGAAAAAAAATCAAGCGGAAAAGCTATTAAGGCACAAGATGTTCCCTTACCCTGCCATGGCCTTTGTGTGATTTAAAGCTCCTATCCTTGAACAATAAAATTGTGTCTATTATATTCCAATGAACAGTTAAAACTGATAGGAGGATACTGGATAAACTCATAAAACGACAGCCTCCATCCCACTCACAGTTTTCACGCGAATCGATGTAAACAAACTGATCGTGAGTGATAGACTGATAGTATATAGGCCTTTACCAATATTTAAAATGCTAAAATATAAAAAGCCATGAAATTAAGCCATTAAAAAACGTGATAATGCTAAATAACTTATTTTTAACCGACTTCAAAAAAAAAGAAGGAGGTTCTCAACTCGGTTGTATTTTTTTTTCAATGTTTGTTCCCTCAGAACTCCGTCATTTATGAAAATTTGGACACTGATTAAAACGTCACCCTGTATACAACGTGTTAACAGACAGCATATAGCGATTCGGTTATTTTCTCTAATAATCTACGCATTTGCTATCGGAAATCAGTTCATGTGGTAAATTAGAAAAAAATGTCTCGTGGCTTGGCAGAGTAGGTACGAAATTGAAGTCGGTTAAAACTTTGTTTTTATTAAAGTAAATTATTGACACTTAATATCACATCGTAAACGACCAAAAGGAGGAACTATTATACTACTACTTATCTTTTTATTTTCAAGTAATGTCAAGTTTTCAATGTGTCATTTCATTAGTATTCACAAAAAAAAACTTGCATTCTAGACTAACTAGATTTACGATTCAAATGCCAATAAGAAAATTGTGTGTACATTGTTCCTTATTTATTACGCACACTTTAGTGTAGCAAAAAATATTATTTGATTTATTGCGTGTGAGGCGTTGGGTAAATATGCTGCCTCCGGGCGCGGATCGCGGCATGCCGCCCAGGCACCTGAGCGGGCTTCACGCTAACATAAGTACTTAACTTCAATAAACATTCAAGCTCTTTGTTTCTCGAAAAGTATGAGACATTATAGTTAGATTACAAAGCCAGTTATAAAAAAAAACTAACATGTATATCCATTTTAATCCTAAAATTCAAGTGTTCTGGCACCAAACTTGAGTTTTAACAAATACGGTATTGTATACCCGTGTATGTAAATATATAACTTATAAGTTATTATAATTTTAGTTTGTCTAACAATATACCTAATATGTTTCACTTTCCCTAAAATGTTTTCGGCAGTTGTGTTGCTATGGCTACTTAAAGCCAAACTTTATCTGGTTATAAAGAACTGTTTCCCCTCTGCTGATTATCACCATTGTGAATTGGACCTGATCCCGAAAGTTTTTCTGCAATGTAAAAATAAAATTACTAATATAACAAACATTTATAGCACAAAATTTTACTTTTTTTAAAAGCTGCTTACCAATATCATGACAAGATAATCTCCCATTTGTGCTAGATCCTTTGTCTTGATTTCGCCGGTTTTGTATAGTTGATTTGCGATGGAGGCGAGTGGCAAACATCAAAGTGGCGCCTACGAGCGGAGAAATTCCAGCGAGAACGAACGGTACAACGTAGGAACCATAGATACTGTGCAGGTAAGCGGCGACAGGTGGCCCGATGCACAGCGGAGCCGCCGCTAGCCCCAACATACAGCCTATGGCCTGCGCCGCGTCAGCACCACCAACTAACTCAAAGGCAATAGGCCCAATGAGGGCGATAAATGCACCGTCGAAAATACCCATGCCTAACGAAATAACAACGATAAAAGCAAAGGAGTTAATGAATGGTAAAATAATCGTAAGACTTCCTATGACATAAAACGAGATCTGCTGCAGCAGAATTCTGTCGATACCGGGCTTATCAGCGAGGAATCCAAAAATGAGCCTTCCCACTCCAGAGGCTGCCGCTATGCATTTTATGGGCACATTAAAATGTACTTTCTCGACGCCTTGCACGAAATTGGCGATGTGCACGTAAGGTACAAAGTATCCAAACAGTGCCACTGGCATCGACAGCGCCCACAATCTGTACTTCATATTCTTCCAAATTTCAACCCTTACTATTGTCTTAATAAGAGAGTTACAGGTGTCATCTCCTTTCAATGGTTTTTCAATAATCAATACAGGAACAGGTTTGAATAAGAGTCCACAAAGCGCAATACCGAATGTAAAAATAGCTAGAACTCTGAACATCCATTCGAGTCCGTGATTTACGATAAGATATTCCATAAGCAGAGTCATCATGACTGTGAAAACCGAACTACCAATGGTGACGAAGCCATTGGCGCGGCCTAAATATTTTTTGAAGTAATGGCCTAGAATAGCCAAGGATGGTGTATACGCAAGAGAGGCGCCTAGGCCGTATAGGACGCCGTAGGTGAAGCAGAGGACATCGACATGGTGGGTAGCGAATGAGGAGAGGAGCAGACCGGACGTGGCGATGGTGCCGCCGAGCACGGCCGTGCGCCGCAGGCCCATCAGCTCCGTCAGCACGCCAGACAGCGGCGACAGCAGGAAAGTCGTGCCCATCGACAGGCTGCCCACTAGAGCTGAAACAAACGAACATTTCTTATATATATTATATATCCTTGTCTTAAAGAACCATGCGTCAAAATGGTCTAAAAACTAACAGCTATCAGAGTTGGGTCATTAAATAAATTTCTAAATCTACTTTTTTCGTTTCGTTCTATTGGCACCAAGTCGAATCCCATTGCAAAACTGAGATATTCAATCAAGGCGGTGAAGTACAGTTGTCTCGGCACCCAGTACGAGTTCGTGCCATTTGGTGTCGAGACTCTTGGCTCGTGGGGTAAAACGCGCGTGGGCTTCACGGGGTGCTCAGCAAACGCTTGAGGGAGGCAACAAGCGACCCTCGCGCGGGCAGCTTTCTCTCGCAAATACTTGCAATCGCAATTCAACGCGGGAATGCTGCCTGCGGGATGGGTGCCCTGCCAAAGGGTCCAAATTTAGAAATATTATTTTAGTTTTTGGTTGGTCATTTTCAAGTTAGTTTTAGTTTTAATTTTAAATCTAGGTTTTATGTACCTTATGTATTTTTATATATTTTTTGTGATTTAACAATAAACCCTTATATTGTATTTAATCACCGCGCTGGATTACATGAAAGAAATCAGCTTAGATGACTAAGCGACTAATTACTGTTAATCTGTGTTAAATAAAAAGATAAAAGAGTGAAAACAACAGACAGATTTTATTTAATTAAAGATAACAACTTGCTGTAAATGTAAATCCATTAAAACTAAAACACACCTCAGTATTTACTCTATAATTAATGATGTGCATTCTCTAAGATATTTCCGTTTTATAAATATGAATATCTCAGTTCTGCAATGGAATTCGAGTTGGATCCCATAGAAAATGATATGGAGTACATTTTAGGGCCTATTATATGGCTTAACTCTCCGTTCTGTTGGATTTAGGACCAGGCTCCATACAATGTTGGCGATTATTTAGCTTGACTCTGAAAGGCATTTTGGTTTGCTTAAAACCGTCCAGTTTCGCGTTATGATTTGCTTTTTATCGGCATTTACGTCTATGAATTCGAAGAAAACATACCTACTCAATATCGTCCAACGTTATCTAAAGTTATCTAATTATAAGCATATTGTATGGTAAACAATGTAAAAGATATGTTCCGAATGTTGTTTTATTTCTCCGTTTTTAAGATGCCTATTTTGTGTTAAGCCAGATAATAATTCCGCTCATCATTCAAGAAATTAAAACATAGTGCAATCTTATAATGTGATGAAACTAAGCCGCACTAGACTTGGTAGGACTGACACTATGTGTGCTCACATGGAATTCGAAAAAACACGAAACCTAAAAGAATTGTCAGATAGAGTATAACAGTGGAGTAGGCATCTAAATTTGTCGCGTATGTAGTCAGTTAAGTTGCCAAGTGCCACACAATGTCTCGTAATCTAATCGGGTCACCAGACACGACAGACCTACCTACATAAAACTATGTTTATTTTACCTATGTCAATTGAGCCAGTGGCATGGCTGGCCAAATATAGGTAACGAGGATAGGATCTACACGCGTGTCTACGGAATTGGCATGGCAATGACAGTGGAGCATGCATCATTTCGGGGCATTGCTCCCAGCCTCGAAGTTCCCCTAAACAATGGCACAAACTGTAGCTTTTATTTATTGTCTACCTGCGACGCTCTGTGGGTTACAGAATTATCGGTTGATACTAAAACGTTAGACAATCGCATGAAAGTCATTCTCGTAGTTTCAGAGTTCATTGCGAACCTACAGAAAATCTGACAAAACGCGGGAACTTGGAAAAAAAGAGACGTGTTGTCAAAATATTAAATCAATATAGGTACTTATAGACCGAGATAGGTAACACATCATAATTATAAAAAGCGAGCAACATGGTACAGTCAGAGATTTTTTTCGTTATTGAATAAGAAAGAAATTAACTGTTAGTCCAGTTTCACAATGGTTCGTGGTCGTATAAGGGATTATTATTTATTATATTTATTTGTCCGCCCGCAGTCGGTCCATCCAAGGAATTCTTTGATATTTTAACCTTTAGAAAAATGTTGCCACGAGCTAAAATTATGTATTTTTTCTACTGTTATATCTCACTTATTATATCGCCATAAATTTGTTTTTAGCTAATTAACTGCAGTTAGGCGTCGTTGAAATGCTGTTACAGCTAAAACATTACATTTCCATTATACCATAAGTCACTGGGAATGTGTTAGATGGACACGAAACATACCTATAGAACTCGCAACGAAAGTAGGTATTTTCATCAGCCCAATGGACTGAAATTGGATACGATTGTATGGCCTTCGACGCGGGCGCCACGGTGGCGGGCGGCGTAGGTACACGTTTCGTTTCGTGTTCGTGTACCATCGACAATCATGATAAAAGTATACAACCATGCCGTTACTCATAATCACACCTACTGCAATCTACTCAACCTCCTACAAACAACTATCCTACCTACAAATCTCGGAGCCTATGGAAAAATATTAATAATCGTACCTATATTTTGTTAATTATCCGTTGTTTTTTAATAATGAACGGATTTTATTTTTATTTAGTTGTACTTTTTGTTAATGATCCATTTTGTGCTTAAAACTTGTTTTTCATCAGGTTCGATATTTTTTGTAATGTTTATGATTAGAACAATCCCTCATATTTTCATGTTCCTGGGGTTATCGTTTTAATCACACAACGCAATGGAGCCCCACGCCGTATCATAGCCTAAATCATTAAGTATTTAAACTATTCATTTTGGGAATATAATTGTATCATTTGTACCTATGTTACTCTGTAAGACGTTTCTAACTTTAATCCTTGGATGCTTGAAATAAAATAAAAATATAATGCTAAATAAAAGGTTTATTACCTATATTATTATCATATATTACAATACTTATGATACATGAAATAAATATTGAAAATGGTCCATGAAAAGTTTATTTACTACATGTGCACTGTTTTAATGTAATACAAATATTAGATCGGTAAGGTACATACATAATTTTAAAAAAATATTCCAGGTAATGCCCCTAGGCCTAAATAATGAAAATACGTGGTAGGATTGGTTTGGATTGGACATGTTTTCTTGACACTTCTTGGTCTCGATGGGTGTACCGCAGGGATCAATATTGGGGCCTTTCCTGTTCCTTATCTACATAAATGACTTGCCATATCTTGTAAACACCCACCATGATATAGTATTGTTTGCTGATGATACCTCACTTATTTTCAAACTTATAAGACAGCAAAAAGCTTGTAATGACGTAAACAATGCTATTTCTAAAGTAGTAAATTGGTTTAATGGTAATAATTTATTGTTAAATGAGAAGAAGACTAAATGTATTAAATTTGTCACGAATCACGTTGAACACGAGCAAGGGAGTGTCCTTGTGAAAGATGAGGAATTGGAACTAGTTGATAGTACAGTTTTTCTTGGTTTAACGTTAGATTCTAAGCTTCAATGGGGTGCACATATTGCTAATCTCTCGAATAGACGGAGTTCTGCAGCATTTGCAGTGAGCAAGATCCGTCAATTAACAGACGTGAAAATAGCTCGATTAGTATATTTTAGCTACTTCCATAGCATTATGTCATATGGTATTTTATTGTGGGGCAGTGCCTCGGACATTCATTCGATTTTTGTTTTGCAGAAACGGGCTATTCGGGCGATATATAGATTGAAACATAGAGACTCACTTAGAGATAACTTTAAAAATATTAATATGATGACATTGCATTGTCAATATATCTATGAAAATATTGTGTATGTACATAAAAACATTGTCAATTTTAGGAAAAACTGTGACATACATTTTATTAATACTAGGAATAAACATAAACTCGCGGTGCCCACCACTCGGCTCCAAAAAATAAATAAATCATTCATGGGTAATTGTGTAAGGTTTTATAACAAACTTCCTGGAAATGTAACTGAGTTATCTATTAATAAATTCAAGAACCTTGTGAAACGTAAACTTATTTTGAAAGCTTATTATAGCACACACGACAACATGAATGATAAAACTTCTTGGGACTAATTTCGACTGGATTTTTAAATTATTTATTCCTTATGGAAAATTTTGACATTGTGCTTTTAATGTATTATTCTCGTTTTATTTATTTTTTGACATTAGTTTGTCTTTCTAGAAACATGCTAGACTGATATTTTACTTCATAAAAATTACTCTAAGTAATGGGGTTGGCAACTGTCAAATGTTTGGCTAGATGGCGCCATCATAGGTTTTACCTAATCACTAGCCATTTTCTATGGGATTTGGCTTAAACGGCTTGATTCTAAACAAGGAAATTCCGAAAAAAAAACAAGAATTTGACAGTTTTGTAGGACTGACAGGTAAAACATATTTATTGGACTAGAGACTTCTGATTTGAAACTACTGAAGACGTTATTACTGGATTCGATCAAATGAAATTATACTTACTGAAGACTAGGCAGTATGGCCCATGGTCTTAGCCTGCCGAATGGACGAATTTAAAAAAAAAAAAAAACTATGCTGGCGCCATCTGCAAATACCTTCGCCCGGCCAACCCCATTAGCTAAGATTATGTTTCTACCTGACGATTTGAAAGTGCTTGTTACTGGGCCTACTTGAATAAATATAATTTTGAGTTTGAGTTGACATGATTCTGCATACTTATGCCATATAATTTGACCACTACCATTTTTTCCTATTTCAGATGTTATTATGTCACGTTGGGTTTGGCAAGATGTCTGATTTTGCGGCCCTAAAATAAACCATCCAAGTTTTCAAAAGGATTTATATTTGGTATTTAAAAATCATAAAATTCATTGTTTGATTTTTTTATAGAATGTCAATAAATAAAACACACTACACACAACACACACACACAATATTTAATTCTTTTCTTAAAGTAAAAGTGATAATTTACAGGTTTTTCAGAAAAAAAAAATCAAAACACCTTACGTAATCTAACTCTCCGTTTTGAGAAAAAAACTATTTTCAAACCGATTTCTGCAAGCTTTCCTGCGCGTGCGACGAGCGAGCTACACCAATTTTGGAAGGAACACTCGCCTTAAAAAACTTACTGTTATATTATCGAAAAACTTACTGTTATATACCAAAAAACACGGTGTATATTACATCCAGGAAATACCCGAACTGTTCGGTTGTCCCACAAGGATTCGAAACTTATAGTTTTCATACTTTTCATTTTAAAACGACGCGACTGCGCGCTGTAGCAGCTGGCTGGTCTCAATTAGTTAGAGGTTTATTAGATAATAGAGCATGCACGCCAAAATATTACTAGTCAAAGTACCATTCCAGTTAATAGGTGGATCAAGTCTTTTTTTTTATTATTAAAATATTGCCATTTGTGACACTTACAATCTCCTATAAAAATAAGGTAACTAAGTTATAAAAGGCAAATACTTTTTGTATAATGGATACTCATTTTATACCTACAGAAAATACCTTCCTTATTCTATTGAGCACACAACATGCATGGTAGTTCAAAAGTGAAATTCCTATAAAACATTGCACCAACATTTTTTAAATTAAAATACCTATTGTCACACTTAAAATTTCCTATAAAAATAAGGTAAGGTAGGTAACTAATTTATAAAAGGCAAATACTTTGTGTATAACGGATTCTCATCTTATACCTACAGAAAATACCTTCCTTTACCTACCTTATTTTATTGAGCACTAAACACATGCATGGTAGTTCAAAAGTGAAACTCCTACCTATATAACATTGCATCAACATTTTTTAATTAAAATATTGTGATTTGTGACTGAACATTTCCAATAAAAATAAGGTACCTGATTTATAAAAGGCAAATACTTTTTGTATACCGAATTCTCATTTTATACCTACAGTAAATGCCTTCCTTTAATGAGAACACAACACATTCATGGTAAATCATGAGTGAAATTCCTATAAAACATTGCCTCATCAACATTTTGTAAAGTAAACTTACAGGCTTTGCTCTCATAGTTTGCTACTCCTTGCTCCTGTAACTGCTTTGTCAACTGCAGCTGGATCACACTGTAGGAATTGATCACTCCAAACAGAAGGCCATTTGTGAGGAAGGAGCCCACTAACACAGAATATGCTCTGAATCCCCCATCAGGGGGACCTCTTGTGGTTTCGGCTATTTCTGCGCGTAGATTACCGTTAGTTTCGGGCTTCGGCGCTTCGGCATTTCTCAGCTCCACATTGTGTACTTTAGTTAATAGTTCAGAGTTTTCCTTCGGGTCCGAATCCATTTTCTCAAATATTCTCTTCCTTCATGCAATATGAATTCAATAAATAAAATTTAAACATCAACTTATCAGAACCACTATTTCTATTAGAACTGTAATTTGATCTTCGCTATCTACGTATAAAATAATGTTACACAAAGCAAACTTTTATCACTTCTTCAGGGTGAGTATATACATTGATCATAACTTCATAACACGCTGCAAAGATATAGTTCATTAACGAGTTTATCAGTCACACTATTTTAGACAAGAACACAGCAGACACGCGGTCGACACAAATACTTCCATTTTCTTATGCTTGCACCCTTCCGCTAATAGCGGAGTGAACTACTGACTGGATAATGGAATAAATGACAGTAATGACACTTCACAGCTGGCACTTGACATTGACAATGCGGAGAAAGGATCTTGCCAGAAATAAAAACGACTGCGACGGTATGTTAAAATTTGATACATCATCCTCGAAAAACTCTTGCTTTTAGACCCATTCACACCGATCTTGCACCGATCTGTAACCGTCTGTGTCGGATCCATAGTGGTTATATTCTCTTTGATAGAAGCTGCAGGCCAAAGAGTAAAGTAAGCATATTTCAAAGCTTTCTTATACTTACTTTACTCTTTGCTTTCTAGGCAAAAACAATTATCCGTGTATCCGAACGTGCCCCAAATCATCTACATACATGAATCTAGAATACTCTGGACAGGCTATGGTAATAATAATACCACGTGCGAGCGAGCTGGTAGCATACAAATCTCGATAAGTGACAGAAAAGGAAGTATCATTCATTGTCTTTGTCATAGTTCCACTTTTTTTATTTGCTACAACCAAGAATCTTATATACATACTGGATGTTGCCATTCAAACAATGTTATGAAACAAGAAAATGTCCTTGAATGACGTCACGTCTTCCTGTCATCTCTTTCTTTTAGGGTGTCCATGAGTCTGCATACAATAGGAGTAACTGAGGAATTTTAAGATACTTGATACTCCTATAATATGCAAATTATTCTCATTACATCATCCTACTACCTATGATGAGTTAGGCATCTTATTATCTTCAAATACATTTTTCTCAAACTTGCAATGAAATTTTGACATGACTTACTTAAAATTAGGTCCGGAACTACTACGTATCCGATGCGATGAGAGAAGATGATATGTAAAGAAATTTCATACAGCTTAACACACCTATTAGGCCTGTAAAGCAACTTCTTTAGTTTTGCCGCCGAGGTGACGCGGCTGAGGGCGTGGGCACGGAGCTGGCGGCGGTGGCGGTGCTGGCGGTGCAGAGGCAGAAACGTGTTATTTAGTTATGTTAACCTACGAATAAAATAAATTGCCTACTATTTATTTTTATATCATTGTACGTTTGGAAAAGCACTATACAAATATCCGTGAGAAACGAGGGTGCCGGCTGCGTATACCTAGTAGCGTAGTCTATATCTACTTGGCCTACAACCTTTCGTTTCCCGGCCTCTTAGTAATGATGATACTATTACAATGTTTGAATCATGACTAAGCCGTTGCTCAATTTTGAAGTCTTATACGTACTGACCAATCTTACAAAAATCTACGGGTTGTTATTCGGCATCTCGAGGGCGGCGCAGCTTGCTACAAGCGATCAGTGTCTGTATTAAGATGCTAAATTAAGTACTGATACTGATACCGACTGAATGGTAGGGTCGGGACACTTATTTACCACCAAATGGATAACAATATACAGAGTTCCTCGATAGAATAAACTTCTTAGACAATTAACGACCATCTTATACAGGTACTAAGTATTACCACATAGTATCATCGAGTCAACATCTAGGGGACTCGATCGATACTGACTGAGTGTTCACAGTCAGTATTTAGAGGGTAAGGGTTTAACAATAGAAAAAAAGGAAAATATGTTATTTTTCTCGTTATCGTAATCTTCAGCTTTAAAATGCAAGCTGCAAATTCTTGAGCTTTCCCTTTACTCTCCCTTTATAGGCACTATTGACAACCAATGTCCCCATCTTTCTACATCCTTTGGAAATCTGAAATTATCAGTATAAATTAAGATGAATGGTAATCATACAAGTTAAAACTACCGCTTACCGCTACCGTTTGACGACCGCTTTAGCCTAGTTGGTAGTGACCCTGCCTACGAAGCAAGAGGTCCTGGGTTCGAATCCCGGTAAGGGCAAACATTTATGTGATGAGCATGAATATTTGTTTCTGAGTCATGGATATTTTCTATGTATTTAAGTACCTATATTTATTATATAGGTTGTATTATGGGTACGTCTAGTACCCATAACACAAGCCTTACTGAGCTTACTATGGGACTAGGTCGATTTGTGTAAGATTGTCCCCTTATATTTATTTATTTATTTATTAAAAACTATATTATTACAGACTATACATTCAATAATGAAGACAGAAACTGTACAATATTGAAGATTTTGCTCCTTGCAATACGAATAAAAATACCTCGCAAGAGAACAGAATGGTCACCCTAGTTGTATCATTACACATATTTCAATTAGTCTATAAAGTTAGCTTTTAACTTTAAATAAATAACAAGTACACTAAAAATGGTTAAAATTGAATTATTTGCGCGTTTGTAGCATAGAAAAATAACAAAATTTACTGATATAAGCCCAAAATGTACTGCCGTAAAATTTTACGATACTTTCGTAAAATTCCCACTTACCTGTGTAGTTTAATATCCAATTTCGGTATCCATATACTTCTACAGTGCTTCATTCACTATACAATTCATGATCAATACGTCGAGTAAACCGTAACATTGCGTTTATTTCATTGAAAATACTTTTGAATTGATGAAAGTTACTTGACATTAAGCACCATACTTTTTTCATTAGTATTGCCAGAACAAGCAGTACTAGCATACCGTCAAAGTCAGGATTTTGGTTGCGTTGGTATATTTGGAGTGATATATAGAAAAGTCAATATATTTTAATTCCAGTATAATTAACATTCTTTTGCATTTAATTTTGTAAAATAATAACGAAATGAAATATGACAATAATAGTGTAGAGCATGTCTTTATAAAAATGTCGTAGTGTTTGTGTTTCAAGTTATAGCAACTCATCACAAAGCTAGAAAGAGATGAAATGAAGCCGTGACGTCATAAAAGGTAATATTTTCTTGTTTCAAACCATTTTTGTACTGCAAGGTCCTACAAGTAGTATAGTATATAATATTCTTGGCCACAACTGATTTTAGTATGAAGTTGTGGCACATAAACATTACCCGTCCAAATAAAGTAGGTTGTTTATGGCAAGTCATCGGCCAGACCAGTCTAACCGTCCAAATTAAGTAGGTTGTTTCAGCAAGTAGTCACTCGTCAGCCATTTTAAGTCTTAATTTAGCTGCATAGGAGCCTTTCCGTCCCTCACTGTGGCATCATGGACAGCCTGTCCAGAGTATTCTAGGTCTACATACGTCCTCACAGATTACAGAGAAAAGCAGATAGGCCCTAATAAATTGAACGTTTTCAATACATCCGATCTCTTCTCACTTACGTACTGAACGCCGAGTAAGAAAGGGATAGAACCATGTTATCTGACAGGTCTTCAGACGTCATTGTCTCCGCTTTCTCGCTCGCACGATGTAATTCGCTCTCTCGCTCGCTCGAGATTTAGTGCACAGTAAGATATTTTCTTACAAGTTATCGATATCGATATTAACTGTTAATAAATTCGTAATATGCGATACTCGTAAGTAAATTGTATCTCTATCCATACTATGCCAAAATTAATATGGTACTTACCAAATAGAAAACAAAAACCATTACACGACTACGAATATAATAAACTGCATTCATGTTTCATACGAGTTACTTTTTAAGTCTCACTATTTTGTGGATCTTTAGTGGAACACATTTATTTTTAACCGACTTCTGAAACTTATCAATTCCGCTGGCTCTTTATTTTTTATGTATGTTCCTCGATTAATCTTAGACGCCTGGACCGATAAGAATGGTGTTTTGTTAGAAAAGGTGGTCCTAGGCAGGTCAGGATCTGAAGATGCGATCCTGGAGAAAACCAGGGCAATCTTCAAATCTTATTTTGAAACGATTTGTGTACTTTGAAATCGTGCATTTGCTTTCAGAAAGCAGTTCATGCGGTAATATGGAATGTGGCTTCGTGAAGTATTGATTTTAAGTCGATTAAAACTTTGTTATTAAAGTAAGCTAACACAAAATAACAACGCAATTATATTCCTGAAAATATCTCATTTTAATAAGAAAGTTACATCTAATGCTTTAAATAATAAATATCCAATTATATAGAACTTTTTGCAATCAGTAAACTTGCATCACCTGAAGAGGCAATGCAGATGTCTTAGGTATTGTATCTGGTAGCCTTTTATTACTACTCAGCATCATTTTGTTGTAGTTGCCTTCTAATTGTTGATCCTGGTGAGATCCCTGCTTTAAATACAGTAAAGAAATAGTTATTTACGATACAAGTGCCGAAAATAGGAAATTCGCAACGAGTGGTGATTTAAAGGATTTAAGGGAGTGTTTTAAATCGACACGAGTTGCGAATTACCTATTCGCAAGTGTATCGTACAACGTTTTACTGTACATATGGCTCTTTAAAGTTTCGACATATGCACGAAAAGTGCTCTTTTCCGCACTAGTGCGGGAAAGTAGCACCATATGTACTGTAAACATTATTATACAATCTCTATCAGTTGAGCTGCTTAAGTATGAACAGGTAAACAACAAACCGACACAGAGTTACTTTCGCATGTATAATATATATTATAGTAGTTATGGATATATAAAGAAAACCAATGTACTAATACAAATTCGTTGCGTATACAAAACTTAAATGAAACGAACTCATCTGGAGGGACCTCAGAAATGTCAAGTAATAAAATAAATAAAACTCACTATACCAACTTACCTCAAGCGGCCTCAGAAAAACTGTAGGTATCGCATCCGGCAGCAAGTGTTTTATGTTTTTAATAATAACGAAACAGTTAGTTTCGAAATGTTTCGAACATATTCTATGGTGTTTTTTCGGCGTCCAATTACTGCGCCCTACTGCGTCAATCCATTTTTTTCGAAGGTTATTATTTACCGGAAACCTGAAGTTAACAGTTAAGTTAAGACATGTAACATTAAAATATTTTGTCTAAACGCCTACATGAATAATTCATGTCGACGAAATATCGATATATACATGGTAACAACACTACCCATGTTTACGACAATTGTATTTTTACTAATAATCCCAAAAATATCAAGTTTGATCCATGTAAAAAGTACTTATCCGATAGTATCAAGCATCTGCTGTAATCCCACACCATTATATTGCGTAATGTACATGAAATATTTGAAAAACAACCAAATGATTCTTACCGATGAAATCCGATTGTTTCTCCGGTCTTTTTTAACAATCTAGCGTAACTTCGGCAGTACGGAACTGCACAAGCCATTGTGCCACTTCATACAACTTAAATCATTAACTTATTACAGAAATATTTAGTTTTTCAACACAATATTCTTGAAATAACCAACTTTCCTCAAGATTCACAAGAGATTTGACGTTGATTTGACTTTGACAGATTGTTTAGCATTTAAGTTAATAAGTTAATAATGAAGTGGCAGCCTCAGGGGCCTTTGCCAAAGACAGTTTTGATTTGACATTTGACGTCTGATTTGACGTTTAACATATATTACAAAATATATAAAAAACGGGCAAACTGCACAGAAGCAAGTTAGTTTTATATAGAAAAATACCGGACAAAAATGCAAATTTTACTGTTAAGTTCATTCTATACACATAAAATAAACTACTTAACCACAATCTAATGTTATTACAACTAAAAAAATCACATAAAATGGCGATGAATGGGGTGAAAACTAAACGAAGTAAAGATTTAGAGTTAACAGGGCGAGGAATATAGGGAGGAAGAATATCATATAAAGAGGAAGATAATCTACAGCATTCGAAAAGAATATGGTCTAAAGTACCCTCATCCAAACCACATTCACACAGCGAGGAATCTCTGACTCGGATTTTGTGCAAAAATACGGGAGTACACGAATGACCCAAGCGCAGCCTGCAAATTGTGGACGTTACTTTTTTGCTTGCCTCACGGAATCGAAAGAACCAAGGTCTTACAGGAACTCTGTCCTGGAGATCGGCGTAATGCATACCTTTAAACTGACTAGATCGTGACCAATCAACAAACCAGTCATCATCAAGACGACACTTAGCTAGTGAAAGCAAATCTTGGGCATAACATGTAAATGTTGAAATACAACCCCTTTCTGTGGCGTCTTTTGCACATTGATCTGCAATCTCGTTACCTGGGATACCAACATGACCAGGAATCCAAGCCAACGAGACCTTTACGTTCTTACAGGAAAGACAATGTAGGAGGTGTTTAATTTGTAGAATAACAATAAATTTGATCTTTGATCGCAGTTGATTGGCTACTATAGCTTGTAGGGTACTTTTCGAATCAGTAAAAATTACACAATTATGTAGGTTATGTGAGTCAATATATTTAAGCGCTTCCAGAATAGCAACCGCCTCACCTGTAAAGACAGAGGAATAAGAAGGTAATTTATAATTCAAAATTACATTAAATCTAGGGATCCACACTGCAGATCCCACATTACCTTGTACTAACAATTGAGAGGCATCTGTATAAATCGTGATCCAATTCGGCCAATGCTTATCAATAGCTTTATTTAAAAGAGAGTTCGCAGAAACCGAATCCTTATCAATTCCCAAGTCAAGGAGGACACTGGGTCGGAACATAATTGCTTCATAAGGAGTTTCAAAGATAGGATTAAGCCTAGTCTGATAAATTGGGCAGGGAAGACGAGTTATTTTAAGATAGCTTTTAATTAAACATGGGCTATCTTTGTGAGACCAGTAATTTGAGGAGATAATTAATTGAGAAAGGGAGTGAAGTTTAGAAATAAGTGGGTGAGTGGAAGACTGCATGAGTTTGAAAAGAAATCTGTCAGACAAGTACTGTCTTCTTAAGTTAAGAGGCGGGTCAACACATTCAATTTGGAGTGCATTAACAGGGGACGATCGCATAGCGCCAATAACAATACGAAGGCTTTTAGACTGAATTCTGTCAAGAGAATTTAAACCCAATTTATTACAAGGTTCTAAAAGAAATGACCCATAGTCAAGGTTACTACGAACTAAGGCATTATAGACTAATTTTTGACAATAAGGGTGGGACCCCCACCAAACACCAGAAAGGGAACGGATAATATTAATATTTTTCTCACATTTTTGAGCTACGTAATTGATGTGGTGGACCCCGGATAACTTTGAGTCTAAAAATACCCCGAGAAATTTAACCCTATCGGTAACCGGGATAGGAACCCCGTTACAACAAACAGACAAATCAGGAAGATTTCTTTTACGAGTGAAAGGTACAACTGTGCTCTTAGAAATGGAAAGAGATAAGCCATGGTTCTCTAGCCAGATACTTAAATAACTAAGGGCAGAACTAAGCACCGGAACAGTATCCAATATATTTGAAGCTGAAGCATACAAACATATATCATCAGCGTACTGCAGAATACTACAAAAACAGTTCACTGACAATTCTAGGTCATAAGTGTAAAGGCTATACAATAATGGACTTAATACGGAGCCTTGCGGAAGGCCTTTCCACACAGGCCTAGGAGGAAGGGAAATATTATTATAACTTACAAGGATTGATCTGGATAAGAGAAGGTTCAAAGTAAAATTAACTAGTCGCTCGGGAAGATTTAAATCGTGCAATTTTTGTCTAAGGCGGGGAAGAAGAACGTTATCATACGCAGAGGCAATATCCAAGAAAACACCCACTACAGACTCACATTTTGAAAATGCAATCCTAATATCAGTAGTAAAGATGGCTAGACTATCTATAGTGCCAAGGCCCTTACGAAAGCCAAATTGGCTCCTTGCCAGCAAACCCTTGCTTTCCACCAGCCACTCTAACCTGTTTTTAATAAGATGTTCAAGAATTTTTGCTAGGGTTGACGAAAGAGCAATAGGACGATATCCAGAAGGATCATTGCTTAGCTTCCCTGGTTTGAGTATGGGAACAATAATTTGAGTCTTCCAATCCTCCGGAGGGGTGCCCGACAAAAATATTTTATTAAGGATATCAAGAAAAAACTGTTTTGAATCAGAATTAGCATGCAAAATAAAAGAGTAAGGAATACCATCAAATCCAGGGGACGAATCTTTAAGGTGGCTAATGGCTGTTAAAAGTTCCTCATATGAGAACGGACTATCAAATCGGTTAGTTATATTACGGAAAGGAGAGGGCAGAATAGGCGTGACTTCCTCTAAAGTAGGAGCTGAAGGGGGAGATAATTTAACCGCAAATGGCTCAACCCACTCAGTAGGATCGTTAGACTGTAATTTTGATTCAGAAACAAAAACCCCACGAAAACGTCGTAAATTCCTCCATACTAAAGAAGATGGAGTAGAAGGAGAAAGACTCTCGCAGAAATTTTGCCATCCTTTTTGTTTTTTATTCAAAAGAAATTTAGAGCATTCCTCTGCAGTTTTTAAATAATTATCATAATTATCTCTATTGAAGGATTGAGAAAGCAATACTTCGGCATTTTTTCGTTTTCCTATCGCAACAGAACACTCAGAATCCCACCACGGGGGGAGAGGGGTCTTTTTTCTATGCCCCGTCTTCAGAGGAATAGATTTGTTTGCCGCGAAAATAAGAGCGCTTTTAAAAGCCTTATATATTATATGGACATTTTCGACAGATGGATCAGAAATACTGGAAATTTCGTTACCCAGTGACAAACTGAAAAGAGGCCAATCAGCTTTAGCTGTCTGGTATTTAACCCTAGGTGAAGAAAAAGTTGAAGACACAGGATCAGGGAAAGACAAAATGATGGGAAAATGATCACTACCAAATGAATAGGGGAGAAGGCGCCAGACAAGTCTAGAGGACACCGACGACGAAGAAAGGGATAAATCAACAGCACTACTAGGATTTTGAGAAAAAGTGACCCGTCTGGTGGGAGAACCATCATTAAGAACGCACAGATCGAAAGAGTCAAAAAGGTCTAGGAATAGAGGAGAAACAGAATCGCAATAGTGCGACCCCCACGATGAGTGATGTACATTAAAATCTCCTAAAATGACAAGAGGAGAAGGAAGAGCCGATAATATACACGAAAGTTCGGAGATCATTTCAGGATGAGGGTTAGGAATGTAAATGGACAGAAAAGAAATGTTATTCACTCTCACAGCAACAACACTAATGTAATCACTGTGAGGGCGAATTGAAAGTTGGGAGAAAGTGACGGACCGGGATACTAAAATGGCCGCACCGCCATGCCCGTCACTTCTGTCATCCCGGAGGTATGCAAAGCCCGCAACTCTAAAAACAGAGTCGGGCCTTAACCATGTCTCCTGGACAGCAATAAGAAATGGCTTGTATTTGTTAATTAAATAAATTAAATCAGATTTTTTATTACGTATGCTGCGACAGTTCCACTGTAGCATCGCTAGAGACATTTTGAGAAACAAGGGTTAAGAAATTTATTATCTTTTGGCGCATGCTGTTCGGTTCAGAGTCTCTTTGTAGGTATGTTGCTAAGCTTAAGAGTAA
Source organism: Epinotia demarniana (assembly GCA_945867215.1). Taxonomy (NCBI): domain Eukaryota; kingdom Metazoa; phylum Arthropoda; class Insecta; order Lepidoptera; family Tortricidae; genus Epinotia; species Epinotia demarniana. The sequence continues at coordinate 16,653,459 of OX244272.1, read as the reverse complement.
CTCTATGATATTATCCTCTTTCATAACTGGGCTATTTAGAGCACAACCATTTGGTTGAGCAGAAGCAGGGTCTCTAACAATATTATTATGCAACCTCCTGTCATAACCAGGACTGGAGGCAGGAGATGGAGATTTGCGAGTGACGAATATAGTTTTTCGGTGAGATTGGGAGGGTGTTTGGCTAGGACTAGAAACAGGATGAGATGACAAACGTGAAGAGAACGATGGACGGTTGAGCTGAGACTGAGATGGCGAAGAAGAAGAGACAGAAGCTTCCGCAAATGGCCGCCTTACACTAGGATAACGGGCAGCAGCTTCCATGTAAGACAAGTTTTCCTGTGACATCGCCAATTTTATATTACGCTGTCTGTGATGTTCAGGACAAGCTTGATTATTAGCGCAATGGCTACCGGAGCAGAATAAGCAAGAAAATACCGTAGTTGTACAAGTCGCAGCCTCGTGATTTTCGCCACATTTGTAGCAACGCGCTTTCGATCGGCACTGAGCCTGAATGTGACCAAACCGGCAGCAATGATTACATTGTATTGTCGGGTATAAATAGCACTCGACATTGAGGCTATTGTAGAAACAATAAACATGAGGAGGCAGAGTTCGGCCAGAGAAAGTGAGTACCACCGACTGAGTGGGTACCCATTGCACAATATTGTTTTCATTCGTAATCTTCCTACTCAGTCGACGGGCCTTAATTACCCTACCAAACCCAGCAGGTACCTCCATGTTGAGTACAACTTCCTCCATTGTCTATTCGGGAGAAATATTTCGAACAATTCCCATTCTCGTTAAATAAAAAGATGGAATTACACCACAGAAATTTGCCTTAACAAGCGCAGCATGGTTTAAACAGTTATTTGCGTGTAAAGCGGAGTCGAATTCAACCGCAAAACGATTTCGCCCTATGCGTTTCACGCCGTCTTTTATTACCCCTGGGATGCTGTTTTTATACAAGAAATGTCCAAAATTTATAGCCCTCAAAGTAACACCCGAGGCTGGGTCAGTTTCGTTTTTCTGGATGTTTATAATAAAAGGAGCAATGTCCGAGTCTGAGTACTTGCTTCGTACTTCTTCAAAGTCCGGGTGTGTGTATGTGGACTGGATACTATTATTAGAAGATGAATGGTCTGTTGGTTTTTTTGGTGCCGAAACATCAACTTTAGCATCTGAAACACGCTTAAGTGGTCGAGGTATGTTATCTCCAGAACTATTTATTGGCAGGACTGATGGAGAAGAGTCCATTCCATAGCAGTTTCAAACAACTCGCCGCCGCCGGGATCAGGCGGGTCATTATTAATGGTGGTCATTATGACTTACCAAACAGGGGCTTGATGTAAAAAACAACACTACGGATAATGGAAATAAAAATAAATAAATAGGAAGCAACACAACAGCAAATAAGATAAACCAAACAATATACTAATTTAAAATTCGCGGACTTGCTTCTGACAATTACAAGATGGCGGGCCCGAATCCGGTTTAGCATTTAACACCGTGGTTAACAGTTTTTGGAGACAAGTCGCCAATAGACTCAAAATACCATACTATTCGTCTCATTCTAACTCACATCAGCTGACCATAAGCAGTGACAGAGACAACTATATGAAACATTGTCTTGCTTTATACTGCGCGTCTGTATTCTTATTAGTCTGTGTACGTCCTACGTGTCAATGTCAAATAGAGTTGCTCAAATGAAATTATACTTACTGAAGACTAGGCAGTATGGCCCATGGTCTTAGCCTGTCCGAATGGACGAATTTAAAAAAAAAAAACACAAATAGAGTTGCAGCTGAGCTGTCACGTCATATTATCTTAGCATCTGCCTAAGTAGCAAAAAGCCATAGTATACGAAAGAAAAATAATAGCATACACAAACTAATAACAATAAGAGATACTAACGTATATAGCATAGCTGACATGACATGGTGTGTACTTGATAACAGTGTTATATTCTCTTTGTTGATAACGAACGATACGACTATTGTACGTGGTGCGTAAATATTATCAATTTACATGACATATTGCTTGATTTGACCTACAAAGCATACCTTTTAACACTGACCTTATAGATCTTTTAATCAAATCATGGCACCGTCATCGGATTGGGATGAAATCAAGCGCCTGGCAGCTGATTTCCAAAAAGCTCAGCTTTCATCTACTTCTCAAAGGTAAGTGACTTATTTGCAATTCCCGATATTCTGCCATACCCATTTACAATGCCCATTTTAAGCCTACCTCTACAAAAAATGTTTAATGTAAGTCTTTTTTCAGACTTTCGGAACGAAATTGCATTGAAATTGTAACGAAACTTATTGAATTGAAATTAATTGACGTGATTTTTACTACTGATGGCAAGGAATATTTAACCACTCAGCAGCTAGTGAAGGAAATAAAGGATGAGCTTTATGTTCATGGCGGCCGGATCAACACGGTGGAGTTGGCCAAGGAGCTCAATGTTGACCTCAGTCAGATCAATTCTAGTATTACTGAGATCATTAAAGGGAAAGAAGTCCAACTCGTTTCAGGGTATTTGATAGCTTCATACTACCTGGAGAAAATTGCTAGAGAAATAAATGAAAAACTTCAACTTCAAGGACAAATATCCATTGGAGAGCTAACCCTGCAGTATGACTTGCCAGCGGAATTACTGCTCCACAGTGTCCTTGAGAAATATTTGGGCAAACTTATTTATGGAAAACAAGATGCCTCTGACCCCAGAACTTTTTATACTGAAGAGTATATTATGAGAACAAAAGCTAAGATTAAAGGAGCATTGATGGGACTTTTGAAGCCGACTCCTATTACTGTAATAGTGAATCATAGTAATGTAGCTGAGAGGTTATTCCTATCCTTATTTGACCAAGTGAATGCCCCGGGAATGCTGACTGGCCGCCAGACAGGAGCTCTCTATGTCCCTTCATGTTACACAAAATCTCAAAGTGACTGGGTGATAAGCTTCTACAGACAAAATAATTACCTGGAGTATGATGCCTTGTCTCGCTTGGGTATCTCAGATCCTAAAGGCTATGTGAAGAGGACTCTACCAAATGAGGACCTTACTTTTCTTAGAAGCTGTGCACTCGGGTCCCAGATTAAACAGCAGCTTGAGACTGCGCTTGAAGAGTGTGTTGCATCTAAGAGTTACTTGGATGTTGTTGCTTTGTTACCATCTGTTTTATCAGATACTGATATTGAAAATGTTCTGGATGAACTGTTGAAAACTACTTCCAAAGCAACAACAGTCTTTGAGAATACTGGTAATAATAACTTCTTACTAAGTTGAATAGATATGATATGAATACTAATGATTTACCTAATGATTATTTATGTTTGCAGTTTTCAGCAACCACTACATTGATACTTTAAAACAAGCTTGTGTACCAGTGATGCAAGCTAAAGTAGATGCAGTTGTCAAGTCAGGAAAATATCAGCAGTTTTATATAGAAAAGCAATTGTCTAAAACTAATGAAATGACACATGTTGACCACAAAGTGGAACGGCGAGATGAAAGAAGGCGAAAAGCAGCTTCAGGCAAAGGTGGTGGAGGCACCCAAGGGCGTGAGACCAAAACAAAGGCTGTTAAGAAACATCCTAGAGGAAAACAGGCTGTTCACGACTCGGACTCCGATGAAGCCACCACCACCACTAAGAAAAACCCGTCACAATTAGAAATCGTAAGCATTGAAGATGTGAAGAAAATCATTAAAGATATTCTTGAAAGTGAGGGTCTTGATGAGTTGTTGGTGCAAATAGCTGAATATCTGCATGGGTGGGTAATTTTGTGTGTTTTTGAACAAAAGTTCTAAAGAATATTCCTTTACTAGCTTCTGCCCGCGACTCCGTCCGCGTGGAACTCGTTTATATCGCAGCTCCATACAAACTTCCACCCCCCACTTTTAGGGAAGTGGGGGGTCCATCCCTTCAACTATCTCCACTTAAAAAATCACGTCAATTCGTCGCTCCGTTTTCCCGTGAAAGACGGACAAACAAACAAACACACATACACTTTCCCATTTATAATTTAGGTATGGTTTAAATGATTCTCTTTTTCAGTGGATTGAATCAGACTGCATTGGCATTAGCTAAGGAAACAGCTGAAAAGCTGATCCAAGATGCCAGCCAGAGTAGGAAACAAACCCACTCTTCAACACAAGACAAGATCAATATTTTGATAAATGATATTAAGCTTTATGAGAAGGGACTAAAGTCATTGCCAGCAGATAAGCAGCCTCAGTTCATTAAATATCTTCTCAAGTCTCTAGGAGGCGATGTCCTGACAGAGTTCTGCAAATATGCAGCAAGCCAATGCAATCTTTCCACTCAATTGGATGTATTAACTCCTGAACAAAGAAACAAAATTATCAATGACTTAACCGAGGAATATACGAAACCATTTAAAGCAATGAATGCCACACTCTCTGACCAGAATTTTGAGCTATTTTATCAAGCGCTTGACTTGTGCCTGTCTGAATGTGGTATGATCTTGAAGAAAATTGACAAAAAGAAGGACAAGTATGGTTTTATTATTAAAACATTTAATTTTTTCCTTTCTAGTGTGCAATGCTCAAAACATTTCTTGTTTCAGGCTAGTGATAACCAATCACAGAGAAAAGTTAATATCTGAATTAGACAATTGTGATGACCCAGCGTTGTCTCTGCATCTTGCTGTTTTGGCCATATTCACTATCATCACACAGAACATGTTGCATGCATCTGGGAGGCTGGTTCCTGTTATTATCGAGTTCCTGAAAACTCAGCTTAAAGATGAACAATTTGTACAGCTGCAACAATACCATGGTAATATTACAATACAAATACTCTTTATACCATATCCTGCTAAAAAAACACGTGTACCGAACATAATCAATACAAGTTCGACGACTTCTGTAGCCTAATTAGTTGGTAGTGACCCTGCCTACGAAGCCGGAGGTCCCGGGTTCGAATCCCGGTAAGGGCGTGTAAGATTGACAAAAAAAAGTAGAAGCAAGGAACAAGCGGTCTGTAGCCTCTGTAGGTATTATTTTTGTTTATTTCTACGTCAGTTTAACATATTGAAAGCAATATTAAAAGAAGTTTGTCTCACTAAAATATATCTGCGACAAGAGTGTGAACTTAATTTGAAAGTGCAAATGGATATTTTCACAATATGCACAATGAACTATAGACTTTCTTGTAATCCTCATTGGCCCACTCCCAACAACTTTGAGTCCTTAAAATGCGTACGTTAGCAGTGTTTGAATAACTCCTAATCCTAGTTACGTCGTAATCTTGAATGAAAAAAAAACATTTTGCAAAATACGCTCGTCTGTAGGAGTAAGGACTCTTAAGCGTTATTAGATTAGTCGTGTCTAGCGAGGGGGTTTCGAGCGAGGCGAGCTCAGCGGCGCTACCACGAACTTCGAAAGTCGAAACCGGTAGGACTGACATGGTTGAACATGTCAGTCCTACCGGTCCTACCAAAACTGTCAAATACTTGTTTTTTTTTTGTAATTTCCTTGTCGCTTCAACCTATGCTGGCGCTTGGCTGGCGCCATCTGCAAATACCTTCGCCCGGCCAACCCCATTGGCGTTTAATTTTGAAAAATTGTGATTGTGTACTATTTAGTCATAAAATTATTGATGCATAGTATTATTAATGTTGCAGAGTTAGTTACCAAGTATTTGACCGCTCCTGAAGAAGAAAAACCAGAGGTTGAGGATAAGTTAAAGGAAGAAATGTCTACCATTAAGAATATTGTGTATGAAGTAAAGAAAAATAAATGAGTTTTTTTTTCATTGAAATAAAATTTAATATTGTGTTAGTATTTGGATTATTTAATTATTCCCTAATTTGAATCGCCAATTTCCAACATAATATATTCACGTTAAATAATTGCTGAGGATAGCTAACCTTTGAGGCCTGTATTTAGGCAGGTGATTACAACGAGGATCTAAATAATGACTTCAATGCTCAAAATGTAAAGCAAGCATTTATTACATAATCCTGTGAACATCATAAAAGAACACAACAATAGTAATAGTAAATAAAATTATGTGCACGTTCGCTGTGTATCAACTAGCCAAATTGAGTATATGGGTTTCCCAAAAACATGGCAAAGACAAATTTTTGAGCACAGTCATCTTGTATGAGAACCGTTGAACTGTAGCCCAGTTTTCCAACATTCCAACAGTTACTTCACTCTCACGGTCGAACCATATATTTTATCTACTACGCCGTATTATGCAGTAGGTACGGCGTGGACACAACATTGCTCGGCGGTGGCGGCGGCAGCGGTTTGTCTAATTAAGGGAATGCCTTGATTTAAGTCGAACATGCCCCCTACACAGAGACACGCTTATGCCTTCCGCGCACGAGAAATAGAGATGTAACACTCTTCGGGAATGGCTTTTTTTTGACAAATTTCGATAAATACCTAACTTAGTGAAGTTTTATATAAATATCATCAAGTGAGATTTTAGACGAGTTAAATTAACTTGTGTCGTAAAATAGATTAGATTAGATTAGATTATTTTATTTCATTCTGAAAATTTACATGTCATTACATAAAATTAAAATAGCATGGATTCACAAAAAGATCGTCAGAGTGTATAACAATAAATAACAATAGTCAATAAAAGTAAATAATAGTCAATAAAAAACCCAATAAATCAAATTTTAAATTAAAACAAACATGTCAATGTCAATGTCAAAAAATATTAATAATAGCTAGGCCTTCCATCCTAGATTTAAATTGTCAGTAGTAATAATAATAATAATTATTATGCAATATGCTTAATATAATAATGTCATCTTAAACCTAAAATACACATGTTGTCATTTTTAAATACAATTTCAATCAAGTTTTTGTTCGTTGTATTCCTTTACGGAATACAGCGGTTTTGATAATAAAAATTCCTTTAGTCGGCGTTCAAATATGTGGTTTGAAGTCTCATTTTTAATAGTGGCGGGTAGGCGCTCGTACATCGACGGGCCTATTACGCGCGGGCTCCTGTCGAGCAGCGCGAGTCGCCGCGACACAGGCATTAATCGCCCCGTCTGACGGGTGATTCTGCCAGGCATATTCATTCGCTTAAACAAGTGAATGTTTCGACGCGTGAACACAATTACTTCAAATACGTATAGTGAATAATGAGTCATCATCTTGTACTGTTTAAAGAGTTCTCTACACGAGTGCCTCGAATTCACCCCTGCCAATATACGTAGGGCTCGTTTTTGTAATTTAAACACCTTATCAGAGTTTGTTGAGTTCCCGTATAAAACAATGCCATAATACACCGTTTGAGTAGGCTGCCAATAATACACCGTTTGAGTAGGCTGAGTAAAAAAAGGAAAATACAGAACCAATTTTGGAATTTTATTCCATTGAGGAAATTTTAAACGATCATGTATCAATCAAATCAGATATACAATCATATAGTCAAGAAAAAACAAATCAAATATCTAAAAATCAGACCTTATTCTTTACGACAACATAAAGTTAATACTATGGTATTTTATCTCATCTAAAATATCACTTTCAGCAATTTTAATAAACCTTCACTAAGTTACAGCGATTCCCGAAGAGTGTTACATCCCTTTTTCTCGTGGGCGGAAGGCATCAGCATGTCTCTGACTAGGGGGCGTGTACGAATCAAATCAAGGCATCCCCTTAATAGCGTGTAATCACAACTTACCACAGTGCGTTCTGCGTCTCGACCGCGCAATGTCGTGGCCGACCCGTTAAGATGAATCTTCGAGTCCAAATATAATCACAGTGTAATGTAGGTAATCTTCACTGTGTTTTTATTAGAAATCTGATTTCAACAACACAGGAGACAAAGTTTCTTTAAACAGTACAGTTAAGTTATTTGTCAGGTTGCCATGCCTTTCGTATCTTTTCGTATAAAGTACGTTATGATCAAACCAATTTTTGATCAATTATAACTATATAGGTAACTAAACATACCTTCAGTTAGTGAATAAAGCACCAGGTTAACATTATGAAAAACAACAAAATTACGAGTTAATTCAGAGAAACGACACACGAATGCGATTGATTTAACAATTTTATTAAAAAGAAGCTATTTTTAGTGCTATTAAGTCCCCATCGACTGAAGACTTGCGCATGTTTTAGTGGAATAGACTTTTTTCCAAAACAACTTCCAAGTTTAGATAGAATACATAAAAAAAATTACAGTGTGTATTTAACACGGGTATTTTTATTATTACTATCCCTCTAATCCAATTCCTGGCAGCTTATGACAACACTAAATGTGAAATAAATTATAATGGTATTGATAATATTGCCAGTTACTTTGTTCCATTATTTCATACAAAATAGTTATTATAGAATAAAATTATAAAATGTATGGCGTAACTAGATTACATCATACACTTTATCTGGGGCCCATTCCACAATGCTACCAGTGCCTTGCAGAAGACCACAGCCATAATAACACTACTACGTGCTCTGTAGTAGTGTTGTGTTCCTGGAGGTGAGCAAGGTCGCCAGAGCTCCCGAGGATGCGTTGTGTTGAGAGCGAGGGCATTTGTTCGTTCAGCTGTCAACACGGCGAATCCTCAAACATATCAAGGGTCGGCAACGCCTTTGGAGTTGCATGCGTCTTAGACTGCGGTGTCCGCTTACCATCAGGCGGGCCGTACGATTGTTTGCCACCGTCGTTGTATAAAAAAAGTCTAGTTATAATTAAAAATGTCTTAATTAGCAGACCCCACCCCACATGGTAGACTGGTGACCTGGCAAAGGTCGCGGAAGTCCACTGGATGCGGGTGGCGCAGGACCGGTCATTGTGGCACTCTTTGGGGGCCTATGCCCAGCAGTGTACGTATTGCGGCTGATATGATGATGATGAAATTGGCAGCACTGAGGTGATTGACCAATAACTGACCCTTTTGCCTGCTTAGTTTCTGCTTGTAGTTTCATTTCATGGAATGGAGCACTGATAGTTAATAGGTGCAATAAATGATTGAGATTATTTAATGTGGCCACCTTTGTATAAAACTGTAATTGGAATTGAATCTTCTGTCTTGGACAATAGAGTTGCTATTTGAATGGACTACTTTGATGCGCTTCGGCCAACTCAAATAATATCAAGTATAAAAGGTCAATAAAATCTACGAGTTGACTTTAGCAGCTTGGCGTTTTTTCACATCCCAGTTGTAGACCCTAGCCATGTTCACTTCAGTGGTTGTCCATTGATCCCTGAAATGACAGAACTGCTTTAAGCAATAACTTATTAAAGTACTAATTAAATGACTACGGAACAACAATAAAATTAATTTTTGAGAAGATGCAACCACAATCATAAATATCTCTGATGACTAGAAGGTAAAAATATGTGAACATGCACTCAGTTCTTTTTTACCTTTGCTAACTTATATACACGGTGCCCCAGGAGGATTCTGAATAATAAGGAGTAAAAAATGACAAATAAAACTGATTTTGGCTCACTTTTATTTTATTTTCATACATTACAATTTTTTGCTCAATCCTCGTAGGGCACTGTGTACTTATACATATATACTGTGTTGGCCTCATATTTTTTTTGTGTGGTTTAATCCGGTTTTTTTGAACCATTGAAATAAAAAGCAAAGGAAAATTTAATTTTGTGGACCAGATTGGGAAATACTCTGGCTTAGTCATTGGATCACAAAGAGATTGGATTTCAGGCTAGTCTCAAAAAGTATTATAATACTCATATGTTAATCCAGGTGTAATACCAAAATTCATTTTAATCCGTTTTTGCGTGATTGAGGTCCAAACTTTAGCATCTTAGCCTAGCGGCGGCTGCCAGTCGGAAACGATAACGCAGGTTAAGCAAAGATGGTAGCGGTCAGTCTTTGGATGGGTGACCGCCTGATGTTTGAGTGGGTGGTTAATATAAATGAGTGCTTCCGTGCTTTGGAAGGCACGCTAAGCAAAGTTTCGTCACAATCCAACACGTAGTTTTAAAATGAGAGCGTAACTACGTTTGTATGGGAAGGTGAAATTCGGCCGAGCTTACTGCGGCCTCTTAAGAACTCCTAACAGTCGAGTTGCCCACTCACTTGACAAAGGGGGGGCCAACTGTTACTCGGGTCCGCAGGAGATACCTACCACAACCCTGCATGTGTCCCCTGGTTGGTGTTGGTACTAAAGAGTGATAAACTTTAAAGGCCAAAAACAATGTATGCCATACGATTAAATAATTAAAGTTTGGATGTTTAGATATTGGGATGTTTGTTACTCAATGACGCTTAAACGGCTCAAACGATTTAGATGGAATTTTACACGAAGTTAGTTTAAAGCCTGGATTAAGATATAGGATAGCTTTATCCCGGGTCCACGCAGACGAAGTCGCAGGCGGAAGCTAGTATTCTATAAATGTACAATTTTCAATATGAATCCGCTAATTTATTATTTATTTTAATGCGTTTTATATTCAAACGGTTACATTCGCTACAAAAATATTATTCTACTGTGATTTTTTCCACAAAAACGTGTAAGTACAGCATATGCCATCTAGTGACGGTTAGATAAAGTATTGGTACTTAGGGTTTCTTAATACAAACTTTCAACCAAGTTTTAATCCCTTTAGAAGATGAATTTTCAAAAACGCAAAAATTTGTTTTCTTGTGTTTGGAATCATATAAAGAAGTTTCAAGTCTCTAGCTCAAAAATTATTCATTCCTCAAAACAAATTCACGACCCATTTTTGAACCCCTTAGGGTGTGAAGTGGCAAAAACGCTGAAAGTTGTTTTCTCCTATTTCTTTAAAGAACCTTTATACAAAGTTTAAGTCTCTATCTTAAAAATTAAACTAATTCCCATACAAATTATCGACCCATTTTTGATCCCCTTAGGGTATGAACTGGCAAAAATGATGAAATATGTTTTCTCGTATTTCATTAAAGAACTTTTTCACGAAGTTTCAAGTCTCCATCTTAAAATGCATCCTAAAATGAATTTCCATTCAATTTTTAATCATAATTTTTCGAACCTTAGCCGCGCTATATCCTATTCCATATGGTTTGACGAAGTTAAGACGCCAACAAAAAACTGGAGAATGACCTACTAACGCTAGAATATGCGTGAAAATTGGTGATGTTCTGCATCGTGCTATAGAAGTTTTTAATTTATGTTGCATAAATACAATTTCCTTCGGATGCTCCTTATTATGTCTCTCTCGACATTTTCACATTTATAATATTAGTGTGATTACAATAATTTGATGGTTGACTATCCATTTAGCAACACTATGTTATCATTTATCAATATTAACATGACAACCCTATAATAAGGTTGTGAGGATTCAAGTAAATTGGATATTTACCGTAAGAAGTCCAAATCATGTTCTACACAGGCCAAGTTCTTCTTTGCAGTGGCCATATTGGAGGAGAGTAATTTTTCTGCGTCATCCAATGAATACTCCAGCATAACATTCGCTCCAAGCCACAAATATACTTTTTCAGTTGGGGGTACACTAGCCTGAAATATTTTAAATACATTTTATAGCCATTATGAGTTCTGGCTCCATCATCCATTCAAGTTGATGGTACCAAATTATTGTATAATGCTTTCTTTCAAGATAAAGTATCTGATATAACATGCAAGATGGAAGAGTCCCAAGCATGGTTGACTCTCCATACAAATGTAGGTAGTTTGGTTCGCATTTTAAAACAGTATACTGGAATAACCTGGAACTTTTATATACATTTGGATCTGCAATATCTAGAAACTTGTTACTGTTGCTATAAAAAGCAAATGAATGAAAAACTTTGCGCTCAGGTTATTTTAATTTTTAGCAATAGAAGCTAGTTTCCGACTTGGTTATGGTGGATACTGTTGACTATACAAACTATGTTTCTACAGAGAGTCTATCATCCTGATAACCTTTATTGACATTGTTACACACACTCCTAATCAGTTTACAACACTATAATATTTTTGAATACAAAATCAGAAACTGCACCTTGACAAAAACTTGATCACTCAGAAGAAATTGAGTATCCATTTCATCTTTTTGAGACTTGAGTTTTTCTATCATTTCCAGTGACCTAGCTAAATCAGGAATTTGTTGCCTCAATCGCCTTCTTTTAGTTGCTAGAGTGTATTCCATGAATTTGTATTTGCCATGTTGCTCATCAAGTTTCCGTAATACTTTATCTACACCTTCAGAATTGTCAGGTAAATTCATAAACTCGTCAACATTGTCCTGGAAAGAGATTTTTGTTAATTAACTTCGGGTTAATTTAATATATTGTCAAATTATAAAACAAACGGTGGCTCTAGAAATCAATACAACGGTATGGAACACTCAGAAATCTTCATTTCAGTAACAGGTGCTCCTGCATTGAAGGCTTAACCTATAAAAATTGGTGAAAGGATAAAAATTTGAGTTTATTGTCAATTAAGATGTAACAAGTGAACGTGAATTTCGATTTACAGGCCACATTTAGTTAGTAAACTAATATACTTACTACAAATACGGCTTCAGGAATTCCTGAATAAGATTTCGCATTTGTGGACTCCGCTGCATCACCTTCCATTTTGTTTATAATTATTGTTAATCGTTACAATGTTTAATCGGCTGGATTACCCGTAGAAGTATCGGTATTTATATTACGAAGAATAATACTTTTCACTATAAAATACTGCAATCATTTTCTGATTTGCCGAGCAAATTGATAGCAGTCGAACTGAAAAGTGAAAACTGAATTGACACTTGTCAGTTTTTTTTAATTACGCATATTGTGACGTATATACATAGAGAAAAGAGAGATACAGATACAACCAAGAAGTCCAAAAAAGCAAAAGCCGCGTGCACGCAGTCCGACGCGTGATTACGGTCAGTCTTGATAAGTGCACAGCATACGGCAAAACCAGTCACACCGTACTATATTTTATTCTTTCTTCAATAAAATCATTCGTTTTAAAGCTAAACATTCAGGGAATCTGTATTTATTACAAAAGTAAATGGCAAATTATAAGATACGGCCTAAAAAGCGAAAAATGTGAAGTGATTCTGATTCATTGCTCGCGAGTAGCTGTCTCTAGGTTGTTGTGACAAGTTTTTAGGTAAATAGAACACTCAACTGTCGACACGGGCATCTCGCGTTCGGGCATCTGGACGCGCTGGCATTAAGGCGGAAACACATTATTAACACGCGACGCGACCCGATACCACGCGACACGCGACGCGTGTTGAGTCGAATCAAATCGTAGTATTTTCTATAACCAGAATCACACTGTGAACATGCGACGTGGCGTCTACGCTACACCCAATTCTGACTTCGACATGTTGTCCTGACAAATTGGGGTAATATCACTTAATGTGGATACCCCTTCATACATATATTTTTATCGAGGTCTATGTCTATGATTTGCTTCATATTGTTAAATAATTTAAATATACGACCTCCGTATCTACTGTAATTGTACGTTTATAACGCAACTTTTCGACACCAAGCCAACGAACGGCTATGTATCTCACTCTAACAAATAGCTGTCACGTAAATCCTTCGCGTTCGTTGGCTCAGTGTGTACCCACTTTTACGGAATTGCGTGTATTGTAACGATTTGTACGTCATTTAAAAGATTTAAACGTCATTACGTCACTAGCAAGTGGAAATATCCTCGGCAACCATTTTATTATTTGCCGTAGTAGTAATAACTAAAATCTACATTCCCCTCATTTAAATAAATCCTAAACATTGTAAGTGAAAAGCAAAATATTTATGTCTTTATGATTTTATTCGATTTTAATTGAAGAACGTATTAATTTCAGGTGACACATCGCAAGTTGCGAGGCTACGCCCAATTTTTGTTGTGGATTGTTTAATTTGCCTTCAACATAGGCCTATCAGACACCGCCGTTATGGATATGATGGTATCGACATTGCAACAGCAGCGAGCTGTGACGGAGCAGCTACGACGGGAGGCAGCTATAAAGCGCATCCCGGTGTCGTCCGCGGTGGCGGACATCGTCCGCTACATCAATGAGCACGAGCAGGAAGACTGCCTTCTCGTCGGCTTCTCCAGCCAAAAAGTCAATCCTTTCCGCGAAAAAAGTTCCTGCACTGTTCTCTAAACTATTTAATGTGCTACTTGCTGTGTAAATGTGTTGAATAACGTAATCTATCGAAACTAATTTATTAATGACACAGATTTAAACTGTTTATTTATGATCAAGTGTTAAATTATCAGCTGTGTTTCGAATCCATCTTAAAACAGAACAGAATATCTGATGCTTGCATAACAAATTTGTACATCATGTGTAAAAATTCACTGTTTCTAATGATGAAAAATATATTTTAAAAATTATTCCTATTTTCGTTTCATTTGGTGTAAACTTCTGTTAAGACCGGAATTGCCCCTTCCTAACAAGTGTGTAAAATCAAGAGCAATGAATGCTTTATGTCTGACAAAGGTACAATAGATCTTGCTAGCTAGAGATGAAGAGCCAATGCTAAGGAATGTTCTTGCTAGAATTTGAGCAGAGTCCTAACTATTTCTTCTAAGAAATTTATGAAAGGTGTATCTTATTGTGACATGTAAATCAATATGGTTTCTTGTGCAGGCTTGATCCAAACAAAAAAAAACAGAACAACCTGCAAGAATCAATTCCATCTGGTCTAGTAGTTTGTCAAAAACATACGATTAGTGTATACACTATATACATCGAGCTGCTTGGGGTGTTATTTGTCACTTTCTAAATCATATAACACCGACCTGACTTAGGTAGTAATTTTGGTATTACGCGTAAAAACATTTTGGTAAATCACGTATTTGGTAATTTGCGTGTAATTTTGGGGCATTCATCTATACAGTCTACTGGAAAAGTTTCCCGAGGTGAACCATCACCAATAAGTTTTTACATTGTCCTTCTAGGTGGACCACGGGTAGAAAAAACTTCCCATGGTCCACCCAGGTGAACAGATTAGGTGGACCACGAGCAAGGAGCTCCTGGGACCTAGGCGATTTGATTTCTGGTTATGCTTTCGAATCCACCCTGAACCTGTTATATCTTTATATACCGCTGAAAAATAATCAAAAATTAAACAAGTTCATTTGCTAAATGGTTTATTACTTTAATTAGTGTGCCGTAAAAAGGAGTAACCTACTACTCAATTCCACTACCGGGAATCCTTTAAACTCCCACCAATTCCTAATGTTCCACACAATGTTCACAGCACTCGGAAGTACAGATAGCATAGCTTACTAATGAAAAACCAACATTAAATTCCAACAGACCCAACAGAGACAATAGAATAAGAATTGAGAAGAATTTATTAGTGTTCAAAAATGTACTGGATTGCACATTTAGAATAAGGATATGGGATATCATCACATGTGCTGCAAAAATTTTACAATTTGTTTTTTTAGTATCATTATTTGGTAACTTCTAAATGTGCAAGAAAGATCATACATAAGCCATAACAGACCTAAGCCATGGTGAAGCATCTTCAGCAAGAGTACAACAATAGCTCTTTTTGTTCTCTAATTGGAATACCTACACAGCCTTGGGGTATTTACAAGGTATATCCTGTTATTTAACACTTATTTTTGTTCATATATAATGCTCCAGTCTAGCCTCATACATATGCGTAACGTGACCATAATATAAATATTTGTTCAGTTAGCGGGTAGTGTGCCCAATGTACATATGCAGTGTTAGATGATAGTTTAAATAGGTGCTCTAAATAAACTGCATAAATGTGTCAGAGATTTATGATAAAGCCCTCTAAATCACTGTTAATAATAGAGTTCACAAATGTAACAGCAAATGCAAGATTGATTAATTTCATTCATCCAACTATTGGCTATGCAACATGCATGAATGAATTTTATAATAAAATGATGATCATGGGATTCATGGGGTATGGAAAGATGACCACAAACCATGATATTTACCATATACCTATTCAGGCCATACATTTCCTACACATTCTATCTCTCTACAACATGGTATGCTCTTGACACTTGGCAGTGGATTAACAAAATGGAAACTTAGAGGTATAATATTCGAAATCTTTTGAGCAATTTGGAGTTAAACAAATAATTCTTATTCTAGGGGTAAAATATAATATAAAAAAAAATTAACAACTATCAGTCTTTTAAATTGATGTTGACTTTATCAACCTTGTGGCAATTTGTCTCTCAAAAGTTTACAAAGAAACCTTAACAATTTAGAGGGTATACATGCTTAAGTACTAGCATATCTATTGTCAGATCCTATAATTATACAGTTACTGAATGTCTTGGCAATATCTACTGGAAACATTAAAGATGTGTCTGTGAAAAAATATAGTAAAATGTGGTACACTCCCAAAAAAACATTTATTTATACACAGAATATCCAAAATAAAAACATTCTGTCACTAGGGCAGGCCAGAGGACATCATGTTTAATTAAGATATCTTGCCACTCTGCAATTATATTATCAATACAGTACAAAATCAAATGTGGAATATCTACATTGGCAATACTGTACAAGGGTTACACACTAGGTACATACAATATTTAGAATGTGGTTATTTATGTGTATATCATTCAGTATCAGCTCATATTCATAAGATTAGCGTCTTATACTAAAACTATCCAGTAAGTTCATTACCTGCATACCTTATATTAAATCAACAATTACTTACCATTTCCTGATTTACACAATAATTTTTGCAAACCATTCTGATTGGAGGCAATGCTTTATAAGATAAATTATACAAATTGCTAAAAACCCAACTAGAAAACAGCATCAAAACTATTTTAATTCTAATTGAAAAAAAGGCCTCTTTCATTTGGTGTATTCAACAATTACTTAATTTCTACCTAAATGATTATTTTCATCATTGTAAAATGACTTTCATGATTTGAATGATTTGGTTTGCAACACAGCAGTGTTAATGAAAAATTAATTATTTTTGTAAACTTTTGAGCATTACCATCCCAATCACAAACAAATGAAGGGTTACTGGTATTGTTAGAAGAGCAGTGGTGCCCTAGACCCTCTCCTGCTTGGGCGGCGACACATCCTCGGAGCCGTTGGTCTGCACACTCTGGTGGTACAGCTTCAACAGCTCCATGGCATCATGTGCTTGACGTTTCTCTAACAAGATCCTGAAATAGACAAAGTTATATGGTAAATACATTATCAATTCAAGTATTTTAAACCAAACGGTGACAGAGTTGAAATTGTTTCCTAGTATTGAAACTGACAAGAACTGCTAGTAATTGATAATAATAAATGTTTTGATTTTGGCTGTTAGGTTAGGCACCTCTTGTTGCAAATATTTATATTATATTCTTGGTTTTTAGAATTAGACAGATTTAAAGATGAATAAAATAGGTGCTTTTATTTGAACATTTAATTTATAAAGGTGTGGAATATTTCAAGACATATGTAATATTTAACAACAATGTATATATATCCAAGATATCAAATCAAATATACCTTTAAAGGTTTCGGATCTACTTAGTAATAAATAATTATATTATACGGGATGAGGGCCATCAATCAAGATTATAAACTATACATATTCACATGTATTATAGTATTGAATAAACTCCCTTGATCTTAGTTTGAATCACACTATGTGGACACACTAACAAAATATGGATCGATTAGGTCTGAAATAAAGATATTTTATTTTATTTTATGTATCATTGTTGTTACTACCCAAACCTACCTTCCAGAGGCTTCTTTAATATGTTCCAGGATAATTCTATTATCCCGGTCAGTGACGATGTCGGCTAGGCTGTCTGGGTCCATATCTGAAAGCAGCTCCAAGTCCTGTCCACCCAACAGGGAGATGTGGCACAAGTTGTGCTGCAAGCGCCCCACGAGGTTGGCCACCTGGCCCTTCTCTCCAAGGGCCACATCGTCCGTTTGGTCCAGCGAGACCTGACACTTCGGCATGTTAGGCGTCCACTTCTCACTACCGTGAAGTAGCATCAAAGACGTGTCCGGTTCTAAAGTTGAAAAATACTCCTCATCGTCCACCTCAGTTCCATCTGATTCCAGCACTACTGTCAGGTTCTCAGAGGGCAATCCCAATTTTTCGGGCACTTTTGTGAGTAAATCCTCTAATGACGAGGCTACCGTACCCTTCTTTTTGTCTCGGTTTACATCACATATTTTGTAGGGTTTGTTGATATCGTTCTCCATTTCGTTGATTTTATGAATCTAAGAACAGTTCATCAAAGAAATTAAATATTGTTGTAACCCACTATTGAATACAACTTTATTTTATTCGATTTACAATGAGCGATCAGCAACCTCGACGAAGGAATTAAATAATGAACTGATTTGACGTTTTTGAAATGTTGCCAGTATAAATAATGGAGGAAGTTGTAATTTCTAAAATGTAGTCATTGAATGTGCATAAGTAAATTTTGTAAAAACAGTTTTTGAAGAATAACGGTGATCGAAATGGAAAACTTTGTAAGAAGACGACTGACTCATGTGCCCGTGAAAACGCGACTCCGACGAGGCGAATATTACTCCGCCGTCCGCCGACATGTATCCCGCGCCCGTCTCGCCCCGCGCCGTCGCCCTTCCAAACCTTCCAGTCACCTGAGGGCCTACCGCGAAAGGAAAACGAACTTCGTTCGTGTTTCTCCATCTCCGTCGCCCTAGTTGGTTCGAGCAAGAGCAACAGAGAGGGAGATACTCGAACGAAGTTCGTTTTCACTTCGCGGTAGCACGGCTATCACGCGACGGCGCGCAAGCTCTCATGATTTTTCTCACACTATCCATATCTCTCTTATTAGAACACTTAGAACAAGAGAAAAATCGAGACTATGTCGCGGCCGTCCCATGATAGACGTGCTGGACAAGCACAGTATGTTTAGACTTTTTTTATTCTAATTAGACAGGACTTAAAACACGCTAACTTACTTAGGAGTTTCAATTTGCATCTATTAGTAGGGAATCAATGATATAAATATTATTGACGTAAAAAACAGACGAAAAATACAGATTGCCCTCCCCACCTAAAAGTGCAAAAGAATCGTCAAAAGAACTAAGAGGAATAACCATAACATCGAACGCTTTCAGAATTTTCAGATGCTCATGCCAATTAATGTCTTTTTGTATTAGCAGAAGATCGGTTTTCACTCATAATTAAACTCGAAAACTTTTTACGAAGTATGTAAGTACGTACCTACTAAAAGTATGTAAAAAAAGAACATTTCATGAAAATGTACCAGTTGAAAGTGCCGCTTTCGATTTGCTTCATTGATGAAGATGGATTCCCTTGTAGTTCGACCTAACAAGAATGGAGTTTATTCCGAGATTGACCATTACAAATTGGTCGAATCCGGTCCACCTAATGTAGTAGTTACCTAGGTGAACTTTGGTCACCTATGCTATAAGAATAGAATAGAATAGAATTTATTTGCATAGAATAAGTAGGTACATCAGTGTCAATAGGCGGTAACAAAAGGTAGCTTATTCTGCTATTTGTACTAAATACTAGCATGCAAATATCTTTCGGAATCTTCTCTTGCAAGTTATAAGTGGCTAAGCATCTTTTGAAGGACTTTGTAACTAAGCCCATGTAGGAATTACTTAATTAGATAAAAATCAAAAGGCCGCCCCCAAAGAACGCAGGTAAAGTCATGTCTATTTGCAAATGCTCCCCCCCCCCATCCACCTTACAAAACTACTGCTCAAAAACGAAGTGAAATGAAATGAAATGAAATGAAATGAAATGAAATTAAATGAAATGAAATGAAATGTTTATTTTGCAAGAACATACACTGGTGTCATTTGTGCATGTTGAGCAGGTAGTTACATGAATGCATGTTCCGCCACAATATGGCATGCAAAATCTTATTCTACTTAACTTAAAATAATTTATCAAAATATTCACTTAAATTATAATATGGTCTAGTAACTAAGAAGGTTTTTAATTTTTGCGAAAATTCATTAATATTACTGATTTGTTTAATGTCTTCATTTAGGTTATTGTATATCTTGATTCCATTATATTCGAGGCTTCTTTTGTATTGTACATAATTATTGGATTCTGGTAATTTAATGTCAAATTTATGTTTTGTTCTATATGATCGTTTCTTAGACTTACATCCAAATCGCGATTTGTTCTTGTGTACAAAAATACAAACCAAGTATATATATAGGGAAATCACTGTGAGGATGCCATGTTTTACAAATATTGGACGGCAGTGCTCAAGTGGTTTTGCCTTCTCTATGTACCTAATAGCCTTCTTCTGCAATATAAGAACAGGATTCAAATAGACGCTGTTTCCCCAAACCTCAAGACCGTATCTAACTATGCTTTCAAAATGTGCAAAGTAAACTGTCTTAAGTACAGATGCGTTCAGCATCTTTGATAAATTTTTTAAAGCATAGCAGGCACTAGCTAATTTTTTTCTCAACTTGTTTATATGGTCTGACCAACGCAGCTGTGTGTCTAATTCTATACCTAGAAACTTCACATTTTTGGCTTTAACTATCGGTAGGGGCAAATCGTACGTCATGCTATTTGTGTGTCTTACAAAAGGCAAATAAAGGGTTTTATCCAAATTCATTTTAAGGCCGTTACTTTCGAACCAGTAGGATAATTCCGCCCAAGTTTGTATTATTTGCGCTCTGAGCTCTGCAAGACTATAATTGTCGATAACAACACTTGTGTCATCGGCATAAAGGTAAGCTGTACCATTAGTTAAATTATATTGCAAATCATTAATAAAAATAATAAATAACAAGGGTCCAAGGACAGATCCTTGTGGTACCCCACAGTCAATTGTTCTGTTAGTAGAGTTAATATTTTGTATACAACCGGATTCATCTATATCCATTATTTCGACAAATTGTACTCTATCAGAAAGGTAAGATTGGAGAAGTTTTAATGTAGGTCCACGTATTCCGTAATATTGCAGCTTATCCAACAGTATTTTATGGTTCATACAATCGAACGCCTTACTGAGGTCGCAGAATACACCTGCACAGTTTCGGTTTTGATTAAGACTTCGATTAACTTGCAAGACCAGTTCAGTAATCGCTGCTACTGTGTTTCTATTCTGTCTGAAGCCAAATTGTTGAGAACATAAATAATTGTTTTTTTCAAAATGATTAACAATTCTCGTTGCAATCGCTTTTTCAAATATTTTTGAAAAAACATTTAACAAAGAAATTGGTCGGTAGTTCGATATTTCTGTTTTACTGTTCTTTTTGTGCAAAGGAATTACCTTTGCCATTTTTAATTGAGCGGGAAAGACCCCCTCACAAATGCCTGCATTGAAGATGTCGCATAATGGTATACACAATATTTCTATGCTGCGTTTAATTAGCGTGGTATTTATATTATCTGGGCCACAGGAACTTGTATTTTTTAGTAGTTTGACGATTCTTATTAATTCTATTTCATCGACAGGTGACATAAAAATGGATTTAGCGTTACTTATATATTTTTTCTGTAAGAGGTTCACATGTTGGCTACTGTGATTCGCGTCAATATCGGAAACCTTGCCTGCTCTAATAAAATACTCATTAAACAAATTGCTAACTACTCTAGGGTCATCGATTGTCTCATCATTAACCTGCAATTTTATTCCGCTTTTATCTGCAGTTGAGTTTTTGCCTGTGTTCTCCTTAACAATTTTCCAGATCTTTTTAGTTTTAGATTTAGCTTTTTGAATCATATTTTTTACATGAATGTTTTTTGCTGCGAACACAAGTTTCTTTAATGTACTATTGTAAGTTTTGAATAATTTCTTAAGGGATTTGTCATGCTTAAATTTTCGCGTTCTTAACAGTAGGGACCTTTTTTTTCTACATGAAATTTTTATTCCACGTGTTATCCAAGTCTTATTATGATCTCGTAATCTTATTTTTCTAAGTGGAAAGTGTTTATCTATATATTTAAAAATAATACTATAAAACAAATATATTTTACCCTCGCATGTTTCTTCTTTAAATAAATCATTCCATGAAACTGTTTTCAAGTCATTTTTAAAGTTCTCTAGAGCAGCTTGAGAGTATTTACGTTTCATCTGAACTCTAATTCGTTTGATTGGTTGTATTAATTGGTCAGGGAAAGACACAGTTTGAGCATCGTGGTCTGAAAAGCTGCAAGGAATAACTTGTGAATTATAGTTAACGTACAAATCTGTAAATATATTATCTACCAGACTTTGAGACGTTTCTGTTACCCGTGTATAGTTCTCGATTGTAGGCCTCATATTATGTTCCAAAAGTGTCTGCATAAAATCTTTTGCCGTATTTGTTTGACTTTTCAAGTCGATGTTAAAATCTCCACACAAAATAGAACAATAATTCTTATTATCACATAGGTATGAATCTAACTGTGTTAAAAAGCTCTTAACATCAGTACCTGGACTTCGATAAACTGTACTGACGTATAGCTTGGGTATATTTGCTAGTTGCATTGAGATGCAGCACACCTCAAATATTTTTTCTTTATAATAACGCTTAACATCACAAATTTGGCAACTTTTAGATATATCGTCTCTGGCAAAAATAATACATCCACCTCCTCTACTAATGGATCGAGAGCAATTCGTAACGACTTGGTAACCATGTAATTTAATACTCGTTTCCTCGAATGGCCGTAACCAGGATTCTGTTATACAAATAAAACATGGTCTGAATTCAAGTTCAACTTCCAAAAAAGTTTCCAGCTGTAGCATTTTGTTTCTCAAACGATTAATATTAAGATGTAGTACTGACAAGTACTTTTTATGACCGACTGAAAAACCTTTGTTGGAAATTAATACTTCTTCTGGTTCATTATTAACGAAAAAACTCTAAGTACTTTTTTAAATTTAAAATTACATGTTTAATGCCCTGTTTATTTATTTTTCCTGAGTAATTGTAAAACATATCTAATGATAACTCCAAATTTGTATCAAAAATGTAGCAGTATTGATCTGTCTGGACATCCTCTAATAAATATTTACCAAATGTTTCAATGACATAATTATATATAGGAGCTCCGCAAATGTAGGTTGGAAGGCAAATAATTACATTAGTGTGATTTATTTTTTGCACTTCAGACCTTATGTTGCGAATGAGCTCTGTATTATCCGGGTTGTTTATAAAATCTATTTCACCTAGAAGTATTACACAATAATCACTTAGCGTAAAATGCAGTAGTTTATTTTTTAAGGTCTTTAGTATGCCGTTTATCGTGCAGTTCGGCATGGCGTAATGGCAGTAGTCAGTGCTTCCATCAAATGCATTTTCTATCGCAGCTAGGGCGCCATTATGCCGCTGGTTACTAATTATACATAATTTGGAGCGTGATTTCTCTGGTATTGAGAGACACGCCTGTAGTTCTCCCTCTGTACTAATGGGAATGTCTCTATCTGTACTATGACTAAGGTTCATGTCGTTTACCAGATCAAAATTGTCCTTCTTAGTCTGCTCAGTGGTGTTTGGTTGTAGTTGTCGTGATAACTCTTCAATGTGGCTAGATAGATCTGCGATTTCCTGTGTCGCTTCTTGTAATTGTTTTTCCAGCATCATTATATGGTGCTGTAATCGCAGCATTTTTACGCAATCGTCAGGCGTAACTGATCTCTCCGTAGTTGCAGGTGATGGGGGGCAGCTGCGCAGCAACAAGGAGTGTCTCTTTTCCTTAAGGTTCAGTTTTCCTTTTACAGCTGTAGGCGAGTGGCACACCGTTTTTAATAATGTAATTTCTCTTTGAAGAGAGTCATTTTCTTTTTGAAGTTTTATTTTACCTAAAATTGTATTTTCGAGCTCGTTTTGTGTACTCTCTAGCTGAGATTGCAGTTGAGCGATATTATCTATCATTTCATGCAACGAAGGTGTATTATTCTGAGTGTCATCCACGCTTCGCGATAATAAGGCCGTTGCCGAAAGTAAGCTATGGGACGAGAAGGACTCGTCGGATTCGCCAGGACTGAAGGATTCCTCCATTCCAGATAGTGGTGTATTAAGGGGTGTAGCAAAATCTTCCACATGTCTGTCGGGACTAGGAGATTTGATAAAATCTTGTATTGCCGGATTTTCTTTTATTGGTATTTTCTGAAGTGGACTGGGTGTTTGGCTTTTTAGTAATGTTTTAGTTCATAATTTACATTTCCAACTTCTTCTTGTTTCTATATTTCTTAATCTGCGTAAGTTTGCCGAAATTTCAGCACAATCAAAATCATAACGATGTTTACATCCACTACATACAACAGTGTTTGTTATCCCTACTGAGCATTTGCATGTATAACAGGTTGCTAGCGCCATCCTACGGCTACCAGACGCAACCATTGATTTGGCAGTTTGACTTCTAGTATATGTAGACATACTCTCGTATTGACTTGGCGTGTTGTGTTAGCAAACGTTGCACAGAAATCGCCAATAGATGTCGCTAACCTTCCAACTACTTATCAATGTTGTTGACTCTTAGTGTATGGCAACACCTGCGATAGATTTGTTGGGTTGGCACGAAGTCGCAGCTGTCAGTGTCAGTTAGTATCCAATCAGGTGTGCAGTGGACAGTTATATTACGAAAGTAAACAAATAATATTTCCCGTTAGACTTCTTAAAAAGGTCGTATTTAAACTGTAACGGTAATATGGTATCCTCACCAATGTTATAATCAGCCGGAGATGTCCTCAAAACAATGTTTTCACAGGTTTTCTTGCGGTAAGTTTTAAGGTTATATTACCAAGTGCACTTCTAACTAGTTAACGATATGTTTTCTAATTTTCCAAAGTTAAATTATCAAGAGCTCTCAGTATGCAACTTATCATGGCCGGGGTTGCCATGTTCCAAGGATCCGAGTTTCCAAGTGATCCCTCAAACTTCAAATGGACTAGTTTATAATATATCTATATATATCTACTACCTACTTAATTTGTCCTCTCCGGTCGCCAGAGTGAACTTGCGAAGCGTTGGAATAGACTCAGACTTGTGAAAGTGTCCTTGTGACCTATTTGGAGTAACTACAAAATGTTTAATTTAAATTGGACGTTAGTTACCTATACTTACTACGTCTAGCGAGTGTAGGTATATACCTAGTTGTTACAACAAAATTAGCTAGCTCTGTGAGCTGCAGAACTCAGACCAAGAAAAAAAAACCGGTCAAGTGTGAGTCTGACTCGCGCACCGAGGGTTTCGTACAAACTAACAATTAACTCAAGGTTATAACTCAAGGTAAAGTAAATGTCCCAATATTTGTTAAATTACTTATTTTAACCCAACACAATAGAATTCAATTTCAAACAACGAGTAACTTTTACACCAAGACAATTGAATCGCGATCTTTTTTTGACCTGCTAATCCTGGTATTGAAAATAAATATACGCGTCCCAATCCCAACCCCATTAAAACAGCGCGAATGGGGTCAGCGCCATCTATCGGCCCCATTTGGTACTAACGTGCAAGGGCAATCGGCTTAGTATGTAACTATGTTGGTCTTTTAGCGATTATTGCTTATCACGTGGACCGATCTCTAATATTTTTGTTTTATTTGAAAGAGGAATTCCAAAACGAAAAATACGTATATAGTTTATTAAATTGCAAACTTAACTAGGAAATGATTTTTGTAAATAAAACAAAAAATATGCTAGATATACAGAAAAAAATACTTTTCCAGTAATATTTATGTTTATCTTAATCACAAGTAATTATTTCTAATTTTTCGCTTTGATAACTTCGGAGATAGGGGGGGGGGGGGGGGGGAGGGGAATGGTAGATTTTTTTATATTTTCCTTCATAAATCGAAATTTTACCAATGTAGAAAAAAAGAAAAACTGCTTCAAAAAGTGCAACTCCAGCCCTTTCAAATGATACCCCACTTGACCTAATAGTTGACTCAAATTCGTAATTTTTCGTAGTAAATTTAAATGTATATTTAAATTTTACATTTTCCATGCACGCGGATAACTCTCATTTATAACCACTCCAAATTTCAAATGGATAGCTTAAGGCGCCGTAGGTTCAAAGCGAACAGTGTTTTTGAAACAATATAATGCGTCTGTTTATAATTATATGGTTTTAAAAAAATACGAATAGTAGTAATCTTGAGGCTTTTCTGCAGGGAAATCAGTGTTTAGAAACATGATTAAGCATTTTACGCTCGATAGAAAAAAATCACGAACATAGGTCTAAAAGGGTCTAAAATACACTTAAAATATTTGTTACAAATAACGAACAAAAGCTAAAAATATTAAAATGGCTTCTAAAAATCGGCAATATCATGTTTGAGGGAAATCAGTGTTTACTTTTTTATTTATTTAAACGGCCACAAAATTAAAATTAAAAATCATGATTTCCGCGCTTCCGAGCACGCACTTCCATCTCGCTCACGCTTATGCTCAGTGAGAGGGAGAGAAGACCATGAACCTACGGCGCCTTAAGTAGTTCGTGAGATATTTCACTTTGTGACAGACAGACAGACGGACGAAATCGCACCATAAGGGTTCCTTTTTACCATTTTTGGTACGGAACCCTAAAAGACAGACGGAGCGTTACGAACAGTCAAGTGAAGCCAAACCACATACAAACAAAACCAAGTTACTTCAAGTTTAGCACACGCTCACGCACACATACCTGTACAAACAAAATTGCACAAAACTCTTCAGCACGTGTCGCAATAATGCTGTCAAGATCATTTATTTTGAGTTCTGTGCGACTTAATTTGTTTAGCGTGTGCTAAACTTATTATGGGGCTTGGTTGAAAACCGGTTGGCTTCACTAGACTGTTTGTAACGCTCCGTCTGTATATATTTTTGGTCTGATCTGCAGAACTAACGAGTCTGTCTTTTTGTCAAAGTAGAGGAGAACAGCAGGTCATACGAAAATATTCTTGCCCAACCCGAAACGGAGAACTTCGTTCGTCGTTCGCTTCGCTCGGTCGCTCATTTATATAGAAGCAATAACAATACCTAGGTACGCACTACGCAGGTACCCAATAATAAAACTTTGGTTCGAAGTGTGTTGATTTGGCGCAAAACAGCCATTACTGCTATTGCGGGATCATTTATTCAGTCCCCAATTGGAAACAGCTGAGGGAAATTTAAACGAGAGTTTCGCGGTCTCGGACTCGGTTGTAGTTCGTAGGTACGATGCTACGATGCACAATACTGTCTACAACATGCTTCACCTCACCTCAACGTACCCTAGTATAGATGCTGGCTTTCGTAATGACAACAAGCAATGGGAGCTCTGACTTACACTGGTTCCCCTGAGGTGAGGTGAGGGAGCTTGTGAACAACTGCCAAGGGCGGGGGGTCACGACCGGTCAGAGCGCGGCGCGACGGGCGAGGATCAATAGACAACCCCCTCATCCCACTCATTCCACTATTCTCTGCTACTAGAATGCAATTTGCAACGTACCTGTTCTACTTTCACCCACCCATTATTTTATCTTTAAACTTATCTTATCCTTTTAGTCCTCGGCTTTTATGCCAGTCAAGTGACTGGCATAAATAAGAGTAAGTACTTAGGGCAGTTTTCGTAGTGAATGAATAATGCTCAGGGAAAGGATAAAGAAAGACTAGCGATCGTAAACTGCGGATGAAAGATGTTATACAGACTACTAACGGTTTTGAAATGGTTTATTATAATTTATTGTCTGCTAAATGAGGAGTAGAACTGCTAAAAGTGAAGGTTTAAGAATGGAGATGATTCTTCATATTTTCTACCAATCAATTTCGAAGCCTGCAAAGGGCAACCTCTCTACCGTGAGGTTTTTTTGCACATCGGTAATATTCAAGTTTTCACTTCTGCCGGCACTCCCGGAGTGCTACCCGGTCTTTTTATATTTGTATAACATTATATTAATTGTAATAGTAGTTTTAGGCATGGTTATTACCACATTTTATTTAGTGTTTTTGTTATTACGTATACTAAGACGATTGCATGTTTCATGTTGTAAATCACTGTCGACGATTCTGATGGTACCCGTTAGTTTGAAGTTCACTTTTGTAATTTATTGAAATATAGTAGGGCAGTTTCAGGCGATAATGCGACACGCTGGACAAAAGCACCATTTTTTTTTAAGGTAGGTACTTGTAAGGTCTTAAGTTTTTGATAGGAATCACCTCCTCCGTCGGCCATCTTTAATTTTATGGCGGTCATTTTGAATAATGCGTATATCATTAGTATCTCGAGTTCTAAATAACGTAGAATTACAAACTTAGTGTCTAAGTGATTGGGGTCAAGGGATACAACTAGATATTTTTTTAGAGTCGAGTTCCCAAAAGATATCAAACGGAACACTGTTCCTAAGCTTCCGCTGTCCATCCGGCTGTCTGCGTATCAGCAATAGCTAGACTATTCAAATTTCCACAGAAGTTGTTTTTGTTCTGCTGCTTTAACATACATTCATAAAAACAAAAATAAATTTAAAATTAAACAGTGCTCTCATACATGAAACGTAATTTTATTGCCCGCCCATATTGCCCA
Source organism: Epinotia demarniana (assembly GCA_945867215.1). Classification (NCBI taxonomy): domain Eukaryota; kingdom Metazoa; phylum Arthropoda; class Insecta; order Lepidoptera; family Tortricidae; genus Epinotia; species Epinotia demarniana. The sequence continues at coordinate 16,625,055 of OX244272.1, read as the reverse complement.
TAACCATCGGTATATCTCTAGAACCGTAATATGTAGACACTTGAAATTTCCGCAGATTATGTATTACTACAGCTTCTATAAGAACAAGTAATAAAATATAATAGTGTTAATAATTGTTTTTTTTAACATAACTTAAATCAACTCTAAGAAAAATATGTTTTACATTTAAGTATATGCAGTATTATATCGGTAAAAGTTGAATTACCTGACCCCAAATACGTAACATATTTAGATACCAACTTTGACGTTCTAAGTGTCTAAGAACTCGAGATATTAATAATTAACTATAATAAACATGGCCGACAAAAAAAATGGCCGACGGGGGAGTTGGTTCCTATCAAAACCTTAAAGCTATGGACCTAACAAAGGCCTGAAAAAAAATTGGTGCTTTTGTCCAGCGTGTCCACATTTACGACCATTTTTTCGGGCACTCTGCCCCACTAATAGGTACATGCCTAAAAATTATAAAAATGTTTGTTTAGTTTAGTTCTACTTTTATTTATTTTTGGGGCTCTCACTTGATTGTATTTTCTTTTTGTTCCGTGTTTAGTGTGGTTAATAAATAAATTATTATTCTTATCGGATAAACTCGTCTACGTTTCTTCGTTCAAAGGGAAATATTGTACTAGTTTGATTTATTTCGATCATTAAGCGCTTTTAAAATATAGCAATACAATTTTTCTTGTCTTTTTAAATTGGTTTTCCTTGAAATCGCTTGACGATTAACCACAGTTTTAGCGTTCCGTAACCAAAGGATAAAACGGGACCCTATTACTAAGACTTCGCTGTCCGTCTGTCTGTTTGTCACCCGGGGGCGTGATAGCTAGACAGTTGAAATATTCACAGATTACGCGGCAAAAACAACAAATAATAAAATCAAAATAAAATAAATATTTAAGGGGGCCTCCCATACAAAAAACTTTTTTTTACTATTTTTATAGATAATGGTACGGAACCCTTCGTGCGCGAGTCCGACTCGCACTTTATCCTTTATTCTAATCTAATATAGAATAGGGTATAGATTGAATTGAACATGGCACGTTGGTAGCTAGTGCACAGGACAGGTACCTACTGGATCGGAGACACCCTGAGTGACAGGTTTTGGAGGCTTAGGGTGCTTGAAGCGTTTATTGTCGTATTTCGAGTGTTATTAATTGTCAACACCCTTGACAGCTGGAATATGCCAATTAGCGCTAAGCCTACATCACACTGGCGCGGCCTGGCCGCGGCGGACAATAGGAAACTTGTCTGCCGCTGTCAAATTTACTATTGTCCGCCACCGCAGGCCGCGCCAGTGTGTGGCAGGCCTTACGAGTGCCTCAAACACAAGACAGTGTCATGGAACCATGGAACCTGCCGTCTGCAGCAAACCTAACAGTTCGGTCCGGTACTGGCACATCGCTACAAGGTTATAATAGCCCAAGCACTTTATTTTCATTAGTATGGAAAAAAATGGAAAGGTTTTTTGTGTGTAACTGATATATTATCATTTTAGTAATTACGTAGACTCAAAATCCACCAAAATATTAGTCATCAAAACAATCGATATTTAACCAATTCCTGAAAAAACAGGAAAAATATTAATAGATATTAAAAATTTTGTTTCGGTTAATTTACAGGAGCTCTTCAAGAATACTAAATAAATCACACAAAAAACATAATGGATGTGTCATTTATTTTTATATATTTACTTTCCGATGGAAATTTTGGTGGATTCTTGGATAAGGCATCTTAGAATAACATTTGAAAATTAAACAAACAAAAAAAACGCTGTCATAAATTAATGTTTGAAAAAAAACCTAATTTTCCTGGGGTATAAATGAGTATCGGCACTATCCGCTATGGAAAGGCTATGGAATAGTTTATATGTTGTTGAACTAAACAAAACTAACTTAAAAAGTATTGCATGACAGTTGCTGTCTAAATGAGATCCACCGCGAATGTGAGCCGCTTTGCGAGTCGAACACCATTTACTTAACAATACGAGTATAAAACGATAAATAATTAGTAGTATAACTTCAATTAAGTGAATATAAATACTTTCTCTGTTTGTGGTGGGTTCTGTGTTTGCGCGTACTAGCGATAATCCTACGAAACAATTGGCATCGAGTTGAGAGTGAATGTGTTAAAGTATAGAAGTGAAATGTTAAGTTTAGGTACACGTATCTGGTGGAACTAAAAGAAATGTGCGTAATGTGTGTACTGAATTCGAGGGGGTTGTCGGTTTTTGTGTGCTGCGGTTTACCAACCTAGGTTTTTTTGGCAGTGCCTAGTGACGGGATTTAAATTGTGGAGTGCCAACTTCGAGGCTGAAATTGGTTCGTGTAGTGTCGATTAGGTTCTGCAACGCGAAAGGCGGCAATTGGAGTTAGTTGGTAAGCTTATTTGATTAAACAATTGCTAAGATAAACTCCTTGATATCTTACTATTATACAGGATTTAAAATGTAGCGCTACGCCGGACTTCGGTCCGTAGCAGTTTAAGGTCGGGTTGCACCAACTTACGATTACAGACCGACCAACGTTAAACATGCCCCCGGAAGCTGACGTTCCATAGAAACTTGTCAAACTTTATATGTATGCTGATTTTAACGAACACCACTCACGATTACAGGCGGTTTGATGCAACCCAGCCTAAGTCAATCAGTGCTAAGCTACGCTCGTAGCGCTACGCCGTAGTTCGTAGCAGCTTCTATGAGGCGTTAACACTTCAGGCCGAGGCAGACCGCCTGCGTGCGCAGCACGTGTGCAGCACGTACACCACTGCGTTGTAATGTATGAATCCCCATACGACATGATACACCGGATGCGTCTGCGAAGACGTGCGCACGCAACATAGCTCCAGGCAGACAAACAGCAAGGTTGTATGTTAAAGTACTGTCGTGTTTTTTTTTTACTGTAGATTAAAATATGAGATCGATCGATTCGATCGATTTTTATTTTAATGGCTCCTGTCCAGTGGGACAATTATGCCAGCGTCAAGGTTGGAAGCTACACGAAAGTGTCTTGAAAATCAGTCCAAAAGGTGATTTGACCGGTTGAAAGATCTAAAACAAAAGACAACACAATGTTAGGCAAACTACAACACACACAGGATTAGTTTTTTTTTCCATTAGTTATAACCGCAGGCTCATTGATATTGACTATTACAAAAATTCGAATAAACTTAATAATATTATAGTTTAATTTTGGATTTATCAATAAATTTAGCTAGAATATATACAAAGGGCGTGTTAACAAAAGAGAGGATGTAACTAAGGTTAGCAGGACGATGAATATAGTCAGGAAGGAGATCAAATAGATAGGGAAGATGCAGTTTTGGGACAATTGAAAAAAATATGTTCTGCAGTGCCCTCCTCCAGGCCACATTCACATAAAGAGTGGTCACGAACTCTGATCTTCGCAAGAAAGGATGGAGAGCAGATGTGTCCCAGTCGCAGCCGGATTATGGTTTTGGTTGCAGTCTTACTAGCTTTTTGAAATTTAAAAAACCAAGGTCTTACAGGTAGGTCAGGCTGAATTCCAGCATAATGCCTTCCCTTGGAGAGGAGAGTAATATTCCATTCTTCTGACCAATGTTCAGATAACTGGGTCTTAGCGGAAGCACGCAAATCCTGACTCTGGCATCCAGTATGAGAGGTACAGCCAATCACAATGGCCTGTTTAGCAATAGCACAGGCATCAGCCTGCTCATTACCAACAATATCGGAATGGCTCGAGACCCAAGCCATCACTACTTCCAAGCCAAGAGAGTCACACCAATGAAGAACCTCACGGGACTTAAGGGTCACTAATAGATTATCTCTGGACCGAAGGGGACATTTAGCTAGATCCTGGAGGCAGGTAAGGGAATCCGAGAATATAACGACTTTAGCTATTTTGTGAGATTCTATAAAAGAAAGGGCTTCATAAAGAGCAATAGCTTCGCCAGTAAATACTGATATAAGAGGGGGGCTTTTATAACCTAAAACAATTTTATATTGAGGTATCCAAACAGCAGAACCTACATATCCCTCCTTAGTTAGTTTGGAGGCGTCAGTAAAAATATGAAGCCAACCGTCCCATTTTTCCCGTAATATTTTCAAGAAATCATTATTGGTTCCTGGAGTAAAATATGAGACAAACTTCAAAAGAATCTCTTGACATGTGGAAATACCAAAACAATCGATCTTCGTATGATTCAAGCCCACGACTAAAGTTGTGATGTTCACTGTTTTCTCCTCTTCTTCCATTAATTTTATAAACACAAACTGTCAACACACTCCTGCGACATCGGGATGTCGCAGGAGTATGTTGACATAACAGTTTATAAGAGCAGTGCTTCTTCTTCGTCACACAAACTGCTATCGAACATGATGCTAATATTATACGTAATAGAATGCAAATGGTGGCTGTGACAGGGGTCGACGCATACGTGCTGCACACGCAGTTGGTGTGACTCGGCCTTTCACCGCCCAGAATCGCTACCTACGCATTACGCTCGTAGCCGATTCCGTGGTTTTCTTGCCAAGTAGCGGCAAGTGGCTACGGCGTAGGCACCCACTAGGCGGATTCCTGGCAATGGGAATATTTATTGCCTACATAGGAATAATAAACATTACCTATGTGGTCGTTTCCACATGTTGTAGTAGCATTAAGCCTAGAAATGAAATTGGAAATTATTGTGCATGAAAAGTGTGTACACTGTAAGATGAAACAACCTTGCGCATAATTCCTAGGGATTCGTAGCGCTCCGAGAGGACTACGGTCGGTCTTTTGTCCCGTAGTGGAGCGCTGCCGCAAAAAAGTGAAAAACTTCCTCTGTGAAAAACGGAACTCGCTAAAGATACCGGAGATGATATTCTAATTTTGCAGTTTTTCCGATGAAAAGACTCTTCTTTGTATGCAGTTCCTTGCTGGATAGATTCATCTATTTTACTTAGGTGGCGATGCTGAATACGCGTTTTAGCCGTAGGTATTGAACTAAAAAGTCAATATAAATCGTCTTGAATCGTACGTTCTCCTTTGCTTTAGGGATTGCATTGATTCGAGTCGACCACGCCCCCTTGACAGAGACACACTTATGCCTTCCATGCACGAGAAAAAGGGATGCAACACTTTTTAGGAATGGCTTTTTGGATAAATACCTAACTTAGTGAAGTTTTATTTATATTTCACTAGCTGACCCGGTGAACTTCGTCTCACCATAGAGGAAATATCTCACCTCTCGGAACATATGCTGTTTTTTTATTCACGTTACGGATTATACAATCATTGTATTAAGGGGTATACAGATTATGTGAATTTACCCCAATTTGTCAGTACATGTCGAAGTCAGCATACAGATATAACAATCCGTCCACATGTGCTTGTGCATGCAATTTCTCATTAGAATACAACTCGTTTCACAGTTGGATCAGCAGCGCAACATGCCTCCAGACGATAGCAATTAGTCAGCTTCTGATAAATTGGGGCTGACAAATCATGACATGTATACACCCCGTTACATATAATGTACCTACATTTTTTTCGGTTCGTATCGATTGTGGTACATCAGTCTAGTGTAGTATCGGTGGCAAATTTCACACAGAGGGAAATGGAGTCGTTTTTATGATTAACTTTTTAAGATTGAATGAATAAATTATTAATTTACTTAAAGTACTTAATTAGTATGACATTAATTAGGTACTCGTAAATTTCAAGTACCTACTTAAAACTATTTATTTTCATAAACGATTACAGGAACACCCACATGTTATGTCGTAAATGTTTTGGGTTGATATTCAATTTCTTTTAACAAATGTCACCATTAATCCATATTTTTTTACAATAAATATGCAAACTTCCTTCTTTACAAAAAAAAGTGGTTGATCAATGGCCTAGAAATGATTATTTATGGCAGGTGTTAGTCTAGTAATTTTAATTGAATAAAAAATGTGACTAATATTATGATTAAAAAAACATATTACCATTTCACAAAGCTTGGTATCGGTAATGCCCGCAACTATCGCAAGATAATTAAATTTATAGGAAGTATTATGCAATATTAATCATTTAATCGTTATTTGTTTAATCATAAAAACACTCAGGCTCCCATTTGCCACCGATACTCCGGACACTACATCACTATTATTTGAGTTGTACGAAACAGGGAGTATAATCCCTTCAAGTGGCAAATTCCCGCATCGGGACAACGAACAAATTACCAACCACTTCTGGCAGCCTCCATTTTGCACATTTTGGCACATCTGACAAAACTGCAATTAAACTGTTTTTTTGTACCTACGAAAACTATGCACACAGATTCTATACAGATATTACGAGTATGCTCAGGGTGTAAAAAAATAATAAAATTCCACGTCAAACATAGAGATAAACAAACTCTTAAATACGGCGTAATCCGAATGTTGTGGATATATGTTGTCGATCATTTGTTTGACAGCTAAGATACCTAGGAACATTTTGTATGGGAATGAAATTTTTCTTTCATTATTTAGTTCTCTCCAGTTTTTTCAATGTTTTTAATAGTTATTATTTGAATCAGGGCCGAGACTAATCCAACAAAACAAAAACCATGAAAACGGTCCAGCCGTTCTAGAGTTATAAGTGTTGGAACAAACACGACTTTGTTTTATATATTAATTAATAATAAAATAATAATAAATAATATTAAAAGATATAATTAGATTAAGATTAAGTGAGATTTTGGATGAGAGAAAATACTAATAGTATTAACTTGATTGTGTCGTAAAATAAAGTATTGTTTGAGTCGACTGAGTAAAAAATGGAAAATAATGACCCAACTTTGGATTTTTTTTCTATAGAGGAAATTTAAGGCAATCGTGTATCATGTATCGATAAAATCAGATAAACAATCATATAGTCAAGAATAATATATCTGAAAATAAGACATTATTGTTTCTTAATCTTATCAGAACGGCGTTTTAAAGCACGCGATAATTTCCAATGCACCCCCCAGGCAAGTGCATGTGAACGAACAACCGGGGAACATTAAGAGTCCGCAGTACGCTCGATTCTCCATACAAACGTAGTTACACTCTCATTTTAAAACTACGTGTCGGATTGTAACGAAACTTTGCATGTTCAATGAAATGAGGTATATCTATGTCTGAAATTAGTTTACGTAGCTTCAGATACCATAATAAAAAAGATACAGCGAATTTAAGTTTTTCATACAAAACTAGTTTTTGCTGTATTTACTTTGTTTTATAAATTGGTACCATATAAACTAATTACAGACATAGATATACCTCATGTCATTGTATATGCAAAGTTTCGTCACAATCCAAGACGTAGTTTTAAGATGAGAGCGTAACTACGTTTGTATGGGAAGGTGAAATTCGGCCGAGCTTACTGCGGCCTCTTAACACATTTACTGTGAAGAATCGCTACGCGCTACGCTCGTAGCCGATCCCGTGGTTTTGCCCCGTATGTAGCGCTAAGGGACTACGGCGTAGCCACCCGCTAGGAGGGGCCCAGGCAATGAAACTGTTAATACATATCGTAAGCTAGCCGGGGCATTTTGTCTTACATTTCCTGAAGAACTGATCGCAGGGATAGAGTTATAGGACTTCTCGCTGTTAATTACGTACTTAAAGTAACATTTACATTCAATTATTTATTTTATGTTGTCCTAAGCCTTTATAAGACAGACTTAACGAATATACAGTTAGGTACAATGGCATAAAGAGACTCGAAACAGAGCAACATTCACAGAACAAAACTGCTGGTCCATTGCGAAAGGTTTCGTAGGAGGGTTCAAATGTAATTTATTGTATCACAAAATGACAGTTGAATTATCATACCGTTTGTTCTAAAAGTTACATAATTACTCACAAACAGGACAACTTCCTGGGCCCACTTTTGCGGATAATATATTGACCTATTGAAGGTAAAAACTAGTACCTGCATAATGGCAAATTGAAGACAGTGTTATTGTTGAATTATGATTATAAATAAGTTACTTCATATAACCTTACTTGTACTAGTTAAAGTTCCTATGTAATGGAATTGTATAAATGGCAATAAATCTCTTTAAACCGAGCTTTTATACAACAAAAAATACAGTGTTTGTGTATACGCTTCCTATGTTGACGTAGGTAGGTGCCTACCTACAGAATCCCGCCGTCTCACCGCCGCGCCAGCGCATCCCGCTGCGGTTTGCCGAGCCGCGTACGAATTCCGCCGCGGTACTGTGCAGTGTGGCTTACGGAATTTATATACAAACTGAGGACTAATAAAAATAGTGGTTGTGGGCGATGGGGGAATTACTGCGATATCACATTTTGTCGCCCTTTTACACTCACATTTTTGCTAAAAGGAACATAAGTTTCATGTGCGGTAGTACCCCTTTTTGGGCGTGAATCTATGTATAATTTACATGTCAAACTATGTTTTATCATGAAATAGGTACATTAAAGGGGTTTGAGTAAAAATGTTGTCATTATTTAGATTTCATAAAAGTGGTAGATTATTATAGATCTCCTCAAAACAAACATATAATATTGTTATGAATTGTTATACACTAAAATGCATCGGAGCCGAGATATTTGCAATATATATTTTCACAGGTCACATTGAAAAGTTAAAAACAAAACTTCAAACTTAAATATCTCGGCTCCGATATTGTTTAACGCGTTTAATTTTATATATCTACGCGCATTAAGAGGTCCTCTAAACGATTATTAAAAAAACATCCTTGGCCGCTGCAAAAAATAAACACGACATTTTTTCTCATACAAGGTTACCCAATGCCCTTTAATTAAATGAAATGTGGTACTGGCATACAACGTGAACCACCGCCAGTGATGACCGCCTAACTGCCTCAGTCTGCCGGCGAGCGTTATCATTATCCGGCGCCTGAAAACTCGTTATCGCCGTAAAAACCAACACGGAAATAGCTGGCAGTGAGCAGATAACGTACACGCCGTGGGTCAATCTATCACTTGCATTTCGCATTCCCTGAGAGCCTTTTAATATTTACTTTCACTGCCAGGAAGCCGCCTAGCGGGTGCCTACACCGTAGTCGCTTTGCGCTTCATACCTACTAGGAAAACCACGGGATCGGCTACGAGCGTAGATGTTTATCGGCAGACGGGTTGCTTTTGAGCAACAGATATTATATTTGATGGCGCGCTGCTGCTGTATCCTATTCAAAAGTCAGTTTTTTAACTTAATTTTTAAATTAAAACTATTCGTCAGATAGCTGCTTTAAGAAGAAGAGAGAGAAGATTCTTCTTAAGAAGTAGGCGGTTCTCAATTCATGGGAATCATTGATTTTTATGTGTAAAAACGGAACCCTTATGGATTCGTCGTGTCTGTCTGTCTGTCTGTCCGTCCGTATGTCACAGGTATTTTACTCGAAAGCTATAAGGTGTATTTCAATAAACTTTTGAGGATAGGTGTATTTTGTTAGCCGCTACATAGTTTTGTAATTAAATTACTTTTTTTAGGGGTGCACTCCATACGTAAAACTGAGAGTCAAAAAATTTTTTTTCATTGCAAGCCTACGTTTGGCACATCAATCGATAGGCCTTTCAAAATAAAAATAAGGTTTTTCAGCAATTTCTCAGATTGAGTGCATAGAGTCGGAGATAATCACCCCGAGTCACTAAAATTGTGTCCCCCCCCTCTAATTTTTGAACCATCTATCTTAAAAAAAAAAACATGGACATAGAGCTTATTAAATTCTTTCAGCGAAAATTGTTTTGAACAAGATCGGTTCAAAGGTTTTTGAGATACTTCAAACAAACTGCCTTCCTTAAAGAAAAGGACGTAAGTGCCACAAGATTTCAGTAACGACACGACTTTTTTAATAGGCACGGAACCCTTCGTTGTGCGTGGTCCGACACGCACTTGGCCGCTTTTTATTGTTTACTTACTAGTTTCATTAAGTTGTGAACTTATATAGTTCGCTAGTTACGTACCTCATCTTATTTACTACCTACATAGTTTATTTATATACCTACATAATTTATTTTCCTTGTACAGCTTTGCTGAGCCGCTCGTTTCCTTACTTTGAGTCCCTTTATTCGTCAATTTCCTTATTCGCCTTATTTCAATCAATTTCCTATTTTTATCCTAAAGCGAGAAAAGTTATGAAAATGTAGTAGGCATTTAGTTGTGAAGTTGACAACAGCGCTATAAGCATGAGAGTTAATTTCAGTGGGGGTTACGAATATCATAGCTAACTAGGCAGTTGCAAAAAGCTGGTATTGGTTTCTGCTTTTTTAAACACATCTCCGGGAGCTCTGGCGAACTTAGTCACCACCAGGAACACAACACCATATATATACCTACAGCTACAGACTATAAGTAGTGGCGTTATTATGGCTGCAGTCGTCTGTAAGGTACTTTACTTCCCTAGTTGAGCTGCTTTAAATAATATATGATCAAGATAACATGTCGCTGTGGCCTACCTCTCTTATGAGAACAATAACTTTCTTTTAGACCTTAGGTACGGCCGTATTCACAACGTTCAAAAGATAGCTAAAAAAACAATTCCGTGTTTTTCTGGTGCCCCCCATGACGTGATGCCCTAAGCAATTGCTTAATTTCCTTATGGGCTAACACCGCTGCACTGCTCCGAAATGGCGGCTATATGACTGTTTTATGGCACCTACTAATGAAATAAAAAAACATCAGTTTAATAACTTTGCACTTCAATAATAATTTAATAATCCAACTTCGCCACGACATAAAATTAGCCATGTGGCCTCGTAACAACGAGCTCGCATTAAAACTCGTGATTATGAATTATACTTGGCAAGTATTTTAATAGCAACTTCTCCCAGACCCCGTATCATGGTCGGCCTTATCACGCGATTAGTGACAAGATAGGAGCGTCATCTCGTTCTATCGAACGGTGTCAGCCGGTGACAGACGCTCTATCTTGTCACTTATCGTGTGATAAGGCCGACCATGATACGGGGTCTTTTAGGTTAGCTGACACCGTGAACGGAGGTGTGAGGGGGGGGATTAAACAGACTCATTCGTTGAGCTTTTTTTATTCTGGAAAGCACGGTATCCTTCGGAAACGGAGTAGGTACTTATATTTTATTCTGCAGCTTTATTAGCTTAGCTATTCCGTAGTTTATCAGTAAACAGAGGTCTATCTAATACTTGCTCTGTAGGTTACGTTATTTTAAAGTGAATGAAAGTAAACATCGAAAATAACAAACTGTGTAGGATGGAAATCAGATCATAAGCTCACTAGTTAGTGTTCATAGCATTACCTATGTCTGTTACCACTTTGGTCGGTTTATGATAGGTTTTTGTCTGGGACATATGATATACCTAGCCTGGACGGGACCTGCTTCTCATAAAGAAAGAAAAATGGCTAACTAGTCACTTGACGTATCCAGTCGATATGCAAGCTACGTCCTGACATGGGTAGAACACTGTGTAGTGTGTACTCGGTCAAAGAGTCGCATCGCATACCAACCCTCTTAAATTGATAAAGGTAGTATTATTGTTTAATACATGAACATAAATGTAAAAATAATAGTTACAAGAAATCGAATAGATTTAATAATGTTCATAAATAGGATTAATATCACAGAAATATCTGGAAAAATTAGGCATGTATCCAAACGCATTTATTTTATTTACCTAAGTAGAAACACTGTTACTTTTTTGCTCAACAATTTTTGATCGTTGATCATGGCAGCTCTGTCTATCATGAGGCGGTCGCGACATACTCTCGATTTTCCTCGCGTATGTGGCGGCCATGCGGCGGCGGCGGCGGGACATGCATTGCTGCTTTAAATTTTGTTTTCTAATGAATAAGTCCCGGACATCAGCCCCTATGGGGGTAACAAGGGGGTGAAAGTTTGTATGGAGCTACGATATATCTAAATGAGTTCCAACTCGCGAGCAGAACCTAAATAGTTTAGGTACAATATCAGTATGAATACCGTTGGCGTTGGCAAGGTTCCAGGTAAATTCCATTCGGGAACTACACCTACCTATACAACTCCAAAGTGGTTAGCATCCATATGTATGTGTCCGTAGCGGTGAGCTGGCTGTCACACCCGTCTGGCGGGATTAACCCCTGCATTATTAAAGGTCGGGGCCAGAACAAACGACGCATCTGCAATACCTACTGAAATAAACATCCCGCGAGACCGCATTACACTCGCTGCCACTACCTTGTACCTGTTTCATTGCATGCAGTGCCGGATTAGCCCAGAACCAAAATTAGGCAATTGTTTAAAAAATATGCTCCCAGGGGCCCACAGGCGGGTATTTGCTTAGGGCATCAAGTAATCTTAATCCGGCATTGATTCTTGTTATATGTTTTCTTCCGGCAATCTGTCTTGCCATGCCTCCGGAAGGTTTCTCAAAGGTCTGCCTAGAAGTTGGACGAAAGTCCTGCTGACTGTACGCATCTTTTTTCGGTTTTCATGGAATTCGGCACCTCCTCCTTTCAGTACGTACCTTGGCCCATACCCGATGCTCGAAATTTATGGCGAGCGCATGCTTAACGATGATGGGCCACACATATTTACGGAGAAGATAAGAAGTTGCGTAATTGGCAATTCGGTTACTAAAGAGCTTTGCTCGTTCGGTATAGCATCGTCTTAACATGAGATCATATCAACAACTACTCATATTTACCCTTTCGCAAGAAGAAGGGTTTTGAGAGAGAAGAGAAACGAAGTCATTCTATAAGGGTGCTTTTTTCCCTATTGAGGTACGAAACCCTATACATCACTCATCGATTTATGAATGAAAGAGGTCTAATTCTAATATCGATCAAAATCAATCTGTTTATGAATCTGCTTCTGTCTTTGAAGGCGTTTAAAAATTACGTAATATTTCATTTCATTTCTCTCTTTTCTTTTTGAGCATCTCTATGGTTTGCTAAACTAGACCTAGTTCTTCCGAAAAGTATCGAGTTCATCCCGCCGAATGTAGTAATAAAAAATACCTTAAAACTTACCTGTACAAATTTTCGTCCTTCGACAGCGGTTCCGCTAAATACATTTATTATTTTAATACGAGTACCTACTCGTACCCGTTTACTGTGCGATCTCTGGTAATAGTATTGAAAACGTGTTCCATTTGGGAAATGAAATGGCAGAGTGCTTTTAGATATGCATGAATGACCTACATCCAGGTGGGATTAATTTATGTTAACTATGCAGCCAAGTGTATGTATACTTAATTTTATATACTGCTATACTTCAGACGTTGAAGAAAAGAGATGTCGCAAAACCTAGTTAGTAGTTTTTTTGTAACGTTCACGTGGAAGGGGTCATTTAGGTTATCCCGTGGAAATCTTACTTAAGAATGATTGCCAATGTTAGTTTTCTCCCTAGACGCAGATTATCCTTAGTTACTGCGAATCAGTGAAGTTACGGCCTGTATCCACGGTCGACGCACCATACGAACATAGTTTGTTTCTCATCTTGAAACGACATGCTAGAATAACATGAAACTATGCAACAAACTACTACACTATACACAATGGAATCCACTACATCTAGGTCGGAAATTAGTCAATGATATTGCAATTTAAAATAGAAAAAAAACCGGTCAAGTGCGAGTCTGACTCGCGCACCGAGGGTTCCGTGCAAACTAACAATTAACTCAAGGTAAAGTAAAAGTCCCAATATATTTGTTAAATTAGGTACTTATTTTAACCCAACACAATAGAATTCAATTTCAAACAACGAGTAACTTTTACACCAAGTCAATTGAATCGCGATCTTTTTTGACCTGCTATTGAAAATAAATATACGCGTCCCAATCCCAACCCCCATTAATTCTAGAAAAATCTTAACAGCGCGAATGGGGTCAGCGCCATCTATCGGCCCCATTTGGTACTAACGTGCAAGGGCAATCGGCTTAGTATGTATGTTGGTCTTTTAGCGATTATTGTTTATAACGTGAACCGATCTCTATTATTTTTGTTTTATTTGAAAGAGAGTATTTCTATTATAGTCTTATAGGAATTTCAAAACGTAAAAATACTTATAAAGTTGATTAAATTGCAAACTTAAATAGGAAAATATTTTTGTAAATAAAACAAAAAATATGCTAGATACAGAAAAAAAAAACTTTTCCCGTAATATATAAGTTTATTTTAATCGCAAGTAATTATTTCAAATTTTTCGCTTGAATAACTTCGGAGATAAGGGGGGGGGAATGGTATTTTTTTTTACATTTTCCTTCATAGATCAAAATTTTTCGAGTGTAGAAAAAAAAAGAAAAACTGCTTCAAAAAGTGCAACTCAAGCCCTTTCGAATGATACCCCACTTGACCCTATAGTTAAATTTTTTTTTTGCCCCCTCCTCATATTCGTAAGTTTTTATAGAAAAATTAAATGTATATTTAAATTTTTCATTTTCCATGCACGCGGATAACTCTCATTTATAACCATTCCAAGTTTCAAGTTGATAGCTTGAGTAGTTCGTGAGATATTTCACTTTGTGACAGACAGACAGACGGACGGAGTCGCACCATTTTTGGTACGGAACCCTAAAAACCGAGTAGAACGTTTTTCTTACAAAGTGTCTAATCGCTTGACTGTTTTCTATTTTATTTTTATAATAATTTGTAGCAATAGTAACTAGTTTTCGACCTAGATCTGGCGGATCCCATTGTGTATAAAAATAATTTTCACTTCTCATGCTCGAAAAGTGTGTCATAATATAAGCTTAGCCTGCGGGGCTAAATTAGTATACAAATATTTAGCCCCTAGGGAAAATATTATTTATTAAAAAATAACATCTTAGCGGCATTATAATTAGCATCCTATATGTGATTGATCCTATGTTTGCTATTTATGATTTATACAACATTTTAATGCGACCTGTTTTGATTGGACAAAACAGTTCGCCGTATTACATCCACCAATCACAACTCTTTAAAAGACATTTATTTTTGCTATTAATTTACCCAAATACAGCTGGATTTAAAATCGACCAATCAAGAAACAGAATTAACTTCGAACATTAGGTGTTTTTTGTTCCCTAATAAAAAATCACAATCATTAAAAAAATTAACGCGTCTGGCGACCATGGCAACCAGTTGGTCGCCGCCGCCACCCAGCGCGTGCAGGTGGGGTTGACAGTAGGGTCGGTGCTGGTGGTAGGTATTCCGATCTCCCCTTACTACCCTACACAAATAAAAATATACGAACGATCATCATCGGGCGTTCGCGGCAGCAGCTCTGAGCGCTCCACTCTCATGACGGCGAAAGTTCTGTAATCTGTAGAGATTAGCGAAACTTCAAGCCTTCACGACATCACGATGAAACGATAATTTTATCTTCACGTCAATGCATATCCTAAACACATGGCTATAAGCTAACGCAAGGGGAAGCGCATGCACCATTTTTTTAACATAATAATTCAAATTCAATTCGTCAAACCGTTCAATTACAGTAACAACATACCAAGATATTTTATTTTCCAAATCTTCTGTTTCAAAGTGTGACGTTAAATGGACACTAGATACTTTACAAAGTTACTTCCGTCACAATAATATATGTACCTATTACTTTGCTCCCAAGTGTCCGAAGTTTTGGCTTGGTAAACTAATCGACTGCAGTCGATCGACGAACAAGTGCAAGTAGACGCTTTTATTCCAACATTCTAGTAAAAAAAATATTGAACAAGCAAATAAAACGCACGGAAAAATGCGGAAGTGGCTTCTTAAGTACATATACGCATGCAGTATCAATAATAATATAGTGCGTGAAGCCGGGGTTCCTCCAAAAGAGAAGCCCCCTCGCACCGATGTGGATAAGGAGGGATTCACATTGGTGTCTAGGAAGCGCAAGCCGCGAAAGAGTCAGTGTGGTACAGCAGAGCCAGTTGGTTCGGGCCTGCGGGTTGCCACACCGAGTAAAGCGCTGACCAGAGAAGCGTTGCCACACCAGAAGACGGGCTACTCGCTGAGGGTTTTCCAGCTGCGTTCGCGCCACTACGTGCACTTCAGCTCATTTGTGGTGCGCGTGCCACGGCCGCTGCAGGAGACCATCGCGTGTGCTGGCTTCTGGCCGAAGGGTGTCGTGTTTCGGCGGTTCCGGGGCAACCTACCGAACTCTACACCGGACTTGACGACGCAACGGAGCCACACTGTTTCGTCACCTAAATAATAATTAGTGTTTAATGTTATATTGTATGTATGTTAGTCTGTAAGGTATTTGTAACTATGGGCCTTAGTTGCCTGAAATAAATGTTTTATTATTTTTATTTTTATTATTATTATTATGTATGTCTTTCCCGTTCACGGGACAACGATGTCCCGGACCTTTGGGAGGCGTGCGTGGAGCTAGGTACCTACAAAGTACCAACTGAGCCAACACGTAGAGGCCCTTTTGACAATTTAATGAAATTCAAGGAGTACACCGAGCGGATGCTGTCGCTGCCCGTGTCATGGGACGAACACAGAGACAGCACCCGCTGGGGTGTATAGGGACTATTGATGGTTGATGGAATCTAAATAAAACGGGTTATTGGGTTGAAATGATGGACTTGTGGCTGGGCTATTGGGTGAAACATCGGACGAGTGCCTAATAAAACTGTTATTATTATTATTATTATTATAATGATAGCAACGCGTTGTCTGGGAAAACAGGTGTATAATAAAAATCCGATTGCTGAGCAATTATTCCGAGCTAGTAATGGATCGCCAGTGTACAGGGTAGGAGCTGCGGCACGCTTCTACCGATGTTGCAGTATGACCTTGGTCTCTGGAACCGGGTCGAGGTCAGCTGGCTGCCACACTGCGACCCCCGCCGCGCGAATTTTATCTCACTTCATGTAAGGCCCACATTACACTCTAAACGAGAAAATACTGTGGAACTTCGCCTGTTTAAATTTTAATAACGAATACAACAAATCCCCTGGAGTTGCTGACGCTAACTTGCCTTGATTAAATTTATATATTTAAGTAAGTGAGTTGTAAACGTTTCAGTGAAGTTGGAGAGTGGAATTAAATGGTTAGCGATCGTATTTTGTAATGGTACTTCATTCATTAAAAAAGTTTTATTCGGCAGTATTCAGCTTTAATTGGAGGTATTGTACGGTCATTTTTGTATTTGAATGGGGACGGTATTTTAAGGACGTATCATAACATCGTCGATTTAGAGTTTGCCACACATCCGCAAGATATCTTACTACCGGATTGACGATAAGTATCACGAGATGCCTTGAAACGATCTTAGAACCATATCGTCATAGTTGAAACGGTAGATGGCCTCATAACTCTACTGTATATTTATACTGAACATTTGTGGAACACAAATACAAATAATTTATTTGCTAAATACAGTTGAAAGATGGTGTACGATATTTTGGAGTTCGGTGTCTCCAGCCTGCATGCGGGCGTGCAAATTATATGTTTATTAACTAGCTTTTGCCCGCGGCTTCGCCCGCGTAGTAAAAGTAATTTTCCAATAATTATTGAATTGCTACGCCGCCTACTAACCTACTACTACTAACTTCCCCTACTAATAACCCTTCATCATAACCCATTATGGTAAATTATTTTTTATTTACTATTATATTTATGCCCGTGTGGTGGCGAGTTAGAATTTCACCACCCTCTTTCTTCCCGTGTGTGTCGTAAAAGTCGATTAAGAGAGCAGGGTTGAAGTGTGTCCTGGGTGATGGGCTAACAACCTAAGCAATATCACTTTTTGTCGATCTTTTATACCCACATTTATGCTAAAAGTGGCGCTGGAACATAAAGTTCATGTGCTCTGCCTGCCCCTTTTGGGAATAAAGGCGTCAATGTATGTATGTACGTATTTCTGTTATTAAATTTACAATCATGATTAATGAGAATCTGTCCTCTGGAATAAAAGCTACTTTAAGTTCATGAACATTAATGTTGAAATACCAAAATATCTCCACGAATGTTAAGTTAAATTTGTGGCCTGGACATTGCTATAGGCTTGTTTCCTAAGATTTTTTTCCATGCTTTTCGAACCAGTATTTAACATAAATACCCAAAAAATTGTTTTAATTTAACGGCGGCCAAAATGCTTAACTTATTAAAAGTAAGCAGATCTTCGTGCAGCACCTTGAATGTACTTATTACGGATGCAGGCACTTTCCCAATGTCTCCTACCCTCCCGTCCCGCCGCGCCGCCCGCACTCGCCTAGGTACCGATTGCTGACGATCGAGATGGCACCAAATACAAACTTTAAAACCTATAACCCTATATAACGCGGGTCTCGTTCCATACCTCAAAAGCAAAAATAGAACCCTTATTTATAGGATCACGTGTGGCTGTCTGTCAGTCCGTCTGTTACAACCGATTTGCTTCGAAAAAAACTGACCGATTGAATTGCAATTTGGCACAAATATTTTCATGAATTTTCATGTCCACAACATTACATTTCAAAATCTATGTGATTTTCGTTATTAACGTCCCAAAAAACCGTAATAACAACGCCCATATTGATATTTAGACGCCACGTTGGAATGTAAAATCGTTGTTGTTTACCTAACCAGCGACCCGATAAACCATAGAAACAATAGATGCCGATGTTGATTTTCAGATTTTGTCACCACATGTCTCCTTTTAGGGGTAGAATTCTCAAAAAACCGGAAACACTTGTTTACTCATTTATCGTTAGAAATTATCCTGTGAATTCTCGAATAAAATTGTCTTACTAATCTTTTTTCTCCATACAACGTTTGGACCTCCTTTTTAACCCCTTTTAGGTGTAATTATTTCAAAAACGCTGAAAGCACTTTATTTGTAAATTAATAAGTTTAGTAATCTGTCCACAAAGTTTTAAGTACGTCGTAGCTAAAAATAAGTTTCCCTTATACAAAATTTGGACCCTCATTTAACCCTCTTAGCGGTGGAATTTTATAAAACGCTGAAATTACTTTTTTTGTATCCTAATAAGTTATCTTCCTACAAAGTCTCAAGTCTCTAGTTCAATAAATAATGTTTCCCCTCCACAAACATTGCATCCCTATTTAACCCCCTTAGGGGAAGAATTTTATAAAACGCTGAAATTACTTTTTTGTATCTTAATAATGATATTCCTACAAAGTTTCAAGTCTCTAGTACCAAAAAATATGTTTCTCCCATACAAACTTTGCACCCCTATTTAACCCCCTTAGGGATAGAATTTCCAAAAATCCCGTCTTATCCCTTGCCTACGTCATAAAATGAAGTTCTGGTGTAAATATCAAGTTTCTGGTCCCAGTAGCTTTGAATACGAACTTTGCACCCCTATTTTACCCCCTTAGGGGTGGAATTTTATATAAAGCTGAAAATACCTTTTTTTGTATCCTAATAAGTAAAATACTTACCAAGTTTCAAGTCTCTAGTTCAATAAATAATGTTTACCTCATACAAATATTGCACCCCTATTTGAACTCCTTAGGGGTAGAATTTTCTAAAACACTGAAAGAACTTTTTTTGTATCCTAATAAGTAATATCCCTACAAAGTTTCAAGTCTCTAGTACAAAAAGTCATATTTCTCCCATACAAACTTTGCACCCCTTTTTAACCCCCTTTGGGATAGGATTTCCAAAAATCCCGTCTTATCCCTTGCCTACGTCATAAAAGGAAGTTCTGGTGTAAATTTCAAGTTTGTAGTCCCAGTTGTTTTGAATACAAACTTTGCACCCTTATTTAATCTCCTTAGGGGTGGAATTTTAAAAACGCTTAAGATATTTTTATTTGTATCCTAATAAGTAATTTTCCTACAAAGTTTCAAGTCTCTAGTTCAATAAATTATTTATTTATTTATTTATTTATTTATTTATTTATTTGAAAACATGTTTACATGCCCTTACAGTTAGGTATCCAATGCGACATGAAACTTAGAATTAACAACATATACAAACAGGAACATACAGGTTATTACAAATAACAATCAGGTACAACCTAATAACACAAATGACTGGCACTACTTAATTACACTTTCACAGATGTAGGCCTCGCATCCATCATCTCACAGAATCTCAGGCATTCATTTCTCACAGACGCCCATCGCCACGCAAACAGGTCGCACTCGGGTGCTGATGCCAAGAGAGCATTCAAGTGTGTGAGGGCACGGAGCAGCGGAGAGTTCAGGCGCGACACGGAGCGTCGCGCTGGCAAAGCCAACAGATCGCGTCGCCGCGGTCTGAGGGCTATCCTGGGGATGTCTGGTACATGTAGTCGCACAACTCGACTCACCAATTCTGGACAATCCGAATCACCGCGCAGGGTCCGACACGCAAACTTCAATAAGCAAAGGTTACGTCTCACCTCTAAAGAGTTGTAACCTAAGGCCCCAAGGAGAAACTTCGTCGGATAAAGAAACGGGTAATAACCAAATATTTTCTTGTATAAGAACCTTAAAAAGGTCTTTTGTACCTTTTCAAGAAGCAAACTGTAGGTCGATTCGTAGGGATGCCAAACGATCGATGATGTCTCTAGCTTGCTTCTAACTAGCGCATTATAGACAAGCCTGATGGCAACGGGATCGTTAAAGTGACGAAGGTTGCGTAGCACGAAGCCCAGTCTTCGAAAGCAGCTTGTAGCAAGTGTTGAGATATGCTCATGAAAAGTAAGCCGCGTATCGAAGACCACGCCCAGATCTTTAATAGAGCACACACGATTTATAGGCTCGGACCCCAGCACATATTGTGCATGCACCGGCATATGAGCACGGCTGAAAGTGCAGACGCAACATTTAGCGGGGTTGAACAGCAGCTTGTTTGTGTTTACCTCATACAAATATTGCATCCCTATTTGAACTCCTTAGGGGTATAATTTTCTAAAACGCTGAAAGAACTTTTTTTGTATCCTAATAAGTAATATCCCTACAAAGTTTCAAGTCTCTAGTACAAAAAGTCATATTTCTCCCATACAAACTTTGCACCCCTTTTTAACCCCCTTTGGGATAGGATTACAAAAAGGCCCGTCTTATCCCTTGCCTACGTCATAAAAGGAAGTTCTGGTGTAAATTTCAAGTTTGTAGTCCCAGTTGTTTTGAATACAAACTTTGCACCCTTATTTAATCTCCTTAGGGGTGGAATTTTAAAAACGCTTAAGATATTTTTATT
This sequence comes from Epinotia demarniana, assembly GCA_945867215.1. Classification (NCBI taxonomy): domain Eukaryota; kingdom Metazoa; phylum Arthropoda; class Insecta; order Lepidoptera; family Tortricidae; genus Epinotia; species Epinotia demarniana. Next base: position 16,604,018 of record OX244272.1, on the reverse strand, counting down.
TGTATCCTAATAAGTAATTTTCCTACAAAGTTTCAAGTCTCTAGTTCAATAAATAATGTTTACCTCATACAAATATTGCACCCCTATTTGAACTCCTTAGGGGTAGAATTTTCTAAAACGCTGAAAGAACTTTTTTTGTATCCTCTTAAGTAATATCCCTACAAAGTTTCAAGTCTCTAGTACAAAAAGTCATATTTCTCCCATACAAACTTTGCACCCCTTTTTAACCCCCTTTGGGATAGGATTTCCAAAAATCCCGTCTTATCCCTTGCCTACGTCATAAAAGGAAGTTCTGGTGTAAATTTCAAGTTCGTAGTCCCAGTTGTTTTGAATACAAACTTTGCACCCTTATTTAATCTCCTTAGGGGTGGAATTTTAAAAACGCTTAAGATATTTTTATTTGTATCCTAATAAGTAATTTTCCTACAAAGTTTCAAGTCTCTAGTTCAATAAATAATGTTTACCTCATACAAATATTGCACCCCTATTTGAACTCCTTAGGGGTAGAATTTTCTAAAACGCTGAAAGAACTTTTTTGTATCCTAATAAGTAATATCCCTACAAAGTTTCAAGTCTCTAGTACAAAAAGTCATATTTCTCCCATACAAACTTTGCACCCCTTTTTAACTCCCTTTGGGATAGGATTTCCAAAAGTCCCGTCTTATCCCTTGCCTACGTCATAACAGGAAGTTCTGGTGTAAATTTCAAGTTTGTAGTCCCAGTTGTTTTGAATATAAACTTTGCACCCTTATTTAATCTCCTTAGGGGTGGAATTTTAAAAACGCTTAAGATATTTTTATTTGTATCCTAATAAGTAATTTTCCTACAAAGTTTCAAGTCTCTAGTTCAATAAATAATGTTTACCTCATACAAATATTGCACCCCTATTTGAATTCCTTAGGGGTAGAATTTTCTAATATGCTGAAAGAACTTTTTTTGTATCCTAATAAGTAATATCCCTACAAAGTTTCAAGTCTCTAATACAAAAAATAATGTTTCTCCCATACAAACTTTGCACCCCCATTTAACACCCTTAGGGACAGAATTTCCAAACTTCCCGTCTTATCCCTTGCCTATGTCATAAAAGGAAAATCTGGTGTAAATTTTAAGTTTCTAGACACAATTAATAGTTTTTAATTCAAACTTTGCACCCCTATTTAACCCCCTTAGGGGTAGAATTTTATAAAACGCCAAAAGTACCTTTTTGGTATCAATAAGTAATCCTCCGACAAAGTTTTAAGTCTCCAGTTCAATAAATAATGTTCCCCCATACAAACTTTGGACCCCCATTTCACCCCCTTAGGAATAGCATTTCCAAAAATCCTGTTCTATCCCCTGCCTACGTCATAAAAATAAGTTCTGGTGTAATTTTCAAGTTCCTAGTCCCAGTAGTTTTGAATACAAAATTTGCAACCCTATTTAATCCCCTTAGGGGTGGAATTTTCTAAAACGCTGAAAGAACTTTTTTGTATCTTTATAAGTAATATCCCTACAAAGTTTCATGTCTCTAGTACAAAAAAATAATGTTTCACCCATACAAACTTTGCACCCCTATTTAACACCCTTAGGGATAGAATTTCCAAAAATCCCGTCTTATCCCTTGCCTACGTCATAAAAGGAAGGTCTGGTGTAAATTTCAAGTTCCTAGTCCCAGTAGTTTTGAATACAAAATTTGCACCCCTATTTAATCCCCTTAGGGGTGGAATTTTCTAAAACGCTGAAAGAACTTTTTTGTATCTTAATAAGTAATATCCCTACAAAGTTTCAAGTCTCTAGTACAAAAAATAATGTTTCACCCATACAAACTTTGCACCCCTATTTAACACCCTTAGGGATAGAATTTCCAAAAATCCCGTCTTATCGCTTGCCTACGCCATAAAAGGAAGGTCTGGTGTAAATTTCAAATTTGTAGTCCCAGTAGTTTTGAATACAAACTTTGCACCCCTATTTGACCCCCTTAGGGGTGGAATTTTGTAAAACGCTGAAAGTGTTTTTTTTGTATCTTAATAAGTAATCTTCCTACAAAGTTTTAAGTCTGTAGTTCAAAAAATAATGCTTCCCCCATACAAACTTTGGACACCCGTTTTACCCCCTTAGGGGGTGAGTTTTGAAAAATCCTTTCTTAGTGCTCCCCTACACCTTATAAGGAACCTACGTGCCAAATTTGGAATCCGTAGACCCAGCAGTTTGGGCTGTGCGTTGATATGTCAGTCAGTCAGTCAGTCAGTCAGCTTCTTCTTTTATATATTTAAGATTAAAAGATTACAAAAAATAATGTCAAAATACAGTTGAAATTGACATTTAAGTAAATGGTACAAACGAACACAAGGACTCATTGTCCACCAACAAAATGTCAAATATTATTCCTATTTATACTCGAGATATATTTATACACTAAACCAAACCGAAAAAAAAGAGTTAAGCCAAATCGGCTTTATTAACCTGTATAAAGATTAAGCTAGTTTGTCAAGAACTAGAAGATAGGTACTCGTGAAAGGCGATAAGCACGGCCATTAATCTTGGTTCCGCGTTTTGAGTCACGGCTCCATCAAGGTATTACCCCAGCCGACAGAGGCGTATCGCATTACCAGTCTACCCTTTGTTAATACTAGCACAAAGCATACATTTTCCGACTAACAATTTCATTCTGATCTCGTTTCATTATCTGTTTATCGGTCACACACTTGGCTATGCGCTATGATAACAGGTAGCGCATGAAATAAGAGGATTACCATGTAAATTCGTGATACATGTGTTCCAGAATTGAGACCGTCTCTGAAGGTGGTTCGACGAACATAAAAAAACGTCTTTTGACATTCGCAAGCTAACGGAGTGATATTTTGAGAAACTTATGTAACCATATTTCATAAAATTGGCTTTCCATTTGCGGGAAATTGCCCATTTCCTAGAATATACTTGTATAAACTAGAATAATTTGGGGTCGAAGTTGCACCATGTCCGTAGAAACTAGGAATTACCCATCGCTACCCTACACGTGACCCTCCCTGGGTGATGCTAAAAGTGCAACAACCTGGCAACCGCAGGTACCGTCTTTTCCAAGATCTCACGGTTCTAAACACTGATTTGCCATATGATAAATAAACAAATACATTTGGGAATAATCGTTTTGCCAAGGTATCACGTGACCAACTAATTTCTCAAATTATTCTAGTTTATGAAAGTTTATTCTAGGAAAGGGGGAATTTCGCGCGAATGGAAAGTCAATTTATGAAACTGTGCGATTACACGGGTCATTCTTAGGGTTCCGTACCTCAAAAGGAAAAAACGCAACCGGATAGGATCACTTTGTTGTCCGTCTGTCTGTCTGTCTGTCTGTCAAGACCATTTTTCTCAAAAACGCGTGGAGGTATCAAGCTGAAATTTATATCAAATACTCAGGTCTATTGTCCCTTCGAACTGTGAAAAAAAACAAACTTAAAAGTCAACCCAATCAAAAGATACAGTCGTTTATGCTGCAAATTTTAGAGTTTTTCGACACTCGCAAAACCTACGGGGTACTTCCCGTAAACTCAGAAACTTGAAATTTGGCACGAAGCAACGTCATATAGCACAGATAAAGGAAAAATTACGAAATGTAGACATTTTTAGTAAAATCATACAAAAAAAAGTTTTTAATTTTTTTCAACTTAATACCTTTTTCCTTGTAAACGTGTGGAGGTATTAAATTAAAATTCATGTCAAATACTCAGGACTATAGGACATTTCAGATGAAACAAAACCAAACTTTTATGTCAACGCAATCAAAAGAAATTGCAATTTAAGTCGCATATTTTGAAATTGAGTACTCGCAACAAACTCAAAAGTAGACATTTTAGTAAAATCATACAAAAAACCTTTTTTTAAATTTTAAATTCACTACCTTTTTCCTTGTAAACGCATAGAGGTATTAAATTGAAATTCATATCAAATACCTTTCAGCTGTAGCAAAATGAAAGTTTTATGTCTTCATAAGAAATAGCAATATAAGTTGCATAATTTAAAACTGAAAAAGTTGTATGTGAAGTCCCCAACCCGCACTAGGCCAGCGTGGAGACTACTGCCCGTTCCCTCTCATCCATTGGAGAAGGCCTGTGCCCAGCAAGGGGACGTATATAGGCTGATTTATATTATTATATAAGTATTATAGATAATCCCAAGGGTATCAAAACTTAAAGGTACTTTCCCGTGAACTCAGTTTTATATCAACACAATAAAAAGAAAGGGCAATTTTTTTAAGTAATCCACTTATTTTGGCGTTCGCAACTACTCGCAAGGAAATCAAAGCCTAAAGTATGATTACTAAATTGATAAAGTGACCCTGTTTAATTTTATGCTCCCCCAGCTTTCCACATTGTAATGTTACGGATTCCATTTTCATTTATCATTTAGTAATAAACATACTACAACTTTTGCTTGTTTGTACGGAACCCTCGGTGCGCGAGTCCGACTCTCACTTGGCCGGTTTTTGAACAGTTATTGCCCGTCAACAGTAGGTCAACGCTTGACTCACTCTTACTTGCAGTTTAGAGAAGGATACTTTTGGCTGGGAATAATTGCTCAAAAACTGCCCGTGTAAAAGCACCTTAATGCGACGCTAACCCGACTAGGTAGTCGGTGCTCCGAGCAAGTTATTATAGTGCGCAACGACGGAAAAAGAACCTCTAACAAGTCGGAGTCTTGTTGCTTTTTGTTACAAGCTATTTGGAGGCAAAGAAATTCAATATGTGAAACTGATATACTATTGCTTTTCATTGACGTGTCGTTGCCCTGAACGTGTGTATACTGCACTGGTATAATATATACATCACCTGTTAGTGTGCACGAAATACAGTTTCTATTCCAAAATACTGGCTAGTTATGCCTATAGGGGTTTATTTGTACGCATTTGACTTATTATTTACTTGATATTTTATGTACTTACGTAATAATTCTTGTTTCGTTAATAAACTAAATTACTTGTTTGGTAAATATTGTACCATGTTGTAAATACGTGTTGTAAATATTGTAATATGTCAGTCCGACTCCAGGACCGGAACTCGAAACCTATTCCGCTGCAGAGGGGAGTCAGGCAAGGAGATGTTATTTCTCCAAAACTGTTCACCGCTGCACTGGAGGACGTTTTCAAGACTCTGGACTTGAGAAGGCTAGGCATCAGCATCAACGGCGAGTACATCACTCACCTTCGGTTTGCTGACGATATAGTAGTCTTGGCTGAGACCATGGAGGACTTAAGTACGATGCTCGATGACCTCAGTAAAGCATCCGAGCGAGTTGGTCTACGAATGAACATGGATAAGACGAAGATCATGTCAAATGCCCATGTAGTACCAACTCCCATTACAATCGGACACTTTACGCTCGAAGTTGTAGACGATTATGTATACCTAGGACAGACGATCCAGTTAGGTAGGTCCAACTTCGAGAAAGAGGTCAATCGTCGAATCCGACTCGGCTGGGCAGCGTTCGGGAAGCTACGGCAAATCTTTTCGTCCAATATTCCGTAGTGTCTCAAGACGAGAGTCTTTGACCAGTGTGTGTTGCCAGTGATGACATATGGCACTGAAACGTGGTCGCTTACTATGGGCCTCATAAGAAGGCTCAAAGTCACCCAAAGGGCAATGGAGAGGGCCATGTTGGGAGTTTCTCTGCGTGACCGCATCAGAAATGAGGCTATCCGCAGCAGAACCAAGGTAACCGATATAGCCCTCCGGATCGCTAAACTTAAGTGGCAGTGGGCGGGGCACATAGCACGTAGAACCGATGGCCGTTGGGGCGGAAACGTTCTCGAGTGGCGACCACGTACCGGAAGGCGCAGCGTGGGTAGGCCCCCGACAAGGTGGACTGATTACCTGGTAAAGGTTGCGGGAGTCCGCTGGATGCGGGTGGCGCGGGATCGGTCACTTTGACACTTTTTGGGGGAGGCCTATGTCCAGCAGTGGACGTCTTTCGGCTGATATGATGAAATATTGTACGAATTACTAACCTCGTTGTTGCCTCCGTGTGGTCTCGGTTTAGAATTTCATTACCCCCTTTCTTACCGTGCGTGTCGTAAAAGTCGACTAGCAACCTAAGCTAGCAACCTATCACTTTTTATGTTAAAAGTTTAAAGATTTTTAAGGATTTTTATTGAACATAAAAACAAGCATATTAAAAAAAATAAGATCGTAAGCAGCTGCATTAGTATCAAACTGTGTCGCAGCTATTTACACCCACCTCGGGATATAGGGAGAATTATGTTCTGCTGTTATACAATATTATGTGTATGACAGCCACACAAGCGTGCAAGATACACAGTCGGTGGAGTATTTTCCATTTATCTCTGTGGTACGCCAGTCCTTTGATTTGCTGATACGACACGACACCAGCTTTAGACCACGGCGCAGTTATATGGAGCAAATAAAGGAAAAAGCTGGTGTCGTGTCGTATCATATTTACTGTGCAAGTAAAAACTTTTGGCACAAATATTTGAGGCCTTACCAAAGTTGGAAATATCAAGCCTTCTTAAAAGTTATAAAGTAGGCCGCTGCTGCCACTTCGGGAAGTTCGAGGCACCTAGCGGAACCAAGTTGTATGCAGGAGATCAATTGGGTTCGTCACTTCGCATTGCAATTTTGTTTTGACCTCTAGTATGCGTGTGCCAAACGGCTAAACTGTACATCGATTTGCGGTTTTCTTATGAAATTGGGCTTGTGGGGCTTCCACTATTTCGCGTGTGCGCTCTTTTTCCGATACGTTAACTCCGCACTTAGAAAGAACGCGCGAAATAGTTACTTTGAAATCATATTGCGATGCGAAGAACTAAATAAAATTTGCCTCCATGTATACTTCGACGCGGAGCCTCTTCTATGCAGACGAGTAGTGAATATTTTTGCCTTTTTAGTTTACATAGCCACATGTATACATATAAATGATAAATATATTAATTATGCCTTCATGTGGTAGGTACAGGTACTCAAGGTATAACCATTTAACCAAGGCTGTTGTGAAACATCCGAAGCGTCGGGAGGCCTCCAAGATTTAAACAACTATACGCGATAAGGATTTGGATCTAGATAGCATAGCGTCCTGGGCCGCTGCAAACTCCTTGCTGTTAAACCCTAGTAAAACTAAATACTTGGTATTTGGCAGTAAGCAACAGCTGAATGGTGTCAGTTCTGTTTTAAATGTTAACTTGATGGGTAAACCTATTGAACGAGTGCATGAAGCACGTAATTTAGGACTTATGATGGACTGTGGGCTGCGCTATGAGAAACACATGGTTGGTGCTGTGAGAAATTGCTTCTACAAACTTAAAGTGCTGTACAATATCAGGCAATTTATAAGCGAAAACTTGCGCATTCGGCTGGTGGAGTCTTTAGTATTGTCCAAATTGAACTATGCAGATGCAGTGTATGGGCCACGACTTCTTGGAAAAACTAAAAGACTCATCCAACGTGTTCAAAATGCCTGTGCTCGTTTCTGTTTTAGTATTCCTTCGAGAGCTCATGTTACTCCGTTTTTAAATAAACACAGCATCCTTAAAATGCAGCATCGGCGTAAACTACATCTGGCCTGTTTACTTTTCGGCGTAATTAAGAACGAGGCTCCTAAGTATCTCTTCGAAAAGTTGTGCAGTTCTAGGTTGCATAGAACACGGCGGTGTGGACTACCGTTGCAGACACCCCGACACGCATCGGCGGCTTTCCGTGGTAGTTTTCGGTACGTAGCAACTAAATGCTGGAATGTCATCCCTCCGCCGTTGCGAGACCTAGGAAATGTGCACAGCTTTAGAACTAAACTCAAATCTTTTATATTCAACCACCAAAAGAGCCAGGAAACTTACAGGCTAGACACGAGCTGTATTTAGGAACTCAAATGATAATGTTGTCTTACCTCTGTCTTATGTCCCTCTAGTTTAAATGGCTGTTATTGTGCTCATGTGCTGCTATCAGTTTGGCTTTGTTTTTGTGCCAATTAGCTTGAAATATATTTGTCTTGTTTCTCCTCAATTATGTCAAATCGGCATTGCGCCCGCGTCACCGTCACATGTCTGTCTTGTTTGACGTTTTAATTGCCGGGAGCATCCACCTGTCATAATGGCGCTAGGTCGGTCGGCTCGGTTGGCGCGGTTATAAATGTTGCGTTCATAAAAAAGTTTATTATTTGTCTTTACGGTTTGTTTTGTTTTATATTACTATTATTATAACTATTTTGTACGAGTGTAAAATATGTGTTACGCCGTGGAATCACCGGATGGTTCCATCGGAAGACCAGCGCTGGCCACCAGGCCAGCACAACGCTGAGATGGAACCATTTCGTGGCAATTTGTCTACCATTCTGTTTTTTTGATTTATGTACATGTATGTGCTGTTGCCATGAATAAATATGATTCTATTCTATTCTATTCTATTCTATTCTATTCTATAAGTGACGTATGTGTGATAATTGTGAAATTTTTAATCAATAGGTATACGAAGTCCCAAACGTTGCCCTCATATATTTATATGACATGTTATTCAGTATTTTATGCCCTGCTTTTACGGTATTGAAAACAAATATGATCGTAATAAAACGCCATGATAAACGAGTATATTGGGAATTACGATGACGTCACCGCTACTGCCAGCCAAGCCGTTGGGAGGATAAGCGGCTAAGTAGCGGCCTATTTAATCGGCTTTCTACTTATGGTAGGATAGGAACTTGAGCGAAGCTGCGAGCCGAAAACGATAACGCATGTTATGCAAAGATGGCAGCGGTCAGTCTTTCGATGGGTGACCGCCTGATGTTTGAGTCACAGTATTATAATGTGTTTGAGTGGTTAATATAAATGAGCGCTTCAGTGCTTTGGAAGGCACAGTACAGAGAGACAGACACAGTAGTCGTTAAGCCGAGTTAGAGGCCTTCGAGCGGCTTAAGAACTTCTAACAGTCGAGTTGCCCACTCACTTGACAAAGGGAGGACCGACCACTGTTACTCGCGTCCGCAGGAGCTGCCTACCACAACCCTGCACGTGTCCCCTGCGTGGTCTTAAAGAGTGACAAACTTTAAAAAGGCAAAATAATGTATGCCATACGATTAAATAAATAAATACATTCTAAAGGAAAGATAAAGGTGGTGTTAAGGCAGGATTCCACCGGTGAGCGGCACTGTGCGGCACAAGCATATTCAGTACCTACAAAAATGCTTGTAGCCGCACAGTGCCGCACACCGGTGGAATCCCGCCTTAAGACTTGATCATTCATTTGTAACGGACATTCTAGCTAATGTAACAATATGTAGAGGTAAACGCTCACAAAATAAACAGGAGCGTTTTAGCGCGGTTTCTAGAGAGCATTCTAGCAAAACGACAGAAAATCTGCTTCGAGTTTTTTGCCAAGCCGAACAGTTTTGTTACGCGATCGTCAAGTTTGACATGAACGATACCTTTTTTGACGAGCGTTAACTGGAGCATTTGCTAGAATGATCGTGAAAATGTTCGTAGGTATGCTTGGCTCCGTTGTTTAGTTCGACAAATTTAAAAACGGCGTAATGCTCGTCGTTCTGTTTTATGTGAATGCTCAAGTCTATCAGCACCTTAAGATGCAAGTAGGGGAGATCTGCATGAAATGATCCCTCGTGGTCAAATGATTCCCCATCGTATCCGAGCTACTACTAGTGCCATCTATCTAAATATGAAATAAAGTAGTTTATTAGGAACGAATCAAAAAGTGTATGTCTACTCAATGGTAAGCCTATTATCGGAATACTATTCCTTTTTTCATCTTAGATTTAATTGAAATTGTGTTTCATTCCCGGATTTAATTGATGTTAAACTTTATTTTAACGATGGTGGTTACACACGTTGAATTTGAAGGTTATATTTTGATCGATGTTTTCATATTTGGTGTTTCAGGTGAAATTATCCCTTTTCGTGCGTGTATAATGATGTCGGAATCATTTTACCCCTTTGGAATTTTTATTTTTACAGAAGCGCATAATCGAAGCTATTACGGTAGCCTAGTGGTTCAGGCATGCGGCTGTCAAGCGGCGGTCGTGGGCTCGAATCCCGGCTCGTACCAATGAGTTTTTCGGTACTTATGTATGGATTATTTACCGTTAGCTTTTCGGTGAAGAAAAACATCGTGAGGAAACCGGTCTAATCCCAGTAAGGTCCAGTGTCCCCTCTGGGTTGGAAGGTCAGATATGGCTGTCGCTTTCGTAAAACTAGTGCCTTTGCCAAGTCTTGGGATTAGATGGCAAATCGGACCTCGGGCGCCTTTAGGGTATACCCGGGAGTAACGCTAGGAGGACGATGACAGAATCGCATAATCATTTCACGAATTTATGTACCTACGCAAAACCACTCGCCAAAATTGGCCTGAGGAAGCAATGCTAAAGGCAACTAACTACTGCCGTTACAGATGGAATACCTTATAAAACAGCGAAGCAGAGAGCTCTCTGTGCCTCCAAGGACGTAAAAAAAAGTTGGTAGTGACCCTGACTACGAAGCAAGAGGTCCTGGGTTCGAATCCCGGTAAGGGCATTTATTTGTGTGATGAGCACGAATATTTGTTTCTGAGTCATGGATGTTTTCTATGTATTTAAGTATTTATTTCTCTACATAATTATGTTTATCGTCGTCTAGTACCCATAGTACAAGCTTTACTTAGTTTGGGACTAGGTTGATTTGTGTAAGATTTTCCCCTACTACTTATTTATTTATTTATACTTAGGTATAAATCGGTTAAGCGTGATTGAGTAACAAACATCCAAACATTCACCATCCAAACCGCGCATTTATAATATTATAGTAGAATGAAACTATTTGGTAATTCACGGAATTCTTGAACCAATCTCAACTCGATCGATTTTCACGAGTTGCCCCGCAGAAATTTTTGTAAAGACATTCGGTTAGGTATGCTATTACAACTTTTCCGAAGGGAGGAAGACTTTCATAAATAATATTATGGAAACATTTCTGAGCAGCGGGTATCAGTAAAATATCAAACCAGATCGGGACCTGCATTCTGTGATCGTATTGAATATGTAAGTACAGTCAACAGCAAAAGATACTGATGAAATAGCGTCCTAAAATAATATATAGTATACCATAAATTATGTCAGACATTATTGACTATTGTAGTTTATCAGAAGTAAATTAACTCTTGAAGTGATGTGTCATAAGTACCTCACGTAGGTATGGTCATGCCATACAAATTATTGAGTGTGTCAAATTAATTATAAAATACGGGTTTCTTGATATTAACAACTCTCGTGTTTGTCAAGGGTTGAAATGAGTTCCTGTCCTACTTCAGCTTGATTTTTAGAAATATTTTAAATTAATCCTTCTTGAACTTGCCGAGGTCTCATTTCGAAATTTTTGAAACTATAATAAATATTTAAAATTAAATAAATACAAGGATTTTATCTTACACAAATCGAACTAGTCTCATAGTAGGGTAAGTAATACGAGGTATAACAACTAATCATATAACGGTCATAATATATACGCTCACTGTGTATAAGTTTGTTTAGTATAACGTTCATTGCACATAACGAACGAAAGGTATAATGACAAAATATATAATTTCGTAAAGTATAACGTACTTTAGACATAATATCAATTTGATATATCGATTAAAGCGTATAATATTCATAACACCTAAGGTTTATAACATATATTACTCAATTTATCTAACATCAAAAAGTATATTGCTCGTATATTATAATCGTCTTCAGTTATTTTAATAGCAATGCCGTATGAAGGAATATTTATGAATTTGAATAAAAAAACATTAAACGTTTTTAAGATTGAAATTAAATTTATTTTTATATCAAACACGCCAATTATTTTAACCTAACCTTACCTAAACACCAGCGTGTCGACGCCACCCCGCTTCGCGGGGTGTCTATTTCCGCTCTAAGGGACACAAGGCAACCCTAACCTAACCTACAAGTAATACCATTGGTAAGAGTGCTTGTTGTTTTTTACTGCGGGGGGCTTCGCCCCCCGAGCCCTCCTTTTACTTACAGCCCTAACCTAATTTTCTGTATTGTAATCCTCATACGAAAATATACTATGCGTTATGATCGTTATACGTTATGTATGTTATACGAAAATATATTATATGTTATGATCGTTATACGAAATGAAATTATTCAATTTGAGTGTTATAGAAAGAAACGTTATATAATATGATTATTATGGCTATTGACCGTTATTCCTTATAAAAGTATTGGTATTGTTGTTATAGCTAACGTTCATTATATCTTGTGAACGTTATTAATATGAAATTATATATACTGTTGTTATATCTCGTGGGACGCACCCCTCATAGTAAGCTCAATCAAAGTGAAACTTGAAACTTAGTTAAAAATGTGTGCTTAATTCCTTGAAGTTTCCAGTACAGAGATAAGTTATTATGACCACTGATCGTAACTTTTTTAGCATTTTTGGTGCAGCTTAGTGCTGTTAACGGAATTGCTATAGACAATATCAATGAAAATTGTTAATTAAGGTTAATATTAACGTTATTAACTCTAATTAAGCATTAGGATTGAAATTCTTTATACCAATTCCCGTTAACAACACTACGCTGCACCGATAATGCTACAAAAGTTACGATCACTGATTATGACATTGTGTATTATTATACTTCGCTTTGACATATTGTTTAGTCATTTCGTTTCTGCGTCTCGGTGTTATTATGGTAATTTTATTTTGACTAATTAAATGTTCAGTTAAAAAATTACACTTTGGTATATTTTTTTAAGTCTGGGGCGTAGGTAATGCAAGAAGTGCTAGAACACGTTTTGAAATATTGATTTTGATCATTCACTATCGTTCTCACAAATGCCTGAATAAGTGGGCACGGAAAGCATTAGGTTTGATAATCCATTGATAGACAACATTTAAGATTTATTGTTTATTTAAAAATACAAACACAATAATTCGAAATATATTCACACGTAAAACTAGCAACTCTTGTTGCTCTCGTAGTTAAATGCCTGAAGTCATCCAAAATGGCTTTTGCTGGATGACGTGATACTTTCACACTATGTAACAAAAACATTTTACTTTACACAACTAACACTCATTTGAATAACCCTTTCACGGACCCATACAATAAAAAATCGTCATCGTACGCGATGTATCAAACACGTATCTTTAACTGAAATAAACAAATTCCTACAATGCAAAATGTATTGATAGAAATAGAAAACCGCTAAAGGGTTAATTCAAATAAGTGATAAGAACGATTGTTCTTCTTCCGACATACATGCAAATTGATAATTTATAAGACAGCTTAGCATCAAATCTAATTGCACAATTACGGTAATCCTCTGTACGGTGACATTTAACATAAAGTGTGCCCACTTTATGTTAAATGTCACTTGACCTCCTGGTCGATTGCATAACGTTTCATACGTACATTAACAGTAGATCTAAATGTATTTTGTATGTGAGAAAATGGTAGTTGTCCCCTAAAGCTCGTTCGAAAAGGCAACTCTCTTCGGCCTACTGACGTCACGTCAGCGTCTGTCAATAATATGTTTGGGTGGTCGGATACGGCGACCCGGACACTTTAATTGCGCAATTACGAAGTTAACAAATGTACATTTTCGGAATATATATTTGAACAAGCTTTATAAACATATTTGTTTAGGTATAAGGCCACTCCGTTACAAGTAACAACTACATACACAATACATACGTTAGTTATAAATACATATTTATAACAAGGTAGGTCTAACTATGAGCGATGCAATTGATTATACCTACCAACATTAAAGTTTAAAATGCGGCAACAGTTTTTCTGTTGCACGCTAACAATTAAATTATACATAAATAAAAACAATTGATGATAAACCAATAACTATAAGTCTAGATAAATGACTAGAAGTAATGACATGAGAAAAAATAAGTCGTTATATTCAAATTTAAGACTTGCACTTATCTTTCAGCTAACAACTTAGTCAACCAACAAAATAAAACGATATAAAATTTCATGGACATATAAAACTGAATACTTATCAACGAAATTGGTTTTCTACGTATTGCGAGCTCGTAGGCGGCGGTCAGCACTTAATCAAAACATGCGAATTTATATAAATTCCATATTTTGGTTATTTTCGTTGGTGCTCTAAAGGCAAGTTTCCGGTGTTTTGCTACGTACGTTTATAACCAACGTTTGCCAGCTGCCACGTAGGCGTCCTTGTTTGCCGACGCCCACCGCGAAGGCACAAATAAAAAACCATCTAACTACTTACATATAAATATATATAAACGACTGCCGATAATATAGTGGAGATGTAACTTGTTTTTGCATAGCTTTTTACCACGAAATAGTTTAAAACTAGATTTCTCCAGAATGTTGCACATCTGCGTCTAAGTGGTCTCAAAAGCACTTGAAAGTTATTTTATGGCGCTTTAATAATAAACGTGGCAGTGGTCTTTTGTCTCGAATATTTTTAAGCACATATTCGCAAAGGTGAAGTAGAATTAATATTCAACGCTTTTTAAGTGCCAGAACGAACGAAACAACATATGCCGCTGACTCGTTTGATCGACAGCTAATTATAAAGGCGAAACGGAGCTGCCGGCTGCAGCTTGCAGTTCGCAATTAATCAGATTTCAGCGAACTGTTATGAAAAATACAGCGGGCGAAAGTTCCATTGTATTGGAAATGGCGCACCTATAATACCTCTATAAAAATGATATCTCGCTGTGATCGTAAGGCGTAGTTTACACTCCAGTGTAAGTTGGCGAAGGAAGCAATCATTTAGCGTCGTGCTCCCGCAGTGAAATACCGACCAACTTATTAAACAGAAATTACTTCGTAACAGATATTCATAGCTACAGGAGTATTCATTACTTACAGCAGATAAAAAAATGTTCGTGTGTTGTGTTCGTAGTGGAAGTGACTTCCGCTGCGGCTTTGTCTCCCAAGTGGAATTTTATTTACAAGAAATAAAAATGCAAGGGTAGCGACTGAAAGTGACGATAATGTTAAATTATCCCTTAGGTATATCGTTGTGAGAAAACAAGTACCTATAATGTGACTAAGAAAAAATGTTATAGCTCTCTGTAATTAGAAGCTGCCAGCCACAGTTAGTCGGACGTTTGTCACGAGATATGTATGACGAGGGTCTTTTATACAAACGATTTGCTGAAAAAGATTAGGTTTCCCGTTTGAAACTAATGTCCCTTTGTTCCATATTTATAACTGTTAACAACACTTTCAATGTTTCAATGGTGAATAATCTCTAAAAGTCAGTTCTTTTAGAGTTTGAAATGCGAAACAATGATTAAAGTTGGATAGAAGAGAACTCATTTAGCTCACGTTGGAGTTCCGTGAACGTGTTTAAGTGGAGAGTACAGGCTGGTGAATTGACCAACGAAGTTGCTTGAACTTTGTAGCTTATGCAAGGCGGAGCTCGCAACATTGTCTGGCCTCATTCTGGGCCGAGCAACTTCACATAATTAAATTTTCCGGGGCTAATGGATTTCACATTAATTGCCTTATTCGGTTATTTGCATCTTGTGTCGACACAGCTGGCGACATTAAACTTTATGTTGTCCTCGGAGTTAAATTTAGGAAGGATTTTTTTTTAATTTCTCTCGCTCGAAGGTTATGATGAAAAAGTGGGATTGTGGCGTTTTAAATGTTGAAGGGCGAAATATTGGTATCCGAGTCAACGTGTAGTCATAGTAATCTCGGCCTAGTCTGAATAGAGTCCTTCGTAGAGCGAGCGTGGGAGGTGCTCGGCCAGGATCGACTTGAGCTTCTCTCGAGGGGAGACCGGGGTGTAGCGAGTCAGGGGGAATGTGCGGGTAACGCCGTCGCTCAACGCGCGGGTCACTGCCGTCAAGTCAGCGTCCTGAAAACAATGTCATCGTTTAACGTTCAGAATAAACAATATTAATATATTACAAAAAAAAAACTCATCCAACTCTCTAGCTATTGCTTAAATTTAATTAAACCTGAAACATCGATCAGTAAAATGCACTTAATAATTAATATCTATTTCAACAGCACATTCTGTAGTTTAAAAGCTAAGATGTAACATATATTCATTCGATATAACATTTTTTCTATAGAATGTTTAAAACCATAAGACAGAAAAATCAAAAAGAACAGATATTCAAGTGGGAGTGCAGTCGCTATCAAGGTATGTCAGAGGGAGGTGGTCACAGAGATTGCGTATTCGGATATATAAGAGCGCCCTGAAGTGAAAAATATATTATATGCTGATTAAGTAATATATTTATTTAATAATATTAATGGTATTTTAACTGGAACAAACAATACACCATATAGTATTCGAGTGCCCCAACACCAGATACAACGGATCGGCTGAGGACTTTTTTAAACGCCTGACAAAGGAAGCGAGCTTTTTTCTGCAGAATTGTAAATTTTAATCTCTAATTGCAAATGTATATATGTATAACCAATGTATAACCGCCATACGATAAAACAAATGCAAATACTATTGGTATGTATTGAAAATCATTCAGTACAGGCCCCACGCTCACTACTCAAATTCATTATAGTTGTCTAAACGGTTGTATTATAATTTATTATAGTTGATTTGGGAGTTCCATCGAAAAAACTACGTGATTGTAGTTTACTGTTCCAAGTCTTAAGTTAAACATTAAAAAACTTTTTTATCAAGCATTCCGTAATATAACCGCAATGTATGCTATTATACGGCGTGTATCAAAAATGGGGTGTGAACCGATCAACGGCACGTTCGGTGGCGTATTTCGATCCAAAAAATGCCTTTGTTTATTTTTTATTTGTTTCTGTTTACATTGAAACGTTTTACCTAGTTTACAGTTGTTTTAGACGCTGACACTGCAATCATACTCCTAGCGTTATTCCCGGTAGTGCCCCTAAAGGAGCCCGGGGTCCGCTGTGACACCTAATCCCAAAATTTGACATAGGCACTAGTTTTACTAAGCGACTGCCATCTGACCTTCCAACCCAGAGGGAAAACTAGACCTTATTGGGATTAGACCGGTTTCCTCACGATGTTTTCCTTCACCAAAAATCTAACGGTAAATATTCCGTACATAAAGTTCCGAAAAACTGATTGGTACGAGCCGCTAGGTACGAACCCTCGACCACCGTTTGACAGCCGCATGCCTGAACCACTAGGCTACCGTAGCTCCACGCTACACTGACACTGCGATACCGTATGTAAATTAAATATAATGAAACATTTAATATGCACGTGTGTTTTAAGCTAATTGGTTATTTATGTCTATAATTCGTATGATTTTAATTTGTTTAATTGTTTGCCATTCTTAAAATATCTCTTTGCTTGAGATACAGGATAAACGTAGTTCAGGCGCAAGTACGTGCATCATTTCACCTAATGTACGATTCTCACCGACCGGGCCGGGCCAGAGCGCGCCTGCGCGTTTTTTGCAAGTTGCCAAAGGAATTTGAAGCTTTAATATAGACGTTAAATTTCATATTTGAATGTACTTGCGGCCGGTCGGCTCCTCGCGGACGTGGACGACTGTGGTCGGCTGTAGTCTCATGTGATCGGCTCCGTCCGGCTTTTGCCTACTGCACTCTATTTAAACGCGCTCGGCTGCCGCCGGGTGCGCGACCCGACCCGGCCCGGTCGGCGGGAATCGTACATAACATGTAATAGTGCAAGCACATTCATGAGTAATACCCTTTTTTTTCAATACATTATTCTTATTCTTATTTCTTAATACGATGCTGTTAGTTTAAAATTTAAATTTCAAAATTGGAGTTCCCGATGTGAATGTATCTACATAATTTCACAAGTGTTGAAGCTAATTATTTGCTTCCGCTAATATAGGTGTAGTGTACATAAACTCTTCAACGTTATGAAAATGTTATCTGTAATTTGATCAAATGAATCCCGCATGCATACGATTTATTTCACAACTTAACGCTACCGAAAGTAATACGACGTATGGAAATTCAATAAAAAGTGCCAATATTGATTTCTCTTGAGAGTTTAGCGTTAATTAAGAAGCACAAGAACGACGTTATTCAGGATTTGGAAAAACATCTATGATTTATTTTCCTGCTCTTGCCAGCTTATGTTTTAACCCTTATCCAAAACCTCTGTCTATTTAACAAAAAACATAAGATAAAATGATACCCAAGAATATAAGGGAACACTGGAAAACCAGATGCTGTCAGTATTCTCAATTCTGACAACTTTGATGTTCTTTCAGAGTATTGCCACAGTAGATATATGAAACATACAGCAATGCAGAACCCTATGGAGAAGTTAATATATTGCGAATAATCTTATTTACAAGAACATTATTTAATTTTCCGTTATTGCTTTTCATATATCTCTAATGATAAAGAGGATATCTATACGGTTCACGATTGTAGTTTTGTAAGTTATTTAGTATGTAGAGCGTTAATGTCCATAAATCGATTTATTCGATTTCAAAAATTCTTTCATCTGTGAATTAAAGGGTTTCTGGAAATAAGTATATACTTAATAAGAATTTACTTATTTTATCACTTTCACTGTAATACGCGAATGGACCTATGTGGGTAGCAATTGAATATTCCTATGCTGTTCCGCTAAAAAACGTGCTGGTCTATGAGCGAAGATGAGATTCAACTGTTAGCGTATTCTTGCATGCGGTTAATGCGTTCAATCTGCCGTCAGCACGTGCAAAAATGCAAATAATTACAGCTTACCACCACAAATAATTACAGAACCTCGTAACATACCATGGACTTCACCAATAATGACAAAACCTCGTAACATACCATGGACTTCCCCAATAATGACAAAACCACGTAACATACCATGTCGCGAAGCCACTTCTGGTCGATCTCATGGTCGCGAATGAGTACCTATAGCACTCTAGCTCAGTTATCTGTATCAGCATGTATGCAACTATGAACCTTCACTTACAGCTTGTGGAATCCTTCATATATCTGACAGATGAGCTGCCGCCTTGTGCGTACCAGTTCCATATGAACAGTGGGGACCTTCGTCCCCGAGAATGTCCTCCTCCTCCCCTTACAGACATCCCTTAACCACACAACTGATGCTCCACCAATTCACACGCTATTGTTCCCGTTATAATTACTCGGGTGCAACCTTGACTGATAACGATACGGCCTGAGGCTGAAACTACCGAACTTGAGACCCTGTTGTTACACTGGTTACTAATCCTCTCACACTAAAGAACTCCACGACTAAGAACTGTGTTAGCGCTTGTACCTGACATGTAGGAAACCTTATTCATATACATGATATACCGTCACACCTCCCAAATAGAATAAGACCTGTGGACGCACATAAATACATCACATCATAAACAGTCATCGTGTGAGCTATGTAAGCACATTAACAGTAAATGTACCAAATCGTTACAATCTCATAGGATGCATTGAAAGTGATCATGGAAAGAGCTCACCCTGGTTTTCCTCCAAATCTAACACTACAAATCTGCACTTAACTGTTCGTACGCAATATAGCCGTTAGGAACCTGACTCTCCGCCTACCCGTCAATATTGTTATAAAATGATTACTGGTCGGTGTTGCTACATAAAATAATCGGCTGTTTGAGACATGATTATTAACATCAATGTAAATACTATCGTGAATCATGACCATTCACGACATACCATGGACTTCCCCAATAATGACAAAACCTCGTAAACCTTGGACTTCCCTAATAATTGCAAAACCTCGTAACATACCATGGACTTCACCAATAATGACAAAACCTCGTAACATACCATGGACTTCATCAATAATGACAAAACCTCGTAACATACCATGGACTTCACCAATAATGACAAAACCTCGTAACATACCATGAACTTCCGCAAAGTACAGTAGCGATCATAAATATTTTGACAAATAAAAATCATTAGGTATTTTTATGAATTGAGTTAATATTTAATAATAATTTTGTAATTAATATTTTCTTAGCTTATCCTTCTTACGTTTCCACTTAGATTACTACAAATAATCTACAAACTTAAAAAAAATATATAAAAAACGCACTTTAGGTGGCTCAAATATTTTGACAATAAAATGAAAAAAAAACCCGGACTTGTAAGAAGGTCTACTTGAACGTTGGGGTTAATATTTGGTTGCGTATCCTTTGGACTTCTCCACAGCAGCACATCGAGCCGGCATAGAGTCCACTAACTTCTGTATACGTTCATAAGGTATATTCGCCCACTCTGACTTCAGTGCTTGAAAAAAAGTTTCCTTGTTGGAATAATTTTTGCAGCTCACTCTGCGATCCAGCTCTTCCCAAAGATGCTCGATAGGATTAAGATCCGCACTTTGACTCGCCCACTCGAAAACCTTGACCGTTTACGTTTTAAAAATGCCTTGATATGGTTGGACTTATGCTAAGCGTCGTTATCGTGCTGAAAAACCCAGTGAGGTGGCATATTCTCTTTGACATAAGGTATCATGTGTGTATTAAGTATATTTTCATACACAAATCGATCCATAATCCCGTCTATTCGAACGAGAGGTCCGACTCCATGGCGAGAAAAACATCCCCAAACCATTACGTTACCACCACCATGCTTGACTGTGGGTACTTGGTATCGCACATCGTGTCTTTTATTATGTGGACGACGTACATACTTTATTCCATCCGACGACATTAAATTAAACTTACTTTCGTTACTCCACAGAATTTTGGACCACTCAGTACTTGTCCACGACTTGTGCTTAAGTGCAAACGCTAATCGCTCCTTCTTATTCTTTGCCGATATATGTGGCTTTTTAGATGGGCGTCGACCATGAAGCCCTTCCTCTGTTAGGCGTCGTTTGAAAGTAGAAACATGGATATTTACATGGTAGTTTTGTTGTAGTTCGTCCTTGATTGTCACTGCAGTTTTTCGCGGATCTTCTACAGACAGTTTTTTGATTACGCGATCCGTTTTTACCGTAGTTTTTCGAGGACGACCGCTTCTTGGCTTAATGTTGACGCCGTTTCGAGCCTTGAATTGTTTATTCCAGACACTAACTAGTTACCGTGATATATTAAAAGTCCGCGAAACGTCCGCCTGCGACTTGCCCTTTTTAAGTGCAGCTGCAACGGCTTGTTTTAAATCGATTGAATATTCTTTATATTTTGGCATGTTATATAAAGTCAAGGCCTAAATTATGTCAAAATACCTTTGAACCAGTAAATGATACATTTTTGTGGCCAGGTTCATAATATAATTGGAGTATACTAATCTTTTTGTGTGTTTCAAGGAGGTTATAAGGCATTAATGGCTATAGCAAAAACTAAGTTGGAAAAACGAATTCTGCGTTGTACAATTCCCAAACTTGCGTTGTTGTCAAAATACTTTTGATCGCTACTGTAACGCCTGATTCAGTAATTATTCGAAACCTGTTTTTTTCGCGTTCACTGTAATTAAATAAAACCGAACGTCTTAAGTTCGAGGTCGCGGGTGGGCTAGACTGAGAAAAACATATTCTTCTCCGTCAAATTACATTGTGCAAATACCCACATGGTAGGTTTTTGTATTTTAATAGGTAGGTACAATAAATAAATAAATATAAGGGGACAACACTATAAGCCCATATTCGGTGGATTTTTATTTTAACCCATAAAATCACAGTTTTAAAAGTGATTGAGACGCCGTAACCACGCCTACTAGCGACAGAAAAAAGTTGATTGACCCAATTAAAAGCTTAAATTATCGTTATGATGTATAAAATCATGTCTGATCTTTAAAAAAATATAGCTAAGTATGGAATTCACCTAGACAGGATTGCCAGACAATCGGGTACCTACCTACTGAGCTCCCCCCCATACATGTCCTAAAGTTAGCTCTGTCTAGACGACGCTGTCTCGAGGGTGAATCCTAGTAGGTACATAGTCCTTACAAAAAGGGGTCGATGAAACGCTTACATTTCGCAATCGAATTTATAATTAATGTGTTCCGTGCAGTGATTCTGACACGTTAGCTCGGCGCAAGAGATCGTACAGGTCGGTTCCCATTGGTAAAAATTACACATAATTAGACGTGAATTAAGAAAATTTTGCAGTGTGGTATGCCGTCCACACTAAGCTAGGAACCTATTCGTTACGTTTAGAGCGTGTGCACAAAAGGTTTGTACGGCATTTGAAGTTTTCAGCTGGTGTCAATAAAAAATATTATACACAAAGTTTGAGGAAGCTTGGGATAAAGTCACTCGAACAGCGAAGGAAAATTGCGGACGCAATGTTTGCATACAATCTTGTAAGGAGTAGTTTAGATTGTCCGCAACTTTTAGCGCTCCTGGTCTTTTGGGCTCCATCTCGACCACCCCGCAAGCATATGACACCATGTATATAGCTCAATATATCCGAAAGTTGTGCAATATAAAGATTTGAAAAATATGTATCCAATAGTTTATCAGAATAATAATAATAATCGATTACCACGGACTCAACTACCACGATCGTAATCTAGTTTTAAGTCTACTTTTAGGGTACCGTACCAAAAACGTAAAAATGGAACCCTTATGGTGTGACTTGGTCCATCTGTCCGTCTGTCCGTTTGTCCGTCTGTCTGTCACAACGTTAAAAATGTCAAGAACTACTTATGCTTTCGATTTGAAATTCGGAATAGTCGTAAACGCGTCTAATGCACGTGCGTATGGAAAATGAAACATTTAAACATATTATATACATAACATATACTTATGTGTACCTTAAATTATCATTTTGGAAAGGAAATAAATATTATTTAGTATGAAAAATCGAGAATATGAGGTGAAAGAAGAATTTCTCAAAAAAAATGCCACTATTATTAATTTTACTTTGAGGAATTTTATGTTAACTATTTCCACTCAGAATCAGGAGCTCTTTCGACCCTGGTAGGACAAAAAAAAATCCCAAAGAAATTTCTCCTATTGTGTTACCATTTACCTTAGACTTTGTATGGCGGTAACACAATGGGAAAGTTCAAATAGTACAAAAATTTATGGAAATTTTGGGACACTTATTTTCTCCTATGGGGATGGAAAGACATCGTGATTTTGAGTAGAAATAACATAAAAGTTGCAGAAAATCTCCGAAAAAATGTAGTGCAGTTTAGATGCACTTTCTAAAAAATATTTCCTTTTCTTTAGTCAATAAATTTCGATTTATGACGGAAAATGTTGAAAAAATACTACATTTTGTGTGACGTGGTGTATGATAAACTGTTATCCTAGTGAGTCGGAAAAAAACATGTGTCAAGGGAAAGAGAAAATGTAGGCTCCGTTATATTTTCGTGTCAAGCACCGTGTCGATGCCATTTTCTCGAGACAGCGATCCTTCTGCACTTTGGTGTGGGTGCGCTTTAATTCACATAATTTTATATGTACTATTATTGGAACTCCGAAAATGTTTTTCATACAATTTTACACCATAATTAATTAATTAATTATTCATAATAGTTCTTATTAATAAGATTGTAACTCAAAACAATTCGAATTCATAATGTCAATAATCATACATTTTATCATATAAGTACCTACTTATACTAATATTTCGTTTTTTTTTCCATCATAACACTCACTTGTCCGTTTTACTTAAATTCATAATTACACTAGTCATAATTTGTATAATACTCAATTTGATTCTCATAACATTTTTCAAACCAGCGAAGCCATGCGAAACTTATTCTACTCTAAAGCCGGAGGGCGCAAGCGCGCGCGCGGTGGAAATAGGTAGTAAGTCCCATACGATTTCAATTCTCGCCTCGTCTCGTCTCGTCTCGCCCCTCCGGTGGAAAACCAGCTTAAGGCTACGTCCGCCCACACAGACAGGCGGCTTGCTTAGCGTCGAGAGTCTAGCGAGTCACCTCCACGAACATTATAGAGTTTTTGTGACCGGCAAAGCTACACGCTTGGGGCCTTATAACATGATGAGTTAGTAGTATGTTGTCAGTTATGATATTAGTACTTACTAACAAAATTATGACGTATTTAAGTTATGAAGGAAACTGTTATGACAAAGAAGATTTTGAGTCAAGCCTTCTATGTAATGATATGATGAAGATTTTTTAAATAAAAAATTGTTCATTATGAGTTCCGATGATAGTTATAGAAATTTAGGAATAAACATTATGACAAAAAAAAACTACAAATCGTTGGTATAATAAAAATAGGACAAATAATTTTATGAGAGCCAATATGAACCTCTTTAGTTTACGTATTACTTGAGTCTATTATTTTTCTGTCTCTTCGGAGAGAACTGATTTTTGCATACATTTGGATGATAGGTATATCGTTGAGTCCAACATAAGAAAGAGAAGTCAGAGCCAGTGGTCAGCGCCGCGGCCGCGGTGTCTCAAGACGGTAGATAGTCTTCGACCAGTGTCTATTGCCAGTGATGACGAATGGCAGGGAAACGTGTTCGCTTACTAGAAGGCTCAAAGTTACCCAAGGGCAATGGAGAGTATGTGTAGAGTATGCTGGGAGTTTCTCTGTGTGATTGCATCAGAAATAAGGCTATCCGCAACAGAACCACGGTAACCAAAATAGCCCTCCGAACAGCTAAAACCGCTTACGTGATAGTGGGCGGGGCACATTGCACGTAGAACCGATGGCCGTTGGGGCGGAAGGTTTCTCGAATGGCGACCATGTACCGGAAGGTGCAAGTCCGCTGGATGTGGGTGGTACAGGACCGGTCATTGTTGCATTCTTTGGGGGAGGTCTATGTCCAGCAGTGGACGACATTCAGCAGGTATAATTATAAATATTATTATTGATGACATGTATACCTATATGTAATCGTACAACAAAGTAACAGCGAGATGTCATCATTCCAGGATAAATCTTGAAAGCGTGATTTAGGAATTGACGTGGACTTTATAGAGCCATCTAGCGGGTAAGCTGACCTACCTAATGCATCAATGTAAAAGAGAAACCTGACTAAGAAGAGTTCTGTATACTGCGATGCTGTGCTATTCAAGTCGAGTTGACGGGTGAGATATTTCAGGAATATAAATGAAATTGGTATATCAGGGGCCGTAGACAAGGTTACAATCGACAAGCGCTAACGCCAATAAAAAATAATAAAATGTATGGGAATGACAGATGCCGACGAAACACTTTTCGTTAACATCTGTCATTCCCATACATTTTATTAGTTCTCTATTGGCGTTAGCGCTTGTCGATTGTAACCTTGTCTAGGCCCCCATAATGTAGGCGCCTATTTCGTATGGAAAAGGTAGCGCTGAAGGGCCAAGCAAGGTTGTTCTTAACAACTCGGAGCTACTATTCTGAGCAACGTACTTGTTATTGGATTAAGAGTGCTAATAACATACTTCAATTAGAAAAGCCCGATCCTGATGAAACAAAGCGTGGGTTGGAAGTTCATATCTTATATAGTGATACCAGAGTTAAAAGGGCCATTGATAAATGGAATAAGATCTTCTTCGGAATAAGTTACCTGCTATCGGGGTAGGAACCTTCAAAACGCAAGCATAGAGTTAAATTTTGAATGATTTTATGACTTCGACTGACGTTCGAAGGGTTAAGTAAATATGTTACACGCCTGCGAAATTCATGATGCTAAAACGAGATAAAAGTAGACTAAGTATGTAAGTAGATCATGGTGCAACTATATGTATTGGTTGTCACACGATTCCATAAAGAAAGTAATGAGTACGACTTTTATTAATTGACCTCTGTAAATGAAAACGTATATTATTAGATTATTAGGTACCATACATATTTGTAATAAAAAAATCTGGCCAGATGTTTTTTTTAGACCAGCATTTCATTACACAAACAGCGTACACACTTTCAGGCAACCGCTATTTCAATCGGCTCCCTCGCGGCATTTGTTTAAACTACGTTTTATCTATCTCCGCCCCAATCCTAGTTGGCTCAGTACAGTACATATTGCACAGGGCAGTTCCTCAATACTTCGGGAGCTCAAATACCGCTAGCCATCCGGTTGCCACTCTGAAGAATATATTTTCTAAATAGATGATTTTTTAACCAGAGGTTTATGCCTCAAACCCTCTTATCTCATACACAATTTATTATATTCTATCGTAAAATAAATGTAGGGTTCCCCGTGCTCACAGCGATGGAACAGGCCTCCACGCGGCCAATTTTCGACATTCATAATTATATTACCGAGCCTTTTACGTCAATGTCGCAAAATAACAAGGAGGTACGTATAACTCCAACGTTAATCAGTTTCATGAAGTAATTTTTAGATTTTCGTGCCTAAGTAATAGCAATTTGTTAATTAAATAACTTAAATGAGTTGCCATTAAATGAGAGGACTAAATTGTCACTATGACTATGGGTGACGTAAAAATACTCAAACTATTAACTTACTAGTTACCGTTTTTGTCACAGACAGGTTTTATTTAAACAGAAATAACTACAACTTAGGAAAGTTGAATAACCCCCGACATTTTCATTTCAAAGTCCAATAATATCTCAAAAACGGCTGAATAAATTTACAGGGACACTCGGGATAAAATTATCTATACCCAAAAAAACCGCATTCAAATCGGTCCATCCGTTACGGAGCTACGCTACCACAGACAGATACACAGACACGACGTTAAACTTATTACACCCCTGTTTTTGCGCCGGGGGTTAAAAACAGAATTAGTGGCTTTGCGTATCATTTTTCAGTACCTCATATAAAATTATATTCATTACTTGAAACATTCACCGGATACAATTTAAATGATACGCAAAGTAATCTGAATATATAAAAGAAGAAGCTGACTGACTGACTGACTGACTGACTGACTGACTGACTGACATATCAACGCAGAGCCCAAAGCGCTGGGTCTACGGATTCCAAATTTGGCACGTAGGTTCCTTATAAGGTGTAGGGGAGCACTAAGAAAGGATTTTTTAAAACTCACCCCCTAAGGGGGTAAAACGGGGGTCCAAAGTTTGTATGGGGGAAGCATTACTTTTTGAACTACAGACTTAAAACTTTGTAGGAAGATTACTTATTAAAATACAAAAAAAACACTTTCAGCATTTTACAAAATTCCACCCCTAAGGGGGTCAAATAGGGGTGCAAAGTTTGTATTCAAAACTACTGGGACTACAAATTTGAAATTTACACCAGACCTTCCTTTTATGACGTAGGCAAGGGATAAGACGGGATTTTTGAAAATTCTATCCCTAAGAGTGTTAAATAGGGGTGCAAACTTTGTATGGGTGAAACATTATTTTTTGTACTAGAGACATGAAACTTTGTAGGGATATTACTTATAAAGATACAAAAAAAGTTCTTTCAGCGTTTTAGAAAATTCCACCCCTAAGGGGATTAAATAGGGGTGCAAATTTTGTATTCAAAACTACTGGGACTAGGAACTTGAAAATTACACCAGAACTTCTTTTTATGACGTAGGCAGGGGATAGAACCGGATATTTGGAAATGCTATTCCTAAGGGGGTGAAATGAGGGTCCAAAGTTTGTATGGGGAACATTATTTATTGAACTGGAGACTTAAAACTTTGTAGGAGGATTACTTATTGATACCAAAAAGGTACTTTTGGCGTTTTATAAAATTCTACCCCTAAGGGGGTTAAATAGGGGTGCAAAGTTTGAATTAAAAACTATTGTGTCTAGAAACTTAAAATTTACACCAGATTTTCCTTTTATGACATAGGCAAGGGATAAGACGGGATTTTCGGGAGGGGTGCAAAGTTTGTATGGGAGAAACATTATTTTTTGTATTAGAGACTTGAAACTTTGTAGGGATATTACTTATTAGGATACAAAAAAAGTCCTTTCAGTGTTTTAGAAAATTCTACCCCTAAGGAGTTCAAATAGGGGTGCAATATTTGTATGAGGTAAACATTATTTATTGAACTAGAGACTTGAAACTTTGTAGGAAAATTACTTATTAGGATACAAATAAAAATATCTTAAGCGTTTTTAAAATTCCACCCCTACGGAGATTAAATAAGGGTGCCAAGTTTGTATTCAAAACAACTGGGACTACAAACTTGAAATTTACACCAGAACTTCCTTTTATGACGTAGGCAAGGGATAAGACGGGACTTTTGGAAATCCTATCCCAAAGGGGGTTAAAAAGGGTTGCAAAGTTTGTATGGGAGAAATATGATTTTTTGTACTAGAGACTTGAAACTTTGTAGGGATATTACTTATAAAGATACAAAAAAAGTACTTTTAGCGTTTTAGAAAATTCTACCCTTAAGGGGGTTTATTAGGGGTGCAATGTTTGTATAAGGGAAACATTATTTATTGAACTAGAGACTTGAAACTTGGTAAGTATTTTACTTATTAGGATACAAAAAAAAGTATTTTCAGCTTTATATAAAATTCCACCCCTAAGGGGGTAAAATAGGGGTGCAAAGTTCGTATTCAAAGCTACTGGGACTAGAAACTTGAAATTTACACCAGAACTTCATTTTATGACGTAGGCAAGGGATAAGACGGGATTTTTGGAAATTCTATCCCTAAGGGGGTTAAATAGGGGTGCAAAGTTTGTATGGGAGAAACATATTTTTTGGTACTAGAGACTTGAAACTTTGTAGGAATATCATTATTAAGATACAAAAAAGTAATTTCAGCGTTTTATAAAATTCTTCCCCTAAGGGGGTTAAATAGGGATGCAATGTTTGTGGAGGGGAAACATTATTTATAGAACTAGAGACTTTGTAGGAAGATAACTTATTAGGATACAAAAAAAGTAATTTCAGCGTTTTATATAATTCCACCGCTAAGAGGGTTAACTGAGGGTCCAAATTTTGTATAAGGGAAACTTATTTTTAGCTACTACGTACTTAAAACTTTGTGGACAGATTACTAAACTTATTAATTTACAAATAAAGTGCTTTCAGCGTTTTTGAAATAATTACACCTAAAGGGGTTAAAAAGGAGGTCCAAAGTTTCTATGGAGAAAAAAGATTAGTTAGACAATTTTATTCGAGAATTCACAGGATAATTCCTAACGATAAATGAGTAAACAAGTGTTTCCGGTTTTTTGAGAATTCAACCCCTAAAAGGAGACATGTGGTGACAAAATCTGAAAATCAACATCGGCATCTATTGTTTCTATGGTTTATCGGGTCGCTGATTAGGAAAACAACAACGATTTTACATTCCAACGTGGCGTCTAAATATCAATATGGGCGTTGTTATTACGGTTTTTTGGGACGTTAATAACGAAAATCACATAGATTTTGAAATGTAATATTGTGGACATGAAAATTCATGAAAATATTTGTGCCAAATTGCAATTCAATCGGTCCAGTTTTTTTCGAAGCAAATCGGTTGTAACAGACGGACTGACAGACAGCCACACGTGATCCTATAAATAAGGGTTCTATTTTTGCTTTTGAGGTATGGAACGAGACCCGCGTTATATAGGGTTATAGGTTTTAAAGTTTGTATTTGGTGCCATCTCGATCGTCAGCAATCGGTACCTAGGCGAGTGCGGGCGGCGCGGCGGGACGGGAGGGTAGGAGACATTGGGAAAATGCCTGCATCCGTAATAAGTACATTCAAGGTGCTGCACGAAGATCTGCTTACTTTTAATAAGTTAAGCATTTTGGCCGCCGTTTAATTAAAACAAGTTTTTGGGTATTTATGTTATATACTGGTTCGAAAAGCATGGAAAAAAATCTTAGGAAACAAGCCTATAGCAATGTCCAGGCCACAAATTTGACTTAACATTCGTGGAGATATTTTGGTATTTTAACATTAATGTTCATGAACATAAAGTAGCTTTTATTCCAGAGGACAGATTCTCATTAATCATGATTGTAAATTTAATAACAGAAATACGTACATACATACATACATTGACGCCTTTATTCCCAAAAGGGGCAGGCAGAGCACATGAACTTTATGTTCCAGCGCCACTTTTAGCATAAATGTGGGTATAAAAGATCGACAAAAAGTCATATTGCTAAGGTTGTTAGCCCATCACCCAGGACACACTTCAACCCTGCTCTCTTAATCGACTTTTAGAAAGAGGGTGGTGAAATTCTAACCCGCCACCACACGGGCATAAATATAATAGTAAATAAAAATTAATTTACCATAATGGGTTATGATGAAGGGTTATTAGTAGGGGAAGTTAGTAGTAGTAGTAATAGTAGGCGGCGTAGCAATTCAACAATTATTGGAAAATTACTTTTACTACGCGGGCGAAGCCGCGGGCAAAAGCTAGTACCTAATAAATCCGATTGAATGTCACACAATCGGTGCTCTAATATTTGTGAAGGATTTGCCCCTTAGGGAATTAACTTCAATTTAGATGGATTCTTGCCAAAACAGTCTGACACTGTTCGTCGGCTGTTAGCCTGGATTAGATTTAATTGGAAATATGAGAGGTAGGTTATGTTGGACATTCCAAATGTACTCGTATATACGTTGATGTAGGTGAGATTGAAAGTTCCTACTTTCAATCTCACTCCTGTGTCATGTGTCATGTACGTAAGAACATTTAAACAAACAAACACTACATATTTACTTCAATTGACAATTTACGATTTAATTTCCTTACTTTCAACATTTTTAATTCAAAGAATGTCGCTATAATGCAATTTGGTCCTCGTAACAGGCAAAGCCTAGTGCAAGACGGGTGTCAACTATTTTTGCTAAATAAATAATAATTGTTTCACTGTCTTATTGTTGTTATTATTATTGTCTTTTGTTTATTGCCATATGTGCACTGCGCGTCGTGGTCTCACCAATGGTTCTAACGGAAGACCAGTGCTGAGGGCCTACCGCGAAACGAACTTCGTTCGTGTATCTCCATCTCTGCCGCACTTGCTAGTTCGAGCAACAGAGAGGGAGATACTCGAACGAAGTTCGTTTTCACTTCGCGGTAGCTCCTCTGGTTATCGCCAGCACCATGCTGAGTTGGGACCATTTCATGACGTGTTTTTATTTTTATTCACTGTTTGTCGTTTTGTGTGTGTCACGAATAAATGTTATTCTTTCTTTTTAACCCCAGACGCAAAAGAGGGGTGTTTATCTGTGTTATCTGTCTGTGGTATCGTAGCTCCCTAACGGATGGACCGATTTGCATGCGGTTTTTTGTATCGTATATAATTTTATCTCGAGTGTTGTGTCGAATGTTTCATGAAAATCTGTTCAGCCGTTTTTGAGATATTGGACTTTGAAATGAAAATGTCAGGGGTTTCTCTACTTTTCTAAATTGTAGTTATTTAAAATGTCTTATATAGTAGCAAGAGGTGCTCGGTACTTACAGCACTCTTAGTGTATTTCTCCAGGCTGCGAAGCGCGGTCTCGAAGTAGTCTTCCCCGTAGGCTCCCTTCTGTTCGTCGCTGAGACGCTTCCACATGTCCCGAGCTTGTTCCAGCAGTTTCTCTTCCGACAACCAGGCGCTGCCTGTCGTGTACTCGCCGGCAGCCACAACCACCTGGAAATATACTTGTTTAATATATAATATCGACCTAAAGGAACTAATAAGTAGTGAACGTATGAGAACATAAGCAGACATCGTAAATATTGTAGTATTTTCAGTGCAGCATACTATTGTTTACAGAATTGGTTTGAACGATTGCAATTGTAATGCGTAATTAGCGTTAATATTTGTAGTGTATTGCTATCCTTATCTCGTGCGCATACGTCACGTCACGATGACCGGAGGGGGGGCAGTAGTTGTCCGATCGTTGCCGCGAGTGGTGGTGTGCTGTCGAGCCAAGGAATGTGTAAATAGCAACACCGGTATACCTATCATCATCATCATCATATCAGCCGAAAGACGTCCACTGCTGGACATAGGCCTCCCCCAAAGAGTGCCAAAGTGACCGATCCCGCGCCACCCGCATCCAGCGGACTCCCGCAACCTTTACCAGGTCATCAGTCCACCTTGTCGGGGGCCTACCCACGCTGCGCCTTCCAGTACGTGGTCGCCACTCGAGAACCTTTCCGCCCCAACGGCCATCGGTTCTACCTGCTATGTGCCCCGCCCACTGCCACTTAAGTTTAGCGATCCGGAGGGCTATATCGGTTACCTTGGTTCTGCTGCGGACAGCCTCATTTCTGATGCGGTCACGCAGCGAAAC
Organism: Epinotia demarniana; assembly: GCA_945867215.1. Taxonomy (NCBI): domain Eukaryota; kingdom Metazoa; phylum Arthropoda; class Insecta; order Lepidoptera; family Tortricidae; genus Epinotia; species Epinotia demarniana. The sequence continues at coordinate 16,572,026 of OX244272.1, read as the reverse complement.
TCCCAACATGGCCCTCTCCATTGCCCTTTGGGTGACTTTGAGCCTTCTTATGAGGCCCATAGTAAGTGACCACGTTTCAGTGCCATATGTCATCACTGGCAACACACACTGGTCAAAGACTTTCGTCTTGAGACACTGCGGAATATTGGACGAAAAGATTTGCCGTAGCTTCCCGAACGCTGCCCAGCCGAGTCGGATTCGACGATTGACCTCTTTCTCGAAGTTGGACCTACCTAACTGGATCGTCTGTCCTAGGTATACATAATCGTCTACAACTTCGAGCGTAAAGTGTCCGATTGTAATGGGAGTTGGTACTACATGGGCATTTGACATGATCTTCGTCTTATCCATGTTCATTCTTAGACCAACTCGCTCGGATGCTTTACTGAGGTCATCGAGCATCGTACTTAAGTCCTCCATGGTCTCAGCCAAGACTACTATATCGTCAGCAAACCGAAGGTGAGTGATGTACTCGCCGTTGATGCTGATGCCTAGCCTTCTCCACTCCAGAGTCTTGAAAACGTCCTCCAGTGCAGCGGTGAACAGTTTTGGGGAAATAACATCTCCTTGCCTGACTCCCCGCTGCAGCGGAATAGGTTTCGAGTTCTGGTCCTGGAGTCGGACTGACATAGTGGCGCTCTCGTACAAACACTTCAGCACTTCGATATAGCGATAGTCAACTTGGCACCGCTGGAGAGACTGTAGTACAGCCCAGGTTTCGATCGAATCGAAGGCTTTTTCGTAGTCCACGAACGCTAAGCAGAGAGGCAGGTTATACTCCTCGGTCTTCTGTATAACCTGACGAAGCGTGTGGATGTGGTCTACGGTACTAAAGCCTCTTCGGAAACCGGCTTGTTCGGGAGGCTGGAAGTCATCTAGCCTGCGTACGAGACGGTTTGTAATGACCCTCGAAAACAGCTTATAGACATGGCTCAGAAGTGAGATGGATCTGTAGTTCTTCAGCAGAGTGTTGTCACCCTTTTTGAAGAACAGCACCACCACGCCTCTGTTCCATGCCTTTGGAGTTCTCCCTTCCAGTAAGACGGAACCGAACAACTTCTGAAGGGCCGTAAGGACCGGTTTTCCACCCGCCTTCAGAAGTTCGGCTGTTATTCCGTCTTCACCGGGTGCTCTGTTGTTCTTGAGCTGTTTAAGCGCCATTACAATCTCGTACAGGCTGATGTCCGGTATACCTATAGAACGTGCAAATAAGTGAACACTACAATATTAACCTTAATTAACAATTTAGATTGATATTGTGTATAGGTATCAATTTTGTTACAACCATGTCGCACCCAAAACGATACAACATTTACGATATCTGGTACTCGGTAAATAGTAAATGTATACCTACCCATTAATATAGATAGACGAGCATAATTATACCAATAATATAAGACACCATTGCTCACTTTATATTTAAGGCTTTGTCCACGTGAAACATTAATTTACTGCGGTACCTACTTTTATATATCTAGAAAGGTAATGATCTGACAAAACCACAGATATTATCTTAAGTACTTACCTAAAGAGACGCTTCAATTTTCTATAGTTAAGTGGTCGTTCTTCTTTTTAACCGACAATGAATCGTCTTTTTTCTGTTTTTTGCGTTTTTCAACTATTGATAATGATGGTTTTAATGTTTGATTTTAATAAACGTTGCATGTATTTTTTATTAGGACTAATTCATGATTCTTTCCGTGGCGATAATGTTTTTTCATTATGGTGGTTTTTCCATAGAATCGCGTGACAGAGTGGTAATCCAAAATGTGGTCCCCGCAGAAAACGACCACCCTGTCGCAGTATTTTCTGTAAAACTATGCCGCCACGGAAAGAATCATGAATTAGTCCTTATAAAAAATACATGGAACGTTTATTAAAATCAAACATTAAAACCATCATTATCAATAGTTGAAAAACGCAAAAAATAGAAAAAAGACGATTCATTGTCGGTTAAAAAGAAGAACGACCCTTAGTACGAGTTATACGAGTAACGTTACTCAAGAGATTGGAATAAAAGGTTTGTTTGGTATTCAATCTATTGTGTCAGTCTTAATCCCAATTTTGCCTAACAAAAGCTTTCATATTTATATCCTTAACGTTCATCGATACGATTTCAGTTTTCCCTTTGCAAAATCCTTAGTATCTATACTTAGTAGTTAGGTAGTAAGTAGGTTTCGAATACCTTCTAAAACTGAATATTCTTATGTTGAAGACTTTCGTCTGAATTTAGTCGATCGTAGCGTCGCAGCCGTCCAGCTATCATTTCATTGGAGGTGGAGTTATACGCGGACAGCGAAGCGAACGGACGTGTTTACAGCTTAGCCCGCTCGCTTATCTTAGAGAGTGCGTCATCGTTTGTTTATTTTACGGTGCGGTGTAATATTCAAGCAAATTTTGTTGTTTTAATGAACTTGGACTTGCTCGGGGGGCTCGTGAGCCCCCCAAGACATGGATTACGAACTTTGGTGATTCTAGTGTGAACAATGTTATCAACAGTAGAAGAAAAAAGAGAATTAAATAAAATGAACACGGACAGTGTGTTGGAGTCTTCTCCCGAATCAGTGCAAACAAATATAAAAATAAACATAATAGATATAAAGAAATTCAACTCTGGTGAATTAAGCTGTTGGCACTGTGATGTCACTATTAAATTGGAACATAAACTAAGGTGGGAAAAAGGAAACCAGACCGTCACGGGTCGCGTACGGTGCACCGCTTGTATGAATTCTACCTGTTACAAATGTTGTATTGAATTCGACTGCCTAAAGACAACTGAAGGCGAATACGAACAGACAGTGACCACAGCGAAAATAGTCACATACGACTATGATATTTGCAGCACTCAGGACATGAAATGCAAAGAGTGTAAAAAAGTAAACAAGCGTCGTATTATACCTCTTGACGGGCTTAAAAATATAGAATGGTTCCTATGCGAATGTGGGATAAACCAGGTAACGGAATTGGCGTACATAGGTCTAGATATCGGCATTCAAAATACACGCACAAATAAGAGAAACGGCCGCAAAACAGACATAAAGAATATAAATATACCCTCAGCGCATTATTATTCACGTACGCCTCAACGCGCCAATGAAGGTAGATCGCAGAACATGATAAACAAAGCGGGAGGGAGCAGGACAGACGTTGTTCATAAAGTCGAACAGCCCGCGGCAGCCGAATACACGGTATCGAACCGAACAGACATGAATCTTCCAAACAAAAGTACTAGGAACGCATACGGCGTAGGCGATGATAGCAGCCGCGTGCGCAACGTCACGCGTAGCAGCACTAGCAGCGCTACGCCGGGAGCGATCCGCGTCACGCGTAGCGGTGCTACACCGGCCGCGGCCCGTGGTAGATCGCCCGCTATCTTAAAGCTATCGACTACGCAGGCACACAGCGGCATAGCAACTAGTAACAGATTTGAGCCACTGCCCGATCAATCAATTGAAGAGACGGGTGATAGAGGATCGCGCTCGCCCCCACTTAAAAAGCAGCGCATCAACAACAAAAGGAACAGAGAAGAGATTGAAATCCCGACCGTCACAAATGCTCCTAAAGACAGCCCACACATTCCCAAAATTAGAATTACAAACCCCCAAGACCTAGACGAGGGTGATAAACTAAAGAAATTAAGAGACTGTGCGAAATTAAACGACGTACCATACAGTTTCTCACAAAACAGAAGGGAACTAAGACTTTACCCCAGAACGAGTAAGTCTCGTCAGAATGTTATACAACTGCTGGACAGCTTTGAAGGAAAAATTATATATATTGCCCCCAAACCACCCGCGGACAGAGAAAGTAATGTGTTAGTAGTCATAAGAAATGAAACATATGGAGAGACGGAACAAGAGCAGATCGAAGAAATGGAAAGATGCATAGACATCAAGCCATCAAAAATAGTCAGACTAAACAACAACGGTAGCCTGCATCTCTTAATCTTCTCCGCTAAACGAGGTAACAAAACGTTTACGACTACTGAAATAATCTCCAGAATGAAATCAACGTCAGAAAGATTCTTCGGAGCCCCGAAAATTAATGCGGAACCATTCCGCAGAAGTATGAACAGAATAGTACAGTGCAAAAAGTGCTATAAATTCGATCACACAAAACAATCTTGCCACGGACCTCAACTTTCGCCCAGAATACAAATAACCATTGAAGGCAGGGAAGTGACAGTATGTCGGGCGTGTCGACAGGAGACCGACCACGGGGCAAATAATGTGATCTGCCCGGTCTTCCAAAATGAACTAGACAAAAATGCCCAAAGACTACAGAAAAAGTTAGAAAAAGAAACCAGAAAAAATGAGATGCTTGCCAATAGTTATACACGCCCAGAAATCTCTTTTGCCGACAGAGTGAATGAATTTCCCGCGCTCCCCGGAGAGGGATCAAAAAAGTAACAGCCACAGCCCAAACGATGCCAGCAGTGCAACAGATCCAGCCGGTTCTACAACCAAACGTAGCAACAAGCAGACTCGTGATGACACAAGAAGATGCCATGAAACTAGCGCAATGCATATACGCCTTTTTCAATGGGAGTTAAGACTCAGTTCAAAAAACTTAGAATACTACACGTTAACGCCCAAGGTCTACGTAATAAAACTACAGAAATAAAAGCACTGGTAGATAAACATTTGCCTCACGTAATAATTATAAACGAGTGCAAAGTGAACTTCAACAAAGTGAAATTCGACATACAGAATTATGATAAACTAACGCACAGCATAGCGACGCACCTGGGCACAGCAATGTATATCGCCAGGGGGCTCAGATGGACTCAAATTGCGCTCACACCGGGATGGGAAGAAGAAGACGGCAAGATCGAAGGCGTTGCAATCAAACTAGTCTTTGATCACCGCTCTGGTGCATACATAAACCTAAAAGGGGTCTACTTTCCAATCCCAAACCAGCACCACGCTAAAGAAGAACTAGAATACATGCTCATGGATGAACCTTCGCTGGTAATAGGAGACCTCAACCTACGAATGAGACAGCTGGGACACTCCAGAGATGCAGGCCTCGGCACCCTTGTGAAGAGATTACAACAGGAAGGAATATGTGAATTAAAACACACAGGACTTCCATCGCGACCAACGAACCAAGGTAACAATATACTCGATGCCGCAATCGTTACACATGAACTTCAACGACTAGAGGACCTTAAAATGAAACAAATCTGCTCGATCGGTTCAGACCACCTTCCTTGGATCCTAGATATCAAACTTAACGTGGACTACGAGGTAAAACTCACAAGAAATATGAGAAAGATCACAGAAAGCGAAGAGACCAGAAATGCTTATATGACCACTCTATGTGGAAAAACTTCCGATCTATTGACAATAACTGATAACGATTCGTGCGAAAAATACATTCAAAATCTAGAAAAGGCCATTACGGATACCTTGAACATACATGCGCCGCTTAAGAAATACAACAGAAGAGACTTCCTCCCAGACGAAATAAATGTCTTGATAGACCTAAGGAACCGAGCAAAGATACGAGCCTGGACGAAACGATACCACGCGAACCCCGAGGTAACTCGACACGCACGCTGCGAGTATAACAAACTCAAAAAAACAACGAAGGACGCGCTCACAAACCTCACCGAACAGAGCTGGCTGAAAGCCCTTTCAGACCCCTCGGACAGTAGAGCACAGATGTGGAAAATACAGAGAAACATGAAAGCACCAAATATGAAACTCCCCAATATCGACGGATGCACGAATGAAAAAGAAACGATAGATGCGCTTGTCGACGCGGCTGTAGTCAATGAAGCCCAGATAAACCCAAGTGATGAGGGTTCAGAGAAGACTACCCCTTTCGAACCCTTGGACAGGACATCTACGAGAGAAATACGTCTAGAACTGAGGAAATTCAAGAACAAAAAAGCTCCGGGGCCGGACCAGATTAGAGCAGATGCTTTGAAACTGGGTGGAGAAGTATTTATCGAAGCATTTAAACCGATTGCAGACTATGTCCTTGACGCGGGTTATTTCCCGACACGATGGAAGATCGGTGAATGTATCTTCGTACACAAAACAGGCAAAAATCACAAAGAAGCGACCTCTTATAGACCAATTACGTTACTTAATATAATGGGGAAGCTATGTGAAAGGCTAATACTCTCAAGGATACAAGGCACAGTCGACAAATTGCAACCGCCATTTCAACATGGATTCACCAGGTTCAGAGGGACCGCTACACAGATTCTCCGTACTGGTAAGATAATAACAGACGCTCTTGCGCTTGGGGAAAGTGTATCTATGATATGCACTGACTTAAGCAAAGCATTCGACTCGATTAACCACAAAGGCCTAATTAAGAAACTACAGAACGCTGACGCCCCTTCTAACGTTATAAAAATAATAGAAAATTACTTAGAAGATCGATATATGATAGGAAAATTTCGTACTACGAATGGAAAATTAAAGAAACTACCACATGGCGTGCCCCAGGGATCAATTCTTGGCCCCGTCATATTCAACCTTTACGTCCACGACATATGGGATAGTCATGACAGGATTCGAGGTCTGAAACTATCTCAGTACGCGGATGACTTATGTATCCTAAACAGAGCTGTGAAACCTGATCACGCCACATTAAGAGCGGAATGGGCGGCCGAAACAATTGTTGACTACTACGATAGATGGGGTCTGAAATGCAATGTAGACAAAACGGAATGTATCTTGTTCACAAAGAAGAAGAAATATAAACCGACGGTTAAAATAAAAAAACAGACGTTCACTTACAAGAAAGAAGTAAAGTATCTGGGTGTCATCTTCGACAAAACCCTCAAAATGAACCCACATACCGACAAAGTAGTTAAAAAATTAAAACAGGTAAGAGGTGCTCTGGGACCAATCATTGGCTTCCATGCCAAAACGGATGTAGAGGTCAAATTGGCAATAATCCAAGCCTGCGTCCTGCCTATCATGGATTATGGAGTGGTACAGCTGCTATCCAGGTACAGTTACTCGAATCTACTAAAAATAGAGAGACAATACCGAATGACGCTCAAGAGTGCCGGTCAGTTCCCAAGACGTCTACCCACGGAAACGCTCTGGGAAATCGTGGACCTTGAAGCATGGCACCTTCGAGCCGCTGACCTAAATCGCAAAATGCTGGACAAGGTGGCAACTCTGGGTATAGAAGATCTCGATACACCCGGGGACGCTTACCTGGCACACGGCGAATTTAACCCACTATTAACAAATAATAGAATAGGTGAAATCACCTATATACCAAATAAAGACATGAGGCGCTGGCCCCGAGGGGCGGCGGCTCCACGTCCCCTTAGAATTAAATAAATGTAACATACGAAACACAACCAATATTAACACCCTTAACTCAACACATGTGACACAACACCTTCAGCTTACACAGATCTTTTAGACATAAGTTAGCTGACACACTCCTACGGGAACAAAAGGATGTAAACCCTAATAGATAATAAACGTATTCTCATTCTCAAAAAAAAAATCTCATTCTCATTCATTCTATCATTTCATTGAATTTAATTGGCTTTTGCAAACCTCTAAGCAATATCCAAGGAGTGATATCCGTCACTGGGGGTTTGATACAGGCTTTATCATTTAGCTAAGGGTAGCCCTTATTTACATTTCTCTCGAGCAACGTTATTTATCTAATTGATGGAGTCACGTTCTCTCAAGAATTCACAAAACCATAAATACTCATTTGTAAGGTTAGGTAGGTATACTTACACTGAATGTATACAATGAGGTATGTGTTCCTAGCTTACGTATTATTCAAGCAGGGCTTTCCGTTTCATGCGACAATAATTTGACCTAAATTGGTGGAATGGTTTCTGAGCATTCCTAATTGATCATCGCATGTAGGCAGATGCTACTAACTTAATAGGAACGTATTAACAACAACGGAATAAGTTTCGCAGGGTTAATGCATGCATCAAATTTCATGTTGTAAATACGACATGAAAGTTGATGCATGCATTTCGTATTCCGTGTTCCGTTAGATATTAAAAGCTCAAAAGTCACGCATTTTTTTCCAAAAGACTTAAAACGTTGCTTATCGACTTGGCAGGCAACCGTGTCAAAGAATTTTTACTACACAACAACCGTTGACCCTAACTCCTTGCACATAAATATGGAAGGTACAAATGTTTTCTACAAATAGTTTACCAATGTAATATCAAACTTACTTGTTTATTGGACACTTAACCACTACACCACTTTATGTTAAGCTATTGTATAGTATAGGTAAATATTAAGCTGTGTATTTTTTAAATTGACATATAATTGAAATGTACATTTATGAATAAATTATCTGTATCTGAATTCATAGTAAATAATAATATAAGAGTGACAATGACAATGGAAATTGGTATGGTTAGCTTCAATAATCAGTATAAGTATAATAATAATAATCATAATAGTGTTATTAAAATTGTGTAGCAACATTGAAACTGAATATTATTCATGCCTTTATTGTTTTTTAACCGACTTCAAAAAAAGGAGGAGGTTCTCAATTCGGCTGTATTTTTATTACTTTTTCAATGTTTGGTTACCTCAGAACTCCGTCATTGATAAGCCGATTCGAAAAATTTTTTTTGTTTGTGTATATATACTTCCAGGTGGGTCCCATTTTTTGCAAAATTCAGTTAGATGATGGGATCCATGAGGAATTGAGGGGACTCCTTAATTTTATTAGGCACGCGTGTAGTGATTTTGGTATTTTCTGTTATAATTATAACTCATGTATTTACATCCGGAATCATACATTTGGTGGCGAGGAATTGATGATGAAGACCACAGATGCCTTATCGAATTCCTCAATTATGTACTTAAAAGTGCAAAAGTACGTCACAGGTTCTGATAAGATTCCGTTGAAATAGGAACTAATGAAGTGCCTTTGGTGATGATCTTGGGGAATCGATGGAAGTCCTCAAATATTATCTGCCCACATACAGCGATTCGGTTTTTTTCTATAGTAATTTTCATTTGCTATCGGAAATCATGTGGTAAATTGTAAAAAAAAATAGGAAATGTTCTCGTGGCTTGGCGTAGTACTAAATTGAAGTCAGTTAAAACTTTGTTTTTAAAGTAAATTATTGAATAATACTTATTTAATTAGAATATTTACAACTTGTTGTATTTTTATGATTTTCGACTATGTGGACCTCAAAAGGAAAAAAAACTGCACCACTTTGTTGTCCGTCTGTCTGTCTATCAAGACTCGGGAACACGTGGAGGGTATCGAGTTGAAATTAAAAGCACATAAGTACTCAAGTCTAAAGTCCCTTGAATTTCCAAATTTAAACTTTCGTGAGACATGTTAAAATAATACTTCTAATCACACGGTTCAACTCACGTATTCAATGTCACTCTGGGCGACATGTTTTGAACTCTTCAGGAGTTCTTCTTCAGGATGAGTGTTCTCAATACGAGTGTGTTGAATACGTGAGTTGGACCATGTGATTAGAAGTATTATCCCTTGAATTTGTGAAAAAAAAAACTTCTAAGTAACGTAATAAAAGATACGGCCGTTGAGGCCGCATAAAGCGACACTCTCAATGGAATCATAATTTATATTAGGGTACTTTCCTTTGGGCTAGAACTATGAAATTTGGCAAGTGATATCTTCTTAAAATACTACAAGTACAGGGAAAAATCTGAAAACTATACATTTATAATTTTGTACGGAACCCTCTGTGGGCTAGTCCGACTAGCACTTGTCCGGTTTTTTGGTTTCCGTCGTCGAGGTGAGGCGAGATTGTGGCAACCAAACAATGATTTACCTACCCGCCCAAATGTAATAGGTTATTTATGGTAAGCAGCTCTCAATATACCTGCATGAGAACCTTTTCGTACTTTACAGCACGCATATATCTTTTCTCGCGTCGCATTGCACAGCAGCAACAACATTCGTTAGGTATTCTACCTTACTCTCGACATTATTTCCCAGGAGAGTCATTCAAAATAGTTCGTGCAAATTTCGGACGCATGGGACGCGCATTAAAATGATACAATAAAAACAAAAAATAAGCTCGCCTCGCTGAGAGCGCGTCCTTGCTCAAAAACTTCGTTTTAGTGTAGGTTAGGTACCTTGGAGACTAGAGCTACCGCAGCTCAGTGATATTGATGTTGTCGGGCAAGAGTACGAAGATGCCTTACACACGTACTGAAAGTGAACCACAACATATAATGCTACTACCGTCTCGTCTTGTGCCCATGGGATCCGCGCCTTCCAAAGCCACAGAGTGCTGTCTCGACAGTGTACAGATGTAGTGCATAATTGTTTTCCATCGTATTTTCTCGGAAACGTTCGTATTTGTCATGCTACTTATTCAGTCAACTTCAGTAATTTTTGTACTGTTACCGACTGAAATAGCAAGACGTTCGTAGGTTTCCATGAACATACTAGAAAAACAATTATGCACTACATCTGTACCTACTCTTTACATGTGACAACACAACTTTTACTACAATTTTGTTTAGTTGGTAGTGCTATGTACGAAGCCGGCAGTCCCGGTTCCAATCCCCGATAAGGGCATTTGTTTGATTGTGTCATATTTGTTCCTTTTATCTATCTAAGTAGGTATTGTGTATCGTGGATTGGTAAAAGCTTTGCTTGGTTTGGGACTAAGTTGATTTGTGTAATATTAATGCCCCCCATATTAATGAAAGCACGGGAGGCGATTTGCGGCTAACTTCCGAGACGCAAACGAATGAGGCGCGTATTGTAGGTAATATTGCACGCCACTGCTCGGAATGGGTGCAAATGTGGCAAAAGATGGTCAGAATTCAAGTTTCAAAGCTGGTGTTAGTTGGACATCGCACGAACAGGCCAACTACGAGTTCAAACTGTCCAAAAATGTTATTGTTCGACAGTTGAAACAGCGATTCGCTCAATCCCGGTCCGCCCCGCGCGGTGCCCCCCGACACGCGAGCGGGGCCGCGCTTATTGTGATTGAGCGAATCGCTGTTCAAACTGTCCAACAATGTTATCGGTTGGCCTGTTCGTGCGATGTCCAACTAACCCCAGCTTTGTAGCCTGAATTCTGACCATCTTTTGCCACATTTCCGAGCAGTGGCGTGAAATGTAGTATTGTTGTAGTAAAGACTGACCACATCGACACCGCGGGGCTTGAGCTCGCGACGCAGGCACGCGGCGAGCGCGTCGAGCGCGGCCAGCGAGGCGGCGTGCACGCCGCGCACGGGCGCCGCCACGTGCGTCAGGATCGACGACGCCAGCACCACGCGCCCGCGCGCGCGCCGCACCAGCGGCAGCATTACTTGCACTAGGCGAGACGGACCTGACAAATAATTACCAATTTCAACATTTAGGGTGAGTTGCAGCAAACCGTCTGTAATCGCAAGCGGTGTTCGTTAAAATTTGAATGTACGGAACGTTTGACAAGTTTCTATGGACTGACAGCTGTCAGCGCCATATTTAACATTGATCGTTCTGTAATAGTAAGTCGGTGCAACCCGCCCTTAGGATCAGATACGAGATATTACGAGAGTTTGAATTGAGGCAAAAATATAGCTTTCGGGTGAATTTCCAAGCTGTGCGAGGTTAGCGGAACGGTCATAGGAAGAGATGGGTGTTAGATCGAGGGCTTGCAATGCTATTGGTGGTATTTTCCTCGCCCACCGCTACGCTACCTCGCACAACACTGGTGGATACTCATCCTTATGTTTCGGTTTTAGGGGCCATTCAATAGTAAAAAATATTGCAGCAAAACAACAAACGACCGCTTGTTGTTTTGCTGCATTTTTTTTATCGCAGTACATGCAGATTAATAATGAGCTATATAGGTTAGAAAGTCAGAGGAGCATGAAGCAATCCAAATTTTTGTCCAGCAAAAATTATTGTATCGGAGATAAAGGTTTCAAATGAATTAGGAAACATAATTAAAGATATTGCCATTTTTTAAATAGCAATATCTTCAGAATGTTCGCAGGAGCGCAATATAACAGCACCAAAGACGATTGTTCTGGTGTTTTCCATGAATAAAGGCCTCCACCCACCAGACGCGTGTGCCGCGCGTGTGCTGCGCGTGTCGGGCGCGTTGGAAGCGGTATATTCACACCGGAAGCGGGCGGCGTGTAGCAACGCGTGTGCAGCGCGGCTGCCGCGCGGGTGCTGCGCGTGTGCTGCGCGGGTGCTACGCTGCAGATGCGCGGGTGTTGCGCGTGTGCCGCGCGGGTGCTGTGCGTGTGCCACGCGTGAGCTGCGCGTGTGCTGCGCGTGTGCTGCGCGGCTGCTGCGCTGCAGCTGCGCTGCTACCGCGCGGGCCCGCGCGTCATATCTCTCTCACTACCAACACATTTAATATGTATCCTCACTATCTCCATCACACACTGCCACACTGCCGCGCGGGTGCTGCGCTGCATCTGCGCGGGTGCTGCGCGTGTGCCGCGCGGGTGGTGCGCGGGTGCTGCGCGTGTGCCGCGCGTGTGCAGCGCGGCTGCTGCACGTGTGCCGCGCGGGTGCTGCGCGTGTGCCAGGCGTGAGCTGCGCGTCATATCTCTCTCACTACCAACACATTTAATATGTATATAGAGACATTTTGACGACCGCTTTAGCCTAGTTGGTAGTGACCCTGCCTACGAAGCAAGAGGTCTTGGGTTCGAATCCCGGTAAGCGCAAAAATTTATGTGATGAGCATGAATATTTGTTTCTGAGTCATGGATATTTTCTATGTATTTAAGTATTTATATCTATTATACCGGGTGGAAAGGCACGACGATCCCTTCCGCAAAAGGGGGATTGTTTAGACTGAGTACAGTATTTCCTCTAAAGAAACTAGGCTCATATTCATAACCGTTTTGAAGTTATAGGCAGTTAACTTTTAATGCAAAATACTGCAAGTGACCACCCTCATTAGGGTCAGTAACATTTTAACAATTACACAAGAGTCAGTTACCTTTATCAATACGTATAAACGATAATTAGTACGTATAGTAATAGTAGGGTTGTCACAGAAGAACATTAATTAATTTTATTATTTTTAATAATTGATCGTAAAAAAAAATCTAAACATTACGAATCGATTTTCCATAACTTAAACTAACCCCCCTTTGCGGGAAGGATCGTCGTGCCTTTCCACCCGGTATATATCGTCGTCTAGTACCCATAACACAAGCCTTACTGAGCTTACTATGGGACTAGGTCGATTTGTGTAAGATTGTCCCCTTATATTTATTTATTTATTTATATTTATATGTTACTATCTCTATCATACTCAGCAGCGCGGGCCCGCGCAGCTCACGCGACGCGCACGACACGCGGCCGCGCTGCCGAGTTGTAACTTTAGGCCCGCGCGGGCCCGCCTTCGAATCGCGTTCGATGTGTGTTTGAAGTGTAGTTTCAATGCTTTACAACTTGCGCGTGTGCCGCGCAGCACACGCGCAGCGCACGACACGCGTCCGGTAGGTGGAGGCATTAAGATAATAGCCGGTGAATGGACCAGTGCATTAATAGACCAAGAAATAAAGCGTAACCTAGACATAATTCGATAACTCGTTGTTTTTTTTTTATTATTGGATATTATTATTAAGTACCAAATATAAATTAGATATATTATGTACAAAATCCGCGGTCGTAACTGTATTTAAAAAAAAACATGAATATAGTACACTTCCTAACTTTGTCCTAAAAGGAAAATAGGTAACCAAATACCTTGTTAGTATAATTTTGTGGTGCATTCGAATGCGATAACTTAATAGCAAAATTAAACTGAAATAACATTTGCATCTACGTTATTTTTCATAGTTTTCATCTGACCTCAATATCTAGATAAGCCAAAATAATAACCATGATTTTTGTATCTGTTTAGGCTATATTGCGTCTTTTTAGATATTTAAGTCTAAAATTAAACATTTAAATTAGCGGTTTCAATAATACTATATTTCTCAGTAGTTAAAAATCGTAACCGTGAAATTTTTGTTTAATGATAGCTTTTTGTGTACTATAATCATGTTTTCATCAAAATTAAACATTTTAATGGCACGCTTAACAAATTGAAAATACACGCTAGTATAATCGCTCCAGAATTAAAAAAAAATGTGTCCCCCCCCCCCTCTAACTTTTGAACCATAAGTTTTAAAAATATGAAAAAAATCTCGAATGTAGAAATTTATAAAAACTTTCTAGTAAAATTATTTTGAAATTGATAGGTTGCCGAGATGAATAGGTACTAGAATCGCTCGCGAGCCGCGACTCGCGACAGCACGGTCGGGAGTTGAGGCACAAAGAAATGACGACCTTATGATGCAAGAAATAACGTTCATATTGAAACGTAAGTAAGAAAAAATATCAATTTATTAGTTTAACGTGGTTTTTTTTTGCTTAAGTTGTTTCTTATAGTACTAATAATATATTAATGGCATAAACTAAACACTTTTGAAGTAGTTATGTATTTTGGTTTTCCAAAATGACCAATATTTGAGATTTTGCATATACGCAAAGAGAATCAGTTTAATTTTTGATAATTTATCAACATACATTATATTCTATTCAGAATAAGTTGTTGAATTACAGTTATCTATTATTTCTGGTAAGATTTGCCAGAAAATGTGTCACTTACTGAACCTTCTTTATTAATGATAGTCCCAATTGATGAATTAGTTTAATTTAGTGTTCTTAAACTGGAACTAACCATACTTTATAACATAGAAAAAGAAAATTACAGTTATCGAATTATGTCTAGGTTACGCTTTATTTCTTGGTCTATAAAGGGACATTTCCAAGCGAACACATCATGATTCGTGATTTAACGGAGATTAATAAAATTGTAAAAACACTCTTTCATTAACGCCGGAAACGTATAGTGGTTTATCATATTTTTGACTGCGAAATAACAATAATATTATTCCTATAATGTAATAAACGCCATCATAAAATTTGAGAAGTCGTTTTCCAGAATAGGACAGAATCGTGACATCATCTACTCGTAGACAAGCCGCAACCGATGCTCCGCTCCAATATGAGCTAATTTTACACGCCACATTAAATCACAGTTGGAGCCGTAATGTTTAAAAATATATATTTCCAGCAATGTAATTATTATTCAATAATTACTTTCGTTGCTGGAAATGTTAATTTTTATATTTCTCTTTTGACAACGACTAAGAGAAAATAATTCAAATACAAAATACATGTTTGCCATAGCGTGTTTAGATTTAATCATATATATTTTAATTCTTGGCCGCGAGTATAAGCCGTGCGTGCCGTGTCAACAACGTTGATTGGGAAATATGAGCAAAATTAGAATGGATTGACGCCGTCGTTGTAAGTTAACTTGGACTTTGTAACACCATACTTACATATAATTATGCATACCTACTGTTGGTTTTTAGGGTACTGGTTATTGGTTAGTAAAAGGAAACTGCTTTCAGCAGCGCCATCTCTGCGCATTCT
This sequence comes from Epinotia demarniana, assembly GCA_945867215.1. Lineage (NCBI taxonomy): Eukaryota > Metazoa > Arthropoda > Insecta > Lepidoptera > Tortricidae > Epinotia > Epinotia demarniana. The sequence goes on along the minus strand of OX244272.1, from coordinate 16,556,612 downwards.
ACTGTAACAGATCGAGATGTGTGAAAGTCCGTAGCGCTGTAGCTGTCGTAGTTAGCTCGGTTACTCACCCAACAGATTGACTTCCATCGCGCGGCGGATAACCGAAAAAGGCACCCACTCGAGCTCGCCCAGCGCGCACCAAGACTCGCAGTTGACGATCGCCCACAAGCCCTGCGCGCCCTCTGGCAGATGGTCCACGATGTACAACGACGCGGACAAAATCTACGGAGGCAAGTGTCATTACAAAGTGTACTTAATCCCCGCCGCAAACTGGGATTTATAGGTCTGTCTGCAGCTTCTGAGCTCCTAAACGGAAGTACGGATTTAGTAGGTATTACATTGTTTAAAGGTCACTTAATTAAGTGTGCATCCAGTTACGTATTCACTGTGTTAGCGTTTTTATTTAAAATGTATGTATTAGATATTTATTTATTTATTTATTTAAACTTTATTGCACAAATAAGAAGTACAAATGGCGGACTTAATGCCTTAAGGCATTCTCTACCAGTCAACCACAGGGCTAAACAGAAAAGCTTATAGGTGCAGGCAGCTGACAAAGAAAACACAAATGGAAAGGATAAGGTAGCCAATGAAATACATTTCCTAATATAATAAATAAGTACATTTCCTAATATAATAAATAAATACATTTACTTACATAAATACAAAAATATAATATACATACATACATATTACTTTGCGTACCCAGTGCAAAAAAACTATGCCACTAAACTAACCAGAGATATCGTTGAGAAAATGCTTGCGCAACATGCGCTTGAAGGTGAGTTTCGTTTGAGCTTGTCTGATAGTAAGCGGGAGAGCATTCCAAAGCCGAATGGCCTGGACAGTGAAGGAATTACTCATAAATCCAGTGCAGTGAGAGGGGACTACAAGCTTCAGGCTACGGGACTGGCGTAGAGTACCACCAGGTCGGGCGGTTACAAATTTAAATTTAGACCTAAGATAGCTAGGCGCAGAAGGGTCGAATAATATGGAAAACAGCGTACAGAGAACTCGTAATGACCTTCGTTTACGAATGGGGAGCCATTTAAGTTGACGGCGAAAAGTTGATATGTGGTCATATTTACGAAGTCCGAAAATAAATCTGATGGAGTTATTAAGTAGACGCTCTAGTCGGTCCAGGGAAACCTGGGTAATATTAGTGTAGCACACATCAGCATAATCAATAATAGGCATAATGAGAGCTTGAACTATGAGAATTTTAGTGCGGACAGGAAGAAAATGTTTGAAGCGGTAAAGCGCTCTAAGTGTGTTAGTCACTCTGCGGCAAACGTCAGACACTTGAGGTTCCCACGTTAGCCCGCTGTCAAATATCAGCCCCAGGTCTTTCACTTGCGACGACAGGGGAATAAGAACATCCTCGTAGAAGATCGGATTCAGGTTGGAGACGTCGGTTAAGGCAAGTAGGCGAGGGCTACCGAGCAGTATGGCCTGGCATTTACTTGGGTTAACGGCAATCCCAAAAGAGCGAGACCAAGTAGAAATTCGTTTCAAGTCATCGTTTACATCCCCTATCGCACGATCCAGATTTCCAACGCTCGCACGGGTATACAACTGCAGATCGTCAGCATAAAGATGGTAAGAGCAGGCAAGGTTTGAAACAATCAAATTTATAAATATTGAGAAAAGGAGTGGTGAGAGAATGCCGCCCTGTGGTACCCCAGAAGCCAGTGGACACCAATCTGAAAAGGACTTATCGACGCTTATAGATACAAACATACAATAAAAAAAAATCAACGCAGAGTATACATGTAAGTATATAATAGTGTATATATGCCATATTTGCAGTTATTTTGTGACTAGCATACCTATCCTACGAGGGGCACGCCGAAATGATCGGGAATGGATAACTCAGGACTAAATTACCTGAAAATCTTCTTTTATGACGTTAACATTTGACTTTTGAAACTGTAATGGCATTCAAATAGTTTTTGTTTTTTTTTTACAAATAGTCTGTTTATGTTTTTAAAGTCTATAATGATCGCGAGCTTGCACGGAAAAATCACCGAGTCAAGATTTTTTCAAAACTATTTTAAGGGATATTTAATTTTTTTTCCTGGTTAAGCTTATTATTTTAATAATTTTTACTTCAATGCTATTTAATCTAATCCAGCTCACCAGCTAACAAAATCTCGCTAGCACCTCAGTATTTCCAGACATAGCTCTTTCTTCTACAGGTCGACGAAAAATAGTGGTAACTCCTGAATACACCCCGGTAGTGGAAAAAAAAAATAGCATAATCTACATGTGATATACCACGACATTTCGTTTTCTATAAGTATTCGAATGACTCTAAAAAGAACAACGTTATTTAAGAAAATGGTTTTTGAAAAGTAGTTTCCTTTTGCGTTCCCTGATATTTTATAGGAAGAAGAAATGCGACTTGTGTTGATTTTTGCTCACCTACGCTACAAAAGTTCTGGTGAGAAGCGTCAAATTATTATTTAGTTGCGAATTAAGAAACAATTACTATAAGCCTGAAATATCACGTTATCCGGAACTGATCGAAGTTTGAATTTTGTAATACGGTCGAAATGCACAAAAATTTACCATCATTTCAATGTCAACTTCAGCCTTGAATCATCCACATAATAAAATGTTTTATGTTTGGCAAAAGCACTCATATCAACATAATGTATACTTAAAAATCTAAAAAAAAACAAAATAATGTTACATCTTCGATCGGTTTTTAGGGTTCCTTAGCCAAATGGCAAAAAAACGGAACCCTTATGGATTCGTCATGTCTGTCTGTCTGCCTGTCTGTCTGTCCGTCCGTATGTCACAGGCATTTTACTCGAAAACTATAAGGTGTATTTGAATAAAATTTTGAGGATAGGTGTATATTGTTAACCTCCACATAGTTTTGTCATTAAATTACTAAAAATATTTTTTTTAGGGGTGCACTCCATATATAAAACAAAGTCAAAAAATGTTTTTTTGTTGTGGCACATCAATCGATAGGTCTTTCAAAATAAATATAAGGTTTCTCAGCACTTTTTTGATTAAGTGAATAGAGTCGGAGATAATCGCCCCGAAAGTCACTAAAATTGTGCCCCCCCCCCCTCTAATTTTCGAACCGTGTATTTTAAAAAACATGAGAAAAATCATGGTTTAAACAAGAAACTGTTTTGAACAAGATCGATTCAAAGGTTTTCGATATATTTCTAAAAAACTGCCTTCCTTTAAGAAAAGGACGTAACTGGCAAAAGGTTTCATGATACGACCTTTTTACTACGCACGGAACCCTTGTTGTGCACCGTGGTCTGACACGCACTTGGCCGCTTTTTTTCTATTCCCGATAATTTCAGTGTGCTCGCCGTAGTACTGCGTAAACTTGTGTCAATTTTATTATTAAGGCTAGTTTTAGTGCGGAGCGATCCGTACTGACGGTCCGCATGACACTAAAACCAGCCTAAGTTAAACAGACAGACAATGGCGTAAACTAAGTTATTTTACAGAAGTTAAAAGTCATTGACAAGGGGTTTAATGTCTACATTACAATAAAGAAACAACACAAAAGGTCTCAAATGGGCGCAACTAAATGAAATTTTGTGCCGCGCTTTCGGCAGTAGGTATTATGATGATCAAAGTCTCTTTTCACACCTTTCATTCGGAAAAGTAAGTTTTGCTTCACGACGAGAGGGACCAAAACGCTACTTTTCTGTTCAAGCTACTTTTTTAATTTATACATTGGCATTGGAACATTTGTACGCAATATGCCAATTGAACACAGATGTTAATAAAATAATCGATTGTAATTTCATCGTAGTCGATTCAAAACGAACATATTTCAAGTTTTAACTATAACAATGTTGTATAAAAATTTATAAATATTTCGTAATATTTAAACATTAGTAATAAAAATTAAGATAATATAGATATATTTGAACAATAGCTTTTTTTAAATTTCCTCATAGTCGGTGTGAAAAATAGTATGTCACTCGGTAGCAAAATTATTTTCGTCTCGGGCGTAAACACTTGTATCCCTCACTACGCTCAGGATCCTACGTTAGAATCCCTCGCTACGCTCAGGATTCTATTGTAGGATCCCTCGCTACGTTCAGGATTCAATACACCGCCCTCGCCGTAAATATACTATTTTGCTCCCTTGTGACACAAATAACTATTGTTGTACAATGATGTCAATGATACAATAAGTTTAAATATCCACATTTTTTATTGAACTCTCTTATTTATAAATTGGAGCTAGTATCAGACAGCTGTAACTGCGTGGGGGATTAGAGAACACGACCCTTTGTGTTTGCATATGAACGTTTTCTATTTTTGGTGCTCATACGCTTACGAGAAATTAATTATCAATATCTAAAGGTTTTTCAAAGGTCATGTTGCCGTTGATGTGACTTCTTGACATCTTAATTTAAACTTTCCGTGTTAGTTTGTGGAAAGTGCGGATGAGATAAATAATATATTTGAATGAATTATTACGACTTCGTGGTATCCTTTTCATTGTCAGGACTTGGTGTGTAACGATAATAGTTTCGGTAAGAGGGATTTCAAAGTGTTTCATTCCTATAACTTTTTTTTTTACCGGACGGTTGCTTTTATAAGACGATCCCGAAAAACAATCGGAATGCTTGTTGGGAAAATAGCCTGGGGAAAATTCCGGTAGATTATATAGACGCTGGAATACTCCAAGAGTTTGCGCTCCAGTGAGATTGGTTGAATGGTTTCAGCCGTAGCTGGCTACTGGGAGTTTTATCGCGGGTTCACTAAACCCAGGCTATCAGAGATAATTTCAGCAAAAAACTCAGCTAGGCCCTACCTTAAGGTCAGACTCCCGCTAGGTCGGTCTGCCTCTACCCGGTATGCGGTGGTATATACTGGGACACGCCGGTCTATCACATTCCCGTTTGGAAATTATAATAATGTGATTATAATAATAACCCTCCAGTGCTTTATGTTCTATGTATGTTAGTAAACCATGTGTTCTATATATATATATTTATCTATGCCTCAGTTTTTGTTCTAAACCATAATATTTTTGTAAACGGATGAGTGTTTCGGAATTTACGCACATACAAACTTAGAAAGCCGCAATCTTACAGCATTTTCCTCTTTATAATATTAGAATAACCGCCACAAGGTGGGCTGATGATGATGATGATGATGAATATTAGAATAGATGTCAAGCTTTGAAAACATATGTAGAACCTTTCATTCAAAAACGTAGTTCTTTAGCAATACCTACGTGAAAAATACAAACTCACACAACAAGTATAAATATAGCGTATTAAAATGGATTCAATTACCCAAATTATTAGAACAATATGCATTTGCTTAGTTATGTTTTCCTGTAATTATAAATATGGCTAAGACTTTTCATTTTAATAATATAAAGTAAACCTGTAGTACATTTCGCAGAAGGGTTATGCTAACGAGTCTTGTTGCTGAAGGAACTTCGCCGAACGGAACGTTTTGTGGGTGGGAAGTTTCGCTGAAAGTGTGTGTAAAAAGTGAACTTGGAATCGATACTTTGCGTACTACAACTTAGTAAGCAATACACTTTCAAAGGAATTTGTCTAGTATACGTGTACGTGCAACCGTCTTATCCAAAATTATATGGTTACAATTGACCGATTGACAATCGTAATCAAAGTAGCTATATGTAGCTATATAATAATTAGAACGCAATTAAATGAAAATTTTTCCTTACATTAATTACATGGATAATTATTATGGGTCATGGCATTTCCACAGACGGTTTTTACGTAATTTGAAGATTGTTAAAGGTCACGGACTTTTGTGTAAGCTCTTTAAGGTATAATATTCAATGTATTCTCTTTAATGAATTTAATTAAAATAACGAAAGTCAAAGAAAACAGAAACGGATAGAGTGGGGAAAGTTTACTGTTTTTACTTCTATACGAGCAAGACTTACTGCTTTGGGTAAATGTAAGCTTAAGGCTGCGTATACATATTCAAATACCTGTGTCTCAGAAGTGATGTCAAGCTGCAGGGTATGCAGCCTTCCCGAACAGTCTTCCTTCAACATGTCAGCGTCGATATTCCCAGCCTTGCTCTGGAAACCAGCAAACACGTGGTATCCCAGGTCATCCAGTCTTCTTGCCAAAGCATTTCCTAGCACGTTGTCACAGCCCGTCACCAGCACTGCTTTTCCAGCTGCTGTCACCTGCACAAAAATACATATAAATGCATAAAATCGAACGTAAGTCCAAAGTTACTCGTGATTATGTAGTTAACTTCATATTTAAGTATAATAAAATAATCGTTAACAATGATATAATATAGAGTTTTAATTTTTTACTAAAAATGAATTGTTATTTATTTTGAAATATATTTTTTATGGCGATGAAAGCTAAATTTTGTGCCTAGTTAGAAATATAAGTAATAGGATAAATAGTTCATTTCGTTCTATTATTTTAAACCCTGATTTTTAATGTAACTTACGTGGAAAAAAGTCAAACTAGTTCCGTTACGGAAAATCCGTCGTCAAATGCAAGTCGGAAGATAAAATCCAACCAGTTCCATCAATAGAACAGATCATACAACTAGTAGCAATAGAACCATATATGCATGTCAGCGGAGGGCACCGTTTTTCATTTGTTTTTTCACTAACTTTAGATATATATAGGTAGATATATCAACGAATACTCGTAAAATGTATAAAAGATCGCGTTACTTGTGCCTTTATTCTATTTTAAGCATTACTTAACAATAGGGTAAGTAATAGGTACATTATCAATCATTAATGAAATAAGGAAAGTAACTTGGTCGACTAAGACATCAAAATGTATCACATTAAATTATAGGTACACCTATATAGGCAAACGTGGATAACGCAAAAAACTTAATCGTTGGCAATAGACGCTGACGGGTGGATTGATGTCGGTTCCGGTAACTGTTGAATGAATATTTTATGCAGCGTTTGATGGAATGCGTGACGCGGGGCGTTAGAGGTTAAACTATTTCAGGACCCGGTCGTTAATTCTTAACGTGCTGTACTGGCTGTCAACTGATGAGCTAATCACACCATGTTTGCATATTTACGGCTTATGTTTACAAAGTTTCTGAACACATAGGTAGGTAGGTATACATTTAACGGTGCGTCGATGTAAAGTTCTAAAATCATTTTTCTCAAAAATCATCGGCAATGTTGACTTTATTGGTAAAAAATCAGGACGTGAAGTGCATAGTTTATGGTTAGTCAACATTTAAAAAATAAAAAACCTTGCCGGCTCGATTTTGCTCGACTACAATGTTGCATACAAATTCCATTATTTGTCGTGGTACAAACTTTTTAAAAATTTGAAACCGCCATATAAATAAAAGGCATAGGTCCTAAACAGCCAAAACGCAAGATCAGTAGCTGTGACTCATCGCGACTTTTTAGTTGTCTCAAATAACTTATGGCGCTTTCGGAAGAAAAATACACTCCCAACTTATAATTAAAAAAAATAAAAGGCGGCAATGCAAAAAATATTCTGTTTTAACACCTACAGTGGCTAATTCTTTTTACGGAAAATATAGAAAAATGACGTGTAAATTATTCCAGATTTAAAAGAAGCTGCAAGCTCAGTTATTGATTATTTGTTTAAGTGTAATTTGTTGGTAATTTGCAAAGCCAAAAGACAGATATCAGAAGGCGTACGACAATTTCTGGAAGCGGCGAGAAGAAATGCATGCCTTATCATTTTCAGAAAATACATTTTTGTTTTGCACAATTTTTGAGAAAAGCACTATATTTGTCTCAGCTGGAAGGGCATTTACTGGCTTCGTATTAAATTAAACGGACTCCCAAGGTCGTCCGTTTAAAATTAATACTCAGCCAGCAATTGCCTCCTTGCCTTGCTTCGACAATAATGTACTAATTATCATCAATAATTTAATGATCGACCGAGCGAGCGAAGCTTCTATGCTTCAGCTTGGACGAAAAGTCGTTTTTCCTCATGTCCGGATGTTTGGATTTCCCCCTGTTCTCGCCTAGAGCTCACATTTTTTCAACCGATTCTCATGAAATTTTGTTAGTACTTTCGGTAAGTATACGGATTTTTTTTGTCGCATCAGTTTTTCGAAATTTTGAAGAATGGCGGAGATATGGGTTAAATCGTAAAAAATTACAAGAAAGGGGTCAGCGTTGACTACTGACTTGGTACAATTTTTATGTTCCGTCCACTGTATCTTGAACTCCGATTTATAACAATGGTTTCCTATGTTCTTATTTCAAATAAATAATCTCTAAAACGACAATAGAACATTACCTAACTAGGGCGGTGAATTCGTGAATGCCCCAGATCGCAGGTGTTTGTGGCCCGAACCGAAGGTAAGGGCCCTAAATATATAAATATGCGCTCTGGGGCTTTACGAATTACCGCCCGTGTTGCGTACAAAATTTTACGTCTCCACCTGGCCACAATGCGAGTTTTCCCGTACGCGCAGCGTGCAGTAAAACTTGCATTATGGCCAGGTGTATATAAATTGTGTGTAAATAAATTTGCGTTCCATTTTTAAATTTCGAATATCTCAAAACTTGGAATGTTTATATTATTTGGATTTATCTAGGTAAATAAGGACTTTGGAATATTTAAAATATTCAGGGAACAGAGGTTATACGTAATTTGGTTAATTATCTGCTTAACAAAATGAATTTCATAGCAAAACGAGGGAAACTTAGTCAATTTTCTAATGTTTTCCGCCAACCCCAGCAGCAATGTTTCAGGATGGCTGTTGCAGCGGTAATTTACGGTACGTTTCGTGGCATTGATTTTGATAATTTTGATACTTACATCCGACCTTTAAGATGCAGGGCACGAATGGACATGAACAGCTATGTTCCAGCTTTCACGGGTTTAAAGATTGACAGACTTAATGCTGGAACCCTTTAATTTTGATTAAACGAGAATCAGGGCCATGGGCCATGAAACGTGTGCTGCTCTGCGGCGGCGCCACCATAATGAAAATTAATGAATTATATGGTGACATGATGTACGTTGAACGTACATCATGTACGTATGATGTTCATAGATGTACGTATACAGGGGAACGAAATAATGGGCATTCATTGTGGCGCCGCCGGGGAGCATACTCTGTAGCGGCGCCACTCAAAACTCATAGATAAAAATGGTATTAGATATTATTTTCTTATGGAAATTGATATACGAACGCTGTTTATTGTGTGCTTATTCAAAATAATCATTATTACTTACTTAGTGATTTTATATGTCTGTCTGTCCGTCTGTCGTCTGATATGATGAAGATGATGATGATATTTTATTCCGCTGCTTTGCCTGCGATCTGTGTTGTTAATATGCGGACGGATCCACACGGTCATCTCGTCAGCTATATTTTAAATCAAAACATTAAATAATATAATTGAAAAAATATGGAAGCAGTATTCGTGTAAAAAAACAGCAGAAAATCTTATTAGCGAGTAAACGTGGGAGGTTCGGAATTAGAACTCCGAGGCGGGCTTCAGGGAATGGTTTACATAGCCCGCAGTGTGCCTGAATTATAGTCTCATCTGTGCCGCGACCAAATATTAAGCCGCATGTTAGTACACACTAGTACTAACTAGGTACATGCTGGTACTAGCTAGTTAGTTATGCTAACATGCACCAATCCCGTAGACAAGCGAACCAGTGTCCTGGTATTTAATTGAAGGTTATAGTAATATGCAAATAGATCCTTGTACAAAATATCATTTGAACGCTTCGAAAATAGCTACGAGTTTTTTTGGAATTTGAACATAGTCAATGTCAATAAAATCATTCCTCTTCAAAAATCGGAATCAAGCGAATGTCAATTGAAAGCACGTGTACGTAAAAAGGTTTTAATTTAGAGGTTAGAACGTTAAACGTGCTTTCAATTGATACCGATGTTAATTGGATAGTACAATTTCACTAAGGGCCGCTTTATACATTGATAAGTGATTAGTGCGAGAATATAGAAAGGCTACACGAACTTGCACCAAATGTATTGACTCATACTAATCACTAATTAATCATTCACTTGAATCCGATTCTTGACTAGGTGCGATTTTATGGACGCGGAGTGTATGCAGATTGCAGATGATAGAAAGAAACTATATTTTCTATATTTAATAATGGTAATGTATCTAGATATCGTGGTTAAGACAAATTAGTAACTCAAGCTATCGACTCTGAGTGTAGTATGTCTCTACCAATAGACCGACTATTTGTGAGTTTTTAAACTATCGATATTCATAGTTTTCTTCTTGTAATTAAACGATAAAGTCATTTTACTTATTTATTTACAGTTATTTTATTAATGTTGTAGTAATCATTGGTCCTTGATTGTGTTCCCGAAAAAAGGTATCGACTCGTACTGTGACACAGTGACAATTGTATTTAAACCTAAACGAATGGTGTGTTTAACCATGTGTATCTGTGTGTCTGTTTGAGACATTGTAACTCCCGAAGGGATGAGCTAATTCGGATGCGGTTATTTTTCAATTGACGTCTTGTTTCCGAAAGCAACTTATCGAATAACCACTCTGTCATTATAGATAGATTATATGAAAATTCTGCTTATAGGTAGAAATAGGGCATCTGAAAATTGTACGATAATAGGGTACTAATCAATTAGTAACAAATTGGACGAAACTATTCTTGTAGATACACTATCTGTATATCTGTATTGTGCTGTGTATCTTTTCTCTTTTGTGTCGATGAATACTTGCTGTAGCTATGATAGGATGCTGTGATAGGTTAGCTTGCTGTGTGTTGTGTTTGTTAAAAAATGTTCTTAAGGACAAGGAGAATAAATTTCAACCGAAATTTCCGTATGATTACGAATGTCGCCTTTTATGGTGAATAAAATAGGTACCTAATAATGGAGTCAGTGACCCCTCCGGGAATGTACTCGCAATCACGTCTTGTGCGTTACGCTAGGCGATCATTTCCGACATACACCGTCTCCACAGGCATTGCGACGGAGCCCTACTGGCTCGACTGAAATTCAGTAGTCTCCGTGACAGTTAAAATAAATTGTAATAATTGTAGGGACAATGTGATTACACATTGGTTACAAAGGATATAAATGTTAGTTAAAATAAACATCTTTCCAAAGAGTCGATTTGCTACTAGCCACTCATAGATTATTTTTGTATTGTTACATACAATACCATAATAAAGTTGCTATTAGCACTGGGGAAAACAAACTTGTAAAATTTGATTACCTGCATAGTTACAAGCGAAATAAATATCTGGCATGTAAAAACACTTGTCAACAGGGAGGTAGGGCCCTTTAGCTTGTATCGGCGGAGCCTTTCGCTTGTCTTTGACAGATATCTGACATATTTGAGATATTTGACAGGTATAGCAAGCACATATTGATATGGCTCTAAAAAGAAAGAGTCATCCGAGATAAGGGTAAAAGGTTATTTATACGCGTACCGCTGCTGGCGTGATGGCGGCGCTTTTATTTCAGGAATATCACGGGAACCCACCTACTGAATCAACTGTTCTGACATACTTACAAGGCAGCACTTACCCGTCTGCATGTGTTGCTATTTCGAGTGGGATCTAAACTAGATACGAGTATGCTTGCCAGAGGTTAATGCTACGAGGCACTCATGAAGTGTTTTTCCACAAACTAACTTTACTCCGGATAAGGATAAAGGCTCTATAAATATCCCCGTGAAGTCATTAGATACGACTCGTATTACGAGGATCGGACGGAAAAAGAAGAGGGGCATTTTTCACAAATTGCTGAAGGCAACAAAAATCGCTGAAAATACGCTCACTGGAATTGTCCTATCGCCAATCTTGTATCAGGTTTCCCTCGTGTGCTTCGATTACGCTGTGGTTCTTTCCTGTTATCAAATATGCGGTATTATCAATTATTTTAATATTGACGTCAATATCTATAAGGTAGTTACCTAGTCAATCATTCAGATTCGAAAGATTGTTCGGATAATTCTACATTTAAAATAAGCCGCATGATTGATTAGTTACCTACTCATGCCCTTTTGTGGGATCATAATGAATCACAAAGAGATTTTATATTCAGTTTTCTTCTTCGATTTCTTACTTCTTATTGTTAGAATTGTATTTACTACTCCCATTTGGTTAAAGCCGTTTGAGTTTATTTCCCTAGCTAAAGAAATACACGGTTGAAATCATACGTTTATACATTTGATAATAAAATAAGCGCGCTTACGAGAGGTTTCTATGCCCGAGAGATACCATTTAAATCAGCGTGAGCGTGGGCGCTTGGGCGTCTTCCAAACCCGTAGGTATATTGTATCGCCCCTCTATAACTCAGTTATCGTATATCTACTAAATGTTTTGGCTATAATGAAGCAATTAATCACCACCGGGTGTTCATAATACATCAAGTGTTGTTGTTCTCTGCGCACTCTATTAGTTTTTATTTGGAAGTTGATGAGAATCAGGCCTGCTTGCGGATAACATACGAGTAATATTACGTAATGTTTCATGTTGTAATGAAAATAAGCTCGCGATTAATTATTAAAATTATAGTAAGTACTTATAATTCTTCAAACTGTAATATTTTCTTATTCTTAAAAATAGTATTGAGTGAGAAAGACGGGAGAGGTCTTTGCTCAGCAGTGGGACGTTACGGGTTCGATATAACAATAATAAAGTGAGAAAGATACCACGAACAATTATGTCAACTTTCGAGACCGGGTTCTTGGTCAAGGTTCTATACATCATAAATATCATAATATAGCAGGTATAAGTACGAAATTCAGAAAAGCAATATGTATGTATTTTTAAGCATGACAAGTAAGCATCATGTACGTAGGGGGTTTGCCTTATTCTGATCAATTTTTTTTAATTGTGGACGAAGATGAAAATTATACAATTTATTCATTTTAATTTGTACATTATTACCTATACATGTACCCTAACTGACTATACCTTATTAAAAAGACCGGGTTGCACTCCGGTAGTGCCGGCAGAAGTGACAACTTGAATATTATCAGAAAAAAAAAGTTACGTTACGTAATTTGTCTCATCAACCCCCGGGCATGCAGGTTTTAAATAGATCAGAGTCTCTTTTTAAAAACGTTATTTTCTCAATCAGCAGTTATACCTCAGTTAAGAGTGCCATTCGCTACGTAAGTAGGTATACTATTAGACCATGTAGAGAATGGAACACACATTGTTTTTTAACCTTTTCCATGACGCGACCCTTTTCATACTAACATGAAATAGTACATTTTACAACTAGTGTGAAAAGAATGTCTTTTTACCACTAGTACCGAGGTATCTTGCCACGAGCTGAAAGCGAGTGGCAAGACTCGGTACGAGTGGTAAAAGACATTTCACACGTGTTGTAAACGACGTTTTTTAATAATAAAAAATATATCATTGCGATAAAATATGCTTGCCTACAAACCGCTAGCGCGGTCAAACAGGTCGCGCCCCGCCAGCAACCCGCCGCGCACAGGCCGCGCACCCGCGGCGGTCGCGCCACGCGACCGCCACTTACTGCGTTTCGAAAGTATAGTTTGGAACTAAAAAGTAAAAAGCACTAGTTCGAGAAATTGAGCTTCTCGTACGCTACGCAGCCACAAAAAGTGCCACTTTTTGAGCAACTGTATTAAAAAAATATTTCACGACCTGCCGAGGTTTTAAACTTATATTATTTTATTTCACAAATGTAATTCTTATAGTTAATCCTTACGTCACTTAACTTTAAAAATAAAACTGCGATACCCTTCAAGAGGCAACGCAGCCCCCCGACTAACAGATTGAGAAGGTCCTATAGAATATATCATAAATTTATTTATATGTAAATTTATCTAGGTATATTAAATAATTCATATAAGGATTTTTGACATTTAATTTTAATTTTTAAGACATACAATTTCAATGACATGCTCGTAGAATCTTTAAATATAGTACACCATATAATGGTTATGACCGTGTGGAACCAATATCAACTTTATAATATTACTCACTTTCAGACGGTAAATTATGTGTGTATTTGTACTATGCCGTAATTGTAGCAGCTTAAGGGATGGAATTTTGTTTTTCTATTTAAATGATTAGGTATTTTTTTCGGTAGTTCAACATTTTGACGACCTCTGTAGCCTAGTTGGTAGTGACCCTGCCTACGAAGCTGGAGGTCCCGGGTTCGAATCCCGGTAAGGGCATTTATTTGTGTGATGAGCGCGAATATTTGTTCCTGAGTCATGGATGTTTCCTATGTATTTAAGTATATATTTATCTATATAAGTATGTTTATCGTCGTCTAGTTCCCATAGTACAAGCTTTGCTTAGTTTGGGACTAGGTCGATTGGTGTAAGATTGTCCCCAAAATATTATTATTATTATTATTATTATTACATTTAAAGTCAATTACGCTTTATTTTTTATTGTACTCGTACTGACAATGGAAGGAATGTCTTCTTTATATGTTTTTCTGATATTGACTATATCGATCATATAGCGATGACGTCTCGAAATAAGAGTCCATCAAACAGTGTTGTTTAGTATAATTTGGTTCAGTGGATGGTTCGGCAATGTTCCAGCGAATCGTTTGCGTGGGCGGTGAAATACTGACTAAGCCATTGTGCGGGAAGTATGTCAAGTAAAATTCTCCATAGTGTTCGAAATGTGGGAGTTTCTTTGCAGATTTAATTTCGTATTCTGTTATTTTTCAAGGGTAAACGACGCACATAGTTATCGGAATTATAGTGAGCTAATGAATCACAAAGTCGGTTTGAATCATGTGTGCACTTTTGTTGGGAAATACCTACTAAGTATACTTATTTATCGTCTAAGCATTTGGAACAAATTAAATTAAATTAAGTAATCATTTATTTCGGAACTTTCCACATTGTAGCTTATTGTAGCTTATTACTAAAATGTTAACCTATGTTAGTTTTATTATTATTAATGATGTTATATGTAAGCATGTAGGCTATTCCAGTATTGCCAGAAAGCGCCATCGACCCTGTCCGCGACTGTGGCAAGGAGACTGTTGGCGCTGCCACGCACGCGCCGCACCAGCGACGCCACCCGCTTGCGCATGATAGCGTGGAAGCCGTCGGTGCGCGCCTCCGCGAACAATGAACATACCGCTAGCGCTGCAATAGCGCGGCAGCCCCAACAGCATCATACAAGCGTTATAATATTGCACGCGTAGGGCGCTGTAAGTTTTTTGAGTAAAGTTGATCCATAGGGGCGGTGTAAAATGATTGACAGTACGCCTTAAAAAGGGTGATTTTAACGTCTCTAGTACACCTTGCGAACCTACGAATCAACATTTTACTTCTTACTGCCAACGCCCGACGCTCCCTTTCCACATCTACGTCATCTTTTAGCGATGGGATTACCCAATGCCCCAATTACTTGAATTCTGTTACTACTTTGAGAGGAGTGCCATTCAGTGTCACTGGTGGTAACATTTGGTCGTCTTATTTGACAGTTCTTCCTCTGAACAGCTCCTTAAATAAAGCTCTAAAAACTTCAATAGCGCAATGCATACATAATATGTGTGAATTGGTGATGTTCTATTACTAATTTCCACGCATATTCTAGCCTTAGTAGGTCATTCTCCATATTTTTGTCGGCGTCTTAACTCCGTCACGTATAAAAAAGTTAGATGGAGTTAAAGTGACCCGCAGACCAAATTTGAGAATAAATAATCATTTGGATAGGTAAAGTCATGTTTATGTCGGCGGCCGATTGTAAAATCCGCCAAATCACGAAATTCCTAAACACATCGTGAAACGCCACCATTTCATAATATGCCTAAAAGTTGGCAGGCTTATCACGATGTGCCTGATAAACAATACGGCAGATCGATTAGAGCAACGCATTCGTCGATATTCCTAGCTCTATACCGCGCACATCGTAAAATAGTTTCTTTTTTGGCCACTGGTGGCGCTGCGTATGCGATGGCGTGTTTGTTGGGAGCCAATAATCAGGGCGGACAAAAATGGCTTGTCATAAGCGAACTCTGTCTTAGGTCGGTTAGGTAAGGGTTCACTTGTGCCCCTCAGACCAGAAATACTAGCTGTAGATTATCGGTCCGCACCCCTTTATTTTCATTTACCTACTTAAATTTTGAACACCCCTACTCACGTATAACGGTGAGTATTGAACGATACGGCGGCCTATGAATTTCATGATATGCCTAGGAATTTCATGATCAGCCTAAACGTCACTGGCTTGGCCATATCATGAAATGCCGGCGTTTCATGGTTATGCCTAGGAAGTTCATGATCTGCCTAAACGTCACTATTAGGCAAATCGTTAAATGGTGAATTTTGAACGATATGGCGGATGTCACTCAGCCGAATCATGAAATGGCGGCGTTTCACGATATGCCTTGGAATTTCGTGATCTGGCAGATTTTACAATCGGCCGCCGACATACGAGTATACAAACAGCGCGATCTTTTATTGTCAAGTGGACGCCGCGTGGCGGCGATGACAACCAGTATATTTTTGGTGGCAATTTTTTTTTAATTTACTGAACCAATTGAGTTGCAACTTTCATATATGGATATGTAAAATGTATTAGGTAAAGTGCTGCAGTGTTTTAATATACATACGTATATAAAGAATGACTTAAAAATAAAGAATGTTGAAGATCACAGTAATTTACAGTCTGTATCTTCCATACGAACCAAATTTAAAGTAACAATAGTTTCAAGTTCTGCTAGGTTGCAGTTTTATCATACAAATATAACAATTATCTTTGATAAATTATTATTTATTAATAGATCAACAAATTATGTTGATTAGGTACGTATATTAATACCTAACTGTAAAATTACGATTTGGTCAATATTTATTCAAAACGTAAGTATTTTTTTTATTTACTAATGAATATCATATTAGAAAGAAAGAAAGAAAACATTTATTCGTGGACAAAACAATGGGAATAAAAAACAAAACACAGTAACTTAAAAGTAGCAGGGTCCACGAAAAGGCCCCGACTCAGCATGGTGCTAACCTAGAAGGCCAGCGCTGGTCTTCCGTCGGAGCCTTTACATGAGTTACCTCCTGGAAGGCAATATTTATTTCATTCATTAAATATAAATTTAAACATAAACTCTATTACGCCGAGCGAAATTACTTAAAGCGACTAAGCAGCGCCCCTTTATCTCAACAGACTTAATTTCAAAACCGAGTCCCATTTTAATTTACGTGTGAGCGAGTTCATACGAGATGAATTTGGTGGAAATGTGTTTAAATCCGGGGATGTAACAATGTAATCTCCTTTTTACCCTAAATTGAGTCAGGCGCCGCTAACTATATCAGGAGCGCGGAGGTTATGCCCGGGTGTATAAACTTACAAGGCTACGCAAATTGTGCAAACACTACGATTCGGTTTAAATCTTCGCCACTTCCTATTCACCCCATTTCTCTTCAAGCTTTTCTGGGAATGGGCTGTGGTCCAGTGCGAATTGGGAATGACGATCGACATCCGCATCGACAACGGGCTTACGAAGTGGTTCACCAGCAACCTACACGAAAATTTCCTGAAACGCACGTGAGTGGGACGCAATGGCATAGTCATCGGCGACACAAAGCTGATCAACCTGAGGTGTGACCAAAGGAGATGGCGGGACGACCTTGATAAAGTTTCCGCTTATAAGCGGCGGTTGCGCGGATTGGCGGAGACTAGCAAAGGATCGAGACGAAAGGCTATTAAAAAAAAGGTAAGGCGAGGGCAAGGCTAACTTAGGTTATCATCCTCCTAGACTCCACCCAGAGGGAAAACTAAACCTTAATGCGATCAGACCGTTTTCCTCAAGTTTTGCTTCCTCGAATAGCCACTATTCATTATTTATTTATTTAATTAAGCTCACAAATAAGTTAAAGTCTATAGAATAATACAATTTATGCAATATGTTCGGATCTGGACTATAACTTAAAATATGTGTGCATAGAAAGAATAATTTAACATAAAATACATTTTTAGAGGATAGCCGTACAACTTTAGACGGTTGGTGTTAAACTATTTAGTCATCTAATATGAAGACAGTGAAACAATGGAATTGATATAATTATTGGGTGAGATTATTGAGCGTCATAAAATATTTTACTAATACTGTTCTTAAATTTAGCCATGTTATCAATAAATATATCCAGAGAAGAATGCATCGCAACTGTGTCATTATATAATCGACACATTCTTGTTATGGGATTATAATGAGATGTATTATTTTTGTATACTTGCAATTGGAAAATGCTGCGCGATGGGTTACGTTGCTTAAAACGAGTAATGAAATAAAGTAGTGAAAGAAGGGAAGGGCAATCGGAATGGATTATTTTGTAGAGGATTAAAGATTCGCTGCATTGTCTACGCGAAGATAGACGCAGCATATTAAAGTGTTGTAGCCTTATCGAATAGGATCTGAACTGATGACCCAGCTGAAGTCTATAGCAGACGACGTTCAAAAACCGCTTTTGTACTCTTTGCAGACTATTAATGTGAATGTTGTAGAAAGGTGACCAAATAACTGAGCCATATTCAATGGTGCTTCTTACTAATGAGTAGCATAAATTTTTTAATGTTTGAGTATCCTTTTTGAAATCCTTTGTAGATCGGAAAATAAAGCCCAAAAGTTTGTTGCATTTGATCACCAAGTAGTCATAGTGGGAGTGGAAGTTTAATTTTTCATCAAAAAGGATGTCGAGGTCACGGATTACTTATCAAATGCTATTTCGTACAAATGTTTTAATTAAACCCAGTGGTACGAATCAGGGTTTGATTCCGCGGCCACCAAATTGAAAGTCACGCGCCTTACGTTTCGGCTACAGTGGCTTCGAGGCTAACTTATGTAACAAAAAACTTGGGTTACCTGTAGATTGTGGTAGAACCAAAGCGAGCCGGTGATGGAGATCGCGAACCAGAGGAACAGCGTGAAGACAGAGATGCTGCTGAGGTGCAGCGCGTTCAGCACCGTGGACAGCACCACGGCGAGCGCGTGGCACAGCACGACCGGGAGCGCGCAGCGGTCGATGATGTCCCACGGCACCTCCTGCGGGAACAAGTTTCATAATGAAGTCTCAAAGTCACCCAAACGGCAATGGAGAGGGCTATGCTTGGGGTTTCTCTGCATCATCGCATCAGAAATGAGGAGATCCGCACCAGAACCAATCTCCGAATCGCTGAACTTAAGTGGCAGTGGGCGAGACACATTGCACTTTTAAAAAAAAAAAGAACCGATGGACGTTGGCGCGGAAAGGTTCTCAAGTGGCGACCACGCACCCACAAAGGTACTAAATATGCATACATACATACATAAATTTCATTTGTGCGTTTGTGGCACTCTAGAAATCAAACGCGTCGGTTGTTTTTTTTTAATCATACATTAAACAATTTGTATTAGTAATCTTGCAAATATTACTGAGGACATAACAGTAATCAAAATTCAAAATTGCTGCCACCAGATGCCATATTGTAAAAAAATCAAGTCGATGAAGTATGTTGGGTATCGTTAAAAAGGTAAGTATTTCAAAATCATTATTAGGTTTCTTTAATATTTTTTTCGTTAACTGTAACTGTTATGCGGTTTAGGATTTATAACGTTTTAGAGTTGTCTGAGTTGAGCCAACAACAAAAAGTTTTGGAAAGCTCTATCTCGGTAAATATTGAACCAACAGAAATCATTCTGGTCTCAAATTGTAGCAATTTTAGTCTTCTTAAACAAACGTCACAGTTTTTATTTAAAAAGCGCATAGTTTAGGATTTATATTGACAATACTAAAAAAGTGTAGCACAGGTCTTTCGAAGCTGCATTCTTAGATGTACGGTACGGTACGGTACGATAGTCGTCCTAACAACACATTAAAAAATCACAACTGGCTAGTTGTGATTGTGAAACGGCTGTTGGCTTGCGATTTTTGCCATTTTTCTGGTCAAATATGACTGGCCTACCTACTAGTTGCAAACTTACAATCTCACCGACTTTTTCTTTTTATAATACAAGTACAAATAGCACAAGCCACAAGGTGGACTGATGACGAGGGGTAATCACGCAACGTTTTTCAACGCGCGTTAGGTAGATCCAACTGTCATGTTTCCATAAACCTAATAACTGACATTCAGATCTAATCGTACAATGCATTACGTGATGGACCTGCTGTCACGGGAGTCCGCTGGATGCGGGTGGCGCAGGCCTGTTCTTTGTGGTACTACTCTTTGGGCTATGTCCAGCAGTGGACGTCTTTTAGCTGATATGATGAATACCATATTTGACTGATGATCAACTCATCAACTTTTCATGAACGCTGTGTTAGAAGGAAGAAGAAGAAGTTTGTAGGACAGACTAGTGACGTCACCGTTTTCTGACGCAATAGCGTGCGTTTCTTGCTTAAGTACATATTTCAAAATCTTTAAAACAGCAAAAAAGATGTAGTTAATTTTTGATTAATTGGTAGTAATTATATAGTTTTTATATTATTCCGATATTTTTTTACCACAGTAAAAACAAAAACCATAGGTACCTTAACTTAACCACAGAAAAGATAATAGTACAAGTACAGAAGGGACACTCCTTTGATCTTTACAAAAGGCGCTTTTTTCTCAGCCAAAACGTTAAGATTTATGGCCCTCTGCTGATGTCGACGACGACGACGTCGACGTTCATCGCTACAAGTACATGCCGGTTCCCCAACGTTGGTGCACCGGCATTTACTTGTAGCGATGAACGTAAATCGCGGAGTGTCCCGCGCCTGACTTAACTAAGACAGTTTAAAAAACCCTGTATATTTAACAATTCAAAATAAAAAACAAACTTTAATTTGTAAGATAGACTTTCTCTTTCATCAAAAGCGATCGAGCCACCCGGTAGGCAAATAAATGCCTGTCTTGGATGGCGCCGCTCTTTCTATAGGTTACATAATGTTGTATTAGGCTTTTATGCTTAACCAATAAACGAAATTAAATTTTAATGTACTGGCTAAAATTCTAGTTATTGGTAGTTACATTTTAATATATTTCTCTTTTATTATTGACAAATACTCTATTAAGGAATTCCAATAGATAAGACGGGACATACACTTATTACTGAACGAAATGCTCTCTACCGGGATCATAACATCTTATAATTTATACTCAGACGTAAAGGCGGGATAAATACTTACCTGCCCTGTCTTAATACATTTTCATTAAATACAATAATCTGTCGTTTTTACGAGTACCTACTTACTGGAAATCAAATTATGTTACCTTGGTTAAGAGTTTTTCTGAGATTGAGAGCCTTTTGATCCCCGATAGAAATGAAATACTGCTAATATATAAAAACGACTTCAGAGCAGTTCAGCGAAATCTTATTTACATAAAATGGTACTCAATGATGCAGAACGTCATATTATACCTTACCAAGAAAATTCTTCAAACCGAGATTTTCATGTGCGATCGTTTTATAAATTTCATATAGTACCTATAATTTAGTTCTCAAGATAGTTACCTAGTTGTTGGTGTTTTGCGCTTAGAATATTTCGTCATTCATAATTATTATAGACTATACGAGTATGTAGGCGGTTTCAGTTGAAGAATATGATGTGCCGTGATTTTGACAGCTGAATTACGCTGCACAATGCGCCGTGTATACCAATATTATTTTATGTATGTCTGGGTGTACGGCTGTTCTCATCTACAAGTCGCTTTTTAAACCGATTCTCGTGAAAATTTGTAAGCAGGTAAAGTATACAGTAATTTCCTGATGATTAAGTTTTTCGAAATTAAAAAAAAAGAAAAAAAGATGTAGTGAATGGGTTCCCTCTATTTGGCATAAGTTTGATTGCCCGAAACGTTTTTCGCATAACAGACTTGGCATATTCGGTTTTCGCCGAATGTTAATGTGGCAGAAAACTTACTTAATCGAATTTCTAAAATTCCGAGCATGTGTTTGACCGAATTTCAATTCGCATACTATTGTTATGGCCGATTATATTCACGCATAAATTTATTCGTATTATTATCGATTCTCCGATACTTAAAACGGGGTACGTCTCACTAGATATAACAACCATATAATTACAAATATTACAAATACAAATACACATATTATATACAACTACAAATATTATAATATAGTAGATTTGGCTAGGGCAGCTAGATACAGGGGGACTCGGGAGGCAAACCCCCCCGCAGTAAAAAAAAACAAACAACCGTAACAATGGTATTATTAGTATAGGTTAGGTTAGGGTTCGCTTGTGTCCCTTAAAACGGAAATCGGCGCCCCACGAAGCGGGGTGACGTCGACACGCTGGCGGTTAGGTTAGGTTTGGGTTAGGTTCGGGGGGCGTCGTGGTAAGTAATGCTGCATCCCACGACGCTCCCCTTAACGGCAGGTGAGGGTGACGCCGCTGGAGTTTTAGTGGGTAGGCTCCTCCCCTTCCTCCCCCTTGCGCGGAGGGGGTTACGGGAGGAGAGATCCCCACATAACCCCCCACTATGGCCTTCCCCGGGCCGGGGGGTATGTGTAATGCATTTCTCCAGCGTCAAAAAAAAAAAAAAAGGTTTGGGTTAGGTTAAAATAATTGGACTTTATTTTTCAAATAAAAAAAATATTTCTGTGAGAATAGTGTTCGACAAAAGAAAATTATGCTCATATATTTTATGCGTGAACATGATTCGGACGGACTATTGAAATTCGGCGTAATCAAAGTATGCGAATCTCGATTCTGCCAAAACAGTTTATGCGCAAAGTCAATTATGCCTACATAGATTATGCCAAATAGAATTCTTACTACAAAAATTATGCCAAAACAGGGGGAACCGTAGTGAATATCTGGCTTAACTAGTTAGTAAGGGAAAAGAATGTGTCCCTTTCGGATCGCTCCTCTTTCACAAACACACTCCTCCTAAATAACAAAATTCTACATACCTAGTATAAACATCGCTTAAGGTCGCTCCACACTTCCTGCTTCGGAAGTGTTTTAATTACTTCAAAACTTTCGGCACACTTCGGCATCGAGCAACTTTGGAGATTGCATGATTGTGAAGCTGGAGTTACTTTGCGGCAGTGAATCTTGCCGAATAAACACGTTCGATGAACTTTTGTAAGAGTGAATCGTTTATTACATGATTACACAGGGCGGACCGCTAGCTGAAGATATTTCTCAGTCTTCGCAGGAAAACGGAGATTAATGTTAACAATAGAATCTAATGTGTACCTATTCGCTGCGCTCACTAAGTAAAATGTAGCTCGATAGCGTTGTCGTTGTAGGTACATCTCTTTGCAGGGTTGCGGTAGCTCAAAAGGAAATTATTAATAATTTTAAACCCCCAACCCCCAAAGCGAACGAAGGGTGTTATGAGTTTAACATGTGCAGGTCAGTCTACGGCATATTCCCAAATGGATGAACCGATCTGAGTGTTTTTTAATAATGGACAGCGCCCAGTCACATTCCTCGCCATCAAGGTGCACTCGTCACGTTCGTACCTTATGGCTTGATCACACGTACCGAGCAAATAGGCGTGACAGTGCTACTCGGCGTAAAAGAGGCGAGACAGTAGTTCAGCTGCATTTCTATCTACTAGGCCGAGTACTGTCTCGCCCGTTTGCTTGGTACGTGTGATCAAGGCATAGACTGCGTGTGTGGGTTCTTGGTGAGCGAGCCGCGGCGCGCCGAGGGCCGCCGGTGCGAGGACAGTGCCGAGTCACTTTACCCGCCACCATGGTGCTGCCACAATATACACTCGTCATGTTCGTACCTTAGATTGCGTCTGTGGGTTCTTAATGAGCGAGACGCGGCGCGCCGAGGGCCGCCGGTGCATGGACGGCGCTGAGTCACGTTACCCGCCACCATGGTGCTGCCACAATATACACTCGTCATGTTCGTACCTTAGACTGCGTCTGTGGGTTCTTAATGAGCGAGCCCCAGCGCGCCGAGGGCCACCGGTGCATGGACGGCGCTGAGTCACGTTACCCGCCACCATGGTGCTGCCACAATGTACACTCGTCATGTTCGTACCTTAGACTGCGTCTGTGGGTTCTTAATGAGCGAGCCGCGGCGCGCCGAGGGCCACCGGTGCATGGACGGCGCTGAGTCACGTTACCCGCCACCATGGTGCTGCCACAATGTACACTCGTCATGTTCGTACCTTAGACTGCGTCTGTGGGTTCTTGATGAGCGAGCCGCGGCGCGCCGAGGGCCGCCGGTGCATGGACGGCGCTGAGTCACGTTACCCGCCACCATGGTGCTGCCACAATATACACTCGTCATGTTCGTACCTTAGACTGCGTCTGTGGGTTCTTAATGAGCGAGCCCCAGCGCGCCGAGAGCCACCGGTGCATGGACGGCGCTGAGTCACGTTACCCGCCACCATGGTGCTGCCACAATGTACACTCGTCATGTTCGTACCTTAGACTGCGTCTGTGGGTTCTTAATGAGCGAGCCGCGGCGCGCCGAGGGCCACCGGTGCATGGACGGCGCTGAGTCACGTTACCCGCCACCATGGTGCTGCCACAATGTACACTCGTCATGTTCGTACCTTAGACTGCGTCTGTGGGTTCTTAATGAGCGAGCCGCAGCGCGCCGAGGGCCACCGGTGCATGGACGGCGCTGAGTCACGTTACCCGCCACCATGGTGCTGCCACAATGTACACTCGTCATGTTCGTACCTTAGACTGCGTCTGTGGGTTCTTAATGAGCGAGCCGCAGCGCGCCGAGGGCCGCCAGTGCATGGACGGCGCTGAGTCACGTTACCCGCCACCATGGTGCTGCCACAATGTACACTCGTCATGTTCGTACCTTAGACTGCGTCTGTGGGTTCTTGATGAGCGAGCCGCGGCGCGCCGAGGGCCGCCGGTGCATGGACGGCGCTGAGTCACGTTACCCGCCACCATGGTGCTGCCAAAATGTACACTCGTCATGTTCGTACCTTAGACTGCGTCTGTGGGTTCTTAATGAGCGAGCTGCAGCGCGCCGAGGGCCGCCAGTGCATGGACGGCGCTGAGTCACGTTACCCGCCACCATGGTGCTGCCACAATGTACACTCGTCATGTTCGTACCTTAGACTGCGTCTGTGGGTTCTTGATGAGCGAGCCGCGGCGCGCCGAGGGCCGCCGGTGCATGGACGGCGCTGAGTCACGTTACCCGCCACCATGGTGCTGCCACAATGTACACTCGTCATGTTCGTACCTTAGACTGCGTCTGTGGGTTCTTGATGAGCGAGCCGCGGCGCGCCGAGGGCCGCCGGTGCATGGACGGCGCTGAGTCACGTTACCCGCCACCATGGTGCTGCCACAATATACACTCGTCATGTTCGTACCTTAGACTGCGTCTGTGGGTTCTTAATGAGCGAGCCCCAGCGCGCCGAGAGCCACCGGTGCATGGACGGCGCTGAGTCACGTTACCCGCCACCATGGTGCTGCCACAATGTACACTCGTCATGTTCGTACCTTAGACTGCGTCTGTGGGTTCTTAATGAGCGAGCCGCGGCGCGCCGAGGGCCACCGGTGCATGGACGGCGCTGAGTCACGTTACCCGCCACCATGGTGCTGCCACAATGTACACTCGTCATGTTCGTACCTTAGACTGCGTCTGTGGGTTCTTAATGAGCGAGCCGCAGCGCGCCGAGGGCCACCGGTGCATGGACGGCGCTGAGTCACGTTACCCGCCACCATGGTGCTGCCACAATGTACACTCGTCATGTTCGTACCTTAGACTGCGTCTGTGGGTTCTTAATGAGCGAGCCGCAGCGCGCCGAGGGCCGCCAGTGCATGGACGGCGCTGAGTCACGTTACCCGCCACCATGGTGCTGCCACAATGTACACTCGTCATGTTCGTACCTTAGACTGCGTCTGTGGGTTCTTGATGAGCGAGCCGCGGCGCGCCGAGGGCCGCCGGTGCATGGACGGCGCTGAGTCACGTTACCCGCCACCATGGTGCTGCCACAATGTACACTCGTCATGTTCGTACCTTAGACTGCGTCTGTGGGTTCTTGATGAGCGAGCCGCGGCGCGCCGAGGGCCGCCGGTGCATGGACGGCGCGGTCAGCGACGCGCGCCGAGTCACGTCACCTGCCACCATGGTGCTGGTTGAGCACGCTCACTTCTGCAACAATATGTAAGATACACACACATATATATTTATTTGTAAGGGAAAATGACAGCTTGAGTTTAAGTTTTAAGTCAATATAAGAATATACTTTCTAAGATATATGTAAATTATAGATGTGAAATAAGTTCGAAATGACCTCCTATAAAACAGCATGCATTAATGGGTTTTTTTATAATCATTAATATAAAACGTAGACAAAAGTAACTCGATACATATATTCAATCTCTGTGTAATGTGAGGGCGCAGTCGTGAGTTACTGAGCTGGCTTGGATATTAAGGAGATTATTCTGCGGCCTTCAAAGAGAGCGCAATGCAACCCACAGAGAGAACGCGAAATAATAAGGCCGAACTACACTTAGTGAGCAGATTGCAAACGTATCGCGGGGTAGTGGCAAGCAAAGTTTTACAATCGCAGTGGGTCATGTTTCCGTAAAAGACGCCCTCTTTATTGCGGGAAAGGTCATACTAGTATATATTATAAATGTGAAAGTTTGGATGATTGTTATTCAGTCACACATAAACTGCTCTATCTAATCTATCTTAATACCTAAGTATTAAGATGAACTTGTATGATGGATAGACAAATAGTCTTCAGCCGAGATGAGAATGGGTGTAGGATACTTTTGATCTGAAAATCATCCCTCAAAGGGATGAAACTTAATACAGGATGCAGAAGAGAGCAACATTGATAAGATAAACGCGGGCTTGTCAATCGGTGAAGAAAAAAATTGCGGCCCGCGACGACATTTGCGAACTATTTATTTTTATTTATTTATAAAAAAATAAAATAAGACATGAACATAAAGTACATTGCTCCAAAAAACTACATTGATAGTTTGACTGTGGAGTCAAAAATAACACTCACATTTCTCTTAAATAATAGTAGTGTCTTAAATATCTACAATATATAGTGTAGCATACTAAGAAGATTTCTAGAGGGCATCGATACGGTATTTTTTTATTAGATTCTTAAATCTAGCTTTTTTATATTCATGAACAATGTCCGCGGGCAGAGTGTTTAGTATGTATGGTATACGTTTCTTTAGTGTCCTATCACCATAGTAGAGGTAATTAGACACTCTAGGTACTTCATATTTACTTGCCCGCGGTCATTATCCTTGTGTTATGTTTGTGTTTAACTAGGTGTAAGTATTTCAGGTTGACATGGTTATTTACTGCTAACAGGTATTTCAGTTTAGAGCTTACCGGTAGGATTTTACATATTTTAAACAGTTTTTGGTAGTTATTTTTACAGTTATGTTTTGTCTTTTTGTTTACAAGTAATTTCAGAAAACGGATTTGTAACATCTCTAATTTTTCAATATTAGTTTTGAAAGTTAAACCATAGCTATCAAGGGCATAGAATACAATATATAATATTAAAATATAATCTACTAATGACTCATATAAACATATTAAGGTACTGGTAGAAATTCTGTAACTTAAGAGATAAAATTTTCCTAAGACTATTCTTAATTTGCAACAAATAAAATCAATGTGTGGTGTCCAAGAGAAGTTTTCATCGATTTTTAAGCCAAGATATGTAACAGAACTAACTTTTTCTATTGGCTTGCATGTACAGTTGAGTAAACTAATATTGTTGTGGAGACATGTGAAGCTGTGAGTAACTATGGATGGGCATTTATCTTTAGGAATCAAATATGGAGAGTGAATAATCGTCAATTTGGTCTTATCCGCGTTCAACACGATCCCGTTGTCGTGAGACCACAGACACTAAGATTTTTTTTATTTGTAGATCAGAGGGGTAATCACGTAATGTTTCGAACGCGCGCTAGCCCAACTCAACTGTCATTTTCCCATACAAAAAGTAACTTTTAATTCTACCTGACGTACGTACAACGCGTTACTTGAGCGACGTGCAATGCTGGCAATACTACTTACAATTCTACGGCGATAAGTGCTATTGAGAGACTCATCATAGTAAGTAGGGATTTACTGGTTTAATTTGGCTTTTTGAGTTGGGTATAAACATGAAATTGTTAATCTCAATTTCAAATTATGCACACAAATTCGTCTTGGCTATGTTTGCTCTCGGTTACAAAATTTGTTTTGTGCCTTAATGCTATGAAGAATCACTGTCCTTAACAACCACTTAACAACGTTGTATTTATAGTTGGAAGTCTTCTCAAATAATGTATTTCAAAACATAGTTTTGTAATATTTAAACATACAATTTTAAAAAATGATTTTGCGAAAATATTTTGGTAGCAGTTGTTGTCTAAAAGTAGGTATGAAATCAAGATGTGATGGCATGGGCTTTTTTGTATTAATTATAAAAAAAGCTCCGCTGTTTGGTGGTACACATTACTTAATGGAAATTATGAATTAATGTTAATATCATGATTACCATCATTGTAATTAAAGTTATCTCTAACTAGATGAAGACTATAGGCATAGGCATCAATGAATATTTACAAATTGGACGATATTTGGTAATTTGCATATTAACAAATAAATGTTACACGTAGACAAAACTTTAATAATAACGGTTACATTACGCTATGAACACGTATCGTAGGTACCTACAACACTTTCACTGCCACATGATACCGCCTGGCGGGCGCTCTATTTCTAGGCGTGTTCCGCTACGTGGCAGGAAAACACGACATCGGCTACGAGTGAAGTGCTACGAAATTGTTCTTATCTAACCTGGACATGACAAAAAACCGGTCAAATCCGATTCAGAATCGCGCACTGAATGTTCCGTATAAATTTGTAAGTAAAGTAGGTATGTAAACTCCATCACAGGAATCGAGTGTCAATAATTGAGGGACAAACTAAAAAATCCGCCGGACAACTTTTGTCCCCAACATTGACGTAACTAGGTTGCTGTCAGGTTATCAATATCAACAGCAATAATTTACTTTAAAAGTTTTAACCGACTTCAATTTAGTGTTCCGCCAAGCCACGAGAATATTTCCACATTTGTTTTACAATTTACCACATGAACTGATTTCCGATAGCAAATGCGTTGATTACTATAGAAAAAAAGCGAATCGCTGTATGTGGGCCGATACTATTTGAGGACTTCCATCGATTCACTTCATTAGTTTCTATTTCAACGGAATCTTATCAGAACCTGTTACGTACTTTTGCATTTTTAAGTACATAATTGAGCAGTTTCATAAGTCATCTGTGGTCTTCAGCATCAATTCCTCGCCACCAAATTTATGATTTCCGGATGTAAATACACGCGTTATAATAGAAAATACTAAAATTACTACACGCGTGCCTAATAAAACTGAGGAGTTCCCTCAATTCCTCATGGATCCCAACATCTAACTGAATTTTGAAAAAATGGGACCCACCTGGAACCATATACATATAAACAGAAAAAAATCGAATCGGCTTATTAATGACGGAGTTCTGAGGTAAGAAACATTTAAAAAAATACAACCGAATCGAGAACCTCCTCCTTTTTCATTTGAAGTTGGTTAAAAATACATAAACTCTCCTTTCAATGCCCATGTGATATATGAATGTATTTATAGTCTTTCTTTTGTATGTGTATGTATCTTTTATTTCTATTGTCTTTCTTGTACCTTGTTGTACAGGTTACTAACTTGTCTACCCCTGTTTGTTATCGCGTATATTAATAAAAACCGAATAAATTTATGCAATAACCATTGTCAAAAGCCATGTTACAAGCATACACAGCAGCACATTTTTTACAAAGGCCAATTTCAAAATTCATGAATATATGAATTAGTAAGAGGACCGCATATCGACAGTAGAAGCCAACAAAGGTAATTTTTTTCACACCTACTTACTGGCCACAAAACGGGCCGCGAGATGTGTCGCGGTGACTTAGACTATCCATCTCTTTCTAACCGTACTAATTAGAAAGAACCGGATAATATATCTCACCGCGACACAGCTAGCTCGCAGCCTGTCCTGTGATATCCGTGCTGAGCATATTAATTGGCATAGTTGGTAGTGACCTTTCCTGTGACGCTATTCGTACATACATACATACATACATTCACGCCTTTATTCCCAAAAGGGGTAGGCAGAGCACATGAAACGTATGTTCCAGCGCCACTTTTAGCATAAATGTGGGTATAAAAGATCGACTAAACGTGATATTGCAGTGATAGGTTGCTAGCCCATCGCCCACAACACACTTCAACCCTGGACGCTATTCGTATCCCGTAAAAAACGTAAATAATATTTCTTCCCGAATTTTCGCTGTTTTCCATGTACGGTGTCCCCTGGCTTCTTTCACCGACAAACCTTTCGCCGAATTTTCGTTTCATCGAATTTCTGTTACTCAGACACCATTCACTTTTTAGGTACAGCTAAAAGGTCATGATCTCATGATCTGTAGAACCCATTAGGTTATGATTGTTATGTAACATTGCTGAAAAGTTTACTGATTCTGAAACAAATGGTTTTCGATGATATGAAAATTCTGCGAAACATACATTCGATGGAACAATAGGCATGATGCCTCATGTTCAAATTGATAACGTAGTGATGCTAAATGGATAGTAAACCATCAAAGTAACGTAATAAAACTAAAAGTATAAATTATAAAAGATAATTAAAATTATAAAAGATATGAACCCTGAAAGTTTAGAATAAATATGCATTTTTTTATTGTCCGAGAGTAAATTTAAAGCTTCCAATAGAATCCTTACGCTTTTATAGAAACAACATTGTATGACAACTATGTACTTAAACGCAGTATTTCGCGACCGAAACTTACCTGATTTTTCATACAACAATTAGTACAATTGTCAGTTGTGACATCATACCTACCATGTGTCTATCAGTATAAAGCGTATTGCGCTGCCGCCAGCGAGGTCAATCTTTGTCTCAATTTTTTGGGTAGGTACCTATTTATGTTCTTTAATTGTAGTTGCTCCCATCAAACATTTGTTCCTTTCCGAAAACTGGTTCGAATGACATAATAAAAAAAAACTTAGTCATCATCCCTATTCTCCTGTAAAACAAGGTACAACCGTAATACCGATAAGGTAAGAGCTTAGGGTAAGAGCACCTTTTTGACATCTTAATTCCAAACTCCATTGAAGGGTCAAGTTACAGATCGGAGTAGAGAACTTTCATTGGAACGTTTGCCTTTGTATTGCCGTCTAGTAAGTAGCCTATTATTTAATACTCCCTTAATTTGACACAAGACCGAATTGTATATAATAAGTTGCATGACCGAAGAGAATAAAATGTTGAAAATGTCGCTTAATACTGATAAGACTAGTTAGTTTCAGTTTGGCTTTATGGTTGACTGGTAGACAAAGCTCCGCTTAAGTCCGCCATTTGTATTTATTTTATTTGAGCAATATAGTTTAAATAAAACTTTCACCTGACGTTATGACGCACATTAATAGAAGGGAATCCCAGGGAGGCCGGGTGCGTCGCAAATAGAAAGTGCACCGACGCGACGGCGAGATCTAAATGTCGCGCGAAGCGGTGACCGGCCGGACGATGTTATTTATACACGACACGGCAATTCGATCGACCTAAAAATGTATATGCGACCGATCTAAAAATCAACCATTTACAACTTTAGATTGGTACTGTTTAAAAACAGGACGTGTTCTAGATGTTTTAGCGTTATATGTATATCCATTGTTGTGACATGGTGATGCGTCGGAATTCCCACTTAGGTCATCTCACACCTCTGTCATCCAGAGAGTGCGACGGAGAAATTGAAAGTAATATATAAATAAATAAATAAATAAATATTTGGGGACAATCTGACACAAAACGACCTAGTCCCAAACTAAGCAAAGCTTGTACTATGGGTACTAGACGACGATAAACATACT
The DNA here is from genome assembly GCA_945867215.1 of Epinotia demarniana. NCBI lineage: Eukaryota > Metazoa > Arthropoda > Insecta > Lepidoptera > Tortricidae > Epinotia > Epinotia demarniana. The sequence goes on along the minus strand of OX244272.1, from coordinate 16,524,773 downwards.
TATATAGATAAATAAATACCACTCAGGAACTCAGGAACAAATATAAATGCTCATCACACAAATAAATGCCCTTACCGGGATTCGAACCCAGGACCTCTTGCTTCGTAGGCAGGGCCACTACCAACTAGGCTAAAGCGGTCGTCATTCTCATATCATTCTCATATCTCCATAATTTTTAATACCGGGGGTGGAATACCAGCTCACGTAAGGTCTGGCAATACAAAAATAACAGCTTAGCTTCAATATTTGAATTTAAATCAATATGTCGTATCAGAATAACAAATTGTATGGACAAATAGCTTAGCCATACCAAATCTTCAGTACGAATTATCAATTTATATGAACTCGCCCTCATCATTAACCAAAGTGTAAATAAATCAATTTAAGAAGGTGAAACGAATTCCTAAACTGCGTATTGAAAAAAAAATTATAAGCCTTTAAATTAAAGTAGTGCATTGTGTGAGAACAATGCACCAATAATAAGTTAGACGAACCTAGACAGATGGACAAATACTGCTTAAATATATGAAAGTTACGAAACAAGTTAGTTGATTAAAACCTTCGTCTCCTTTAATTTTTATCCCGATCATATCCCGCTGTAGTGACATCTAAAAAGTAATAGTACTACGTACAGAAGGTTATCTGTTAACAAATTCCCTGTTTAGGTACGCCAAACGTCCCTAAATGTGGACATCTCTTTCTATCGCATGCATCTTGCTCTTTCGGAGGCGGAGCCTTAGAGCTAGGGTCTATTAATTAAGCTCGATCTATTAAATTATACGCGTGGCTATAAGATACTATAACTTATTCTGTGCGAGTAGCAATTATGGCTCTTCATTCATTGAGAAAATTCATACAAAATTGACAGTCCCTACGCAAAAAGTCTGTACCTATATTGTTTGCTTTGCCTTTTATTTGATAGGTAACGTAAATGTATAGTATTCTTTTATATAGTACCACCTATATAAAAGAATACTAAATTTCATTACCTAGCTATCAAAATCTTTGTAAGTCTGTTAAGAAATATAGATACGTTCTGCCCTTCTTCTTTACTTAAGTACCTAGGTAGTATACCTAGCTGTACCTTGGCTATATAAGATATACGTATAGATAGCGAGTAGGTCTAGGTAGGTAGGTAGGTAGGTAGTGCCGTATACCTTCTGCAATACCAACAGTACAGAATCACACCTGATCCGACGGCAGCGAGAAAAAAGAATGTTCGGATTTTTTGTCGTTATTCTTACTACCCGCTGCGATACAGTACGTTTTAGCTTTACTTGGTTAAGGCATACATATTTGTTATTATGTGTGCATTATTACGAGGCGAATGACGAATGCAAAGTGCGAACGCGTGCGCTCCGTAGCTGCTGAGACACCGTCACGGCCGGCCGGCATGTACTTGTACCGGCGCGACGAAATCACAGAGTGACACACCCCTGACAAATGCCTAAACGCGGGGTTTCCATATGGCGTCGTAAAAATGACAGTGTGTGAGTTTGAACCGCCGGAACAAAACCTAAAGAACGAATACTAGCTGCCAGCATTTTATAATATCGTACTTTTATAACTACATACTTTCACAAGGTTATACTGAAGTCATTATATTGACAGTATTAGCGAATTAATAATAGTTTATGAATAGTTTATGCAACTGATTGTTAGTGAGAGAGGCCTTAAAATACGAGTGTGGTTTTAAGTATAGAAGGAGCGGTAGCGAGTTTCACAATAGGATCCACGAGTGTTTTAAGGCCTAATTATGTACAGTTGCATACACTACTTTATCTACAAACATATCATAAGATCAGAGTATCAAGATGGGTTCACAATTCTACTTTCGTAACAGCAAACAACCAACAAAAAAAATGCAACTGCAATGGCGGCAATTCGATCCTCCGTCCAGACGAATGGTTTTTTTTTAATCATTGCTTCACGAATGAAATCCCTATACCTACTCATGTCACTCGAGATCGAATGTCGTGCGGTTTGTATAAAATAGTACATTGTTTAACGAGGGGCGTAAGTGGAATATTGCGGACAAGAGTCTGTCAGAAGCCCGACGCCGAAGACGGAGGGCTTTTGATGACTCGAGTTTGTGTGTTAGGTATACACAATGTTTTTCAACACATTTGCGAGGAAACATACATTTTAGATGAAATTAATACAATTGGTACCTAATAAATACCGCAACATATCAGACATCCATTTTGTTGAATTTGACGTGAGGCGCGTATGGCAAAGACCCTTCGGTATACAGCCACGATTTGAAAACACTTAAAAACATGTTACATAGACACTAAATAACTGCATATTAAATCTGTATATAATTCTGTTAACATGTTTTAGTACTTAGTGTTTTTAAGTTTAAATTTATTTACAAATATGTTTTCACACATCGTATTTGATATAAAACCTCTTTGCTTTGTAACTGCGGCATGAGTGACAGATACAATTTAAGGAAAAAACCATTACGCCCCCGGGCGTAACATAAGCTATTGTAGCTCTGTATGTCTGCGCATTATGAAGACCTTCTCGAGCAAGTGTGATGAAAAAATATATAAGTAGGTATTGTTGTTATTATATTATAACATTAAAGTACAGATTTTTGAAAGTTGTCAAGAATCGGTTGTAATAATGCTGGTCATTTCCTATGGTTTCTGAACGCATTTTAGACCACTAATGATACGAGTATGTGCGTAGACTAATATTATTTCTTCATCAAGACTAACATTTTACACTTGATGTATGTGGCACTAGCAGATTGTGTATTTCTGACGCGTTATGGGGTGTATACATTCCATGATTTGTCAGCCCCAATTTATCAGAAGCTGACTAATTGCTATCGTCTGGAGGCATGTTGCGCTACTGAATGCTGATCCAACTGTCAAACGAGTTGTACTGAGAAATTGTATGCACATGGTGGTCTGATTGTTACATCTGTGTACGCTACACCCAATTATGACTTCAACATGTTGTACTGACATATAGGGGTAAAATTACGTAATCTGGATACCCCATTAGCCTTGCGGAAGCGAGTGCTATTAACAAATATAAAATCTATTCCAGTTTATTAGATTTAGCCTAATATACCCTCTGGAATCTTGTGTCAGCAATATAAGTGGTTCTCCATATGCGGTCAAAGGTAAAACAGCTTCGTAGTTCATCCGATGCAACTGAGATTTGGGAGAACCGACTTTATCCAAGCCTAGTATATTAAACTTAGTAGTCTTGTCTGGTATATAATAAACTTGAGCTTACTACTCCGAAACAGGGGAGAACTTAATTAGCGGGTTCTCCCTTGTCAGACCTAAAACTTTCGAGTTCATGTTTTATTAAACCTAATGAATCAGTTTCTTAAACTGAAGTCTTTTCAGGATTGTTATAAAATAGCCCTGACCTAACCCAATCACTTTTCGCGATAATTATTTTTAGAACCACTGAGAAGTTTACTATTTCAAGAATAATGGATTCGATCTAATGAAATATGTATTAGCTCTAGTGAAATATTAGGGCAAATGTTTGTACAGTAGAGTTCTCCAATATCTACACAGGCAACCTTTCAAACATATATGTACAGATACTTTATTGTTACTGACATAAGACACATGTATAGATATTTTTGAAAGGTTGTCTGTATAGATATTGGAGAACTCGACTGTACTAGTAGGTTAAGTAAATGTATCCGCGCTAATTAATATGACATATATAAGACGTTTGTGTTAGACGCTAATATAACTACGGATAAAATATTGAAAGCTTAGAAAGAATAGAAGAAAATACCTCGAACCGAAGAGCGTTTTATGTGAAAACCGGCACTCTTATCCACACAAATACAATTTCTATAATAGCCGTGACGTGAGCCGCCCACATTTATATTTTATCGAAACATTACGCTTCTTTTATACGTATCACATTTTATATAAATAGTCACTCCTGTTACAATTACTATATCTAACGTATGCGTTCCTAACGTATGCACTGTCTAAATAATATTATATAATAGTATTTAGACAACGTTAACGATGTGATTTTTTTTAAATGAGAGGTGATTAGATAAACATTTATTTTTGATAATAATACTTTGAGGTCATGTGGGCTTTATTTTGAATAAATCGAGGAATTGATACAAAAAATAGAAAAGTAGACATGCTTTTTTTGATCAAACACCGTTTTTTTGGAATTTCGAGTTTGTTTCCGCATTTTTTATTTACATTACATGATTTAGCCTTTGTGCTTATTATTCAGTTAGTTTAAAGTGAATACGACCCTTAGGAGGCAAGATATCATGCGTTAATTCGATGGGGTCAACCATATTCAATGTTATTAAAAAAAAAACGTAAAATAATAAATAATGACACGTTTTTTTTTATCGATAAAATTGCACCTTGTTTCACCCCTATTCGTTTGTGCACTTTATCCAGGGACACACTGTATAATATTCATATTTTAGGCGTCTGCACGAAGAGAGTGCAAGACTCCGTGGTGTCAGTCCTATAAAGAGTTTGTAATGGATAATTAAATGTACGTTTACAGGATATGCGTCATAGTTGCAGAACTTGCAGACTGCTGCAACTGCTACGGAGAGTGCTATTGCGATTTGCTGACTTACCAGAACTAGTGTTCCGAAACACATTGGATTTCAAAATGAAACGCGAAATATACATTTTCGGGAGCTGAAACTTGGAAAAAGTGGTTTTTACTCGAACTCGTCGAAGTGTTTAGTCCAACAAAAACTGCGAGATACTGTGATACCCTACTCCGAAATCGCGAGGGATATTAATATATTTAGGGCTACGTTATCAATTATTTTTGAATCTCAATGAATTAAATATCACTGCGAATTTTTTTGTAGGAGTAAAATTACTTTGGATGATAACTATAACTATCACACGTGTAGCACTAGTAGTAGTCAATCAAGTTAGTTTTCCGTTCTGTCAATAAAACCCTTCGATGTATGTCGCTAGTAAGAATTTCCGGGTTTATTCCATTTGTATTGATTTTTTGTGAGCAAATGGTGGAAAAGACGTAATTGGTGATTTAACTATATTTGTTGTCTTTTGTTTGACCTTATTTACTATTTTCAGGGGCACGAATTGAATTCCTAAATGCACTCCAAATGTGACGTTTCCCCAGCATGTCATAGCGATATCTCCACCTTCATCTCCCTGTCTTTTGAAATGAGAGTGATAGAAAGACAAAAAAGGAGCCATGATAGGGTCACGTCATATTTTGGAAGTCAAATAGGAGCCTAGATTAATGAGAACTATTTGTTACTTTAAGATAAACTTGTGTAATCAACTGCTTTAAAGCCACAGTAAAAGATACTTAATTACACCAATAACATGACTCGAACCAAAATTGGGGCTTAAAGCCCAATATCTCCCAAACGAATTACTCATTTGAAAAGTGGTTTTAGGAACTCATACTATTTTTGAACGAGCTATCCAACGATACACCACATCATGGGTTTAACAAAAAAATTACATCCCCGCTTTAGGTGTAGGGGAGGTACCCTGAAAAAAAATCAACATTTTATTGTACTGTTTTGTCGGCGTCATTGATTTACTCGTATATACCCATGCCAAATCACAGTTTTCTAGTAAGTAGTAATGGTTATACTGAGCTAAGCCGAAGACGGTCAGACAGACGGACATGGCGAAACTATAAGGGTTCCTTGTTGACTATAGAGCCCTAAAAAAATGAAAAGTAAAATTCTAGTTCACCATCGGCAAGTCCCTAAGTTACAATAAAAAGAAATATTTTCAAAAAAATATTCGTAATATTAACAAACCATTGTTTTAAAAGTACGAATATATATATAAACTCGTTTATTTTTTGCTGAATTTAGTTTTAAGACCAGCAGGTAATAGATTTCGCGTGATTTACTGAACATAAACTGTAATTGAGATTTATGCCAGGGCGTTTCGGGGCCTTGTCTGCACCCACGCTGCCTCTAACGAGCTTCAATGGTGTTTAACTCCGCTTGTACGGCAATTATTCCGTATAATCCTTCCCGCTATTTACTTTACATTGGACCTAATCTTACGGCCTTTATGGTCTCTGGGTAGGCAAATGAATGACACTTCTAACTATACGCACACAAAAAAATGTATGTATGTATGTATTAAGCCTTATTGTACTGTACACGCATTTTAGTTCGTTATGAATTATTATTAATTATTTCGATACACATTTTTTTTTTTAATTTAAAACTACTTGAGATTTTTTTTAAAACGTTAAGTAATATCTACAATGGGGTGCCCATAACCGCTCGGCCACGACTTTGGTCTTAAGCGACCTGCGACCAGCGTCTTATCTGTTCATTGCGCGGTCGAGATGCGCAACGCACTGTGGTTAGTTGGGATCACGCGCAATGAACAGATAAAACGCTGGTCGCAGGGCGCTTAAGACCAAAGTCGTGGCCGAGCGGTATAGCCGTGTTGGCGCGTAAACTAAGTTCAGCCGTATAATGCTAATGGAGTGCCCGTATAGCCGTGTTGGCGCGTCAACTACGAGTAAGTTTACCCGTATATGATTATAGAAAAATTAGAAAATTGACCAATGTTGAAACAGCTCCCCTAACTTATCATAGTTATTTTCATAGTATTATGTCGTACAACATTCTGGTTTCACTTGGGGTAAAGCAGCTGACATACAGAAAATACTTGTAGTATAAAAAAGAGCCGTTCACTCTATATGTACATAACTCGAGAGCAAGAGAATCCGTGAGAGAACTCTTTAAAGAAAATTTTAATACATTTATGACAGTATTGTCATTAAGAACATAGATTCATTCTGTCAAAATTCTGATACCCATAATTTTGATACACGAAATAAAAATAAAATAGCAACCAACAAGTTTCGTGTTCGTAAAGTATAAAAGTCTTTTTCGGGTCAATGTATCCACTTTTATATTAAATTACCTGATGAAATCACGGCTCTACCCTTTCCAGCTCTTAAAAATTACTTGAAAAAAAACATTGATGTCGAAGGCTTGTTACAGGGTTGAGGACTATCTCACTGACAGAAATGCATGGCCCAAACCAGAGCCCAAGATAGCTTAATATTCATGTAGCTTATTCGGACATTGTGTTCTTGTAGAACGTACGCATTATGATGTATTTTTCTTTGTATTCATATTCAGTTTGACTTATTTTAAGTAGGTTAAGAACTATGATTGTAATACTTAAGCATTTTTTTTTGCAAAAATTTACTGACTGTTGAGTTTGTTTTGGCGTTTCTTCTTAGCAGTGGTTCTTTTTCAGAACCGCTGGTAGAATTTTGACTTGTAAAAGTGCTATTAGGGCACTTGCAGAATAAAATTCATTTATGTCACTTCACTTATAAAAGTAAGCGTTTTGTCTATGACAATTTAAAAAAAAGAAAACTCGGGAAAACTTTAAGCATACTACAAAGGAGCGAAATTTCTCTCACCAATTTGCAATAGTAGAAAAGAGACAGCACTACTACTAACATAGCATACACTACTAACCTGTCTAACTATAACAAGTTCTTTGACAAATTGCTAGGCTGCCTTTAAGCCTGCATCACACTGGCGCGGCCTGGCCGCGGCGTCAGTGTAATGCAGGCCTTTGGCCTTTCGCGGACTGAAGCGGCCTGGCCGCGGTGGTCAATAGTAAACTTGGTATTAGCTGTCAAATTTACTATTGACTGCCACCGCAGGCCTCGCCAGGGTGATGCAGGCCTTTAAGCGTACGGACACAACTTGGCTGTTTGTAGTGATTTATCTTAGTGAAAACATATGGTTAAAAGGTAAAAAAGAAAAAAAGCGCGGGAAACGTGGAACGCGGCGGTTTAGGTTTTCGTTTCTCTTACTTTTATTTATAAATTTGCTGTAAATAATAGATCAGAAAAGTGTTTATTTGTATATAGTTTATTTGTATTTTTTGTAAATATTATTATTTTCTAGTTTGTGTACATATTCACATTGGATTAGGTAAGTTTTCTTTAAGTATTGTAATATGGAAACGGAGAAGGAACCTCCTGACCCTGGGGGGGAGGTCTTGCCCGGAGCACAAGCGACAAAAAGACATTAAAGTTACTATGGCTAATAACTGTATCTCTTATGGAGAAGCAGTTAAGCTTCATCCATCAGTTTCCAAGTCATTTGCGGATGTCCTTCAGACTCAACCCCAGCCACAAGTCAACTCATTTTCATCACATAGTGTCCCTGCTCTAGCCTCAAATTCAACCACCCAGCCTAGTAGCACCAGTTACAGAAAAACGATTTTCCTGAAACCCCGTATTGTTCAAAGAAAATCCACTAAGGGTTATGATGTTGCTGCTCATAACGCCTTGATCAGTGGTTATTCTATGCCACCTCCCCAAAATGGTTGTGCACTGCAAAGGAACCCGGACAAAGAAGAATCTCATTCGGGATCTGAAGATATCCAAGCCCTAATTAATCTGTTATCGAATCCGAATATTAGCTTACCGTCCAACGTTGCCCCTCTTGCTCAGATACTTTTAGTAGCCATCCAAAATTATGGACAAAATAATTCAATGGAATTGCAGAAGTGTAATTAATAAAAAACATGATATAACTCATTTATTAAACAAATATGAACCTTTTGTTTTCGCTCTCTCTGAAACATGGCTCAAACCTAGAGCTCTTCTTAGAGTTACTGGTTATTCATGTCTCAGAGAGGACCGCCCTGATGGGTATGGTGGAGTAGCCTTACTCATCAGGGATTCCATTTCATTTTCACCAGTTCATCTCCCATCTCACACTGACGATTTGTCAATCGTTGCTGCCGTTGTAAATAACATGTGTATCATATCTGTATATATCCCTCATCCATCTTCATCTATTTTGCACGAGTTTGAACAGTTAATAAGTTCTCTTCCAAGGCCCATGTTGATTTTAGGGGATTTTAATTCGCAACATCAGCTATGGGGTAGTTCAATTTCTAGTTACCATGGGGAACGTATAATAGAAATTCTCGATAACCATAATCTTTGTGTGTTAAATACTGGCCTCCCTACCCGACGAACAGCACCTTCTGAATTAACAAGTGCTATTGACTTGTCTATTTGTTCAGCTCAAATTTCATCTTCTTTAACATGGCATACTCTAGAATCAACATTTGGTAGTGATCATTTCCCAATTATAGTTACATCTTTCAATCCAGTTTCCTCATCCCCTAAGCTTAGTCCAAGGCTAAAGTACAATTTATGCAATGCGGATTGGAAAGTTTTTAAAAGGCGTATTGAAGATAAATTGTTGCAGTTGCCTAGTGTGGCTGACAGTGACATAGTGAGTTGTTCAGTCGCATTAGCCCAAGTCATCATTGAAGCGGCTGATGAAACTTTCCCTGTAAAAAATAGTGCATCAGGTAAAGTTCCATCTCCTCCCTGGTGGGACATGGAGTGCACTCAGGCAATTCGAAGGCGAAAGGATGCTGAAAGACAGTACCGTCACTTGATGACAAATGAAAACTTTGAGCTGTACTTGCAGGTAGCTCGTGAGACTAAGAAGTTATTACGAAAGAAAAAATTTGAAGGATGGAGACAATTCTGCGCTTCTCTTAATCCTAATGTTAAACCTGCCATAGTGTGGAATAATATTAAAAGGTTCCGTCACGCTTTTAATGAGCCTTCTACACAGATTCTTCCTTCTAGTTTAGCTCAGCAATTTATGGACAGATTAGCACCTGCTTCAGTTCCAGAAGAATATGTCTTTCAGCCTTCTTCCTTCTCATATGATCCCGAATACAGTTGTAAATTTAATGCTCCTTTTAAAATTGAGGAGTTGAAAGGTGTATTAAGTAACGTAAAAGATACTGCACCTGGCCATGATGGAGTCCCTTATTCTTTTCTGGCCAATGCTGGTGATGGCATTCTTATTTATTATTTACACATTATTAATTCTGTTACACAGTCCGGTGTAGTCCCAGATTCATGGAGATCTCAAATAGTCATTCCTATTTTAAAATCCAATAAACCAGCTTCAGATGTTTCTTCTTACAGGCCTATTGCTTTATCTTCAGTATTTGCTAAAATTACAGAACACTTGATTAAAAACAGATTAGAATTTTTTATTGAAAGCAATAAGTTACTGGCTCATGGTCAGTTTGGATTCCGTAAAGGTAGATCTACTTATGATAGTTTAGCTATATTAACATCAGATATTCGATTGGCATTTTCCAGGGATGAATCGGTGGTAGCTGCTTTCCTGGACATTAGCGCTGCATATGATAATGTCTTAGTTTCAGTGTTAAAAGAAAAACTTTCCATATTAGGAGTACCAATAATGTTAAGCAACTTTATAATTAATCTATTGTCTCAAAGGTCCATTAGTCTTCTCATAGATGATAATAATAGCATTACTCGATTAGTGTGGAGAGGGCTTCCACAAGGGTCAGTTTTAAGCCCTCTGTTGTATAATATTTATACATTTGACTTAGAATCATCTTTAAATGGCAGTGTTAGAGTTTTACAGTATGCTGATGATTTACTATTATACACACCAAATGTTTCTGTGGAACAGGCCAGTAGAACCGTTTCTTACTCTTTGAGTTTATTGAAATCATGGCTAGACTCTAATGGTTTAGAACTTTCCATTCCTAAAAGTGTAGTAGTTTTATTTACAAGAAAACTATTTCCTCCTCCGGTCACCATAGAATATGGTAATAATCCCATCTCTGTAAAAAGTCAAACAAAATTTTTAGGTGTCATTTTAGACAGAAAATTATCAGGTCTTCCTCATTGTGACTATGTAGTTTCTAAATGTGAAAAGAATATTAATATACTTAGGTGTGTATCTGGAGTTTGGTGGGGTGCACATCCTTTTTGCCTAAAACTGATGTATAATGCCCTAATAAGGAGTGTTTTAGACTATGGGACATTTCTGCTAGAACCAGGAAGTGTAGTAGGTTTCAAGAAACTATCTAGTATACAGTCTAAAGCTCTCAGAATTATCTGTGGTGCTATGAAATCTAGTGCCATTAATGCAATGCAGGTTGAGTGTTGCGAACCACCTCTTCATTTACGGCGACAATTTCTGTCTGATAGGTATCTCTTCCGATGCTCTCAATTTTCAAATCACCAAATTTGGCCTATCTTACTAAACCTCTCTTTTCAAATAATCTCTTCTAAATATTGGAGACATAAGAGTCCCCCTTGCTTAATTAAAAGTTATGATAAAGTTAAATCTATACTTGCCCCCACTGTTAGTGCTTCTACATTGCCAATCTTCCAGCATGACTATGATTCCCTCACACTTGTTCCTTCAGTGCTCTTAAATATTGGCATCTCAAAGAATGATGTGGAACAAAATAAACAGTTCCTGAGTTTCATTGGAACTGAGGGCCTGGGTGCTCATCATATTTACACAGATGCTTCTAAAATATCAGTCAATGGTTGTGTTGGAATTGGAGTTCTACATGTTCAATCAAATATATATCAAAAAGTAAAGTTGCCTCCAGAGTCATCCGTGTATAGTGGTGAGTGCTTTGGAATCCTGAAGGCAGTAGAGATGATCATTATTATGCGTCTTAAAAAGACAATAATATTTACGGACTCATTAAGTTCTCTACAATCAATTGTTAAATTTCCTTTCAGATCCAAATTGAATAACCCAATTATTTATAAAATACGTAGCCTCTTGTTAAAATGTTCTTTTAATGATTATTCTGTTTCCTTTGCTTGGATCCCCGGGCATAGAGGAATAAAAGGAAATGAAAGGGTGGACGTGCTGGCCCGTGATGCCATTGATTGTGGTGATATGTTTCCTTATGAAAATATACCTGAAGACCTTTTAGCTTTGCCCAAAGTATATTTACGAGATGAATGGATGAAACTTTGGACATCACCTGATGCAAGGACGGGTTTACGCTACCGGGACATACAACCGTTAATTCCTGCCAAACCATGGTTTTCTAAAATATCCCTTTCAAAACCAGCAACCAGCATGGTAATCCGCATGAGACTGGGTCACTTGTGTACACCGGAGCATCTTTCAAGATTAGGCATTGTGGCCAGTTCTGCATGTATTTGTGGAGCTGATCCCGGTGACCTAAACCACATTTTTTTTGAATGTCAACAATACGATCGCTCAATACTACTAAACCAGCTGTCATTGCTTAAAGTTCCTTTTCCTGTATCCATTCCTTCACTCCTGTATATTAATGACTCATCCTTGTATATATTTAAGGCCTTATATTCATTTTTATCTTTAAATAATATTAAACTTTAACATATATTATTGTACCCTTTCCTGATCTTTTCCTTGTTATCCAAATTTCCGATCTATCCGTATTTTCCTGAAATCCCGTTTCCTCGTTTTTTGGCTGAATGCGCCAAGAGCGCGATGCCATATATATAAAAAAAAAAAGGTAAAAAAGTATACAGTACCTAATGGAATTTCATAGACTTTCCTGACCGTTAAAACTGTACACGTACAGTAATGATTTTTTCTCCAATATGCTCGCAAATATGCGCCTAACTGTAGCAAAAATAGTGCGTGAAGTTCCTCGTTACTGACAAACGCAGATTTAAAAAGTTAAAGTCATTTCTGTACAGTTTTAGCGGCCAGGAAAGTGGATGAAATTCCTTTACTGTATACTTTTTTACCTTTTAACTAAATACTTTGACTAAGCCAAATCACTACAAACAGCCAAGTACTCGTCTGTTTAAAGACCTTGCAATTTGTCACGACAACTTGCTATAGTTAAACTGGTTAGTAGTGTATGGCTGTCTCTTTCCAACTATTGCAAGTTGCTGAGACAAATCACGCCCGTTTGTAGCCTGAGGTCCTACCGCGAAACGAAAACGAACTTCGTTCGAATATCTCCCTCTCTGTCACTCGAACTAGCTAGTGCGACAGAGACGAAGATACACAAACGAAGTTCGTTTTCGTTTCGCGGTAGGACCTTCTCTGTCGCACTTGCTAGTTCAAGCGACAGAGAGGGAGATATTCGAACGAAGTTCGTTTTCACTTCGCGGTAGCCCCTCAGCTTTAAGTTTTCTTTTTTTAATGGTCATAGATAAAACGCGTACTTTCGAAAGTGATCGAAGTGACGTTTTTTTAATATTTCTCAAATAGTTTCAAATGAAGTAACAAAACTATTTATCGAAATAAAACTCAACGAACTGAAATGCATTTAGATTGCAATCCCGTTTTATCCAAAATATTTTTTTTATTGCATAAAGCATTTAAAATTGTAACCTATTCTAATGGTTTTAAAATTTGTATGTATGCCAATTGAAACTGGCACTATGAGTCGTGCCGTATCCGTACTTTTAAAAAGTAAGTTGGGCGGGAACTTGATAGGTTATTGACGTAGGTACTTGCTATTTTAAGATTGTTGAAAATATTATTTGGTTTCCTCACATTTTTAGAGAAAAGCACATCTGCCTTGGCGGGAACGGCAATTCGTGAATTCGTCTCTATTGTCGGATTAAGCGAAGCTGAATCAACTCATCCGCGAATTGCTACTTCCCGGCCGCTGCAATAATGTACTATTAAATTTGCGTTCTTCAGTAACGAGGAACTTCACGAAGGTAGGTACTATTTTTGCTACATTAAGGCGAACATTTCCGAGCATATTGGAGAAAACGGTACGACTTTAGAATCGTTGTCATCGAGTTCATGGCTCATACTCCAGTCATTATACGGTCCGCTAGTATGGAAAAATGGAAATAATTTATAATAGCTTTTTTTTTTGCTTAACCGATAAATTATAATTGTAGTAATAACGACGAGACTAAATCCGGCAAAATATTACTCATTTATATATTTTAATAAATAATTGAAAATTTATAAATTCCTGTAAATTCGGTAAAAAAAAATAACAATTTTTTTCTTCTTTGTTTTGATAAATTAATATTTCCTTCATAACTTTGATGATAAATCAGGCAAAAAATGTTTCCGAAAATTACATTTCTATTCAGTTAGTCTCCAACATTTTTTTCATTTACCATATCTCCGTGTCTAAAAATAATAATTGGCTGTAGGTTCCTACATTCCTTGTTGAATGTAGTGGACACAAATATTAGAAAGCAATCCCACACTAAACAACAACGGAGGGTAGATTTTAGGGGTGAAATGCTGTTTAACAATTTAAAAAAATGCAAATTGATCAGTTAGTTTTGGGATTTTCATTATAAGCACTCTTTCATTGAATAATGTACGAATCGCCTTATAAAATACGTTGCAAGTAATGTTTTTACAAACACCTGTTAAAGTAGCTTTAAAAATGCCGCGCGCGAGCCGCAGAGCTAACGTGATTGGCCGGTTGCCTGCAGCGGGGCACACCGCTGCGGCGCTACCACGAAAATCGAATCTCGAAGTTCGGATATCTCCGTCTCTACCGCACTTATGTTTTATGGTACTCGAACGACAGAGGTAGAGATATACGAACTTCGTGATTCGATTTTCGTGGTAGCGCTGCTGGCCGCCCGGTCACCGCGTAGGTACTATAGGTACAACATAAGTACTAGGTAATAGGTACCGCCCGAATCGCAGCGATTCGCGACATGATCTAACGCGTCTAAGATCTATTAGTTGTTGATAGCAGTCAAGTTTTAATATACTCGTTGTGAAACAAATTATGAAAATATTATTTTTATTTATTTATCAATGACTGACTGACAAGTGTGGGATGAAGATACCTATGCAATTTAACTTTCACGGGCGTGTAGATTGTATTGTGATAGAGCAAAATTCGTTAAAATAGTACCTAAACTAGAGGGATTTATTTATACCCTTACTTGTTATTTGATTTTTATTATGCCCAATATTATATGTAAGATAATATACAGGGTGAAAAAATCTATGGGCCCTGAAGGGAAACCCTTAAGACAGTTCATTCTCTCGCTCTCATTTTCATGAAATAAACACTATTTAAATTTAATTTACCTAGCATTAGCCCTAATTACATGATGAATGAGGTAACCCAATTGCAATTACTCAAATTTATTAACCGAATATCTTTTGTCTAAAGACTTTTCATATTTTTATGAGTTCTCTGAATATACAATTCATTACTTTTTAGGGTTCCGTAGCCAAATGGAAAAAATCGGAACCCTCATGGATTCGTCATGTCTGTCTGTCTATCTGTCCGTCCGTCCGTATGTCACAGGCATTTTACTCGAGAACTATTAGATGTATTTGAATAAAATTTTGAGGATAATTGTATATATTGTTAGCCGCTACATAGTTTTGCAATTAAACTACTCAAAAAATCATATACATAGGGCTTATTAAATTCTTTCAGTGAAAATTGATTTGAACAGTATCGGTTCAAAGGTTTTCGAGATATTTAAAAAAAAACTGCCTTCCTTAAAGAAAAAATAAATAAATAAAATAATTAAACGTTTATTTAAAGAACTTTCTTACAACTAATACATTAATTCTTCTGCCAAACCACAGAGTGGTTTGAAAAGGACGTAAGTGCTTTAAGATTTCAGTAACGATACGACATTTTTAATAGGCACGGAACCCTTCATTGTGCGTGGTCCGACACGCACTTGGCCGCTTTTTTCATTTACCATTTGATGTTATTCAAATGTTTCAGTTGTCCGAGTTTTACCGCTACAGTCATTAGAGCTTTGGCTTGTTACAACTTTTGTTTCCCAGGCAATTTTTTACTTATCCAGCATTACTTTCCGCATTTCATTCGTTTAGTCCAATGATCATTTTGATTGAAATTCAAAGTAGTCTTACGGAGACAAGCGGGTCGGTGCAGGTACGACGAGTCGACGACGAGCGAATGCGAATGATGTTACGAGTATTAGGTACAATGGCGCGCACTGTTCCCTGTACGGATGTACCTCAACAACAACATTAAATAAGGATTTAAGATTTCATAGACAGACCATGATGATAGGTAAGTTTGTATACCTAATTTGGTTAATTACGTAGGTACCTAACCGCAACCTATGTTGGAAATAATATAGTCTAGTACCTACGTCGGTTCGATAATGAATTAATGAAATTGCGATGGCACACCGTCGAATTGCTGTGGAAACCGTATTTAACCGTATATAGTTGTGGATCGCACTCCGGGTACTGCCTTTTTTATATAGGTATAACATGGTTATGTTCTCTTTGGGTATAGCTACAGCCTATAGAGTTATTAATATTATAGCGAGTTATGTATGTATTCACATTTTTTTTAAATCAGTGGCTATGGAATGTTCATATGTGTGTGGATGTTATGTGTGTGTATTTACATTTTTTTTATTAATCAGTGGCTATGGAATTTCATATGAAAGAGTGATAGAGTGAATGTTCATATGGGAGATGTTGAACTTTAGTGTGGTTTGTTCCCATGGGCCTAAGTTCTAACCCTTGTTGCTATCGTTATTTTAATAGGACGTCAACTTTATACATAAATACCTACATTTACACCATTATTCCCAAAAGGGGTAGGCAGAGCACATGAAACGTATGTTCCAGTGCCACTTTTAGCATAAATGTGGGTATAAAATATCGACAAAATGTGATATTGCAGTGATAGGTTGCTAGACCATCGCCCGCAACACACTTCAAGCCTGGTCCCTTAGTCGACTTTTACGACACCCTCGGGAAGAAAGGTGGTGGTGAAATTCTAACCCGACACCACGCGGAATGTCGGGGGGTCAACTATATACCTACAACTCTCACAAACAATTGGGGTACTTATGATTCTTATGTTTATACTTCGTAACGTTTCAAGTACCTACCTATTACGATGTCGCATGAGTTGTAGGTAGGCATTAACTTTTTTATCATTTTTTATTCGTCCATTCGGACAGGCTGGGACCGTAGGCCATACTGCCTCGTCTTCAGTAAATATAATTTCATTTGGTCAAATCCAGTAATTACGTCTATTAAACCTACCGCGGGATATTTAAGTAGTTATTTATTAATGAAACACAGTTTAGTTATATTCATCGTGAATGTAAATCTTTATAGGAAAATCTCACGTAAACATTGGCTGTGCAATGCATGTAAATAAATCATTTCATAATAACAACGTTTATTTTATGTATTTTCCATTTTGTGACAAACCTGGCACATCCGCACGGGACAGCGTAAGTACTTACACGAGAGGCGGCGTCGCCCGATATCAAAGGCGTTTCACTACTGTAGGGAATATATCGTAATACTTTGATAAAATGTTGTAATTATTTAGTTCCGTATTAAGGATAACATCTATCCAATAAACATTTAGCCTTTAAAATAAAATTAAGTCTAAGGTGAAAAGCTTACGTTAACTGGACGTATCGTTATCCTTTATATGGATCCTATCGGTTAGTAAAAAAAATGTGTAGTAAATATGTACCTATTTTTACTGTGTAAGTTTGTTCGATTATCGGTAAAAGTATGTTTATTTATTGGTCACCTGTCACTAAACTTTTTTGTCAATTACTATTCGACAAACTTCGTTTGCCTTTTTTTTCGTTTGGCCGACAGTGACACGACACAATCTACAATGGTCCGGTGGTCCTGAGTGTAAACTGAGCTAATCTAAATCAGTGGCGCTGAGGTTTTAGACAGGGGGTAGGCAGAAAATTTTAAAGGTAGGTATTATTTATTATCTTACCAAAAATTTCCTTATTCCTTTAATCACCAAACGAAAGAAACATTCAACATGGCTACATTCTATATTCTGCTTATATTGGAATCCATAACGTCTGCCATAACGTTAATTTATCCTAACGTTTTTGAGAGCCAAGAACCCTATTTATGATTCGCCTTATACATTTTGGACGAAATTTGATTGTTCCCTAATATTATCTGTCATAATAATAATATATATATTTTTTTAATATGTATGTAAGTGTTTGTAAAAAAAATGGTTCTGGCGCTTTGTCGGCCGCTGCCGAAGCACGGCCGACAAAGCGCTAGCCAAAGCGCCACGCGAATTCGCGTCCTCGGCATTAGGTTAACCCATTTCAAGGACGTGAAATCGCGTCCACGGCATTACGATTACACATACATGGGACGTGAATTCACGTCTTCGGCATCCGAGATAAGAATTATGAAAATTACAAATGCCCCCAATCCAAAAACCAGCAACAGTATAATATTATCCTTCATAAATAAAGTAACATTTTGGTATCAGCATTTAAGTACAGTTGTTTTCTAGCAAAAAAAACAAATAACTCGAGGACGCGAAATCGCGACCTCGGTATTACGATTACACATACATGGGACGCAAATTCGCGTCGTCGGCATTGAATGGGTTAATGCTTGACTTGGCTCTACAAAATATTCTTTTTATTGTGGAAGAGTTTCGAAACTTGGGTTATTTAGGTATACTAGTTTACGGGTGCATTGAAATTACCCACCCTTACCCATCTCTAGCCGTGCCTCTTTCTTTTGCTTGATTTGGCGGGGGCACTACCGTACCCCCATATAGACTGTCTAGTGGCCTGACAGATGAAGCAAATTTTTAATTTTCGAATGTATTCTTTGTGATTGTAACTAAATAAACAATATCACAGATTTGAGTAAGGTAGGCATTGTATTTCTGCCTTGATGTACTGCACGCCACTGATGTTAAGGATTTACGGTGGTTTTCTTTCAGGGCCCATAGATTTTTCCACCCTGTATAGTTTAATGTGCGCTTAGTAGTATTTTAGCGGAGTTTTCTTTCTTACCCATACCAAAAATAATGTACCTAAGTAACTACTTTCGTTACTACAATCATTTGTAGATAGATCTCGTACTACAAACTACTTATTCTGCTAAACGGACACTAAACTACTTTAAGAAGGAAATCATCTGTTAAATTTGTCGTCAGTGTTTTATAATGATGACATTTTATCATCATTATAAAACATTGAGACATCAAACATAGAAATTTACTTAATTCTTGACATGCATTTGCTAAAATGATTATTATTATTATTATTATATCGAGCCCATTATGTCCCACTGCTGAGCAAAGGCCTCCCCCCTATTTATCCAATCATCGCGGTCTTGAGCAATGTCTGGCCAGTCTTTTATAATGGAGTCCAAGTTGTCACTCACGCCATCGCCGACGAGTTCTACCGCGTCCACAGAACACCTCCACTAGAAGCCTAATGTTTGTAATTTTGTTCCCGACGCGAGTCACCAAAGCATGAGGAAGAGGTGAGGGGAAGGGCGGGTGCTAACAGCGTTGCGATTGGGCGATGCGCTCGCGCGCGGAATGCGTAGTGATGGGACATGTTCACGTACAAGCATCCTAATTTTTTAGGTACATTTTAAAGTAAAGTAAGTAACTACTTACTATACTTTTATCTTTAAGGTAAAGTATAGATAGTTTTGTTACCATTTTAATACACAGTAAGTTAGGAATCCTAACTGGTACCGTAATTTTTTGCTGATAAATCATGGTAGGTACTTACTGTACATATTAAAATGGTAATTAAACTATCCATACTTAAAAGTGTGCTAAAAAATACTGACCATTTAGTATTTTTGGTGCTAAAGATTAAACTACAAATACTTCAGTATTTTTTATGGAAAGTTTCGGAGCAGTTTAATAATAAGTAAAGTCTCATTATTCCTTTAAAAGTTGTATTTATTGTTCTCATTTTAAAATAAAACAAACAAAACACGAAAAAGGCATTCGGCTATTTAGGATGGTGACGTATCTCACACCAACTCCGAGTTCCCTCGCACTTTCTCGAAGTTCATCATCAGGCCCATTTTGTAGCACTGGACCCAACTGCTCACTGAGAGGATTCTAAGAAACCCGCACAACGTATATCTATCTCACACCAACTCCGAGTTCCCTCGCACTTTCTTGAAATTCATCATCAAGCCCATTTTGTGACACTGGGCCCAACTGCTCACTGAGAGGATTCTTAGAAGCCCGCACAACGTATATCTAACTCACACCAACTCCGAGTTCCCTCGCACTTTCTCGAAGTTCATCATCAGGCCCATCTTGTGACACTGGGCCCAACTGCTCACTGAGAGGATTCTTAGAAGCCCGCACAACGTATATCTATCGCACACCAACTCCGAGTTCCCTCGCACTTTCTCGAAGTTCATCATCAGGCCCATCTTGTGACACTGGGCCCAACTGCTCACTGAGAGGATTCTTAGAAGCCCGCACAACGTATATCTAACTCACACCAACTCCGAGTTCCCTCGCACTTTCTCGAAGTTCATCATCAGGCCCATCTTGTGACATTGGACCCAACTGCTCACTGAGAGGATTCTAAGAAACCCGCACAACGTATATCTATCTCACACCAACTCCGAGTTCCCTCGCACTTTCTCGAAGTTCATCATCAGGCTCATCTTGTGGCACTGGACCCAACTGCTCACCGAGACGATTCTAAAAAGCCCGCACAACCTATATCTATCTCAAACCAACTACGAGTACCCTCGCACTTTCCCAAAGTTTATCATCAGGCCCATCCTGAAACCTAGACGCAACTGTTCACCAAGAGCATTCTAAAAAGTTACTAAAACAGTAAAGTAACTACTACTACTAGTACTACTAATACTTATTATATATTACACTATTTACTTTAAATAACGAACAATAAATAAAACTAAATTTAAGTTCTAATCTACAGAATAACTAAGGGTTTAGGGTTTCGCATTTTGACGTACTGTTTCTTTTATAAATATATTTTTGTCAGCGAGAATATTTATGAGATCAGAGGAATTAATATCCTGAAAATACAATTAGCAAACAGGATATTAAAGGGAAATATTTCACTAATTTTCCTTATTTCGATCATTTAAGTAGTGCGATCAGTTTAGTTAATGCAGGAGCAGGATCTATTTGTTGATTAAAATAATAAAAAATTTAAGTGGAATCTGTTTAGTGAAACCTAATCTGGCGTTCAGAGTTATATTTGTTCGCGCGAGGCGCGAGTGTGATATTGGTGTCGAAGTTGGATCCGCGAGGGAGAGCAGTTCCACGTGGCATGCCGCGGGCCTCTGCAGGCCTACACGAGGACCCCAGCGACATTAACTTGAACCTTGACTTCAACTGTTGACTGTTGACTGCCCGTCTTGAAGCGAAATCGCCGGCACACTTAGGAAGTCTTGGAATCATTATGGGTCAGGCGGTTGGCTGCGGATGCGGTGGCTGGCGTGGCGACCGCCCGTCCGGCTGAATCGTATGAGACTCCACGGCACAAGCAAAGCGGTTTCGCATGCGCCCGGGGCGGCGCGGCGCGGCACCTCAACTTGAGTGACAGTCGCTAGTTGTCAGTTTTTTGATCTTTTCATTTTATTGTAAATATTGTTTAAAATCATGTCTTTTCCTTTTTTATTAGTGGACTGATTGTGTTTGGTGTTTTTGTGAAGTTATTTACTATATAGTCTGTAAGTATTTTTAAGCCTGCATTGTTTTCCTTATATATTATGAGTTCGCAGCCCTGTTTTGCAACAGTCGAACTTTTGAAGTGTCGTCTCTGCGTAGATAAAAAACTGTACAAGGGAAACCGGGGTCTAGCTATTCATACCGCTCGCAAACATGGTATACGTGCAGCGATTGATCCGCCTGTGTCTAGCGCTTCACAGCCTGTGCCCTCAACTGTCAGAGTTGATAACTTTAACAGTTCGACTTCCTTTGCAGAGAAATTGGGAACTTTAAAGAGAAATGTGCCTATAATCAAGAGAATACCTCGCGGTGCGCGCAGAGCTGTAGCCAGCAGTCTTGCGGAATGTGTCGCCAAAGTCGTCAAGGAGAATTCTGTCCAAGCGTGGCAGCGTCTTCTCAGCTAGGCTAGGTTTTAGCGAACCAGCGATAAAACTCCCAGTAGTTCGATACCACTCACACCCCAGATTCGGTTGATACCGTTCAACCAATCTCACTGGAGCGCAAACTCTTAGAGTATTCCAGTGTACAAACTTCCCCGCGTGGTCGTGCCGGAGGCTTCCCCTGGATTTTCCCCAGGCCACCCTCCAACCACGCAGTTCGACCGCTATATTGGGTCCGTCCTATTATAGCAACAGTCAGGTTCAAAAAAAAAAAAAAAAAAAAGCCTGGCAGCGCCTGCTCACATTCTCTTACTCAGTCCTACACGCAAACAAGTCCAAGAAAGACTCTTTGACGAAACAGATAAAAGACAATACATCTTCGATTTTCGTGTCACCTGACAAGATACAAAATGATGTAATCAATTCAAATTTCAACCCTCGTATTTTTTCTAAAATAAATGCAATAGAAAACAAAATCTCAGAGGGTAATGTGAGTGGAGCTGCTCGCCTTCTTTTTTCTAATGATGTCTTGGCTACTCATTCCGCCGAAACCTTCGCCGCGCTCAGGGAAAAACATCCAGTTCCCTTAGGTATCACTCAGTTTCCAGAACCTCCTTCCACTGATGGCGAGTGTGTAACCGTTTCAGAAGACGCTGTACTTTCAGCTTTAATGTCTTTCCCCAATGGCTCTGCGGGAGGGTTAGATGGTTTGTCCCCGCAACACCTGAAGGATTTGACCACCTCACCTTCTGGGGATACAGGTTCGGCGTTACTTCAAGAGTTAACCTCTTTGATCAACCTTATGCTAACTGGTCGTGTAAACGTGGAAATCATCCCGATCCTCTACGGTGCCAATCTAGTAGCCTTAGCTAAAAAGGATGGTGGCATTCGGCCGATCGCCGTCGGTTGCACATTTAGACGTCTGTCTTCAAAACTCTGCTGTAGGAAATTCAATCAGAGTCTCACCAAAGTTTTCAAGCCTCGACAGTTGGGTTTTGGCGTCAAGGGCGGCTGTGAGGCTGCAGTACACGCTGCGCGCACGTTTCTGAGTCGCACGGACTATGAAGTATTTGTCAAAGTCGACGTGAGAAACGCTTTCAATTCGGTTGATCGTGGTGCCCTTTTAGCAGAAGTCAAAAAACATCTCCCCGATGCCTATAGTTATCTATGGCAATGTTATGGGGCGCCATCAAAATTACTTTTTGGTGACAAAATTATCGATTCAAACACTGGTTGCCAGCAGGGAGACCCGCTCGGTCCTGCTATATTCAGTTTGGCTATCCATCCAATCATAAACAATCTAAATTCAAAATTTAATCTTTGGTATCTAGACGACGGTTCCCTCGGTGGGGACGCTGAAACAGTCTTGCAGGACTTGCTATTGATAATGGACAAATTTGCAGAAATAGGGCTTTCCCTTAATTTCACGAAGTGTGAAATTTTTCTGCCTGACCGCCTTCCCCCGGATAGAAAAATTGAAATACTGACTAACTTTAATGCGATATTACCCAACATCTCCGTTCATTCCACTTCATCACTCACACTTTTAGGGTCTCCAATTTTTGATGAAGCGATCAGTTCAGTTATTAATTGCAAGTTAGACTTGTTTAACTGTACATCTGACTTACTTTTTGATATAAACCCCCATATGGCACTTTTTATTATCCGTTTTTGTCTCTTTACACCTAAATTCATGCATTTACTCCGATGCTGTCCGATCTGGAAATACCCCTCTATACTTTTGTCAATCGATAATACTCTTCAAACAACTTTATCCAAAATTCTAAACGTTACTTTCGATTCGATTTCATGGTCCCAAGCAGTTCTACCTGTAAGACTCGGTGGTCTGGGTGTTCGCGCCACTTCCGATGTGGCACTACCAGCTTTCCTGTCTTCTGCGTACAGTTCGTTGTCCCTCGTCGGTATTATTTTAAACATTGAACAGATACCGGTCGTAGAGATCGCGAACTTGGCGGAAGCCGAGAGAGCCTGGTGCGCCTTGTGCCCGGAAGCGGACGTCCCTGTTATGAAACACATCCAGAAAGTATGGGACACTCCTCGGCTCAAATCCATTCACGGTTCTTTAGTCGAAAATAGTCCAAACGACTCAGAACGTGCCCGGCTCTTGGCTGTCTCCTCACATGAGTCAGGCCACTGGCTTAATGCCCTTCCCTCACGCAACATAGGCACAGTTCTTGACCCAGGTACGCTAAGAATAGCTATCTGTTTAAGGTTGGGATCCAACATATGTGTTCCCCATACTTGTGTCTGCGGCAAAGGTGTGGACCGGCTGGGTAGACATGGCCTATCATGTAACAGAAGCGCCGGCCGCATGTTCCGCCATGGTACTATAAACGACCTGCTGCTTCGGGCGCTCACCACTGCCTCCATACCTTCGTCACTAGAGCCTCCTGGTATGACGAGAGACGATGGCAAGCGCCCGGACGGAGTAACTTTGGTACCGTGGAAACTCGGTAGGGCCCTGGTGTGGGACGCAACATGCGTCGATACGTTCGCACTGTCCCACATACAGGCAACACGGTCTCAGGCCGGCGCTGCGGCTGATCAGGCCCAATTACTTAAGCGCCGCAAATACTCTTCTCTAGTTCAGAACTACGAGTTTGCGGCGCTTGCAGTTGAAACGATGGGACCCTGGTCAGCCGACATGAAGGCCTTCATGAGGACCCTGTCGTCGCGGCTGGTCCACGCCTCAGGGGACCCCAGAGCTGGCGCGTACCTTTCACAAAGGATCGCCCTTGCGGTCCAAAGGGGAAATGCCGCCAGCGTCATGGGGTCCATGCCGCAGGCAGAACTTTTGGACGGTCTATTTTTTTTGTAATTAGTTTTAATTTTTTTGTTTCATTATTTTTTATTTAGTATTTATGATGTACCATAATTGTCATTAGTTAATTACAATTTTAAATAAAATGAATAACTACTCAAACCAAAATAAACGAGAAATCTGTATTTTTGTTACATTTCTTCAAATCGGTAGGAACGAAAGCACGTGGTTTGTCGATTGACCATCATAGCATCATCGGGACATCACTAGTCGTGACGTGTTTTCGTAAGAAAGGAATAGCATATTGCATTTTCAAAGTGATGAAAAGTGACAGACATAGTGTGTCTGTACCTCAGTATTCGCACCGGCCAGTATAAAATGGCCTCCGCTGGCTATAAATATTTTCAATGAAATATTGAATTTGACTCAATTGTGGAATGAAATTCCATCTTTTTTGTAATTAGAAGTCTTTGACGACTTTCCGCACCACCTCACACTACAAAAGCTCATAATTAGCCGCGAAAATCCTATTATTTTGTTTTTTTTTGTGAGAGTCATGCACACTCCGCACAGGTCGTTAACATGGACGCAACTGAACGGAAAGGCGGGCGACCGCGGATTAAATAAGCGCAACAACACCAACGCTTGGTGACTCGAGTCGCGAACAAACTGAAAAACATTAGGCTTCTAGTGGAGGTGTTCTACCGCGTCTCTGTTTTGAGTTTTGCGGCTTCCTTTTGCTAAAATATGTTTATTTAATTAATCGCTTCCCACTCACGCCATTATTACACCGTGAATAGTCGCATTTTCCTACTAGCACATCGTCGAAGACGATATACATATTACAAATAGTCTGCGTAGGTAATGTAGGTACTTATCTATCTAATTCGCATCTTGGGGCACAGAAAGCGCGACCTTGAATGCAAAGTCGGCAAAGCACTCGTTGCGTGCCGCCGCTGCGGGCGAATGTGATCGTTAACACACAGGGAAAGAGTTCAACTTCAATTGTAGAATTGAACAGGACTATTCAAATGCGTATTATTCTTTACACAAACCTTTTTTCTGTAGGATTCATGTACTACTTTAATAATCTATATAGTTAAAATAAATTTAGACACAATTTGGTTCTATAAATATTTTTACCGATAGTTAATTGGAGTAAATGTATTTATATGCAATTCTAAACAAAAATCAATACGATTTTTAGGAAAATAGGTTCATCAATTACTTTTATGAGAATCAAATCAAAGTACTACTTATTACAATTTTTTTCTACCAACTTATGGCACCTGTCACCCAAGCCATGCATTTTGTTAATTTATTGGTTTTACGTGTAAAAAAAATGTCGGATTTCATTGTTTACAGGTTAAAGTCAATAATATTGGTATGTTGACGATTATAAACAACTATTATTATTTTTATTTTTAAAAATCGGCGTTTATTTGACAGTATTTTTTTAAACCTACTTCCGGGTCGAAAGTTTTTAAGATTCGTAAATATAGTATCTTAAAATAAGTATTTAATGACGGAGAAAAAAACCACAGGCTATTATAAATTAATGTTTGGCGAAACCGTAAAATGACTGGAGTATCATTTTTTTAATATAGATTCTACTCATTAAAAGATGATTCCTCACCAAATTTCAAGTTGTGAAAACCCATAGTTTTTGAGAAAAAAAATATTAAAGTTTCCATATAAATTTCCATGGATGGCGTCATTACGTGTGATTTTTGACACTTTTTTTTTAACTCCGCGTTTCCAAATACGTGAATTACCAAATCTTTATTACGCGTAATACCTAAGACAGCGGCGCTACCACGAACTTCGAGGTATTTCCATCTCTATCGCACTCCCTTACTCGAGTGACAGAATCATCTTTTAATGAGTAGAATCTATATTAAAAAAATGAGCCATGAACTCGATGACAACGATTCTAAAGCTGAGCCAAACAACATGTGTAATTTGATTATTTCCCCATGTTGTTCCATTATGATCCTAAGACTACTTACTTATTGTTAAATGTCCCTTATTTAACAAGACTTCCAAAGTCGCTATTGATATAATATCTACCAACCACTAACTCTCTTGAGCACATGTGTGGTCCAATGGTAGTTAGTTACTTTGACAGTGTATTTTCAAAAGCAATAAGTATAAGTATATTTTTTTCACTGCTTCTGGGCATTTCAAATACAAATACGCTTCTATGCACACGAAATGTTCCTTCCGTCCCTTATGACGTCACTTATTCTCATAGGTCTTCTAAATACATACACATACATATTAGAGCTATTCATGAAATTAACAAATTTAAATGTAGCTAAGAAACTGTATCTAGAGTTAAAAGGTTTTGATGGCGAGTTTCTGGAGCGCCGTAACGTAAGGATCGAAACTAATTTAACGATGTTCATAAATAAACGCGTTTGATGGCTTTCCGTTCCGTTTTACATAATATGCTTCACTTACCGTCTTGATGGTGAGTCGAATAAAATTTCACGGGGTTATGAATATACGCGGTTATAAATAACCGTGTGTTGAGAAATTCAATTTAATAAGCGTTATGTAATAAAATACAATAAATTTAAATGGTCAATGGGAAACTAAAGACAAATTATATTTCACTTAATTATCAACATTTGTGCAGCAGCACGATTGGCGACCGCACTAATTTTTAAGGCCATTCCACTTGACCGCACTACTAAAATATTTAGTCATCACGACTACCCCACAATAACATTGATATACGGGTTGTGCACCTACATTTTAGTTATGGAGAATTCGGTACCGCGGCGACGGCGTAGGGTGCGCGGGAGTGGATCGACGTGGTCGCGCGTCGAAGCGGGCGCTCACTGTAGGCGCGGCGCCGCGCGCGCCTCCCGCGCTCCAAATATAAACGCCGACGCATTATTATTTATTACCACATTTTCACTTAGATTGTAAAATCAGATACTCAAGAGTGCCAGACTGGAATGTTTTTTGGCAAAACATCGAGGTGTTGAATCAATGTCATCGGTCTCCAATTATTTACAAAAAAAGAAAGGAAAATATTTTTGCACCGTAAAATAATTGGTTTATAACAAGCATTGTTGCTGTCGAACTTTTTCGCATACATAGGTGTTACATACTAGGTACATACTGCATTATCCTAATACTCTCTTATTAATATTATAAATGCGAAAGTTTGGATTTTTGGATGTTTAGATGTTTGCTACTCAATCAAATCAAAATAGAATAATGAAAAAAAGGCATTATTAAGTATTTATAATTATCAGATATTAAATTACTCAAAAGGGAAGGAGCCAGAAGACGTGGAGACACTTGGAGGAGACCTTGGTCAGTGCGAAAAAACGAAAAAGAAAAAGAAAATAAGAATGACTACTTAAATAATGTTAAAAAAGCCTTAATAAAGGTATTATGTATTATTATAAATTACTCTAAAACGGGGACAAAAATCATTCAAAGAATACATTCAACTTGCCCAGGTAGATGCAAATGACCTACTCTACTGGGTACTGACTCCAAAAGCCAACGTAATTAGACAAAAACATTTTTTTTGTGCCATCCTATTAATTTTACACAGGAATTGAACGAGGCAATGCCCTTATAAATATAACCACTTTGTTGTCGGTATGTCTCTCTGTCCTGGCAGACCCTTTACGAGTATCTCGGGAACATGTCGAGTTGAAATTAAAACCATATGCTTTCGTCTACCGTCCCGTGAAGCTGTGAAAAAATAACTTTTAAGCTAACGTAAAAAAAGATACTCGACCGTTTATGCCGCAAACTTATATTTCGACACTCTCAAGGGAATCATAATTTATAAGGTATACCGTTGACATAGAACTATGAAACTTGGCTAGTAATATCGTTTTATATGTACCTACTACATTTACAGGGAAAAATCTGGAAACTATAAATTTGTCGTTAACTACGGAAATGTCGGCGGGCAAGTCGGACTCACACTTGTCCGGTTTTTTATTGTACCTATACATTCTCACTGGACATTTTGCTCACTAATTATCGCACAATATCAACACACGAATATTGTGGGTTGTGTTGAACAGACCACATTGGGGAAACTTAGACCAATTTGCCAAATTTGAGTACCATCCACTCTGAGAATATCAATGGATGGTATATAGACAAATCGGACGATATTAACATGTCACAAGAACTATTTACGGTAATATTTTTTACAAATAGCGCCTACGGTGCGTTGGCATTGGAATGACGCAAGTCCAACGCTTATCGTATCATGAACAGGAGAGTGACCACTATACGACCTTTCAAAAGAGTATGTAAGTATAAAAAATACATGACTTTTTAATCTTGTTCAGACGAAATGGCTTGTTTGTCTCGTAAACCGCTTGACAATTTAGTGGCCAGCAGCTGCATTTACTCAGTAACTACAGTGTAGCCACTTTGTGATTAAAGGCTGTCTTACACTTGACTTAATAGCTCGATTATTCCTTAGGTGGCCCTGAGTGGCTTAAAAGACTGACCGGGGCCAATGTCAGCTATCCGAGTCACGGAAGTAAGTGGATTCCAAGTTGCACTTTACTGTTAGAATTCGCCAAGCTATACAAATAACGAGTCTTCGGGAAGTGTAGCCTGTACGGACGATATAGAACTCCGAATCTCTAAACTTCGTGGCAGTGGGCACATTACTCCTAGAACCGATGGCCGTTGGGACATGTCAACAGGCGCAGCGTGGGTAGACCCCCCACGAGGTGAACTTATGACATATCTATCTTATACTTCAATCCTATTGGGCATATGTACATATACATATACATAATATTCCACGAGTTTGCACATCCATTTTATTATTTTAACGGTAGAGTATCACTAATATTACTCTTTACCTACTTTTTAGGGTTCCGTACCAAAAAAGGAACCCTAATGGAGCGACTCCGTCCGTCTGTCTGTCTGTCTGTCTGTCACAAAGTGAAATATCTCACGAACTACTAAAGCTATCAATGTGAAATTTGGAATGGTTTTAAATGAGAGTTATCCACGTGCACAGAAAATGAAAATTTTATATATATATATTAATTTTCTATGAAAAATTACGAATATGAGGAGGGGGCAAAAAATGTATTCAAATATCAAGTATTTATCATTTGAAAAGGCTTGAGTTGCACTTTTTGAAGCAGTTTTTCTTTTTTTTCTACATTGGTAAAATTTCGATCTATGAAGGAAAATGTAAAAAAAATACCATTTCCCCCCTAGATAATTACAAATATTACTGGAAAAGTTTTACTTTTTCTGTATCTAGCGTATTTTTTGTTTTATTTACAAAAATCATTTCCTAGTTAAGTTTGCAATTTAATTAACTTTATAAGTATTTTTTTGTTTTGAAATTCCTATAAGACTATAATAGAAATACCCTCATTCAAATAAAACAATAATAATCGAGATCGGTTCACGTGATAAACAATAATCGCTAAAAGACCAACATACATACTATTATGCTGATTGCCCTTGCACGTTAGTACTAAATGGGGCCGATAGATGGCGCTGAGCTGACCCAATTGGCGCTATTAAGATTTTTCTAGAGTTAATGGGGTTGGGACGGGTATATTTCAATAGCAAGTCATAAAAAGATCGCGATTCAATTGTCTTGGTGTAAAAGTTATTCGTTGTTTGAAATTGAATTCTGTTGTGTTGGGTTAAAATAAGTAATTTACCAAATATTGAGACACCCTCGGTGCGCGAGTCAGACTCGCACTTAACTGGTTTTTATTATAGATTTCTAACAATAAATTCCTACCTTAGGACAGTTACTAATTATAGAATAGAGTCTAGAAACACCGTCATGTAAGTAGAAGGTTAAAATAACATTTAGCTGTACGATTTCCAAGAAGGAAAATTGAATATGTCTAGGTACCCTAAACCGAGGTACTCTGATTGGAATGGTGATTGATGAAAATCGATTTTCCTAAACAATTGTATCCTGAGGCACAACAGTGTATTAGTGTACTATTTTGCCGTTTAATTCATTAATATACTTAAGTTCAAACGCCATTTTTAATGTATATACAGATTTAGATAGTGTGATTAATATAAATAGGTTCCAACATAAGTATTTGACTACAAATATTTTTTTTAATTCTGCGAAGTGCTTTACGAGCGTTGTTTTAATTATTTATTTCATTAAACATCCTCTAAGAGTCAGAGACATCTAAAAGACTAAAATACTATCTTGAATACTAATTCGTTTTTTTGGCTTCTACCCAAATATCAATGTCAACTTTTTATACGAGAGAGAGGAAAGAAAATTATGAGGCACGTGACAACAGATATTTTTCTGGGCGTTTAATAAAATATGTATGTTTTAAGTGTAGAAAACTATTGTCGTAACTAACGTCCCGCACAACTCCGCTCGCGTACTGCACAGAATGCAAGCATAGCTTCTGAGTAAAATACAGCCTTATGTCCATCCAATTTTTTAAGTAGTTACGCATATTACACTTACGAACCTACTCCCTCACAAAGCTTCACACTCATAAACTTAACATATTTATTTATAATATTAGTATAGATAAGGTGGTGAATCTTCACCGTGACAACCGCTTCAAATGACACTTCGCTATGAGATTTCACCCACGGCTCCACGTATCTCACAAATCAAGAGTTGGAAGCGAACATCAGGTACATGTCAAGTTTAAAAGACGCATTGTAAATAGCATTAGGATATTGCCACCCACACTAGCATTTAACCCTTTTCCTTCGACGATTAAATGAATACTAAGCAATGGTACCCCACACCATTAAATAGAGCGCATGTTAATAGTCACATTAGTTATATATAGTCGGGCAGTTTACTTGCCATCTGGCATCCATTATATTATTCAGATTTATATCTGGTTTTTACAACTATTTTGACGATCACAAACGCCGCTATTTGTACTCTTGTAATTTGGGTAATTTATAATATAAAGATCACAGTAAAAAAATATTAAATCCAAGGCTCTTAAATGGTTCATTGAGTTTTAGACCGGAGGACTGATTGACAACTCTAGGAACGAAATCATACGAGCAAAGAAGAAATAATGACATTTTAGAATAGTTCGCGACACCATTAACACGTTCGTTGCCAATAGACCAGTCAACAGGTTTTAAATCTGTAGCACTCAAGAATTTGATAATAAAATAGAAAAATTAAAAGTATGCCTTAATTTACGTCTGTACAAACAAGTGGTTTGTTAATAGATTTCGCGGCTTCCAAAACGTACTAACACCATGCCTGGCTCGCGGTATCTAGGACTTTTTATTTAAGACGACGTCAGTGGCAATCGGTTATCCTGCTGTTATCTTGCTGGCAATCGTTTATCGTAGCTTATGAACTCTTTTTCATTTGGCATTAACAACTCCTTAAAAACCTGTACATTCTTTTCTTGAAGATACGGCCCATACGGCAGCCCTTCTGGGAAACCTCGGCAGGGAGCTAATTCCGTAGCCGGAGTTATCGCGGGAAGACACCCCTTGGGAACCGTACCATGCGCGACTGTTTGTTTAGGCTCCAAGATGTCTGGAGGTAAGTCCTGCCAGCGGTGAGCGATGTGATGCTAACATGGATTCTAAAATCCAGTCGTCGGCATCATCTCAAACAGCGGACGTAGCATGAACCGTCACTCTCACACTCCCATATTTGTCAACTATAATGTGACGGATGCCTTATTTGACAGCGATAAGTGATAAAACGGCCACCGTACTACGCCCGCAGTAGGTCGGAACGGAACACAACAGCGGTCGTCGATTATCTACGGTTCACGAAGCACGTCTCTGACTTGAGTCAAAAACACGTCAAAAAACCACAAGTTCATCGTAATTTCTGTGTCGTGGATGTCAAACGAATATCCAGCGAGCTAGATATATGTGGCAAAAATTGGTGGCAAAACTATATGCTCGATTCGAGAATGTTTCTCTTTCATAGAAATGCAAAGGGTTATGTTTATAGTCCCTTTATATCGTATACGTAATTACATTTATTAAAATCAAATACTTATCTAAATATATATAGAAAGACGGGTAATAAGACGGGGATAGACGGGCGATAGATGGGTTCTATAACCCAACATTAAAAAATAAACCGGAACTCCTAATTCTGACGATTATAGTGCATGTAATAGTTATTTACGTCACACCTGGCCATAATGCGAGTTTTACTGCACGCTGCGCGTACGGGAAAACTCGCATTTTGGCCAGGTGACGACGTAAAATTTTGTACTCAACACGGGCGATAATTCGTAAAGCCCCAGAGCGCATATTTATGGCCCTCACCTTCGGTTCGGGCCACAAACACCTGCGATCTGGGGCATTCACGAATTCACCGCCCTAGTTACGTAATGTACTATTACGATACAAGTGCCGAAATTAGGAAATTCGCAACGAGTGGTGATAAATTAAACTACGACCGAAGGGAGTGTTTTAAATCGACACGAGTTGCAAATTACCTATTCGCACGTGTATCTTACAACGTTTTACTGTACATATGGCTCTTTAAAGTTTCGACATATGCACGAAAAGTGCTCTTTTCCGCACTAGTGCGGGAAAGTAGCACCATATGTACTGTAATAGTACATTACGTAACTAGGGCGGTGAATTCGTGAATGCCCCAGATCGCAGGTGTTTGGGGCCCGAACCGAAGGTGAGGGCCATAAATATGCGCTCTGGGGCTTTACGAATTACCGCCCGTGTTGAGTACAAAATTTTACGTCTTCACCTGGCCACAATGCGAGTTTTTCCGTACGCGCAGCGTGCAGTAAAACTCGCATTATGGCCAGGTGTGACGTAAACGTACTTTACGTGAGTATTGAACCACAGTATGCACAAATATTGTACATGCATAATGCATGCAAAACCGATTCGTTCGTCAACAAAAGTTATAGAGGGTTCTACGAATCGGCGCATCGTTCCAATTAAAGTCATGTATTCACTGAGAATCATTGTTTCTGGAATGGTGGAATAAATAATGTTTTTAAATTCATGATCCGTATTTATCCAGAACATTTTTTTTGTTAATGGCTCGTTTAGAGCCGATGACCTTCGAGTTAATGAGTTAAGATGAAGTCATCCAAATACTAATTTAATTCCGTTGCATTTTAAGATTCGGTTAGTTTTACAAGATTTACAAAATAATAACCCTCATAAAATTCCGGTGACGGTACAGAGTTTCTCAAATTCCATTGAATAATAAGTCTTCTTCGGTTACTTGCACCACTCCACAACACATCCGGCGCATCACTAACGCCGTACAACAAAAAAACCGGCCAAGTGCGAATCGGACTCGCGCACGAACGGTTCCGTACCATTATCTATAAAAACGGGAAAAAAATCGCGTTTGTTGTATGGGAGCCCGCCTTAAATATATATATTTTTATATTTGTTGTTATAGCGCCAACAGAAATATAACAAGTGAAAATTTCAACTTTCTAGCTATCGCGGTTCTTGAGATACAGCCTGGGGATGGACAGACGGACGGACAGATAGCGAAATCTTCATAATAGGGTCCCGTTCCATACCCAAAGGGTAAACTTTGGGTATGGAACCCTAAAAAGAACCTTTCATATATGTTTCGGATTGGATTTCATATTTGTATGCCGGTGACACTTTTTTTGTGAGCGCAGCAATTCGCTGGCGCACAGGGCAGCGTATGGGCTTAGTGGAACGGTACCGGCGATGAAACTGTTCAAAATAGTATTTTATGCCATCGTTTATATAATGTATGCTTTTTCAGTCGAAAACCACGTTTAGGCCACGAAGCTTGCTGAGTGGCCTAATTAAGGTACGAGACTTTAAAAGCTAATTATATAACTATTGTATACAATACTTTTTCTACGAGTCAACTGAACTAATTAAACAAACTTGGTATCTATTGAAAATCTAAGCCCTGTTGAAACCAAGTGCAGCAAACGGCTTTTTCTTTTTTGTGCGTTGATGTCTTTTAATTTTGACTTTCTCGTGACGGCTTCCTATTGGTCGAATACATTTTAGTTCAGTAAAGGCGCCACGTGATTGGTCGAATTAATTTTAGTTGTCTACACAGTTGTATAATGTTGAGTTGGGACCTCCATAGTATGTGATTTTAGTTTGGTGTACGAAGTCTTAACTCAAAGCTTTTTTTTTTCAATTGTTAATTATACAATAGCTGGAAATCCCGCTCGTGGTCGTTTCAACTCGGTAAGTTCTTTATACTCGTCAATTCTTGTTTTTTTTACGAAGCCTTTCAAATGAGAAATTCTAATGGTTTATTTGTTGTTGGTTTAAGAAAATTCCCAGCTCGCGTTTATATACAAAAACTTTTAATTATATGCGGCTGATCAACTGGATTTTGACGAGTTATGGAATAAAACTGAATACAAGTACCGGCGGCAATTTTATTAAATCTTTTATTACAACGAACTCTGTTACCAGTAAAATACACATTAATGTGTGTAATGTAAAATTCAAAGGGGATACCCACAAGTCACATAATAATACCCCGCTGTTAGGTAGTCCCGGTGGATCACCGTTCAAATAAACTGCTACGTGCCTCCAGCGAGGTCGAAATACCTATATATCAGTGTTTGCACAAAAGGGACGCGTAGGTTCTGCCTTCCTTCGTTTAATCTGAGGACGGGACCTCTGTTATCATTTTCAGTAATAGAATATTGAATAATAACTAACACAATAATACTTTCTTATACTATCTATGTGATGTGGGGAGCGCGTGGTTATTTATGATCCAATCGGAGAAGAATGAGTGCGCGGCAAATCTACACTGTTATACAACCGTTCACGATTGATGTATAGTGGTTCTCCACATACTTCGACAAAATCGATAACGTCATTTACTCGTGAGTTTACAACTCGTCCGACGACAAAGTGGCGCCGAAATTGGGTTCGTAATAAATTTAGTCCACAACTTCCATAAACGTTCAAGCGCAACACAATATTGAAAAGGGTAGTTTAGTTCCCTCTTATAGGAATAAATCAATACTTTCTAACCAATCCACCTTAGCTATACCTACTTAAGTACATGATTTCAAATATAGTTCGACTAATATTACAAAGTAGGTAGGTACCCAAATCAACAGTAATGTATAGGGACTAATGGCATTGATTAGACTGCGTTATGCATTAACAGATAAAAATAAAACGAATTAATCTCAATTATTCAGATTAAAAACGCGTATCATTGAATCTCAATTATTCAGATTCAAAATGCGTATCATTCCTACGACAAAAATTAAAAACAAATGAAAAGCTAACTCTGCTAAAATCGACAATCATACATGACATACATAACATAAGTCAGCTATGATTTCAATTAATTATGGCCGAAATCCCATTACCACGCGCCCGCGCCTCCCGGGAATCAAAGTTTAGGTAGATATTACTTACATATTATCATCAATTTAGTTTCCCAAAACCTTAATAAGTTCATTAAATAGACATCAACGTAATAATAATAAGTAAATCGCCTCTTAATATAATACTATTATACGAAGAGATACGCCCTTCTTTTTCATAGCTGTTAACTAAAATGTAGTGTTCTCCTTTTCTCACAAACATAAGTGTAAAGTGACGTGAATAGAAGTGAAGTGAATCAACGATATATGAATTTAATAGGCGTTTTAACTAAAATAGGTTTGATGGACGTTGATGAAGAATTACAATAGTTTCGTGATATTTAGAATGGAACTAAAGGTCACAGTTCATTAGAGTCACCCGGCGCCCGAGCCGCACCACCTCGCCTTGAGCGGTAAGTATTCTTTATATGGATTCGTACGAGCATGCGCTCACTGTATCAACTCTGTATGAACTCCGTAGTTAGTTTAGACAAACTTTAGTTCTGATCTAAAACCCAAGTTCTGACTATAAGCGCCCCCCCCCCCCCCCCCCTTATAGTCAGAACTTGGGTTCGTATCTATCACAGAGTTAGAAGTGTTTACTATAAGAAATTGAAAAAGCAACATAAAGTCGACACGAGTGGAAAAGCGCCGATCGCAAGCGTAGGCGCCGTGACACGGTGTGCGCCAGTCTAAATCCACCAGCGGCCGATTGAATCCGTGCCAGACGACGCCCTACCAAAATAATTTCACCCGAATGTTAGCGAATTGTTCTCATTCTCTTACTATTCGCAGATTGACTCTACTGTATTGTATACTACTTACTCAAAACAAAATAGGGGCAACAAGTATGGTGATCATTGCGTGAAAATTATATTAAACAGTAATATATATATATATTTTCCCGCTATTAGACTTATACACCATCTTGAAAGAGGTTGGATTCTGAAGGATGCGGGGCATTATTATTATTAATTAGCCAGTTATCAATTATACGAGTATTATGTCCAAAAATGAACAGTAAAATAGACAAATGTAAGTGGCCCTTCTTTGGTTTTGAGCAGTATAATGGACCCGATTCTACAGTGACCTCTAAAGTTCCTAATTTTATTTAGGTGTCGCTAAAACACTGTGCTATTCTATGAGCAGCTGTCATAAATGTCATAATCAAATGACAGCGCTAATTTGAAACTGACGTTTCTTATTTTAGGCGGGTCACCTTACTTAGCTGCCTAAATGCTATTCTCAATATGTCGTTTTTAATCTGACGCCTAAATTATGTCTAAAAATAAAAGCGGCCAAGTGCGTGTCGGGCCACGCGCAGGGTAGGGTTCCGTAGTTGCCCGTCTGTCACAGAATGCGGACTTATAAGGGGCTTTTGGGATTTTTATTATAGCTTACCCTCGTAAATAATCGTAAATATGATTATTTTTATAACACCAATGTATAGGGTCGCGTCGTTTCGCCGGTTAGGTACGCGACCACCTTCGGTTTATAGCGACCACCTGAAGGACAAGGTTTTTTCTATTGAAGATAACGTGCCGTGAAAGAGCAACTCTACCGTCCACGGTAAAAGGTTCAAATTCCAATGACCATGTATATGCACCCGAAATTAAGTGCCTTTCTTACCAGTTAACTAGTTATGTCTACTACTCGTTAACTAGTTATGTCTACTTAACTGTGATAGTTTTCCTTTTACATTCATTATATGTACTACTGCCACGAATTTTTTCACGTACATTAGTAGCGATTTAGCCGGCAGGGGAGGGACACATGACTCGAACAAAAATTAGGGCTTTAAATCCCATTATCTCGCAAACGCATAACTGAGTTGAAAAATAGTTGTAAAAACCCATAATATTTTTGAACAAGCTATCCAACGATACCCCACACTAAAGGTTTAACAAGAAAAAAAATACATCAACAATTTACATGTACCTAGCCCTTCGATTGGCAGCCGCCATATTGCTATAATCCCTTAGGTGGCAGTCGCCGGGGAGCCGGCGATGTCAAAAAACGGTCTAGTGGCAAGCGCCGGCGATAGCATAGTTTCGTATTTATTCTGCAAAATGAGCTGCTAAATTTACACCTGTCTTGTTCTTTCTTGCAAGACGCGTTCGTGAATAGATAAGGATGGCGTATAATAACGGCCGCGACAACGCTTTCATAGACATTTCATTAGAAATTCCTCAAAGAAATTTTTGACCGCGCGTGTGTCAGTTTTTGAAAACCTTCTAGTGTAAAAATATTCTAAGGCGAGAGAAAATAAAACTATATAAACGTGTAAATAAATATATATACTTTTAGATAAACTTTTAGCTTCTACAATTAACTGTTTTATTCCATAGTTATAGTTAATTTATACAAGAAATTGGAAAAATTTGGATAACCATAAATTGATCAAAGCTAGCCAAATTCACATACATGGAACGGCTCCGTTATTATATAAAGGTTATAGGCTATTTTATGCTGAATCCAAGGATATAAAACACTCATAATGTTTTTTGAATAATGGTAATTTTTCTAACGTGCACCGATTTCGCGATGACCACCCATATGGCCCCTGCCACTTGACGGTAGTTCGCCAAAAATGGCCGCGCCACTAGACAGATAATGACAACCGCCGGCTAGCCGGCGATTGCCACTTGAAGGGCTAGGGGAGGAACCCTAAAAAAAATTTTTTTTCAGGATTTTATTCTGTTTTGTCGGCGTGATTGGTTTATATACCCACGCCGAATTGCAGATTTTTAGTTGTAAGGGTTACTGAGCTAAGCCGAAGACGGACAGACAGACAGACGGACGGACATGGCGAAACTATAAGGGTTCCTTGATGACTACGGAACCCTAATTAGACAATTTAGTTTTAGGCTAGTTAAGCCATGTGCACGAAGAATCGGGTCCATTATCTATATTATTTTACCTGCTGTAATAAAAAAATCATAATCATAATTGTTTATTGCACCATGGTAAAATATACGAGTTCGAAACACAGCCTAATGTAAAAACAAATACCTAGAAGTTATATCGCAAATGCAT
Organism: Epinotia demarniana; assembly: GCA_945867215.1. Taxonomy (NCBI): domain Eukaryota; kingdom Metazoa; phylum Arthropoda; class Insecta; order Lepidoptera; family Tortricidae; genus Epinotia; species Epinotia demarniana. The sequence continues at coordinate 16,485,958 of OX244272.1, read as the reverse complement.
CTAGTTGATTCACACTCATTGGACTACATTCACTAACAACTGGAAATTATAAAAAGACAATTTGAAAATCGTTGACGATGAAAATTTCCCCACCTGCACATCTTATCTATCATGGGACGGCCGCGACATACTCTTAATTTTTCTCGCACTATACCTCTTGTTCTAAGTGTTCTAATAAGAGAGAGACGCAACAAGTCGTGGCGTCACGTGGCGTGTCGTCGCGTGATAGCCGTGCTGAATAATTAATAGCTAAAATAAAATAATCGAAATTTTGCACTCCGTAGCTCCCCATTCAACATTAACTAATGTAATACTAGAGTTATTCAAATATACCTAGTATTTTATGCAACTGTTGTTTAAGAAGAGTCTTAAGACGCGAGTGTCGTGGTTTTGCAATTAAAGACTCCACGAGCGATTTTAGACCAGTTGTACAATACCTTTTCTACGATAAATTTTAAATAAATTGCATTGTTTAGACTTCGCAGGCAGCAAGTTTCTATTCGTTCTTTTGCTACTCACGCAATTTCTTCAGAGGTGCAGTTATTATTTCTTGGATCATTTAACGTAGGCAAGTACATTTTTGTCTTCACAAATAGGAATAGGTACTTAGTCTTTTTTTAGTTTTAATAGTTTAGGACTAATAGTTTATCATATTTCGTCTTCTCATGTTGAACTGTATTTTGGTAGGAAATCAGAAATATGATACCTCATTTTTATGGTTTGCTTTGTTTTTAATTTGTTTGCAGTTGCCATCTGAACCGAACCGAATCCAATCTGTGTATTTTTATAAATAATACCAAGAATTTATACAACATGTAAGACACACAATAGATGATGTTTTATTATTATTTAAGTAAATAATGTATAATATACAAATGTTTAATCGTAAATTAAAACTTTTGTTTCGAACAAAAAAAGGTACATGATTTTAAGCCTCTCGCAGACTGGCGCGGCCTGGCCACGGCGGTCAATAGTAAACTTGTCATTAGCTTAAATTTACTATTGGCCGCAACCGCAGGCCGCGTCAGTGTTTCAGGCCTGAACATCGTGGTAAACATTTTTTTATGACAAAATATGAACCATAACAGTACGCTAAACAGTGCGTTTATGGCCCATAGAGCACAGAGTTTTTCGACGACTTATTATCAGTGTATTTGAGCTATAGCCTATATAAATGATAGATAACGGTGCAGGAGTAGAAAAACTTTATTAATTATATTGTGTCTGAAGTAAAAGATAAACTAGATGTTAATTCCAGAGCGATAGTATGTGGTAGTACATATTTTTGTCGCCTCTTTCGCCTCTTTAGTAGGAGCTAAAACTGGTGTTAAGCAATCCCAGTCCTACGAGTATATTATTGCAAGTAAAAGGGCTGCTCCTTTTGTTTCGCATGAATTATACTTTTTACCTGACTGCCGAAGGAGTTTATGTTTTTCGAGCGTATGTATGTATATGTGTGATTATGTATTATTTTTTGGCAGCATTTACGACAATTTGTTCGAGCACTCTGAGCCACATTCAGTTTGGTCTTTCAGAGTTCATAATCATACAGACGCGCGAGACCTTTCATTTATTATGTACTGTTATGTAGTGAGTACAGTTCATTGGGTAGGTATGTGATGATATTTGAGTGAGCATACATCGCAACCACCCGCTGGTGGCCATATCTCACTATCCGAATTTGTAAATCGAATTGGTATTTGTTGCGTACGCTCATTCTAACAATAGCAAGACATGCCGCGTATATAATCAAGCACTTGTGGCAAATATTAATTTAAAATAAATAAAAATAAAAATCGTTTATTTCAGACCATTGATCCATATTTTGTTAGTACAGAGGACCTTAAGAACTATGTTAGGAATATAATAAGCTAAGGCATACAAAAACAACTTACAAAGATAAAATAAAAACAAAAAGTAATAATTAGAAAATGAAAAAAAAAAAAAAAGAAAAAGCATATGGAGGTTGAGGATAGCCCTTCGAAGTGCCAAGCAAGTTTCTCTACTTGGCCCTGCCAATTACCACCTCCACCCAATACCTTGTGAGCGGACAGTCGAGGCGCTCAGCCAACACCCTTAGAAGGCAGTTGTTGCTGCCGCGCACCCGCCTAAGCAGTGACCCAACTCTTTTTGGCAAAAAAGTCATCCGCTCTCGCCTCCGCGAACATTCCGGATGCACTGCAATGCCTCGGCAGCCTCAACAGCATTCTAAGGATGTTGTTGTACTGAACGCGCAATGCGTTATATGCCTTTTGTGTAAAGCTCACCCACAGACCGCACGTGTAGAACGTCTTGAGACAGTTCTGAAGGCCTGCCTCAATTTTAGAGTAGAAATTGCTCGTATAAAAAAAGTAGGCGTTATCATTGGGGCTTTGCTATTTAAATAAAGAGGCAATTTTGGGTTTTAACGGATGTTGTTACATTATGGAACATTTTTATAATTGTAATAAATTATTTAGAATCATACGTAATAAAAGGAAACGTTTGTGGGCTCCATATATTTGGATTGTTTAGGTCAAGGTTTATTGGTTCCAGTAAATACCGTTAATCTGTTTAATAAAGCAAATATAGTTCATAATATATTTGTTTTATATGTAAAGTAACGTTGCTGTTTGAGTTGTTAGAAGATTTAGGTTGAAAGATATGAGCTAGTAGCGTTGTATCTTTGAAATAGGTTAGTTAGAAAGATGTTATTAATGCAAGATTCCTTAAATATCTGAAGGATGTACAATCATTAGGTAGTCTTCTTTTTATTGTATTTTGTACTAGTTATGTTCTACAATCAGGAAAAACATTATATTCATTCGACTTAGGTTGATAGGTCATTAATTTGATCTAGGTTTTCCATGATTAAAAGGTTACCTTGCTTAATGCAAAGGAACGTTAATAGTTAGCTATTGTTTGGAAAATAAACACAATTTTAGAAGGAATTAGGGAAAACTTAACGTAAATGCTATGTAGAACTCGGAAAACCAATTGTATGATTAATTTAAATATATTCTAGTGTAGTAACATAGTGTTTTAGCCGGTGTGTGTTAGTATTCATTGAAGTTTAGGGTTTGTATTTCAAATATTTTTGTGTTATTTGAGGTTAATTTTAGTATTGGAAATCATCATACAGCATAGGCAAGGAATTAGGTTCGACAGGATTGGACTTGTAGGACGGAGTGCAGACTTTGTGGCGCCAACAGTTACCCGCGAAATAGCGACAAATGTTTGAGACAGCGACAACGTCGTAGGGGGGGTTGCATACGGTTAAACACATTACTGCAATGATAATAAGGGCTTTTATCGGTTGGGAGTTCATGTTACAGTGGTTCTGGTGTTGGCGGAGGTATTTAAGGCAATGCGTGGGGGGGAGCGCTCTCTTTCGACGGGACGCCGAGCTACACATCAACACTTTTTCACGGGACGCGCGGCGCTACACTCCACTTCTCTCCGGGTACAAGAGGACTACTACTACCACGACTACGAGGCAGCGACGGGCCAGAGGCAGAGCTACAGGCAGAGCTACGGAGTCTACCTACGAGCAGCATCATCGGCTGTTTTGGGTAAATTGGGTGGTCCCAGCGAGCCCAATACCTGGTAGGATTTTGATTTAACTTTATTTTATTTTACGAGAGTGTGTATTTGCCTGTCTATTTCCAACATTATCATACTATGCCACAAACATTCATCAATGTTTGTTTGCATAAATTACGTATTGCCATATGGGTATTTCAGATGTGAAGCGGTGTTGTAACTTTGTATCTACCGACATTCCAACGGCATTAGTATGCAGTTTTCTTACTATTAAGGAATCGGTTATATATAAGCTATTTTAGTGTATTACGCACGACTGGAGCTGTACTACTATCCTTTCATATAGAATTTAGGTATTCTAGTGTGGTTATTTTATTTAAGTTTCGCGAGGTGCTTCAGTAAATTAGTGTAATCTGGATGGTAAACATAGTGATTAAGTATATACGTCGAGTGTCAATGATGCATTATAGTAATCTACGTGTTGAGGTATATTATTATGAAATTATTATTATTGTACTACCTTATGGTACACCTTTTGTTAGGTAATTTATTATGATTTAGCGGCTTCTTTTAGGAAGCAATCTATTTGCAGACATGTTGCAAGCCAACATGTTTCCGTCGGAAATATATAAGATATCAGGGGTAGTCAGTGTCAAGGGGTATTAATTAGTAGTGTGAATTCTGAGTAAAGTCGATACAATTTTGTGCGTAAGCATTTCGTGTTTGAGTATCTCTGAGTAAGCCAACCATAGCTGCAAGTGCACAGTTTATGACCCTGACATAAGTGGTTCGCTCGCTAAGAGGTTCCCAATCAGGAGAGACGTGAACTACTTTTGACTGAACCCTACATGGAATGCATTGACAAGAGCGAGGGGTCAAGGGATCTCGATCTAGCTAATTGAGGTTTCTTACCGTTTGTCTGGTTGTCTTGTTTTAGATTGATTCTTCTGTTAGAGAAGATTTGTTATCGATTTTACAAGGGATGCATGCTTTTTCCTAATATCTGAATCCTATATTTTATGAAAGTCAAATGGCAGTTTAGTAGCTAAGTTTATATAGTACGTACTGAGGTATTTTCGTTATGGAATTTTCAATAAATATGGTGTGATTGGAATGGTGATTAATTGCCAGTTGTCAGGCTCAATTGTGCATTGTCGTATATGTATCAATTTCTCGACTATAAAGGTGCCTTTGGGTCCTGCAGGGCTGGGATTGTTCGCTAGACCAGTCACACTACAACCTTTGAAATATCTCTATAGTAAAAATCTCTCTGTAAATTTTGGGCGATTTAAATTAACTTCATTATTTATCATTCAAATGTGAATATTAGAAAATTATTCGTAGTATTAGCTGAACGCAGTAATTAGGTCAAATCATTAGCCAACTCTTATTTATTTCCGTATTTCAACATCATCAATCAAAATCAACATCATCAATCAAAATCATCATCATCATCAAAATCTTAATATTTTAAGATATGCATCATTGGACGAACTTCTTCGATGAAGTGACAAAATCTAACGTTGTGAAATATTTATATAACAGATTGGTTATTTAATCAAGTAAATTTGACAATAAGTTACGGACTTATTGTTTTGAAGAAGCAAGTAAATAAGTTGCAGGTATTACAACAAATTTATGGTATGATTTTATTAACGTGTAATTTTCCTTCCTTAGTACGCGGACCTCTCACCTTCTCGAAAAGCACCTGGGTCTACCTTCACACAGCGTCGGGTCTTCCACTAGATTCACGATCACGTATTGGCCACTTCTTCAGAGCAAGTCAGGGTTTATTTTATTAGGTTCAGTTAGGATACTCTAGACTAGGATTCGAGGTTAATATTTCCAAGATTAATTTACAATTTAATTAAAGTGCGTTCGTCTTCAGTAGGTACGGAGCTAGCCATTTTCGTTTAATCCGCTTTGCTTTTGGACTAGCTTTCCTAGGAGACAAAGTGGATTCCTTAATGAATTCTAGCTTGAATTTGTTGGGATAAATAATAAAAGTTCCTCTAGCAGTAGGATAGTTCAATCTAGATTAGGTTCTTAAAATAATCAAAATACTAAAATATATTCGGCCGGGGCTAACCCTATTGTTTTATTCGCTTGTTAAAGGGTTAGTATTGTATAGGAATCAAAGCGGATACCCTATGAAATCTAGCTTGACTTCATTGGGTTAATTAATCAAAGTTTCTTTAGCTTTCAAATGAAATACTACATACTATGTTTGAAGAGCAATAAATAATGATTTGTTTCCCCTTTTTACTTGTTTAATTCCTTACCTTTAGCTACTCCTTTAGGTAGGCTATTTCTACAGCTAGGCTTTAGGTTAAGTTCAGACTAGGTTATAGGTATATAAATAGATTTGAGAGAGGGGGGGGGGGTTGGGATCGTCACATTTCGGTGCCGCGACCAGGACGCGTGAATTTAGGGTTAAATTCATCTTTTAAATCGTGACTTGCTCTGTGCTAGGGTTAATGTTATACATTTTACCGTCACCCGTGCTGTGTGAGGGTTAATTAATTGTTTTTATTGCAGCTTGTTCTGTAGTGGGTCACTAGACCCACATTTTGTTGCCGCTAAATGGGTAGAGAGGTGAGAGGGTATTGATTGATTTTGCTTTTGTTGCTATGTTATTGTTTTCAGGGATATTTTGTTTGTATTGCTTTTTACGTGAAGGGTGGTGAAACGGTTAAATTTTACTTTGTTACGGTCGAACTACGGCTTGTTATAATTATGCGTGGGATCGTCATCGTTTGGGTTTAAAAGCTGGGGTTGTTAGTCTTATAAAGGGAAAATTAGTTCCTACGTAAAGTTTGTAGATCTGGGGGGCAGACAGGGTTCATTTGTGTCAGGGAAGGACGTGTATTTCCCTCGCTTCGCCGCGACCACGTGTGTAATTGCGTGAAGGGTTAGATTAAATTAGTGCCTACGCCAAATGTATGAAGTCGGGGGGCAGAGAGCTCGGATAGACTCGAAGGGGGGGAGAGCGCCGCGTCGTGGTCGCTCGCGCCGTCGCGCCCGCGTGCGTGTTCGCGACATTATTTAGGCATTCGACATCGTTTACATTTTAGGTATCTAAATATTTTAATATTAATCTATGTTGCACTTAGCTACTATTTAATTATTTATGCGTCCTTTAATTACTTAGCTAGGCTTATCATTACTTCAAATAACTTATTTAATTTTGTAACGCAAAGCATTACCATTTGCATCAGAGATTGACAACCTTTCGTTAAGGTTTAGTTTTATTTTCGGTAGTTAGTAGTTAAATAACTTCAATCTTTAAACTATATCTAGAATCTACTTAAATCTAAATTTGCTATTAGGATGTTGAGCGTTTGCTATGATTCTTAACTTTATGAGTAAATAAACCAGATGTAAAATATATATCTACATAGTCAGAAGGTTAGGAATTCAGAAAAAATAACATACAGTTTGGTCTATTACGCTAGATATGTGGTTCTTAGGTAAATTAATATGAGGTAGCTTCTTAGAATAATACGATTTGCTAGATTTTGGAATTTTTTGAGATAAGTTGTATCAAGTCGAAGTAATTTTAGCAATACTCGTCTCCGTTTACATAATAAGGATAGTTATTCATTTATATCTATGTAATTAGGAAGCCATTCACTTTAATATTATTATTAGCGTACAAATATAAAAATTTTCTTACAATTTCTATACCTTAAATGTCGTGCGCCATTTACCGCGAGAGCTAGTTGGTTACCTCTGCTACAAACAACAAGGGATTAAGTAGGTACATTCACGTCACATTTCCGTTTAAATTCAAATACCTATAGTATATTTGCATTAGGTTGTTTATTTGTTTTTTTTTATGGCAATCCATTTATATAAAAGTAAGGCTAGGCGTGAATTTGTTTACTTTGAATGAGATTTTGGTTGTGAAATATCTGAATGGCATTAAGAAACGCTATTGTGAGGTTTCTGAGGAAACTGGTACCTACCATTATGCATAGTTAAATTTCAGTGTTGTACGGATTGATAGATGGAAAATAGGTACTCTTATTTTAGCCAGACATTAGCTAGCTGAGAAGTGGATATACACATACACTGGGTTCATAGTCATCATTGATTGTGGGATTTGTGGGTTGGTACAACATACAATGACATATTTGCTAGTATATTTAGGTCAAATATCTATTTAGTAAGTAAGTAGGTAAATACCTACTTCATTAGGGTCAATGCACTTTGAGGCATAAGGATTTAGGCTTGAATCAGTTGTCCGCGAACGTCTAGTTAGAAAGCGTGTCAAACATGGCAGTTTAGGTAAAGGTACGAGTCATAATAGATATGGTAGGTTATAGGTATCAAAAGGTATCAAATGATCTTACATCGACACACTGACGTCGACGTAACGTCGTAATGTAACATGTATTTTATATAACTTTTAGCGGCGCGAGGAGTTTCTACTGTTAGATACTCATAGGTTATTTAAAGCTAGGGTTAAGGGACAATACCTGCGTATCAGAGTCGAATCGGATATTCGCTTCCAATTTCCAATCCAAAGTGTGATCCTTTTATGTAGGCACGAAAACATCACTTATCTATTTCACACACATAATTTTCACTAGGTATAGCGCGTATCACTGTTTTGAACAATAACAAGTAGTTGATAAACCAGTAAATAACGATATAACTTAATTTATAAGCCAAATTTTAGCAGTAAATAGTTCCCGCGCAACGTATCATAATAAACTGAGGAAAATCCTGATAAAATTAAGATGCTTTTTATAGAAGTTGGATGATATTAGAGTGTTACTATCTAATTTGGTCGTATAAAATTTCAAAATGGCGTTCGGTCGTCTTCGAACTGTCTCGGCGCCTGGTAGTCGGTTGGGAGTCATGAAGGAAAGAGAAGGAAGATTTTTGCATTCGGAACGCGGGAGTTTAGTTTAGAGTCAAAGTTGAACATGGACTTGTACAAATAATGACTTTGATTAGATACAGATGGTAGTAGATAAGTATGTAATTGTATGTATGAGTGTTGTTTTTTTACAATACTTGTACTTTTGAAGGTGTCTAGGTATGATAGAATTATTTAATGGGGCCGGCTATTATAAAACTGTTATAGAATTATGAATCTTGTGTTTTGAATGATAGAGTTGCTTTTTGAATAGGAAAACTTGAGGTAGCCCGGCCGACGCGAATATTTTCAAGTATTGAATTTAACGGCGCATAACGAAAGTGAACTAATTCGAAACAGAGTGGCGCCAAGTCCAAATTTATAAAATTGTTAGGTTATTGACTGATTATGTTTATTTACGTAGGTATTCGCTATTTTCTTACAATTTTAGTGCAATATTTATGAATGAAAGGATTTATTGCGTATTTAATGTTTGAAAAGGATCTTAGTATAGGTCACAGGTATAGGTAAAGTGGTTTGTCGAGGCGTGTGGAAATCACGCTGCTCCAGGGCTTCAGTATAGGTAGTTGCGTTGCATTCCCGCATTCTAAACCAAATTTCACATCAATGATTTGGGTGTACTATGATATCTACACGGTTCTGTAGGGCGGAAGTAAATACAGTTAATTGTTTGCGATTTGACACGGTCAATATTAACGTAACAGTTGTTGGGTAGGTACCTAGGTACATTAAGTAGCGGTGAATGGAAGAAACGATTGTAAAAATGGACAGTCTGGTACGAGACTTGATAAGTAGGGTTTTCGGCCGCGAAGACCGTAGAGCGGTTGAACAAGCGAGCGGAGCGAACGAAGTTCTCTGACTTTGCTTAGCAAGGATTATATAATGCATTCGGGTGTCTGTCTGTCCGTCTGTTCTTCTCTCCAAGTAGCGTTTTTATTAAAAATTGCGAAATTTTGTGCACGACTTTTAGATGCTTTAATGATGTAGGTTCAAGTATAAAAGTTGTCAAAAGATTTGTTCATGTATTTTACAGTTCACCAAGGTATTAATTATGAGATAATGGTAGGTCATTAAAAACAGTTTAGTGTTAGAATATCACAATTATTTACGTGGTTCTATTTCACATTCCGGGGGGCAGTGTATTAGGAATCGTAGGTAATCCATGTTTGATATGAGGTCTCACTTGAGTGATGCAGCTAAGTACCTGACTATTTTACTTACTCATGTAGTTCAATTAATTACTAGGAATGTGTTTAATAATTCTTCAATGTAGGTCTTTTGATATTAGGTCGTGACACAGAATAGTACCTACTTGTTCTAGGGTACAGTTCCTATTCTGTAACTTGTTAGGCTCACTTCACCGCTCACTAACAAATATATATTGACACCGCGATACGTACTAATAAAGTGTATGTAGAGGTCTAGATTCGTGACAGGAGACTAGCGGGGCGGGGAGTCGCGTTAGCGTAGTGAATACCAAATAAAGGTCTACTTGTGGTGGCTACATAAGCTATCAATTATACAACGTAACCAATATCTTTTGGTCTTGTCGCGGTCAAAATAGATAATTACTGCGGTGACTTGATATTTTCATTCATATATAGGGAGTTTACCATAGATAGTTTTATTTCACATCAAAGTAGAAGTGTGATATAGTTAGGTCAGCGGTTTTATATAGCAATGAATAAAAAGAAACAGAATTTTAGCTTTTGGGTTTGGGTACTTAGCGCTTGTATTATAAATGGTATAAATGCTACTGTAAGTTTATATGGACGCTATAGGGTTTGAATAATAGTTTTCATGGTTAAGTTTGATAATATTACAGGTCATTCGGAAGTATAATTGAGTTGCATTTATGAGATTAAATAAAGTCGCGGTAACGTATAAGATTAAGTATGGTGTTCATGTTAATTTAAGTAATTGCGGTTTAGGATCAGCGTAAGGAGACCTAGATAGGTTAGGCTTGTATACCACCGGAGTAGATATTTCCATTTTGTGCTTGTTGAGTGCGTCACGAAAATTAAAAATGCTTTATCGTTCGGATATTTTAGGTTAACCATTTGAATTTAATTTGAATAGAGTAAATTTAGAGGCCGAGTTAAATCTTGATATTAGACTGCTTATTAGATTAACATATTGATTCGGGATGGACTGTTGGAGGTTTAGAGATATGATGTTAGACTTTGTCACTTTCTGTTGAACATCATTCAGAATTTATAGTCATTGGAGTAAAATCAAAACTTATTAATTTAAATATATATAACAACTGGGAGTCATAGTTTAGTAATGGGAATAGGTACAACTTTTTGTCGTACACGTGTTGTGGTTGTTATTGGAATAAGGGTTGATTAGCTTGAGTATCTAAATCGAATTAATGGTGGCTAATTAGTGTGGTTAATTAATACGAAATATACTATTGATATTTTCTTGGTCAGGGCGAAAATACTTTTAGTACTGTGGACTACTTTTGCTGTCGAGAATTTCGCAATTCTGGGTGTAAAACACTTAAACTAATAAAGATGTTATGATAATGTTGGTACTAGTTAGTTCTTAGTAGGCGATTACAAGTTCTTATGTTGCTTTGGTATAGTAGTATTTTAGCTTTAAGTATATTATTGACATCTTCATATAATTTCACGGATATGGAGTGAACGTACGAGTAAATAATACATATGTAAATTATTTCCGTATAATCAATGCTTAGGTATACGGAATTTTATTATATGAGGGTTGAGTATAGCGTTGTCAAACTAATATGGTTAGTCTGATCTAAATTAAAATCTAAAACCAAACAGCACCAACATACCGCGTAATCAGTAAACAGTTTAGTAATTAGCTGCTAATTCTAGGGCGTCAATTAATTGTAGGAATCAGAGTTTACGACAAATGTTAGTGTAAAGTATAGAGGTAATGTATTTCGGAATTTGAAATTTAGTAGCCTACGTTCATTTGCAATTTAGAATTACCTATCTAGGGCGCGATCCTTTTTTGCTAGTCAAAATTAAAAATAAGTAAAATAAGGAGGTAAAGATGAAGGTTGTGTGATGATTGTGAACTTTATCTATAAACAAAAGACTTGGGTTGTCAGTTACAAAGTTTTTTAAAAAAAAGAGACAAACGCGTTGCGTTGTATCTATTTTAGTCGGAGAAGGTTATTTGGATGAATAATTAAGATATTGTTAAAAGTTATAAGCGCAAAGAACACTCTTGGGATTTGGGATTAAAGCATACAACATTGAGGATTTAATTGTTTCTTTTATATGCAATGCAAGTGCATACATCTTCTTTCTCGCTTGCGCGCACACGGTCTTGCTTGGACGTTATTTGTCGCTTGTTTGTTTCGCGTTTGCTTTTATAGTATTATTTTATGGGAGGGCTTTTTGAGTTAGTATTTGTGTGTGTGGGAAATTAGAAACTAAGTTAGGTTATGTTATTAGGTTGTGGGGAGTTCTTCAAATAGAAATAGATAATTTTGGGAATATCCAAGAGTTGATGGAAATTACGAGTTGGAGTTTCAAAGTATTTAGATTTATTTATTTTAATGATTGGTAGGTAATATTGTGTTTTTGTAAGGTTAAAATTTAATCTTGTTCTTTTTGTATTGGAAATAGGTAAATTATTTAATAACTTTGTAAAGGTTGCATTGGGAGACCCAATACTTGTTGAACTCTGGCTACGTATTGATATGGACGACTTAAGGATCAGGTTAAACTGGCGTTTGGTAGTGAGTCAAGTCAGGACTTATTCTTGAATTGAGTTCGATGCGCGTGGGCTTCTGGTTATCAGTTGGGAATTAGGTATTGTAGGTTGAGTAATTATAGGGGATTCAGTAATTATAAGTCAAAGGGATTATCATCCTGCAATTCGGAGCATCGGCAAGTGTTAGGGAAATTGATTGTTTTGCTACGCTGGGTATAACAGGGATAAATAGTCACCTTGTGGGTTTTAGAATATGTTGTGGGATTTGTATTATGGTTTAAAATAAGTATAGGTGATGGCGGAATCATCTTTTGGAAGAGTTTCATGTTTTAATTTGTGCTCGTAGATTTTGAACTTCAGTTCAAATTTCAGTCAAAGGCGACGGCGTTACGACATTATACTAGTAATTGTTGGAAATGGAGTAGAATTTTAATCACCTTCTGAGAAGCGACCGTTGGGCTGTATAGGTATATTGTCAGAATGGCCGTGATCGTCTAGTGGTTAGGACCCCACATTTTCAGGACATTATCAGGGTTGGATTGCAGTAACTTTGGTGTTTTTCATTTTATTGCACTCCATTATGCAGGTACGACGAGGTTTCATTCACGTGTTGTATTCATTTTAATAAATAATCGCACAATTATTATGTTAAGTAAAAATGTAGTATTAGTATTCCGTAGATTTAAGAGTGTGTTCGTAAAATATTAACATTTAAAGTTTTGTTTATTGTATGTTTACAGATTTTTTTTTTAGATAAGAGGTCTTACCAAAAGGTATGCTCTAAAGTTATTCAAGATGGAAAAGTGGGGGGCAGATGGACTATTGGGTAATACTTAAGAGGCGTGGTTTAAAATTAAATATTTGCAGTTTAGTTTAGGAAAGTAAAATAAGGTTGACTTGCTGTCCTTTTATAATTTGCAAGCAGATGAGGGCCGAGTTGGTTTGCTGTGTGTGTAGGGTTTTAGAGACAGATTAACCAGTGATCTTGGCTGTATTAATGAAATCAGTAGTAGTTTTTTTGCATAATATGGAAATCGTGGTGGTAAAACATCTAGGTTTTCGTATATAACTTAAGAGTATATTTTGCATCGTATCATATTAATTCACTTGCTTCATAATCATTTTTTGTTTCAAGTATAATTTTGATTACATATAATGTACTTAAAATATACAATGTCGATTCACTTAGATTAACTTGGAAAAAAGCATTAATGATGATGTGGTTGTACTGTAGAGTTCGATTAATTGGTGTAAGTCGAGCGAAAGGGAATGGTTTCTAGGTTTAGAACCATGTATATAAAGTGTGATTAGTCTGAGCAGGTATGAAAGTGATGTATGAGACCGCATGAAAGGCAGCGCTGAGAGGGATTATGTTGTGAAAAGAATGGACTTATGCCAGTTGGTCGAGATTCAAGGTACAATCTAGATTTGTTGGTATTTGGTCTCTCCAAGAAAATAATAACACCAGTGTCTTCACGGTTATAGTTGGTTAGGTTACAGTCAATTTCTTTTGACAAGGTCCATTTGTGACTGGCCGTGATGACATTATACTCCACAAGAAGCTAAGCTTACCACTTTTCTGCCAACACACTTCTTCTTGAAAAAGGTATTTCCGACACCAATTTATTCAGAATGATTTGTCAACGAACAGACATTTTGAACCAATTTAATATATCTGACAATGGATGTATTTTAATTATTTAAGGCCACTTGGAGGGCTGTATCTTTATTCCTAATTTGCAAGACAGAGTTGCGACTCTGTGAAAGATTCTAAGAATCTTGGTTATTTAATTATATTTTAGTAAGTCTGTTATTTATGCGAGATGGCAGAGTGTTGCGATTTTTATTTATAAAGTAGTTCCGAACATATAATAAAGTAGATTTAACATTTTTTTTTCAATACTGCGAGACGAGACTTGACGTGTGTAGTTGGATTCTCAAAGGATATCATGGCATATCCAAGGCCTAGAGGAGGTTGAAGGTGAATGTAGCTATGCGCGGCTGGGTCACGTTTGGCTTACTAAACTGGTGTTGACGCATGTAGTCGGATTCCCTACGGATGTCACGGCATATCCACGACCTTGAGGAGGTTGGTGAATGTGACTGTGTGCGACTAGGCCATGTTTGGTATAGTTTGCAAAAACGCGATCAACAATTGTTATAGTTTAATTTTGGTTTGATGTTTTGGCGGTATTATCAATAGCATTGTTATCAATGATTTGGTGGTATAGTCGGAACATTAGGGGTTAATTTTAGGTAACCCAGTAGTTTGGACATCTTGCCACCTGTATGAAAGCAGACTGAAGTCGGATATCTCAGTCAAGTTGAAACATTCTCCATGAAGTTGTTTGATTTTGTGATTAATAACGTAAACCAGAGGCCTTCTGTTCGTTGAGGGAGGTATTGCGATATTATCGACCGAGATATGTGGTCTAACCTGGGTCAACAATAGCCTGAAGGAATTTGGGGGCACAGGGTAATGTTGTAACATCGGATCACGTGTGTCTATCAGACTCACAATCTGGTACTCTTGGCGGGTAGAGGCGGCCTGGAGAGACGTTTTCTTGTTAAGTGGGAAGGTTTTGCATATTATCGACCGAGATATGTGGTCTAACTTGAATCGACGAATGCCAGAAGGATTTCGGAGGTTTGAGGTAATATGTGAGATCATTGTATGTAGTTTGGGGGGTTTTGAATATCATCGACCGAGATATGTGGTCTAACTTGTGTTGAGGGTTGCCAGAAGGTATCCTGAGATTCAAGGTGATATTATATATTTTTGCTAAATCACTGTCAAACAACGTTATGGTTAAAAACACACCACACCTTAATGCGCACTTGTTGGAGAGATTGAAATATCAATAGATTGAAATTTTACAAGTTAAAGGGTTGATTTTTGTGAGTTCCACTGGGGGGTTAAGTAATTAACACAGCGAATGGGTTCGGCCTTCAATTAGTGTTAATTTGATAACAATACTATGGGAGGACGGCAGGTTAAGAGTTATATGTAAGAATTTTGTGAAATATGGTTTTTCACAAAGAGGTCGCAAGTCGCAATTTCTTGCTATCTGTTATGTAGTATACTAATGTTGTGATAATGCTTCGTTTGAAATCGTAGATTTCTCGCTGTGCATTATCATGGGGCAGAATGAGACAGTTCTGAAGGCCTGCCTCAATTTTAGAGTAGAAATTGCTCGTATAAAAAAAGTAGGCGTTATCATTGGGGCTTTGCTATTTAAATAAAGAGGCAATTTTGGGTTTTAACGGATGTTGTTACATTATGGAACATTTTTATAATTGTAATAAATTATTTAGAATCATACGTAATAAAAAGAAACGTTTGTGGGCTCCATATATTTGGATTGTTTAGGTCAAGGTTTATTGGTTCCAGTAAATACCGTTAATCTGTTTAATAAAGCAAATATAGTTCATAATATATTTGTTTTATATGTAAAGTAACGTTGCTGTTTGAGTTGTTAGAAGATTTAGGTTGAAAGATATGAGCTAGTAGCGTTGTATCTTTGAAATAGGTTAGTTAGAAAGATGTTATTAATGCAAGATTCCTTAAATATCTGAAGGATGTACAATCATTAGGTAGTCTTCTTTTTATTGTATTTTGTACTAGTTATGTTCTACAATCAGGAAAAACATTATATTCATTCGACTTAGGTTGATAGGTCATTAATTTGATCTAGGTTTTCCATGATTAAAAGGTTACCTTGCTTAATGCAAAGGAACGTTAATAGTTAGCTATTGTTTGGAAAATAAACACAATTTTAGAAGGAATTAGGGAAAACTTAACGTAAATGCTATGTAGAACTCGGAAAACCAATTGTATGATTAATTTAAATATATTCTAGTGTAGTAACATAGTGTTTTAGCCGGTGTGTGTTAGTATTCATTGAAGTTTAGGGTTTGTATTTCAAATATTTTTGTGTTATTTGAGGTTAATTTTAGTATTGGAAATCATCATACAGCATAGGCAAGGAATTAGGTTCGACAGGATTGGACTTGTAGGACGGAGTGCAGACTTTGTGGCGCCAACAGTTACCCGCGAAATAGCGACAAATGTTTGAGACAGCGACAACGTCGTAGGGGGGGTTGCATACGGTTAAACACATTACTGCAATGATAATAAGGGCTTTTATCGGTTGGGAGTTCATGTTACAGTGGTTCTGGTGTTGGCGGAGGTATTTAAGGCAATGCGTGGGGGGGAGCGCTCTCTTTCGACGGGACGCCGAGCTACACATCAACACTTTTTCACGGGACGCGCGGCGCTACACTCCACTTCTCTCCGGGTACAAGAGGACTACTACTACCACGACTACGAGGCAGCGACGGGCCAGAGGCAGAGCTACAGGCAGAGCTACGGAGTCTACCTACGAGCAGCATCATCGGCTGTTTTGGGTAAATTGGGTGGTCCCAGCGAGCCCAATACCTGGTAGGATTTTGATTTAACTTTATTTTATTTTACGAGAGTGTGTATTTGCCTGTCTATTTCCAACATTATCATACTATGCCACAAACATTCATCAATGTTTGTTTGCATAAATTACGTATTGCCATATGGGTATTTCAGATGTGAAGCGGTGTTGTAACTTTGTATCTACCGACATTCCAACGGCATTAGTATGCAGTTTTCTTACTATTAAGGAATCGGTTATATATAAGCTATTTTAGTGTATTACGCACGACTGGAGCTGTACTACTATCCTTTCATATAGAATTTAGGTATTCTAGTGTGGTTATTTTATTTAAGTTTCGCGAGGTGCTTCAGTAAATTAGTGTAATCTGGATGGTAAACATAGTGATTAAGTATATACGTCGAGTGTCAATGATGCATTATAGTAATCTACGTGTTGAGGTATATTATTATGAAATTATTATTATTGTACTACCTTATGGTACACCTTTTGTTAGGTAATTTATTATGATTTAGCGGCTTCTTTTAGGAAGCAATCTATTTGCAGACATGTTGCAAGCCAACATGTTTCCGTCGGAAATATATAAGATATCAGGGGTAGTCAGTGTCAAGGGGTATTAATTAGTAGTGTGAATTCTGAGTAAAGTCGATACAATTTTGTGCGTAAGCATTTCGTGTTTGAGTATCTCTGAGTAAGCCAACCATAGCTGCAAGTGCACAGTTTATGACCCTGACATAAGTGGTTCGCTCGCTAAGAGGTTCCCAATCAGGAGAGACGTGAACTACTTTTGACTGAACCCTACATGGAATGCATTGACAAGAGCGAGGGGTCAAGGGATCTCGATCTAGCTAATTGAGGTTTCTTACCGTTTGTCTGGTTGTCTTGTTTTAGATTGATTCTTCTGTTAGAGAAGATTTGTTATCGATTTTACAAGGGATGCATGCTTTTTCCTAATATCTGAATCCTATATTTTATGAAAGTCAAATGGCAGTTTAGTAGCTAAGTTTATATAGTACGTACTGAGGTATTTTCGTTATGGAATTTTCAATAAATATGGTGTGATTGGAATGGTGATTAATTGCCAGTTGTCAGGCTCAATTGTGCATTGTCGTATATGTATCAATTTCTCGACTATAAAGGTGCCTTTGGGTCCTGCAGGGCTGGGATTGTTCGCTAGACCAGTCACACTACAACCTTTGAAATATCTCTATAGTAAAAATCTCTCTGTAAATTTTGGGCGATTTAAATTAACTTCATTATTTATCATTCAAATGTGAATATTAGAAAATTATTCGTAGTATTAGCTGAACGCAGTAATTAGGTCAAATCATTAGCCAACTCTTATTTATTTCCGTATTTCAACATCATCAATCAAAATCAACATCATCAATCAAAATCATCATCATCATCAAAATCTTAATATTTTAAGATATGCATCATTGGACGAACTTCTTCGATGAAGTGACAAAATCTAACGTTGTGAAATATTTATATAACAGATTGGTTATTTAATCAAGTAAATTTGACAATAAGTTACGGACTTATTGTTTTGAAGAAGCAAGTAAATAAGTTGCAGGTATTACAACAAATTTATGGTATGATTTTATTAACGTGTAATTTTCCTTCCTTAGTACGCGGACCTCTCACCTTCTCGAAAAGCACCTGGGTTCTACCTTCACACAGCGTCGGGTCTTCCACTAGATTCACGATCACGTATTGGCCACTTCTTCAGAGCAAGTCAGGGTTTATTTTATTAGGTTCAGTTAGGATACTCTAGACTAGGATTCGAGGTTAATATTTCCAAGATTAATTTACAATTTAATTAAAGTGCGTTCGTCTTCAGTAGGTACGGAGCTAGCCATTTTCGTTTAATCCGCTTTGCTTTTGGACTAGCTTTCCTAGGAGACAAAGTGGATTCCTTAATGAATTCTAGCTTGAATTTGTTGGGATAAATAATAAAAGTTCCTCTAGCAGTAGGATAGTTCAATCTAGATTAGGTTCTTAAAATAATCAAAATACTAAAATATATTCGGCCGGGGCTAACCCTATTGTTTTATTCGCTTGTTAAAGGGTTAGTATTGTATAGGAATCAAAGCGGATACCCTATGAAATCTAGCTTGACTTCATTGGGTTAATTAATCAAAGTTTCTTTAGCTTTCAAATGAAATACTACATACTATGTTTGAAGAGCAATAAATAATGATTTGTTTCCCCTTTTTACTTGTTTAATTCCTTACCTTTAGCTACTCCTTTAGGTAGGCTATTTCTACAGCTAGGCTTTAGGTTAAGTTCAGACTAGGTTATAGGTATATAAATAGATTTGAGAGAGGGGGGGGGGGGGGGGGTTGGGATCGTCACAGTCTGACAGTAGGCTTTGAAAAGCGTCAATTTGACTGAAAAGCGTGAATTTAATATCAAAGGAATATGTTTCGCCATATAGATCCCCGGAGGTGTTGACCTTATCAACCCCGACATTAAATCATGTACGATATAACGCTAGACAGAACGTAATTATACTCTTTACTGTATGTACTCATTTAATAAACTTGGCGATAAATATTATACTCCTTAAAGGTTAATATGGAGAGGCGTAGAGCCTACGCTTTTCATACTAGCTGCCCGCGCGGTTCCACTCGTGTATAAAACAGAGAAGTCAGACGGAGTCGCCGGGTGCCGCCGGGTAAACTCCGTCCTCGTCATTATTACCCACTAGCTTCTGCCCGCGACTCCGTCCTCGTCGTTATTACCCACTAGCTTCTGCCCGTGACTCCGTCCTCGTCGTTATTACCCACTAGCTTTTGCCCGCGACTCCGTCCTCGTCGTTTATTACCCACTAGCTTTTGCCCGTGACTCCGTCCTCGTCGTTATTACCCACTAGCTTTTGCCCGCGACTTTGTCCTCGTCGTTTATTACCCACTAGCTTTTGCCCGTGACTCCGTCCTCATCGTTTATTACCCACTAGCTTCTGCCCGTGACTCCGTCCTCGTCGTTATTACCCACTAGCTTCTGCTCGTGACTCCGTCCTCGTCGTTATTACACACTAGCTTCTGCCCGCGACTCCGTCCTCGTCGTTATTACCCACTAGCTTTTGCCCGCGACTCCGTCCTCGTCGTTATTACCCACTAGCTTCTGCCCGCGACTCCGTCCTCGTCGTTATTACCCACTAGCTTCTGCCCGCGACTCCGGCCGCGTCGTTTATTACCCACTAGCTTTTGCCCGTGACTCCGTCCTCGTCGTTATTACCCACTAGCTTCTGCCCGCGACTCCGGCCTCGTCGTTTATTACCCACTAGCTTTTGCCCGTGACTCCGTCCTCGTCGTTATTACCCACTAGCTTCTGCCCATGACTCCGCTTCTTCGTTATTACCCACTAGCTTTTCCCCTTGACTCTGTCCTCGTCGTTATTACCCACTAGCTTCTGCCCGTGACTCCGTCCTCGTCGTTATTACCCACTAGCTTCTGCCCGCGACTCGGTCCTCGTCGTTATTACCCACTAGCTTTTGCCCGTGACTCCGTCCTCGTCGTTATCACCCACTAGCTTTTTCCCGCGACTCCGTCCTCATCGTTATTACCCACTAGCTTTTGCCCATGACTCCGTCCTCGTCGTTATCACCCACTAGCTTCTGCCCGCGACTCCGTCCTCGTCGTTATTACCCACTAGCTTCTGCCTGCGACTCCGTCTTCGTCGTTATTACCCACTAGCTTCTGCCCGCGACTCCGTCCTCGTCGTTATTACCCACTAGCTTCTGCCCGTGACTCCGTCCTCGTCGTTATTACACACTAGCTTCTGCCCGCGACTCCGTCCTCGTCGTTATTACTCACTAGCTTTTGCCCGCGACTCCGTCCTCGTCGTTATTACCCACTAGCTTCTGCCCGCGACTCCGTCCTCGTCGTTATTACCCACTAGCTTTTGCCCGCGACTCCGGCCTCGTCGTTTATTACCCACTAGCTTTTGCCCGTGACTCCGTCCTCGTCGTTATTACCCACTAGCTTATTCTGCCCGCGACTCCGGCCTCGTCGTTTATTACCCACTAGCTTTTGCCCGTGACTCCGTCCTCGTCGTTATTACCCACTAGCTTCTGCCCATGACTCCGCTTCGTCGTTATTACCCACTAGCTTCTGCCCGTGACTCCGTCCTCGTCGTTATTACCCACTAGCTTCTGCCCGTGACTCCGTCCTCGTCGTTATTACCCACTAGCTTCTGCCCGCGACTCGGTCCTCGTCGTTATTACCCACTAGCTTCCGCCCGCGACTACGTCCTCGTCGTTATTAGCCACTAGCTTCTGCCCGCGACTCGGTCCTCGTCGTTATTACCCACTAGCTTCTGCCCGCGACTCCGTCCTCGTCGTTTATTACCCACTAGCTTCCCCCCGCGACTACGTCCTCGTCGTTATTAGCCACTAGCTTCTGCCCGCGACTCGGTCCTCGTCGTTATTAGCCACTACCTTCTGCCCGTGACTCCGTCCTCGTCGTTTATTACCCACTAGCTTCTGCCCGCGACTCCGTCCTCGTCGTTATTACCCACTAGCTTCTGCCCGTGACTCCGTCCTCGTCGTTATTACCCACTAGCTTCTGCCCGTGACTCCGTCCTCGTCGTTATTACCCACTAGCTTCTGCCCGCGACTCCGTCCTCGTCGTTATTACCCACTAGCTTTTGCCCGTGACTCCGTCCTCGTCGTTATTACCCACTAGCTTCTGCCCGCGACTCTGTCCTCGTCGTTATTACCCACTAGCTTCTGCCCGCGACTCCATCCTCGTCGTTTATTACCCACTAGCTTCCGCCCGCGACTTCGTCTGCGTAGACCCGGGATAAAAACTAGCCTCTATTTTAATCCAGACTATAAAGTACTGGTATGGGTACATTTGTGTGGAAATTGGGTGTAGCACCTACAGTCTTGAAACTAAAAAGGTATAAAACTGTACATATTTTTGTGGTCTCTCGGAGTCGATAAGAGCAAAATTAACTTTTTTTCTGAGATGGACTAGGTATGTATGGACTTCAAATAATTATATTTGCATTGAAACTTTTGCATTGATATATTTTGCGGAGATATCATTTTATTTTCATACATATGCCCATATTTTAGTTCTCCGGTGAGCTACGTATTTGGGGTCATAGTAAGAAATTAAATATACAATTATATGATCATAATCATAACTTTATTTATCGAAAAGCAGGTGATGATAAACACAGGTGTTACAGGCATTGCCTTACTTAAAGCGCTCCACTTTTTGTCATACAAGTTTTTTGCCATACTATTATCTTTTTAATGATACTGATATCAAGACTGATGGTGCTACACCCATTTTGCCCATTATCCTTTCATCCAATTTGGTTGAGCCATTTATGCGTGATTGAGAAACAAACATCTAAACATCCAAACATATAAACATCTAAACATCTACACATCCAAACATACAAACTTTAGCATTTATAATATTAGTGGGACTTTTACCCCCATTTCATCCTTAGGGGATGATGCCCGGGATAAAAACGATTCTATGATCTTCCCCGGGGCTCAAACTATGTCTATACCAAATTTCATTCCAACCGGCTCGGCGATTTAAGCGTGAAGAAGTAACAGACAGACAAATAGACACACTTTCGCTTTTATAATATTAGTATGGATAGTATGGGTGATGGACATCCTGAATTATATATGCATGAAAGATTGTTTTAAGTTGATAGGGCTTTGTAATAGTCCCGGAGATTATCCCCTACATCCAAACTTATAAATCAGACTTCCGACTACAGACTTTATAATATTAGTGCACCTATACTCAAAACGATCACGAGGACGGAGG
This sequence comes from Epinotia demarniana, assembly GCA_945867215.1. Taxonomy (NCBI): domain Eukaryota; kingdom Metazoa; phylum Arthropoda; class Insecta; order Lepidoptera; family Tortricidae; genus Epinotia; species Epinotia demarniana. Next base: position 16,463,621 of record OX244272.1, on the reverse strand, counting down.
ATTCATTTTGAACTGAATTCAAAAAGTACAAAAATTGTTCTGATCATAGCAAGTTCCGTAAACATGGATTTACGAAAATTACTTAATATATTTTATTTCATTTTGGTTACTTTTATACTGCATCACCTACTGCATTTATTATTTTTGTGGATATCCGCGATTTGTACTTTCTCATATTATTTAATATGTAATCAAGTACATTATAAATACATAATCAAAGAAATTAATCTCTTCTACAATGTTATTACTTCTCTACTACGTTTTATGTTGGAAATAAAAAAAACGACAGCACAAGATACACTATGTATATTATATACAGTGTGTAAAGGTGTTTGATAAGAGCGTGACCTGTGCATATATCACTTATAAAATGTGGCATAGAAAAAAAAATACTGGCTGAATAGAATTTGGCTACAATGCTACGCTACATAAAAAAACAAAAAGAAACAATTGACAGTTTCACGCCCAAAGTCCATTTAAAAAAATGAGTGCCACTTACGCTTCATGTCATGAGCTCACGAGGCAGTATTCCTTTGTACACTCCCAAAAGGACCCAAAATGTCACGAAATCAAGCTGCTAAGTATATGAATACATCGAAGGCGTTTGTAACTAATTGTGGGTGAGGCGATATATGGAGTTTAAAAAGGTTGACAACTTACCAGAACGCGGGGAAACAAAGAAGACCTCCCCTGCAGAGGACAAACGGGTCTTGCAGATGTTTTCAAAAAATCCACTTCTGTCTTTGCGTTCCTGACAAGAAAAATTTAAGACAAAGCGGTTTGAAGATATTTTTAGGTACAATCAGAAGGCGTTTGAATGAAAATAGTGTGAAATATCGCAGTACAGTAAAGAAACCACTCCTTATCCTTACTGAAAAACACGTGGAAAAAACAAAACAAAAACCGAGATTGGAATACTATATTTTTTTCCGATGAAGCTTCTTTTTGGGCAGCTATAGCTTGACAAATTCGTTCGTGACACTCCCATGGTTCGCGGGCGACAAGGGACGAAGGACAGCGGGGGGGTATGAAGTGTGCGGGCGGCGGGGCTGTCAGTTAGGAGCGTCAGTCGCCCACCGTCGCGGTTGGCGGTAACATGTGTACATGAAGCACGGCCGCTCGTAAAAAAAACGCACACGAGACAAAGTTATTGGACGTCAAGCCAAATGAATTGTATATAACCATTTAAAAAAACTCAAGGAAGATCCAACTTCAATGGTGACGATAAATATACTTATACAGATCAATACAATACAATACAATACAATACAATAACGTCCATGTCTCGTGACCAAATATTCGTGCTCAAGACATGACTTACCCTTACCAGAATTCAAACCAGGGGACGTCCAGCTTCGTAGGCAGTGCAGTGCTACCCACTAGGCTAAACGGCCGTCAAAAATATAAATTACTTACATAAATCAACTAATCATTTTATTCCTTATGGTTACTCGGTATCACAACTACACAATATTCTTATAAACAAATTCGATTATTGTTAGGGATATCCGCAGACATATTCTTTACGTAAATCATGTCGTGTGTAGCGGCGAGTAACACGTCAACGTCCCCTGCCCCCGCGCGGACCATGGGAATGTCACGAACGAAATTGGTTACGTTCGGTTGACTCGAGATTGGTCTACGGCAGAAAATAGAGTGCTCGTGCGAACCGTGAAACACCCGGTAAAGGTGCATGTTTGGGGATGCTTCTCGAACCAGGGTTTCAGCCATTTGCACTTGTTCACCGGTACACTGGACGCCCATATAATTTACTTTAAAAACAAAGTTTTAACCGACTTCAATTTAGTACTCCGCCAAGTCACGAGAACATTTCCTATTTTTTTTTACAATTTACCATTTGAACTGATTTCCGATAGCAAATGCGTTGATTACTAACGGAAAAAACCGAATCGCTGTATGTGGGCCGATAATATTTCATTAGTTCCTATTTCAACGGAATCTTATCAGAACCTGTGACGTACTTTTGCACTTTTAAGTACATAATTGAGGAATTCGATAAGTCATCTGTGGTCTCCATCATCAATTCCTCGCCACCAAATTTATGATTCCGGATGTAAATACACGAGTTATAACAGAAAATACCAAAATCACTACACGCGTGCCTAATAAAATTGAGGAGTCCCCTCAATTCCTCATGGATCCCATCGTCTAACTGAATTTTGAAAAGAATGGGACCCCACCTGGAAGTATATACATACGAACAAAAAAAAAATTTTTCGGATCGGCTCATCAATGACGGAGTTCTGAGGTAAGAAACATTGAAAATAATAATAATAATAAAATAATACAGCCAAATTGAGAACCTCCTCCTTTTTTTGAAGTCGGTTAAAAATGGCCAACATTTATAAAAATTGTTGCATTCCGCTAAAAAGATGTTCCCAAACTCTTGGATTTTGCAAGAAGATAATGACCCTAAACACCGAAGTCAGTACTGTACTGTATGGGAAACTCAAAATGGCGTTGACGGTTTGGATTGGCCTTCACAATCACCCGACGCCAATATAATTGAAAATGTTTGGGCATGGATGAAACTTAAATTACGGGGAAAAATACTGTTAGTGTTTCTGACTTAACTCGAGAACTGAAGTCCGCGTGGAGGTCTTTACCTCGCAGTTTTATGCTGACAATTTGGTCAAAAGTATGCCTCAAAGACGCCAAGTGATTACTGATAACTCAGGAGACTGGACGCCTTATTGGAAATAAAGGTTGTACGTTATTTCATAGACTACATTTTTATAGAATTGCGTTTCACATAAATTGATTCTCATATTATTATTTGATAGAATAGTCATTTCGCTGACTACTTGCTCTGTAGAATTTTTAACCATAGATTTTTGTTGCAAAGAAAATTCATTACTTCGATATTTCTGTTCACAAAATTTCAAATCACATATTTTTAATACTTATATTATTCAGTTTCTGCAAAAGTTATTGCCAAGAAAATAGATTTATAGTTTTTTTTTCGCATCAACTGAGTTCCCACAATATCGTTTCATCGAATCATCAATTCGCAGAATAGTAACTATGTAGAAATTTTAATTTCAGTTCTTTCTTTTAAAGAAAATTTTATATTGCGATATTCATACTATAGAATTTCAAATCATATTACAATATTTATCCGTTAAGTATTCATAATAACGCAATTAATAAGTAAAACTACTGTGTACTGTGTAACATATTATTATATTCAGTTTCTATTTGCGAGTTCCTATAATTGGCTCTTTATTGCTATTTATAAAGTATAGTGAATATTTTATAGCTGTTGGAATTCCTGGTATAAATAAATAAATAAATAAATAAATAAATAAAACATTTTATTGAGAGGTTACAGTACAGTTTTTAACTACTATGAATTCTGTTTAACTCACCATCGCTTTTTTTAAGCTACGTTTTGTGCAGAATCATGTTACATTGCATAAAATGGAGTAAGTAATTAAAGTATTATTGAAAACTGTTGGTTCTGGCGCTGTAAGGTCGCGGTTCAACCTAACACTCCTCCTCGCTTCGCTCGTCGTCGTACCTACACGGACCTGCCTTAGAGTAGAATAGGTAGAAATCGTTTTCAATATAATGAAGAAATTGAAGCCTAAACTGATTGAAAACTGAAAATAATTGTATCAATGACAATGTTCATTAGAACATAGGTAATTCTACTTCTTAATTGATAAAGTTTATAACTGATCAAGTTAGTTTTTAAAGTTAATTCAATCGTGTGTCTGAGAAATATGTTTCATTCAAGTAAAGAGGCGGTGAAACAACCCTATCTGAAATAAAAATACAAGAACCAAATATTATATTAAAAGTACTTTCTGTGAACAAAGCCCCCGACAAGGTGGACTGGTGACCTGGTAAAGGATGCGGGAGTCCGCTGGATGCGGGTGGCGCGGGATCGGTCACTTTGGCACTCTTTGGGGGAGGCATATGTCCAGCAGTGGACGTCTTTCGGCTGATATGATGATGATGATGATGACTTTCTGTGAAACGAATTTTTATGAAATTTCTGTCTGCGTAACAAAAATATACCTAAGATAATTCTACTGTTTGATAAGTCCGTAATTTAAAAAAAAAACCGGTCAAGTGCGAGTCTGACTCGCGCACCGAGGGTTCCGTGCAAACTAACAATTAACTCAAGGTAAAGTAAAAGTCCCAATATATTTGTTAAATTACTTATTTTAACCCAACACAATAGAATTCAATTTCAAACAACGAGTAACTTTTACACCAAGACAATTGAATCGCGATCTTTTTTTGACCTGCTATTGAAAATAAATATACGCGTCCCAATCCCAACCCCATTAATTCTAGAAAAATCTTAACAGCGCGAATGGGGTCAGCGCCATCTATCGGCCCCATTTGGTACTAACGTGCAAGGGCAATCGGCTTAGTATGTATGTTGGTCTTTTAGCGATTATTGTTTATCACGTGAACTGATCTCGATTATTATTGTTTTATTTGATAGAGAGTACTTCTATTTATAGTTTTATAGGAATTTCAAAACAAAAAAAAACTTATAAAGTTGATTAAATTGGAATTCTAACTAGGAAATGATTTTTGAAAATAAAACAAAAAATATGCTAGATACAGAAAAAAGAAAACTTTTCCCGTAATATATATGTTTATCTTAATCGCTAGTAATTATTTCAAATTTTTCGCTTCAATAACTTCGGAGATAAGGGGGGGGGGGGGAATGGTATTTTTTTTACATTTTCCTTCATAGATCAAAATTTTCCGAGTGTAGAAAAAAAAAGAAAAACTGCTTCAAAAAGTGCAACTCAAGCCCTTTCGAATGATACCCCACTTGACCCTTTAGTTGAATTTTTTTTTTGCCCTATCCTCATATTCGTAAGTTTTTATAGAAAAATTATTAAAAATTTTCATTTTCCATGCACGCGAGCTCTCATTTATAACCATTCCAAATTTCAAGTTGATAGCTTGAGTAGTTCGTGAGATATTTCACTTTGTGACAGACAGACAGACGGACGGAGTCGCACCATAAGGGTTCCTTTGTTACCATTTTTGGTACGGAACCCTAAAAAGGGAAAAAAAATCATTGAATGGTACTTATGAGAAAAAATGTTTCGTTCAAGTAATTGGAAGTTGAAAGAATAATATTCGAACTACAAATACAAGAACTAAATACTATATGAAACATTTTCTGCGAAACAAAATTCTATAAAATTTCTGTCTGTAAAACAAGGGATCACCGGAAAGAAAGCATGCATGTGTAATAAGAAAACTCTTTAATTATAGTTATTGGACATGAAATTCCTACTTTTTTCTTTAAGTTTTACTGGTCACGCTCGTATCGACATAGTGTAGGTACTCAACTAAATAAAGCTGCAGCAACATCAGCTTTTGATCCTAATCACTGTGTTAATTGAGCCTTTGATCCTAATCACTGTTAATATTAATTGAGTAAACCACATATTGGCTATTAAACACATTACCGCATAGTTCCTGCGTATCTGGGGGTGCCTACATGCGAGCACATACATCTAATCACATACTATACAGGGTGACCTTTTAATCAGTGTCCAAATTCAAGTATAAGATTCTTCAGCGAAATTATAAAATACGTTTTTTTTTGTTTCATATCAATCAGTGCAAAAAAAATAGTAATTGCTGCTTAAAGTTATCCCAAAAAAACAAGGTCCGCGCGGTACTGAATGCCCAGTAACCACGCTGTACGGATAATTATTTTGGGATAAACAATTTTTAATAAAAAAATACATACCAGTTTTTTTTTCAAAAATGTGATTAGTGATACCAAATGCCTACAAAAAATTTGGATACTGATTAAATGTCACCCTGTATACGGGATTCTTCATGAATAATATGCATGACGCGTTGTGCCGTGTGCTTCAAGGCCACTTCTTGCAATTGGGAATCGGTATGCGGTATTTGTACTTTATACTTTATCAAGAACTTCCTAATGTCGCTCGGGAGAACTTCCTTATTGTCGGTATACTGCCTGTATTACATTGCCCGGTGCGATATCGGTTCACGCAAACTGCTCTTTCAGGAAGCACTCATTTAAATATAGGCGGGCAGTCAAGAATCTATAATAACTTAACTGACAGTGGACACTGTCAGCCAACGGCTTACTGATTCCGCACCAATACCGCACTGCCAAACGCGGAAGGGGCCTAAAAGGGACGTGGGGCGATAACAATTTAAATTAATTTCGGGTCTACTCGACGTTATATCACACTGGATTTAGTAATTAAAGTAATTCATCGCAATCAAGTTAAAAGGAGCGTAGGTATGGACGACAACATCAACACGCGACGGCAGAGCTACGCATCGCGTCATACGAAGATTATACGTAAGAGAAATATGTGATTATTTATAAAGACTTAGATTGTTTAGAGTAAATAAAGAACCCAGTAGTTAGAATCCCCATAGTAATTATTTACATAAAACACCCTCTCATAGCATTCATTTGATATTGTAAACATTAAAGTAAAATCCCAATACAAATTGTATTAAAAAGAGAGAGGAGATGTTGCCTATGCGCGAGCGCAGCGCGGACTGGCCGCCATGGAGGGGAGGGGTGTATCGCGCCAACATGACCGTAACGAGAGCCGCGGCCACCGAGCCTGAATTAGAACTTAGTACGGCGCATTTTCACTTTGTAATTAATATGTTTACATTTATACCTTTACAACGGCTCATCGTATCAGAATGATTTATATATTGTTAGAAAGCTTATTAAAAGTTCTATTAAATGTTTAAACTTACAAATAAGTAAACTCAGTAGGTTCAGCGCAAATGATGAATAAGTGTTAAGAAAGGGACCGAATTACGGTTTGCCCGATTTCCATGTACGATTATTCAGATAAGAAAATATTTACGAACCCTACTGTACTTATAAGATCTCAAGCCATATTAGAACTTTGTAAATCAGCTTAGTCTTCCACCCATTTAAATGTATAACATCCCAATAACATCTTGCAATGTAAATTAGTCAAGTCAAAGTGGGCGTAACCTCTATTGTCTCATTCAGCACGTCTTGCTCACCCACTAGCAGGTATAAATAGCAGGTACGGCCCGGAGCAAATCAGTGTCAAACGGAGCCTCCTGGAAGTCACAACAAGAAGAAGAAAAAACTACAAAGTAATAGGAAGTTAGGGACTTGAAATCAAGTCACTTAGGGCAGTGATAGGGCAGTTAGGGAAAAGTAAATAAAAAGTCTATTTTTCGTTATTCCTTCTTTTATTTTGGTAACATCGATTACCCAAAGTGTCTGAGGACACGGGCGAAGCCCAAACACACCATTCGGGCGCCGAGTGGTAGTACGCGCTGTCCGTACACATAGGGGCGGAGCTCGTCCGTCGCCGACTTGTGTCACGGAGCGTGGTCGACGCACTGTCCGAGCACATAGGGGCGGAGCTCGTCCGTCGCCGACTTGTGTCTCGGCACTAGGTCATTCTTAGGTGACTGTGAGGGGCGAGCATTGCCGCAGCCGGTAGCGCGCGCGCTCACTCGCCCAGCCGACGCCGCCGAGAGCGGACGTCGCTCACAGTCGTTTTGGTCCTTCGAACCGGATCCGCTGGATCCAGATTGTGTTTGACGTACCAAAGGGACGTCAGAAGTTTTCAGGGCACCAGGTTACGGGCCCATTATACCGCCCGAGAGGCGTACGCGCAAGTCAGAGCGCATCATAAGAGGATTATTCACCACGATGTCAGACACCAGGAGGAGATTGACACGATCAATGACGTCGGGTAATGAAGATGATGAAGAAAGGAAACAATTCCTGCAACAAGGAGCCGAAGCTGCACAAGAACGAGTGCAACGCAACTCTGCCGATAAGGCAAAGAAACGGTTCGCTGAACCGTCCACCAGCGACACGCTAGCTAAGCGTGTCCATCAGGCCGGCCCAGGAGAAGGGCCCGCAAAAGCAACGTCCGACGCCGTCGAGACGTCAACACCGGTAGTAGACACCCCGGTACTTTTAGGTAATAATGACACTGCCCAAACATCCAAGAAAGCAGCACCTGCCCGTCTGTTAGATATGGGCGTACCAAAGTCTCCATCCATGGACACCACTGTATTATGGCGGCATGAATTAGAAAAACGGCTACGCAAGCCACCGGTAAACATACCTCTGGACACTCACTTAGGACGAGTGATACGGGTACCCCCCACCGCAGAGGAACAAGCTAACAAAACAGGCACCGAAAAGGAAGTTACGTTTGCTGAAACGTTGACGCCCCATAGACCCGCGTCCATACGATCAACTGAAAGCCGCCTAACGGAAATCCGTCAGCAAGAATTAGAGTTAGAAGAAAGTGAACAGTTAGCCGCCTTAACGGAAGAGGAATTAAAACAACAAGCGGAAGACGAACAGAAACAAATAAAAATGGAATCCGAACGACGGCTGCGACAGAAATTATTTGATATACGAAGGAAGCTCATTAAACAGCGTGCTATGGTAAAGAGGACCCGAGAGGAGTCCGAATGTTCTATTAGGGACGAACGATCTAGCGGTGGCACCGTAGCAAGATGGATCGACGAAAGTAAGGAGAAAGCACGCGAACCTACAGTGGCGCAGCCTGACGAAAGATACAGAGCTCGCTCACCGCTACAAGCATACGAGACACGAAGAGAATGGCAACATCAAGAGCCACAAACGCCGCATACAAAATGCACAAATGAAACCTCACCTGAAGTAATGGTGCCATTATTCGAGCGCATGCAGATGGCAGCTAGGCCATCACCCAAGGAAGTATATGAGTTACCTCCATTTTACGGAGACATCTCAGAGTGGCGGAGCTTTATAAATACCTACGAAGAATCGAACCGAAGATACAAGTTTAGTGAATATGAAAATGTAGCCCGATTGCGCGCAGCAATACGAGGAGAAGCTAAGACATGCGTGCAGCACATATTATCAACGGCAACCAGGCCGGAATTAATAATCAAGGTATTAGCCAAGCAGTATGGAAGGAGTGACTTTCTGGTAGACAAAGCATTAGAAGATTTGAAAAGGATGCCTCCCGTGGGTGAGAGCACCCACGATCTTAACCAGTTCGCAATAAAAATCGTGAACATCGTAAGTACGCTAATAGATTTAAATCAGCGATACTACGCTGATAATCCCATGATAATACGGGAGATTACGGACCGACTGAGTCCACATTTACGTAGTAGATGGTGCGAATACGCTCGTCAATATGCACGCACAGGAAAAGCAGAAATACAGCAGATAGCAGATTTTCTTATGGAAGAATCGGACTTACAAATGTCCTTCACACATGCTCGAGCACCGGTTCGACGTTATCCCAACCAAGTAAACCGGGAACTCCCTCCGCGAACGCCGAATCAAGTAAACAGGGCACGAGGACCTCTGCGCCCTCAGGGTCGAGTCACCCAGCCATATTTTAATAAACCGGTCTACCCACAATACTCGCGCGTTACTTACGCCATTCAAGATACGAATAGACTAAATGTAACCTGTTTGTACTGCGGAGGAAGGCATTTAACCTCAGAATGCTTGAAACTTAAAGCGCAGCACGTCGGAGCCCGATGGGACTGGGCGCGAGATAACAGAGTCTGTTTTAGATGTTTAAACGCCAGACACGAAAGCACGATGTGCAAAAAGAAAACATGTGGGATATTAGGATGTAAATACTTGCATCACAAATTGTTGCATGGAGCGATGAGACAATACGAAGAACCCCCACAAGCCCCACAAACTATGGAGGCGACAACAGCCACCACAGCTTACGAGCACCAACCAGCAAGGATCTCCGAGCAGGCGGAGCCTCCTGCTGAAATAAATGATATCGAAGAAAATACATACGCATCCTCGTCAAGTACAACGCAAGTACTTTTAAAAGTGATCCCGGTAACACTAACCGGACCTAAGGGAGAAGTAAACGTATACGCGCTTCTGGACGAAGCATCAACAATCAGCATGATTGAAGAAGAGATCGCCGATCAAATAGGGGCAACAGGTCCCGAAGAAAAGATGCGAGTAAGAGGAATAGGCGCCATTTGCCACGAATCTAATAGTAAGACGGTCAACATTTCAATACGGGCCCCCGACGGGGGCAATAATCACCCTATAAAGTTGCGAACAGTACCCGCGCTGAAGATAAAAGGTCAAAGGGTGAGCAAAGAACTGCTCGACAAATATGAGCATCTGAGAGACGCACATGGAGCATGCTTCGAGTTGGGAGTACCTCAGTTATTAATCGGAGCCGATCATTGGCAGTTGATGATCCCAGAGGAGATAAGAATCGGCCCCAAGGAAGCCCCCGTCGGGGTTAAATGCGCTATCGGCTGGGCTATATATGGTTCTGTGCCTAAGAATCTAAGCACCATCGAGCACTCCACATACCATGTGCAAAGCGAAGCGGACATAGAATTGCACGAGCTAGTAAAACGTCACTTCGCAGTAGACTCATTGGGAGTGAGTCTAAAAGATAACGTCAAACCTCTGGAAGAGAGGGCTACGAAAATATTCGACACGACCGTCAAGAAAAAGAGAGGCCAATTCGAAGTCGGACAGTTATGGAAAGAAGATATGCCACGATTACCATCAAGTTATAATATGGCGTTTACACGTTTACGCAACCTCGAAAACAAAATGGATCGTAATAAAGAATTCGCCGAAGAATACTGTAAACAAATAGAAAATTTGCTAGAAAAGGGGTACGCACACCGATTACCGGGAGTACCGAATAGCCCGTTGAATTATTTCTTACCGCATTTCGCTACATATAATAAAAATAAGAAGAAATATCGACAAGTCTTTGATGCAGCAGCAAAAAACGGAGGATTATGTTTGAATGATTTCGTCCTGGATGGACCCGACTTATTGCAATCATTGCTAGGAATATTACTTAGATTTCGCGAAGGACCCTTCGCAGTATGTGCTGACATCCAAGAGATGTTCCTGCAAGTCAGGATTCGTGATGAAGATATGCCATCACAACTATTTTTATGGCGAGGAGCCCGACGAGAGGGCAAACCTGATGTATATGTGATGAATAGAGTGTGTTTTGGGATAGCCAGCTCGCCATGCCTGGCACAAATGACAAAAAATCACAACGCTACGATGAATGCAGTTAAGTACCCAGCCGCCGTGAAAGAGATTCACGATAATCACTATATGGATGACTTCGTATCCAGTTTTCATACAGAAGAGGAAATGATAAGTACGGCAAAACAAGTAAAGATGTCTCACGCAGAGGGCGGTTTGAACTTACGCGGCTGGGCAACCAATAGCGCCAAATTGCTTAAGGCTACGCCAGTCGAAGATAGAGCCATCGAGCCTACAAGCCTGGGCGATAAAGAGCAAAAGGTACTCGGGCTAACATGGGACCCTGTCACAGACACCCTAGGTTTTAATACCAAATTACTCCGAGTCTCAGAAGAGGTAAAACAAAGTAAACGCGCACCTTCGAAAAGAGAATTATTATCTACGGTAATGTCAATTTATGACCCTATGGGATTAATCGCGCAATATGTAGTAACCGCTAAAATTATCATGCAATCAATATGGAAAACAGTGGACTGGGACAAGCCCCTTCCAGCTGAAGCAACGAAGCAATTTCAACAATGGTTGAACGCATTGAAATATGTGGGATCCCTTCGAATTCCAAGAAAACACCCAGCACTCAATGGGACAACAATAATCGAATTACACATGTTTGTAGACGCTTCAGAACAAGCATACGCCGCCATAGGATATTGGAGGTTTAAAAATAACGGGCAGACAACAGTTAGTCTGGCGGCAGCCAAGTCGCGAGTAACGCCACTAAGGGCGGTAAGCGTCCCACGCATGGAGTTAAACGCAGCAGTAATGGGGACTCGACTCGCGCAAACGTTAAAAAAAGAACACCGTTATAAAATAAATAAAATTACATTCTGGACAGATTCCAGAACAGTATTATCATGGATAAGAGATGACGCGCATCGATACTCACCTTTTGTATCACATCGGCTATCAGAAATAGCAGAGAAAACAGAACGTCAGTCGTGGAGATGGCTGGAGACTAAATTAAATCCGGCTGACGACGCCACTAGATCCAAACCGGATCAAAGAATAAACATAGAAGATAGATGGTATCAAGGGCCTACATTCCTGAAATTAAGCGAAGAACACTGGCCAAAAATAATAGAAAAATTGGACGTCGAACCCAGTGAACTCAGGAAAATACACACCGTCTGTGTAACCGTCAAATGCGAGCCGTCAGCAGTGTTACCAAACATAGAACGCTTCAGTAAATACGAGAAGTTGATACGAGCCACCGCATATGTGTTATTATTCATAGAAAAATTAAAGAAGAAACAGAAAACAATTGAACTAGAACTCCGCCATATAAAGGCAGCAGAAAATATGTGGATCCAACACAGTCAACGGAACAGTTTTCCGAATGAGCTACGCGCTTTGAATAAAAAGGAGGAAATAAACCGAAACTCAAGATTGTACACACTAGCTCCTGAATTAGACACCGACGGCGTTATAAAAATGAAGACACGTCTAAATCAAGCACCTGTCCGCTACATAGCGGACAAACCCATCATATTAGACGGGAAAGATACGTTCGTAAAACTATTAATTTCAAACGCCCACAGAAAAGGGGCACACGTAAACAACGAGGCCATTGTTAATGCCCTCCGGCAATCCTACTGGATTCTACACCTCCGACCAAGTGTAAAGGCGATCGCACACGCATGTGGATTATGTAAATTACGTCGAGCCAGACCACATGCACAACCCTTTGGGGACTTACCTTCAGAAAGATTAGAAGCCTATCAGCGAGGGTTCACTTACTCCGCTCAAGATTACTTCGGACCATGTTGGGTCACCGTCGGAAGACGACGCGAAAAGCGCTGGGTAGCGCTATATACATGTCTAACAACGCGCGCTGTGCATCTAGAAGTAGTACACAGCCTATCCACAGACAGTGCAATAAACGCCCTGCGGCGATTTGCTGCCCGCCGCGGATGGCCACGAGTAATGTGGAGCGACAATCAAACATCATTCCGCGCCGCCGCATTGGAGCTCAAGGCCGCTCACAACGAATGGATGCCGGCCTTGCGAGACTACGGACTACGGCAACGAATGGAATGGAAGTTTATTCCTCCCGGCAACCCGTCAGCCGGAGGAGCCTGGGAGCGCATGGTTAAAACAGTCAAAAACGCGCTCAACTACACACTACATGAAAGGGCACCGTCTCAGGAAGCCTTTGAAACCTTGCTCGCCGAGATAGAAAATATAATCAATTCTAGGCCATTGACTCATGTTCCTGTCAATCCCAACGACGAACATGCGCTAACGCCTAACCACTTTCTTTTACTTAGTGCACCCGATCAACCATTGATCGGTCTCTGCGATACTGATGATAGACGACGCTGGCGACAAGTGCAAGCCCTAGCCAACCACTTCTGGCAAAGATGGTGTAAAGAATACTTCCCTCTCCTTGCACCCAAGAGGTCGTCAAACGATGGAGGGAGACAGATTGAAGTCGGCGACTGCGTGATTATCGCCGACCCAGCCAACCCCCGCAACGTGTGGCCGAAAGGATTGGTCATGAAAGTCAACCCGGGACCTGATGGGAAAGCCAGGTCCGCCGACGTGAAGACAAAGCATGGGATCTTCCGCCGACCTACATCACGATTAGTAGTGTTAGAATCAGTGAAAGAAAAGTCAATCAGTGAAAGTGCCTAAGTGATAACACCGTTGCAACCAATAGTGCGAGGCTTCGCCTCACACTAAAGGGGGAGAATTATGGACGACAACATCAACACGCGACGGCAGAGCTACGCATCGCGTCATACGAAGATTATACGTAAGAGAAATATGTGATTATTTATAAAGACTTAGATTGTTTAGAGTAAATAAAGAACCCAGTAGTTAGAATCCCCATAGTAATTATTTACATAAAACACCCTCTCATAGCATTCATTTGATATTGTAAACATTAAAGTAAAATCCCAATACAAATTGTATTAAAAAGAGAGAGGAGATGTTGCCTATGCGCGAGCGCAGCGCGGACTGGCCGCCATGGAGGGGAGGGGTGTATCGCGCCAACATGACCGTAACGAGAGCCGCGGCCACCGAGCCTGAATTAGAACTTAGTACGGCGCATTTTCACTTTGTAATTAATATGTTTACATTTATACCTTTACAACGGCTCATCGTATCAGAATGATTTATATATTGTTAGAAAGCTTATTAAAAGTTCTATTAAATGTTTAAACTTACAAATAAGTAAACTCAGTAGGTTCAGCGCAAATGATGAATAAGTGTTAAGAAAGGGACCGAATTACGGTTTGCCCGATTTCCATGTACGATTATTCAGATAAGAAAATATTTACGAACCCTACTGTACTTATAAGATCTCAAGCCATATTAGAACTTTGTAAATCAGCTTAGTCTTCCACCCATTTAAATGTATAACATCCCAATAACATCTTGCAATGTAAATTAGTCAAGTCAAAGTGGGCGTAACCTCTATTGTCTCATTCAGCACGTCTTGCTCACCCACTAGCAGGTATAAATAGCAGGTACGGCCCGGAGCAAATCAGTGTCAAACGGAGCCTCCTGGAAGTCACAACAAGAAGAAGAAAAAACTACAAAGTAATAGGAAGTTAGGGACTTGAAATCAAGTCACTTAGGGCAGTGATAGGGCAGTTAGGGAAAAGTAAATAAAAAGTCTATTTTTCGTTATTCCTTCTTTTATTTTGGTAACATCGATTACCCAAAGTGTCTGAGGACACGGGCGAAGCCCAAACACACCATTCGGGCGCCGAGTGGTAGTACGCGCTGTCCGTACACATAGGGGCGGAGCTCGTCCGTCGCCGACTTGTGTCACGGAGCGTGGTCGACGCACTGTCCGAGCACATAGGGGCGGAGCTCGTCCGTCGCCGACTTGTGTCTCGGCACTAGGTCATTCTTAGGTGACTGTGAGGGGCGAGCATTGCCGCAGCCGGTAGCGCGCGCGCTCACTCGCCCAGCCGACGCCGCCGAGAGCGGACGTCGCTCACAGTAGGTGTACAAATATTATGGTAATGTAATGTTTTCTATTTAAAAAATCTACATAAAGTAGGTACCCACAAGTTTATATTTTTGTACATACCTATTATTGCATTAACGAATAAGTAGGAATACTGGTGGAAAAGAAATGGAAAATAATCCGACGAATTCATAACTTCCGCTCGTGTTCGATAATTACAACTAATAATAATTAAAAAAAACCGGCCAAGTGCGTGTCGGGCCACGCACAGTGTAGAGTTCCGTAGTTGCCTGTCTGTCTTAGTTTCATCGACGTGCGGTGCGGTTGCGTTAGCCGAATTTGAACGAAAATTGGCCTTTCCAAGCACACATTAAGTTGGTCGACTATTACTCGGTAACTACTTATCCCTTCTTGTCCGTGATAGTTTTCCTTTTAATTTGATTATATGTACTACTACCACGATTTTTTTCATATCCCCAGTAGTAGCCATTTAGCCGAACGGGGGGGAGTGTGGGGCTTTAAAGCCCATATCTCGCAAACGAATCACTGATTAGAAAAATGGCACTGGTAAGGTGTAGGGGAGGTACCCTAAAAAAAAATTTTTTTCACGATTTTATTGTACTGTTTTGTCGGCGTGATTGATTTATATACCCATGACGAATTACAGTATTCTAGTAGTAATGGTTACCGAGCTAAGGTGAACGGGCAGACGGACAGACGGACATGACGAAACTATAAGGGTTCCTAAAATGTGCTCCATTTGAATGAACGAAATGTTCCTTATTTCCTTAAATTAGGTAAGAGTTCTGCGTATATCTAGCTTACCTACTATTTTTTTCTTGATTTCTTATTACCTTAGGAGTGACTTGAATGGAGAAGCAAAATCAAATGACTGAATTTGATTTTGCACGTGACGTGTGTGATGTGATCGTGTGTGTACTGTTTTAGATTAAGGGCCTGATTCTAGAAATCTACATTGATGACGTCTTGAGATTAGTTCTTGTAAACGCGGTCTTGCTTTCGCTGGCGCGGAGCCATAGAGCAAGCGAAAGCACACGACCCAATACGAATACAATTTAATCTCAATTCGTCAGTAGCGTCACTAGTGTGGTAATTTTAGTAACATTTTATTTTGATATCGTTCAGAAATTGATGTAAATGTAGGGCAAATCATTATCTAAACAGACATTGTAAATTTTGTAGTATTTTCCATGCAGCGTAGAGTTGTGAACGGAATCGGTATAGACATTTTTTTAATTAGCTTTAATAAAATTAATATTAACCTTAATATAACAAAATTGTTGGTAGGTAAAGGTTTTTTTTGCAGACTCTACTTATTACTTGTAAGGACAGTCAGCATCATATTTATTTATAGGAACCCAAATATATCGTAACACAGCCTTTAGGTACACATGAGGTAATAAAGACGTGTTGCGATATATAGTGAAAATGTAATAAAAGCTTATAAGAGGGGTACTATATTTCGTAATAAAGTAAAATAATTAATGCACGGTTTAAGCCAACTGGGTAAAATTAATTCTGTCCAAGTCCAAGAATCACGGCCGTAGAAAAATATAACGGATATTGCAGGGTCGGAAAATGATCACGTCGCCGATGTCTCCTCGAAAAGGTACTTGGAAACACAAAATGGGGCCACGTAAA
Organism: Epinotia demarniana; assembly: GCA_945867215.1. NCBI lineage: Eukaryota > Metazoa > Arthropoda > Insecta > Lepidoptera > Tortricidae > Epinotia > Epinotia demarniana. The sequence continues at coordinate 16,446,963 of OX244272.1, read as the reverse complement.
TAGGGAACAACACGTTCAGTATGTTCCATTTAGTAGAATTTTCCGCCCACTCGCGGCCTTAACCGTTGCAACACGAGGGGCGAGGGCGAAGGTGAGGTCATGTATACTTAAATACAACATTATTTTAACTTGATTAAATCCTGGTTTTTTCCAAAACATTATTTTGTATGTATACAGTTTTATGGGGAACCAACTCGATATAAATGACTTTTTTGTATGAGAAAATGACAGTTGCGTAAGTTGTGCTTTAGCTCGTTCTGAAAGTGCTGTGGGCTACTCGTGAAATATTCAGCTAATTTACTAAGCATTCGTAAGTTAATACTTACTATGTGATTGATATCAAAAATACTTAATAGGTTCCTAATTCAAAACAGTAATTGTAGATTGTACAACAAGTGCATAAAACGCATTATTTTACGCGAGACGTTTATGGATGAATTGTACACGCTACTTTTCACTTCGATTGCTAGGAAATGAAAACTATAAGTTTATTTCATGACATTTATTGTGTACTTTGGCTGTTGGTATCCTTGCCGTGGTCTTAGAATACTAACGAAACATTAAAAAAATAAAGAGTTTATTATATGAAGTTTAATTTGCACGTGTGGCTGTTGGACCGATTGCCTTGGTCTTCGACGAAGATTTTACTTTAGGCACTAGAGCATAAAAAGCGACTTTATGTCGCCTACACACAGCATAAAGAGGCACTTTTAGAGCATGAGAAGTGTTTTTTTTTCTTGTTGTACAATCTACTATTTTATACTTCTCATGCTTGTAATTCGCCTATGTGCTGGATGTACTAAATGGCACTTTTATATGCTCTAAGTAGTGCGCAATAGTACATTGTGATAAAAGTGAGGTATGTTGAAATTACAACAGAGGCGAAATATAAATGAACCTAAAGCTCATTTACACACACTTCCTGGGCAACAGGGTGGCGAAAGCTTAGAACGAACTGCCAGACCATGTGGGCTCAGCTCTCAATGTCAACCAATCGAAGAACAAATTAGACAAGCACATTTGTACAATAAAGAAAATTAAAGATCAACGATTATAGACTTTATATACCTAATCTGTGCTTAAGGTTAATTGGATACAGGCATCATCAGTTATTTCAATTGCCAGCCTGATAAATAAATCAATAATTTACACGAATTGAACTTGTTATTTAAGGAGGGTTCATACGAGGGAGCCCATGGCTGAGATACGCGTCATACTCGTGAACGGGTGCTGTTTGTGGAGTCCGGTCAGTTCATGTTTGCAAGGACGACAAGCATAACTTCTTTCCCCTGTTCTGTGGATTTCACTCTGTCTTCAATGATTGTATTTTTTTATTACTTCGTTTTTGACACTTGGAGACCTTACCTATACATCTCTAAGAAATACGATCGTTTTTTTGTTATTTAGGGTAAATCGTAAGTAACTGGCCACTTTACTACCTTGCTTGCTAAGAATGTTTATTGTGATCATCTGTAATGAGATATCGACCATATTATTGTTTTAGGGGAAGTAGTGAATGTTGAAAATAGTCAACATGTGTTTACTTTAGCAATATTTAATTGTTTTATTGGACATTACGTTTAACCTAGGTATCAGCCAGTATTTTAAATACTAGCAATTTTTTTTCAATACTTGGACAAATAAAATGTTAACATAATAAAAGCTTCTTAACACAAAATTAAACAATAAACTCTAGGAATGAATCCTCAATCCTCACTATCCGATGAGGAACTTGCCCGTTGAAGATAATAACAAATATGACATAAATATGCTCCAATCACAGGTATATTGTTTTCATGAAACAAGGGAACACATTATTCATGGAAGTATTTACTACCTACATCTACATCAAACAAAGAAGCTCATTGACATTGCCGACAATATATAATATTTGTATGTAATTTAGTGCTGGTTTTCAATAAATTGTTATTAAATTAAACATACCTACACGCTAAACTGGCAAATAAGTCAAATAACGCACTTAAATATGTACTCGCTTTATACTAGAACTTAAATGCGACAGTTGAAGTCTTGGTTTTGTATGCAACAAAACAAAGCTCGTGTCTCCGTAAATAATGACTAAAATGTTATCTCGGAACGTACCTATGTGAGCCTGTATGCGACGCCGACGACATCCTGTATTGCGGCAGTGGTCTAAATGCTAAATGTCACCCTCGTTAAGAAATAGCGTTTCTGGCGAATACATGAGCCTTCATTTTGAGACTGTAAAGTAAATTTCAATCGAATTCAATCTTATTTCAATATGACTTTGTCCCACTCACATAGGTACATGACTTGAACTCTTAAGCCAGAGAAAGCGCGTATCAATTCAATACACTAAACGCGTCCCGAAATGGGTACTTTTATTAAGTTAAACAGCCAGCAAGCGACTAGTTGCAAACAAGCAAAATTGAAATAGAGACGTCAACTTGAATTGGAGCCGAGGGTCGCTCATTAGGCCGTGTTCGGCAGAAAATATGAAACAAAATAGGGACTTCAGGTTATACCTACACGTAACTCCCCTAAGGACTGTCGGATCCACAATCAAAGGGTGGAATTGTTTGCTGTTAGCTTTATACTTTTGATAACGTATATACAGTTGAGGGAGTCAATATGTATTCACTCAAAGTTTCATAAATATCTATAGGTATTGTCGCAGAAATAAGGTCTGTTTACATATTTTTGAGACTTTGTGGTGTATACATATTGGTGCCCTTGACTATACCTACCAACTTTTAAGTCTACAACTCTGTATTTAAAAAATGGTATTTCTAGCGAAATGTGATAAAGAGTAACTTAAAGTAGTACGGTTACTTGTTAAATGTAACTTTTTTCTGCATTGGCGTTTAACTTTTCTCTAATAAACACGTCAAACAACATAAACATACCAATAACTACCGTACCCAGTAGTCTCAGTAGCTAAGACAAGTGGAAAAAAAAGTTATTATAGATATAGTCCTTGGCCACAAGTTTAATTATATGCGAAAATCTACACAACCACTAGTGCAAAATCTACACACACCGTTAGTGCAATCTGAGACATTATTTCCCAAACAATAAGTGTGGCATGCATCGGGATATCGCTGGGAAACTAGAACTGGTGCAGACTTGACAATGATGAGCACCGAGAAGGGCCAGGTCCCACAAAGCCGTGACAGGGTCAGTGGACCTACTGGTGTCAGTGAACGGGCTACGTTTTGGGGATACTTAACCGGGGTAATCAGGTTCTGCTCGTGCACTGTCAAAACGAATAACTACAGGAAATATATCATGGACGATACTCTCTGGCAATTTCGCTATCCCTAAGACCATATTTCGTTTGCACACATCTCACTAAAGGGTCCTATTGCAATCACTAAATTTCATTTCCCAACTAGTACCTCCCAAAATCGTTTGTATGAATTTTCATTACGGCAAAAAGCCAGTTTTCACGAAGACACCCCATTTTTTTTAAATACTTATCGCGTATTGCCCAGATTAGGTTAAGTTTTATAATAATCCTGAAAACTACTTGGACTCAAATAAAAATGGGTTTTTGCCGAACTGAATATTCAGACAAACGATACAGTTGGGTAGGTTATAAAATTTTGTGATTGCTATAGATAACCTAACTAAAGCTTAAATTGGGATTGATATGTCATCGAGTAGTAAAAGAAAAAACCGGTACGGGCCTGACTCGCGCACCGAGGATTCCGTACAAACTATCAATTAACTCAAGGTAAAGTAAATATTAGTATTAATTTAGTATTAATTAGTATAAGTAAATAGTAATTACTTATTTTAACCCAACACAACAAACTTTCAATTTCAAACAACGAAGTACTTTTACACCAAGACCATCGAACTACCAAGAGTCAAGACAATTGAATCGCTTTTTATTTTTAATTCTAGAAAAAGGAGCACGGAGTAGGTATAGGGTCACCGCCATCTATCGGCCCCATTTGGTACTAACGGGCAAGGGCAATCAGCTTAGTATGTAGGTATGTTGGTGTTTGACAATACAATAATCTCTTCGGCCGTCCACGTAACAGTGGTTTCGTAACCTGGTCTCGATCGAAGGTTTCTTTTTACTTCTCCGTAACTGGCTTCGGTCAAGCACTTTATTTTACTCTTACGTTTGGCTTCGGATAATCACATATTTTATTTTTACGTAACTGGCCTAAGTTTGACAATGTTTGAAAATAATCTTTTACCTATACCAAGATGGCTCAGCCCAGTTTCGACTTGTTTTTAAACTAAAAGAAACAAACAACATTCAAGCAATTATATTATTAGATAACAAAATTATTTATTCTTAATACACAAAAACATATCTCTTTATAAAATCTATATTATTTCCTGATGGTGGCAATACCCAGGTACCATTTGTCGCTGAGACACTGTCTAAATGGTCTACCACGAGTATGGTACAGAGAGGTTGGGACGACATTCTGTGCTAAAGAATTTTGGCGGGGTTATTAGGGGGGGCCGTAGGGGTTAATATAGCGCGCCTCAAGGCTGCATCTACCCTCGAGGCGGGAACGTGGTTGCACGTACTACCCTCCCCCCACATAGGCTCGCTGTTGAATGACGATTCCCTTAGAATCGCGGTTGCGTTGCGGTCGGGGTGTAAGGTCTGTGAGACGCACCGTTGCATTTGTGGAGTGGTGGTTGAGGATAACGGACACCATGGTTTGAGCTGTCGAGGTGTGCGGAGCGTTTTCCGAGGCACCACGCCATAAATGATTTGGTTCGTCGGGCTTTAGTTTCGGCTAACGTGCCTTGTGTCCTGGAGCCTCCGGGGTTGTGTGTGCCACACGGATGGGAAAAGCCCGGATGGTTTAAAATTGGTTCCATGGCAGAAGAGGCGGTGCCTCTTATGGGACGCTACATGTGTAAGCACATTTGCCTCGTCCCATTTGAGCCACACCATCAGATCCGCGGCGTCGGCCGCCGAGACGGTGGCTCGGATGAAACATGCAAAGTACTCTTGGAGCCAATATACGACTTTGTACCATTGGCGGTGGAGACTGCGGGACCTTGGGCTACGGAGGCCAAAGATTTTATACGGGACTAGCGGCCGCCCGCGACTTCGTCCGCGTAGATTTTTGATGATGACAAAGATATAAAATAGGTAAGTGAATTTTATTCTTAGTCAAAATGGTCTAGACATATTACATTTCAAAGAGTGGCAGACACTGATATGCGATAGTTAAAGAATTTTTAAAGATTTTTCAATCAGATTACGGGAATTGTTTGCAGAATGCTTCATACTTATTCCGTCAGTTACCTGATGCTACAATCTAATTTTAATCTTTGGCAAAAATGACTCTGCAAGATATAAAGCGACGCATGGATTTGGAGCTAGAAACTGGGGATCTTAGTTATTATGAGTAAGATTTAAAAAAAAGTTAAATATCGTAAGGCTGTTAAAACAATCTTAATCTCCAAGTCTCTAGTTCAAAAAATAATGTTTCCCCCATACAAACATTACACCCCCATTTTACCCCCTTAGGGGCGGAATTTTCCAAAACGCTGAAATTACTTTTTTGTTTCTTTATAAGTAATCTTTCTACAAAGTTTTAAGTCTCTAGTTTACAAAATAATGTTTCCCCCAAACAAATATTGCACCATCATTTAACGCTCTTAGGGGTGGAATTTTCTAAAACGCAGAAATTCTTTTTTTTGTATTTTAATAAGTAATGTTTCTACAAAGTTTCAAGTTTGTAGCTCAAAAAATAAAGTTCCCTCTATACAAACTTTGCCCCCATAATTAACCCTCTTACGGGTGGAATTTTCTTAAATGCAGAAATTACTTCCTTTGTATTCTAATTAGTAATCTTTCTACAAAGTTTCAAGTAACTAGCTCAAAAAAAAAGATTCCCCATACAAACTTTGCACCCCTATTTGACCTTAGGAGAACTATTTCCAAAAATCCCTTCTTGTCCCTAGTCCACGTTATAAAAATAAACTAAAGTTACAAAACTCTAGTTTAAACAAATAATGTTTCCCCCATACAAATATTGCTCCCCTAATTAACCCCCTTAGGGGTGGAATTTTCTTAAACGCAGAAATCACTTTTTTTGTATTCTAATGAGTAATCTTTCTACAAAGTTTCAAGTTCATAGTTCAAAAATTAATGTTTCCCCCATACAAACATTGCACCCCTATTTTACCCCTTTAGGGATAGAATTTCCAAAAATCCCGCCTTATCCGTTGCCTACGTCCTAAAAGGAAGTCCTGGTGTAAATTTCAAGTTTCTAGTCTCAGTAGTTTCGGCTGTGCGTAGATGAGTGAGTCAGTCAGGACAAAGGCATTTATATGTATAGATTAGGGTCGGCGGCTTAGGGATAGGGGCTGTGATCTGTGATCCTCGTTCCGGATCGTTCCTGGTTCAACAGATTTCTTTTGCCATTAAGCGTGGCAACGCCGCGGATGGACGCGATTCTACGTGCACATGGCTTAACTAGCCTAAAACTAAATTGTCTAATTTTTAAACATAATTTAGGCGGCAGATTAAAACGAAATATTTAGAATAGCATTTACGCAGCTAAGTAAGTTGTATAGACCGCCTAAAAAAAGAAACATCAGATTCAAATTAGCGCTGTCATTTGATTATGACAGCTGCTCATAGAACAGCACAGTGTTTTAGCGACACCTAAATAAAATTAGGAACTTTAGAGGTCACTGTAGAATCGGGTCCAGTGTCACGGGAACTTTCGGGCCATCAACGATCCGGGGAGGTCCTTTTTGTTAGTTCAGGTTGTAAAGTGTTATTGGCGAAGCTTGTTGCGGATACTATCATGTTAGTTAAGTGCCTAGGGGGATGTATGTTTGTTTGTACGCAATTGACGAAGCCTGCGTTGCGGATATATTTAAGTACCTTTTAATATTTCATTCAATTTCATTATCCTAATAATATCTTCGCAGTGTGTTCGGTTAAAATCAATCAAGTTATCTTCCGCCAGAACTATTTTCGCCCAGTCCTGGGTAGGGTGAAGATGGTAATGATATGCACGCGTGCCCGGGGTAATATACAGGTTCCTTTTCATCAACAATTTAGCTTTTAAATCGTCAGGAATTGCACTTAATGTCATTAAAGGGCACCCACCAAAGATAAAGGAGTTTCTATTTTCGGGCGTCCTCGTTAACTTCAATGAATTTTCAAAATTATCCCTTTTGAGTACCAGAACAGATTTGATGACAGATGACCAGATGTATTATTGACAGGTTACTGATTAATGATTCTTATATAAAAAAAAAAAATCCAGTCCAATGCAAAGATAAGAGGTTAGGTAGCTGGTTAAAAATTAACAAAATAAACTTATTGGTATATTTCATTCTCATTTAAAAATAACTGAATTTTATGATATCTCTTTGTATTGAAAATTAAAATAAAAAAACATAAGGAGCAACTATCTCAACGCAGTGTCCCACTGTAATTTGCACACTTTTTAATTCATTGATTGCACATAACATATTTATAAGTGACACATATTTATAGAAGAAAGACTAAAGAGGATCTGCCTTATACTAAGGAAGTTCTATCATTGCCCCTAACTCTCGTCAGTAGCTCGCAGCGTAATGTGAGAGTACAACATTAAATTGATCAGAAACCAAATAAGTTTTTTCAAATTGTTTTATTTAATAAAGCTCAGGATTTATTAAAGTAATTACGGTTCAGCTTGGGCAAAGTCTTAGTGAATGTATCAGCTTCCAGTTCAGAGGAGGGCATATAATCTATGTAGATTGATAAGTTTTTGGTATACACATTCACGTATAAAATGGAGGGAGACATCTAGATGTTTGGTTCTTCTGAAGCATTCTATTGGTACCATTTTTAACGTACTCCTATATGCTATCACCGGTATCCCCTTCCAAGATAATGATCCATGCAATCACACTCTTCCAACTTTGTTTGCACAATTTTTTTCTTTAAAGGATGCCAGCATTCTCTTTTACAGATTTTATTTTTTTCCAAGCATCAAAGGCTGTCGTCGCATTATTGACATGTGGGTAATTAATGGATTTTTGATATTCAAACAAATCTTTGCATAAGTTTTTTGATTTTGGTGGGATTCGTACTCGCGACACCAGACCCGATAGCAAATTTCCATAAGCCATTGTCTTTGTCTATTTATTAACAACTTCATTTGAAATTTCCACGTGCCATAGTTATTTACTCCTTCTAATTTACTATTAGAACCGGTATTACGATAAGATTATTTAGCATAATATTTACGTAAAACTATTTTGTAAAATTATATTTTACAATTTACTAAGATATAAACATATATATATACATAAGATAATTATAAACTAATGCTCCCCACATAGCACCCGGCTCAAAGGTCCCCATGATGCCCGCAGCGTTACTCCGCTGAACGGTGATGGATACCTTTACGACCCGGAGCGGGGGACACAGCCCCTCTCGTGTAAGCGCTCTTTAAAAAGTCAGCAGGCCTCCAAGCCGCAGGTCCCGCGGTTTCTATGGCTACCGGTACCAATTCGTGCATCGGCTCCAAGGCGGAGTACTTAGTGTGCTTCAACCGACACAACGTGAGGTCTCAAATGTGATGCTGCAAAAGTGCTTACGCAAGTAGCATCCCATAAGAGGCAGCGTCCTCTCCCCAATGGCACTGGTTCTATACTGGCTTACGCCAGCAACGGCCTTACGGCCGTCTGGTCTTTTGCCATTTGTACGGCACAAGCCCGGTGGCTCCAACAGGCACGGTATACTGGCTAAAACCATGGCTCGCCGAATAACTTCAAGTTCAAGTTGATGGCAAATAAATCGGGAATCGTCCTGCACATCTTTGGCAACTTAGGCCGTGGTGACCATTTTCAGTCACCATAAGCCCCGCAGCGGCAACGGTGGCCTCGCACACTTTAGCACCTAAACTAAGGGCCGTCGCTATTCTCAGTGAGTTGTTCTCGAGAAATGTGCGAAGTTGGGCTGATGGTATCACGCGCAACCATGCTTCAGACTCCGGTAGAATATTAAAATAATTGTAAATACAATAGTTAATTACCAGGATGTCAAGCTCTATGGAATCAAATATTCTACACCAATATGATGATGTCAATATGCGTATATCACAATGATATGCGATATGTCAAGTCAGATCCACCTCTTTGGCTTGATCTGAGACATACATTACGCATTTAATCGTGATGCACATTGAAATCAAATTGAAATGTAAAACGTAAACCTCAGATGAACCACTGGGGTCAGGCTTTCTCTACCGATTGTCGGATAATGGCGAATAAGCACGTGCTTCCACGCCACCGGTACTAAATACTCGTTACACGATTAATTTAGATTGACACAGAGCACACCGCACCGGGCTCTCGGTGATTTACCTAGCTCGGGATTGCACATTCATTATTGCGACGTTAGCCTCCAAATAATCTCCGTGTCGAACAGTAGTCGAGTTTTTAGTGCTTTGCAAAGGTCGTCGCTATTGACGATGTAATGTACTTATACGTATAGAAGTGAAAAATAATGGCCGAGAGCCGTTGTTTCTTTTAACGATTAGAGGCCATTTTCTCGTGTTGTTAGTTGGTATCGACTCAGGGCCTCCACTTTGCAACTAATAATTTAATTCCAATCCGGTAAGTCTGTCTATCAAAGTGATGTTTTCTGTAGGCCCCCCAGTATCGATCCAATACAAATTGCGCGGTAAAAACTTAAACAAATCATGTTAACATCTACGTTATAGGTAAGTATTTCATTTAGAGGTAAATTCAATGATATCGAACAATATTCGCCTGTCCGAACAATATTCGCTTGACATACTGTGACACGGTGGCCCGCGATTGCCCGTGGCGGGCCACCGCATTGGACGAATTACTCGTGGGTGTTGGGCCTATCTTTGGGTAAATTTGCCACAGAATTTCTGAAATAAATTATTACAAATAATATACATGTGCCTATAAAGACTACAAAGTCTCTCTCTTTAGAGTTTGTAGTAATTAAACTATCTTTATTTATTTTTAATCTAGGGCTCGTCAGTATTACAATTATAAATTAATCAATTATAATAATTATGATTTACAGTTATTACAGTTCCAGTTAAAAAATAAAAATGATTATATAATAATATCCGCAGCGCAGACTCAAATTAATTGTTAAAACCTCCTTAGTATAAGGCAGATCCTCTTTAGTATTGGATAGATCTTCTGTAATTCAAATATGTGTCACTTAAAAATATGTTATTACAATACAAACATTGTCTCCTGGATTTTGTGTTTTTAAAAATGGTTATGGGCGAATAAACAGCCGTTAATTCAGTTAATTGTATTGCCATTTGTACGTATTATAATAATAATAATAGCCTTTATTCAGATACTCTACAGTTCTTGATTAATAATTAAATGATTGACGCTATGTGCTTGTATCTGTTTGCCCTTTGGCAAAGGCCTCCCCCAAAGAATGCCAAAGTGACCGGTCCTGCGCCACCCGCATCCAGTGGACTCCCGCAACCTTTACCATCTTTTCGTCCAATATTCCGCAGTGTCTCAAGTCGACAGTCTTTGACCAGTGTGTGTTGCCAGTGATGACATATGGCACTGAAACGTGGTCGCTTACTATGCTCACCCAAAGGGCAATGGAGAGGGTCATGTTGGGAGTTTCTCTGCGTGATCGCATCAAAAATGAGGCTATCCGCAGCAGAACCAAAGTAACCGATATAGCCCTCCGAATCGCTAAACTTAAGTGGCAGTGGGCAGGGCACATAGCACGTAGAACCGATGGCCGTTGGGGCGGAAAGGTTCTCGAGTGGCGACCGCGTACCGGAAGGTGCGGCGTAGGTAGGCCCCCCACAAGGTGGACTGATGACCTGGTAAAGGTTGCGGGAGTTTTTATCAGAATTAGAATATATATATGTTGAAGAATCTATATATATGTATAAATGCCTATGTCCTGACTGACTCACTCATCAACGCACAGCTGAAACTACTGGGACTAGAAACTTGAAATTTACACCAGGACTTCCTTTTATGACGTAGGCAACGAATAAGACGGGATTTTTGGAAATTCCATCCCTAAGGGGGTTAAATGGGGGTGCAAAGTTTGTATGGGGGAATCATAATTTTTTTAACTAGAGACTTGAAACTTTGTAAAAAGATTACTTATTAAAATACAAAAAAGTAATTTCAGCGTTTTAGAAAATTCCACCCCTAAGGAGGTTAAATAGGGGTGCAATGTTTGTATGGGGGAAACATTAATTTTTGAACAATAAACTTGAAACTTTGTAGAAAGATTACTCATTAGAATACAAAAAAGTGATTTCTGCGTTTAAGAAAATTCCACCCCTAAGGGGGTTAAATAGGGGAGCAATCAGCAACTTTAGGTTATTTTTATAACGTGGGCTAGGGACAAGAAGGGATTTTTGGAAATACCTCCCCTAAGGGGGTCAAATAGGGGTGCAAAGTTTGTATGATGAATCTTTTTTATTTTTTGAGCTAGGCACTTGAAACTTTGTAGAAAGATTACTAATTACAATACAAAAAAGGGAATTCTGCGTTTGAGAAAATTCCACCCGTAAGAGGGTTAAATATGGGTGCAAAAATTGTATGGAGGGAACTTTATTTTTTGAGCTAGAAACTTGAAACTTTGTAGAAACATTACTTATAAAAATACAAAATAGTGATTTCAGCGTTTTAGAAAATTCCGCCCCTAAGGAGGTTTAATGGGGGTGCAATGTTTGTATTTGGGAAACATTATTTTTTGAACTAGAGACTTGAAACTTTGTAGAAAGTTAACTTATTAAAATACAAAAAAAGTAATTTCAGCGTTTAAGAAAGTTCTATCCCAATGGGGGTTTAAAAAGGTTGAAGGTTTTGTACGGGGAACACTTACGATATTTAACTTTTTTTTTAATCTCACTCATAACTCATAATAACTAAGATCCCCATTATGTAGCTCCAAATCCATGCGTCGTCGCTGTATATCTTGCAGTCATTTTTGCCAAAGATTAAAATTAGATTAAAGCATCAGAATGATGGAAAAAGTATTAAGCATTCTGCAAACAATTCCCGGAATCTGATTGGAAAATCTTTAAAAATTCTTTAACAATCGCATATCAGTGTCTGCCACTGTTTGAAATGTAATATGTGTAGACCATTTTAACTAAGAGTAAAATTCACTTTCCTATTTTATATCTTTGTCATCATCAAAAATCTACGCGGACGAAGTCGCGGGCGGCCGCTATTAAAATATAAAATGACCGATGTAATGAAAACTGGCCAAGTCAAATCTAACCTACTTTAAGATCTCACATTTTTAAAAGACAGAAATTGTTATAGGTATCCAAAAACGCAAAGAATATTTGGATTTTGCATATAACTTGGCACTCATTCAGATCTCCATTCTTTTTGCGGCGAAGCCCATAGCCAAGCATAATTTTTGTATTGAACTTGGCTCTCCTTTTTTACATTTATGTTTTTGGTGGGATCCTACATTACAGTGAAGATAAGGATATTCATTTGGCCCACCCACATTTTCCTACTCCGAGCTGTCCTGGTCCATAAATTGCCTGCCATTGCCTTGATCTCATCAGCCCAGCGTTTGAATGGTCTGCCTCGCTTCCTTATTCTGTTGTCAGGGAACCAGTGATAGTCTTACTCCATTTGTCTGGGCCTCTAATTATATGCCCTGACCATTTCCACTTTAGCTTCTTGACGGTTGTTGTAACATCTTTTAATCTGGTCCTATCTTTTATTGTTGGTTGTTCTTATTCTGTCACATCTTTTTCTTCCCATTTGTACTATATATCTTTATTTATTATTTAATCAAGGTTTGCCAATAAAGGTATACACCAGTGCTTAAAGTAGTTTACATGATAATATTGTGTTCACGAGTAGCGTAACATTTACTGGTAAACTCCACGTGCAAAACTTGTGAAGATTACCTACTAAATCTAATCTAAAACTAACAGTAACTTAATTCTTATATTGTAGGTAAAAAATATAAGTGTTCATTAAGACAATAAGATCCGAGAAATGCAATTTAAAGGTTTTTGTGTTTCCTTATGGCTTTGCGTAATTTGCTGGGTGGGTCCCAATGAATATCCTTATCTTCACTGTAATGTAGGATACCTTTTGAATACTTTATTACTTTGAGGTGAATGAGTTTCGAGCTATGAATTTTCTGCACAGCTACGATAGTCGCGATTCATCTCGTACTGAGGTACTGACAAATATGTGGGCGCAAAAGTGACGAATGCCTTATCTTATCACACAAAAACGTCCTTACCTACATACTTACTAATATTTTTGTTTCTGTCCAATGGTTGAATGGTAGAGAATGCCTTATGGCATTAAGTCCGCCATTTGTACGTTATCTTGTATTGTGCAATAAAGTTTAAATAAATAAATAAAATACTAGTACTTACTCACTCAAATAGATGATTGAACTATAATGGTAAATAATAAAAGTTCTAATTAAGTGTCATTATACTCATTATTTAATCAAGGTTTACTTTTTGTTAGGAATTGGATTATTTATCTTATTCCATGGCGTTTTTTTGACGTGATAACGTCTTATAAATCGATGAACGCCGGCTGTACTTACGCACGAAAACGTGAGACGTCATTGTCCGGTTCCGAACAATTAACGCACAGCCCAAACCGCTGTTTCTAGATATTCCAAATTTGACACTGTAGGTTTCCGTATAAGATATAGGATTGCACCATGGAAAGATTTATCAAATTTCACCCTCTTAGGGGGTGAAATGGGGGTCCAAAGTTTGTATGGCGAAACAAGATTATGTCGACTATTTTATTCGCAACTTCACAGGAGTATTCCTTACAATAAATGAGTAAGTACGTGTTTCAGGAATACGGAATTCAACCCCTAAAAGGGGGAAATGTGGTGACAAAGTAAAAAATGAACATGGGTATCGTTTCTATGGCTTTTCGGGTCGCTGATTACGAAAACAACGATTTTAAAATCCAACGTGGCATACGTGAAATATTTACCATCTCCCCTGTTGGGGTGCGATGGGGTTAAAATGTCTAAATATCAATATTGGTGTCGTTTTTATGTTTTTTTGTGACGTAAAGCAAAATGATGATAATTCAATGATAATAATTCAATTTAATTCATAAAAGTATGCATTTTCTATGACGTTTTCACGTAAAATTATAGTCTGTAAATTGACTTTACAGACAAACAATTTTTACGATCGATAAGGCTAAGCCTAGGCTAAGCTAAGGGTGCTATCGACAAAGCGAACTTAAGCGGCATAAAACTAGCACTAGAAAGACACAAAACCGAACCGCTGCTCATAGAATACTCTACACCGGACATGACGACGCAACGGAGCCACACTGTTTCGTCGCCTAAATAATAATTAATGTTTTAATATTATATTGTTTATATGTAAGTCTGTAAGGTATTTGTAACTATGGGCCTTAGTTGCCTGAAATAAATGTTTTTTTTTATAGAATGGATTATGAACATGCTAAAGCAGAGAACCATAAAACTATCCGAAAACCAGTCATCAGGCGCTAGTTATAAGAGGCTGCCCACAAGGAGGCATCCTCTCGCCACTGCTGTGGCACCTGGTAGCAAACGACATAATAACAAAACTAAACAATAACCGCTTACTAACGATAGGATACGCGGACGACCTAGGCATACTGATCAGCAGCCTAATCATAAACACACTGTGTGAACTCACAAACAGCACTGAAAATTATAGGGAAATGGGGCAAGGAGAAAGACCTATCGGTAAACCCAAAGAAAACCGACACAATTCTCTTTACAAATAAACGAAAATTGGGTACCTACGAAATGCCAAATTCAGTACAAATCTAACACTCTCGAAAGAGGTGAAATATCTAGATATAACACTAGATGATAAACTGAACTGGAGCAAACACCTAGACAGTAGACTAAACAAAGCTACGGTAGCCTACTGGCAATGCAGAAGGATGGTGGGGAAGTGATGGGCCTGACCCCTCACATCGTACTTTGGCTATACAAAATGGTCATAGTACCAATGATAAGCTATGGTGCCATAGTATGGTAGCCGCGCACCCAAACCACGAGTGCAAGTAACAAAATCCAGAAAACACAAAGACTAGCATGTGTTGCGGCTACAGGTTTTATGAGAACAACTTCAACAGCAGCATTAGAAATCATGCTAGGACTCCTACCTCTACACATGATGCATATACAGAAGGAAGCGGCTGCGACGGCAATACGCCCCTCAACCTATTGACGAAACTTAACACACCCCAGACAAAGATCCATAACGGACTGCTCACAAGCCTCCCTATCATGGAGGCTTCAATCGACAAAATACCAAGAACTCCAGTCTTCAGGAAAGACTATGGCATAACACTAATACATAGAAGACTCGAACCTTAACCGGGCTTTAGCCCCTCTCGGCTAAATCCGGGTTAAGGCAGAAGTGAAAACTTGAATAATTTTAATTATGCAAAAAAAAATCCCCTCCTCCCCCTGCGTGCCAATATATCTAATAACAACCTTATTAGTAGTACGCTATAGTTCAGTGGCGTGCACTCCATATAGGCAAAAAGGCGCTGCCTACCCTATCAATATAATGCTAATACAACACAATACCTACTATAACGAAAATAGTATGGCACGGTAATATTATTAATAAACAGTCACAGTTATTATTTATTGAATTATAAATTTGTATTTCGCGGTGACCCACGGCTACGCGCACGTGAATGTCGCGAATTGTTAACCTCAGATGCCGCTTGAGGCGTACTTCGGAAAAAGTACGACTTCAACGATATAAATTACGAACACACGCATACATAACTCACACATCTGTAACCCAAATCCTCAAGTAAACAGTTCTTCATTTCCGACCGCCTGGCTTGCGCGATCATTGCGCGTCATGTAGGCTAGAATCGGCTAGATGATATATCATGCCCACAATAAACAAGCAGTGAATTTGCAATCCGTTATCTTCTTTCTCTTTCTTACATCCGAATAGTTCCGACAGCGCCCGCCGTTGCCGAGCGCCACCATCTTCGTGATTTTAGGCGACCAAATTTAGAAGTATGCATTCAACAAGCGATCATTTCCCATTCAAATATATCGTAATTTTATCACCCGTTTGTGGTGTTATGGTTTGCGAACTTGGGATGACACGCGCGAAATTGTATTTAGCTTTATAAATTTGTTTCGTGGTTCTTTCTGTTCTTTTGTTGTTAATGCGTTGTGAGTTTATAAGTATTAGTGAGGTGAGAATTAGTGCCTATAAAGTCAGAGGACGAGTAAAATAGGTCGAGGAGTTATCTTGTGCGTTGTGTGGTGATCTTGTGTGCATGAAAACATTAGTAAACGGCAATTTCGGCAAATTACCTTTTGCTTCAAAGGTGAAAGTGATTCAAAAAGGAAGATGCATGCCGGAATTACCGGATTTGCATCAAAAAACAGCTAATGTTACTCGGCGTTTTCATTTTCGACATTACGAGACGTTTAAGTGGTTGGCCGGCTGTTTACATTCAAGTAGATTGTTTTGTTTCCCGTGTGTTTTGTTCTCGAATTTTAAAACAGTCTGGCTTGATACGGGATTTGCCGATATGAAAAACTTGTCTACTGCTGCTAAAAAACACGAACAGTCGGAAAAGCATTTAAAAGCGTGCCTCGCACTTCAAACTCGGTAAGCACAGAATCGAAAGGTTGAGGTATAGCAAAGGGGGCGCGAGATTTAGAAAATTTTTGATGGTGGTCGGTATCATTATGACGCCTATTTTTTATGTTGCTATCGTATAGAAGACGCTAAAATAAGCATGTTTTGTATGGGCAACTTTTCTCTAAATTTGATAATTATCGCGATATTGGCTCCTAAATAAGTCATTTAAACGGATCTGGTACCTACTTAGAAAAAATTCGGTATCGTGAACCGAATCGGATGGCGGATCGGTCACAGAGAAAAGTTTATTTGACATTTTATGCTTATCTGAGCACGTTTTATAGGATACATTAATAAAAATGAGGTGTTATATTGACATCATTTGCACGACACCGAATTTTTTTAAGTCCCAGAACCGTTTAAAATGACTGACCTTTGAACCCAAATATCTAGGTAAATATCGATCTGAGAGAAAAAGTTTAAAGAGTTCTCTACTTTTCAATATCATTTCATCCCACTGCCTACCCTGTCCCGAAACCCTGTGCACGCCACTGCTATAGTTCAACTTAACTTAGCAAAATTGATGAAGGAGACGATGAAATAAAATACCAATTTGTTTTTGCCACTGCCAAATATTTTAAAAAGCTTTATCTCTTTTGGAATAACGTCCAAATTCGAACTATTCGAATTTGCTCAATAGCATAACGGTAAAGGACGCGTGGACAAAATTACAAATTTATTTGCAGAATATGCAATTGCAAAAAGTGTTTAACGGCGTTATACTCTTACGAATAGTGTTCAGTTTTGAATGAAGTCAAATTAGAACTATGTGCCCCTAGACAAACCCCCGTTTGTTTTAGGTGTTTAATTTTTTACGGCTGATTCTAGTTACTTTAATAAAAACACAATCATGCCCCAATTAGATGAAGTACCTAGGTATGTAAGAAATATCATCATCAGCCCACTGCCCATTCGTCCCACTGTTGGGCACAGGCCTCCTCTCATGAATGCGAGGGAATGAGCAGTAGTCTCCATGTTGGCCTAGTGCTGTTTGGGATCTTCACACACCTTTGAATCTCTTCTCAGAGGTACATGTATGTTCCTCACGATGTTTTCCTTCACCGAAAAGCGAACGGTAAATATCAAATGATATTTCATACATAAGTTCCGAAAAAGTAATTGGTACGAGCCAGGATTCGAGCCTAATGGTTTAAGCATGCGACTGTCAAACAGCTTTCATAGATTGAACTATTTGGCTACCGTAGCTTTTTAAATAAATATTAAGATCAATTATTTTAATTATACAGGTAGTATTTCCTTCTGTACGGTGTAAACAGACCATTTCAAGACTCAATCAGCATGAAGGCCGCCTGGGCACGTATTTGATTAGCAAAATGTGAAATGTCCCTGCTATGGATATTTCCACTTTCGCCTCTTCTAAGTCAGAAATAGAGTCGAGAAAAATTGTGGTCCTGTTAACTGAACAGGAATAGTTGACTTATGAACTAGCACTTAAACGTTTTACGAACAGGAATAAAATAAAACAACACAAATGGGCGGATGACAGGCGAGACCGTAAAGGCTTTAACGCGAAATGCCACACGCAATGCCAATTATGTAATATAAAAAGAGGTAGACTAGATACGCGCTCCGAGAGTGGCAGACTGTTGCTACCTGCCTAGCTGGGTCCATTGGCATGGTACCTTAACATTGTCTCGCGCCGGCCACGGAAGCGGTAACTAGTGTGTCACGTGTCAGATTATGTTACAAAAATGCCATCGCGTATCCAAATGGTAAGCAAGAACCTAAAAATTTCTCAAACAATTAATGACTCAAAACGTGCCCTTCCCGGCGCATCTATTATTATCTTATTTTCTTTGACAGCCTGATATGGCACGACGTTCACTTGGTTTATGGTCCATGACTTGGTCAACAACAAAATAAGTTTATTTTTACCACGTTGGTGGCGAGCAACGTCCACACTTACGTATGGCATTTGTGGTGTGGAACCTAAATGGTCGCGTACCGTACGGTTTCAGATATATTTTTTCTCTCGAACGCTCGCTCCGGATGTCGAATGAGCTCCCTGCCGAGTTTTCCCGAGGGACTACAGTATGGATTTCTTCAAAAAAGGAGTGTAAAAAATTCTTAAACACACACATTCTGTAACACCCCTTGAGTGTACCATCAGGTGGGCCGTAAGCGGTTTTTCCACCGACGAGGAATAAAAAAAAAGACCGGGTTGCACTCCGGGAGTGCCGGCAGAAGTGAAAACTCACATGATATTCTTCTTACGAATTTTCACGTGACCTGTTGCGAGTTTAACATTTTTTACCCATCACAACAGTGCACAGCGCCGCTAAAGAAGTTTTCACTTCAAAAACTTTCATCTTTTAACAAAATCTATTTTGAAACTATTTAGATAGATTAAAGAAAGAGAGAGAGAATCCTAAAAAGAATTGTACGTACATGTAAGCTATTATTTAAAAAAAACTACGGCAGCGCGGCGCGGAGAGCGTGACGACCGGTAACAGCGCGTTTCCGGTACTCTGCCACCCAGTAATTGCTGTTAAACGGCAATTACACTGCGTCGTTCACCTAATGCGGTCGCCGAATTCATTTTAAACTACTTTGGCGAACAAACGTCGTCTTTACATTAGTCTGTCCGCCTGCTACTCAGCGTTGGCAGCTGCTGTCGATCGCCGAATGCAGCCGACTAACGTGTTCTTTACACTTTTGCGGTCGCCGCATGCTGCAACGACGAGGTGTAATTGCCACTTTAAGCTACATTTAGACTAGAAAGATGTAAGAATCAAATTGAAATTGCAACGGCATTTTAATACATAACCGTCGCCCATAGTGTGAATTAGTATCCTATTTATTTATTTAAACTTTATTGCACATTACAAAATAAAGTACAAATGGCGGACTTAATGCCATAAGGCATTCTCTACCAGTCAACCATTGGGCAAAACAGAAACAAGAAGGTCCAGGCATTTAAATTTAAATTGACCTAGTGAACATTATCAGCCGAAAGACGTCCACTGCTGGAATCTAGGCCTCCCCCAAAGAGTGCCAAAGTGACCGATCCCGAAGTGGCCTATGTCCAGCAGTGGACGTCTTTCGGCTGATATTATTATGATGATGATGACATTTACAGCCCAACAGTTACGACAGTATTTTTATATGTAACATATTCATATTGTAACACACCTGTTTATACGGTTAAATTACAAACTTAGTTCAGATATTATTACGTTTTTTTTTTTCAAAAACTGTTCAACCTATCAAGTTCAAAATATTTTTCCTAGCGAGCGATTATCTCCGAAAACATTAAATTAATCAAAAAATGATTGTACTAAACCCCTATTCATTTTTAAATGCCTATCCAACAATATATCACACGTTAGGGTTGAAATGAAAATAAAATCACTCCCCACTTTACGTTTTGGGGAGGTACCCTAATAAATTAGAATGTATGCAAGTAAGATTCCTGAAACTTATAGTTAATAACAAAACTAAAGATAAAAATAAAAATAATTATAGAAATTTGTTCAAGATTTGTAATATTTTACCGGTGAGCCTTAAACATAAATATTTATTAGTATTAAATAATCATGGCAGTCGTGAGCACACCCAATTACAGTTACACCATAACGATGTCTGTGATACCAGGTCGATGTCGGCGGGCAAGTTTGTTGTGCCGAGGGTCGCTAATTACTACGGCGATAGGTGTCTCTGGAAACGTATACCCTATATACTCAACAGCCTGCCCTCTGACATCAGGCAAGAGGCCAATAAACTTAAACTTTGTAAAAAGCTGAGTAGTTACCTTTTTAAACATATTTAGTAAATAATTATTGTACTTACCTATAGATGTAGTTAATTTAAATAATAGAAATAGAAGAGAGTAGAGACTGCTCGATCCCACAGTCAAACTGTGCAAACGGTTTTGCGGGACATTGTACTTGTTCATATTTTATTATTATTTTCTTAATAAATAAATAAAATAATAATAAAACATTATTTTCCACTTTTTATTTTACCACTTTGTAGGGGTGATTAATATAGGTACATATTAGTACCAAATTTCAGCTTTCTAGTGCTAATGGTTACTGAGATTATCCGCGGACGGACGGACAGACATGGCGAAACTTACAAGGGTTCCTAGTCGACTACGGAACCCTAAAGAGGAAGAGAGTGACACTTTTGACGTTTGACGTTATTTTGTTGGAACTTGTTGATACATTTATTGAAATCACGCCTCAAAACGAATTTAGCGCATATAAGTTTCCATATGAGAATCGATTTTTTTTATGCTTTAGAATTTAATAAGCGTATCGGAAGGTCTATCACAAGACCGGATCGAAATTATTACTGTTGCATAGTTATGGTAAGGCCGCCATTTTGGCGTCACTGACAGTTGACAGATATGGCGGCTACGATTTTAAGCAGAAGAAATGAATAATTTAATTGGCAAGGTCGCCATGTAAGTTGCGGGGTTCGGAGATGAGGTGAAGTGTTCAACACAAATGATGCTTTATTACTGCTGAGATTCAAATGTTTCCGAAAATTAATGAATCGTAGCAGTCGGATTAAAACTATTCTAAACGGAAGCTAGAATAATAATGTACTTGAACAAAAAGTTTCATTTATTTCCGTTCATGGGAAGCTGAGATCATTCGTGACACAAAATGCTAATAGTTTGATACCTGGCTGTCCTTTTTTAATTTAGAGATTTATTATAAGTGAGAGATAATAATAATCCATTTGGCATCTATGGCCTAAAATTAAAAATACCTTAAAGACTAACAATAACAAAATACAATAATATTCTTGACGAAACAGTGGCTCTGTTGCGCCGTCGACTCTGGTGTAGGATTCCATTTAATCAGCCATTAAATAGGTATTACGTCTATTATAAGATTACTAATATTGTCCTTACACTTTAAATACAAAATAAAACGAAATAGAAACTAAATCCTTTATATTAATGCGTATGCGTAGGAAATACACAGAATTTTTGTTAATGAAAAGCACAGGAGCTGGATGAGCAAGATTTAATGCTTTTCTACCCACTCACTCATATTATAACTAGATGCGTAAGAATGGCTCGTAGGTACTTTTAAATAACTAACTCATTTTATGAATTGAATTATTTGTCATGGAGGCTCTGATTGAGACCGCATTCTGCAGCTTGTAGGTAAGCTCACAGGCCGGTACAATATGTTTGCGGTTCCCCACCATGCGCTAATGTAAAGACGCGTAGTAAGGAGCCCATTGAATTACGCCGCGTTATTATTTACTAATCATTTTATATGTTAGATGATTGGCATCACTCATAGTCATAATTAACTTACAATAAATAAAATACAAAGAATTTAACTAATTAAATATGGTTAGAAAAGTAAAGTATGAGAATATATTTCCGGTCGGAGTGCTCACAATAACTTATTGCCGAATGATACTACATAATTAGGCTCAGGCAGATCCGGGTTAAGTAATAGTATTGGATAACTTTTTGATAATTTTGCTATTGTAATACACCGTACATATTTCATATCATGTTTCTTACGAGAAGCTTAAATACTGGATCGGTAGTCATTTACTCGTGATTTACCGCGATTATTTACTTACTGAATCAGCTAAGATCCCTGATAAGTCATCATTCATAAGTCATTTATACATTGAACAATGTACATTGTATCATTATTAGGGTAAGACACAATTACAATATTATTGTCCCACCGAAATTTCGGTTTCGCTTTCGGCCAGTTTCGACCTAAAAATTATGTTTTGCCAGAGTTTGCATTGTTGGCCAGAGGTTCGGTTTCGGCCAAAAAACAGCCGTTATATATATATACTGTATGTAAAAAGCGTGCAACAAGCAAAATTTAATTTTGCTCCCTTGGGCATTGAAAGAAAATGCAGAGAGATCAAAAACAAGTTTGGTTCCATATAAACGGGCTAGAAAAGGCTTTTTTTCGAATAGAAGAAGGGGGGGACATGCATATTAAATGTGTTGGTAGTGAGAGAGATATGACGCACGGGCCAGCGCGGCAGCCGCGCGGCACACGCGCAGCACACGCGTAGCACACGCGCGTCACCCGCGCGGCACACGCGCGGCAGCAGCGCGGGCCGGCGCGTCATATCTCTCTCACTACCAACACATTTGATATGTATCTCGCTATCACTATCACACTCAGCAGCGCGGGCCCGCCGCGTACCCCCGCGTTGCTGTACGCCGCCCGCTTGCGGTGTGAATATACCGATTAAACCGCGCCCGACACGCGCCGCGCACGTCACGCGCCGCGCACGACACGCGTCCGTCGGGTGGAGTGGAGGCCTTTAGTTTTTTTTCACAATACGGACTTTCTAACGTGCCTAGAAGATGGTCCATACATAAAGGGGTCAAACTTGACAAGAAAACCCCGCATTTGGTGATTTTAAACCCATAAATCGCAGTTTTATAAAAGTCAACAAATCTGTCACTAAATAGTTGACATAGTTACTGTGTCCTGAGTCATACAGTAACTATGTCAACTATTTAGTGACAGATCCACCCGAAGAGAGGTCGATCCACCCAAAAAAGTTTTCACACACTAAAGGATGTTTTTGATGAAGTGTCCGTGAATAGATAAATACAAATTATTTACGACCTTGTGTAAATAGAATTCTTTAATGGAACTGGACTTTAACGTCAATTAAGTTTAAGCGAAGTACGTAATTTTCTACCAAATTAGTACCTAATAAGACAACACAAAGACAAGATTAGTACTTTAACCCATTCACCGCCACGGCCCTCCAGCTTGAACGTACTCGACACGCCACCATACATTCATAAACTGCCCGGCCGCAATCACAACACGTAGACGTCATATGGCGCCGCTGACGTGCAAAAGATTTTGCCGCCCGCGTTGGATAGTTTCATGCATCATTTTGTTTTAACCAGTGTGTAAGATAATAATCTTTTAAAACATATTTAAGTATTAAAATGTATAAATTAAGAGAACATCCATTTACTGTCTGGGCAAACCAAATGAAGCCAACACAGACATTGAATTTGCTTATTTAACTGAGATTATAGGAACAAAGGAAATAAAAAGCTACTAATAATTCATAAATATTTATTGTTTATAATAAACTATCATCAACTAATTAATTATAACATTATTTTGCTTGTGATACTCTACGAAACATGCCCCTTGACATAACCCCGGTTGTCGTGGACATTTCGGACAAAAGTCGCCCGTCTCTACACGTTTGTTATGTTTCCTCCAACAGACCACGCATCTTTTTCGTTTTAATCTGTTTGTTTCTAGGTGTCTTGGCAATTTGAATGATACGTGATAGTCTGATGGAGGACGCGGGAGACAATTGGCAATTTCCCGACTTGAAACCAATGCCCGAATAATATGTTTTCTGAAATCACACAAGGGCATTGGTTTCTCTCCAAATCTATTATATAGAGAGTGCGCGTTACATAGCATTGTACTAAATACATGCACTCCCAATTTCAAATACCACCTAAGGGTTTTATGTTCTGGGTTATAGTACGCCATCATTTGGTCGTGCTTATCTACGCCTCCCATATGTTTGTTGTAGTTAAGCACGACTCCAGGCTTGGCTTTTACATTATTATTGGCGGAAAGGTAATCCTGCCATTCACTATTGTGTTCCGTTGAAATCATTAGCACCTCTCTCCGGTCATTCCATTTCATTATACATACTCCTTTGTCATTATACATCGAGATTTTTTCATTTTTTGCTAACTTTTTTTTTAATATTTCTGGCGGATTACCTTTCCTATTGGAACGTAGGGTTCCAGTGCCATGGGTATTAGAATCTACTAAATAATTTGCCAAGTCGACGGAGTTATAAAAATTATCCATATACACTGAATGCCCTACGCCCAATTTCCCTTCTAATAAATCTTTCACAATCTTCGTTACATGATTTTTACCTCCTAATCGGGTGTCGCATTTTCCCCCATACACAATCATTTTTATAACATAACCAAATTGATCTGTAAGTAAGTATAATTTTACGCCATATTTGTTAGCCTTTCCTTTCATAAATTGGCGGAAAGATAATCTACCACGCCACAATACAAGGGATTCATCTATACAGAGTACCTTGGCCGGGTAGTAAATATTGTCCATTATTTTATTAAACAAATTTACAAGACCTGAAATCTTATTTAATCGATTGTCTCCTGTAGTTTCATCATAAAAATTTATGCACCTTAAAATTAACATAAATCTGTTTCTTGACATATGACTACTGAAAAACTTAAAGTCAAACAATTCGTCGGTACTCCAGTAGTCCTCGTATTTATTGCATTTAATTGTTCCCATATGGAATAACAGACCTAAAAATACCCTGAATTCCGAAATGGTTACATCCTTCCATTTCGTAATTCTTGCGTATGCATTATTGTTCGCTTCTATTAATCGTATGGCATATCTATTTATGTTGTTGACTAAAAAAACTAGAAAAGTGCTAGTAAACAACATATCGAAATATTCTTGAGGTTTTTCCTTCCTAGTACCTCTTAATCCAGATGTCTCAATAAATTCCGAAACACTAGACGTTTTTCGTGTAAAGCTCCAATTTGCACTAACACCACTTTCATTCCTGTTTTCATTTGGCGGGGAAGAATATTCTTCTTCTTCCGAATCTGACGAAGAAGAACAGTGACCAGGTTGGATGTCAAACTCATCAGGAGAGCCCTCCAAAAGACTGATCAGTTGAACTTCTGTCATCGTATTTTCACCTTCTATGAAAATAATCGTCCATAATTAATTATATGTCGATAATTAATTACAAGTGACTATTGTTAACTTTCTCATGGGTTTATAATCTGATTTTATGACAAGCTGTTGTATATTTACCGTTTTGTCACGAATAAATGCTTTCTATTCTATATTTAAAAAAACAAGTATGAGATACAACATTTAATATACAACGTGTCCCAAAACTCAACGATAAGCCGGCACCAGAGGATGGAGCTGCTTATGATTAGTCGAGAAAAAATAAGGAAAAAAATATATCTCAAAAAAATATATATATATATATCTTTTGAAAATAATTGCCATAGTGGTGTCAATACTATTTTTTTACACCATGATGATTGAAAGTGGACTGTAAGAAAAAATCTTTCAAAATTGTAGGGACAAAATGAATTTTGATTATTTTTTTGTAAAAACTACATGTATTATGGTATTTTTAAGAACTGTGTTAGATAACAGGGCTACTTAAGTTTCCAAAAACAAAACAAAAACAGTAATATTTGAGTATGTTTTTTTTTCGATGAATTTCATTTTTTTTCTGTAATTTCTAAAATAATTGAGATATATTTTTTTCCTTATTTTTTCTCGACTAATGATAAGCAGCTCCATCCTCTGATGCCGGCTTATCGTTGAGTTTTGGGACACGTTGTATGTATACAAATTTACTATATTTTATTTAAGACTTACCGGTATATGCTGAAGCCGTCTCCAACCCCATTGAGGTAAGATCGTGATCCATGTTTTCAACAGCCAGGTCAGTCGTGAGATGCTGGTTCGGAGCACAAATAGTCACAGCCGGATCGTTCGTGTTAGGCAGGTTCGGAGTAAGGGTATGGATAGCCGGGTCAGTCATATTAAACGGGTTCGAAATACCAATATCCATAGTCGGGTTCATTGTACAAAGTAAAGCACACGCACAACACCTCTGTGTGTCTCTACACAACCGAGATCTGGTTTAGTCAACAGGCAAGCCAAGACTGAAGACTATTTTATTTTATACTATTGGCATAATGTAATAATAACTTCAAAGTGCTATAGCGGAACTTTCCCTACTCAGAACCAAGGGATTATCGGTCTATTGTCACTGAAGAATCGTTATCAGTAAGTTGCGGTCAGCTTTGTTATCGTTGCAGCTGCAAATTACACGACAAGTCTTAAGACTAAATTCACATTGTTTATAGGACTCGCCCTACACACAAACAAAGGATTATCGGTCAGGTGTCGCCGAAGAATCAGTGAGTCATTATGCAGCGGTCACATCAAAGCTTATAGGGAGAAGTTAAATTCTGTTATCGTAGCAGCTGCAGTTGACATGATAAGTCTTAAGACGAAATTCTCATTGTTTATGCGTTTTACAAACAAATAATTCGTTGCAAAATATTATTCTAGTTTTTTTTTATTTGCAACTGTATTGTTATCGCTACCTACTACTAAAGTTTGTTATCTTGGTTGCTGCTAAAATGGAACAATGCCGTCCATTACCATTTAGTGCAGCAAAATGTGATAACTCAAATTAGATATAAAGAAATATGGACTTAGTTCACTTGACTTAAGGTTTGAAATTGATAAACACAAACGCAGTGCCGAATATTTACCTGCCTCCGCAAGCCATTTCACAACACAGTGTTGTGATGTTTAAAAGTATTGAGAATTAAGTTTATTTTACATTTATTTGATACTATTACGTGATTTGCATTAACGCTAAAGGCTGGAAATAACAATGGAATATAAAAACGTAAGCAGACACGTTTAGTCACGACCTATACTTTTAGGGCCATAAAAGTAGACTTTCTAAATTTAACTTTATAAAACGAAATATAACCGATGATAGACATAGCCTTTGAGAGCAGAATCTGATAAAAAAAATATCATAATATCTATTTCACAAATAGTTGCGAACAAAAACATTTTAACGTCACAGTGACGTGATCGGTGTCTAGCGGGTGTTCCGCAATCACGTCAACGTGTTGTGATTGGCGCTGAATGGGTAGAATTTGCTGTGCCCTTACCCATTTTATAAGATAATTGTAATATTATGTGTGCAATGAGGAGGATTTGTGCGAGTTTGAGATATATGGAAACACAACTTTCCACATCTCTGTGTTTCCTTTAAGAAACTTTTAAACTCATTATAAATTCATTTTATACACGCTGAAAATTTGATTTCGATTCAAACCAAGTTTAATGATGAAACAAGTTTGTGTACAGAAACACGGAAACGTGTTAACCAAAAGTTGTTGCTCGCCTTACATCATTTTCTGGAGTCAATTACGCCACAAAATTTCGCTACAACAACAAACAAGAACTTCAATTTGAAATTACTATTATTTAATCAACGGAAATGGTAACAAAGCATTGTCTACTTAACAAATAACTGGTAATTGCATTAAAAATATTTTAACAATAAAAGATTTTCCCATTTACTCTTCTCAAGTTGTAGATAAAACTTTATTACGTGGGTCTTGGTAATTATCTTAATTAATATATTTTTATTAGCCACTTCGTGGGCAAGCGCAAACGGTGCAGTTAACCTTTTGGTAGAAGATAATGCCTACGTACCTAATAATTGCATTTTACTACTGAGGTTTGATAATGGGGATGGGGATGGGGATGTTAACTGATAGTTCAAATAAGCAACTATTTCTGGAACAATAAACAGGAGCATTTTTTAAAGTTTCTTTTAAGAGGGAACTGAATAATAAATTCGGCGACCAAGACTTACATTTAGATTTCTTTATGTAATGTAATAAATTTACATTATAAGTAAACTTTAAGCTAATTTACACGAATTTATTTAAGTAATGAATGTTAATTGAATAAAATGTCACAGGTACAATATAATATTGATAATGATATCTCGTAATGATAGAAACTAGTACATTATCAAATTATAAAACAATTTAAAATAAAGTAACTACTTACGTCAAATATAATTATTGCATGTGATTTCAATATATTTTTTTAATAGAATTTTGAAGAAGGAGTACCTTTCTAATTTTGGAATGTAATTTTGTTTTGTAATTCACCCATTTGTTTTCATAACACAGCGGTTGAAAATGAAATAAATCCTCCCACCCTTCAGCCTCGCGGGGGAATGATGTCATACACAAGCAATGTTATCAAAAACCAACACTAATGTAAACAAAAATTATCAAAAAATGAAAAGATAAACGCAATACGCTACCGAACATGCCCTTGATCGGTTAACACCCCATATTGATACACCATGTATGTCCATTTACATTCACGTACAGAATACAATGGATGTTCTAATAAAAATATTCTCAGCTAACGTTTGACTGTTTCGTCAGATTCGCAATTTCACGGGTAGACGCTCGTAATTCGTTGGGCCAATTACCCTCTAGGATTTTTTTACTGGAAGTGCCATGCGACGCGTCACTGTTCTTAGCCTTCCAGTGGATCGACATTGTTGTTATTGTATTGTATTGTTACGATACCTCAGTTGGGTACTATACTACCACAGACAAGAAAGTTCTCATAGTTAAATCGGTTGTAGTAATGCTGGTCATTTCCTACGGTTTCTGAACGCATTTTAGAGCACTAATGATATGTGCGTAGATAATAGTACATTACGCAACTAGGGCGGTGAATTCGTGAATGCCCCAGATCGCAGGTGTTTGTGGCCCGAATCGAAGGTGAGAGCCATAAATATGCGCTCTGAGGCTTTACGAATTACCTCCCGTGTTGAGTACAAAATTTTACGTCTTCACCTGGCCACAATGCAAGTTTTCCCGAACGCACAGCGTGCAGTAAAACTCGCATTATGGCCAGGTGTGACGTAAAATCAATTTACAATGCGTGAGGAAGTTTTGAGATAGGTATTCAAACTGTATAAAAAGAATGTAACTGAATGCAACCTTTTTCTAGAGACAAATAATTTGAAAACTGAACATAGAAAAACATTTGATGACATATTTGTGACACGCGATTCGTAAGTCCTGAGGACGGAATGCCAATACTTGCAGGCTGTAGAAGACCTTCCTAAGTAACAGTACTTACCGGGTCCGATGTAAAGAACTAAAGGAGAATAAGGTGAGTGCTCGACACCGTACTAGTATATGGCATGGGCACTCTCTCAGACCAAGAAAAAAAGACAGACGGAGCGTTACGAACAGTCAAGTGAAGCCAAACCACATACAATCAAAACCAAGCTACTGCAAGTTTAACACACGCTCACGCACACATATACAAAAAAAACCGGCCAAGTACGAGTCAGACTCGCGCACCGAGGGTTCCGTACTACAAATCTATAACAAGCAAAAGTTGTTGTATGTTTATTACTAAATGATAAATGAAAATGGAATCCGTAACATTACAATGTGGAAAGCTGAGGGAGCATAAATTTAAACAGGGTCACTTTATCAATTTAGTAATCATCCTTTAGGCCTTGATTTATTCCTTGCGAGTAGTTGCGAACGCCAAAATAAGCGGATTACTTATATTGCTGTTTCTTTTTATTGCGTTGATATAAAACTGAGTTCACGGGAAAGTACCTTTAGGTTTTGATACCCTTACGTATACCTACGCTGGCCCAGTGCGGGTTGGAGACTTCACATACACCTTTTTCAGTTTTAAATTATGCGACTTATATTGCTATTTCTTATGATTGCGTGGACTTGTAAAACTTTCGTTTTGCTACAGCTGAAAGGTATTATAGACATGAGTATTTGATATGAATTTCAATTTAATACCTCTAGACGTGTTTACGAGGAAAAACGTAGTTAGTTTAAAATTTCAAAAAATGTTTTTTGTATGATTTTACTAAAAACGTCTACTTTTCGTAATTTTTCCTTTGTCTGTGCTATATGGAGTTTCTTCGTGCCTAGTTTCAAGTTTCTGTGTAAACGGGAAGTACCCTTTAGGTTTTGAGTTTCTTGCGGGTACTCCGTTTCAAACTATACGACTTAATTTCTATTTCTTTTGATTGCGTTGACATACAAGTTTGGTCTTGCTACATCTGAAAGGTCCTATAGCCCTGAGTATTTGACATGAATTTCAATTTAATACCTCTACGCATTTACGAGGAAAAAGATAGTAAGTTTAAAATTTCAA
The DNA here is from genome assembly GCA_945867215.1 of Epinotia demarniana. Taxonomy (NCBI): domain Eukaryota; kingdom Metazoa; phylum Arthropoda; class Insecta; order Lepidoptera; family Tortricidae; genus Epinotia; species Epinotia demarniana. The sequence continues at coordinate 16,416,494 of OX244272.1, read as the reverse complement.
AAAATGATTTTTGTATGATTTTAATACAAATGTCTTCTTTTCGTAATTTTTCCTTTGTCTGTGCTATATGAAGTTTCTTCGTGCCAAGTTTCAAGTTTCTGAGTTAACGGGAAGTACCCTTTAGGTTTTGAGTTTGTTGTGAGTACTCAGTTTCAAAATATGCGACTTAAATTGCAATTTCTTTTGATTGCGTTGACATAAAAGTTTGGTTTTGCTACATCTGAAAGGTCCTATAGTCCTGAGTATCTGACATGAATTTCAATTTAATACCTCTACGCATTTACGAGGAAAAAGGTAGTAAGTTTAAAATTTCAAAAAATGATATTTGTATGATTTTAATACAAATGTCTTCTTTTCGTAATTTTTCCTTTGTCTGTGCTATATGAAGTTTCTTCGTGCCAAGTTTCAAGTTTCTGAGTTAACGGGAAGTACCCTTTAGGTTTTGAGTTTGTTGTGAGTACTCAGTTTCAAAATATGCGACTTAAATTGCAATTTCTTTTGATTGCGTTGACATAAAAGTTTGGTTTTGCTACATCTGAAAGGTCCTATAGCTCTGAGTATTTGACATGAATTTCAATTCAATACCTCCACACGTTAACGAGGAAAAAGGTGTTAAGTTTAAAATTTAAAAAAGCATTTTTTGTATGATTTTACTAAAAATGTCTACATTTCGTAATTTTTCCTGTGATATATGACGTTGCTTCATGCCAAATTTCAAGTTTCTGAGTTCACGGGAAGTACCCCGTAGGTTTTGCGAGTGTCGAAAAACTCAAAAATTTGCAGCATAAACGATTGTATCTTTTGATTGCGTTGGCTTTTAAGTTTGATTTTTTCACAGCTTCAAGGGACAATAGTCTTGAGTATTTTATATAAATTTCAGCTTGATACCTCCACTCGTTCCTGAGAAAAAGGGTCTTGACAGACAGACAGACAGACAGACAGACAGACAGACAGACGGACAACAAAGTGATCCTATAAGGGTTCCGTTTTTTCCTTTGAGGTACGGAACCCTAAAAATTGCACAAAACTCTTCAGCACGTGTCGCAACGCTGTAAAGTAAGGTAAAGTATTTATTCATTGTAAACTGTGTACATATATAGGTGTTAAAAATATAGAGAAGGTAACAACAGTTGCTCATTTCGAGCGTACAATGTTCAATCTTAAAATTAAGAGTTAGTAGTGATCCTGTGCACTGACTGAATATATTAATATAGCTATCAAGATCATTTATTGGGAGTTTTGTGCGATTTAATTTGTTTAGCGTGTGCTAAACTTATGGGGCTTGTTTAAAAACCGGTTGGCTTCATTAGACTGTTCGTAACGCTCCGTCTGTATATTTTCTTGGTCTGAGGGGCACTCTATATCAATGCAATATGGGTTAACTTCGAACTGAGACGATTTTTCTTCATAAACATTGAAGGCATGTCACTTTGACATAGAGTGCCCAAGCCCATGCCACACTCATACTATAGTACAGCGTCGAGTACTCGGACGTTTACCTTATCTTGAGAAATTTTAATAATAGATATATTAATTTATTTAATTTCTTTTTGTATTTCAATTTTAAATAGTAAAGGGAAATGTGACGTCAAAATTCTCTATGGGGAAACAAAGTCCATTTTCTGAATTTATGTATTTAAAAATCTTTAAAATAGCAAACATAAGTTATTAAAGCGTGATGTTTTTTCGAGTTTACGTGAGTGTTCTTTATTGTTAAATAGTAGTTATTTTTATTACTGTTGTCAACCACCATATTATAAAATGGTGTTTTACTTATTCCATTATTTTGTGTTTTAGTTATTACATGCGCGCATTCAAGCGTTGAAACATCTTGTGGAGTAATTTGTAATCTGAATCTTTCATAAGTTACAATAGCCTTTATTTGTCACGGTACGATTAGTTCCGAAATTACGAAACTGTATTGTGCAATTAAATAAGAGTGTAATCAGCGGTGATTACACTCTTATTGAATTGCAAGCACTTATAATTAATTGACCTAACCACCACGGCCAATATATTTATTAGGATTCTGACAATCTAACTATCACATGATTCTTTATTACGGTCGAAGCAAAAAAATCAACGTAGGTATAGTAAACATTTTTTTTAAAGTAGGAATCCTACTATAGGATTCTATAGTTGGATTCCTACTACTTAACTTCTTACGTAGTTTGCTTGTGATTAGGCAGATCATGATTCTTCTTATATACATTTTGGAGGAGTGATTTACACCAAAACTTTTTTGAATTCTGATACATTATTCAGAGACTTTCACGAGGTATATGATCGAACGATATTACGAATCAGGGAATAAAAACGGTAGGTATGTAATTTGTTATTTCTTTAATAATGACTGTACAATAACAATATGGCAACAATAACAATGAACAGCACTTCCATGATAAATATTATGTAAAATTAAAACTTTTTAACCATTTATCTTCACTTACTTTAACAGTTTTAGTTCCAGTCATACCGAGTCCAAAGGGAGCGCTCGCGGAAGTGCGCAAGTAATATAAGCCACGAGTTGTGGAAGACGACCCGTAACCTAACACCGCTAAATCATCGCTTTCACATTTATTGGCCATAAAACTTTGCCAGTTTGCACACCTAACACCAACTATAGACTTGGGATTTTTTATGCTTTCTGTGTATATAAGAGCCGCGCGTAAGTGACTGCATGAAGGTGATAAGCAGCCCGGTTGGCTCGGTCCTCCGCCGTTAACATAATAATCAGCATGTCCCAGCGGTTCGATGACTCCTTGCACTAGTCTATTCGAATGCACAACGTCAACATAGTTAGCGTCCAATTTATCCAATCTTTGGTCAGGGTAGGCGTACGAGAAGCATGGGCCGGCGGGATCCAATCCGGTAATGCGGCCCAAATTGCGGCCTTTGTATCGTCGAAAATATTTTCCGGCCCATCCGGCGATGTGCGCTCCGAGACTGATGCCGAGAAGATGAAAATCCTCGGCATTAGCTCCAAATTTTTCCAAATTGGCTAAAAGATTACCAAGCCGTTTCCCAACCAAACGGGAGTTGTGTACGGAAAATATGTAGCCCTTATTAATCAATTCTTCAGCGTCGACCATTATCACGTTAAACATAGCTTTCTCGTTGTATGCTTTAGCCATCTCCAGCGGCACTTCCGATCGAGAGCTGTCTCTGTATCCATGGACAATAACTTTGGTTTGCTTAGTGATATCAAACATACCGCCTGTTGTGAGACCTTGAAATGCGTCATTAATGGGGAAAGTTTTCATTTCGTTTCCGTTAAGCCAAACCATTTTCATGGTTTTTATTAGCTCGTTATTCGCATTCATCGAACTGTACCGGAGATCCATGATGGCTCTACCTGTAAAAGACAGGCGGTGTCAATCACATCATTAGTAATTATATAAATAAAACACTTATATTTTGAAGACACTCACATGCGCCGGATAACTTAATATAGACGTTTTCGGCAAACGACAGATCCGATTCGGCGGATTGTGCCGTGGCTCGCGGCCCCGCTGTTATAAGGTACGACAAGGCCAGTAGCGGCGCGGCGATACTGTTTTGGTGCATGGCATAGGCCCTGCGGTAACACGGTCACTGTGTCACTGGCTGGCTAGCGGAGAAAGGTCTCGAGGAGCCGCCAGCAGAGGGAGGGGGGTTATCTGGAGCACTTACACGCACCGGCACACTCGCTCTCGGACACAGACTGTTTCTCCATTACGTAAACGAATCACAATATGCTCGTACTGCAAATTTTTATTGCCAACTGCATATTGCTCAATTAACCGAGTAGGCTATTTGCGAAATGACAATCGCGGGTCGCATAATAATAATGTAACGATAATTTGGTTGGACTGTTTTATTTATTGGACACTCAAAATGTTTTGTACAATAAAGTTTCAGCTCACTGATTTAATATAGGTACATTAATACAATTAGCATAAGAGCTTGTTGATATTTAGAGTATAATTCAATTTATGTTAAGCTAATATCGAAATATGAATTAAAGTCATAAAAAATGCACAATTGCGTTCAAGAAGTTGCGGAATAAACATGCCTTCTGAGTAGTATCTAAATATGCATTTAATGTGAATTTTCATACGAGACTCATTGTCATGTAATTAATTTATTCATGTTTTCGAGATAAAGTTCCTAACTTTTTTTTTTTTTTTTTTTTTTTTATGTGATAGGAGGCAAACGAGCAGGCGGATCACCTGATGGTAAGCGATTACCGCCGCCCATGGGCACCTGCAACACCAGAGGTGTTGTGAGTGCGTTGCCGGCCTTTAAGATGGGAGTACGCTCTTTTCTTGAAGGTTTGAAGGTCGTATCGGTCCGGAAATACCGCAGGCGACAATCCATTCCACAGATTAGCTGTGCGAGGCAGGAAGCTTCTGGAGAAGCGCACAGTTGAGGACTGCCAACCATCTAAGTGGTGAGGATGGTAATGTTGTCGCGTTGGACGATGGCGAAAAGAAGCGGTAGGGATTAATCCGAACAATTCCTCGGAGCACTCCCCGTTATACATGCGATAGAAAATGCAGAGCGAAGCCACATCTCTACGCAGCGCCAAGGAGTCAAGCCGACCCGAAATATGCTGGCAGTCAACAATTCGAGTTGCTCGTCGTTGGATGCGGTCCAGAGGGAGAAGCTGGTATTGGGGTGCCCCTGCCCATAGATGAGAACAGTATTCCATGTGTGGGCGGACCTGCGATTTATAAAGCTGCAGGCGGTGGGCCGGTGTGAAATACTGTCTCGATCTGTTGAGCACACTGAGCTTTTTTGAGGCTAATTTGGCCTTACCCTCTAAATGCCCGCGGAACTGGACTTCACTCGAAATGTCGACGCCAAGGATTCCGATACTGGCTGCGGCAGTCAGGGGAGTGCTCTCAAAACGAGGTGACACGACAAACTTTAACTTTTTCGCGGTAAACGCGCAAACCTGTGTCTTGGTAGGGTTAAAACGGACTAAGTTAAGTCGACCCCATTCAGAGATTTCATTTAGGGAAGTCTCAATTTCAGACACAAGTTTGTTCCGGCTCTCGATGACAATTTCCCTAGAGATGTTGGTACGGCCGGTGTAAGAGGCATCACCTGTACTATCATCAGCATAACAATGAATACCGCTGATTTTCAGCATGTCATTAATATGCATAAGGAATAGCGTGGGTGATAGCACACAGCCTTGAGGGACACCAGCATTTACAGACATGGAGTCGGAACATTCACCGTCAACTACGACCTTAATGCTTCTGTCTGCTAGAAAACTACTGACCCATACACATAATCTCTCAGGAAGCCCATAGGATGGTAGCTTCGAAAGAAGTGCTTTGTGCCAAACCCGATCAAAGGCCTTCGCTATATCCAAACTAACAGCCAATGCTTCACCCTTAGTCTCGATCGCCTGTGCCCATCGATGTGTCAGGTAGACTAGAAGATCACCAGCCGAGCGGCCTCTACGGAAGCCGTATTGTCGATCACTAAGCAACTGGTGGTCCTCTAGGTACCGAAGGAGCTGGCAGTTGATAATGGACTCCATTATCTTCGAGAGAAGGGAGGTAACAGCTATTGGCCTGTAGTTGGACGGATTTGAGCGGTCGCCCTTTTTAGGGATCGGATGCACTAAAGCTGACTTCCACGAGGTCGGGACTACGCCAGAAGAGTACGAGAGCCGAAAGAGACGCGTTAAGACCGGAGCCAACTCGGGAGCACACATCTTCAGCACAATCGCAGGGATACCGTCAGGCCCACTTGACTTATGAGTGACGAGGGAAAGAAGTGAACTACACTGAAAATGACGAACGTAACTAAACTTATCTCATAACATGTCGTCTCGTTACTGACATGTTTCATGCAAATTATCATTTGCTGTCTAACTAATTAACTAGGTATAGTTACTAACGCTGTACGCAATACAAGTTATCCAAAGATTAGTTAGGTAAACTGACTAAGCATCATTACTCATTAGCGAATGTACCCCTAAGAACTTACTTAGGTACTCGTATTAAAGTAATAATAGACCTGGAATGGAGTGGCTCGTAACAACCCGCTCCTATTGTACGGGCAGCGGGTAGCCACGCCACCAGTAATCATTTCAACCTGCAGCCGCGTATCACGGCTTCAAACAGTAGGTTAATACTACCCTAGGGGGCCTTAACGTCTAGACTTTCATAATTAATTTGAATTACATTCTTGAAATAAATTAATGAGGCTGTCTCAAAACATTTCTAATACAAAATTGAATTAAAACTGCGCCTCCCGCCTCCGCTCTCCTCGCGACTGCGATGTATATGAGGAGCGAATTTTAGGTTCAACAGCTTGCGTTAACAATTTTAACGTAAGTATGTGAAAAAATTCGTGGCAGTGTAGTACATATTATAATGAATTTAAAAGGAAAACTATCACGGCAAAGTAGGCACAACTATTTACCGAATAATAGTCGACCAACTTATACATATACAAATATATATGTCGCAGGGAAATGGCCAAAATAGAGATTTGAACAAAACCCTAAGGGATAGTGATCAAATCACGCAGGATGTTAAAATAACGAATCCATTTTGTCATTTGGCTAATACAAATCAGTCATTTCAGAAATCGGACAAAAAAGGCAACTCGTTTTTTCATTTCACTAGATTTGTTTGGTGATTTGATAAAATCCCTGAAACGCGTCAGTGCATTGACGAAACTAACTCGCAGAATTAACTCGTTTTATCATTTCACTAGACACGTTTAGTGAAATGATCAAGTCTCTCTATCAGCAGGTCGTTCTATCAGCGACCTCTTTTTAAAGTTTGGCAATATATCATAATAGAGGATATTTCTAACTTTCGTCCTTAGTTAGTTTTTTTTGTAACTTCGTAAGTATTTTTTATTTAACGAAACAAAAATTACATCCCCAGTTTACGTGCCGTAAAATAGGTTTTTTGGAAAATTTCATTTTACCCCTTTGTCGGCTTAGTTTAATTTGTACATACTCATACCGAATTATAGCTTTATAGTTAGTACCTAACCTAAGGGTTACTATAAGCTAAGCCACGGACGGAGAGACAGACGAAACTATATGGTTTGACTACGGTACTCTAAAAAGAGGAAAATTTAAAGTGTACCTTAATTGTCGTACTTAATTGGTATTAATTGGTCCCGTGTGGTGTCGGGTTAGAATTTCACCACCCCCTTTCTTCCCGTGGGTGTCGTAAAAGTCGACTAAGGGACCAGGGTTGAAGTGTGTTGTGGGCGATAGGCTAGCAACCTATCACTGCAATATCACATTTTGTCGATATTTTATACCCACATTTATGCTAAAAGTGGCGCTGGAACATACGTTTCATGTGCTCTGCCTACCCCTTTTGGGAATAAAGGCGTGAATGTATGTATGTATGTTAATTGGTACGAACATTCCACAAGTACGTTTGACACATTCTTAAAATTATAGCTACAACACAATTAGTAATTTAAGCTATAATAATGCGTGCTGGCGCGCACCGTAACGATGAAAACATGTCGTTGAGCGAGAATGTCGGTCGGTAGGGACGTATTGGTGATCGCTATTAATAATATACTTAACCTTTTCACCGCCAGATGGTAAAGCAACTTGCCGTGCCACCTCACGCCACAAGGGTAAAAATATAATGGATAAAAAAATAATGCCAAAATGAAATTCGGCTATTTCACAGTAGGTTTTCATAAATAAAAATAAATAAATAAAATGACGGCAAATGCCGTCTTTGGCGTCGGTGTCACGAATCGTCGATGACGTGATTTCACGTGTTTGGCGGTGAAAAGGTTAATCAGTAATATAATGATGTTGTCTATGAAGGCTATATATGAGTGTTCAGGCCTAAGTCCATTTTCATATCTACGATAAGTCGAAGAGCAAGGATAGCTTCTCTTTCTTTCTTCCTGTCTCAGAGGCACGAGAATCTTGTAAACTAGAATAATTTGAGAATAATCGCAAATGGAAAGCCAATTTAAGACAGTGTGTTACATAAGTTTCTTAAAATATTACGCCGTTAGCCTCCGAATGTCAAAAAACGTTTTGTGTGGTCGTCGAACCACCTTAAGATAAGATATAGATAACAAACATATATGTCTTATCTTATACACAGACACTTAACGTTTCATCTGTTTTTGGTAAGGATCCTGCTCACATTATTTGTCACCTTTTGCATTTATTTCTATGGCCATTTTAATTTATTGCCACTTACGAAAGTTTAAAAACTGCGTCACCTTTTTCCATTTATTTTGAGCACCATTTTAATTTATTGAGGCTTGAACTTACCCCATACAAAAGTTAAAATACTGCGCATGAGTATAATTTGGATACAAATAAATGTAGTACTCATTGGTCAAGCGTAGAAGGGCCGAGATATCGCAAAACGATTTTCTGACAACATTTGAGTATTGCGGCAGGGGCATGCCTTGAGAATCAAAAGCCTGAGAAAATGATGTGATAAATTCCCAAACAAGTAAAGTCCCCAGGTACACTATCACAGGTGCGCTATCGCGCAGTTTACATACATACCCTATGTACTAATTTCACTTTGACGGTACATATATTTTCACCTCGTCCTGCATTCAACGTTACAATGACCTTATACATCTCCGGGATATTAAATTAATATGATACACTCCTTTTTTTATATTCTGACTAGCTGTTGCCCGCGACTTCGTCCGCGTAGAACTTGTTAACGTCTTAGAAAAATGATTTCTATTAAATTATGCTAGGGGCAAGCTTAATTATGTCTGTCCCAAACACACCTCTACCATCTTAAGGGATGATATCCGAGATGGTTAAAATAGTTTTGTCCTTATAAAACCCAAAGTGGGTTTCTTCAAACCATTTTTCAACTCAGTGATTCGTTTGCGAGATATTGGGCTTTAAAGCCCAAATTTTTGTTCGAGTCATGTCTCCGTCCCCGTCCCCCCGGCTAAATGGCTACTAAATAAGTAATACTACATCAGCACGATTATCACAAGACGGCGCATTTTTCTCGCACTACGAGTATACCTCTCTTTCTGAAGTTGTCTAATAGTAATACCTAGTCTGCAAACAGATTACGCTGCTTGGGTATAAATCCCAAATCCGCCAAGTTCCGTAAGAGAATGGCGTTGTCAACTAAATCAAATGCTTTATTTTAATAAAAGTTACACTTACATATTCACAAACAGTATTAAAGCCCGACCATGAAAATAAAAAACCCGCTCTGGGGGCGCTAAATTAGCAATAATTATGGCAACACTAAAAAAAACTAAATGATGTACCTACCAGTCATATTGACAACAAGGTCGGTGACGTTATTTAGAGGATTATATTTCATCGCTTCATTTTTCAGATATAATTAATATTTACCACGTAGTCCCGTTAACCTACAGGTGACTTCTGCATGATTTAAAAGACACTCAACTGTCTTACAACGAACGCCAGGGGCTCACCTTCCTTTCGTAGCTCATTCCGTTTTCGTGCACGGTGACGACTGGACGCCTTCTAAATTCAAAATACTTTACCATTTTTCAAAAATATAGTGCGCTAGATCAAATCAAACTTTATGAAGAAAAAAATCGAAAATTACAAGGCAAATCTACCCGCAGTTATCGGTGTTTAAGAGTTATTGCGAGTGATTCGGATTCCGGTGAACAAAATGAAGGTAAATGTTACATTTATATTTTAATAGTGCTTTTCACGCGTAGTACCTGGTTTTTGAAAACTATTAGGCACAAATGGTGCGTTTGGTCTTTTGCCGCAACTAGCACAAAAGGTGCTGTATTTTTAATAGACACAAATGGTGTTATTAGGTTATGTTTTACTACCTAATGGAAAGCACAAATGGTGTTTTCAATCCTTAATGCACAAATTGTGTTTTTTACATATATTTACAAATTGCAGGCGCAAAAGGCGCATCAATCCAAGCTTTCACTTTTTTTTTCGATCCGAAATAAAGACTTACGATTTATAATTCTCTTCTCAGAGAATGAAGTGGCTATTGATAGCAGGCTCAACAGGACGATGGCTTATCACCTGAACATTTGGCAACGCTACCTGAAGCCGATCTCGACCAACCGTCCACCTCGGGTGTTCAACCGCCCCCCTCGGGTGATCAACCGGCAAATACCGAGTCCCCGGAACCTGATTTGGATCCTGAGATTTTGATGGCTCTCGGAGAGAGCGTAGATGAGACGCCCGAATATGGAGATAAAATTCACGACAATTTAGCCAAAATATGGCTTCCTTTACTGAAAAAAGGATTGACGAAAGAGAATAAAGAAAAATTGATCAAACAATATCTTACTCCTGAAAATTGTAAATTATTCCAGGCGCCAAGACTCAATGCAGAGATTTCTGCGGCTATTTCGGACGTAGTTCGACACAGAGACAAGTCTCTGATGTCTCAGCAGCAAGATCTTGGATCTGGCGTTACTGCCATCAACAGAGGCATCGATCTTCTCTTAAAGGGAGGGAGGATAAGAAGCTTGCCATTCAACATCTCAGTAACGGATGCCGAATCCTCTCCGATTGACATGCTTTTTTCATGCAAAATCGTATAAAACTGTTGACTCCTTACCTGGACAAGACTATTCTACATATTATCCAAGATGCAGAAAGGGATGACACTTTATTTGGGAAAAAGTTGTCAGATAATATAAAAGCAAAATCTATACAACGACAGGGTCAACAAATAAGAAAAGCGACTAATACAAGGACTTCAAACTCTTTCCAGTCCCAAACACACCGGAGTTCCTACCAGGGAAACTGGAATACGCCTCCTCGTGCCCCGTCGAGCAGAGGCAGCCGAGGAGGTCAGAGACGGGGCTCGTACCAGCCTCGTCGCCCATACATACAGCGCGAGCTCGAGCGCGACTGCGCCGCCAGCCGCGAGCAAGCCGGCGGCTGCGAGAAAGCCGCGTGCGCCAGCACCTTGACTGCACCGCAGGTACATGCCGGTAGAATTTGCCATTTTTTTCATTGTTGGTCTGATATAACGTCGAACGCTATTGTTCTAGACTGGATAAAAAATGGGCACTGTATATCGTTCAATAAACCAGTAATCTAAAAATGTATCCCGCGAAACAATTTCACGAGCGCAGAGCGATTAGATATGTTAAACTATATTCAGAAACTTTTAGACCTTGGTGCTATACAGAAGTGTAGCCCAAGCAGATACCAGTTTATATCCAGTATATTTTTAGTCCTAACGGGGGGAAACGTTTTATATTAAACCTTAGGCCTTTGAATAAGTACATCGCTAATACTCATTTTTAAAATGGAGGATCACCGCACTGCATCAAAGTTAAGAGCGCGCAAACAAAAAGTTCGTATTTTAACTAGCGTAAGGCTCTTTCACAAGCCATATTTTCGTACAAATGATTACATTGTTAAAGTAAACTTCTGTTTTGTATAGATAAACTCTTATTCTAGACCATAGCAAAGCTATAATTCTATTTATATATACGGTTATTTAAAACAAGCAGGTTTTCATCGAAGTGTTTTCCAAAAATACGCGTCAGAGCTATCTTTCAGGTAGAATATTTCCAAATTACTTAATCTTTCAAAAACGTATTGATATTTGCCTTTTAAAAAAGTTCTAAAATGTTGGATTTTCCTATAGAAAAATGACACTAAAACTGTTTAAATCGGTTACATTTTTTTATTCACGTATTTGATGATGTTTTGGAAATATAGCATTTTGTTGTAAAACTACAGGACTTGTTTAATATTACGTGATTTTTTTTAAGCTTATGGGTGACACAGTTAATTTAGCCCATTTTTTTAAAAACGACTATATAACCGCGCGCGTAAACGTTGTTCAATTCCCCGCGTGGTCGTGCCGGAGGCTTCCCCTGGATTTTCCCCAGGCCACCCTCCAACCACGCAGTTCGACCGCTATATTGGGTCCGTCCTATTATAGCAACAGTCAGGTAAAAAAAAAAAAGTTGTTCAATTCATTACGGGGGGTGCGTCCCACCAGATATAACAACAAAATATATAATTTCATATTAATAACGTTCACAAGATATAATGAACGTTAGCTATAACAACAATACCAATACTTTTATAAGGAATAACGGTCAGTTGCCATAATAATCATATTATATAAAAAAAAATTCTATAAGACTCTAATTGACTAATTTCATTTAGTATAACATACATAACGTATAACGATCATACCACATAATATCTTTTCGTATAACAAACATAACGTATACAGATCATACGCATATATATTTTCGTATAAGGATTATAATACGGAAAATTAAGCTAGGGCAGCCAGGAAAAGGGGGGCGGAGCCCACTTTAAATGGGGCTCGGGGGGCCAAGCCCCCCGCAGTAAAAAACAACTAATACTCTTATAAATGGTATTACTTGTAGGTTAGGTTAGGGTTGCCTTGTGTCCCTTAGAGCGGAAATAGACACCCCGCGAAGCGGGGTGGCGTCGACACGCTGGCGATTGGGTAAGGTTAGGTTAAAATAATTGACGTGTTTGATCTCAAAATAAATTTAATTTCAATCTTACAAACGGTATTGTTTTTTTTTTCAAACTCAAGTTGAGGCTATCGCTCTAAGAAATTCACATATTTTCTTCATACGGCATTGCTATTAAAATGACTGAAGCCAATTATACCATACGAGCATTATACATTTTGATGTTAGATAAATTGAACAATATATGTTATAAACCTTAGGCGTTATGAATATTATACGCTTTAATCGATATATCAATTGATATTATTTCTAAAGTACATTATACTTTACGAGATTCTATGTTTTGACATTATATCTTTCGTTCGTTATGTGCAATGAACGTTATACTAAACAAAGTTATATATAGTGAGCGTATATATTATGACCCTTATATGATAAGTTGTTATACCTCGTATTACTTACCCCATTACGGGCGCTCCCAAAGAACGGACGTATCGCTCTCGTCGCCGCCGAAAGGTCGGTGACCGAGCGTACCCGACATGCACCTGCGTATAGCAGTAGTGCGTCCGCTATAGATTGATACTTGGTAAGTAATTTTACATGTTAAGTAAGTTCATTTATTTTATTGTTTCTCAAAGTACTAAAGTGATATTACTTTTTATAGAAATGGGTATTTTATTATTATTGTTGGTTTTTGGGCCTTTGTTTGCCGCTTCGACCAGCAGGTGATCTATTGTGGCAGCCCTTTTGTTATTAGATTTCACCGTTAAGACCCGTTGCCTCTAGGAAATTCCAGATTCTTTGGGCGGTGATATGTTGTACCTCTTCTGGGTGCACGACGTGTCGCCCTAGATAGATACTTCTTTTTTGCATGAGTGTTCCGCAGGAGCAGAGAATGTGCGTTGCTGTTTCCTCTGTCTCCTGACAGAACCTGCAAGTTGCATCCTGTTTCATACCCATCTGAAACAGGTGTTTGTTTAGTTTGCAGTGACCTGTCAGGATTCTCGTCACTGCGCAGGTTTTGTGCCTTTTGAGTTGTAATAGCTCTTTAGACAGTTTATCATCAAACCCTTTGATTAAGGCTTTAGCCTGTTTTTGTCCTTTGGTGAACTTCCACAGCTTTATTGCCTCTGATTTTTCAGTATTGTTTAGAAGAGAATATGCTTTCCGTTTTGTGATACCACAGAACGGTTCTGGGCCGACCAGGGTTGTGTCTGCGCCCTTCCTTGCAAGTTCATCAGCTTTTTCATTTCCTACTATGTCGGAATGTCCTGGTACCCATCTAAGTATGACTTTGTTGGTATTGGCCAGGGCATTTAAATTGTTTTTACAGTTCTGGACTAGTTTCGAGTAGGATTCTAGGGATTCTAGTGCCAGCAGAACAGCTTGGCTGTCCGAATTGATGTAGATGTGTTGGTTTCTTAGGTTTCTTTCCAGATTGATCTCCACGCATTTATTTATTGCGAAGAGTTCAGCCTGATAGATTGAGGCCTCTTTCCCCATGCTGACGCTAGCTTTGAGCTTTGGCCTCTCACCGTAGATACCGCATCCAACATCGTCACCTTTTTTTGATCCATCTGTATACCAAATGTGGCTTCCCTCCTTGAAGTCCATTTGGTCGTTTATCCATTTGTCTCTCGGAGGTATTTCCACTGTATACAGTTTGGTGAATTTGCATTCCACGTAAGTGTCGTCAGTGGGCATGTTTAGTTTTTTGTTATCAAAAACAAGGGCCTCAAGTTTGATAAGCGCTTGCGAGCGCCATTTTGGCCTTGTTAGTGCGCATATCCTATAGATGCACTGCTTCGCCTCCTTTTGCACTTGCAGGTGGAGTGGCGTTAGATTGAGCAGTGCATCCAAGGCTGCCCCCGGTGTTGAGCATAAAGCTCCTGTTGCTGTTAAGCAGGCTGTACGCTGTAGACTGCTTAACTTTGTGATGGCTGTCTTTTGGTTGGTTTTGTTACACCAGACTGCAGAGGCGTATGTAATTACAGGCCTCACTACCGCTGTGTAAAGCCACATAGCAATTTTGGGCCTTATACCCCATCTTGCTCCTGCCATTCGACAGCAAGTCCACATGGCCATTTTTGCCTTTTGTATTATGTTATTCAAATGAGCGTTCCAAGTTAGCCTTTGGTCAAAAGTAACTCCTAGGTACTTGACCTCATTTGAGTATGTTATTTCCTGTCCATTCAGTTTTAGCTTGGCGAGCTTGTCTAGTTTCCTTTTCTTTGTGAAGGGCACTAGTACTGTTTTACTCGCATTGATGGACAGGTCATTTTCTTTGCACCATTTATTTATGGTGTTGAGCGCTCCTTGCATTAGGTTGGAGATTGTGTGGAGGCACGGACCTCTGATTATCACTACAAGGTCGTCGGCATATCCTTGCGTGTCATAGTCTAGGTCCTTCATAGTTGCTAGGAGTTGGTCCACTGCTAGGGTCCACAGTAGTGGGGATAGTACGCCTCCTTGTGGACATCCTCTTGTGGTGAAGAATTTATGCTCAATTGCATTGAGGGTCAGAGTGACTATTCTATTTGAAAGCATGCTCTGGATCCATCTGATGGTGCTTCCGTCCACGCCCTTTGATCCCAATCCTTTAAGGATAGTTTCTGTGGGTGTGTTGTCGAAAGCACCCTCGACGTCAAGGAAGGCACATAGAGCTGTTTGCTTGTCCTCTAGGGTTTTTTGCACTTTGTCGACCAGATCAAGTAGTGCAGTTTCCGTAGATTTCCCCTTTTGGTAAGCATGCTGGTTCAGACTCAGTGGTCTGACTACCAGATATTTCGCTCTAATGTGTTGATCAATGACTCTTTCCATCGTTTTAAGTAAGAAGGATGATAGACTAATTGGTCTGAAGGATTTGGGCTGTGAGTAGTCCTTTTTCCCTGCTTTTGGTATGAAGCGTACCTTGACTCTAGTCCATTGTTCTGGTATGGTCCCCCAAGCAAAGCTAGCTCGGAATATTCTTACCAGGTGCGGAAGTATTAGGTTTTGTCCTTGCTGTAGTAATGCAGGAAAGATACCGTCCTCTCCCGCCGATTTAAATGGTTTGAATTTTTTCAGTGCCCATATTACTTGGTTTGGTCTGAAGATATTTGCGGCCAAATTCCAGTCGTTGTTGTGTACCCTCCGGGCTTGTGTGCTCCTTTGGGTGTCTAACTGAGTATTACTGGTGGGGTACGAGCCTGGGAAGTGGATGGTTCTGAGCAGGTCCATTGTTTCCACCTCCGTGGTCGTAAAGCTGCCATTAGGTCTCTTAAGTAGGCCTAGGTAATTGGTTGGTCTTGGAGAGAATTTTGTGAATTCTCGCTCCTTTGTGTGTTTGGGCGATCTCTTCGCAGAACTTCCGCCAAGACTTCCTTTTGGCTTTTCTGATCTGTTTGTTATATTCTGTCAGTGCTCTACCATACCTTTCCCACTCGTTTGGTCTGGTTGAGTGATTGAATATGCGACGGGTGGACACACGGAGCTTTTCTAGCCTTCTGTTCCACCATGTCGTAGTGTAGTGTGTGGTTGATTCTCTCAAGGGGCAACTCAGTTCGTAGGCCTTATAGATGCCTTTGGAGAGTTGGTTTACTGCTATGTTGAGGGAATCAGGGTCTTTTACATATTTTGGGATATCCTTTAGATGGTCTTCCAGGTGAGTCTTGTAGGCTTCCCAGGAAGTTTCTTTTGGATTCCTACGTGTTTGTGGTTCTGTATCTAGTGGGCCCTTTACACTAAATATAATATGTTTGTGGTCCGACGTTGAATTCTCGCAACTAACGTGCCAGTTACCTAGGCAGTTTGCTGCCTTTTCAGTTGCAAAAGTTATGTCTAGTACTTCTTGTCTTGCCCTGGTCACGAAGGTTGGCGTGTTGCCCCTATTTAACAGGTGTAGACAGTTGGTAAAAATAAATTCTGAGAGTAACTCACCCCTTTTGTTGATGCCCGTGCTCCCCCAGATGGTGTGATGAGCGTTCGCGTCGCAACCCACAATCAGTTCTGC
Source organism: Epinotia demarniana (assembly GCA_945867215.1). Lineage (NCBI taxonomy): Eukaryota > Metazoa > Arthropoda > Insecta > Lepidoptera > Tortricidae > Epinotia > Epinotia demarniana. The sequence goes on along the minus strand of OX244272.1, from coordinate 16,400,086 downwards.
CTTTTGTGCTTCAGCGTACTGTACAACCTTAGCCAGTTCTTCTGTGGGATCTTGTTTTTCTCCGGGCAGGTAGGCGGAACAGATCAACACCTTTCGTGAGCCCTTTCCTTTGAGATCAACATACGCAGCTACAAGATCATCGCTACATAATTCTGTAACAGGCAAGAAGTTGATGTTTTTGTTAAACACGATGCAGGCCCTTGGTTTGGATCCTTTTTCGTGTATTAGTACCTTACCTGCTTTGTTGAGTCCTATTCCCATGGTTTTGGTGTTGATCCATGGTTCTTGTATGAGGGCAATGTTTAGGCCATTTTCGCCAAAGAGTTTTTCCACGACCGCTCTGGCCGCGATGGCGTGGTGTAGGTTGGCCTGCAGGAACGTCACCCCCCCGTGAGTTGCGTCGTTATTGACCCCGGCGCTGGGCGTGGGCCTGCCCTTGCCGGCTCCCTCTTCCTCTGCCCCTGGAGCGGTTGGAGCCCCTATTGCCCCCCCTGTCGGTGGGAAACCGCCGTGTTCCTGATGTACCCGCTACAGGATTGGATGCGGGATTCAGAAGGACTGCCCTTTTAGGTCCCGGAGGGACCTTTCGGGCGGGTGTATGGATGGGGTCCTTTGATGTTGACGGGTTTTGCGGTGGTGGGATTGAGGACGTGCCGGGTTCCGGCTGCTGGGCCTTGGAGGTACCCTTAAGCCGAAACTGTACCTTTCGGAAGCCTAGGCTTGCCTTTAGGTCCATCTTTCGGAGATTCTCCACTGGTCGTCTAGGGCTACGGTCAGCATGACCCCACCTTTCTCGACCTTTGTGTGGAGAATCTTCCAGTACTCTGTGTACAGCCCGGAGTTCTGTGCATAAAGTAGCGACAGGGACATTTTCACGTCGGAGTCGCGTAGGTCTGGGATGAACACCATCCCTATGTTTGGCTTTGGAAGCTCATTTTCAGGTATAACCCTGAGGTTGGCTTCTGGCCATGGTTTGAGGGATGGTGTCATCTCTTCAAGCCAGGCTTTGGACCGCTGGGTAATGAATGAACATTATTTGGGATGAAAAAATCCAATACTACTACGGTCAGACAAGTTAAAAGGTAATAAGTCACCATGTTACCACATACCATTAATGTTTATACTGCCTTGCCTAGGGGTTATGTAATGATTGTATGAAATATTTTAGAGTTAGTAATCGTATATAAAATTCATCTTATCCTTGGGTACACGCCTACGCCAAAGCTTTAGACATAGAAAGCTGAAATTTGGCATAGCGGTTTCTTTTACGATGTTTATTAGGGGTAAGGCTTAATTTATAGGGGATTAAAAAGGGGGGGGGGGGGTTAGAATTTTGAATAAATTAACCTTTTTTGTTTTTAAACTTACGATCATATAACTGGAAAATACTCTACAAAAGACATAACAGAACATATCATATTTCATTGTTATAAAAAAATCCACCCCCAAATGCTGGAAAGGGGGTTAGAAGTTTGAGTGGGAAAAATATTTAAGCAATGCAATACAATACAAATACTCTTTATTGCACACCTCACACAAACAAACCAGCAGCAGTTACCTATCGTTATGAAACTTAGATAATATACACCGCAACATCTTCATTTCAGTACCGAGAAGCTCCTGAATGTGTCTTCCAAGAACTGGCCACGTCTCGCTGCCGTATAATGGGACTGGTCGTATGACGCACTTGTACACTAGCCCTTTGAGTCGAAGTGGTATTCTGCGATCGCAGATGACTCCTGTGACCTCTCGCCATTTAGACCAAGCCGCGCTGATTCGGGCTCGGATGTCGTGATCAATGGTCCCGGACTCATGCAGTACTGATCCTAGGTACTTGAATTTGCCATTTTTCGTGGCAAATTCGTCACCTATCTTCATAGGATCGGGGTCCGTACTTCCGCAGGCCTTTGCGACTTGCGATTGGGTCTTTGCGACATTTAGTTTAAGACCGCCGTTCTCTAGCGAGCCCTTCCATTGGTTCACCTTATGCTCTAATGCCTGTTTATCCTCGTCTGTTAATGCGATGTCATCTGCATACATGTGCAGCCACGGCGGCGGTTCTTGTATTTCCGACGTGACGGCGTCAAGCACCACACTAAACAGAAATGGACTCAGGGCCGAGCCTTGGTGTACACCCACTGTAATAGGGAAGGCTTTTGTGTCGCCAACGGCGGTCCTCACTAAAGAAACCGAGTTGCGGTACATATCTCGGATGATGTCAATATAGACCTGTGGCACGTTTTTCACCTTCAGTGCCCACCAGATCATCTGACGTGGGATACAATAGGTTTTCTTTTTGATACAAGAAATTTATCTATATCACTTCCTGACGATAAACGAGAAAGTATTGCTCAGTTGGTTCAAAAGTTTTTTAAATTACATATCTGTTCAATTAGAGAATTTTCAAGATTAATAGTAGTAGGTACTGATAGCCGCCTGTCCAGCCGTGAAATACGGCTCGTTGTATACCAAATTACTGGAACGGCATAAGTATTTATCGCTTTTAAAGAATAATAGTTATGATAACCAAATCCAAATACCAAATAGCATTTTCGGCGATTTAAACTGGTGGCTAAGCAATATTAAAATAACATGTAATACGATGCGTATCTCGGGTTATAAGCTGGAAATATACACTGATGCCTCTGGCACGGGCTGGGGTGCCGTTTGCGGAGACCGTCGATCTCGTGGCAAATGGTCAAATACAGAACGGGAACGACATATTAATTACCTCGAATTATTAGCTGCTTTTCTCGGTCTCAAAAGCCTCGCATACGATGAAAACAACTGTGCAATACTTTTACGAATCGATAACACCACAGCCATAAGCTACATAAATCACATGGGAGGTGTACAATTCCCACACCTATGCGACATCGCTCGCCAGATTTGGCGTTGGTGCGAGGAGCGTAATATATGCAACGTATATCAACACTAAAGAAAATCTTGCAGATATCGAAACTAGAGTTGTTAATCCAGAATGGGAACTTTCTCCTTCTGCGTTTCAAACGATAGTGTCCCATTTCGGTCAACCAGACGTCGACTTGTTCGATTCTCGCGCTAACGCCAAATGTGTAAATTTTGTATCTTGGGCCCCTGAACCTGACGCTATGGCTGTGGATGCATTTACTATCAATTGGAATGCAACGTATTTTTACGCCTTTCCACCTTTTTCTATTATTTATTTTGAAATGTATAAGGAAAATAATAGATGACAAGGCTGACGGAATATTGGTTTTTCCTTACTGGCCGTCTCAGCCTTGGTTCCTATTAAATAGTATTTTAACGACAAATGGTTTTTTCCCGTGGGTAGTCAAACAAACAACAAGTCAAAATAGTAGAGCTGTATTTTAAAATAAAGGAAAAATAGTATTTTACATTTTCTGAATGTAGTAACCACTTCCATGTGATACTTACTGCCTCATTGCTGCCCTCTGCTAATATCCACCTATTTCATCACTTTTTTTTGGCATAACAACACAAGTTCAAAGGTCACTTTTAGTGGACACGCCTTTCTGCACACAATGGACCACCTAGCACAGCTGCAAAAGAGCATGGACGACATGAAGGCCATGTTTACTTCCCAAATGGCCGCTTTTGAGAGTTCCGTGGCCAACCAGGGAGGGGATTTGTTGGCGGGTGGCTACGGCACCTTCAAAACTCTGCTGTGGAAGGCCGTCGAGACACTCCAGGAACAAATGGGCTTCGTGTTGAAGACTTTGGAGGAGATGGAAACCCGTTCTCGAGCTGGAATTCTGCTGCTGCATGGTGTTCCGGAGGTTACAGGTGAAGACATCACAGACACAGTGATGGACATCATCAAGCAGGACCTCAAAGTGGATGGGGTCTCGGCGCATTCCATGATGGCCTGCTACCGCCTTGGTAAGACCCCTATGCCTTCAAAACCACGGGCTGTGCTACTTAAGTTCAGCTGTCACAGGGCTCGGAACGCAGTTTGGACCTCGAAGAAACTGCTCAAGGGCTCTGGTAGAACTCTCTCTGAGTTCCTCACTTCTACCCGGCATGCTGTGTTCGTGGAGGCTCGCAGGCTGTATGGCGTCAGAGACAGCTGGACAAGCGACGGGCGTATTGTGGTACAGTGCAGCGATGGAGTGCGGCGGAAAATAACGTCGATGGAAGAACTGCGGTCGTTGCCTGCGCCTGCGGCTACGGAGGAGGACGGTCCTGCGGCGGGGGCAAGTGCGGGGTCAGCGGGTGCTCCGAGGGTGCCAGGTGCTGGAGTGCCTCCTACGCAGCCGCGTCGACCCAAAAACCCTTCCCGAGTTGGCGCTAGCGTAGCGGCACGGCGTGGTGCCCATACTTAGTATCCTCTTATGTGCTGTTCTTATTCCAAATTCCAATCTAGATCATTTTTATTTTATTTTTTTGTACGCGGTACACCTCAAAATATTTATTCGAAATGTCGTGCATCACTTGTCATTCTTGTCAATGTCACTAGTAGGTTAATTTTTGTTTGACGTTTTGTGCGTTTCGTTATTGCGCAGTAAAATTATATTGGTGTATTTTTCTAGGTGCATATGTTTATACTGATGGTGTGTCCGTAATTTCAGTTTTCTTTGCGTTACTTTTGTTTTTTTTTGCCATTTGTTGATGTAACTCTTATTTTAGCTGGCGAGCGATTGAGGCAGATTGCTCTTTAGTGTAATTAGTAGTTTGTTGATTTAGCTAGTAGCTTAGGTTCTTTTATTAATTATTTATATTTCTGTATATATATATATCTATATATTTGTATTCAACCGTATTTACAATGTCGGACGTGTTTAATGCTAGTTTGGACAGCGAGTTTTTTTCACTCTCTTCTTCAAGTTTTTACGATTCCTTGAGTGACGCATCAGATATGCCTGATCTTAGTGAACGCTTGCACTGTACTTTTAAAACTTCTACTAAAAACTTCAATGTCGTTCATATAAATGCGCAGAGTGTGCCGGCTCATTACACTGAATTGCTTGCATCGTTCAGCTCCAATAACAATATACATGCAATTCTTATCTCCGAGTCATGGCTAAAGCCCTCTCTTCCTTCAACTTTATATCCCTTGCCTGGGTATATTCTGATTCGTAATGACAGGATTGGCCCTAGCGATGGCGGTTCGGGAACTGTGCGGGGCGGCGGTGTTGCCATATATATAAAAAGTAATTTCGCTTATCAAGTAGTTGCTCAGTCGCCATCAGTCTACTCGAACTCTTCCGAGTATCTTTTCTTAGACGTGACTTTACATCACTCCAAAGTTCTTCTTGGCGTTTTTTATAGCCCTTCATCTCAAATTAATTATTTTGATTCCCTCGAAAATGTTTTAGTCAATATTAGCCCTCAGTTTGATCACAGCATTATTATGGGTGACTTTAACACCTGTCTCCTTAAAAATGACCATCGCTCCGCTAAGCTCCGTTCTCTTGCAACTTCTATAAATCTAAGCGTGTTGCCACTTGATGCTACGCATTTTCCTCATAACGGCCCTCCTTCTCTTTTAGATCTCATTCTTACTACTTCTCCAAATCTGGTATCCCTCCACGGGCAATTCAATGCTGCAGGTTTCTCCAATCATGACTTAATTTACGCCTCTTTTAACATTCGTCCCCCGAAGAAGAGACAGAAGATAATCATGCGTAGAAATCTCCGCGATGTAAATCTGGAAGCGCTCTGGGATGATGTTTCACATGCTGATTGGAGCAGTGTAGGTCGTCATGACGATGTTAACATGAAAGTAGGGGCTTTCAATGCCATATTGCTTGCGATTTTTGATAAGCATGCTCCTTTGAAACCAACGCGAGTTAAACACTTTCCTGCACCGTGGCTCACGCCGGAGATCAAACAGTACATGGCCAAGCGCGATCGAGCTCGTATTAAGTTCCGGCTGGTTCCTTCGGAAGAAAATCGCCGGAGGTATATTTCCATACGTAACTGCTGCAACAAAGTCTGTAGGGAAGCAAAACGCCTACATATCCACAAATCAATAGAGGAGTGTCCCCCTTCTAAGTTGTGGAAATTTTTAAAGTCTCTTGGGGTCGGCAAAACTCAGCAATGTTCTTCCAATACTCTTGACATTGACGCTATTAACAAACATTTCAGCACGTCGCCGGTTACTCTTGACCCATCCATTAAGCAATCCACTCTTTCACTTCTTGCCAATATTACACACCCCGACCTATCTCCCTTTGAATTTGGTTTGATTTCACCGCAGGAGACGCTTGCCCTTCTCAAATCTATTAAGACGAAGGCAATCGGTGACGATGGCCTCAGTGTGGATATGCTTATGCTCGTGGCGGATTTTATTGTTCCTACCCTTTCGGATATTATAAATTTCTCCTTGTCCACTGGAACCTTTCCGGCATCGTGGAAGTATGCTCACGTAATTCCTCTCCCCAAAATCCCTAATGCTGTATCTTTCACTCAATACCGCCCTATTTCTATTCTCCCAGTTTTGTCAAAGATCATTGAACATTATGTTAATCGTCGTCTCCTTTCTCATCTTAACAGAAATTCTTTGTTTAATCCTTTCCAATCCGGATTCCGCCCCGGGCATAGCACGGTCACCGCTTTAGTTAACGTCACCGATGACATTCGTCTCAATATCGAGTCCAAAAAGCTCACTGTCCTTGTTCTTCTTGATTTTAGCAGTGCTTTTAATACGGTAGATTTTGATATTCTGCTAGGTATTCTCCGCTCTCTTAACATGTATGAAACTCCCTTATCCTGGTTTCGCAGCTACCTCTTTGGCAGGCGCCAGCGCGTTACGTTCGATGACAAGATGTCCGAGTGGTGCGAACTCTCCGCTGGCGTTCCACAGGGCGGGGTGCTTTCTCCATTATTGTTCTCTGTTTTTATAAATAGTATCACCGAATCCCTAACTACATCATATCACCTTTACGCAGATGACCTACAGATTTATGCAGCGGCTACTGTGGATGATGTCTCCGCATTAATTTCGGAAATCAATCGAAACCTAGAATCTATACGCTGCTGGGCGTGTAAGTATGGTTTACAAATTAATGCGAAGAAATCGCAAGCGATTGTTATTGGTAGTCCTTACTATGTAGATAAGCTCTCAGAGGTGGTGGTGCCTGACATTATTTTTGATGGAATTTCTATTCCTCTTTCCTCTACTGTCAGGAATTTGGGTATCACCATGGACCAGACGCTTTCTTGGTCACCCCATATAGCTGAGGTGAGTCAGAGGATCTTTAGATCCCTTCACTCCCTAAGACGTCTCCAGAATTTCCTTCCTCTTCGTACCAAGTTGACCCTTACTCAATCTCTTTTGCTTCCTCTTCTGGACTATGGCGATATTGCGTTTCTGGACCTCAACGAGGAGCTACTTGATAAGCTGGAGCGTCTACAAAATGTATGTATCAGATATGTATTTGGTCTACGCAAGTATGATCATATCTCTGAATTCCGCTCTAAGCTTCGATGGTTACCGATTCGCCGGCGCAGGGATGTGCATATCCTGTCATTACTTTTCAATACACTGTTCAGCCCTACTTCCCCTCCTTACCTTTCTGAGCGGTTTAGTTATATGGCAGACGGCAGTGGCCACCGCTTGCGGTCGAGTACTAACCTTACTCTTGCTGTACCGTCTAGAAAGACGCGAACATACTCCAGATCTTTTACTGCGCGCGCTGTTAAATTGTGGAATGAGTTGCCTTTGTCGCTGAGACAGTCGCAGTCTGTTGCGTCACTTAAGATGAATTTGAAGAAGTTGTGGCTTTCCAATGACTTGTGAATTGGTTGAATATAGTATTTATTTATTTATTGTATATTTGCGATATATATGTAACATATGTTAGTGTGTATTATATTTTATATTGTATATTTATATATGTATTGGCATGTTTTTATTTGTCTAGAATTAATACTAATTAGGATTTGCTTTATTTTCTCTGTTTTTGTACACGGTATAAGTTTGCCTATCTCGTTCTACCTACCTTCCTCTCAATTGCTCAAAGGTTAGCTGGAAGAGATCCCTTATAGGGATAAGTTCGCCTTTGTACTTTGATCTATTGTGTGACATGTATATTCCTTGACCTGTTATTGTGTACAATAAAGTGCTTACATACATACATACATACATACATACATACAAATATCATGTACTTGGACCCAAATTAGTTTCTTCTCCAATCTAACTTCAGAGACCATCACCCGTTGCATGCGCACCTTACCCTGGGTGTCGCGCGGCTCTGCAGCAAGCCTTCACCAAGCGAGGGACTCCGCTAAAAGCTATAGATTTAATGGTGGCGTCGCTCGCCGAAAGTACGGTAAAACAATACAATGTTTCTTATAAGAGGTGGTGGCTTTTTTGTGCGGTTTACCATTGAATTGCCGACAAACATTTAATCGAATATTATTTCAAAAGACAACGTTTCAAGTATTTTCATTTCATCGACAAGTCATTGCGTCGAGAACTCGATAGTAGGCAATTTGAACCGAGGTCTTTTAATTGGTAGTTGACTTATTTCAATAAAATTCATGTCATGGCTTTTCATTTCGGGTTTTTTTAATTAATTGTTTTAAATGAAATAATATTTATTCCGCATAAAATTATTTCGGATCTATATCTGAATCCCTAACGCTTTATAACCTATTTTTCGGCAAAAATAGGTCAATAGCAGCGAGTCGACGTCACCCCGCTGCGCGGGGTGTCTGTTTCTGGTCTGCGGGACACGAGTGAACCCTAACCTAACCGACCTAAACCAGCGTTCGCTTATGACAAGCCATTTTTGTCCTCCCTGATATTTTTTGTAATATAAACGTTTTACATCAAATGATTCTTAGTTTTATTGTACATACATATTATACATTTTTTATGTCACACAATTAACTACATAATTTGAATAATGTATAAATGTGCTACTGCACATGATTGGACACATAAAATTGTATTAGAGTAATACGTCGAAGAAATGAATTGCAATGTTTTGTAGTTGTGCCAATTAAGATAATTTGAAACAAATCGGCGGTGAAGTAATATTCCTTGAATAGTATTTCTACGTAGTAAGATAAATTTAAATAAATAGTAGTTGAAATAAAATAACGCCAAACAATATTACTAGTACTAATGTTTCGATGAATCGTTGTCGATGAAATAATATTCGATGAAAAGGTTGTCGACAAAACAAGGGTACACCTTTTTGTGCTAATAAAGATGTTAACCCTTTAGAGTCGCAGATCTTGGACGGTCTAAAATTTATTTCTGAACAATTTAATGCGGGTTGTCCCTACGGTAGCCTCAACTCTCACCGGTCTGCGCTATGTTTGCTTCTTGGAGATAATATTGGTTCTGACGATAAAGGAAAACGGCTACTTAAAGGAGCCTACAAGCTGAGACCAAACATCCCTAAATATTCCCATACTTGGGACCCGCAACTAGTGTTAAACCATGTGGGTGATTGGTATCATAACATAGATTTAAGCATATATAAAATTACAAAATTAATCGTGATTTTACTAGCCATTTGTACTGCACAGAGAGTGCAGACTCTATCTTTAATCAAAATTGAAAATGTAACTTTTTCCCCCACGGGAGCAAAAATCATAATCTCCGATATAATCAAAACCTCTACGCCCGGCCGGGAACAACCCATATTAATATTACCATTCTTTTCTGAAATTATTAATAGAATGTCCGGCAACAACTTTAAAGGATTAAGAAGGATAAAGGAAGCCAAAATATCGGTAAACTCTTATTAAAACATAAGCCACCTCACACAGCAGCAACGTCTCAAACAGTGAGCCGCTGGATTAAACAAGTACTTTCGGAGAGCGGCGTGGACGTGTCGGTGTTCGGCGCGCACAGCGCGCGGCACGCCGCCACGTCGTCGGCAGCGCGCGGCGCCGGCGCCAGCGTCGACGCCATCCGCAAGGCGGCCGGCTAGACAGCCTCTTCTAAGACATTCGCTCGCTTCTATAATAGACCCTTGCTTGGTGAAGGAGATTTTGCGCGCACTGTATGTATTTCTTCTAATTTGAGAAGAACCACTACTTAAGATTAATGGTACTTACTAAAGTAAGTGATTTTGCTTGTAAAGTAAATAAAAAATTTATTTTATTTGATTTGCTTTTTCATTTATGCACTACCACACAGCAATTCTTTCTTAGTTAAACTCTATATCAACGTGGTAAATATTAATTATATCTGAAAAATGAAGCGATGAAATATAATGTATGTAAGATTAAACGAACTTCTTGAAGTGAAGTTCGATCATTATTATATGAATCGCTTCATTTGAAGATATACGTGTATATATAAGGTCGCTAACCGAAGGTGGTCGCGTAACCGGCGAAACGACCCTATACATTGGTTTGTTATAAAAATAATTATCTTCTTCTTCTTCAACTTAAGAGCTCTGCTCTTGTCGGTGGAGTAACCGCCATTCAGCTCTATGCTCTGCATTTCTGATAACCATTACTCCAATATAGGGATATTAATGTGGTGGTTTCCCCATTTGCCTTCCACATCGCAGTGTAATGACCGGTTTGATCCGCCCACTACTGTTTGGTCAAAAGTCCTAAACCGAAACCGAAACCCGCTTTCTCGGCCTTCTGCCATACTGATACAGCTACTGCTCTGTATCAGGGGAATGCTTATTTGATGGTGGCATTTACTCGCCATATCACAAGGTCGTCATTAGACGAAAAAAATAAATAAAAATAATAATTATATTTACGATTATATACGAGGGTAGGTAAGCTATAATAAAAACCCCAAAAGCCCCTTATAAGTCCGCATTCTGTGACAGACGGGCAACTACGGAACCCTAACCTGCACGTGGCCCGACACGCACTTGGCCGCTTTTTATTTATTTTCCTGGTCGGGCTTTACATGTATAATGCTTGTTAAAAGATGAAAGACTACGCAGTTCACATTTATTACTTTATGAAACAAATAAGCCAGAACAATGTTAAATTTTTGAAACATATAAGCCGGAAGAAATGGCTTAACCTTCAGGATTTCGAAGGGTGGGAACAGCAGGTCAATCACGTAACGCATTTTACATATACGGTACGGTAGATCCAAAAGTAAATTTTAGTATGAAAAAACTACTTAATAATTAAATTAGTTGGATCTAACAAACGCCCGTTCATAACGTTACGTGATTACTCCTCTGGATGCGATTTGACTTTCAAAACGTGGCATGTACCGGTCATGTCAAGTGTCCACTTTAATGTCCATGTTTTCAAGATGAGAATTATAGAGAGATTAAACAAAAGCGATAACCTAGGTCCCCTTCTGTCAATTAAGTTGAATGAACTGCAGCCCCTGAAACTGATTTAGTTTATTTCAAGCCAGATTGAACACAGTGCGTCGCCGAAGGCTAAGCACAAGATACTTACGTGAAGTAAATGTGATGAAACAATCTAAATGCAGATATCAATGTTCTACTGTACTCATATTCATCATCATCATCCTCCTAGAGTTATTCCCGGTAATGCCACCAAAAAGGCCGGGGTCCGCTTTGATACCTAATCCCAAGATTTACGAAAGCTACTGCCATCTGACCTTCCAACCCAGAGGGAAAACTAGACCTTATTGGGATAAGATAAGACCGGTTTCCTCACCATGTTTTCCTTCACCGAAAAGCTAACGGTAAATATTCCGTGCATAAGTTCCGAAAAACTCATTGGTACGAGCCGAGATTCAAACCCACGACCGCCGTTTGACAGCCGGATGCCTGAACCAGTAGGCTACCGTAGTTATTCTGTACTAATATTGCAAAGAGAAAAAGGTCTTTGTATGTTTGTGTGTAATCTGGGTAATCTCCAGAACCACTTATCTCAATGGGCTTTCTACATGGACAAAGGCTATATTTAATCTCACGGGTTCACATTCTTCACAAAACGCGGGCAAAACCGCGCTGGCAGCTAGTCACTTATAAGATTGTAGGGTAGATGTGGTGACGCGCGACGGCGGCGGCGGTGGCGGCAGCGGAGACGGTGGCGGCGCTGGCCGGCCGTGGGCGGCGCGCGCTCGGCGGCGCCCGCCCGCGCCCGCCGGGCTCCACCACCCAGTACCTGCCCGCCGCCGGCTCGACCGCACGTCCCGGCAAACTCCCGACGCCGCTCAGTCGGCCGCACGCGCCCCTAAGCCACCACCACCTCCATCGGCACAACAAACTCTCGGTGCCCTTGTGATACTGTGTGCTTCTGATCACATTCACACCGGACGACACTCTAAGCGCGGCAAGTAAGTTTCGAGCACTATAATTATACGGTTTAGACTCCACATGCAGCGTATGTAGAAGGATTTGTTTTTTATTGTCATGCAAAAATGCTAAAGAATATTTTATGTATTTATTAAATGAGCCGTTAGCCGTTATTAACTGAAAAAGAGAGTATTAATTTACAATGCGTAATGCTATTTGATGCATTCTTAGTAAATTAATACTGTTTTAAAAGAATATAAATCAGCTCCTTAAAAAACAGCACAAAAAAGTCACCCGTTACGTTTCTTTAACGGTAGGTATTCCTCCCGAGTAGACTCCGGCTATATTGACGTCATACAAATTCAAGATAGCTCAATCGTGTATCCAAATAATGCTCATTAGGCTTTTTAAGTAAGTGGGTGGCTGAATATTTGTTTAATCGTGCGTATGAACAAACCCTGAAATGAATATAAAATAGTATAGCTTTCCTAAAACTCGGGTGATTAATATTTCATAATAAGCAGTTAGAATAATCTGATAATTTCACCAATCCTATTAAACAAATTTAAAATTAAACTACGTAGCACCATATTATTAGGTCTGTATGTTAAGGTACTCATACCTTTTTGCTAAGGATATAATAGCTCTCCAGGGTGTCGCTACTCTCGGCGTGACAGAAGCGCGCCCCGGAGAGGCTGGCTCGTTGCATTGCTGATCTGGTATCCACGTTAGAGCTAGCCCCGCAAATCACCCGTCGCTTCGCGGAGCTTATGAGGCCTTTTTAAGTATAACCCACTGGGGACTGCTGTGCTAAAGATACGGGTTATGCCTTATCTTTAGACCATGACCACCTGTTTTACTAATTATAATTGAATTATTAAGTTGTATTACGGTTACAAGTAAATATGTACCGTCATTACGGAGTTTTCCTATTTGTGATATATGATATGTATCTGACTATCTAAGAAAAGTCTTGTTTTTTTTTAAAAGAACATACCTATCAGGTATTTTATTTTTATTGTACAAGTACCTATATTTATAGAACTGTATGTTATTTATTTATTTAATCAAAGTTTAGTTATTGATTACCACCAGGAATTTATTTCATCCCCAATTAAAGCAGCTAATCACAACCATAATTTAAGCAACCTAGGATATCAATGTTCAGTTACGGAGTTCGGTGTTAAAAGCCGTGAGTTCCTCAAACAATTGCCATATAAAGCCAAGCTTACGACCGGTGACTGCCGAATCGCACAGCATCGGACTCAGATGTTTAACAATTTAGCAGCTATTGAGCAAGTAGGCATGCTTTGAACTCGAGATTGTTGTTTTTGTTGTAAATGCACGTTCATTTCATGTGGTCGCTTCTAGACACGTAGAACAACATGTAGTGGTGTTGGTCTTTAGACGATTTATGCATCCCGGTATAGCATTGTTACGTTACAGAGTTATACTGAGTTAAAAGAGTCCTGAGTTCCTTGAACAATTGCCGTATAAAGCCTAGCCTAGTACCGTTGACTGTCGAATTGCACAGCACCGGACTCGGCCATTTAGCAAGTATGTTTTTTGAAACACACTCCCGTTTATAAACTCGGGATTATTGTTTTTTGTCGTAAACGCACGTTCATTTCACATGTTCGTTTCCTCGCACGTAGGGCTATTAGAACAAGTAGTAGTGTTTTTGTGGCTGCAGTATTCTGTAAGGTGGAAGTTTTCCCCACTGACGCAGCTCCAAATATGAGCAACATGACATTCTGCTGTACCACACCTCTCTAGTTTTCATACCGTTGCATACTCTGAACACACTGTACTGGATTTTGATATTTTTCATGTATCTCTTGAGCACAGGACATCGAAACGATATTATACAGGGTACAAATATAATGGAAAAATAAACCATCAACTTCCAAGAAAATTATTTAATAGAATAATTTGTTTCGTTAAGAGGCACAGGATATCTACTCGTATTCTCCGAAGCTAAGCACCGTGGAGGATATCTCGGGTCCCTCGAAAATCGTGTCTTAGCTATTCATCCAGTGGCTAGCTGCGTTTGCAAACAAGTGACATCAGATTAGCTTTATGGCTTAGACCATTTTTTACGAAAAAAGGGTCGTTGGACTTCCTTTTCGTTCCTTACATTCGAATTCCAGTCGCGACGCAATATCTTTCGTGCACTCGTTCTGACATAATAGCTCGCTGCCTGTTGAAGCGAGAGCACAAATCATATTAATATCATATTGGCATGTCTTCGATATACCCGCTGGTGTATTGGATGTTGTTCTGCTTCGTCACTGCGTGAGCCACTGAATCCTTACATAGATCCGTTAAAGTGTATACGGTTAGAACAGAGCTTGCGAATTGCAAGCCTTTGCCATGACTAATTACTTACGTAACTTACGTAACGTACTAAATACTTACTAAATGCCGCGCTCAATTAAATATTGTGATTGGAATAAGACATAATATTAGTTTTTGACAACTGGTAAAAGCCCTTGTCACCTATGGAAAACAATTGGGGATCTCAACTGTTTCATTCAGTTAATTCATTCAACAACAGTATAAAACACGTGCATATTCTGAATGAATGTTTTATTTGTAAAAATACAATGGTTATTTGAAAATCTTTGGTCGTTCTTATGATCACTCTCTGAAATTTGTATTCTTAATATTTCCAAACCAAAAAATAATGTTGTGGTGTAAATGCACAAAAAGCATCTACAATTACGATACTAGAATATTTCCGGAAACATTAATTGATTGTTAGTAGGTATATAATATTCCCAAAATAAATACACAATTCATGACTTATTGCTTTGCATAACATAAAACTGAACGGATAGCTAAAAAGACATCCAAAGACAAACGGTCTATAAACAAATTTTAGGTGATCTATATTTACGAATTCATTCAACTTTACGAACGACTCTAAAACTTCATAGACAACACATATAACTTTCAAAGCTACTTTGAATGCGCTTAAAGGCCGAGCCACACCGACTATTCATACATTACAACGCAGCGGTGTACGTGCTGCACATGCAGACGTGCTGCACACGCAGTCGGTCTGCCTCGGCCTTAAGTCAGATACTTAGGTATACGAAACATGGGGAAAATGTTTGTTGAGAAGCTGCAATAATCGCCCCTGAGTGCCATATACAGTAACGCTGCATCGAAAGCGAAGATATAATAGTATATAAACCTATCAGGAAAAGAAAGTTGTTTTCACTCTTGCTCAAAAAGTGCGTCATATTAGGCTTAGCAAGCGGGGCTAAAGTAGTACATTTAGCCCCTAGGGAAAATATGTATACATATTTATGATTTATAAAACATTTTAATTTGACCAATCACAACAGTTAAATATTACATCCACCAATCACAGCTCTTTTAAAAAAAACATTATTATTTGCTATTCTACTAACCAGCATACAGCTAGACATTAAAATCAACCATTCAGGAAACAGAATTCAATTCAAATATTAGGTGTTTTTTATTCCCTAATTCACAATAATTAAAAAAATAAACGCCTCTGACTGACCGACGATAGCTCCTTCATGCTCTAAGGCTCCGTCCAAACGTTCAAGCGTGGTTGACTGCATACATGACATAAGCTATGGAGATTGAGCGGATTGACTGCTGTCTATCTCGCCTTATCGTATGCTCCGCGTATGCTGTCCGCTGCGCTCGGCCGTTTAGACGCCGCTATTAGACGGTCAGAGACGTTTATTCGTCTCTGACCGTCGTGTGAATATTTTTTATCTGTGACAAAGCAGTTTATTAAAAAGAATGGCGTCAAATTGAACAATCTTTTCGCCTTGGTATAATTGTTGATTGTGGATGGATAATCTTTGTTTTTACTATTTTCTCGCAGTCGAAGTGAAAAGTAGAGTATATAACTCTGGTCTAAAAGCCATATTACCCCTCGAACTATTTCCCCTCACTTCGTTCGGGAAAATATCCATCTCGTGGTAATATGGCTTACTTTAGACCCTTGTCATACAATCTACTATTTATATGTGTGTTATCAATACAAAATTAAAATTGCATTTCAAATTACAATATAAATCCACAATATCGAGGGCGGGTTTCAACATTCCATTCATGTTGTAATTTTTGATGACATGTATGACTATCTCAGGCGTGTTTATTTCAATATACTTTGCAATGTTCTTACATAGAGGACAACGCGAATTTTGGCCTTAAATTTAACAATCATGCAAAAAAGATGATAATTAATAATATACAGTAAAAATGTTGTCGCGTCACATTACGAGTATTACTTAATACTAACGGACATTTCTTAACACCGAGAACAAATAAAAAAGTACTAAAACTAAATTAAAGACCTTATGTCAAGATTCTAGATTCCAGACTCAAAAAATATATTTGGAAAAACATAACTAAATACATTGATCTACATGTATTCATTCATTCAGTCATTTATTTATTCATTGTACCTATAGTCATGAAGGTACAGTTATGCTGGTGTTTGGTTACATTTCAAGAAAGTCTGTACATGACGCCCTGGCAGACGCCTGGCTGATTTAATTTAGATTAACTACATGCAGTCTATGAACTATATAAATACTCATTTATGAGGTAAAAGCACTTGGAGAAAAGCCATTTATTGAGTCCTTTAAATTGTTGTCGATGGCAGTCTTTCACATAATTTGACAGTTTAATACTATGCGAATAACCATACAAAGTGCATTGTTCGTGTGGAGTAGGTACTCGGAGCCCTTGATAGATGTAACAAGGCATCGGCATCATGTCAGGCGCTATGGATTTCTATAACGCTGCAAGAACGAAGTACATACGTATATTACTAGCTTCTTAGATTAACTACATGCAGTCTATGAACTATATAAATACTCATTTATGAGGTAAAAGCACTTGGAGAAAAGCCATTTATTGAGTCCTTTAAATTGTTGTCGATGGCAGTCTTTCACATAATTTGACAGTTTAATACTATGCGAATAACCATACAAAGTGCATTGTTCGTGTAGAGTAGGTACTCGGAGCCCTTGATAGATGTAACAAGGCATCGGCATCATGTCAGGCGCTATGGATTTCTATAACGCTGCAAGAACGAAGTACATACGTATATTACTAGCTTCCGCCCGCGCCTCCGTCCGCGTAAAACTCCTTTATATCGTAGCTCCATAAAAACTTTCACCCCTTAGGGGATGATTTCCGGCATCAAAACTATCCTATGTTCTTTCCAGGAAATCAAACTATAGGTATATATACCAAATTTCATGTCAATCGGTTCAGACACTTTCGCATTTATAATACTAGCTTCTGCTCGCGAATTCGTACGCGTTTAAATTATGGTTTACATAATATTCTTATGTTTAACCATAGTACTACCTACTGCCAAAATAAAGATTTCATTTCCATAGACTACGTGTAACAGTTCAAATTCTCTTCGAATCTAATTAAGAGTCCGTATATAGCCGTTTGCTGAATTCGCTAAACTTTTTGAGGTCATATCTCATTAAATATTCGTTTTCCTAAAGATTTTATTATGTAATATGAAAGATCATTTCAATTCAAGTTGAATAAGCGGAAAAATTGTTTACATTTAGCTCTCAATTTACCATATTTTGGCTCAGTCCAACCGCTGTTTTCTCAATTTTCGCTCGGAGACGTGTAAAACGACGTGGATTTGAAGAACTACTTGATTTCTAACCGACATGAAACAAATAAAGCCATATTGGAATGATAATCTTCTTAGGAATAAGCGGAAAACATTTTATAAGTTACATATTAAATAGTTGAGTAAAACCGTATTTCCATCCATCAACTTTTGAGTAAAAACACACGAAGAATCGCCAGTATATTTGGCCATTTAGCTCATTATTTCAAAAATATGAAGCCATAATAAGAAACTCTAGTTTAAGCGCTATTCGTACAAAAAAAAATATATTTATGTGTAGAAGTAAATTTAAGCATAAATAATATTTGAAATCACACTAAATTTCGTAATAAAACACCGTGCACGGCGCTCGATTCGGCAGTACCGGCTTAGCCGTTGTCCGGGTCGGACCTGTACGTCGTGTAATTGTGGCTATTCACGAAGGCTACCCCTCGACTAAAATATTATTTTGATCTCCGGCTAGACATAGTTGTTACCAACGTCGGGGTCAAACTATACTAGTGAGACATTCGTGAGGCTAATCGAGACAACTTACGAATTGTATAGCTCCCATGTCAATTATTTTACGAGTGATCGTGATACTTGCTGAATTTTTATAAACTTTTATTTAGTTCACCTATCCGTTGTCTGTAATTAAATCTTGCAAGTTAAATTTGATCCACTTCCCGGTTTCCGATTGAGCTGAAATTTTGCATGCGTGTATAAATTGGATGCCAATGTAATATTATTATGACATAAAGCTGATCTGATGATGAAGCTGGAAGGTGGTCATAGGAACTCCGTAATTAAACGACGCAACCCTATCAAGTTTGGGCTCGTTTAATTCGTCTTGACGAGTACTTTGGTATTATATGGTAACCAGGGTCTGATGATGGACCTGGAAGGTAGCCATAGGAACTCCGTAATTAAACGACGCAACCCTATCGAGTTTGGGCTCGATTAATTCGTATTGACGAGTACTTTGGTAACCAGGGTCTGACGATGGAGCTGGAAGGTGGTCATAGGAAGTCCGTAATTAAACGACGCAACCCCATCGAATTTGGGCTCGTTTACTTCGTCTTGACGAGTACTTTGGTACTATATGGTAACCAGGGTCTGATGATGGAGCTGGAAGGTAGCCATAGGAACTCCGTAATTAAACGACGCAACCTCATCGTGTTTGGGCTCGATTAATTCGTCTTGACGAGTACTTTGGTAACCAGGGTCTGATGATGAACCTGGAAGGTAGCCATAGGAACTCCGTAATTAAACGACGCAACCCCATGCCCCATCGAGTTTAGGCTTGATTAATTCGTCTTGACGGGTACTTTGGTAACCAGGGTCTGACGATGGAGCTGGAAGGTGGTCATGGGAACTCCGTAATTAAACGACGCAACCCCATCAAGTTTGGGGTCGTGTAATTCGTCTTGACGAGTACTTTGGTTCTATACCAGGTAACCAGGGTCTGATAATTGAGCTGGAAGGTAGCCATGGAACTCCGTAATTAAAAGACGCAGCCCCATCGACTTTGGGCTCGTTTGAAATATCTATATGATATGGCGTGAATATGCAACTCCAACAAATATAGGAAAAATTAAAAAATCTAAAAGGTAAAAATTTAATTAAAGGAGAAAAACTTGTTATAAAACAAGCTTTTATTATTTGTTAATTAGTTATTGTTATTAGTTACATCAGTCCACTTTGTGGGGGGTCCAAGGTCCAACGGCCATCACTTTTTCATTTGTAACATTCACAAGTACTTACAAACCACCGACATAATATGCAGGGTTGAACGAATAGCTATTAACCTTACTCAAGTAAAAATAAACTGTGTAAACATTTCTTAATTACCTAGTATTTTATTTGAACACCTACACTAAAACCAAGAAACGAATAAGTCAGGTAAAAACTATTCACCTAGAATTTGATAACCTGGAAACTGAAAAGAAAACTCTAACATTACTGTAATACAGTCTACAACTCACAGAGCCACTAGTAAATAATATAAATAACCTAAGTTTTAAGATGAATACAGATAAATAATAATAAATATTGGGGACAATCTTACACAAATCGACCTAATCCCAAACTGAGTACCTAAAGCTTTTACGATGGGTACTAAACGACTATATACATACTTGTATAGATAAATAAATACTCAAATAGATAAAAAACCAATATCCATGACTCAGGGAGAAATAAATGCGCATACCGAGACTCGAACCCAGAACCTCCAGCTTCGTAGGCAGGGTCACTACCAACTAGGCTAAAGCGGTCGTCACAATTCACAATTCACAATTCATTTATTTGCATAAGAAGTGGTACATAAAAGATGGTTGATAAAATATAAAGTAGGTAACACACATCTCACCAGTAACTGGCATGCAAAAACACAATGTGAAATTAATAATACAATAAATTCAAAATAATAACACTGTCAACAAATAATAATCGATTTAAAATGTCACTGCTTAACCTATATATATACACAAAACATCTATGATTTATAAAATTCAAAATAATCATGAATACTATAAAAACACTCCTGAGTCAGCCATTTTTTAAGCCTAGATTTAAATTGGTTAAGTGGTAATTGTTTAATGTCATCATGCAATCTATTATATATACTAATTGACATACAAAATGCGTTATTACCATATAATTTCGTCCTTTTATTCGGAATAACAAGTCGATCAGGGTATCTCGTATTAAATTTACATAGGTCTCTGTTTTTGCTGAAGAAATTAGGATGAAGTTTTACAAATAAACAAACTTCATATATGTATAAACTAGGTACAGTTAAAAGATTTAGGTCTCGAAATAACGGCTTACATGATGTCAACATATTTACATTACATATGGCCCTTATGCATTGTTTTTGCGCTATCAATACACGCATTAAGTGGCTAGAATTTCCCCACAGAAGAATGCCATACCTAAGCAAAGAACATATGTAGCCATGGTATGCCTGTATAGCAGTTTCTTTATTGCTAATTTTTGCAAGTCTCCACAAAGCGTATGAAAACGAGTTCAACTTGGTACATAAATTATCAATGTGATCCTGCCACGAAAATACATCGTCCATCCATATACTTAAAAATTTTGTGTGAGAGGATTCTTTTAGACTGTGGTCTTCAAAAACTACATTTAGTGAAAGTTTCCTGCCATTTTTATTCACGAATTGTATGAAAGTAGTTTTGTCAATGTTAGCCTTTAAATTATTTTTCACTAACCATGCCATAATTGCAGTAATGGTATCATTTATGTCACTATTATACGTCCTAGGGTTACGACAGGGTATGACAATAGAGAGATCGTCAGCAAACAAACAAGTACTTAAATAAATTCTGTATTGGTACTAATTACATACATACATTTATAATGAACGATACTGTTCTAAGTTACCTGATATTTTATTTAAATACATATACATAAAAATATTAAGAAACGAAAAGTCAGATAAAACGGTTAAAGTATCAAAACTTTTCTACGCCGACCTAGCAGCCTCGCTCGACCCCCACCACAACACCTGCGCTGGCGCGCTCGGGAGACGGGTAATATACCTACAATCGAACTTTTGCCGGGCCGACACGGACTCTTAAACACCCTCATAAACTTGGTCGTCTAATTATCTGATGTGACATTGTTATGCTTTTACGGCTTACTCTGCTTCTAGTACGTCCACTACTGCAGTGCCAAAGTGACCCATAAATAATTGAAGGCAATACGTATAAAGAACGAATTGGGAAGTACAGCTAGCTCCCTAATATACCTATTACATTTGGTACCGCTCATTTCACGCTGTTTGTTGGTCTCGATACAAAGTTTCATTCCCTTTGTCGTCCCTAAAAAGGAATGAAATTTGACATAAATTATAGCATGTCCTATTCTGATATATAAGGTCCCTACCTAACTGGAAAGTTTTATAGAAAATCCTCTAGTAGTTTTTGAGATTAATTGGAACGTACATATATCCAAACTTTCGCTTTTATAATATTAGTAGGATATATTGTGTTATTGGCATTGGAACGTACATATATCCAAACTTTCGCTTTTATAATATTAGTAGGATATATTGTGTTATTGGGTTATTGGCGTATTGTGGCGATATTGGTAGATATCAAATAGATTACATTATATGTAAAAATAAACATAGAACTCTTATTCAGAATTGCAAAACATTGCCTGGAGCAGACTTGAATACGGACCATAATTTACTATGCAGCTCACACAGTTTTGGAATGAGAAGAAATAAAAGAAAGAACAAGCCAAAGTCCATAGATCTCACTAAGCTTAAGGATATAAATAGTAACGGTAAAGTGCAATATAGTAACAAATTAGGTGATAAATTAGTGCAATATAAGAATAATAAAATTGACGTTATTGATGAACATAGCTTAGAAATAAGGTGGAATAATATACGTGATGTAATGATAGATACTGCAGAACAATGCCTAGGAAAGGAAAAGATAGTACCTCGAAAGGCATGGATTAGTTCTGATATAATAGACTTGATGATAGAAAGACGAGAATTTAAACATAAAAATAGTATCGAAAGTGTGAATAAGTATAAGCAGTTGACAAATAGAATAACCACATTGTGTAGAGAAGCCAGGGAAGAAGAAATAGTTAAAACATGCGATAGCATAGAATCCTTAATTAAGAAGGGGAATATGAATCAAGCTTACCATATCATCCGTCAATTAGGAAAAAAGAGTCAGACAAAAAGTGCTGCTATCCTAGATGAACAGGGTAACATTTTGCTAGATAGCAAGGATGTTGCAGATCGGTGGCAAAGATATTTGGAGAAGTTATATGACGGTGAAGGCTTAGCTAGCAACGACATAGAAAAGGAAGAATTAGTGGAAGTAGATGATGCTGGTCCAGAAATAATCAGAAGTGAATTTGAAAAAGCCCTTTCTAGTTTACAAACTGGAAAAGCTGCTGGTAATGACAAGATTTACGTAGAGTTCATAAAATACGCAAACTGTGATATACTTAAAGATGAAATTTATGAATTAGTTACTAAAATGTATAATATCGGTCACGTCCCTACTGATTTTTACACTTCTAAAATAGTTACTTTACCTAAAAAGGCGAACACTTTAAAATGTGAAGAACACAGAACACTAAGTTTAATATCACAAGCCAGTAAAATATTACTCAAAATTATACAGAATAGAATTAGACCGCTAACTGAAAACTATCTAGGACCTGACCAATATGGATTCAGACAAAACAAAGGGACGAGAGAAGCAATATTAGCCTTAAGAATGATTACTGACAGAAGAATGGATTTAGACCAGGACACACACATAGCATTTATAGACTTAGAAAAAGCATTTGACAAAATTAATTGGAAAAATATGATGTCAATCTTGAAGGAAGCTGGATTAGATTATAGAGACCGAAGAATTATTTTTGAACTCTACAGAAATCAAAGAACTTTAATTGAAATAGGAGAAGAAGCTAGAAAGGCGAAGATACGGCAAGGAGTTCGGCAGGGTTGTCCACTTTCGCCTCTTATCTTTAATGTGTTCATAGAGTGTGCCATTAGAAAATTAATAGAGTCCGGAAAAGGGGGGGTTCATTTCAATGGGAAAAAAATTCAATTTATTCGTTTTGCTGATGACATTGCGGCTTTTGCAGAGTCATCAAATCAGTTAGAAGAATTAGTTACAGATATGAATGCAATTTTTGAAGATTTTGGACTTAAAATAAACATTAATAAAACAAAAATGCTAGTAACCTCAAAAAGGCACTCAAATTATAGACCAATCACTTTAAATAACAGGACAATAGAGCAAGTCGACAAATTTAAATATCTGGGAAGCATAATCACTAATAACTCCAGATGTACACCAGACATTATCGCGAGGATAGCCATGGCGAAGCAGGCTTTCAATGCCAAGAAGAGCCTGCTCAAAGCCAGAATAGCAGGCCATATTCGGAAGAGGCTTATAAAAGTGTACATCTGGAGCATAGCGTTGTATGGAAGCGAAACGTGGACAATGACACAGCGTGACAGAGAACGATTGGAGGCCTTCGAAATGTGGTGCTGGAGGCGAATGGAGAGGATTAGTTGGAAGGATAAGAAGACGAATGAGGAGGTGCTTGAGAGAGTGAAAGAGAAAAGAACGTTGTTGAAGACCATTGAGAACAGGAGAGGCAGGATGTTGGGCCACTTGTTACGACACGATGATTTTATGAAAACCATAGTAGAAGGGAAGATAGAGGGAAAGAGGAAGAGAGGGAGACCAAGAAGATCTTTTATGGACCAAATAAAAGAAAAAGTAAACGGCGCGTCGTATCAAGAGGTCAAAACAATAGCTGAGAACAGAGAGGAATGGAAATTGCTCCACCGACAAGATTTTGAATCTTAAATATAATGATGATATTGTGTTCATATTCTTGGTCGCTTAATTATGATACATAATTTTGTTTCTTTTTAAGTTTCCGTAGTGAACAAGGAACCGTTATAGTTACGCTGTGTTTGTCTGTCCGTTCGACCGTCTGCGGCTCAATGACCCTTACCATTACAAAGCTGTAATTTGGCGCTCGTTATAAAACAATCACTTGGGCATGTTGTATTATGGTAGGTTTTCTAAACGCCATATAAGAGTTCCCACTTCTGTTTACCTTGTAGGTACCTAAACGAAAATTAAGCAGATATTATTTGAAAACATTTAGTTTCAATTCCACCGAAAAGAAATAGAGTTTATTCAGTGCTTTTATTTTAATTTTACTTGGCACTTAGGCCCTGTTCAGATTTCTTCCATTCCCCTCGTTTTAGTCATTTTATCTAATGGATATTTGTTTTTCTTCTAATATTTAGATGAAAATAGCACTTGCGTCAATATAATAAAATTACTTTAAATACATTTGAATTGATTTGATGGACTGCAAACTTGTTTGAATTATGAATTATAATAGGGTGGGTGTAGTGTTTCGACGGTTCCGGGGCAATCTGCCGAATCCTACACCGGAGACGACGATGCAACGGGGCCACGCCGTTTCGTCGCCTAATAAATAGTATTATTTGTTGTTTTGGTTTCGTGACGCATTGGTTGTTACTGTAATGTCACGTAAATGTATTTATCAATAAATAAATAAATAAATAAATAATAAGGCAAACATCCTACTTGTGTAATTACTACACATTATGGTTGTTTACCTCAATATACCTACATAGGTATGTACGAAATTCCACATGTATATACAGGGGGTTACAAAAATACCCGTAAAGCGGAAAGGGGGTTAAATGGTTCCTTATATAGAGTCAATTTACAATATTTGAAAACCGTAGTATCGCAGTATGACTTACCGCTAAAATCAATAAAAAAAAGTTTTTTTCATTTATGTTCCAACCCTATTACCATAATTAAAGACTAAATAACACAGAATGTACAATTTTAGCTAATATCCGTGGAACGACATAGAGTCAATAATAAAATGTACAGGAGCCGCTCAGATCGATATTACAAGTCAAAGAATATGTAAGACCTGACATAGGTACTTTATGTTAGGTATTTTTCAACCAAAGCTCAAGTTACGCATCATCATATCGTAATATTCAGAGTTAGAAAACATAGCCATTTTCTCACTTTAGAAATAATGTTGGTTAAAACCGAAATAATTGTAAGATATTGATTACAAGATTTGAAATTGACAACAAAACGTTTTTTTCGATTTGATGTTTTTCGAAGCCATTATTTCCTCTTATTGAGTTTGCAAACCTTTTTGAATGAAATACTTAAAATCCGGTAGGAGTACACTCTGTTTAGTAATCTATGATAACTTCAGTTCTATGCAGTGACAAGGTTCTAGGGTTGACAATATTTTTCGCTTTGATAATTTGTACGGGGTTTTTTGTAACACGTTCTATATGAAGAAACTATATGCTATTCTAAGAAATGCCCGTCAAATTATATCACCCAAATTATATTACCTTAATAGATTTTTTAGTTTTTATTAGATATATTTATTTTATGAAGATAATAAAAAACATAATCAAAAGAATACAATGCAACTCCTACCACCAAAGTCAAATTAAAAACTTCGGGTACGAATACTTGTCCCTCTTCCGCACTGCCGCCAGCTCAGCCGCATCTCCGGGCGCCCGCATGGTGCGACTAATGTGCGAAGCAGCAAAAGAGCTGACACATGTAGCGTCCCAGAGGAGACATTTGCCTTTCTGCCAGGGCACCAAGGTCAAGTTGTCGGGCCTTTTATATTACCTAAATTTATTGGCTGCTGAAATCTGGACATTATAGTTTATCGTAATTCAAGTTAACTTGACAAGTTAGGATTTGCTGCATACTTCAAAAATAAAAACAATAACAAAAGCAAGGTTGGATTCTCAGTAATAAAGATACTTGTGTCAGGAGACTTATTTCGTACCTGATCGGAGCTGGATTTGTTCGCATAATGATGCGGCATTAAATTCCACCGCTCTTTGTTATGATAGATAGATAGATTGCGAAATTATGAAAGATTACGAATTGGCGGCACGATCTATCATTGTAATTTTGATAAGTCAAATATTTGATTTCAAACACCCGGTTTATAGCTTCGTTATCCATTTGTTTCTGTGAACAACCCAAATATTGCTTCCTTATTATAATTCGTCTTGGTACAAATATTTAATATCACTTTTTTTCACTTCTCATGCTCAAAACGTGCATCATATTAAGCTTAGCAAGCGGGGCTAAAGTAGTATTTAGTTCCTAGGGAAAATATGAATACATATTTATGATTTATAAAACATTTTAATTTGACCAATCACAACAGTTCAATATTACATCCACCCAATCACAACTCTTTAAAAAAGCATTAGTATTTGCTATCTACTAACTAGAATTCAGCTAGACATTCAAATCGACCAATCAGGAAACAGAATTCAATTCAAACATGGGGTGTTTTTTATTCCCTAATTCACAATAATTAAAAAATAAACGTTTTGACCGACTATAGCTCCGTCCAAACGTTCAAGCGCGGGTGACTGCATACATGACATAAGCTATGAAGATTGAGCGGGATAGACTGCTGTCTATCTCGCCTTATCATATGCCCCGCGTATGCGGTCCGCCGCGCTCGGCCGTTTAGACGCCGCTATTAGACGGCGCTATTAGATGGTCAGAGGTGTTTATTCGTAGTGTGAATATTTTGTATCTGTGTCAAAGCAGTTTATTAAAAAGAATGGCGATGGCGCCAGATTGAACAACCTTTTCGCCTTGGTTTAATTGTTGATTGAGGATGGATAATCTTTTTTTTTACTATTTTCTCGCAGTCGAAGTGAAAAGTAGAGTGTATAACTCTGGTCTAAAAGCCATATTACCCCTCGAACTATTTCCCCTCACTTCGTTCGGGTAAATATCTATCTCGTGGAAATATGACTTACTTTAGACCCTTGTCATACAATCTACTATTTGTTCTTGACGTCATGCGACGTGCACACCGACTAAATAATGAACTGCAACTTCTAGACCTTTTACCACCGACATCCACATTGCCAGCCAAGTTACGAAACGAATTAACACAAAAACAAGCAAGAAAACAATAAACTATGCTTGTGTGCGGTATTATGGAGCGACCACACCGCTGCTCAAAATACGCTAACGCACCGTAAACGCAGCAAAATGTATGAAGAATACGTGACCCATACGATACGTCTACGCGTATACGCAGCGAAACGCACAGGTGTGGTCGCTCCTTTATACGAGTACAAATACCATTTTAACGAGGTCATTAATAACGGTTTCTCGTTTTCTATTTTACCGTTTTGGTCACATTGTGTAAGTTTAGAAACAGTTTTAGGGGCTCCTTTTTACTCAGGAAAAAACTTTTCCCTTTTTGAAAAGTTTGTTTTGCAACCTTCCTATAAATTCTTTTGTTTTGCTTACCAATTAATTTAAAATACAAAACCTGTTCACTTGCTTAAGTTCACGCGCGCCCAATACATGGCTAAGAAAAAAAGTTTTTTTTGGGAGAATTCGAACAACCAGTTATTTGTTAAATGAAAATAAAAATTTAAGTACCTGTATTTAATTATTGTAAAAATCGGAAATCTGATGTTTGAAAATTATTTAGAAAGCTTGTCTCCCTATATTTATTTCACATTGAAATGGGATGTCCCAATAAATCAAATATGTAAAACCCCAATAATAAAACCTATCCATAAAAAGGGTGATACTTCAGATATAAACAACTATCGCCCAATCGCTCTACAACCGACATCAGCTAAAATATTCGAAACCGCAATGGTAAAGCGCCTTTATGGTTTCTATGAAAAATACTACATTTTTCATGAAAACCAAAACGGCTTTAGGGAAAACCATTCAACTACTCTAGCAATCTATAAATACGCCCAAGAAATTCACAATATTATTAACAATAAAAAATATGCTGTAGGACTCTTGCTCGACATGAGCAAGGCCTACGATAGAGTCTGTTACAAAACCTTACTAGACAAATTATATAACACGGGGGTAAGAGGCACCTCCCTAGAATGGTTTAAATCCTATTTAAGTAATCGCTTCCAATATGTAGAAATAGATCATACAAATTTAGACACAGGCATAATACAACACATTCGATCCGATAGAGTCACGGTTAAGGGCTCTATCCCTCAGGGTAGCGTCTTAGGATGTATCCTATTTCTTACATACATAAACGACCTTCCTAACGTATTGGACGAGCATTGTGTGCTCTTCGCTGATGACATATCAGTACTGTTACCATGCTCTAGTACTGTCGAAGTGCATGATAAATTGAATTCAACTTTAAATAAAATAACAAACTGGCTACAAACCCATAACCTCCAGCTCAACATAAATAAAACAAAAATTATCCAATTTAAACCACATCAAAAAGTGGCACTTCCGATAAATTATAAATATAACAACATAAACTTAGACAGCGTTATTTCTGCAAACTTATTAGGCATAGAACTAGATACCAATATGAGCTGGAAATGCCATATTCAACATTTAACAAAAAAGTTATCGTCCTTTATATACGCCCTCCACCACCTTAAGCGTGTGACAGACTTTAAAACAGCCCTCTCGGCGTATTATGCGTACGCTCACTCGCGAATATCGTATGGCTTAGTTCTGTGGGGAAACAGCTGTGATATTGGAAAAATCTTCATCTTACAAAAGAAATGTATCAGAATCTTATTTCAAATAGACCAAATGGAATCATGCAAACCATATTTTACTAAACACAAAATACTTACTGTAACCTCCATTTATATACTAGAGGCATGCAAATTTGTTAGGAAACATATAAATTTACACTCGCCAAAAAAATCAACGAAAATAAAAAGAAATGACCGTAATCTAAATCAACTTAAATTGCCACTTACGACACTGAAAATTGTATGGCGTAGTCCCCATTATATGGCTGTCAAAATTTATAATCACCTTCCGAATGCTATAAAAAACTTAGATAACCCAAGATTGTTTATCAAACACTTAAAACTGTTATTAATAAAAAAATGTTTTTACAACTTGAATGAGTATTTTAGCGATGTAATTAATTAATTAATATTACTTTATACTTAAGTTAATAATAAGCCCTCTCATATTGCTGTGCCCTGACAGGGCGTCACATGTATACCTACTTTTGTAATTCCATCCATATGTCTGTAATGTGATATGCAATAAATTATTCTGATTCTGATTCTGATTCTATGTTACCTAGGTCTCTGAAAAGTCTGAATTTGTAACTTAAAATGTGAAAACAGAAATATCCAAAGGGCGAAGTCGAATTATTTGTGTTTATTACTTATATGAGGAATAATACACAGCCACTGTGGTGACCTGATCCTGGACTACTCCATCACCCATCAGTAATCAAAGCAAACGATGGGTCCATTCATATTCATATTTTTTATTGGTTGTAGTATAACATTTTACAAGTCAATTTGTTACATTTCTGGTTAGTAGGTTACATGCACAGACCACTTAAGTGGTCTGTGGTTACATAGATTGTAATATACTTATATAACACTTATTTTTTCCATTAAATAAATTCATCTAAGCTATAGCATATACCACTATACCATACGCATTACTACTTAGCTGATTATCTTACATAAAAATGGATAATAGCATACTTTTATTGTAGTCAAGATTTCAATCAGAAGTTGTTACGTTTTTAAACTTTAAGTAGTAGGTACAATAAAGATTATGCAATAGAGCACAAAAAGTCGAAATGAGGTTTGTTGATAAACCATTTTGCTTCCATTTTTTGTCTCCTTTATCACACTGATATTTAAATGTCAAAAGCTCGCATTAATATGCGGTCAGAGAGACATGATAACAAAACATGGCAGGAAATTGTATTTATTCAACGCTTATTAAAAACTTCAATAGCGCGATGCTGAACATTACAAATTTCCACGCATATTCTAGCTGTAGTAGATAATTCTCCAGATTTTTGTCTATTTCTATACATCGTCAGACCATAATATGAAACTTATAAAAAAGATTGATGGAGTTTAGGTGACCGCGAGAGAAAATTAGAGAATTACCGATAGTAAAAAGTTGCGTACACGTAAAAGTGCCATCTTTGTTGTAAAGTGGCGACGATGAAATCCAGTATAAGTATAGACTAGCGGCAACTATTGTTCCCAATTTCAACAAAAACTGCTGAAACAGTTTTGATGAAACTTTCCAATATCGTAGTTGAGACCTCAGAATAGGACATAGCGTGGCGTTTTTTAAAGTGAAAACTTCTTTAGCGGCGCTGTGCACTGTTTGGGTTGGGGAAAAATTGTTAAACTCGCCACAGGTGTCAGAGCGTAGGAGGTCACGTGACCGTAAGATTTAGTGTTGCCATTGGCCGGAATACAAAAAGCAGGAGTTGGGCTTCAAAACGCGGAATTTTAAATGAAAATGCAGATTTGCGGAATACGTTTACAGGTTTTTTGTAAATATTCAAGTTTTCTCTTCTGCTGGCACTCCCATATAATTTCTTCAGAGGGTGATATAATAGTTACAAATTTGTTATGAGAATTATTTAATTTTATAAGATAGAAATAAATGAGTTTTATTATGCAAGTAGTATTTGTGTGATTCATGGCTGTTTCCTATGTATTTAAGTGTTTATTTATCTATATAAGTATGTTTATCGTCATCTACCCTTACAGCTTTGCTTAGTTCGGGACTAGGTCGATTTGTGTAGGATTGTCCCCTAATATTTATTTATTTATGTATAAACCATAGAGATTAGGCAGAATATAAAAAACTAACTTAAACTAAGTTTTAAAAACGCGCCCAGGAAATAAAAATGATAAAAATCACTCGAGTTCCCGCCCAAATATCTCTTAAACGCTGACTCTTTTAAATGGGTTCTACGGATTTGACAGATTTAAAAAATGATTAAGCATTACAATGCTAACCACAGCCAGCCAGCAAGCTGCCTACAGGCTTTCGTCTCGTTTCCTCGTATTCTACATGAAAAGTAGAGTGAACTCGGGAAACCCACCCTTTTCAGCGTGAATGGTCTGTCTGAATGGTGTACATACACGTAGGTATAACACGTCTGGCCAACTATACTGTCACCCATAGAGTGCTTAAGAGCAAATTTGGCCTAGCCAGCCATATCAGAGTTCACATGTCGCTGCTGTCATCGGAATAGATGAGAAGGACTTTATATAAAAATAATAAAAGATATGAACGATAACGACTTATTTGAAGTAGGCGCGGGCTAGCGAAAATCTAATCAGGCCGCTGCCGCTGAGATTTTAAAGGGAAGCTACGTTAAGCTTGAGCAACTAACAGAAACTACTTAAAGCAGAAGTACTGTCTACTTTAAATAAAAACTTTGTATTTGTAGGAAATGTCCATTGGAACTTGCTCACGACCGGTCTGGTTTTTTTATTAAATCGTATCAACAGGAGACGTATTAATTAAGAATAGTAAGGTACTCGTAAGAATTAATAATATATTGCAATTCTCTCTTTGTTAATATTGGATTGTTAGTGGAGCCTCTTACGTTCAAATAAATTATTTGAGTAAAGTTTAATTTATCGCTTGAACATCTAGTGAATTGATTTAAGTCAAAGTAAAACCGTTATTGTGTCGTAATTATGTCGATCATATGAAGCACTTTAATAGCTGAGGAATAAGCAGAATCAAGTAAGTAACGGTTAAAAACATAAACCTTTCATCAGCCGATAAATTATGCAATTAGTAAAATTCAATTAGAAAAATAATTAGTTAAGTTCATTTCTTTACAAGAAGAAAATCCTATACTTTAACTCATGTGAAGAACCCACTACAAAACAGCCAAACTTCATTTCTATTACCCACTTAAACAAGTAACGTATAATTTACTGGGAAGTACCAGTAACTTCGTCGAATTGAAATAGTAGGTACTAATCATACGATTATTCCCCGAGTAGGTATTTATTGTCACTATCTAAGGGCGACGTTATAATTATATTTGACAATTAATATGTGAGTTTACCCCCCTATGTTTAATAATTAAAAGCAACGTACGCAAGTGCCGCACTTTTATAGGTGGTGCTTAATTAAATCATATTTTAAAGATGTTCAAAGTCAACTATGATGATGATAAGATTAGATTAGATTTATATCATGATAAAAAAGTACATTACAGATAAGTAACACAAAGATAAGTACATTAAGTTATTAGTATTGTTGGTACTATGTATTTTGCCGGGGAAAAATAACTACATAAAGCATAACTTCTCATTTATTTCACATTTTCTGAAATGCAATTTCACCAAGAAACTAAAAAGAAGCGGAGTGGGAATCTGGTATGTGGCTGCATGCTGTTCCCTCTAAAAACCTAGGCACGTTAATGGATAACAATACTTTCAGGCTCTCCACATGTCTACGTCTGGGAGCGACGTGTGTCGCCCCTCATCGCTGCCACTGCGGAGACTCTGTCGATCGTCTCGCCCACACGGTCTCTCGTGCAGCAAGAGCGCGGGACGCATACCGCGTCATTCCAGCCTTAACGACATCATCCGTTTGCCTTCGTCAGTGCCGGTGTCCCTGCAGTCCTCAGACCTACTGGTTTGACACGGAAGGACGGAAAAAGGCCCGATGGAATGACGTTCATTCCCTGGAAGATGCGTCGTCCTCTGGTATGGGACGCCACGTGCGTCGACACCCTAGCGTTGTCACATCTTCCGGGGACTTCGTGTGGGGCTGGTGCCGCTGCTGACTCAGCCGAAGGTCTCAAACGGCGCAAGTATGGAGCCATCGACAGTGGCTTCATATTTGAGCCGTTCGGCGTAGAGACCCTCGGTCCGTGGGGACCAAGCGCGCACGGAATCTACCACGGATTGTGCAAGCGCTTGGTCGAGGCTTCACGTGACCAGAAGGCTGGCTTTTACCTCGCCCAGAGGATCATTGCCATTCAACGCGGCAATGCTGCCACCCTTCTGGGCATACTACCGCCTGGCAGCGACCTGGGGCAAAATATTACCATTAGTTTTGGTTTTATTAGTTTTTTCTTTTTTTATCTTATCATTAATCGTTGTATTTTATATATCAATTGATTATTAGAGTGATTAGATATAATAATATCTAAAGTACGTTATACTTTACGAAAATAAATATTTTAAAAGTAATATGAAACAGATATCTTGATTATCTTCTTCTTCTTCGTTGGTTCGTCAACAAGGCTGAGGGTCGTGACAAACTAAAAACACACAACCATTCTCCAATTCAAAACCCCTCTATTACCGGCTAATAGGGGTGTAGACACTAAATAAAATAGTTAATATTGTCATATTTTCTCAAAAAAGGATTAAAAATGTAGTCAAATAGAGAAAAAATCTATGCAAAAGGTTAAATAATCACGAAGTTATAAGTGTCCAAAATTTTAAGAAGAGGTATGTTCTGTCCCTTTTTCGGAAAACGCATCTTCTGATGAAACGCTGACGCTGGAAGATTGTGACGTCACACCAATAGACGGCAACGTGCCGCGCCCCACGGTGTTCGACGCGGCCCCCCGGCAGCATCCTGTAATGTGACGTCACACACTATTTGCGTTTTCTCTCTCTAACAAGCAGTATTGTTACGTCCACAGGAGTGGGTAACGTGATAGAAAATACACTAATTGATCACTAATTAAAAGGAATGCAAACTTTATTACAAAATAACAAGGCTTACTTAATAAATCACTTCACTATGACGCACTTTTCACTCGCTTCGCTTTGAGATTCGCACTGTTCGCAGTTTAATTCCAAACTCAACTCCGCTGCGTTGGCGCGCGGCTTATATATGCGGAGACCTTCGCACTAGAACATTTCGGAGAAATCTTGAATAATCCGACCCCTCGGTTTAGATTGTTCGATGCTCGTTCGACCCGACGACTGGGACATTCCCGAATATGCTGTCCCTTTCTATTTGTCTCTTTCACACTCTTCTCGAACCTTCTCAACCTAGATGTCTCTCTCTAATAGTGCTGTCTCTTTCACACACTTCTCGATCATTTTCAATCTAGATGTCTCTCTCTAATAGTGCTGTCTCTTTCACTCCTTCGAGAAATTTCGCCATATACTGAAGAGTACTTCAAAGGCCCATAAGGGGTCCTGAAAACGCCAGAAAACGGATTTTCAGGTTATTGCGCCATCTGATAGAGGCTGTCCTGAAACGGACTGAAAACATGTTCCAGGCGCCTGAAAACAACGGCAACTAGGGTGAATGTGTTTACAGTATCTTCTAGTATGTGGAAGAGTCACCTCTGAAACGACCTGAAATCACTTTTCAGCCCGCTGAAAACGCTTCTAAAGCATGGAAAATCAAGTTTGAAGTTTATACCACCGGCGCAACACTACCCCCTCCTAAGACATGCTCGTCCCGAGCATCATTGTTTCCGTGGTACTTCGCCAGTCGGTCAACATGAACAACCTTGCAGGGAACACGTGGATTTCGCTGTATCCGATATGTGACGTCATTGATTTTTATGACTACCCTATTTATGGTCCTTCCCAATTTGGGGACAGTTTTGGAGATTTTCCCTTTTTCCGCATCGGGTTATGTAGCCACACCCAAGAACCTTCCTCGAATCCAATTTGGTTAGCCTTCCTATCGTATCGGGTCTTCATTCTCGTGCTAGCTTGAAGCCCGTGTTCACGAACAAGACTGTGAACGTCAGCAATCCGATCCCCTTAATCACTTGCATACTCTGTGATAGATCTTGGAGCATCAGGAGGACGTCCAGATAAAAGATCTGCCGGTAAACGAAGCTCTCTTCCAAACTTCGCATATGCTGGAGTAACTGCCGTACTTTCATGGGTTGCTGACCTATATGACATCAAAAAGAGTGGAATATGCCGGTCCCAATCCTTTTGGTGACTCTCAACAACCTTGGCCAGATGTCTCTCCAGAGTCTGATTGAATCTCTCCACCATTCCATCCGATTGTGGGTGATATGCCGTAGTCCTCATCTTATGCATCCCCATGATTCGACAAGTCTCTTGAAAAACCGCAGATTCAAAGTTCCTGCCTTGATCGCTGTGAATTTCCAGAGGTTCTCCAAATCTACAACAAACTTCATTTACTAACTTCTCTGCTATAGTGACTGCTTCCTGATTAGGGATGGCAAACGCTTCAGGCCATTTGGTGAAGTAATCCATCACGATAAGAATGTACTTCTTTCCGGAGTCAGATTTCGGGAACGGGCCTGCGACGTCTAGCGCAATTCTCACCCAAGGTGCTCCAACATTGTACAGTTTGAGCGCTCCTCTACTACGGGTGTGCGGAGCTTTAACTGCTGAACAGTTAACGCACTTCTTATACCAGTTTTCGACATCTTCACGGCAGTGAATCCAATAAAACCGTCGTCGGATTTTCATTAAGGTTCTTTTCACTCCTAGGTGTCCACCAGAAGAACCGTCGTGGAAACTTCCCAAAACATCTTTCACTCTTTTCCTTGGAACGACTACTTGTAGATGAGTATCCTTCCCATTCGCCGATTCCCATTTCCTGCATAGTACGCCATTATGCATAACCAAGCTGTCCCATTGTGCCCAATAGCTTTTCGTTACCGAACTCATCGGAGCTACTTCACACCATCTTGGTTTGGGTATTCCTGCATTAATCCAGTCAAAAATCGGCTTTACGTCAGGATCCTCTTGCTGAGCTAGTTGCATGACTTCATCACTCCACTCTTCGTTGACTGCGTCAGTTCTCAGCATCCTTAAACATGTCTTGGCCTCTTGTCTAAGACAATGCTGACAGTCGTCGGGACAAGGTCTTCGAGAAAGGGCGTCTGCGTTTCCATGTGATTTCCCACTACGGTGTTCGATGACGAAGTCATAATATTCCTGAAGCTGTTCAATCCAGCGTGCCACCTGGCCCTCGGGATTTTTAAACTCCAGCAACCATTTCAGAGCAGCATGATCAGTCCTGAGTCCTGATACGAAACTTCCGCCCCAACAGGTATCTACGGAAATGCTTTAACGTCTTGACGACTGCCAGCAGTTCCCTTCGAGTGACACAGTAATTTATTTCTGGCTTCGACAACGATTTGCTAAAGTAGGCGATTACAACTTCATTATCTCCTTTTTTGTGATAAGACTCCTCCAATACCAGTATTACTCGCGTCCGTGTCAACAATAAAATCTACTTCGGGATCTGGATACCCCAGTATTGGTGTTTCACAGAGTCTTTGCTTGAGGTCGTTGAAACTTGCCGTACACCGATCCGTCCAATCAAACTGTCGTTTTTCTTCCGTCAGTTCGTGCAATGGCTTTGCTATATCCGAGAAGTTCTTCACAAACCGCCTGTAATATGAGCACAGTCCTAAAAATGCACGTACTGCAGTTTTGTCCCTTGGTATCGGCCAATCCTTCACGGCACTTATCTTCTCAGGATCTGTCTGGATACCATCCTTCGAAATCACATGTCCCAAGTAATTAACTTTTTGTTTGAAAAGTGAACATTTCTTTGGACTTAGTTTAAGGTTTGCCTCCGCCGAATCCGAAATCCAAATTTGATGAGGGAGTCAGAAAAAAAACCGAATTTGCCGAGGCGATCATCGAAGTCTCTACCAACGATGATAATGTCATCCAAATAGAACAAGCAAGTATCTCCCAGCAATCCAGCTAGTATTTGTTCCATCAATCTCTCAAATGTCGCTGGTGCATTGCATAATCCAAACGGCATAACATTAAACTGCCAGAGCTCCTTTCCGGTTGAGAAAGCCGTTTTCTCCTTATCACTATCCTTGATCTCAACTTGCCAATAGCCATTTTTTAAAACCAACGTAAAAAACCATTTCATTCCATTCAAAGTGTCTAAGGTGTCGTCGATTCGAGGTAATGGATAGCTGTCTTTCTTAGTGGCATCATTCAGTCGACGGTAGTCGACGCCACCAAAACTACGGGGGAACACCACGGGCTTGTCGAAGGTTCAATAACGCCACCCTTCTTCATTTCCTCGATCATGTCTTCTACTTCCTTCTCCTGAGCTACTGGAACTCGCCGGGGTCGCTGTCGTATAGGCATGACGTCACCAGTGTCGATCCCATGCTGTACGACTCCAGTTTTTCCGATGTCACTGTCATGCGCAGAGAAAACATTGCTGTATCGCAACAGCAATTTACGTGCCTCTCTTCCCCGGTAAGATCGTTTCTGGAGCCATCTAATAACCTTTCAATGTCTATTGGAGGCGCAGAACACCCAGGGTTTTCGCTCTCCGTAGAACCTTGACAACTTCGTATCAAAGAGATTTCCTCGCATGATCCAACTAGAGCTCCTTTTCTAAGGACGCACTTGGTGTCACTTAAATTAAGAACTCTCACAAAGGTTTTAGTCGATGTTGTTACCACCGTGCGGGCTGTCATCCATGGTTTACCATCATTGACCTTTTCCACAACAACACAACGATGACATCCTTGTCTTGTGCTGTACGGCAATCGCACTGGAACTAGTACCTGTGCCCTCGGTTGGAGGATCGTTTTTCTAGTACAGTGAACATTCCCATTTACTCCACCCTCCATAGGCACCTCATCAGGCCCAAATTTCAGTACTCCAACCTTCAAGTCAATTTTACAGCCATGGCCTCTCATAAAATCTAGCCCAATAATACAGTCGTCGATAATGTTAGCTACAATCACCTAATGCCAGTAGCTCTTATTACCAATTTTTAAATCCACCTCTCGCTCCCCTGTATGGGAATGTACTGGCCGGTAGCGGTTTGCAGCTGGAGATGCTTAGGTTGGACTAGATGATCTCTGGTCAGGTGCTTCAGTAGCCGAGAAGTAATAACCGTCCGAGAAGCTCCGGTGTCGATGGTAAGGTGACATGGTACTCCACCAATTTCTCCTTTAACAACCAGACTATTCACGTCATTAGCCTGTGAGATCATAACTGGGACATATCGACCACCAGCCAGTACTCGTCCCTTAGTCCTGGCTTTTACTCATTTCCCTGTTGCGGTCCGGATGCCACAGTACCTGTTGCCCTTCCCACTGGAGTCAGATCTCGTTCTCTCCTGCCCCTTTTCGGGCAACTGGTCTGGATGTGGCCACGTTCTCCACAATGGTAACATCATGGCCCAAACTCACGATGTGGAACAATCGGTTCCCTAAGAGATACTTCACGTACCCTATAAGGCCTTAACGGGTCCTGGCGCACAGCTTCTACTTCCAGGGCATGAGCCACCGCATCCTTCAGGCTCCCATGGTGCCTTAATCGCACTGCAGCCCGTACCTCCAAATCCCGTATTCCGTCAACGAAGGCCTGCACTAACGTGGTGTCCACAAAGGAGGCGGATGTACGTTGGTACGCCTTTCTGACCAACTTCTCAATTTCTAGGGCCCACTGCTGCAAGGTCTCGCTACGCCCCTGCGTCCTGTCCTTTAACTGAGCTCGTTACACGTGCTACAGGTGCTTGTCACCGTAACGGGCCTCCAACGCATCTAGAAGCCGGTCGTGAGTTTCCTCTTCTCCTAAGGCTTCTTATTTGGTGAGAGCCTCGTCACGTAACGCTAAGGTTAGGGCTGTCCTGGCCTGCTCTTTACTCCAACCGTTAGCCTTGGAGACTGACTCGAATTGCCGCTTATAAGCTGTCCACGACGATGTACCATCGAAAGAAGGCACCTTGAATCGTCCACCTCCCGATACAGGCACCTCGACTGCACAGGTACTCGGCCACTTTTATTTCGAGCTTCTGGAGGCGATTCTTGTAGGTGTCGACTTCCTCCTTAACTGTCCCAATGGTTTCTCTAAAACCATGAAGTCCAGTTTCAAATTTAATGTCGAAGTCAATCAGTTTCTCCTGGACCTCACACATCTCGCGCTTCCATTCAGTCGCGGTCTCATGTACCTCTCGAAGCAGTCTCGATTGTTCTTCTTGCTTTTCTTCCTGGTACGAAAAAAGGTACTAAAGCTGATAAGGCAATTTTTACGTATAAACAAGTACTTTAAGCCACGTAACTCACTTTTATTCGTTAGTGGGAATTTTCCTTAACATACTCGTATTCACTACCAAGAAATCGCTACGCGCCACGCTCCTAGCCTATTCCGTGGTTTTCCCCGTATGTAGGGAAAGCGACTTCGGCGTAGGCGGATTCCGGGCAGTAAAACTGTTAAATAACACCATGTATGTACCTAATATAACATTTTAACCCTTGTGGCGAATGTCCCCGTACACGTTGGCGGAATTATAAACAGTTCGTTAGTGTTTCATTCATTGCAAGACAATGAATGGGCAGCAAATGCGGCCGGCTACGGCGCGGTTTAGATATTAATAAGTAATGTACCTCCAGCTTCTATATAAAGTCAGCTGTGCCGCAATGTCAGGTAGAATGCCCACGTGAAATTATTACCACTGTGGACAGTCTGCATTTAACCTTATAATTAGGGTTTTAATAAAATTAATTTAATGTATATATAATAAAAGCAAAAACAACACTTCCCTCCTTCTCGAACGTAGGTACATCTACACCTACATCCTTGCTGGAGGGAGACAAATGATTTTCGTCCGATATGGACTTCATGCTAGTTAATCAGATTGGTATAAAATATTATAAATACATGTGGTAGGGATAGGCAGTAGTCAAATGATACGCCCCGTACTGCGGAGCCGAATTTGGTTGATGGTTTGCCTATCCTAGCTTGGATAGTCCTTCATTCATAGGTATCCATTGTTCATGTCGTCAATACCACGCGTCTAATTTACCTTCTTTTGTGTTGCACGGCCTACGTATCTACAGTAAAAATGGTCAAATAATAAAATACACCTAAACATACCAGTTTTTCTTAGCTACTCTTATATAGGAAAATTAATAAGAGCACTTTCGATCGCTACAAGTAAATGGTTATGCCATTAGCTATATAGCATTTAGATATAGGGCTTTAATACCGACTTTGACCCATTTTTACGAATTTTGAAAAGCGAATATGAATACTTAATGAAAGCCAAACATAATGTGGATTAACATAAAGAGGTCATTTGTGCAATGGGCCGTACATGCCGTACACCCTCATCAAAGTTGGTTGTGATTTTCGGCGACGTCTTCGTACCAAAATCTTTGCATATAATATACTAGTAAGTAAGTAAGTATATTATTATATACTTGACTAAATTGTTTTTGTTTTTTAAGCAGTAACGTTGCTAACGAAAATTACAAATTTGAAATCAAAGGAAAAAATTGAAAAATTCAACGCTCTGAGCCGGATTCGAACCGGCGACCACAGGGATTCATGGCCCGTCGCTACTAACCAACTGAGCTATCCGGTCCAGAATCCGGCTCGGAGCGTTAAATTTTTCAATTTTTTCCTTTGATTTAAAATATATATACTTGACTACTTACATATTTGTAAGTAGTCAATTTAATTTGTAATGCATCTTTTCTTTATGCCATTCTGTATCGTAATTTAATTTTAATTTACCTATTTAATTGGTAAGTAATGATATGTTTTGATTTTTTTTTATGAATTTAATATGAATGTATTTATGGTGTTTATTTG
The DNA here is from genome assembly GCA_945867215.1 of Epinotia demarniana. NCBI lineage: Eukaryota > Metazoa > Arthropoda > Insecta > Lepidoptera > Tortricidae > Epinotia > Epinotia demarniana. The sequence continues at coordinate 16,359,324 of OX244272.1, read as the reverse complement.
AAATAAATGATGATTATTATTATTACCAGTACTCGTCTGATCTAAATTTCGATCATAGTGGAAAAATGAAAAACTATTCACCACGAGCGAGACGAGACCACGAGATTTGAACCCAAAATAAATCCGTCTAATCTAGCCGTGTGATGTCACTCATCTGTCGTGGGTTCCTAATTCAAAAGTCTTAGACTGTGTAGTCTGGGTTGGCGTACCGTTGCGTCTGGTGTCTGTTTTCCTGATAGTTTAACGTGCGGCTGTTTATATAAAAAAACCGGGCAAGTGCGAGTCTGACTCGCGCACCGAGGGTTCCGTACAAACTAACAATTAACTCAAAGTAAAGTAAATGTCCCAATATTTGTTAAATTACTTATTTTAACCCAACACAACAGAGTTCAATTTCAAACAACGAATAACTGTCACACCAAGACCATCAACCTACCAAGACAATTCAATCGCGATCTTTTTTTTAACTGCTATTGAAATATACCCGTCTCAATCCGATTAATTCTAGAAAAATCTTAACAGCGTGAATGGGGTCAGTGATAAACAATAATCGCTAAAACACGTTGGTGTTTTAGCGATTATTATTTATCACGTGAACCGATCTCGATTTTTATTTTATTTGAAAGAGAGTACTTCTATTATAGTATTATAGAAATTACAAAACAAAAAATACTTATAAAATTGATTAAATTGCAAACTTCACTAGGACATGATTTTTGAAAATGAAACAAAAAATATGCTAGATACAGAAAAAGTAATACTTTTCCAGTAATATTGATGTTTAGCTTAATCGCAAGTATTAATTTCGAATTTTTCGCTTGGATAACTTCGGAGATAATGGGGGAATGGTATTTTTTTACATTTTTCTTCATAGATCGAAATTCTACCAATGTAGAAAAAAAAACTGTTTCAAAAAGTGCAACTCAAGCCTTTTCAAATGATACCCCACTTGACCTACTCAGACCAAGAAAAAAAGACAGACGGAGCGTTACGAACAGTCAAGTGAAACCAAACCACATACAAACAAAACCAAGCTACTTCAAGTTTAGCACACGCTCACGCACACATATACAAACAAAATTGCACAAAATTCTTCAGCACGTGTCGCAATGCTGTCAAGATCATTTATTTCGAGTGTTGTGCGATTTAATTTGTTTAGCGTGTGCTAAACTTATGGGGCTTGGTTGAAAACCGGTTGGCTTCACTAGACTGTTCGCAACGCTTCGTCTGTATATTTTCTTTGTCTGAGTTGACCTAATAGCTGAATATGTTTTTTGCCCCCTCCTCTTATTCGTAAGTTTTTATAGAAAATTAAAATATATATATTTTTTTTTTCCATGCACGTGGATAACTCTCATTTAAAACCATTCCAAATTTCAAATTGATAGCTCAAGTAGTTCGTGAGATATTTCACTTTGTGACAGACAGACAGACGGACGGAGTCGCACCATAAGGGTTCCTTTTTTACCTTTTTTGGTATGGAACCCTAATAAGGAGGGTAAAGGTAAAGCTTCACCGGATTGCGGTATCTGGCGACGCCCACCCGACACCTCGTATCATTTAGCCTTTTATCTCATCTCAAACTAATGACAAGCAACTTCAATCACTAATTAGGTACTTAATTACCTAATTAGTGGATTCGTCTATAATGACTTGGGACTTTTTACCGTGGATGTTACGTATCACCGGTTAGGTAAAACCGGAACACGCATGGAATCCCCTCGGTACCTATTCGTCTGTCGTCAAAGCAGTTTTTCTGTGTATAGAAGGACATTTATGCTTAGGGAATAAAAGGAAAGTAAATACCTAAAATAAAGTATATGTACCTAAATATCGTTTTAAGGATTAAAACATGTTTGTGTACTTAAATGTATTGTTCTCGAGCGAAGTCTGCTGAAGTTGGTAAAGTTAGTTAACTGTAAAAGCTGTTTTAGATGAAATACATGCGTTACGAAAATATAAATAAATAAATATTAAGGGACAATCTTACACAACTCGCAAAGCAAACTAAGTAAAGCTTGTACTATGAGTAATAGACGACTCTAGAACTCCAGGAAAAATACGGTGTATAAAACATTAATATAAAATAGCGTTAAATAAGATTGCAACAAACTTTCCACCCGGAAGTAATTATATCGATTAGAGATTAAATGAAGCGTTAATTGTCTTTTTGTACGATTTATCTTGAATATTTTAGAGCAAATGTACCAAAATAATGATTAAAACATTTATTTATTATATTCTCCGACTTTTCAGGAGCTACTTCAGGAGATATTTTATTGGATTTTTGTGTATAGGTTATTATTGAATTAAATATATCCATTCCCACAGAAAAAACTGCTTTTATAAATTATTTCCAGTATTTTTTTCCATACCAATTGTCAGTACAATGACTGAACAATAAAGGCTTTTCATAAGTTGAAGGACTATTTAATAATTGTAGCAATAAAGTTTGGATTTAAAACAGAAACTCGCACACTTGTTTATATTTCTGATTCGGATTTTATTCAGAGTCGTAAAAAAATACGCTTAACCAATGCCGTTAAGTAGGAATTAAGACATTGGTCTTTAAGATAAGAGACTAAATTAACAAATACCTTTTAGGTTTCAGAATACGGAGAGTGGACGTACCTAGTTATTTTTTTATATATGCACCTTGCATACAATTATTAGCAAAATAACTTTTAGTCCAAACAAAAGAAGCAAAGCAATATTTTGGTCAAAGCTGCCATTCATGCTCAACTGCTGAGAAAGCAAGACTTTATCACAAATCCACACTATTACAGCAGCTGGCCTATTTTATATGCATACACTATCTACCATCCACACAGTAGGTTTAAGTAGAAGCTATGGCGGAGTACCACTGAGTTGGGCTTGGGAGGTCTGCACGCTATTCACAGCGCATCTGGCCCCTCTCTCACCTGACCTCATCTCAGACGCACCTGTGTAAGTCAGATCTCCCTATCACGCGTTATTATTAAGAATCCCAGCGTCAAGATATACTAGGGGTGCGCACTGTTATGAAGCGAAATAATTTGTTAATATTAGCCGGCACTCAACTCAACGCTCACCGACAAATATATCTTGATACCGCGATGCGTGGACTGATGACCTGGTTGTGGGAGTCCGCTGGATACGGGTGGCGCAGGACTGATCACTTTAGCACTCTTTGGGGGAGGCTTATGTCCAGCAGTGGACGTCTTTCGGCTGATATGATGATGATGATGACCGCGATGCGTCGTAGTAACAAAAGGCCTCCACCCACCGGACGCGTGTGCTGCGCGTGTGCTGCGCGTGTGCTGCGCGTGTGCTGCGCTGCAGCTGCGCGGGTGCTGCGCGTGTGCCGCGTTCGATGTGTGTTTGAAGTGTAGTTTCAATGCTTTACAACTTGCGCGTGTGCTGCGCTGCAGCTGCGCGGGTGCTGCGCGTGTGCCGCGCGGGTGCTGCGCTGCAGCTGCGCGGGTGCTGCGCATGTGCCGCGTTCGATGTGTGTTTGAAGTGTAGTTTCAATGCTTTACAACTTGCGCGTGTGCCGCGCAGCACACGCGCCGCGCAGCACACGCGTCCGGTGGGTGGAGGCCTTAAGCGTAGGTAGAGGTCTAGTTTCGTGATGGGTGACCGGCGGGGTGAGCCGCATTAGCGCGTAGCGAATAACAGCCCGGGTGTCTGCGGACAAACGACCTAATAGGAGTTTCCGTAACAAACTTGTCCCTAGTGACTTTGTTTGCGAACGAGCGAGAGAATGTGCTAAACATTCACCTACGCCACACTAGAAATTATTACTGTGATTTCCAAGTACCTCGTTTGAACTTAAGTAGAGTTCATTTAGTTTATTTGATGAAACCTTTTCATTTCCAACTTAATACTACACAAACATTGTGCTTGTACATACGTTTACAATTTTCAACAAGTTTTCGCATATAGAAAATTTGGTAGATTACTGTATGTTAATAAGTCATCAGGCAGGAGTGGGTCTAGGTCGCTTTGGGTTGATACCTACTTTTCTAAATATCTACTTTTAGTGCTGAGTAACTTCTGTTAGTTAGGTAATCAAAGTTACACAGTCACACAAAAACGCACGAATTAACAAAAATCACATAAACAACATAAATCACATAATTACACGCAAACATATACAGTGCGAATAAATATCGCTACCTATCTAAGTAACATTTTATTTACGTTGATAATGTTATAATAAATATTGGTGCATATAAGTACATATTACATTTTAGTCATATTTGACTCATAGGACGGGAAACCACCTACGTAATTTCGCGCAAATTAGGAACCCATCGTTTAAAAATTAATTCAAGAGAAAGCTCAAAAAATATATCTATTGTACCAAGTCAATTTGGTACCTACAGAAGATATAAATACTAACATATCCTTGTACTGTTTATTTTAAAGATACAAAAATGTTTTTGTTTTATTTAATTATTATTAAACGCTTTTATTTTGATGAGATGTGTAAACAAACCTTTATTGAAAATGAATATAAGGGCTAAATGACTTTCATTATATTTACAATTTTGATACGGTGAAAAGTTGTGTGTTTCGCTCGGCAAAGTTGTATGGCGTTTCGTGCCTTGAAACCATTGCGAGCTCGCATTTCAGTACAAGCACTTGCGCCTAATATTGCAGCCTTGTACAACAAATGATTAAGCCAACCGGGGCATAATTTCGAATTTGGTTGAATCTGGAGTGGACTACTACTACTTATTATGTGCTAACAGGTTCAAAGCTCAATTAAACACGTCGGCAAATCGATTGTTAAATTATAAATTGTAAAGAGGCTGAGTGCTTAGGCCAGAGGGTAGGTATTTTTGAACAGTCTGAACCACTATAAAAATATTTGTTTAAATTTCAAATCCATTGAACTGTTCAAAAAGTCCTCTCGTATACAATTTGGTTTTGAAAGAAAACGTAAAATGCAATCTCAACACTACAAAGTGGAACCAAATTGGATCAGAGCCTAGGCATAAATTAATTTATTGTGTCAATACTCCGAGGAGAATCCGAGTACTTATAAACCAATTCTTCAAAAGAAAATTTCTAACTGCAATGGTAAGATCTTCAGAAAATTAAATATTGTTACAGGAGGTAGGAGGAGTAGACAGGTAAATCCTTGTTCCGATAAAAGAGATCTGATTAGGCTAGGTGTACCTAAGTATTGTAGGTTTTACGAGTAAAAAAGGAAAATACTTATTATTTTTTACCGTTCTAAATATAATTAAAAGTAGGCAAGTTATTAGGCAGTTTAATGGTCTATAAATAATATTAAGATTGCGACGTTTGAGTTTATTCCATTCTAGCTTAAACATAGAAATTCTATATTCACTGACTTGGCAATGTAACGCGACTTAAACCGCGTCCTATTGTGTGTAAAGAACTATTGTGGTTAGAGCTCCCGTTGCACGAAACCCTACCTCACAAGGTGGCAGATCAGAAATGCAATATAGTGATAGATACTACTTAGGAACACTGGATTTTAGTTGGTTGCCATACCATATCCTGGTACTTAGAATTTTTTTTTTCGTTTCTACTATTACAGCATTCGGTGGCAGATCGAAACGTTTACTCATCGAAAGGGACACATTTGTAGATAACAACCCGCATGGGTTGTCTGCCCAAACGCTGGCAGGTTTCAAGATCAGCCATGTTTTATGAGCCCCAACAAATGGGGTCATAATTGTAGGTGTAGGTGTTGTAGGTATTAGAGACGTTGGGCGTGTTTTAAAATTCAATTCCATCACATCTACCAAGAAAGCCTACCATTGTCAGTAGGTATACTCAGTTCATTTCAGTTATATCCAACCTTTTTAAGTATGATAATACGAAATATAAACGTCAAAATCGATGTAAGACTTATCGGAAATACATTGATAATTCATTTATTTAATAATTATATGATTTGTTGGCTCCAGAGTCTCCAGACGGACGTAAGAAACCGCAAATGAAGTGAGGAGGCACACCTTTGTCATGGCCGCTACCATTTAACCATACCCACACGTCTAGTTGTTGTATTTTTAAATTGAAATATCAAAGATATATAATAATATAAACACATCTTCAGACGACAATATTTTTGTGTCATCTTCATCATCATCATCATATCAGCCGAAACACGTCCACTGCCGGACATAGGCCTCCCCCAAAGAGTGCCAAACCGACCGATCCCCCGCCACCCGCATCCAGCGGACTCCCGCAACCTTTACCAAGGTCATCAGTCCACCTTGTCGGGGGCCGACCCACGCTGCGCCTTCCGGTACGTGGTCGCCACTCGAGAACCTTTTCGCCCCACCGGCCATCGGTTCTACGTGCTATGTACCCCACCCACTGCCACTTGAGTTTAGCGATCCGGAGGGCTATATCGGTTACCTTGGTTCTGCTGCCGATAGCCTCATTTCTGATGCGATCACCGCAGAGAAACAGTTCGTGTCATAATTGATACCAAATGTGGTTGAGACCTGAAGTGTTGCTTGCCATTTTATTGTGAACATTTCTACTACAAAACGGTATTAATTAAAAATAGAATCAAAACACTTGTATACACATATTGTAATTTTATGGAATTTGCTAACTATGTAAACAAACAATTTCAGTATGACTGTTTGTTTACATAGTTAGCGAATTCCATAAAATTACAGATAAGATAAGTATGTCTATTTCGACGTTTTTAAATTGTACCTTTAGAATTACTAATAAATAAAGACTTAGGTGCATTTTTTCAACATGAGTTAATTTACTATTGATAGAATGCTTAATTTTAATGGCGACACTTTGCTAGATTTAATGGAATTTAATTATGAAAAATGGTATAGGTACAATATTCACAAGTTACATGACTACAAGTACCTATATACTTAGTAGCTGCCCGCGCGGCTCCGTCCGCCCGCGTTAAGCAAAGACCGCAGTCAAACCCGCGGTATGAAGATAAGATTTTATTGATCCGATAAACGGCTCCGGAATCTACCCAAAACATACAAACTTCTAAACTGACACAGCTACAATCTCACAGACACTTCCTCTACTAATATTACAGTATAGATAAATAAATAAACTGTAATAATGAGCACTTGTTAACGGTAGGGACGATTTATATATTTTTAGTGTGTATCCGATTAAGAATTATTAAGGTACCCGAATCCCTAATGGTAATAATTTGAGCGGATTTTTTTTTCATCTTTTACAGAAATATTTTCCTCCTTACTCTGTCGGCGATTGAAGGTACATTATGAAAAAGGTTACAAAACGTACGTAGCTTCCGGTTGATCTACGGACGTTTTATGACAGCTTCGGGAGATGTGTCAGCGGGAACAGGAAATAGAAATGAAATCATATCTCGGCAAGGTAATACGCGCAACTTAATAAGCGTAAAATGAAAAATGTATTTTCCCGAACATGTTTGGTATCCATATGTTACTACATCAGTCTACGTCTTTTTTTCACTAGTATACTATTATTATTTCTTGTTGATACATCTTTAATTCAAGTTAAACGCTTATGCATTTCGCACTGAATTAGTTAAAGGTTTAGATAAAGAAGAAGCGAAAGAAGCTGGTAGGTAGCGTACTGCGGCTCAGCGTCCCGTACGTCGCCCGCGTCCAGCTGCAGGCGCGCGAGCGCCCTCTGCTGGCGGTGCCGGAGGCGCGCACGGAAGCGCGCCGGAGCGCGCCGCTGCCGCGCGCGCTGATTCTGCTCAATACGCTCTTGGCATCGGTGCCTGAATGTGACCTGTTTGCGTGGCGATGGGTAACCGTGTGCCAGGAATGCTTGAGATTTTGTGAGGCGATGGATGATAGGCAATCCTCCGTGCACGCATAATATATATTTGTAGATATGTGCAATGTTATCCTAAAGGTGATATCATTTGTTAGTTGTAAGTTGTTTTACTGTACATAGTTAAGTATTCTGGTTTCTCAGCGTATTGGTTCGCTGTAAGGTCGTGGAAACGAATTAAATAATAAATAAATAAATGAAATAATTGCGCAGTTATAGTCACATTTCGCAACTTTACATTTTTTGAAGTGAAAACTTCTTTAGCGGCGCCTTCCCCATCCCAAAAAGAGCACAACTTTTTGGGATGGGGAAAAAATGTTAAACTCGCCACAGATGTCACGTGATCACAAGATTCGTATGGAGAGAGATTCGGGACGAGGCTTGGGGCGGGGGGGAGCGGCGCTGTCACGACAGCCACGTCAAGACAGTCGTTGTCATTATCAACCGCTTCACACTGGCCCGGAACGGAGTGGAATCCTTAGTGCGATGCGTCGCGTGTCGGGTCGGCGACATCTGCGGCCGTCCCAGCCCCGACACACTCAATAGTGCCCGACCACAGAGCGGCACTGTCCCGGCAATAACTACTTTCCTCCCCTGCCCTTCTGGGACTGCGGAATCTTTTTTTGAATTGAACCTCTCTCGACAAAAGCCGTATTCAAACTCAATATTTAAACAATGCCATACAAGACGATTTCGCGTGTAAAAAGACGAATTCAATTTTCCTTATTATATATATCTCCTTACTCGTGAATAGTAAAAGGGCTTTCCTCCAATAACAATGCTATTGTTGGCGGCCCTTGAATGGCATTGAAGGTGTTGCAGCCTTTTCAAGCTTCGGAGCAGCTACCGTTAGTGAGCTGGTGTATATTTGCGTTGTGCTGAATGATGATACTCATAGTAGCTTCCCATTTGTGATCATTTTTTGTGGGTGGTGTCATTTTTCGGGTTCCGTGCCATCCATCCGTCCGTCCGTCTGTCCGTCCGTCTTCGGCTTAGCTCGGTAACCATTATCTACTACTATAAAACTGTAATTCGGCATGGGTATATAAATCAATCAGGCCGAGAAAACACAAGAATAAAACCTTAAAATAAGTTTGTGTCAAAAATTTCATTTTTGGTACAAGCTTTTATTGCCGACTGTACTTTTCTGTATACCATCATCAACTACGACGACGATTCTGACGAGCCCAAACTCAACGGGGTGACGTCGTCGGTTAAGTACTGAATTCCCATGGCCACCTTCTGTCTCCATCATCAGATCAGCTCGATGGTACCACATAATATTGAATTGTCATCCAAACTATACTTATACCCAAAATTTCAGCTCAATCGGTCACCAGAAAGTTGGTCAAATTTAAAAAAATGGGTACCCTCCCCTACACCTAAAGTGGGATGTAATTTTGTTTTCTCGTTAAACCCTTTGTGTCGGGTATCTTTGGACAGGTTGTTCAAAAATATTATGGGTTTCTTAAAACGATTTCATTATTTCATTTCCTAAATTTTTGTTCGTCATGTTTTTAATTTTATTGTTTGATTGTCATTTTAAAATGAAATCAACAAAAAAACGCTATTTTAAATTAAAGTTTTTCAAAACCGTATTTTGCCTGGAGTACTACTACACCTGTAACAAAAATGATGCAATAGCCAACGTAAGACCAATTTGAAACACGATTTTTTTTTAATTTAGGGCGCCCTGAGTCCTGGCAATTTTCCTGAACAGAGTTGAAAATTTTTTTGCAGTTTTTTTCTAATAGCCTGTAGTTATTTATTTAAAACTTTGTTTCGCAAAACTAACAAGTACAAAAGGCGTACATAATGGCTCTTTACCTATTGACTATGTCTAATAGGGCCAGACATAAATCTTACTTAATCTGTAATAAAAAAATTAGCACTATCACATCCTCAAGGAATTTGGTCCGTAAGAAAAGTAAAACAAGGACTATTTATAATGTATCCCCTGAGACGTTTAAAATAAGATGAAAATATTAATAGACGCCGTCTATTTAGGGATCCATACTAAACAGGTAGAAAAGTAACCCTCATGGTGTATGAAACTTTATACGGAACCCTCGGTACGCGAGCGTGGAAAGCAGGGCTGTCCGCTTGCAGTACTGCAACGCGCATCCCGTGCCCGTGAGTAGGTACACAAGCGGTACTGACTCAACGAACAGTTCACACTGACAGCTGCCACCTTTCTGATATCGTACCGCCTCCACACCGACAAACCAGGAAGCCTTAACCTGTAAGAATTGATTGGGAGGTTATTCCTATTTCAACATGAGATGTGTATGCATACACAAAGGCGAGTGTGCGGTTGGTGACGGAGGTTCCTCGGTCGCGCTTAATTGAGGGCTCGGTTTGCTTGATTTGCGGATCTAAAATGTAAACCGACCCGGCCCCGCGAGCACAATTTTAATAGTGTAGAGGTGTGTTCTGACCGGTGACTTGCGGTTAAATTTTGGTCTGTGCTACACTCCAACAAGCCACACAAATACGATGCGCGTGTGGCTACACGTTGTGCGCGGTAGACAGCGTGTGTGTTGTGTAATGATTGAATGAGTACGGCTACCATTAAACCATTTTAATCCTAGTCCACAATACGCACTAGTCTGATGCAATTCTTCATGTTATTTTAAACACATCGGTAACTGGTGGCAGTTAGGTAGCACTTAAAAGATTAGTGATGAGATACGTTTTCTAAGTGTATTTTCAGATAAGATAAAATAATACTGAGACTGCACCACAAAGGTAAACTTGTTTATCGAAAGCTGAAAATAGTGTTATCAAAAAATCCAGGTTATCTTTTTTTACCCATTACCTCTGTGGAGGTTGAAAGATCGTTTTCTTACACAAAGTGGATTTTTTCCAGTAGAAGACGTAGGCTGACTTGTGAAAATATAGAACAAATATTAATTGTTTATCACGAATGTCATATATTAAATGAATAAAATTCCTTTTTTTAGTGGTTTCTTTTTCTCGACTGGTATAGGAAGAACATTGTGACATCACTAGTCTGTTAGAAACTGTCAAGTGCTACCTAAGTGCCACGAGTTACCAATGTGCACAAGAGTCAATAGACACGTAAAAACTGGGAAATCATTGACGAAATGATTATATGTTTATGTATTATACCTGAAATGTATACTGTTTACCCGTATGGTGCCGGGTTAGAATTTCACCCCCCCTTTTCTTCCCGTGGGTGTCGTAAAAGTCGACTAAGGGACCAGGGTTGAAGTGTGTTGTTGGCGATGGGCTAGCAACCTATCACTGCAATATCACATTTCTTTTCTTTTATACCCACATTTATGCTAAAAGTGGCGCTGGAACATACGTTTCATGTGCTCTGCCTACCCCTTTTGGGAATAAAGGCGTGAATGTATGTATGTATGTATACTGATTGGAATTACAGGATAAGAAATTACATTATGAATATTATCCTTTGTTCAAAACTATCTTTTGACCATTCCATCAATCCATAATACTTAACTCGAATTGCTTGGCAATGTATAGGTAGCGCTGAGGCTAGCTTTGGTAATTAATACAACATTTTCAGTATTCGTTATTAAAGGACATTATTACTAAGCAAAGATGCCCAATTAATTAACTACCACGCTAATGTTAGCATGTGCTAGCATGCATCAAGTTTCATCCCGCAACAACAGTCTTCGTGCCCGACGAAGCTGAAAAGTCTAATGAAATGGATTGATCCATTCGATTTTTTATCAGTCAGCGTATGTATTCACGAAAATAAAATTTTCAATGAAATGCATAAAAATGGGTACTTCTTTTTCAACAATCCGTAAATATTTATTCATCAAAATCTCGCAGTGATGATACTGAAGCCGTAAAATTTGCATTTCACAAAGAAACGTCGCCAATTAGGTTAGCGGCACGATGTCTACGCAGTCTGCCGGCTCGCCTTCTGTCGGCCACTTCTCGACTACATTAACATAATATATATTATACATCAGGTCAAGCTTCTGCACTGTAGGTGGGTCCATACGCGTCTTATTATTTGCATTCTGAATTGATATCAATTTATTTCGCGCGTTCGCTTCGACTCTAAATGAGCTCACGAAACGCATTGGTACCAAATCGAAACGCAATACGTAAGTCTCTGATTGGCTCCCGGGGAGCTCAACGATCCGCAGCTTGAATACCAGGCAATTAATTTTGATACAGCAGCATGTGTAAGTGTTCATTTCCCTTTATCTCTGTTGGTGGCCCAATTTACTTCATGCATTTATTACTATCATTTTCGAAAGCACATGCCCTTTTGCAGCGTAGTACACCACGCGTAGCTCGTATTTTCATGTACTTAGTTTAGTCGAGGAGCAACGTTTAGGATTTCTACTGTATATGATATTATTGGTTGGTTGTGGTCACGGTTACAGTTTACAATGAATTTGCGAATACAATGAATATAGCTCAGCATCGAGTCTCCTTGAGGGTAGGTACTTCGTTATTAATTGTAACTTAATGATTAGGCGAGTTTCAAATTAATGATGGCCTCTTTCTGGGTAAACCTTTGAAACCGCACGTAATATTTGATCCCTGTCATGGTTAAATGACAACGATATATTTGTACAAAATACCTCGTTAAGTTTGTAAGCAGAATACGGCATCACGTATCAATTGTATTACTGTAGAGGACGCAGCTGCGCAATACCTAATGAAAAATACTTTCATTTAAAACAAAGAGAAATTCAGCAAAAGTTGCATAACGTTACTTTCGTGCATCTTTGCATAAAGTAAAGATTTAGCGCCAAGTAGGTTGGGAGCACAATGTATAGTGGCTGCGGCCAGCGTCTTGCCTCGTTTGTATTCAGAGACGCGACCTACGATTGTATTTCATTTTGAGCTCAACACTGGCTATGTAAACTTTAATTATTCTTTAAATGAGGCTAAAGTTCTATGTTTGAAATTTTATATCTTGACGCAAATATTATCCTCTCTACCCATGCAATAAAAATATTCCGGCGGTGCGTTACAAAATTCATAGGTTTTCATAACGAGTTGTGAGATTGAGTTTTTGGATAAGTGTTATCAATTTGCTTAGCAACGTTCACTTTTAGGTGGTCTTAATTACATATAATCGAGTCGAAAATGGTCGCCTGGAAGAGATCGCTCACAGGGTTCCATACCTTAATGGTAAAAAAGGAACCCTTGTGGACAATAACGATAAAACAATGTTTAATTTGATTATGTTGATTTTTAGTTGATTGTTACCATTGTTTAAACTTCATTTGCGTACCGGAAGGCTCGGCGTAGGTAGGCCCCCCACAAGGTGGACTGATGACCTGGTAAAGGTTGCGGGAGTCCACTGGATGCGGGTGGCGCAGGACCGGTCACTTTGGCACTATTTGGGGGAGGCCTATGTCCAGCAGTGGACGTCTTTCGGCTGATATGATGATGATGATACTTCATTTGATTGTCTTTTTTTTTAGTGTAGGTAGGTACACCATTGTCATGAATATTTGGGTTGTATTGCAGCTTGAATGGGTATAGTTTTGTAAAGGATTTGTATGTTGTTCACTATTTGTATAGTGTTATGGACTGGTGTTTTTTGATCTTGAGCGCATAATTAGTGCTTAAACGAACTTACCTGTCGGTAAATGAAGTTCGATCACAATTATATGATCGACTTCCATCGATTCCGCTCCAACACCGCTTTATTCTATTTTGTAGTTTATATAGGTAGTATTTTTTACGTTTTGTCATATTATTACTATAAAAGGGTAATTGCTTCGAAGGACGTCGGTCATATAATTGTGATCGAACTACACTTTCATGTAACTTCGTTTAATCACTAACTATATTTCCCGACTTCCTACTTTTCAATTAGGTTTACTATTTGCAGGATGTTGAGGGACCATTAAATATACAATAAAAGCAAACATATGAAAATAATACTTTTTATTTTCTTCGTATTCAAATATAGACATAAAAAAACAAGATTATCAATGTGTGGGCTTTTAAATAAGTATTTCTCACTTTTTTTAGGTAGGGCCAATATCACGTTTCTGGAAATAAATAAAAAACCCAAAAACTTGCATTCTGTACTAGGTGAAAATTATCGTAATTTAAGTTCTGCCGATACAGAACATTTTGTCCAAATAAATCACAGAAACCATGTCGCGCGGTCTTAGGTACTCGACAACCCGTTTTAGCGGCTTGGTAAAAACAAACGGAGCTACTGAAAGGCAAAAGGCTAGCAGATAAACTGATATAATGTACCTTTATATTTAAACCTTAGAGATTTTTATGGACTTTATCAACCAGCACTAAAAAATAAGCATCTTTCATGTTTGTAGATGCCATGTAACAATTTCTAGTACCTAATTAGTTTTCTAGCCGTCCTGTAATCCTCCATTTTAAAATGGTTTGTTTTGACTTATTTATTTAAGCGTTTTAAGTTTAAAATAAATCGTGTAACGCCATTAGGCTTCGGAACCAAAACATACAAGTGAAAGAAAGAATTGAAGAATCTTGATAATTTCATTTTTCTATGGCATTTATGTTCAGTAATGAATTGATAGCATTAACTAGTAAAATCTTGTGTTCTTGGACTGATTTAGGATACACGACAGGCTTACTGTAATCAACAGGAGTTGATATTAGTGGTATTTAATGAATTTTAACTTAAATTGTAACCTTGTAACCATGATATAATTGTAGGATCGTCAGTTACTTGCAGCCAGCTATTGACACATGTCACTCGAGATCAAATGTCGTGGGTGAATATTAAAAAAAACATACTGAATTGACGTTTGGTACTGCAATTCAACTGCAATATAACTGTTTTAATATCTATGGATACTAGAATAGAGACCCACTTGAGTTTTGACACCTGTTCCAAATTTAAGCTCATAACGTTACAAAAATCTATACTGCTATACCATTAAAGTACAGATTTTACCTACTACTATGGACAAGAAAGTTCTCATAGTAAAGTCAGTTGTAATAATGCTGGGAATTTCCTATTTTGTTACTGCGTTCAATTTCAACTATAGGTGGATTGGATACGTGTGAAAAATTAGATGTATAGATTTAACGTTTTAATTATTGTTATGGATCTAATTTCAAATCTCAAATAAATTTTAAACTACAATAAAAACTCACCATCCACCCTTTTCTCGAAATAACCCAGAACATCCTTGAGCCCCTTAAATCTATTCAGATAAGAATAAAAGTAAATATCAGAAACTTACGTAACCAATAAATCTCGCGAATCCCCTCAACTAGTATAGTTTATACAGTATAGTATCGCGAACTTTTGTACTTATACTTATTTTGTTTCATCATTTATATTTATTTAAGTTGTCAATATCGAAGTTAAGTATTTTTATCAGTTTATATGGAAAACGTCGTTGAACTGCTTAAAATGGACAACGTTATAGTTAACATCATAATAAGTTACGAAATCGTGGCAATCCTCCAAACAAAATCCGTTTTAAATTGATTAAATATGCAAACGGTCGGATTTCAAGATAAGCATTATATTTATAATAGAGAGAAAGAGTTTTGGCCTTGTTAATTCAGACGATCTGAGGAAAAGTAAAACTCTTATCTCATAATATTAATTTCGGCGTCATCTTTTGACCGTTTAATCTTTTGGGATGTTCAAGAGATGACGACGAATTTGAGCCGTTTCAGTGCAAGTAAGTATCATTTATTCACAACACAAAAAATACAGTAAAATATATCTACAAGTAGATAACGTCTTACTTGTTTTCTTTTAAGTACAGTCGATATTTCCAACCTCGAAATCGTGGGGATTTTGATGAAATTTGATAGGAATGTTCGTTGGATGCCGTCCCAAAAGTCTCCGGGTCAGGACCTCGTTAAATAAAGTTTCATTTTGTCATCTATAGCCCATAAAGTCAATAGTTTTTGAGGAAAAAGGAAATTTAATAAAAGTATACTTTTTAAAATAGCGGTTAACTCCTCCATAAACATCAAATTTTAAGACATGTAAACAGAGGTTTCAGTGAGTGTGTGTAGTGAACTTGACAACTGTCACTTGGTTTTAATCTTGCAAGTGTCATTGAAGACATAACAGTAAGTAGGTAATCAAAATTGAAAATGGCGGCCATCAGAGGCCAGTATGTTAATAGTAGTTTATGCGGGGTTCTGCCTTTTCTCCGAACTTATTATGTCCGAATTTCACTTGCCAACCAACTTTTCGCCGATGATTCACCCTGACAACTAACTAATGGCAAATTTTTGTATGTCAACAGATTCATTTGGTAGAATTATTGTCAAGTCGATTATTATAATGAATTAAAAAATTTGGCATCCCTATCATTTGGCAAATCTTTCAGTTAGACAAACAACTACTAACCGAATAACGTTTCGTCAGTGCAACAGTTCCCTTTTCTTACATAAGCCAACTTTTTATTACATAGAACAAGACAGCATAACATAGTCAGACTTTTATTCAACGTGTTCTTATGTAAGTTACAAGGAGGGAAGTGGGGATGGGGAGACGAAGTTAGCGACAAAGGCGGTTCGGGGGCGAACCCCCGCGTATTAAAAACAACACACAATCGTAACAGTGATATTATTTGTAGGTTAGGTTAGGGTTCGCTTGTGTCCCTTAGAGCGGAAAAAGGCACCCCGCGAAGCGGGGTGACGTCGACACGCTGGCGGTTAGGTAAGGTTTAGGTAAGGTTAAAATAGTTGGCAGGTATTTGTTTAAAAAAACACATGTACACATACATACAAACATTCCACCAAGCAACAGTCCAAAAGTAATCATGTAAACACCTAATGATGCGATAATTCAGGTACCGTCATTGTCAAAAAAAAGTGAGCGGTTGCGCTTACTCACTTTGTAAATACGTTACATAGCTTAGTTACTAAATAAAACATCTGGTAAGGGTTATACCATGAAATGTATATAAGTCAAACTGACCCATTCTGGTACTCGAAAGGTGGCATTTTGAAAAGTGACTTTATGAAAAAAAGTCCAAGCATACAGTTGGTAACCGTGAGGTAGGGAAATAAAACTAAACCTTTTGATAAGTGGACACTTAATCATTCGGCGAAATGATATTATGCGAAAAATTGGTTGCGATGTGATATTCGTACATAAAATTTTCGGAGATGATTTAGAGAACCAGTTTATGCGACTGATCCTTGAGAGGCCTTAAAGTAAGAGTGTGGTTTTATGAAACGAGCGTGAGCAAGTTTCATAATAGGATCACACGAGTGTTTTAAGGCCTAATTATGTATAGTTGCATACACTACTTTATCTACACACATATCATAAGTAGGCAAGTAACAGCAAAAAACCTACAAAAAAAATTACAACAGCAATGGCGTCAATTCGTCATGACGAATGGTTTTTTTTTAAATCATAGACAATCGAATGAAGATCCTATACTCATATCACTCGAGATCAAATATGTCGTGCGGTTTATATTAAAAAAACATACTGAATTGACGTTTCGTATTGATAAAAGTTTTTTTCTACTCCTGTACCATTATCTGTCATTTATATAGGCTTTAGCTCAAATACAATGACACCGGTATTAAGTCGTCGAAAAACTCTATGCTCTATGGCCCATAAACGCACTCTTTAGTGTACTTTTTTGGTTCATACATTTTCCATAAAAGCACTGTTTACCACGATGTCAAATCAGCTAACTTTTTTTAAATCAGCCACTGTATTGCGGTGGTACCAACTTCATAAGCAAATTTTTCGAAATAAAGAGTTTTTATTTAATCAAAAATTAGTAAAACATAAATTATTTACTAAAATAAAAATAAATTATCATTTATTGTGTGTTTAATATACATATTTTACCAATTATTGGTATTATTTATAAATATAAACCGATCCGATTCGGTTCGGATCCGGATTCAGTTTAGTTCGCATGCCAAGTGCAAGGAAATTAAAAACAAAACAGACCATAAACAAGAGGTGCCAATGTGTCATATTTCTAATTTCCTACCAAAGTTCCAGTTAAAAATTAAAAGACGAAATGTGATAACTAATCGTTATTAATAACTTCTTAAGATTTGATTCGTGTTTGCGAAGTGAAGAAAAATGTGTACGTTCCTTTTAAAATGGACGAAGAAGAAAATAACTGCACCGCTAAAGAAATTGCGTGAGTAGTAATAGAACTAACGGAAAACTTACTGCCTGGAGAGTCAAATGCTATTTATTTAAAATTAGTCGTAGAAAAAGTATTGTATGCAACGGTGTATAACTTGGTCTTAAAACGCTCGTGGCGTCTTTAATTGTTATGCTCGCCAAGGCTTGCATCGCAACTCACGATGCTCGCGTTTTAGGATACAACAGTTGCATAAAATACTATAATATCTATGGATATACTAGAATAGAGACCCGTTTAAGTTTTGACAGCAGTTCCAAATTTAAACTCATAACGATACAAAAATATGTACTGTAATAACATTACAGCACAGATTTTACCTACTACCACAGACAAGAAACTTCTCATAGTCAAATCGGTTGTAATAATACTGGTCATTTCCTACGGTTTCTGAACGCATTTTAGAGAATTATGATACGTGCGTAGATAATAGTACATTACGTAACTAGGGCGGTGAATTCGTGAATGCCCCAGATCGCAGGTGTTTGTGATAATATGAGATAAATATGCGCTCTGGGGCTTTACGAATTACCGCCCGTGTTAAGTACAAAATTTTACGTCTTCATCTGACCACAATGCGAGTTTTCCCGTACGCGCAGCGTGCAGTAAAACTTGCATTATGGCCAGGTGTGACGTGAAAATAGTATTTTATGCAACTGTTGTATAAGTAGGGTCTTAAAACGCGAGTGTCGTGAGTTGCGATGCCTTGGCGAGCATCGCAATTAAAGACGCCACGAGCGTTTTAAGACCAAGTTATACACCGTTGCATACAATATTTTTTCTACGACTATTTTAAATAAATAGCATAATTTGACTTTTCAGGCAGCAAGTTTTCCGTTAGTTCTATTACTACTCACGCAATTTCATCAGCGGTGCAGTTATTTTCTTCTTCGTCCATTTTAAAAGGAACGTACACATTTTTCTTCACTTCACAAATACGAATCAAATCTTAAGAAGTTATTAATAACGAATAGTTATCATATTTGACATATTTCGTCTTTTAATTTTGAACTGGAACTTTGGTGAGAAATTGGAAACATGACACATTGACACCTCTTGTTTATGGTCTGTTTTGTTCTTAATTCAACTTGCCAGTACTGTCATATTAAGACCAAGGTTTTTCTTAAGTTGGCAGCAATGCCTTTAGTACAATAATTTATTTGAAGTAAATACATTCAGTGGTTTGTTAAGTTGGTAGTACCTAATGTATTTTATGTTTCGGCATGGCCCTCTAGATTAGTCGCGTCGCGGCCGACTCGATCGTGTCTAGTAGGCCGTGGCACAATGTAGCACTACCCAGGTTTAGAAGCGTATGGCTGCTAAGCGTATCGTTTTGGCGACAAAACAGCACGGTTGTGCCGTACTGTTATGGGGAATAGAGTATAGACTTTTCTGCAGACTTATTTTGTATGTCTTTATATTAGTGTTCGGGACTATGTAAATGACAGATAAAAGTACAGGAGTAGAAAAAAATAATAAAACAGTCGATGAACTATGTCATGTGGGTGTCGTCAAATAGGTATTTTAAAATAATTACTAGATTTTCCCCCGTGTGGTGTCGGATTAGAACACCCCTCCTTTCTTCCTGTGGGTGTCGTAAGAGTCGACTAAGGGAACAGGGTTGAAGTGTGTTGTCGGCGATGGGCTAGCAACCTGTCACTGCGCTATCGCATGTTAGCGATCTTTTATACCCACATTTATGCTTAAAGTGGTACTGGAATACAAGTTTCTTGTGCTCTGCCTACCCCCTTCAGGGATAAAGGCGTGAATATATGTATGTATGTATTAGATTTTAAAAATATTTTTAACATAAAATAACAGTTTAGCATTTATAACGATTTAGATGTGGCTAAACATAAATTTTTGGATTGTTCTATCTCGGTAAGGATTGACCCTACCTCTGGTCTCAATTTTATTTTACTATAGCGCATACTTAAGGAAGGACCAACATTTATATACAATACCAAAAAAAGTGCGAAAATTCAAATATTATGACTGGCCGAATATGCGGTCCAGCAGTGGACGTGTTTCGGCTGATATGATGATGATGAGGATGATAATGGAGAGTCTATCTCCTTGATAAAACTATACAAGTACCTATTGACAAAACTGTGTTTCATTCCCACAAACACAAATTTCAAAGTAAAGACAAACTTATTACAACTGCATTTTAACTAAAGTAGGTTTATGGACGTTTATGAATGAGGGTATTGATTAGACATTTCTCATAGCCCAGTAAAAAAAAAGTAACTATACTGTCGTTTAATGAACTGTTTGATTCGTACGTGAGTATTATGTTCGCGTAAACCCCCGCTGTTGATTGAACCGAGTAGCTGTGCGATTCACAAGCTGTAACATACGCCACCACGCTCCCCCAATATACGTTGATCCCGTAACCCGTAACAAGTACGCGTAATCAGAGACTGGATTTACACTGGTTCGGCTCAGGCGAGTCGTCGTAAGCGTGAACATGGCAGGCGCGTGGGCGCATATTTGACACGGCGTCACCGCCCGCGAGATAACGGACCACGAAAGGTTGCGGATTAGCCCGTCCGACACTGATCAACCAAATTAATTTAAATTACATTTTCGGTAGATGTCTGCTGTTGTGAATGGTTACCGTAACATATCCATTGCCATGAATCCGCCAGGTGGGTGCTCTGCTCCTATGCGCTTTCCTCTACATACGGCGTTTCCCGCTACAATACAATACAAATATTATTTACTGCTTAACAAAACGAGTAAAGAAAAAGAAACAAAATTAAATTACAGATAAACATTGGTAGGCAATCTTTGGTAGGTAGCGAAAACGACGCAATAGTACATTGTAATACAAGTGAGGTATGTTGATAATTACATCAGAGGCGGAATTATCACGCGAACCGCAGGTGAGCGTTATAAGAGAGCCGAGGATGTAATTATCAAAGCTCACGCGTTTTATACGCCGTTTTTCAACACATTTTGCTAGGAAAAAAATCTTTTCATGAGATTAAAACTTAATAGGCCTGCCAAGTTATTTTCTTTATTTATTATGGCAGCCGGTTTTTACTCACATATTGTACATAGCGAAGAATTTCCAGCGGTGTCCATTCTATTTACTTATCACTTTTCTAGTCACCACAAGTCAAATTTTTTGTTAATAACCAAAAACGCATTAACAATGTTTATAAATATCTGTGAAATAACCTATAGTGGCGCGCAACAGTTTTTTTTCGTGCAGTGCGCGCGCATGTGTTAAGCCAGACTTAGATGAATCCTCTAAACAGCCAATACAAAATAAAATTAATATTTTCGTTTTAAAATGTTATCAAAAGTGAATAGTTTTACTAAATTAAACGTTTCTATATCATATCCAAAAAGATTAAGTCAATAAATTAACAAAAAGCTGTACATTCTGTACAACCCGGTTAATTTAAGAATGCACCAGGTACATCTTGCTGCAAGGTGCCAACGTGACTTAATCGGGATATAACCGTCACACACGAGCGTCGTAATGTTATAGAACACGCGTGTTTAATATCCAGGATTATGAGCCTAAAATCGACACAGTAGGGGATGCACTACGACCAAATTTCTTGAAAAATAATTTAACTAGACTCGAACGTAAGAACTAGAAAATAATTTAAAATATCACAACTATTCAAGATATTTTAAAGAAAATGCAAAACTTAACACATTCACTGAAACGAACCATCGTAAAAATACACCTACACGATACATCTGCGTATATATTTCTTTCTTTCTTTTATACATTGCACAAAAACAGATGTTCATAGTGTAAATGAGCCTTTCCTGTAAAACAAATGTTCATTGCTGAGGTTAGTTAGAAAGTATTATAGTATCCGTAACCAATTCTCAAAGAAAATGTATCCGAAATAATAAAACTCTTTTCCTTATCAAATCTGGGAACTTGTAACTCTTGGGACTCATCGATTCTTCCTAATCTTTGAATACAAGAATCGTATGGCGTGAATAAGCTGATTTCTGCGCTCTCTATATATATTTTTCGGGGGAAATAATCCTCGGAGACAGACAGACACGGTATGGAATTGAATTTATAAATAGAGAACAAATAACTGGGGCCTAACGTTATAAATTGTATATTGTAATTGTAGATGACAGGTGACAATTCTTTATATTTCTGGTTAATATAAATTAATATAACAATTTGTATTTTTCAGGAAATTACAAACGTGTCGATTAGTAGCGAAAAATTCTATTCAAAAATAAAGACAAGCGATTTTTTTAAAATTTGTCTGGTTTATTGAACGCGTAATTGTAGTTACTAGTTTACAGTATTGGTGATTTGTTATACAATTGTCACAGGCAACCAATGCAGGCAGGTGTATCAAAACGTTTAACGGTTGCTTATTTGAAGCAATAGGGTCTAGAAGTGAGGAAGAATATGGGGTTGTTATTGACTGACTTATTCAAGGAACATTTTTGAGTAAGCAAGACCACTGTTGAATACTTAGTAAAATCAGCAACGAGCTTGAACATAGCACTAACAGAGACTTACACTTACCTCTATCTCTCTCACCTAAATAACACACTCATTTCACATACATTTTGTGCACTTTTTTCGTTGGATGGGATATGGTGCGGAGTACCATAATAAATAGTACATTGTGATACAAGTGAGGCATGTTGACAATGACATCAGCCAGGCGAAATTATGATAAAAGAGCAGAGGATGTAATTATCAAAGCTCACGCGTTTCATACGACGTTTTTCAACCCATTTTGCGACGAAAGAAAATATTTTCATAAGATGAAAATTTATAGGCAAGGCAAGTTATTTTCAATACTTATTGATGGCAACAGGTTTTTACTCGCATATATTGTTACATCGCTAAGAATTTCCAGTGGCGTCCATTCTATTTATCACTTTTCTAGTCGCCACGAGTTTTGTTAATAACCAAACACGCATTAACAATGTTTACAAATATCTGTGAAATAAGCTATAATGGCGCGCAACAGTTTTTTTTCGTGAAGTTTGCGTAGTGCTCGCGCATCTGTTAAGCCAGACTTAGATGAAATCTCTAAACAGCCAATACAAAATAAAATAAATATTTTCGTTTTAAAATTTTATCTTTATTAATTCATGTAAAATGTTATCAAAAGTGAATAGTATCACTAAATTAAAAGCTATAAAATCAATCAACAAACAGAAAGGATTTAATTTGTTTAGTCGAGTTGGAATCCATTGGCCGTGAATAAAATAAATTGTATGACGGCTGTAGTAGCTTAATAACATTCTGTACAACCCGATTGATTTAAGAATGCACCGTGCCATGCATACATCTTGCTGCAAGGTGCCAACGTGACTTATTCGGAATATAACCATAACACACGAGTGTCGTAATGTTATAAAACAAACGTGATTAATACCCAAAAAAGAGCAAATGTGTTGAAAAATAACAGACGCACACGGAATTTCTAAATCGTCTGAGCATAACTGTGCATATACATTTTCCAAACAGCAATTCTTTATTTTCATTTAGCGACAAGGTTGTTAATTTGTGCGTACTATCCATTTTGGCGACAGACTTGGTTATATATAGACTAAAGCAACGAGGAAATTAAACTGAACCCTCCATATTACTCTTAAGTATTAATGAATTTACAATTAAATGCCGATTGTAAGTTACCATCACGTAACTGACAAATGTCGGTAAAAACGACGGGTACTTTTTTACATTTGTTACATTAAACAGGATTGGCCAGCGTCAAATATAACACATACATACAATTATGACGTAATTTTACAAAATTGTGGGATTGTAATCTTTAATGAACAGGAACACAACATGTTATAAAAATTTAACTTTTTCAAGATTTTTAATTGACAGTTATAAGAAATATTCATACGATATTATGAATATTTCTTATAATTCGGTTTAGCATGAGACAGAAAACTGTGTCTCTATCTAAACTAATAACTTGTTTGCCCCAGACCGGTAACGCTTATATCGCTATGTAGCAAAAATCCTTCGTTAACTGATCATTCATGATCCTTATTCCAACGAAATAAGGTATACCTACACTGCAATGTGTCATCGTATGTGCGCTCACGTGCATCGTGTGAGTGATATTTCACAACGCAACGCCGCCATAAATGCCAATTGCCGCTAAATGCCTACGCCCCTCGTAGTAACGAGTGCTACGCGTGGCTCTACGCCGTAGCACTAGCACTAAATATATGATTATGTATTGTGGCGGCAGGACTCGATACTAGAACGTGCTACTATCGTATTGAGATTTGATGTGTATAGTAGGTATTAGTTGATATTTTTACATCATAGTGGAACCGCGACTTTTACGCTATCAATCAATCCGATTACACGTCACGTAAAACATATATAGTAGTAGTAAAAACGATAGAAAGATGTAATTATAGCCGTCGTACATTCTCTTATAAGACCTAGTCGTTACAATTATGCTCATGCGGATCGTTGAACTCCAAATTAATTAAAACCACATTACTTAACATTAATAACATTAACACCTAAGGCATAGCTGAATGTAATATTTACAAACACAACTTAAGTAAGTACAAATTAGTTAACTCTGTACCATAAAATGATCCCTAGAGTTGGGATGTTTGGTGGTATTGGGGCAAACAAAGAGCAATGGAGTCGTTGTTATATATTTTTCGATTAAATGAATGACTGAATAAATGATTGATAAAGCAATCATGAATATTTAAATTTATTGGTTTCACACAAGTAACTTGATTTGTAAATGGATTATTCACAAGTTGAGAAACCGTATAACGTCAGCAAATATGCATAGTATATGATGAACAAATTGCCATAGTATATGCTTTTCATAATCTTGACAACCGTTTAACATCAGAAGAAGATAATATGCAAGATTTTGAAACTTTATTTCCAGTTGCAAGTTGTTCAAGCTCTTGAATACATAAACGTTTTAGCAAACAAGTAAAATATATTGAAATGTTATATTATAAAATCATAATTGTAATTTACAATAATGCATTGCAGTTGTCGTCAAAAATTTATGTTAGATATCTAACTAGTAAAATATGCGATGTACCAAAAAACCTAAATTGTTTACTCTAATCACGTTCTGTATAAAACGCAAAAGTGATACATTATTGGCCGGTATTTTAATATAGATTTATCGTTCAGTTATTCATTAGTTCGAATAAAAAAATATACAATGGCGACTCCACTGCATTACTTGTGCTAAACTGCCACCAGAATCCTAACCCTAATGATGTCACAGAACAAACTGTTCCGACAGTTTTGTGAGACCCTGTTAATCATTGTTTCTATATTCTGTTTATTAAATAATAATAATAAATAATTGAATTACATCCCACTGCATACAAGGTCTATAAAAATGAGCTGATTATGAATTTCAGACTTTTGCTAGAATTTTTACAGATGTCGACGTCGATAATGTGTGCATTGCAATCTTGCCCACTGCTTTTAGAATAGCTACCTGTAAGATTTATTCACTCAAAAAAAACACTCAGTAGGTCATATTTCATTCAACATAGGAGTTACTTTTGAACCGGTAAAAAAGGACAACTTTGTACTTGTATACAAATTAAATTGCCACTTGCTGGTTCTACTCCATTCGCTACTTTTTGTATAGCTTCTTGAAGCCCTTTGCTGTTTGAAACAGCTTACAGGATGAAAAAGGGGATTCCGCCTTTTCTCCGATTTTTTTATTTCCAAATTTCACTTGCCAACCAACTTTTCGCCGATAATTCACTTTGACAACTAAGTAATGGCAAATTTTTGTATGACAATGTTTCATTTGTTAGAAGTATTTTAAAGTCGATTATTATAAATGACTTGAATTTTTTGGGATACATGTCATTTGGCAAATCTTCAGTTGGTCAAAAACTATTGACCGAATAACGTTTCGTCAGTGCAACAGCCTTTTCTTACATTAGGCATTTTTTTACAAAACAAGACAGCTCAACATAGTCAGACTTTTATTCAACGTTATGAATCTATACTGTGTGTGTGTGTCTGTACGAGCGAAGCGAGGTGTGTGTTTGAACCGTGACCAAACCGCGCACGAAAGGTGCGTCTCACGAGATATAACATCGATATATATAATTAAGTATGTATAAATTATCGTATAACAATAATTATTCATAACACATATTATATTTTCGTATAAGGACAATAATATAGAAGATTAGGTTCGGGCTGCTAGAAAAAGGACTGCCTTAAAAAAACAACAAATTGTCGTAACAGTGGTATTATTTGTAGGTTAGGTTAGGGTTAGCTTGTCTGATTTCCCTTAGAGCGGAAACAGGAAACCCGCAAAGCGGGGTGACGTCGACATGCTGGCGGTTAAGTTAGATTCAGGTTAAGTTAAAATTATTGACGTGTGTTTGTAAAAAAATACCACATACATACATTCCACCAACCAACAGTCCAAAAGTAAGTAAACATTTATCTCCAATGATGTAATTCATTCAGGAACCTCCATAGTCATTTAAAACTAGTGAGCGGTTGCGCATACCCACTTTATAAATATGATACATAGTTACTAAATGAAACTTTATTAAATAAAACATTTGGTAGGCGTTCTACCACGAAATGTATACTACTCAAACTAAACCATTCTGCTACTCGAAAGGTGGCATTTTGAAACGAAAATTGGTTGCGAACTGATAATCAGCAATACAATATTCGGCAATAAATTCGAAAACCCTGAAAAAGATTCAGGTCACCGGTTAAGACCAAACAACTAGATTCATATAAAGTAGATGGAAGTTCGTTTCTCATTAAAAAAGGGATTGGAGTAGACCAGTCATATAATTGACATTGACAAGACAATAAGGTCGGGGAAAATTGATGATAAAGGTTGCCGATTGCTAGAAGCAAAACTGACAATTGCTGCGAAAAGTTACTCAATTTCCTTCAGCGCTTCATTTCAGATTTGAGCCTTATATATAACCTATAAAACCTATGAAATACGACGGTATTCCTTTTACCTACACTTTCACTGCCAGGAACTCGCCTAGCGGGCACGCTGGCCTACTTTGAGCTACCCCGACAAGAGCTTAGCTCTTAAATAAGAAGAAGAAATATAATATTGTAACAGTTAATATGAAGATCCCTGAATACAATTCTCAACGACGATCATATATAATTATGATCGGATATATTATATCAAGTAGGTATTTGATAAAGTCTTATTAATATGTATTTTAAACCTGTCAGCTTTAAATCTAACCCCCTTTAAAATCCCTAACACATATTTCGCAATCCCTTTAACAAAGTGAAATGTTCGAGACGCCTTGCCTCACACGCTGTGTTTGACACATATGACACGAAAATGTTATGAAGCCGGTATAGCGTTTATATTGCAAAAAATATTCTAGGTGACGTACGACTTTAAATAGGAATATCTTTTAGGTACCTACATCGCAATACTAACGTTTATTTACAAAATTGACTAGAACATAAATGGGTTAATGCGCTTACATTGTAAAACACACTTTATATACACGTATTCTACAACGATCAAATGGTTAAAAAAATAGGAAATAAAATAGTCATAAGTTTCTTGGGCACAGCGATTAGGTAGGTAGTAGTTTGCGTGATAAGTATAATTGAATTGAAACCCACATCAAGTGGAATTATTCTGTTGACACGGAACAAAATGATTATTACAGCAGCTCCTACACACGCACAGCACCGGCCGCCTCTGTGTCCGTACGAAATTCTAATCGTACCCGACGACAAGTTGTAATTTGTAGGGCATACCTTTAGTGTGTACATGCAATACACAGGTACTCTTAATTTTCTTTTAATAGCTTAAATTGATGAAAATATTCCGCGTTTAGTTCACATTACGTGTAGTAATATGATTATAATAACAGGCAACATTTATTTGCTATTATTTCGGATTTAATTGTTATAGTATATATCCTTAGTTAGGTACGTTAGGATTTTAGAATATAAATCGTGCTATTTTGGCCTTAGCTCCTCGTGTAACTTTATACCCGTATTATTTATTTGGAGTTCATTGCTAATTCTCACCAAGGCTTGAGACAACCACGCGCGCATTCTCTGCGAGAGCAGATAGTTGGCGTACCGCACGAGCCGGCTGTTTAACATACGCGGCGGCGCTATTGCCGTGTCTAGATGATAAATTGTGACAGAACCTCTTAAAGAACGAGGGCTTTTGGTGTTCAGGTCAGGTTTGTGTAAATTCAGTGCTCAACTGAGGATAATTTAATTCGTCCATTCATAGAGGTGCGAATTTGCGAGTGCGTATCGGAGGGCGCGCCGCCTGCCACCCGCGCCCTCAGCGGCGGGCGCCCCGCGATGACGTCAACCGCCCACCGAGGCACCGCCACCAGATTATAAATAGCCATGCCGATAACACGCCACAGGTTTCGGCCCGTTTACTTCCCAGAGTTATATTTTGAACTTACTTCAAAATAACCTGCAAATAGCCCAAGCAAAGCAATAAAAAATGTGGGTTATCGATTTACTTTCGTTCGGCACGTCAAAAATCTCAGTTCGGCACGGTTCGTCAAAACTTCAAAAGCAATTTGAAACTGTGAAATTTGGTTTTGGTACAAAAGGCGAAGCAGCCGTTCCAGGGCATGAACAGCCGTTCGCTTCGCATACCTATTCAGACTAGTATGGGGTACTTCTCAAAATTTATGTAAAATATGCTTTTAATAACCGAATTAAAAGCATTTTTTTTTTCTGAGAGCAGAATGTCCCTGTTTACCGAAACAGACGTGAGAAATCACATTCCGGAATTATATAATTATATTTTTCTACTCCTGTACTTTTATCTGTCATTTACATAGTCCCGAACACTAATATAAATACAAAATAAGTCTGCAGAAAAGTCTATAGTCTATTCCCCATAACAGTACGGCACAACCGTGCTGTTTTGTCGCCAAAACGATACGCTTAGCAGCCATACGCTTCTAAACCTGGGTAGTGCTACATTGTGCCACGGCCTACTAGACATGATCGAGTAGGCCGCGACGCGACTAATCTAGAGGGCCATGCCGAAACATAAAATACATTAGGTACTACCAACTTAACAAACCACTGAATGTATTTACTTCAAATAAATTATTGTACTAAAGGCATTGCTGCCAACTTAAGAAAAACCTTGGTCTTAATATGACAGTACTGGCAAGTTGAATTAAGAACAAAACAGACCATAAACAAGAGGTGTCAATGTGTCATGTTTCCAATTTCCCACCAAAGTTCCAGTTCAAAATTAAAAGACGAAATATGTCAAATATGATAACTATTCGTTATAATTAACTTCTTAAGATTTGATTCGTGTTTGTGAAGTGAAGAAAAATGTGTACGTTCCTTTTAAAATGGACGAAGAAGAAAATAACTGCACCGCTGATGAAATTGCGTGAGTAGTAATAGAACTAACGGAAAACTTACTGCCTGAAAAGTCAAATTATGCTATTTATTTAAAACAGTCGTAGAAAAAATATTGTATGCAACGGTGTATAACTTGGTCTTAAAACGCTCGTGGCGTCTTTAAGACCCTACTTATACAACAGTTGCATAATAGTATTTTATGCAACTGTTGTATAAGTAGGGTCTTAAAACGCGAGTGTCGTGAGTTGCGATGCGAGCCTTGGCGAGCATCGCAATTAAAGACGCCACGAGCGTTTTAAGACCAAGTTATACACCGTTGCATACAATATTTTTTCTACGAATGTTTTAAATAATTAGCATAATTTGAATTTTCAGGCAGTAAGTTTTATATTATTATCAAATATTGATATCAAAATTCTAAAACTGCGTCGAGCGCCTACTTCTAATAAATCCACACTACGCTTTAACGATCAATCATCGAATTTTGCCTTTTCGTGGCGTAATTTACGTATCTGCTTCACTCTGGTCCTTTTTTTAACCATTTAATTCGCATTGTCCAGCCGGCTAGACATAGTCGTTGACCGTCTGTTTTTATTTTCTTCCTGGCCAGTATCGTTTGGCCTATTTGCTTACCGACAACAGAACTTGAACTATGGACCTTAGCTATTTTTTGCGAATTAAAGGGTTAAGCATCAATATTCTTTGTTGCCGATTAACTTCTACATCAAATCAAGCCTCGACTCAATTTTATATATACAGCTCTGCGAGCAGTGTTGGGTCCAGGCGTCCTTGCCCATCAGGTTTGGTGGATTAGGCACGCGCAAAATTTCCAGTGTCGCTTTACCAGCTTTCCTATCCTCCGTCCATGGCCACTTCCGTTCTCGTACACAAAATCCTGAGGGCTTTTTGTCCATCAAACTACGAGACGTCATGCCTGGCGGAGGCTAGAAATACTTGGCCATCTGGCTTGTCCCGGTCAAAATCCTCCTGCAAAATTACATATGCAACGGAACTGGGACGACATATTTTGCAAAATTGATTATAAATCCTATTTAAATTCTAGTTCTGGTCTTAACCACGCACGACGACTGTCAGCGGCTGAACGGGAATGATGAATGGTTACACGCTTTTCCCTCCCCTCCCACCAGTACTTTTCTGGAACCTGACACCTTAAGACTGATCGTAAGCTTGAGACTAGGTGTGAAGGTATGTAACCCCCCCACAAGTGCCCCTGTGGCACTTTCGTCGACGATTTGGGACACCACGGCTTGTCGTGCCAAATAAGCGTAGGCCGCCTCTCTAGACATGCCGCCTTAAACTACATTATCCGCCGTACTCTTGCCACTGCCAACACACCATCAATTCTTGAACCAAACGGCGTCTCAAGAGACGATGGCAAGAGGCCGCACGGAATGACCCTGGTCCCATGGAAGATGGGGCGAGTGTTAGTGTAGGACGCTACATGTGTTGACACGCTGGCACCGTCCACGAACTACTTCCAGGGCCGGTGGCGCGGTTGAGGCGACTGAAACAAAAAGAAAAGGCCAGAAAATACAGGGACCTCGGCTTTCAATACCATTTTATGGCATTCGGAGTCCATTTGAGGTCCAAGTGCTGGAAAACTTTGCAACGAGCTTAGCAAAAGGCTTGTCGACACTACAGGTGACCAAAGAGCTGGCAGCTTCCTCGCACAGCGGATTAGTATTGCTATTCAGGAAGGTAATGCTGCCAGCACCTTTGGTACGATGCCACGGGGGCCCTTTTAGACATAGTTTGAATTTTTATGTTAGCTTTAGATTCTTTTATTATTGTTATTGTAAAAAGTTTTATATTAGTTCTCTTTGTATAATATGTATATTTAATGATATGATTATTATGCTTTGGGCATAGTTAACACAAAAATACGTCTGTGATATATGTAGACTTATTTACATTTTCTTGAAAAATGCCTTTAACCTGATTCTAAGTCGCCACGTAAAGACATGATCGACTTTTTTGGTGTATACATATTTATCACGTATAGCCGCAACATTAAACAAGTCGATAGTAGGTACATAATATTACTGATCTCGAAAGTAGAAGATTTAGCTAAATCATTGAGCATCAACGTAGGTATCATAGCGTAGAGATAGGGTTGATGTTTACACATAGACACAGAGTCTCTTCGGACGGGCGCAGCATAAGAAGGAAAATGTGGAATGGAGACTGATAAAGGTTTATATAAATTTAACCTAAAACTTCAAGTTTCTTTGCTCGTAAATTGCTCTTTCCATCTCTCTCAAATAAAATTTGGTGCACAAACGGTTAAACATAAAAGTTCATTTTGACTTTTTCAACACCCACATGCATCATATACATGTTTACTGGTATTTAGCTGTCCTAACTGAATATTGTACCGATGGTCGATCTGAAAGTGACCTGTGCGCCGCGAGCCCCGCGCGGGTTCACGCGGCTAATGATCTTTGAACATGTTCACCCTCCAACACCTACCCTACCACCGCTGCTTTAGGCATTCACGTTCTATTTTTGTCAAGTTTGTTATAAATGTGCGTAGATTTATCTTCATAGTTTATATCGTGGTTCTATGGCTAAAAAAACTAATTTTCGATTACTTGATCACGATGTTGTTCAGATAACAGAGTGAAGTCTTTCCAAGATATTCTAAATAAATAATCGAAATATATCAAAATATACCAAATCACTGCGTCTCGTTATAATGTAGGAGCCCAGCCGTCGCCAGTTATACAATATAAGTATATGTTTTATATTAGTGTAGTGTACATATTAGTGTAATATGTTTAATAGAGTAGATTTCTGTTTTTTCGTTATAGAGTTTAGCAAATCCAGTAAGTAATGTATTGCATATATTATTTCCCCATCTTATACTAAATTCGTATAGCGCAACTGTTCAGCCGTGTGTCAAGTACATAAGTTTTGTCGATTGGTCGCTAGATGGCGCTGTACCGTTCGGGTCGGTTTCTGAATCGTGCTATAGAGATTTTTCCTGCGATAATGACCTCTGGCCAGTACTAATTGATTTTTGTACAAGTGTTAACAAGATAGTTCTGTATTTGACTCAATATATACAGTATTGGCAAGTAACAGTGGTATCATTTTGGGACCCCTTTCAACATGGTCCTTCGAGCCGGATGGTATTCGAGGTTGATCTGGCGGCAGGAGTCGAAATCATCGACACAGTAGCGGGTTGCTGCTGAAGGTGGACGCAACGTCATCGGAACATCGCGTGACGTCACCGGATCATCGAGGAACGTCATTGGAATCGTGACGTCATCATTAAGTGTTTGCGTGTGAGTGTGTGAAGACAAACTGTGAGTACTTTCCATTATGTTTAATTGAAGATTAACTTAAATGATTTGGACTTAGAAAATTCAGCTGATATTCAGACTTAGTAAATTTTGAGAAGATTTGGACTTAGGAAAAAGTAGAGCCCTAGGGACTTAGAATAATTCTCTCAAAGGAGGAACTACGGGGAATCCATGCCCGATTTCAGCCCGAGTTGTTCAAACACTTAGAAAATTTGCCTTCATTTTGGACTTAGCCGAATTTGCACTGTTTGAGACTTGCAAATCAAGATAATTTGAACTTTTAGTATTGTCTAATAACTGACAAAATGGCGGATAATACTAAATTGCAAACTGATTTATTGAAGCGCATTCAGAGAGCTAAGGACAATTTCAAAAAGTCACCTAAAGAGCGATTAAAGTCTAAAGATTACTTGAGTACTAGATTGCAGATGTTAGAAGAATTGTGGTCAACCTTTAATTCTACGCACACGCAGATTGTGTTAGATTCAGATCCAGCAGATTTGGAAGCTAGTGCGTATATTAGAGATGATGTGTACAACATGACAGAAGAATTGTACATAGATTACAATCTGGATCTGAAGGCAGCAATGACCTCGTTAGGGGTTAATTCGATTAACTACACAGATCTCGTTGTAAGCGTTAGTAAGATGGAGAAAGAAAACACCCCGAATATACGACTTCCAAAAATTGCCATCCCTGCTTTTTCTGGAAAGTACTCAGAATGGACAACATTCCGTGATCTTTTTATGTCACTCATTCACCAAAACAACTCTTTAGACGATGTCCAGAAGTTACACTACCTTAAAGGCCATTTAGTTGGAGAAGCCGAGCAACTTGTGCGGCATGTCAGTATCACTAAAGATAACTATCGGATGTGTTGGGAACTGCTTGAAAAAAGGTACGATAACAAGAAATATCTTGCAAACCACATACTGAAGAGGCTTATGAGTCAACGGAACATGGGATCAGAATCT
The DNA here is from genome assembly GCA_945867215.1 of Epinotia demarniana. Classification (NCBI taxonomy): domain Eukaryota; kingdom Metazoa; phylum Arthropoda; class Insecta; order Lepidoptera; family Tortricidae; genus Epinotia; species Epinotia demarniana. The sequence continues at coordinate 16,325,756 of OX244272.1, read as the reverse complement.
GCAAACGGCTTAAAAGAGTTGTTGGATACAACGCAGGAATGTTTGCACGCTTTAGAAAACATTGGCGTCAATGTGTCTAGTTGGGATATCATTGTAATCCATATAATATGTTTAAAATTAGATCCCAAAACCAGGAAACAGTGGGAATTAAAAGCCAGTGAATCGTTTGAAGATTTACCCACTCTGAGCCAATTTTATGGATTCTTGGAGACACGGTTCAGAGCCTTGGAATTTGTTGAACCCAAAACATTCAGAGACAATTACGGTAACTTTGTCAATAAGGGTTACAATCCTAATGTCAACAAAACCTCCAGCGCTCTCGCCAACCCAAAGGTCCATCATGTATCTGCTTTGTCGTGTACGTTTTGTTCCGAGAATCACAAAATTAGTAACTGTAAGCAGTTTGCCAAACTTGAAACTGATGATCGTCGTAGTTTCGCCCAGTCCAGTCGTTTATGCTTTAATTGCTTAGGCGTTAATCATTCGGTGTTTGCTTGCCGTCAAACCACTCGATGCCATATATGTACCAGAAAACACCACTCTCTCTTACATCCCAAAAGTACCACTACATCGACTGATTCTGAGGTTTCGAATCAATCAGTCGAGCGGAGCGTAGCTGTGCACACAGCTTCGACATCATCGAAGCAGAATGAACCCACTTGTACCAATGAAATAAAGACTCATTTTTCGACAAGTCGTAATCAGGTTTTGTTAGCAACGGCTTTAGTCAAGGCTCAATCGAAAAATGGCTCTAAAGTCACTCTTAGGTGTTTGCTTGACCAGGGATCACAGGCTTCCTTGATAACGGAGTCTGCAGTCCAGTTGCTGGGTCTGAAGAAAATTCACCACGAAAGTACCATTTCGGGTTTAGGAAGAGACGAGGGTGCTTCTTTAGCATCTAAGTCAAGGGTAAATGTAAACATACAAACACTTCTTAATCCAAATCATGAGTATAATGTCAATGCTTTCGTGTTAAACAAGCTGACATCGGTCCTCCCGGAGAAACTGATCGTTGTCGAGCTGTGGTCTGAGTTGAACAACCTGGAGTTAGCTGATCCATCTTTTAATATGCCCAACAAAATTGACATGCTTCTGGGAGCTGACGTCTATTGCCAGATCCTAGAAGAAGGAATCATCAAAGGATCTGCTGTATCACCAGTAGCCCAAAATACTACTTTGGGCTGGATTTTGTCGGGACCTATTCACACACCTAATTCAATTGGAACTCAAAATATCAGTGTTAACCACATTCAATCAAATGAAAACGAGCTTCTTAAAAAGTTCTGGGAACTCGAGACTGATATTTCGGTTAAATCCCCGCAAGAGGACTATACCGAGGAAGAGAAAAGGTGTGAAGAAATGTTTAAAGCTACCACGAAAAGAGATTGCGACGGTCGATACATCGTCAGACTTCCGTTTAAAGATGAAGATCCTAGTTGCAAATATGGAAACTCTGAAACTATTGCTACGAGACGTTTTATGCAACTAGAGAGAAAATTTCAAAAAGATCCTGAACTGCTGACACGATATGCAGCAGCCATTGACGAATACCTCGAACTTGGTCACATGGAGAAAGTAACTGACATAGAAGAGCAAAAGTCAGATGTGGTGTATTTACCTCATTTTGCTGTGATTAAAGAGGACAGAGCCACGACAAAATTGAGAATCGTCTTTGATGCCTCGTGTCCTGGAACTAACGGAGTGTCATTAAATCAAGATTTATTAGTAGGGCCGGCGTTGCAATCTGATTTACGTCACATCATTTTACGGTGGCGCACGCATCCCATTTGTTTGGTAGCAGATATTGTAAAAATGTATCGGCAGGTAAAAGTTGATGAAAATGATGCCGATTTTCAGCGTCTCGTATGGCGCACAAAGCCTGAAGATGAAATTAGTCATTTCAAACAACTTCGAGTGACTTTCGGCACCGCTTCCGCACCCTACCTAGCAGTTCGCGCGTTACATCAAGTCGCTTATGATGAAGGTGTAAACTTCACTTTAGCTGCTGAACGTGTGTTGAAAGATTTCTACATGGATGATTTGCTGACCGGATGTGAAACTGTGGAAGAAGGAAAGAAGTTATATGAAGAATTAACAGAATTATTGAAAAAAGGAGGATTTGAGTTGCAAAAATGGACAGCCAATAATGAAGAGTTAATGCAAGAAATAAAAAAAGAAAATGTAACAGAAAACTTACCTCTTAAAATTGATTCAGTGATGAAAATTCTAGGACTTACCTGGAATAGGAGTACCGATGAGTTTGAGTATACAGTTCAGCTGACCCCACCAAAAAAGCCTTTAACGAAGAGGAATGTATTATCGGATATCGCACGTTTATTCGATCCACTCGGCTGGTTAGCACCAGTAATAATTTCAGCCAAAATTTTCATACAAAAACTATGGCTTTCGGGAATTGATTGGGACGATGAAGTCCCGACTCAATTGCTGGGGGAGTGGTTAACATATAGAGAAAATTTAGGTCAACTAACCAAATTCAAACTGCCTCGGTGGATCCATTCAATCACTGGCGACGAAAAACTGGAACTTCAGGGTTTCTGTGACGCGTCGTCGGAGGCCTACGCTGCTGTGGTATATGTGCGTGTAATCGATAAGAATGGTCTAGTACATGTTTCCTTAGCCACTGCTAAAACGAAAGTGGCACCAATTAAACAAGTTTCGATTCCAAGACTAGAACTTTGTGGCGCAGTCTTGCTAGCGAAATTATTGACGGAAGTTGCGACTGTTATGGGCATAAATAAGATGAATGTTCACGCCTGGACAGATTCATCCATAGTGTTATCCTGGCTTAACAGTCGGCCAAATAGGTGGAAGACATTCGTAGCAAACCGCGTTTCTGAAATCTTAACTTCGATGGAACCTCACCAGTGGTCTCATGTGGTTTCAAAAGAGAATCCCGCTGATTGCGCCTCAAGAGGTACTTACCAGTCTGTAAATGAGCTGCTCTGGAAAGAAGGCCCAGCATGGCTGAAACATAAAAACATACATTACAAGAAGATGACTGTCAAAGAAACAAACCTAGAAGAAAAAGTGAACAAACTGTGTCATGCCAACAACTGTGGAACAGTTGATGCTGGTATTTCACCAGATACAGAATTCATGGCCAGATTCTCGAATCTTAGAAAGCTGATTCGTGTAGTAGCTTTCTGCTTGAGATTTGCTAAACTGTGTCGAGGTCAAATGTTCAGTAAATGGCTAACAAGTGAAGAGATTAGACACAGTTCGATTGTTTGCATAAAACTAGTGCAACATGAACACTTCAATGAAGAAGTATTGAATTTAAAAGAAACAGAATGTGTTAATAAGAAAAGTAAACTTACCTCCGTAAATCCAATTCTTGATGAAAATCACATCTTAAGGGTTGGCGGTAGACTCAGGCATGCTCATATAAGTGAAGATCTGAAGCATCCAATCATTTTGCCCCACAAATCCCATTTCACAGATTTGGTTGTAGCTGATGCGCACCAAAAGACTTTGCACGGCGCACCACAACTAATGCTGAATTATACACGGTCTAAATATTGGATAGTGGGCGCAAAAGCTCTGATAAGTCACTTCGTACGCAAATGTGTAACCTGCATAAGATATGCTGCTGCAACCCAGCACCAGTTGATGGGACAGTTGCCTTCAGCAAGAGGTAACGTTACTCGTGCATTTCGTCAGAGCGGCGTAGACTACGCAGGACCAATTAATATAAGAACCTCAAAAGGCAGAGGTCATCGTGCCTATAAAGGGTACATATGTCTTTTTATATGCATGGCAACAAGAGCTATACACCTAGAGCCAGTTAGTGATTTAACGTCTCAAGGTTTTTTAGCTGCATTCAAAAGATTTGTGGCACGTCGTGGCCCTTGCACGGACATCTGGAGCGATAACGGCACGAATTTCGTTGGTGCTGCACGGGAGCTTAAACATTTATTTGCAAATGAAAAAACATCAATGCTCCCAGAAATAATGGATGACTTAGCCACAAATGGAACCAATTGGCATTTCATACCTCCACATTCTCCGAACTTTGGTGGTCTTTGGGAGGCTGGTATTAAGTCCACAAAATTTCACCTCAGAAGAGTTGTGGGCAACTCAACTTTAACTTTTGAGGAAATGGCAACAGTGTTGTCACAAGTTGAGGCGTGTCTTAACTCGAGACCAATTTCACAGATCACCGATAGCTGCAACAATCCAATGCCTCTAACGCCAGGCCATTTCTTGATTGGAGAACCTTTAGTTTTGGCACCAGACTACAATTATGGAACTGCAAATATAAGTAATCTCAGAAGATGGCAGCTCACTCAAAGGATGGTCCAAGATTTCTGGCGTCGCTGGTCTTGTGAATACCTGACACAATTCCATCATAGGTATAAGTGGGTGCATCAAACAAGCGAGCCCGCAGTAGGAGATGTAGTTTTAGTTAAAGAGGATGACCTTCCTCCGGCTAAGTGGTTATATGGTAGAATCACTATGAAGCATCCTGGACTGGACGGAATAACGCGAGTCGTTAGTTTGAAATATAAAGGTATTATAAAACGATCTGTTGGAAAACTATGTATACTGCCTATTGAAACCTAAATGATTTATATTTTGTTATGTAACGTGTAGAAAACAAAAAAATGTTCATTTTTGTCTGTTATTGCAACTGCGACAGGTCAGTAAAATTAAACTGTCAAGTTAATGTATTGTTAATGTGTTGTTTATATTGTTATGTTATGTATGTTATTTCTTTGTATGTTTAGTCAGGGAGTTATGTTTAAGTTGTAGTAATTTATATCGGTTGCCAGAGATCATTTCCACTGCCATTAATTTAGCCATTTGCTCATGGTGGGCGGTCATAAGGACAATTTCCCCATTTTGTCCTTGGTGGGCGGAATGTTCAGCCGTGTGTCAAGTACATAAGTTTTGTCGATTGGTCGCTAGATGGCGCTGTACCGTTCGGGTCGGTTTCTGAATCGTGCTATAGAGATTTTTCCTGCGATAATGACCTCTGGCCAGTACTAATTGATTTTTGTACAAGTGTTAACAAGATAGTTCTGTATTTGACTCAATATATACAGTATTGGCAAGTAACAGTGGTATCATTTTGGGACCCCTTTCAACACAGCCTTTGGCACTATTTACGAATTCTGGTCATTCGCTTAGATGATCTTTACTTAAAAAACAAATAAGATTAAGAACAAACTCACTAGGTAAGTATCTAAAGTCTCGGGGAAGGTAGCTGACACTTACTTTACGAAAACTTGTTTTTATTGTGAAACTTTGAACATTTTCCTTAATATATAGTCAACAATACGTTCGTTGCATCTACTCCAAGGATTCCGATGTTTAATATGTCTTTGTAACCAACTTGTAACATTAAAGAAATACCGCTTTTGTTTAAGACAACAAAGGCCAGAGTTCAATCGATGTAGTTTACCTGGTCTTTTAATCATACGATTGTCACACAGAGGGAGTGGTTATGGTGATAACGACGGAAACAAACCCTTTTGCCTACTAATATTTGTTGATTAGATGTAGATCTCTTGTTACTTTATAAAATAACGATTGGATGTTATTTCACCAATAATCAAAAACAGTTGCCACTTAACTAGACGTTTTCAAGGTTTTGAATTTCTATTTTATAACATCTTGTCTAATCAGAAGCGAATACATTTTGGGTGACGATAAAAACCTACACATCGTCATGCAACGCGACGAGCAAAACAAAGCAAGGGCACTGCTTTATCAAATACTTTTGCATTACATTCACATTCAACATTCATGATAAATTATTCCGCACTTACAATACTAACATAAAGGGGAACTTTTTATTGAGGCTATGACGTGAATGTCAGCAAAGGACTTTAATTTAATATTGTCCGAGCGTTGTTCACGAGAAAACTATTGAAATATAGGCATTTTATTATTTCAGCATATACTAAAAGGCAGCATGCACTGCAATCCTGAATAATGCACAAACATAAAATACGTACGTACGTAAATTAGAACAAAATTATTTCTTTTTTGTCAAATTTTTAGGACTAAGGTTTTAATCCTCCTATTAAGTCTCCAGGAAAAACGAATACGGGAATGGGATGTGGTGTATTCTCAAAGGATTTAAACATATATACATATCCAAACCACTGAGTGAACAAAACACGGTATTCCAGGCTGAATGCGTAGGGATAATTGAAGCCTGCAATGCCATAAAGAGACGACAAGTTGAGAACACTAACATACGGATGCTCTCAGACAGCAAATCGATACTACAAGCACTGAGCAGTGACAACAACACATCTAGCTTGATAGACGAATGCCACCAAACCCTCACAGAGGTGGTTAGATTAGCGCTATCCGACCGATTCACGCAAAATAGGCACATTGGATGTCGTTTTGCGGAAAATGCCCACTATTGACTAACTAAGTCTTCAAGACGTGCGAATCTCTGGGGACTCTTAAGGCACAGAAGAAGTTTTCGGATTATTTCTAGCACCAGAAACTAGTATGCGACCTATATATGGCAGATCCTATTGCGTATACAAAGTTTTATGTTTTTCCAGCACGCCGTTTTAAAATGAGAGCCAAACTCCGTTTGGGTGCCTGTCGTATCGCATAATGTTGATCGTCCTAAAAATTTTTGGCCGACAATGTTTGGCATAAGGTTGAGTGGCATTCTACTTATTTAGCCTATTCATTTTTGCGCATACACATTTAAAAGTTCTAAAGTATGTTTATCCTAATATTGATTACTCGCACATCGAATTACCTAAAAAGTAATACTTAGTCCTAATTTTCATTGTCATAGTAATTATTTTGCCTATTAGTAAATTAGCTAAAATTAAACCACTTATACTATTTTTCCTAAGTTTTATATACTATTTTTAAACTCTGAGCAGACCCGACCTACATCTAGATAAATAAGATAGGTTCGTTAGTTGCCTGTTGCCCCCAGATCAGAAATGACATGAGGGCGGATCATAAGTTTTCAAGTAATTGGCAATTCTCAGCCGAGCCAACCTGAATTTAAATTAATTAGATAGGTTCGTTAGTTGCATTTTGTCCCTCACAGCAGAAATAGGGGCCCAGCGAAGCGGGGCTCCGTCGACATGAGGGCGAGTCATAAGTTATTCAGGTAATACGCAATCCTCTCTACACCCAACCTGCATTTAGATTAATTAGATAGGTTTGTTAGTTGCCCTTTGACCTTCGAAGTAGAAATAGGAGCCCCACGAAGCGGGGCACCGTCAACATGAGGGCGGGTTATAGGTTATTCTAGTATTAGGCAATTCTCAGCAGAGCCAACCTTCATTTAGATCAATTAGAAAGGTTCGTAAGTTGCCTTTCGTCCCTCAGAGCAGAAATAGGAGCCCCGCGAAGCGGGGCTTCTTCGACATTAGGGTGGGTCATAAGGAATTTAAGTAATAGGCAAACCTGACCAGACACAACCTGCATTTAGATTAATTAGATTAATTCTTTAGTTACCTTTTGTCCCTCAGAGCAGAATAACCCCGCGAAGCAGAATCGATATATATGCGTAACAAAATCTATGCACAACATTTTTAGAACATTAAATATAAGTAACATCAGTTTGTATGGGGAGCCGACTTGTGTCAAGCTTCCTGGGGACTCTTAAGTTAAAAACTTGTGTTAGTAATAAGCAAACAAAAACATCATTGCTACATGGATTCTGACGTCCACGCCGACATGTTCTTAACACTGGATAGTCCAGCAGTCCAATAGGGAGCAAAACGGTATATTGTGACGAGGGTGAATTGAATCCTGAACGCAGAGGATTCTATCGTGGAATTCTGAGCTTAGTGAAGGATTCAAGCAACGTCGCCCGAGTTATAAATAATTTTGCTACCGCGTAATACACTCTTCTATTCACTCCTTTCATGATGATTAAAAACACGATAATTACAGTCAATATTTACTTTAAAAAATACGCATATTATCGGACCGCCGCAGGGATTGGTATTTGACCACAAATGATCTTCTTATCCGTTTGACTTTTAATATCAACCTTTACCAACTAGTTACGAGTATAATTACATTTATGTGTCTGAATGTTTTTGTATATCGTCAAGAGTATTTTTTAATAGCCAGCAACTCCGAAGATGAATGCCACCTGCAAAAGGCAATATTTTACCTAAGAACAAGGTTTAATATAAGTAGGTATTTCAAAATGATGGCTTTGTCATACAGACATCGGGAAACTAAAGGTTACCTAGGGAATAGATTGACTACGAAAGCTTCAGAAAGAGCAAACCATTATAATTTAATGGATTTCGATATATCGGTTACTGTTACGGAGAAAAAACTGTCATAAAATTGGGCGCCCGGTAGAATTGGGCACCCGGATGAACTACGACATTCATATAAATACCCGGTCGGGTATTTATATGAATGTCGTAGTTCATTGTGACTCTTACTTTAGGCGTGGAATATTATTATATTCCACGTTTGGACTAAGTATTGTCCAAAGAGTAGAAGGCTGATATATTTAGAACTAGCTTCTGCCCGCGACTCCGTCCGTGTGGAACTCCTTTATATCGCAGCTCCATACAACCTTTCATAGAAAGATAGACCCGAATGCTCCTCTAAATGCTATAGCTTTCAGCGGGCTAGCTATTTTATTTATATGTAAAAGACTTCTCTATTTTGTTTCAGATCTGCCTTGCCTGACAAGTCTTTAAGCGAATCAGACAGTAGCATATATCCGGCCCGAGCCCGCGATTGCAGTCTATAATGTGGTCGGGCGTGCGCCCGCGGGGTGTGCGTAGATTGTGTACTTAGTACGCGCGAGTGGTGGGAGGTGGGTGTCAGTATGCGCGTGTACTGTATGGTGCTTGCGGCGCTGACGCTGCGCTCCGCAGCGGAGCAGGCCCCGCGGCGGTACGCGGGCGAGTGGCGCGGCGCGCGCGACCGAGAGCTGTCGCATGCGCGCCCCCTGCACGACCTCTTCGAACCCGAGTCAGCGGCGCCGGCGCCCGCGCCTGCGCCGCACGCGCTCCCGCCGCCTCCTGGCATGCACAAGGAACGGCGACGCAACCGAGCCTGGTCTAAACGTGCGCCACGCCTGCCCTCGGAGATCGCTAACCAGATGATGCTGCGAGCTTCGCGATCCAGTCGACCCTACGATGTACCCCAAATAGGTGAGTTTCAAGTTTTATTTTTAGATCCGCTTGTATAATATAACTGCGACTACACACTGAAGACATTTACTGGGGATAAATTTGTAAACACTCTTTACTGAGATGTTTGTGAGCACGTAAACATGTCCCGCCAAAGCGCAGCGAGAGAATTCATCAATTCTTGATCTTGCCTAAATCGTACAAAGTGCATCGCCCCCAAGATTAGGTACATAATTTTACAGGTGAATCACTTCAGACATACTGATTTCGTACAGTATCTTACAAAGTACGGTAGTATGGGTATACCTTTATAAGTTATTATTGACTTTCCCGCTCACGGGACAATTATGTCCCGGACCTTTGGAAGGCGTGCGTGGAGCTATAGGTACCTAAAAAATACCAACTGACCAACAAGTAGAGGCCCTTTTGACAATTCAATGAAATGCAAGGAGTACCTACACCGAGCGGATGCTATCCCTGCCCGTGCCATGGTCGCACACAGAGACAGCACCCGCTTATTATTATTATTATTTATTTATTATATTCATGATATCCGATTAGTGGAATCAGACACATTTTACGACCCAACAGATCACCATGACCATAGTCGACTTAACCACAGTAAATACAAATTAAGTAAAGCCGTGTTTAGGCTGTTACATTTTCACTGCCAGGAACCCGCCTAGCCGTATACACTTTCCGCTACTTAGACGGAAAACCACGGGATCAGCTACGATCGTAGCCGCTACACACATTCACAGGCAAGAATCGCTACACACGTAGTCGATCCCTTAGTTTCCTTGTATGTGAAAAGCGACTACAGACAGCGTAGGCGTAGGCTCCCGCTAGACTGTGCAGCAGTGCGTGCTGGCAGTGAAAATGTTAGTCATTCACGGCTACTCTACGCTCGTAGCGCTACGCCGTAGGCCGTAACAGCTGAAGTCTATTACGCAGCAAAAAGCACCAGTAGCGCTCTGACGCCTGTCTGTCATTACAAGTTTATTGTAGCGGTGCGTGTATGTGTGAGTTCGTGGAATCGAACGTTTGTATGTATTCGTTTTTCTTATTTTATTGTTCAGAACACACAGTCATACATAAAAAGAAAGAGGTTTGTTACAAATACGTATAAAAACAGACCTGGAGGTTCGTAAATACAAACAGTTAAGTAGACAATACAAAAGCGTCTTAGCGAGTAGGAAAATAAGTAGGTAGAACACTAAGTATTTTTTATCGATAACAGCTTGGATCTCGTACGTTCCCTTAAAACATCAAGAGAGTGCATAAATGGATCAATGTCACAGAAATACTCATTGTAGTTTTTTTAAACTCGTTTGGAAAAGGTATGTCTTGAATAATTAGGACGTGCGGAACTCACAAAGAACAAATGCTGATGCTTAAAGCTATATATGTACTGAGGCTGAACGTAAGCCTCCAGGTTACGTAAATATTTCTTACAGATCAGCAGATTCAAACTTATGTAGGTATAAGCCTAATGAATGGAATGATCATTAGTATAAATCGCACTGGCAGCAAAGATGCCTCCTTTTCTTCATCATTACCATTTTTAATGCCTAAACGAGAGCCTGACTAAGAAATGTTTGAACCGAAAAGAAGGGGGTTCTGCGTTCGTGTAAAGTAAATAACAAACTATGACTGTTTCTATACTTATTACTCATATTTATTTACTTGAACACGTCGTTCTATTTTAATAACTTTTATGTTTTCCTTACTGGTCAGGTTTTGATGATACGATCAGATTTGAGGTAGAGCACTTTTGAGGTACCTACATGCACGTACAACGTACAGGTACACATTGGGTATTTTCTACCGTACCTCATACATTTGCTCTTAGACGGTACCATGTGGTGAAGTGGAAATATTCGACCGGTTAACCTATGGGCAAAGATGCTGCCTACGAAGCTGAAGATCCTGGGTTCGAATCCCTTAGAAATACAAATTTTGTCCTTCTATGGGTTCCCTCTATTTGGCATAACTTTAATTGACCGAAAGGCTTTCAGCATAACGTTATGCTAAAAACCTGAATAACTCCTCCTGAATAAGCCTCGAAAACTGAATATGCCAAGTCTGTACTTGGCATATTCAGATAGATTTGCATGCCTACTTTTATAAATAGATAGATAATAGATAGAAATTGTAAATAATAGAAATAGAAGAGAGTAGAGACTGCTCGATCCCACAGTCAAACTGTGCAAACGGTTTTGTGGGACATTGTATTTGTTTGTGCTGTATATCTTTTTTTAATAAAAAAATAAAAATAAAAAATAAGGTATTGACATTATATGGACATTATTTACCATTTATCACACCATCTTTATACGTACATAATGGTACGTACATTAAGAAAACAAACAAATTTAATTAAATTTCATTGCATAGCATTTAATGTGGCAGAAACTTTATTTGGTTAGTCCGAAATTTAATTCACATACTATTGCTAAGACTGATTTTACGAATAATTTTGTTTAGCATAATTATATTCGGCATATTATCGATTGACATGCTTAGTATAATTATTTTATGGCGAATGCAGAATGCCAGTGTGCTAACAGATCACTAGGTTAGGTTAGGTTAGAACTGAGAACTTAATATAAACAAACTGTTTCCAAAAAGAAGGTTAAGTTAGAACTGCGACCATAACAAAAACGAGCTGCTACCAGAAAAGTAGGTTAGGTTAGGGTAGAACTGCGACCTTATGAAAAACTAACTGCTACCAGGAAAATCGGTTAGGTTGGAGTGATCACTACAATATGTATATTAAAATATAAAACTGTGGATAACGGGGTTTTTTTACATAAGTAGAAGAACCCCGCTTTTGAATTCAGCCAATTAATGTTAGGTCAAAATATATTACTGCGAGAATAGTTTACGGCAAAATAATTGTATGCGTGGATGTGATTCGGAGCATCAAAATTATGTACAAATAATATTCGGATGCAAATCTGCGTAATCAAACTATGCGAAACTAGATTCTGACATGTGAGTTTATGCGCTATGTCAAGTATGGCTGCATTGATTATGCCATATAGAATTATTACAAAAAAAAGTATGCCAAAACAGGTTTAACCACAAATGCAATTTACTAACGAGAAAATAAAGTGTTACTAAATTATGCGTTTGCTAGAAATGATAAATGCTTAACTACAATGATAATTAGTCGGTATAAATATAAACTTTAGTAAATAATAATAATATACATATAGATACATATCATCGGAAAATCTTACACGAACATGAATCGCACTAGCCCCACAGTAAGCTCAAGTAACACTTTATTTTCTCGTTAATAAATTGGATTTGTACCTACTCACTTTAAAAGAACTAATCGCAATTGATTTCATTGACACAATAGATAAGCACGGCTCTTGAGCCACGGCAATTATGAGTTCAATCTAGGTTAGATTCGAGCTACAATTGTCACCGGGAATTTCCTACAGTAAAATGTATAGCCTTACAGACACGTGGACAAGCTAGTCAACATTAAGTAGACATGTTCAGTACGGATAGGCAGCAAATGTCAAAAGCTAACTGCAGTCCCACGTAATAGGTGGCGTGCTCACTGGCTCACCGCAACCTGTGATCTGTTTAATATGTATGGTGCACGGTCGCCCGTGCCTGTCTGAACTGAACTACCTTTGTGCACACACATAACTCCCTCGTTTGCCAATTACTCGGTCACACACTAACTGAAAATTACCAGCAATGTTTGCATGGTGTTCTACAATTATATTGTCAGCAGTAGACTTTTTAATTTTAGTAACTTAACTGTGCTCATCATTACGATAATGTTATTATTTTTAAGTTCAGTCAATATATACTTTGCTAAATATTCAAGTGCTAATTGGGTCTCCTGGTCCACAAAAATAAATATCCGTATCATTGATTTGACTCATTTGGTGAGTCTGACATTATAAATTCAATTGATTTTAACTGATCAATTCACTAGTCATAAGAAATGAATGTGTTCAGAAAATGTTAAGTAGGTAAGCAAGTAAGAACCTACATGGTAATGAAATTGCACGTTATAATGTTGTCAACCGCGTACCTAAAGATTTATATATATAACAACCTCGACCTCGGAAGGTAATGTAAAATACGTAATTTCGTGTTGAAATGACAAAAGGCTGCTAGAGGCGACAGTTGTTATCTTTCGTCAGGCAAAATTAAATTAGATAAAAGCCTTAAGCCTTCTAGCGAGTTGCTTTACTTACTTAGTTTAGTAATCAACATGTTTTTTTCATTCTTACCCAAGTTAAAAGACGATAGGTACAATATCTACCCCACGGACGAGAGGTATCGGGGTCTGAAGCTATGGCGTAATAAAGACTCAAAAGTACAGCGATGAGGTTGAAATTGTAAACCCGACGCGAGAATTTACCCGCCTGAATATCTCGCTTATATTTCAGTTAATTAACCTGGCTCTTCATTCAAACAAGCCGTTTCATGGGCTTATTCACTTAATAAAAAGGACCTTACCATTAGACGGGTATTCGTGAGGGCGGGCTATTTTCGACCATGGCTCTTAATGCTTATTATTATTATTACACTTTGTAAGTTGCGCTTACTAATTTGCAAATGCATGATTCAATTTCAAGCCTAGTTTGAAATACTTTCGGCATTGCTATCGGCACAATTCTTCAAGGTTCATATTTCAATCATCAAAAATAGCAGCAATCTCAATGTATCTTGACTCCGATTCTATTTCATTCTCAATGATAATGTAAAGAGCAATTCACCGCATTCGTTATTCTTCACATTCATAATTTTTGCACAAAGGCGTTTCTGTGTGCCCTAACGCAATTCTTGTCCAAATGTTCAGTAAAAATGAGGACTTTGAAGAATATCGAATGTGCAGATATGCTGTAGTATTGAAGGCCACAATTCTTCTACTATTTACTATTCTTCCTATGCCCATTTGTGAAAAATTTAGAAAAAATGAGGACAAATTCAATTCAATTCAAATTCAATTCAAATCATTTAATGCCTAATAACAGCACAAGTCAACAAGAAGTAAAACAATAATTATACAAAACATTAATTACAATTTAAAATTTGAAAAATACAATATAAATAACATACCTGAAGACTGACTTTGAAGAATATCGAATGTGCAGATATGCTGTAGTATTGAAGGCCACAATTCTTCTACTATTTACTATTCTTCCTATGCCCATTTGTGAAAAATCTAGAAAAAAAGCTTTGTGAAGATTTGCTACGAAGAAACGCTTTTGTGTCTTTACTTCTTGTGTCTTCCACCATAACTCAGAACATCTTAGCACCTCGACCTAATCACGTAGTGTAGTCTAGGTTGTTTTATATTAGCAGTTCGCTACTATTAATAAGAAAACGAATTATAACGTGTTTAATGCTAACAATCCAAATATCTGAACAATTGAACACTGCCATTGTGCCGGGCCAAGCGAACGAATCGTACAAATCACCGCTTATTTAGCCATTGTCATGGTTTGTTAGAGATCAGAGATTATCGACTGTTTTCATTGCTGATCATTTTCTATACCCACGGGTCTATGATAATGGTTTGTTTATAGCGTGACAATGGCAAGATAAAGCATTTGGCGCTCTTTCGCACCGTTTCATAGAAAGTGGCGGCTTTTTCTAGTCAGTTATCACGCGATAACTTGATAATTAATTCTAATTCAATTTCATAGTTAGTATGTATGTCAAACTGATGGCCGTTGGGGTGGAACGGTTCTGGAGAGGCAACCACGTATCCGAACACGCAGTGTGAGTAGACACCCCTCCACAAGGTGGACTGATGAGCTGGTAAAGGTCGTGGGAGTCCGCTGGATGAGGGTGGTGCAGGACCCATCACTTTGGCACTCTTTGGACGAGGCATGTTTCCATATACAGCAGTGGACGTCTTCCGGTTGATTTGATGATGATATTTTAATTGTCAAAAAAAATAAACACACATTCTTTGACGCGCTCGCTCAAGCGAGAGAGCATCAACCAAAAATATTCACATCTAATCTCTCAGTAGCGGGTTCAAGAATTTAGTACGTATTCACGTAAATAAATACCTATATCACTTTAATCAATTGGGCCATTATTGGGACAAATCACTTTGATTTAATAATAAATAATAATAATAAATAAAAACTTAATTTAGTTACGACAGAAGTTATTTGTACAACAAAAGTGTAGTTAAACCTAGTAACACCGTTATCTAGTTGTAATTTACATTATTGGTGCAGAATGAAGTCCTTTTCTTCCCGTACTAGTTACTAATGTAAATACTACCCGGCGAAGTTAAAGTATTAATATTATAATTAATATTATATAGATGCCCAAAGTATCATTTTAGAGAACGCTCCCTATGCGAGCGTCAGGTCCAAAGACCCCAGGGTGAGCCCAACGGACACTCACTCTCCTCAGGTATCTTGCAAGCGACACCTGTGGCCAAAGTCCCGAATGTGAGCGGCAAGGCAAGCGAGGCCAAAGGCCGAGCTTTTCATTGGAATTAAAAGGCCTAAAGCAATCCTTCAGTGAGTGGTCACAATGCGAGCCCGAGGGCCAAAGGCACGAGGCCGACCCCCCACGGATACTCGTTATCTCCGAGTAACTTGCAAGCGAAACCTGATGAGGGCCGAATTCCTGAAGGTATACGGGGAGGCAAGCGGAGCCGAAGGCTGAGCTTTTCGTAGGAATGAAAGTTCCTAAGCATGCTTTTAGAGATCGGTCGCTATGCGAGCTCGGGGGCTGAAGACCCGTGGGTGAGCCCCCACGGACACTGTCCCGCGAAACTGGAGCCCAAGTCCCGAAGGTAAGCGGCCAAGCAAGCGAGGCCAAAGGCAGAATGGATGAACACTTTTCTTGACCGCATCATGTAGATTTTATTGAAATATCGAAGCCCTCTCCTCCCTAATAGTAAAGAAAATAGACTCGAAACAAAAATGCTTAACTATATTCCTAGATCTCAAAAAAGCCTTCGACACTGTCTCTGTTCCAACCCTTGTGCAGTCGATGGAGCGTATAGGTATCAGAGGACTCCCCCTTCAACTGCTCAAAAACTACCTTTCTGATAGGAAACAAAAGGTTAAAATAGGTGAGTACATAAGTGATGAGTGTGACATTACTTATGGAGTCCCGCAGGGGAGTGTCCTTGGACCAACCTTATTCCTCATATATATTAATAGCCTATGTAACATGAAATTGGCTGGGGGTAGCATATTCACGTATGCAGATGACACGGCCGTTGTTTTCTCTGGTGACACTTGGGAGGAAGTTCGTAAACATGCTGAAGTGGCACTAGTAGAGATAGCCCACTGGCTAAATTCTAATCTGTTAACATTAAACATTAGTAAGACTAACTATATCTGCTTTACAAATAACATAACAACTCAGCCAGACGGAAACTTTAATATTAGGATCCACACGTGTCAAGACCCCTCACTGCTTGACTGTTCTTGTGCAATCATTGATAAAGTAATTTGTACGAAATATCTTGGGGTGTTGGTGGATCAGAGACTTACCTGGCACTCACATGTAGAATTGGTCATGACTAGGATTAGAAAAATGATCTATATCTTTAAAAACCTAAGAGATGTTGCTCCTAAAAAACTTCTGAACCAGATTTACACATCACTTGCTCAATCGGTGTTGGTATATTGTATCCCAATATGGGGTGGGGCTACTAAAACTAACTTTATTCAACTAGAAAGAGCTCAGCGGGCTCTGCTCAAAGTAATGTACCTTAAGCCACGAAGATTCCCGACCTCAGACTTATACGTAATTGGTGACTTGTTGTCTGTGCGCAAACTGTACATACTATATGCGGTCCTGAGAAGGCACAAATCCACTGTATATGAACCAATAGACAAGCTGAAAAGGAGGAAAAGGATTAATGTCATCTCAACTCCGAGGGTGAAAACGGCCTTTGCGCGCAGGCAACAGGCCACGCTATCTGGCAAACTTTATAATATAATAAATAAAGACATCGATATCTACCCAACCACGGTACATGAATGTAAAAATAGGGTAACAGTATGGCTGAAAACGAAAACATACGATGACATAGAAAGCGCCATTCTAAATACTTACAAGCACCTGTAGATGCATGATTAAAACTGTTAAAAAACTTTTCCACACGCTGCACCCTTGCACACACTTTCACACATCCCCACACTCACACACCCACACCCACACACACACACACACACACTCACACACACACACACACACACTAGCACACACACACACACACACACACACACACACACACACACACACACACACACACACACACACACACACACACACACACACACACACACACACACACACACACACACACACATAAGTTTTCCAACTACTTCCAGATTCCTTAGTCTAAACTAAATTAGATTGAATTAAATTAATTTAAACTACAAACTATACTTACTCTGGCTAGGTTAATAGTATAATTGTGGGTGTGCATACTTATGCACGCACACATATGTATAAAAATAAGGAGTAGGTAGGTATAAATATAAGTGGTCTGCGTGTGTGTATGGGTGTACGAATATGTACACACATACCTACACGCGGTGATCTATCTAGACTAAGTAGACTAATTAGTTTACAATATAACCTTATCTTACCTTTTTTTCTCTTAACACAACTGCATTAATTGTTTACCTCCATATGGAAGAGCGGTGCCCCTTAGCACAGGTATTATTTTTACTTAAAAAGGGGACACCAGCACATGTAACATTTGTAGTACTAAGAAAAGAAATAAATCATTTTTCATTTTCATTTTCATTTATTTATAACAAACTCAGAGTATTATTAGGGAAACTCTATTACTTAAGATTTGAAGTACCTTTACATATCCTAAAGTCAATAATTGGTTATACTCTTGACTGCTATGGTTTAACGACTAAAACTAACATATACAAATTAGAATGTATGCAAGTTAGATTCCTAAAACTGTTAGTAAAACTAAAGATAAAAATAAAATTAATTATAGAAATTTGTTCAAAATTTGTAATATTGTACCGGTAAGCCTTAAGCATAAATACTTATTAGTATTAATTAATCATGCGAGTCGTGAGCACACCCAATTACAATTACACCATAACGATGTCTGTGATGGGTACACTTACATAAATACGAAAAACTAAATTCCGAAAGTCGAAATCACGAATTTCATTATACCGATTTTCATAATTCCGAATGTTTTAAAACTCCTAATATAAGTATTCCGATTCTTCATAAATCCGATTTTCATAGATCCGAAATTTCAAAAGGTCTAACGGTTATAACTCCGATTATCAAAATTCCGAATTTCAATACCCCGAATAATAAGAAGTCCGACGGAATAATAATTCGATATCTCAAAAATCCGAATTCCGATTATTAAAATACCGATTTTCAAAAATCCGAATATCATTACACCGACCAATTATAAATCCGAATAAACAAAAATCCGAAAAATCAAAATAACGAATTCCTGTTACTAATAACTATTAAATAATCGTTAAAACAACCCCCAACGTCTAAGATCACTACCGCAGCTAACACACACGAATTTAATACCTAAGATCCGCATTTTAAACGCCTGGAGTGGAGAAACTGAATAGCAAATCACATGAATGCACACTTAATCGACATTATCATTCTTAAGGAACAAGTTAACTATTTATAGGAAGGTGGGTAGATGGAAAACGAATTACCTACAAGCAATTCCTATACAGAATATTGTGAGCAAATTGTGTACAACACATTATCCTCGTAAATATATAATAAAAAGAAGATTAAGAATAAGAAGATTATACAAAATATATAATTTTGGGCGTATACAGGCAGACTTAATGCAATAATGAAACCTAACCGCCAGCGGGTCGACGTCACCCCGCTTCGCGGGGTGCCTATTTCCGCTCTAAGGGACACAAGCTAACCCTAACCTAACCTACTAATAATTCCACTGTAACGACTATTCGTTGTTTTTTTTTACTGCGGGGGGCTTCGGAGAAAAGGCAGAACCCTATTCTCTACGGGAAATAAGTATCGTAATTTTCGGATTTTTTATTCCCCGTGTAGTTTCAAAAATCCGAATTTCATAATTCCTAAGAAATAAAATTCCGATTATTGAAAACACGAAGTTCTTTATCCCGAATATCAGATATCCGAATTAGTAATGAAATTTCGGAAAGTTGATAATCGGAGTACTGTTTTTCGGGCCAATGACACTTCGCGCTTTTGATTGTTCGCAGTTATAAAAATCGGAAAAACAAACTATCGACATTATGAAATTCGGTAAAATGAAATTCGTGTTTTTTAGTAATCGTAATTATAAGTCTTAGGAATTATGAAATTCGGAGTTTTGAAAATCGGAATTAGCAAATTCGGAATTAAATATTTCGGAGTATTTGGGTGTTCCCGTCTGTGATACCAGGTCGATGTCGGCGGGCAAGTTTGTTGTGCCGAGGGGTTGCTAATTACTACGGCGATAGGTGTCTCCGGAAACGTATACCCTAATCATCATCATCATCATATCAGCCGAAAGACGTCCACTGCTGGACATAGGCCTCCCCCAAAGAGTGCCAAAGTGACCGATCCCGATGCGATGCGATGCGGGTGGCGCGGGATACCCTAATAAACAGAAAAATATTTTTTTTTGGGCTTTATTGCGTTTATGAAGGCCTCCATGAAAGTTTTTTAAATATATTTTCCATATGTACAGACAGCAATCAGTTACGATTTTATTATATGTATTGATTACTATTTTGTGACAGTACACGATTTACAGCGTTCAAACATTACTATTAACGTGAATATAGGTACTTGACAGCAACTCAAGGTATGTAAATAATCAATGTGTAGTAGTGACCAATTACGTAAATTATATATATACACAAAGGTCGTTCTTTGTTAGCAGAGGTAGTTAGACATTTCATATGAAAAAAAAACATGCATCCCTACCAGTGGAGACAACCCGGTAGGGATAGGCGGAACAGGGGAATATTTAGTACATTAGTTGGTATGGTACTTCTGGGAAATTTCCTTCAAAATTAATATCCCGGTAGATCCATGTGTAACTTCTGGGATACGCCCATTTATTTATTACTTACGTATAAGTATAAATATTATATAGATGTGAAAAATTAAATGCTTGCATAAATTCCATCATTCAAGTGCTAAATAAGACGTCACCTTCAGAATCAGCTTTTAATATTTAAATGTAGTTAATTTATCGAGGTACGGTGGAACCTTCTTGGATTAGGGTCACGGTAAAGCGGCTCAACGAATGCTTGCATTCAAAACAGATTCGCAAACCTGCTCGTAAAATAAGTATGTAAGTAGGTGTTCCATAGAAACCGGCACGTTTCATCAAAAACAGTGGGGATTTGAATTTTCAGGATAGGGGCTCCACCGGTAGGTATTATTGACGTACTAGAATGATGTCGCGTCCCTTTTCCACGAACGTATAGCCAAGTGCGTGTGAGTGAGACGCGGTTATTTATTAGGAGAACAAACAGAGTTAAAAGTACATAATACTTAAGATTAATGAACCACATAACAAACATGCATTTAGCTCCTCAACAGACCTCACTGAGATGTACGTTTTAGTTTACTTATTCTAGTTAGATATAAGAATGTTACATACTTTAAATGTTTCTATGACTGTACTACTGTCATTATCTCATTACTTTTATTACATTATTGGGATGAGGTTGAGATCAAATTTTTACATATTTAGTAGCATAATTAAACCTCAGAACAATAATCGGCGTGGACTGAGAAGAAAATGAAATGATTGCTTCGGAGACGCAGAGAATTGTGCGTGCAGGGTACGCAATTTTGGAACTTGAACTCTCTTTGACACATAACAAGGTTGTATTTAGCTCATCAATGAGAATCGAGCTCAAAACTAATCCGTCGATATCTCTATAGTATGGCGACGCATCACGTACAGTCGCCGGACGTGCGACACTTACCAATGAAGTCGCCATATATTTATATCCATTTATGTGCGGTATTTTTTGTCTAAATATAGAGACATATTTTCGGAACTTCTTTCTTCTTTATGGATTGATCAATGAACAAGCATTATTTCATCATGTGCCTATTTATGTTCTAACTGTAGTTGACTGGAGTTCCATACCAATTTATTTCCTAAGTATGTAGAGGAAATTATCCGTAGATACGTCACGTGGAAAGAGTACTATGAATATAATATTTATGTCTGTCGTCATGGGTCCTGAATAAGCAACACGTGAGACAAATTCAAAAATAGACACAATAAACACGTCGTTTTCCACACGTAAAATTTTTCGCACGCGTAGCCTAATGAACATATAAAATGATGTTCATTCACAAGGTGTTACCAATTTTGGAAGCGTAAACTGGCAACGCTGAGTTACTCCGAATAATTCTCTAATTTATGAACGATAAAGGATGAATTTCATAAGATCGCTCCGTAATTAAATATTAAAATGGACCTTTTTCCCAAAACTTCATTAAAAATGGTTTGATTCAATCGGCATCCGCATTACCGGCTAACGCTGCCCTCGCGGCCGAGCTATCCCCTAAGCCCCTCAATCCAAAACAAAACCGATTTCAGGAAAAAAAAACGCAAATCCATTTATTTAAAAAAAACAACAGTATTCCAGCAAGACAACCTTGTATAGTACTCTTATTTAATTTATTCCACAATTGATTATTAATCGGTATAATCCGCAGTCGCCTATAAACATTGAAGTACATAATAGTATGACATTGTAAACAATCTCGATGAGTATACGTTTTAAAATATTATATTGTTCAGGGATCTCGAAATAATAAGAATTTTTGGAATTGAAACTTACGTTAAACCAAAATTATAGTAAAGGCGATTCAACGAACGAGTAAGTAAGTCGATGGACGAATAAAATAATGATGTAAATTTCAATGAGTTGATCCTTTTGTAAAAGGTAATCAGAGCAAAGTTATGACCGATCTAACTAGGTTCGATGAATGATTCCTATGAAATTATAAAATTCTGCGTTTAGTGTTTAGGAAACGATAATCGACGAAACGATTTTCGGTAAAATGATGGATTCCCGGCCTAATTAGGTACCTATTTGATGATTTTGATTATTTATCTTCATAGTAGTTCACCTAAAAGCCAAACTTATCAAGAAAACGCCCTTTTTATCTAATTACCTAGCATACAATTACGAACGATTAACGTAATAAGTAAGTAAAAGTAATGTGACAACAATTGTACCTATAACGTGACAGGTTACATTATTAACCGTAGATGATAAGTTGATAAGGTGACCTAAATTTTTCAGTACCTAGCAACCTCTTTATCTTGTCACATTAATACAGATGCTTGTAAGGCTTGTTAAGCTCTTGGCTGGCATGCATAAGATATATGACAGAATAGGGCATTACTGACTACGTATTAACGAAACAAATGATTATTATTTTTTTTCGTTTTCATTTAACCTATAAGTTACCACGGTCAAATTATAACGACATGATACAGTGAACAAATATAATGAAAAAATAAACCATTATCATCTGAAGCCAAAGACAAGACGTTAGGACGAGACATATTCCCACTTTGATATTCCTGACATTTTGATTGTTAAAGACAGAGACATAAAAGTGGCCCCACGTGTAAGATTTATTTAATATCATAATAAAGTACTGGCATTATTAAAGCAAAAGATCTTAACCCTTGAATGGGTAACGGCAATATATCTACCGTAATAGATGAAATAAAAGCGATTGTATTCTGACTGATTTACGGTTCAAATTGAAATTAATTGACCAGAGTTGTCAAATAGTCGAACGGAGAAGCGTATTATTTCTGAGTATGAGTAAAGAAAGACGGTAGTGGTCAGCGTAAAGCTTGTGTTGTGTATGTGTCGCCCTGCAGATGCGAGTACCTAATGTGAACGAATGCGCCGGACGCTGCCGACCCCGCGTGTTATCCAGCTGTCCGCACTTATTCACTCTCTTTATTAAATCTCACACCCACGACGCACAGCACATATTAATTTATCGCTCGTGCGGGAATACTACTTGCTTGTGATGAATACATAAATCCTTATCAAGTAAATGTATTATTACCTTCATTTCTATGTATAATAACTGGTATTAGAACGTTAAAAAAAAAGTGTAGGTACATGAAGAACTTATTTTTCCAGAATTACTTTTTTTGAGTTCGTCACGTACTCCCGTTTCTACAATTTCAAATTTGATGGATGACTTTAGAGATGAAAATTGACTACCCTACCTAAGAGGAAACACAACGGCCGTTTTTCCATAGAAAAGTAGTCCTCTGTTTTCTCCCTGGATAATGGCGTAGAACAATTTTTTTTTTCTATAAATCTATGGCTTGTTTTGACATGTTCCTATGTTTTCCTTTTTTCATAAATGTATTCTTAAAAGATATATTAATCTTCAAAAACCTAAAAAAATGCCAGATTTTCCGCTATGTTCAAACATTTTTGACTCGATTATTTAAAAAAAGGATACATAGGCACACGGCAAAAGCCTTTCTTTGATTTTTAATAAAAAAAATAGGTAAATAGGTCATGGTTTGGAGAAAAAATCAGGGGACTACGAAACGTTTATTTTATGTTCTTTAAATAGGTATTTTCGGTCCAAACTGCAGTTCTCTATCGCGCTCTGCGGGGGGGGGGCTTGAGGTTGGCGCGACAGCAATATATTTTACAAATACCTATTTCTCAATTATCTCGACCTTTTTGTTTCCTCTTAAATTATCCGTTTTGCCGTTATTGCGTGATTGAGTAACAAGCTGCCAAATATCCAACCAAAATTTCACAGTTATAATATTAGTAGGATAGTAATAAATATTGAAAAAGGGATTGGAGTTTCCATTAAACAAACTGCTATTAAGTTAATCCCACATAGGGGCGTGAACAGATCCGCCCCAAATCAATTCAGTAACGTTGATGGGATTGGTATAAGTCATTACAATAAAAATGTACAACCATTAAAACCTAAATAAACTTAATTATAAACTTCTGTTAAGGTGGTTCGCTTACCATGCAAAACGTTTTTTGACATTCGCAGGCTTGCAGCGTGATATTTTAAGAAACTTGGGGTAATTTCCCCTTTCCTAGAGAAAACTTGTTTAAACTAGAATAATTTGAAAAATTCGTTGGGTACGTGATATTTTGACTAAACTATGTTTTTCAAATTATTCTAGTTTATTTTTGGAAAGGGGGGCTTTCGCACAAATGGAAAGCGAATTTATGAAAGCTTGTTCCGGAAGTTTCTTAAAACATGATGCCGCTAATAGCCTGCGAATGTCAAAAGAAGTTTTGTATGGACTATCTTAAAGTACGCAGAACACACTACGAGGAAGGGGGTAGGAGAAATAATGTTTGTATACACAATAAACACATGTATACTAATTTCCATATAAAAAAGTTTTTTCTTTGATCTCAATCATTATATTTAACGTAAGTATGCCCAATAACCTTATATATGCATGCCCAATAACTATATGCCTTATAAAATGTAATTTGACAGATATAGCTGTTTCTTGTATAGTCAGCGTACCGAGGAAAATCCAAAGCTTCCTATAATGCTTCCCGCAAATGACGTTAATACTTTATTAATTAATGTATAATTGGACAGGCCGTCGAAGTGTGGAGGGCCCGAGCGTGACCATGGACAAGAATTTTTCGACATCGTCTGTCCATCAGTCACAGGCACGCAACAGGTCCATTAGAACTTCCGACAGCTTTACACCTGAATAGGCCCGACAACTGCGAACGATAAATAATAGCAAAACAAAAGAAAAGTGCATCTAGCGTAGGCCCTGTATCCCTTTTGCAATATTTGACAGGATAACATATCCCCAATAAGATGTCGCTGCAATGTCATTCTGGTTTTCTAATTTGAAGGACATGGATGTGATAGAAGAAAGCGATATATGTTCCTCTTCTGTCAAACATCTCAGATGGCATATCGGTCCTACTTTCTAAATCTTTATTTTGACAAACCAAACTTACGAAATATTTGGAAAATGTCAATAATAAATAAATATATATTAGGGGGTAAGTCTTACACAAATCAAACTAGCCCCAAGGCAAGCTAAGCTCAATGAGGCTTGTGTTATGGGTACTAAACGACGATATACATATTGAATAGATATACATACTTAAATAAATAAATACAGCTCATCATACAAATATTTGCCCTTACCGGGATACCCAGGACCTTTAATAGTTTTAAAGGCAGCGTCACTACAAGACCCACTAGGCTAACCGGTCGTCACCAAAATTAAAAACCAGAAAAATCGATACCTTTTGCTTTTTTTGACCATAGAAGCGACATCACTAGTATTTCGCTACAAACTATAATGATTAACAGAGTTTTTGAAGTTTCATAAATGTTGCTGTTTTGACTATACATAATTAAGTCGAACACTGTATTCCGTGATATGCGCACTTACTACGTGTACTAATTGGTGATAAAATATTACCACTATGATTGAAGACTCTGCAGTCCAAAAACTTTTAATAAAACTAGATGCGTAGTATAATTTGATGGACTGTCTGAAATTCATTCACATTATTCCCATTTAGTGTTCTACTCGTACTCATAAAAGCAACTGGATGTTGTCACGAGGAATAAACTCGTTTATAAAATGTATTTTTCGAAATGATAATGGGTGTTCTCGTTTTCCCGCCGAGTGCAAGGCGTAAAGGCTCTTAAATATATTGCTCACAGAATGGATCCCTCTGAACCATAAAATTACATATGACTAAGATGAATGTCGCTCGTAGGCTATAATATACACAACACTTTGACCTTTAACGCTATTATTTTTCATTCATTCATATTGCTTACACAAGACAAGATGCATTTTTTCAAATTACAATGTAAAACATGCATTGGTTAATCGTATCGTTGTCGTGTACCTATTTATTGGTAACAAGAGTAGAGTAAATTAATCGCACGACTGTTATTGCAATGAATACCTCGTAATTGCAGAGAACGAATTATACCGCGCGAACCTACTAATGGTACTATAGTGGCATTAAGCACACTAAAGTTATGTAACTACGGGAAAATAAACACTTTGATCAATATAGCTATACGCAGCGGGCCGTCAACGTACTTAGGGTGCAATATAACAATGTGTGCAGGATGCTGATGGGGCTCCCTCGCTATAGTAGTGCGTCCGGCATGTTCGCGGCGGCGGACGTACTGGGATTCCACGCAATCTTACGCAACAGAATGGCGTCCATGATGACGAGGGTGAGGAGAGCACCAACAGCATCCTACAAGCATTTGCTGAACGGGCGGATCGCCCGATTATGCGACATTGGGACCAGGCGCACGCTCCAGTGCTTGCTTGTTACTAACATTAGCTGTAAATGCATTGCAACTAACAAATTATGGACCTCGAGTCCGAAATAAATCATATTTAATTTAATTTAAGGTCAGGGTGGCCAACTCCTTCAACGGGGTATTTCCGTCAAACGGCGTTTGCGGCTATTCTAACAACGGTAAACGCTTGCCGACTCGATTGGTAAATCAGAGAGAACACTTTATACCCACATTCAAAAGCAGATGGCGCTGTCTAGCCAGTGAACGGAAAAATCCCGCTTTCAAAATTTAGTTGCGCCCCGAACTCTAACTCGAGTGTAGTATGCTTTAGTGTTTCGTGACGGTGCGATGAAAAAAATTGAGTTTACGGATTAGTTAGTGTATTTATTATATAGTTCGATATGCATGTTTAAAGGCAGTTTTAATAATTTTCAAATATAATCTGTTGGTGAGAAACTATGGGTGGTTAAATATTGGTACTAACGAAATGATCGAGAAGACAAATCCGTCAATTGTGAAACGGGCAAAACAGGCATGTGCCCGGAATATCCCCATTTCATACATTGCCAACCTTTTTGATCTAACTTATTGAAATAATAACTATAATTATTATACTATAATTAATTTTCAATGATTCTTACTTTAATTAACAGAGGAGCAAGTTATTTTTGAATTTTCGCTTGTTTTTTTTTATTTGATATTCAACTCGGGAGACTGAGATTAGTCCTGAGTGAAAATCAAGAGGTACTAAAACAGTTGTATGTATGTAAATACATTGCACACCACATGTATTATATTAGACGTGCGCTTCCTTCTGCATTTGAAGGTATAGTACATTTCCGTGGGACAGCTTACCGCTTGTGTGACGTGAGCACGCGTGCATCTCGCAAGCAGTGTGACTTGTAGTATTAGGAAGGAATACTTAAGATAGCTACTTTACTTTTTCATGCCTGTCTACGCATACAGATCTGGTGTGTATACGTCTTAGCGTGTGTTAATTAGTCCATATCTTTTAAAATTGTTAATTTTTACTCTGTATTTTTACTTGAGAATGTTAAGCACGGTTGCAAAGTTAAATAATAAATTTTGATGGTAATCAGTAATCACGCTCTTCGATTGTTGAGCATTTAGGGTCTTAGCTAAATTGGTCGTTCAATACTTATTACCCTATGAAATGTCCCATTTACTTATTACAATGAGTTTCCCACTGTACTTCGTACCTTACTCAACAGTGGAGCCATCTGGTGAGCACAAAATCAGTAGCCCATTATTTTAAAAACATCATGTCAGTTGACGGATTTTCCCTAGGGTTTGGGAATTTGTTCTAAAAGGTGTACTAGACCTGGTTAGAAAAATAGGCCGAAATTGCCCCAAAAAAATACATTTGGTAATAAAATCTAAAATAAGCCTTAAATTGAGATCGCTAAAGTTTAGTTTAGATTAAGAGTTCAGCGGTAATTGTTCACTTGACGTATATGTTTGTAATACGTCACGATACAAGAATAATCGTTGGTTGACGGAATAGCCCCAAACCGTCGGGAAAATTCGTCAACTGACATGTTTTAAAAAGAAAAACATATTTAAATAACCAGCAGTACTAGCAATTTAATATGAAAATATTTATATAGTTAAATAAATGCCCAATCTATTACAGTGATCAGGTTTATTAAAAAGTAAATATCCTCTTGGTTATGACCGGCCAAAGTGAACTTATCAATCGTATGACGGAAATGCCCTCAATGACCTTAATTTAATTTTTTTTTTTTTTTTTCTTATGGATGAATCTTCTTACTTATTATAATTAATGCCGGAGCTTGGAATATCAGCGATTGCTTGGCGGCGTGTTTGTTCAATGGTATAAGAGATGATTCGGGGGCGAAGGTCCCTAATCAAAGTTTTGAAGAAATAATCAAAAGATAATTTACTTTAAAAACAAAGTTATAACCGACTTCATTTTAGTACTCTGCCAAGCCACGAGAAACTGTTCACATTTCTATTCCAATTTATCACATGAACTGATTTCCGAGATCAAATATACGTTGATTATTAGAGATAAAAACCCAATCGCTGTATGTGGCCCGATAAGATAACATTTGAGGACTTCCGTCGATTCCACAAGCATCACCTTTGGCTCTTCATTAGTTGCTATTTCAACGGATTCTTATCGGAATCTGTTACTTTTTAACCAACTTAAAAAAAAGGAGGAGGTTCTCAATACGGTTGTACTTTTAGGACATTTAATTGAGGAATTCCATAAGTCATCTGTGGTCTTCATCGTCAATTCCACTCCACCAAATTTATTACTTCCGGGTCTAAATACACGAGTTATATGAGAAAATACCAAAATCACTACACGCGTGCCTAATATAATCGAGGAGTTCCCTCAATTCCTCATGGGTCCCATCATCCAACTGACATAGAAATTCGATAAAAAAATAATGTACGTTCCGAAACGCACCCCCGGGTTAATCATTGACTAATCTAAATATGAAGGCAATTATTTTGGTAGATAGGTATCAGTGTAAGAATAAGTACATACAGAGTTTTATTAAAAAAACACCCGCATTCTAACTAAGTGTTGCGCGCTGGCTTCCATGCGCCAAGTTAAATATATTTAAGTAGTACAATAAACTCAAATTAAAATGTTTACTGTGTAAGTAAGCCTCAAGGCTTTTTTACAGGCCAGAAATACATTTTCCAATAGTAGTGACATGTAAATACATAGTAACATCGGCACGGCAGATTGATTGTTTATTGGAGACTAGCATATTCGGTTTCCTTCTGTGTTACCGTACAGATTTTATAGGTAAACTACGCGGTTCTGCTGCCTTTTCTCCGAATTTGTTGAATGTCCGAGTTTCACTTGCCAACCAACTTTTCGCCGATGATTCACTTTGACAACTACCTAATAGCAAATTTTTCTCTGACAACGTTTCATTTGGTAGAATTATTGTAAAGTCGATTATTATAATGACTTAAAATGTTTGGCATACCTATCATTTCGCAAATCTTTCATTTGGACAAACAACTATTAACCGACATTATACTTTCTAGAAACAATGTATTTATTAAATATTTTGTTTTGTGTTGTTTTAACGAGGAAGTTACTCCGATCATATTTTAAACCATATGATACAGAGAGAAAGAATATAATGGAAAAATAAACCATCTTCGTCTGTAGCCCCCGACAGGACTCGAACCAATAGCCCAAGCATTTTTTTCATTAGTACGGAAAAAAATGGAAATTTGGAAATAATTCATAACAGCAGCTTTTTTGTGTGTAACTGATATATTATCATTTTAGTAATTACGTTCACTCAAAATCCACCAAAATATTAGTCATAAAAAAAATCGATATACCTATTCCTGAAAAAAGATGAAAAATATTAATAGATATTTTAATTTTTGTTTTGGTTTGTTAAGGCGCTTTTTACCTACGCGCTTATCAGCTGGCGGCGGACGGTGTCCTTCAATCCGGCATGCGCCTAGCGACAGCGCGCGCCTAGATACACGGTGCATCTTCCATGACGTCACGAATCGCGGCTATCCCCAGCGGCCAATCAGAGGCAAATATGACGTGATCGGCAGCCAATCACGTGTTGGATCGTCATCCCTTCAAGCACCAATGGAGAGATGGGACGTGGAAGATGACTGGTACTTCTTCGACTATCGCTTCACAAGCTACACACAGCTTTTTCCTTTTTTCTTTATTTTAATATTTTATATAACGCTAGATTCATACAAACCATGTAGAAAATACCGAATTAAAAGTATCTAATTCGCTGAACCGCCGCCTTCGTCATTTCAACAACCTGCCATCCACATCATCAAGCCAGCCTGGGCCAGGAGCCACCAACCGTGTCTATACGCACCGACATAATTTGGTCCTTCGAACCGGATACCAAGGACCAGCCCTGGATACATGGATTGGATGTG
Organism: Epinotia demarniana; assembly: GCA_945867215.1. Taxonomy (NCBI): domain Eukaryota; kingdom Metazoa; phylum Arthropoda; class Insecta; order Lepidoptera; family Tortricidae; genus Epinotia; species Epinotia demarniana. The sequence continues at coordinate 16,295,376 of OX244272.1, read as the reverse complement.
AGAACGCATGGGCAGTTTTGCATTGATACGACGACAGACATCGCAGCGGCAGCGGCAAGAAAACTTCGGTGAGACGAGCCAGCTTACCTCTCTACCTTTTCCTTTACGCCTGCGTCATACCGTGCTTTTCTCAATTCCAGTGCTTGTGCTTTCTTTGTGGCCCCTATCGCACGTCGGGTCAGCCATCGCTAGCCAGCATCCTGCGTCAGCTTTACCGCAAGCTGCCTTGCTGTTATCGACCGTGGTGGTACTTGCAACTGTAAGTAATTTACGCCTCATACCGTCAAGATGGTTACTAAGGGTAATCATGAATTTCATGCTGCTTTAGAGAGTCCTAATCAAGCATCGGATCAAGAGACCGTAAGGCAATTGAACCGTAGACGTGGTTCAATTAAGTGTAGGCTTACAAATTTCAAAAAGTTTGTGAAGTCATTCGAAAGCTTAGTTTTGTCCGATAGCCAGCGTACGAGGGCTGTTCCGAAAATAGTTAGTCAACAGCGTACTATTAATCGTATTCATATAATTTTACTGTAGCTCAAAGGCAAATTTCATTACAAACTTTTTCGTGTAAATGTCACTGGCCAGTGACATTCCGTTATTTTTTTATGAAATCAGAAAAAAAACATGTCTGCCACTTTTTGCTCGCAAAAATGGAGCTAACGCGGGAAGCATTTCGTGCTATGATATATTATGATTATAAACGAGGGCTAACTTACAAGGATTCTCGTGAAAATTTAACTAGTGTTTTTGGGGCATTATCCCCATATCTTGCCACTGTCAGTTACTGGTTCCGTGATTTTAAGCGTGGGCGGAGCGACGTCAAAGATGAGCCTAGACCGGGGCGACCGCCAACGGCAGTCACTCCAGAAAATGTTATCAAGGTAGAGTGGCTAATCAAGGAATCTCGAAACATTACCCACCGAGAGATTCAGGATGAACTGAAGATTGGATCCCAGGCAGTTTCTACCATTTTGCATGACCACCTTCAAGTTCGGAAGGTTTCGTCTCGATGGATACCACATTTTCTCACGCAGGAGCAAAAAGATAGACGTGTCGATTGGTGCAAATTTATGCTAAAAAAATTCGATAAAGGCGATTCACAACAAGTGAGCTACATTGTGACATCCGACGAATCTTGGATATATAGCTACGACCCATTTACAAAACAGCAATCCACGCAATGGGTCTTTGAAGAAGATGATTTACCTACTAAAGAAGTTCGCGGCCGAAGCGTCAACAAAAAAATGGTTGCTGTTTTTTTTTCGACGTAGTGGACCGGTAGCCTTAATTCCACTTGAAGATCATAAAACAGTTACCAGCCAATGGTACAGTGAAGTTTGCTTGCCACAGGCCTTCCAGGAGCTGAACGTCAGCCGTCCAAGTACTGGAACCCGGGGCATAATTTTTCATCAAGATAATGCTCCGGCTACGGCTGCCAGAACCATGGATTTTTTTAGAAAATCAGGAGTGCAACTGCTACCACACCCTGCGTACAGCCCTGACCTGGCTCCGTGTGATTTTTTTCTGTTCCCCACGTTAAAAAAATCATTACGTGGGCGACGATTTTCGACGGCGGATGAAGCAGTAGACGAATTCAGGCGACTTTTTTTTGACCTTCCGCAAGAACAGTTTTTTTCCTGTTTTGAAAGTTAGTTCTGTCGAATGCATAAGTGCATAAATGTAGCAGGGGAATACTTTGAAAAATTGTAATTAAAGTTTTATTATATTCCTTATAGTTTTTGTTTAACTAAAAATTTTCAGAACAGCCACTAAATGTACGCATGCAAGGGGCTCAGGGTATTTTTGATGACTATTCAAAGGTGCATAATCAGCTAGAAAGTATTATTCCCGACAGTGAAATAGATACACTTTTTGAAGCCAGGGAGGAGTTCGAAAACGAATATAACGGCATTATCGCTCAGACTCAGTGCATGGTGAAATGTGCGGAGATGGCTAGCGAATCGAAAGCAATAGTTTCAAATAGCTTATCTCAGTCAGACTCCCTACTATTTCTTTGCCCTTTTTCGACGGCTCTTACGAGCACTGGTTGCAGTTTCGCGACACTTTTTCATCACTGGTTCACAATTCCCAAGAAATAAGCAATATTCAAAAGTTTCACTATTTAAAGTCCTCGCTTAGAGGTAATGCGCAACTTGTTATTGATTCACTTGAATTTTCGGCTGATAATTACACGATAGCTTGGGAATTGCTTTTAAACCGGTATGATAACAGTAGATTGCTAGTTCACAATCACGTAAAGGCGTTGTTTTCTTTACAGTCGCTAGCTAAAGAATCGCCGACACTGCTAAGAAAACTAATCGACACCGTGTTAAAGAATTTGCGTGCTTTAAAACTGCTCGGTGAACCTACTGATAGTTGGGGAACGCTAATTATCTATTTAGTTGTTTCCAAATTGGATCCCACAACCGAACGTGAATGGGAACAATACAAAAGCACTTTGTTACCAGTGTCAAACGATTCTAAATCCGCGCTAAATGTAGACGACTTACTTAAGTTCATTCGTGACCGTGCCGACATGTTAGAAACATTGTTGGTTACGCACAGCAGGTCCGGCTCTAGTACTTACACTCATCCACAGCACGATGCCAAGAAAACATACACATATAACGCGCACGCAGCTCCTAAAGTTCACTGCAACATTGTTACCGACAAGCGCGCGGACAAATCTCACACTAAACAAGCACAGTATAAAAGATTATGTGCAATGTGCAATGGTAAACACCCTTTGTACTCGTGTCAAGCATTTATCGATTTAAGTTTGCACGATAAATTGAAATTAGTTCGCGATAAACAATTGTGTGAGAACTGTCTACGCGCCGGTCATTCGTCTGGTGATTGTAGGTATGGCCCGTGCAGGAAGTGCAATAAGAAACACAATTCAATAATTCACGAGGACGAGAAGGAGGGTGACAGTGACAAGTGCTCCGTAGCGCTGCTGGCGCTAGACAACGCGTCAAGGCCACCCGCCTCCTCTGCCTCGATCCTTGATAATAATATCGCACACGCACACCATGCGATGCAGGTAACAAATGCACACTTAGACATCAACGCGCAAGGGTCTTCGGTGCAACCCGTGTTGTTATCTACTGCTTTGGTGGCTTTGGCTACATTCGCGACAGTTCCGGTAACTATCATAGGTCGCGAGCGATTCTCGACAGTGGTAGCGAATGTTCGATAATGACGCAAGCGTTGTGTGATAAATTAAAGCCGCGTACGATACAGTCCATTCAACAAATTCGAGGAGTCAGCAATTCTATTACTCATTGTTCGAAAAAATGTGAAATAGAAATTAATTCACTTGTTGATAACTTTAAAACGCGCATACAGTGTTTGGTTTTGCCGCAATTAACATCAACACTGCCGACGTTTACGATTAAACGTAATCAATTCCGCATTCCAGACAACGTATGTCTGGCAGATCCAACTTTCTATGAATGTCAATCCGTTGACTTACTTATAGGCGCGGAGCTATTTTGGGACCTCCTCGTCGACGGTAAAATTCGATTAGTCAACGGCCCATTCTTGCAAAATACGAAATTTGGTTGGATTATCTCAGGACCTGTTTACTCTAATACGCGCGACACAAAGCCTATTAATTGCAATTTCACGCAATCTTTTGATATGCAATCATTAGATAACCAATTACGTAGGTTTTGGGAGATAGAAGAGGTCCGTGCAAGTCATAAATCGTATGATTTGCGCAGTGATGACGAGATTGCTTGCGAGGATCATTTCGTTAAAACAACAACCCGTCTCGAAGATGGTAAGTTTTGCGTGCAGCTTCCTCTCAAAGAGCCACCGGAAGCACTCGGTGACTCATTCGCACAAGCGAAAAGACGCTTTATGTCGTTGGAAAAACGTCTTAATCGCGATCCAATTTATAAGGCCATGTACAGCGATTTCATTAAAGAGTACCTTGCGTTAGGCCACATGAAGCGAGTTTATACATACGGAACCCCTAATTTCTTTTTTGCGCACCACGGAGTACTACGATTACACGCACTCACAACTCGCTTACGAGTAGTTTTTGATGGAAGTACTTCCTCAACCAGTGGAAAATCGTTGAACGACTTGCAACGCGTCGGACCGCCCATACAAGGCGATTTAATTGATATTTTATTGAGGTTTCGCGAAAATAGATTCGTTGCATGCGCGGACATCGAGAAGCACTATAGGCAAATTCGTATTGATGAATCTCAACGCGATCTACAGCTGATTTTGTGGCGCGACAACCCGACTGATAAACTCGAAGTATATCAGCTGGGGACCGTTACCTACGGAACCGCGGCCGCGGCGTTTCTCAGCTGTAGGTGTTTAAAACAGTTGGCGCTGGAATGTACAGATCCCGAAGTCGCCAGAACTATTAAAGACGATTTTTACGTAGATGATTTAATTACGGGTTCGTCTACAACCACGGAATTGCTGCGAATTTGCAAAGAAACCGCGAAAGTATTGAGTTCTGGTTGTTTTCCATTACGCAAGTGGGTTTTCAATTTCGACTGTACAGACCAATGCTACAAAGACGATTCATCAAAAGAGCTAACATTAGGCGAACACGCAAATAACAAAACCTTAGGTATAGGTTGGTACAATAAAAGCGACGAATTACATTATCATACACGACATGAGCCCGGTCTAAATCCCGTTACAAAACGCGTAATATTGTCGACGGCATCGCAGGTTTTCGATCCGCTTGGATTATTAAGTCCGATGATAACTATTGCCAAATGTTTATTGCAACGATTGTTTTTGTTAAAACTTGAATGGGACGCAGCGGTTCCCGATGACGTCACGCAAACCTGGCACCGCTTCGTAAACAACCTTACGTTGTTGTCTAATATTCGCATACCACGCCATGTTATGTGTGATAACAATCCTGTAGGTATAGACCTACATATATTTTCAGATGCATCTCAATTGGCATACGGGTCCTGCGCCTATGTACGAACAGTTGATAGCGATTCAGCTGTTACAGTACGACTATTATGCGCGAAGGCCAAGGTCGCACCCATAGCGCCCGCTATGAGTATACCTAAACTGGAGTTAACAGGTGCGCTCATTAGCGCGCGATTATATAATAAAATAAGAGAATCGTTACGCTCTAAATTCGACAGGGTCATATTTTGGACAGATTCGACCATAGTGCTAGGCTGGCTTCGAATGCAACCTAACCTATTGAAACCTTATGTTCAAAATAGGGTTTCAGAAATCCACGAATTAACGCAAGGACATTCGTGGCATCATGTAAGCGGCAAGGATAACCCAGCTGATTTAGTTTCTCGCGGAGCACACTTAGACACACTAATTAATTCCAATATCTGGTGGAATGGGCCCAAATTCCTCCATGATGCCAATTATGTCCACCAAAACGTAGATCCGTCATTGTTACCAGACGAGTCCCAGTTGCCGGAACGTAAATCAAATCCTGTGACTAGTTTGGTATGCAATAACAACAATGATAATTTGTTTACGTTCTCCAGGTTTTCTCAGTTCAGTCGCATTCAGCGCGCAGCCGCGTATGTACTTAGATTCATTCATAACGCTCGCAATAAACATGCACGTCGAGTCGGTGCGCTGACGACGGATGAACTGAGGCAATCGGAAATACTACTCGCGCGCTTATCGCAGATAAAATCGTTCCCAGATGCTTACGATGCATTGATAAGGAATAAAAATATCGCAAAGGGTTTCTTAGAGAAATTGAACTTGTTTATTGACGATAACAAGGTAATTAGAGTTGGAGGTCGTCTAAGAGATTCATCGAGGTTTGATTATAATAAAAAACACCCGGTTCTGCTTTCCAGTAAGCATCATTTTACGACATTACTGTTTCGATTCGAACATCAAAAATTGCTACACGCTGGACCTCAGCATATTTTATTTTCGCTTCGAGAGACTTGGTGGCCCATAAGCGGGAGGAATCTCGCTCGGAAAGTGGTCCACAACTGTGTAACCTGTGCTCGTTTTCGGGGTAAAACGCTAACCCCCATTATGGGTAACTTGCCTCCCGAACGATTAGAACCTGGATTCGTGTTTATGAATTGTGCTGTGGACTATGGTGGCCCTTATCTCATACTTAATCGCAAGGGGAGGGGAGCTAGCACCACTAAGGCATATTTGTGTATTTTCATATGTTTCACAACGCGCGCAGTTCATTTAGAGTTAGTCACAGATCTCTCGTCAGATGCATACTTACTGGCGTTAAAAAGGTTTATTTCGCGTCGTGGTAAACCTTCAAAAATATTCTCGGATAACGGACGAAATTTTGTTGGCCTGATGAATGATTTCGCAAGGTTTTTGAATTCATGTTCAAATGAAATTAAGGAGTACGCAACTTCACAAAAAATTGAATTTATTATGATGCCCCCTTATGCTAGTCATTTTGCCGGTCTAGTCGAGGCCGGTGTAAAAAGTTGCAAGCATCACCTCCGACGTGTAATAGGTGATGTCAATATAACATACGAGGAGTTCAGCACGGTATTGACACAGGTCGAAGCCATCCTGAACTCCCGTCCTTTGAGTCCTATGTCCTCAGATCCGCGAGACTACACCCCTCTTAGCCCGGCTCATTTCTTGGTTGGACGCCCGCTGACCGTTCCCGTATGCGCCGACCTCATCGACGTTCCTGCACACCGTCTGTCACGTTACCAGCGAGTGGAGCAAATACGACAGCATTTTTGGGCGCGCTGGTCCAAGGAATATGTATCCGAGCTGCAGGTTAGGACGAAATGGACACGAAGCAAGGACGAACTGAAAGAGGATACACTAGTACTGATCAAGGAAGACCATACTCCTCCACTCAAATGGAGTTTAGGTCGAATCGCAAAGACCTTCTCTGGCAGGGACGGCATCTCAAGAGTGGCTGATATACGCACAGCCCACGGCACCGTACGGCGAGCTTTTTCAAAAATCTGCCCACTGCCTATTAATGACGACTAACTGTCACCGTCTTCCCATGTTGGAAGCTGCATCTTCCAAGGCCGGGAGCTTATGTTAAGGCACTTTTTACCTACGCGCTTATCAGCTGGCGGCGGACGGTGTCCTTCAATCCGGCATGCGCCTAGCGACAGCGCGCGCCTAGATACACGGTGCATCTTCCATGACGTCACGAATCGCGGCTATCCCCAGCGGCCAATCAGAGGCAAATATGACGTGATCGTCATCCCTTCAAGCACCAATGGAGAGATGGGACGTGGAAGATGACTGGTACTTCTTCGACTATCGCTTCACAAGCTACACACAGCTTTTACCTTTTTTCTTTATTTTAATATTTTATATATTCATTTAAACATACTGTTTCAACGCAACATTCAGTTTTCATACAAACCATGTAGAAAATACCGAATTAAAAGTATCTGATTCGCTGAACCGCCGCCTTCGTCATTTCAACAACCTGCCATCCACATCATCAAGCCAGCCTGGGCCAGGAGCCACCAACCGTGTCTATACGCACCGACAGGTTAATTTACAGGAGCTCTTCAAGAATAATAAATAAAACACACAAAAAACATAATGGTTGAATCATTTATTTTTATATAAGTACATATTTACTTCCCGACGGAAATTTTGGTGGATTCTTGGATAAGGCATCTTAGAATAACATTTGAAAATTAAACAAAAAAAAACCCTGTCATAAATTAATGTTGAAAGGACTGACAGCCTTAGGACCACTCTAATGGGCGAGCTATGCGCCCGCTCCATTCTAATCGAACCACATCAGGTAGAGTCTGATTAACGAGAGAGATGGCACTGATGTATATTATGCTTTCTTAACGAAACAAATTTTATGAAATATTTTATTTCGTGTTATTTTAACGAGAATTTTACCCCGATCATATTTTAAACTATACGAGTATTATAACAGAGAGAAAGAAGTCCTTTCGGGGGTCACAGACGAAGATGGTTTATTTTTCCATTATATTCTTTCTCTCTGTATCATGTAGTTTAACTATCAACCGAATAACGTTTCGTCAGTGCAACAGTTCCCTTTTCTTACCTTAGCCAACTGTTCACTTCAAAGAACAAGACATAGTCAGACTTTTATTCAAAGTGTATATAAGGTACAAGGATGGAAGGGGGATGGGGGGCGAAGTCACAAGGGGGACTCGGGGGCCAAGCCACCCGCAGAAAAAAACACACAAAAAACATAATGGTTGTATCATTTATTTTTATATAAGTACATATTTACTTCCCGACGGAAATTTTGGTGGATTCTTGGATAAGGCATCTTAGAATAACATTTGAAAATTAAACAAAAAAAAACCCCTGTCATAAATTAATGTTGAAAAGACTGACAGCCTTAGGACCACTCTAATGGGCGAGATATGCGCCCGCTCCATTCTAATCGAACCACATCAGGTACTCGTAGAGTTTGATTATTTGTATTTATTTGTTATTTATTTGTTTTTATATCATTATTTTTATTATTATTATTACATTAATTTATGGAAAGGAGTTAATGACATCTTAAAATGATAATACTATTTATATGTGCTCATTATGTTTTAGTTATAATCATTCTTCACCATTTAATAATATATTTGCATGTATACCTGTATACCTATGGCAAATAAAGCATTTGAGTTTGAGTTTGAGTTTGAATTAACGAGAGAGATGGCACTGATGTATATTATGCTTTCTTAACGAAACAAATTTTATGAAATATTTTATTTCGTGTTATTTTAACGAGAATTTTACCCCGATCATATTTTAAACTATACGAGTATTATAACAGAGAGAAAGAAGTCCTTTCGGGGGTCACAGACGAAGATGGTTTATTTTTCCATTATATTCTTTCTCTCTGTATCATGTAGTTTAACTATCAACCGAATAACGTTTCGTCAGTGCAACAGTTCCCTTTTCTTACCTTAGCCAACTGTTCACTTCAAAGAACAAGACAAAGTCAGACTTTTATTCAAAGTGTATATAAGGTACAAGGATGGAAGGGGGATGGGGGGCGAAGTCACAAGGGGGACTCGGGGGCCAAGCCACCCGCAGAAAAAAAAGAACAAATAATCGTAACAATGGTATTATTTGTAGGTAGGCTAGGGTTAGGTTGTGTCCCTTAGAGCGGAAATAGGCACCCCACGTAGCGGGGTCACGTCGACACGCTGCAGCGTGCCAGCGCGCTGGCGGTTAGGTTAGGTTTAGGTTAGGTTAAAATTATTGGCGGGTGATTGTTTAAAAAAAACACATACATACATTCCAACAAGCAACGGTCCAAAAATAATTATGTAAACACTTATCTCCAATGATGCGATTTTTTCAGGTACCTTCATTGTCATAAAAACAAGTGAGCGGTTGCGCTTACCCACTTTATAAATAAATATGTTACATAGTTACCAAATGAATCCTTACTAAATAAAACATTTGGTAAGCGTTATACTACGAATTGTATATTAGTCAAACTGAACCATTCTGCTATTCGAAAGGTGGCATTTTGAAAATTGACTTTATAAAAAAAAGTCCAAGCATACCTACAGTTGGTAACCGTGAGGTTGGGAAATAAAACTAAATATTTTCGTAAGTCGACACTTAATCATTCGAAGAAATGAAATTATGCGAAAAGTTGGTTGCCAATATAATCGGCAATACAATTTTCTTGAACAAATTAGAGAACCGTAAATAGTTATTTGTGTCACAAGGGAGCAAAATAGTATATTTACGGCGAGGGCGGTGTATTGTATCCTGAGCGTAGTGAGGGATACAAGTGTTAACGCCCGAGACGAAGATAATTTTGCTACCGAGTGACACATACTATTTTTCACACCGACTATGAAGATATTTAAAAAAGATTTTGTTAAAATTATTTAACAAGTTTTAACAAATTTTCTTAATTTTTATTACTATTTTTTGATTATTACGAAAAATTCATACATTTTCATAATATAACGTTGTTAAAGTTAAAACTTCAAATATGTTCGTTTTTAATCGATTACGATGAAATTACTATCGATTATTTTATTAAGATCTGTGTTCAATTGGCACATTGCGTACAAATGCTCCAATGCCAAATGAATGCCAATGAATAAATTAAAAAAGTAGCTTGAACAGAAAAGTAGCATTTTGATCCCTCTCGTCGTGGAGCAAAACTTACTTTTCTGAATGAAAGGTGTGAAAACTACTTTTAAATAAAATGTATAATGAGCTCTCACGTAGTCTGAAACTAACGAAGGCATTTTGCATTGTTGTACAAAGGAAATATTCTACGCGGCGTAAGACGAGAAGTCACTAAAGGTCATTGCGCATGATCAGAGTGAGAAAATATTTGTCTGGGTAGAAACCAAATATAGAAGGGTACATTCGTTTTCTCGATGAAATTAACGACATTTGAATAACCGCATACCTTCGTTACAGCGATGTACCTGCACACCTACATCATACACAAATCAATTCAAAGATCTGTCCTAATACTACTAGTAGCCCCGTGAGCTGTAGAATCCCGCGAGCACGGCCTGTCATAAAAAAAAACTAGAAAGTACTCTACAAAAAACTATATATAATCAACGAACCAGCTCACAAAATTTCCCGAGAATCAGACCTGTAGAGGAGAACAGCGGGACAGCGTGACAGCGGGACAAACATCGGACACAAACTATTTTCGGCCGAAGCTGAAGCATAGAACTTCATTCGCTTCGCTCGCTCGTTCGATTACTTATACCTGGCACAATGGAGAATATCATAGATGATATCTCAACTGATACGATTCAGTAAATCCGCCGAATATAGCATAGCTTCGTGTCTTTATTACTCACTTATTCAGCACATTAGGATGCCCTAGCCCAATATAAACTATAATCCGCCAAAGATTACACGCTCGATGCCTTCAATTACCCGATTTGATAGCACTTTGATACCTAATTCCTAAAGCATTCAAACCCAATACTCGCAGATGGCTAATAACTATACGTATGATTAACTAATGAAAATAGAAATTGAACACATCAAACAAATGTTCTTGGGTATTTGTTCGTTTGCACAACAAAATGCAATGTAATGTTTCTAATTAAGTATAGTTCATTTTTGGCCCTCTTATACCTAAGACTTTGTTTAAAGTTGCTAACTTAACATACAATTCTTAGAAGTTGCTCCGTACATGCATTGCTTAGAATGCAAGTGCACGCTTAAAAATTCTTGGTAAGTCGCAAATTGTTCGTTGAGTAATGGTTGATTTATTTTTCGAACCGTGACGATAGGTTGGTCCAATGTATTTTTGCATAGGTAAACAAAACAACGAGGTGTATAAGTTTCAAATATTGGCTAAACTTGCATTCTTATTCAGTTTTACTTATTTAAAGTAGGTTCAGTACTATCATTCTATGTATAATAACCTTATATTTGGTACAAAATTACTGACTTTTGAGTTTGTTGCGTCATTTCATCTTGACAGTGGTCTTCATTTTTAGAGACGCTGATAGAATTTGACTTGTACAAGTGCAATTGCGGCCTACTTGCAGAATAAAATTCATATATTTTCAACACGAGTTTTATCCCCGTGGCGCCGTCGAGATTTGACAAACGAACAGTCGAGAAGTCACCATTTCACGTAATTGTGACCGGAACCAACTCGGCGTCAACCCCGCCGGGACTCGGCGATCGTCCGGCTCGCGCCTAGTCCGGAAAACTTAAACACATAACTTCGCATGTAGGGTGATATTCATTGTTGGGTTTTCTCGTGGAAACCCTCGTTAATTAGATAGGTATAACTCGAATGACAATTTGCTCTTTTGCAGGTCGATCACGTAACGCATTGTACGCGCGTCAGGTACCTAGATCTAAAAGTATTTTTTTGGAAAACTAACAGTCGCATTGTCCTAACGCTGGTTTGAACTGTTACGTGATTACATCTCTGGTGTACAGAAATAATTAATTCAACTTAATCTACGTTGAAAATGCCCAAAGGCACTTAATGGGGTAAAATATAAACCGGGCATGAATAGAAAATGCTCTTTCATTGCTAAGCTCTGCCTACGTGTGTACCGTAACTACTTACTCCGTTAGTATTAGCTGTCATCGGTAGGTTTTACGCTTAGGGTGGCCTTAAAGGCCACCATTCTGAAAAGAGATCAACGTCTTGGACCAGGCGGGCGAATATTCAGCGTTTTTAAGGCGTTTTTTTCGACATTGTCGGAGACAGCAAATACTATTAAAAGGTACGAGTATCAGAGTCTGCTTTTGATGAAGATGTTAGCTAATACCAGTACTAAATCTTTTTTGATTAAAAGTTCTGTGGTACGTTTAACCTCTGATGAAATAATCTTGAGACGACAATGACGTTAAAACCGAGCGGTTCAGACACTCGGAGAATCGCCCAGGCACGCTCGCTTGCGTGAGCGCATAGGTAAGTGTTTTTGTTCAACGAGAACGGATATTGAGATGGCATTGATCTTCTTTTTCGCTTCGTTTTTTCTTTCAAGTACCTGTGTAGTTTATCTACCCTTAAGAAATCTAATAAACTTTTTCAGTTCCTAGGGATATTTTTTGGTACATCAGGCTTTGCATAACGGCAACTATGGTCAACCATACTACTATTAAACGAACATTGTTGAAAATATTTTCATAAATTATCTGAGATAATTTATCTCTAATCATATCTTCACTTGCTCTCCAATCTTCCGTTGCATCCGGTCCTGCGAAATGGTAAAATATACCTAGGAAAATGGTTAAAATAAAAATAATATACCGCCCGGCTCATCGTGAATAATAATAAAGTAGCTAAATCGGGCGTAAAAGACTGGGACAAAGGACCCTCTTTAAATTTCAGGGGCGAGGATGGAGTATGCGTTTGTGACTAGGCATCAAAACTTTGCTTTTCCGTATCAGGTGTCCGCCTTAATTTGAAAGAGTATATTTCCACGGCCGCGGCAACAGGTAAGTGGCGGGCGCAGGCGCGCCGCGCGCGTCGATACCCTTCCCCGCCCCGGCCCCCTCCGCGGTCCGCGCCATTCACACCCGCACACTACCACAAGCGTCAACATATGCGCTATTACTTACATAGGTACACAGATTCACGCCTTCATTCCCAAAAGGGGTAGGCAGAGCACATGAAACGTATGTTCTAGTGCCACTTTTGAATGAATGATTGAATGATTAATTTATTTGAAAAACAAAACCAAAACGTTACATACAAACTGCTTAAAACTGGGGAAAAATATAATAAAAAGAAGTACAATGTTGAGGGTGGACTCAAAAAGGAGTCCACTCAGCATGTGTCGGAACTTGAGGAGCCACGACGCTGATTTTACTTTTACAATAAATGTGGGTATTAAAGATCGACAAAATGTTATATTGCAGTGATAGGTTGCTAGCCCATCGCCCACAACACATTTCAATCCTGTTCCCTTAGTATGACTATAACGACACCCACAGGAAGAAAAGGGGTGAACTATTCTTACAACTATCAATAAATACCACCTTAATAACAAGTCGGCTGTTAACTTAAGTTTCCTTGTCCTTGGTGAGAGACAATCATTTGGCATCAATTGTCTCCACACATAATTGTCTCGGTATAACTTGCATTATTAGTATCAGGTGTTTGTGGAAATGATGGAGCGAGGCTGGGAGTAGACATAAGGAGAGGGCGAATGCACAAAAGTTCCCACTGGGTCGAAGTGCATCCGAAGGGCCCTCATCTGGATATTATAAGATAAGATAAGATAATGTCAGGTGCGCTAAGCATTCACTAGATGGATGCAACAGTACAAATCAGCATAGCTTATCAAGATTAGAAACCCTGCTGATGACTAGAACCGCATACAAAACAGCTCTGACCTTTTACCTCTACCTCCCGTTACCTGCCCTTGCAGCTGTATAAACATAGTCTTCTTATTAAAACTGTCTACCATTTTTTGAATAAATTTTGTTTATATCTCAAATAACCACGACAGTAATTGTACCGTTCCGTAACGGTACTTAAAATAAAACGTCTGCACAATTAACCCAAGACAAATGGGCAGGCAATTTTAAAATATCAAGGCGTAACCTGTATCGTGGCCAGGTGACGCACGTTCGTAGTCGTTACACGTTACAGCCCACAATGCCAGACAGAGGGTTCCACTTAAACAGTAACGATTACGTTGCTCTGAAAGACGCGTATATAGACTCGTCGAGATCGAGATAGGCTTTAATGGGGTACTTGGAAAAAAACGGGTGAACACAAGAACGACTCGCAGTCTATCCCATCGGTCCCAAATCGGCTATTCCAATGAAGAAACATGCTTATTCCGTCCTCTTTTTTGTAGATACAATCGTATCATGTCGTATCATGATGAAAAAAATTACCAGAAGCTTACCACCAAAGCTTAGATCTACCTGTACTATTTTTTTTCTTAGTGGATCTTAATCTCGCCCAATTGGACATTTTCAAACAATTAGCATGCGCCGTCCAACAAACAATTTCGTAGTAAAGTTTGTACCAGTTTTGTGACGACAATTAGTGGGCTATTTTATGGCAAGTTGTACACTCGTTTTTTTTAAATTATGATATAATTGGGTTTTTCTGCTCAGAATCGAGAGCACTTTCGAACCTAATAGAAGAAGAAATTGTCCAAAATGTTGCATATAATTTGTGGTTTTCCATTTCGTTACCACCCTTAATATGGAAACTGTACCGAAATGGAATAAAAGATCTTGGGACACTTTTTTCTCGTATATAACATTCGAAAGTTACTCTCGATTCTGAGTAGAAAAAACCCGATTACCTATGTCAAATTTTTAAAAAAAAGTTTAGCGTAGGTACCTATAACTTTCCGGAAAGTTGTACTTACACTAAACTTTTGGTGGTGAACGTGGTAACTTCCACAATAAATTGACACGAAACAAAAATATGTAATATAATAACAGAATTTGGTTCGTAAAGAGGTGTAAATAAGTATCGTTATCATTTATTTTACGCGTTTTGCAACGAGGCCCATTTTTACAAATAGGTACCTTACAAACTAATATACATATCAATATACAAAACTTATAATATAACACAACGGCGCATGTTCACTGTTCAGTAACCAGCCTTGAAACCGCCGGAAAAGTACACCGATCGGCCAGAGGGCCTACCGCGAAGTGAAAACGAACTTCGTTTGAGTATCTCCCTCTGTGTCGCTCGAAATGCCAAGTGTTACGGAAAGGGAGATACACCAACGAAATTCGTTTTCGTTTCGCGGTAGGGCCTTCATGAAAATCGTCAGATTGTCCGCTTTTTGTTATTTTTTATTTATTGAACTCAAAAAGACATAAAGAATCGTATACGTAGGTACAGGTAGAGTTATAGGCAGGTAGGTAGATTATCTGTGCTTGTATAGATATGCAAAAACACGTTACTTAATGTGTATACAATAATTTTAAGGCGCCCTATTATATGTATTTATTTACTCCCGACATTTCGGACGTGTTGCAACATCCTCCGTGGTGTTTTGTATGTTGTTCGCTTGGTATAAAAAGCTTCCAATTCGCATATTACTTAACCTGCTTATGTTAGTTGTCATTACTTTCGTTCGTGTTCCATAATACAATAGAGACTGTATTAGTGTGATACGTGCAATTGTTTTTTTCTTCAATTTTATCTGTCACTCATACGTCACTTTTAAAACCAAAATAAGATTATATTTCAACATAGAAACACTAAAACGTTATATGTATATGTTTGTATTTCACTGCGAAGTATAAAATAATGTTTATTTGCTAAATAAAATATTTTTCTCTTCGCAAATGTGATGAAAAACATAGAGTGTGACTCGTACTGTCTGAAATTATAACTTTCTAGACATATTTCTCTTTCCCGGATTTCTATGAAGTGCAGCGCAAAGAAACTCCTAGAAAGAAGAATCATTCCAAATGTTCATCTTTAAATTTATGAAGTACGGTATTTTTAACTTATAAAATGGGGCACATCAACAATTTAACTACCAAGAACTTGCCAATAATATATCTCTAAATTCATAGCGATTTGTTTCTTCATAACGGGAAAAACGATGCTACGAGTATCAGCTACGCGCGCGTAGCAACGAAATGACGCGCTACATTAGTGCATAAAAGCTGCACCAGTCTTAGAAGCAATGCACGTAGTCCGTGCTCTTTTACTAATATTGATGTCAAAAGTCAGGTCGAGTAACGATCGTCCAAGCTGTTGGTGTCAGTGATTGCGATTGGCAGTGATTGCCGTATCAACGCAGCGAACAGGCGAGTGCCTTTCCTTTGTAATTAGACGTCCATGTCGCCGGCCTTCAAGCCGCAGCCTCCTACTCTCTAATTCGTATAACCTCAACTAAGCCAGTATTTAATTCAATTTGCGCCGTTAGTTCTGTCATTACAGGAGACTGTCGAATTCACATTAAAGGTCCTAAGGAACGGATGAGGTAATATTTAACGACTTTTTCGTGTTTCCGAGGGAGTTATTGTCGCATTTGTCGGTATGACCTTGTAAAGGATAAATAATTATATACCTAATAACTATCTACTGTAATCAAATGTCCAAATAATTAAATCTCAGAGATGTTGTATTACTGCAGTGGTTTATTACTCATGGTGGCCAGGTTGCTTTTGATTTGAATTCCTAATGAATCTAATCTCCATTACCCTTAATCATTATAATTACTATTTCATCTACATCATATATTATTTTGAATGTAACTAAGATATACAGTACCTACTTACGAGTATATAAGTTCCACGTCAATGTCATTTAGATATAATTGATAAAGAAATGTAAGGAATTTAATTACACTCAAAAGCAAGAAAACGAGTACATTTTAAATAAATTTTCCATACAATTTGTCCGTATTTTTTGCCATTGAGTGAAGAGAGATTATACAAAGTAACTATACAGAATGCATGCATATATTCGTTAGGAGTATTTGCACTCCGTGTTAGGTTTATACTCATTTATTATATTTATTTGATGTTTTGATAACATAATCTGTCTCTCTGTCTCTGTCTCTCTCTCTCTCTCTCTCTCTCTCGATCCATAAATAATGATAACTCGTAAGCAGGGTCACTCACTACCAAACCAAATACGTGTATGTGGCCATCAATGTTGTTGGCAAATGTTAGGTTCTTTGGCAAAATTATTTGTGTGTTGAACAGGATTGATCGACACTTACCAAAAAAGTAGCTTTCAAATACCTAGTATACGCGTCGGAAAAAAACTTTCATAATTATTCAGGTCAGACTTGAAAAACTTGAAAGTTCAAAGATAATCGACGTTATATCTGCAACGTTAATTGGATGTGTAAACTTTACCCATTATATAGTAAAAATGGATTCGATAAAACTTTGCTACCGCCTACGTAAAAGATTGGACTTTTTCCCCAGACACTTATCAAATATATTTGTATCGGGAAGATATTCCAATCAGTAGGTACCTAAAGGAACGAAACCGTCGCAGAAATATTGCGTTTCTGGTGTACAAAAGAGTATGTACGGTTGGAAAGTCGGGATAGGATGTAATGGCATTGTGTTATTTTTTGAGTGTAAAAAATCTATTATCATCATCATCATATCAGCCGAAGACGTCCACTGCTGCATATAGGCCACCCTCAAAGAGTCTCATAATGACCGGTGCTGCGCAACCCGCATCCAGCGGACTCCCGCGACCTCGGTATACCCACGCTGCACTTTCCGGTACGTGGTCGCCACTCGAGAACTTTTCCCCCGTGTGAATGTGCCCCGCCCGCTGCCACTTAAGTTTAGCGATTCGGAGGGCTATATTGGTTACCTTGGTTTTGCTGCGGATAGCTTCATTTCTGATGCGATTGCGCAGGGAAACTCCGAGCATAGCCCTCTCCTTTGAGTGACTTTGAACATTCTTATGAGGCCCATAGTAAGCGACCACGTTTCCGTGCCATATGTCATCACTGGAAACACACACTGGACAAAGACTCGTCTTGAGACACTGCGGAATATTCGACGAAAAGATGTGCCGTAGCTTCCCGAATGCTGCCCAGCCGAGTCAGATTCGACGATTGACCTCTTTCTCAAAGTTGGACCTACCTAACTGGACAGTCTGTCCTAGGTTTAAATAATGGTCTACAACTTCAAGCGTAAAGTGACCGTTTGAAATGGGAGTTGGGATACTACATGGGCGTTTGACATGATCTTTGTCTAATACATGTTAATCCTTAGAACAACTCGCTCGGAGGCTTTACTGAGGTCATCAAGAACAGTCTCAAGCCCTCCAGTCACGCCATGGTCCCAGCCATGGTCTGCACCAGCATGGTCTCAGCCAAGACTACTATATCATCAGCAAACCGAAGGTGAGTGATATACTCGGCATCAAGCCTTCTCCAGTCCAGAGTCTGGAAAATGTCCTCCAGTGCAGCGGTGAAGAGTTTGAGGAAATAACATCCCCTTGCCTGACATCCCACTGCAGCGGAATAGGCGTCGAGCTCTGATCCTGTAGTCGGACTGACATAGTGGCATTCTCGTACAAACACTTCAGTAATTCGAGATAGGCGCTTTCTAGTCTACTTGGCACCGCTGTAGATACTGTGGTACAGCCCAGCCAAAATCAGGATTATTTTCACGCCGAGGTATGTATAGTGCTTTTCTCAAACATGCAAAAATGAATAAAGAAATCAAACTTTAAATTTCATGGCTGAACGCCGTGATGCTTGTGGAATGGTAATTAAAAAAAACCGGCCAAGTGCGAGTCGGACTCGCGCACCGAGGGTTCCGTACAAACCATAACAAGCAAAAGTTGTAGTATGTTTATTACTAAATGATAAATGAAAATGGAATCCGTAACATTACAATGTGCGAAGCTGGGGGAGCATAAATTTAAACAAGGTCTCTTTATCAATTTAGTAATCCTAAAAAAAAAAAAAAAATTAAGAACCACATCATTTATCTCTCACTTATAATAAATCTCTAAATTAAAAAAAGAATCAGCCAGTATCAAACTAACCATTTTTGTGTCCCGAATGATCTCGGCTTCCCGTGAACGGAAATACTTTAAACTTTTTTTACAAGTACTTTACTATTCTAGCTAGGACTTAGGATAGTTTTTATCCGACTGCGATGGTTAATACATTTTCGGAAACATTTGAATCTCATTAAATTATTCATTTCTTCTGCTTGAAATCGTAGCCGCCATATCTGTCAACTGTCAGTGGCGTCAAAATGGCGGCCTTGCCTTAACTATCCAACAGGACCTAATAATTTCGATCCGGTGTTGTGATAGACCTTCACAATACGCATATTAAATTCTAAAGCATAAAAAAATAATCGATTCCGATATGGAAACTTATATGCGCTAAATTCGTATTGAGGCGTAATTTCAACAAATGGTTCAACAAATTTCAACAAAATAACGTCAAACGTCAAAAGTCTGACCGACTTCCTTTTTTTTTATGGTATGGAATATTTAGCACTGTCATCGGCTCGTCGCGTTCAGCCATGAAGTTTATTTGAGTTTCTGCAAGATTACACGCGGAGTATTTTGTCACGATACGATACTGCACGGCTATCACAAGACGGCGCGCGAGCTCTCTCGATTTTTCTCGCACTATACGTCTCTTTCTAAGTTGTCTAATAAGAGAGTGACGGATAGTTCGAGAAAAATCGAGAGAGCTTGCGCGCCGTCTTGTGATAGCCATGCTGATTTGTCAGTATTTATATTTATCAGCAATAAACGTATGTATTCAATCAGTACAGAACGGGCCTTTTATAAACATTAATTATCAACCGCGTTTGTATTAAGGCGGTATTATAACTTCGTACTAGCGTTCGCCTTCAAGTTGACATGCAGCCAATATAGAGACACAGAAATTGGCCAACATACAGGAAAATACTTTTATAATGAAGCACAACACACATTTAATTAAGTTGGCAATAGCGGGAACATACATAAGATTTGGCAGAATGTGATCTGAAACATTGCAATAAGTATGAAAAATAATAATATCGGAGTGACTCAAGATCATTTCGGCCATCACGTTTTTATTTATTTAATATTAAGTGTTAAAAATATGTACAGAAGAAGATCAATAAACATTTAATGCTGCAGCCTGTGTCCTACCTGTTGGATCTATTGTCACAAACAGCTACTAAACTTTTCCCCCGGTATTCATAAAATTTAAAATACCTATGTTAAATAAAACGAGTTTTGTCCTTTTCCTACTAATTTAAAAATCAGAGTGACAGTTAAAGACGAACGAATCTTAAAGGCATTTCAACTAAAATGGGTTTATTCCACGTTTTACTTGATAGGCTAAATGAGAACTGCATGTGTCCTATGTCCAATTGAAGAAATGCGTTAACTCCCACCACATTACCATGCAAACGAAGTCACAGGTACAGCTAGTTTTATAATAAAACTGAAATACCTGAAATACCTACACTAGATTTGCAGCAGCCTGGCAAATCTTCTTTTATCAAAGTGGTTTATTTACAAAGTTTTTAGTCACTATCTTTTTATAAATCCGGTTCAAAATACTAATTAACTGTTAAATTTGAAAAAAATTAACCAGACCTGTAAAATGTTGACTGAAAAAGGTATGAATAGTACCACATTGAAAATTGAAGTTTGAAAAAACGTTATCTATAGTTGTACTATTTCGTGTAGTGCTAGTGCTTATTAACGGAAACATGTTTAGGGATGAAAAATATGTGGAAATTCCATTTTGGGGATTCATTCTAAAATCGATATTGAAGTCTCCCACAACAATCAAACGGGAACACGGGGTATAGCCCCTTTGGGGTTGCTGCCGTATATTGTTGTATTTATGCATTCAATTGCAACATTAATTTGACATTGTGGTGACCTATATTATATATATAGACACAGTTATCACTCTGCCTGACATCAAACATTTCAAAATGCAAGCATTCACAATGGCCGTTTGCAGCACCTGGGTTATTAAAAAAAAAAATATCTTGTACATGATGCATCTGGGATGGCATCCTTTAGATTGCGACGTACATAAGCGATAGATCCCCAACCTGGATTTGCTTTAGATATAGCTGGACTTTCTACTCTGCACACCTCATAAAAACCATAAGTTTAAAAGTGTCTCTACTACATCCCAGTTTTAAATTATGCGACTTATATTGCTATTTCTTATGATTGCGTGGACATAAAAGTTTCGTTTTGCTACAGCTGAAAGGTATTATAGACCTGAGTATTTGATATGAATTTCAATTAAATACCTCTACGCGTTTACGAGGAAAAAGGTAGTAAGTTTAAAATTTATAAAAATATATTTGTATGATTTTACTATAAATGTCTACTTTTCGTAATTTTTCCATTGTCTGTGCTATATGAAGTTTCTTCGTGCCAAGTTTCAAGTTTCTGTGTTAACGGGAAGTACCCTTTAGGTTTTGAGTTTCTTGCGAGTACCCAATTTCAAAATATGCTACTTAATTTGCTATTTCTTTTGATTCCGTTGACATAAAAGTTTGGGTTTGCTACATCTGAAAGGTCCTATAGACATGACTTATTTGACATGAATTTCAATTTAAAATCTCAACACGTTTACGAGGAAAAAGGAATAAGTTAAAAAAAATTAAAATCATTTTATTGTATGATTTTACTAAAAATGTCTACTTTTCTTAATTTTTCCATTGTCTGTGCTATATGAAGTTTCTTCGTGCCAAGTTTCAAGTTTCTGTGTTAACGGGAAGTACCCTTTAGGTTTTGAGTTTCTTGCGAGTACCCAATTTCAAAATATGCGACTTAATTTGCTATTTCTTTTAATTGCGTTGACATAAAAGTTTGGGTTTGCTACATCTGAAAGGTCCTATAGACATGACTTATTTGACATGAATTTCAATTTAAAATCTCAACACGTTTACGTGGAAAAAGGAATAAGTTTAAAATTTTTAAAATCATTTTTTTGTATGATTTTACTAAAAATGTCTACTTTTCTTAATTTTTCCTTTGTCTGTGCTATATGAAGTTGCTTCGTGCCAAAATTCAAGTTTCTGAGTTCACGGGAAGTACCCCGTAGGTTTTGCGAGTGTCGAAAAACTCAATTTTCGCAGCATAAACGACTGTATCTTTTGATTGCGTTGGCTTTTAAGTTTGATTTCTTCACAGCTCCAAGGGACAATAGACCTGAGTATTCGATATAAATTTCAGCTTGATACCTCCACGAGTTCCTGAGAAAAGTGGTCTTGACAGACAGACAGACAGACAGACAGACAGACAGACAGACGGACAACAAAGTGATCCTATAAGGGTTCCGTTTTTTCCTTTTGAGGTACGGAACCCTAAAAAGACCATCTTGCAGGCCTAAGCCTCCAATTTTGTATGACATGCCATTACGGATCTCTCGCCTCGCTGCGCCTGAAACGTGACTCTTCGAAGCCCATTATGAAGAACACAATGTCAATATTGCATTACATGTTTGAGAAAAAATCATTTGTGCCATTAAAAATCTTCAACGAGGTTCAGGTAAAAAAAACTTGTCAGGCTATACTTGTGCATCTGGGGGTCTTTGAAAAACCCGCGCAAGCTGTCACGGTTAGACGGACTAAAATTATTAAAATTCTGCATTTTTTTTTGTCATGTGATATAAATATGAACTTCAAATATGTGGGGTTATTATTTTGCATATAGTATGTTTCCAAACCCCATGTGTTCCCCAAGTTCACCAAAACACTTTGTAAAGGGACGGGTATATTGACTAATATTGACTACCTACTTCGGGTAATTGGGAACGAAGGAGACAAGGCCGTTACTAATTACACCTTACGTCCTCGATTATTATTAATACCGCTGATTGAACATGGTTTTTTAAATCTTACAAACTGTTTTATATCCCGTGAGTTGAAAAATAAACCTCAACTGAGGTACCGAATCGAAAATCTTTGCTGCCTGATCAATTATCCCACATGGTAGCGAGTAAACAGGATCGGTGGAGTTTTTGTTTTTATCCAATATGATATAACTTTTATTTTTTAATATAATTTTACTAACTACCTATGTATCATTTTCGGGCGGAAGTTCCATTTCCCCCACTTTCCTCTAGTTCATGAATAAAATAAGTGATATTCTTAAAAACACTTTCCCTGTTCATGTTCGTCATATTCATGTTTATGCCCGAGAGCTAGTGGAGCATATGGATACCGCATCCTTATTGTATTTTCATAAAAATAGTACAATTACGTAACTAGGGCGGTGAATTCGTGAATGCCCCAGTCCGCAGATGTTTGTGGCCCGAACCGAAGGTGAGGGCCATAAATATACGCTCTGGGGCTTTATGAATTACCGCCCGTGTTGAGTACAGAATTTTACGTCTTCACCTGGCCACAATGCGAGTTTTCCCGCACGCGCAGCGTGCAGTGAAACTCGCATTGTGGCCAGGTGTGACGTAAAGAATATTACGTTTTACAAAAAAGCGTTTACTTCTCCTAGCACTAAGATGTACGGCCGATCAAGTAGGTAATTAAAACTTACAAGATATAACCTGATCGTTCTCTAAATTAAGTTAACTAAATTGTCCGGCTGTGTCAAGGATTATTGTAATAATATCAGAATATACAGTGTGTATTTTTAATATTACCTCAAATTGTAACCAGAGGTTGGTGTTGAGGCTGAGAACAGATATTGCAATTTTTTTTCGTAACCACCATCTTTATTTTTTCCATATAAAATAATTCAGCACGCAATGCATCACTACTTTGTCTTACTGACGTGACGACACAAGAAATTGTCACATGTGTCCCGATTCTTCCATTTGTCATCATGTCACAGTGTACGCAATACATTGCCGCTCGATAAATTTCCAAAAAACAATTAAGTTAAAATTAATTCAATATTTTCTTGCAATATCGGTTCATAGCCCTAACTGACTAACTCCTAATAAGAACTAACTGTTTAAACTTGGTGAGTAGATGTATTCTGTGAACCGCATTAAGATTTTCACACAAAAATATAAAAAAAAACAAAAAAAATTGGGGATTCCCCATACTTAGAAGAGAAACTCAAAAAAAAATCTTCTAATCCATACGTGTGGGGTATCCATGGATACGTCTTCAAAAATGATATTGAGGTTTGTGATATCATTTTTTTTCTAAACTGATGAGTTTGCACGAGAGACACTTCCAAAGTGGTAAAAGGTGTCCCCCCCCCCCCATGTAACTTTTAGTATAAGAGAATGATAAAACTAAAAAATATATATGATGTACATTACCATGCAAACTTCCACCGAAGATTGGTTTGAACGAGATCTAGTAAGCAGTAGGCAGCAGGTTTTTTTTAATACGTCATAAATCATAAACCGTAATTTACCTTTCATTCAACGGATAATGGTACGGAACCCTTTGTGCGCTAGTCCGACTCGCACTTGGCCAGTTTTTTGTCTGCCGGATTTTGAAAGAAATTAATACTTCATTTTGTATGATTTTTTTAAACATTGTCCAAAAAACACTTATTTCGTATCTCGTAAAAACCGGCCAAGTGCAAGTCCGACTCGCGCACGAGAGTTCCTTACCATTCTCTAAACCGGCAAAAAAATCGCGTTTATTGTCGCGCGTGTGTTGCCCCCTTAAATATTTATTTTATTTTGTTTGTAGTATTAGTTGTTATAGCGGCAAAAGAAATACACAATTTGTGAAAATTGCAACTGTCTAGCTTTCGCGGTTCTTGAGATAAGTACAGCCTGGTGACAGACAGACGGACGGACAGACGGACGGACATACAGCGAAGTCTTAGTAATAGGGTCCCGTCTTACCCTTTGGGTACGGACCCCTAAAAAGTTGTAGTAAATATATAATAGTAGTGCTGTAATTATCTTAGCACAGTGTATAATTTGCCATGATAAATCCCACTAATATTATAAATGCGAAAGTTTGGATGTTTAAATGTTTGAATGTTTGTATCTTTGGATGTTTGTTACTCAATCACAATTAAACGGCTCAACCGATTTGGATGAAGTTTTGCACAAAGATAGTTTATAACCTGGATTAAAATATAGGATCGCTTTTATCCCGAGTCCATGCAGACGAAGTCGCGGGCGAAAGCTTGTAAATAATATGCTGTATACGGGTGGCGCAAGACCGGTCATTGTGGCACTCTTTGGGGGAGGCCTATGTCCATCAGTGGACTTTTTTCGGCTGATATGATGATGATGATGATGGTTAAATAAATAATAAGGTCTGTGCGTGTCCTTTCTATAATAATAGTTTAGACGTAGGTATTAATGTATAATATACTCGTATATTCTTAAAACGTTTTTCAACATAAAGTGAACAATGCCCGTCATCTATGCTTCAATGCACGGAGGAGTTGAGGTAATCTCAGAGGTCAAGATAGACTAGAGCCGATTCAGTCTGTACCGGGCACAGAAGTCAAGAAAGCCCTTTGCTCTGTTCAAGTCTTCGCAGGCCACTTAACTTTCCAAGCTCCAAGCGAGCCGAGAGCTTCGCTCGAACGCCTTCGAGACATTCGTTTATAACCCCGACGCATGGCTTATCTAAGCTTAAGTGAGCTATGAACCAATGGAGGTATATTTACTTAAGGCGGTGCATTGGAAATTATCGCGTGCTTTGAAATGCCGTTCTGACTAAAGTAAGAAACAATAAGGTCTGATTTTAAAATACATGATTCTCGACTATACTAGTATGATTGTGTATCTGATTTAATCGATACATGCTGATTGCTTAAAATTTCTTCTATAGAAAAAAAAAACAAAGTTACGTCTGTATTTTCCTTTTCTACTCAGCCTACTCAAACGATATATTATTTTACGACACAATCAAGTTAATACTCTTGAATTTTATCTGATCTAAAATCTCACTTAATTAAATTTAGCTAAAACTTCACTAAGTTAGGTATTTATCGAAATTTGTCCAAAATAGCCGTTCCCGAAAAGTTTTACATCTCATTTTCTCATGCGCGGAAGGCATAAGCGTGTCTCTGTCTAGGGGGCGTGTTCGACTCGAATCAAGGCATCCCCTTAACTGCCTTTCGTGCTCGTCTTTTACATGGTACTTAGCACACGTGAGAATGGATGGTACGCGAATACTACTCATGCTATCTTAATAGCATCTGATCCTTAGATTGTTAGATAAAACAAGGTGTCTAGATCATACGTGTATTGATAATTAATGGACTTGAAACAGAAACAAATATTTCGTCACACAATTTAGTTACCCTACAGGGCAGACTTTGACAATGAGAATTATGAAACTAGAGATATTTTAGTTATTCAAAACAGATAGATGCTGGTTGACTGTGGATAAATATTTCATTTTAATATAAGCACAAATAACCCTGAGATAGTAAACATTCAAGTACCAATTGCTCCGGGTCATGAAAACAATGTCAAAGCAACTATTACCAACCCACGCATGTAGTTCTTAGAATCGCAGCGTACACTTTACTCTGTTTTCCGCCGCATTTCCCGAGTAAAGTATTACCGCTAAGGTTAAAGAGTTATCTTTAAAGGTTTATTTAAGAGAAGCGAGAGATATACCGCTCGTTGCATGCGCTAACAGGCGAGCCGCACGCGACCACTTGTAACAAACTGCAGGATTGCGGTTGTGTTAGCGCTCAAGTCCGGGAAACCCAGCGAATAAATACGTTCAACACAACATGCCGCTACACTTTAACCTGCCGCAGCACGATTAGAACGAAGCAAACACGTGTAGGTAATGTTTACCTACTTCATGACACTGATTTCATACAATACGCCAGAACGCGAAACTTTAATCGATATTATGCTTGGCCAATAAAGTATTCGCCTGAATTGCATTTCACCCATGAAATCGTTTTTAATGTATCCATTAAGTAACTGCGTTTATCGCGCATATTAACTAGCTGTCCGCGTGATATAATATAACCTACGATTCCGAAGGTCCTTTTTATATTATTTTACGGAGATGAGTACAGTTAAAAGACATAGTATCCTAAAGATTACTTATTTATCAAGCATATTCATAAGCAAGAGGTCCTGGGTTCGAATCCCGTTAAGGGCATTTATTTGTGTGATGAGCACGAATATTTGTTCCTGAGTCATGGATGTTTTCTATGTATTTAAGTATTTATTTATCTATATAAGTATGTTTATCGTCGTCTAGTACCCATAGTACAAGCTTTGCTTAGTTTAGGGCTAGGTCGATTGTGTAAGATTGTCCACTAATATTTATTTATTTTTTGTCAGCCTGAGGGCCGCAGGTGATTGGAGGAGGGTGAAAACATGAAAACGGCGGAGACCAGGGCAGAGGGAATTTATGTTTAAAAGATAAGGCACTTGTAACTAACGGAGGCTTTGCTTAGCCTACGATTGGGTAACCTAGGTGTTAAACGGATTATTATCAGTAGGACTACCACTAGTGGCTATCGAGAACACAGTCTCTACAGCGATTAAACGCGCTTCGAATAGATTTCGATTGTAACAAATTCAAGCCGTCAAAGTATCTCTTGGTGCCGATATGTTCTGAGCATCGGTACTAGCGATAGCGTTTAGTTTTCGATGCGTAATTTAACGTTGGTCTCGTACTCCGGCATCGGTACCATTAGTCACAAATTAGACAGACTATATCGAGAAATACCGAATCGACTGTAATAAACTATTTGACTTGGAAATCAAGAGATACCGTAGATCCGATCGAGACCTATCGCAAATTAAAGAACGTATAAAAAGAAGGGTTTTGAATTGACAACATATATCCGCAAAATTCGGATTGGCGCGTATTTTTTTTTTTTTTAATGCAAATGAATGGCACAAATTCCGCCATATTGAGATGAAATCAGTGGAAAAATTGGCGCATACTAAGTTATACTTAAATTTTTCCGCCTACGTGATTTGCGAAGATGAAAAGGTAATATCGTAACCAACATACGCTAGCATTGAAATTAAAACGATATATGCTTGTGAGTTAAGGCTGAATATTGAAAAAAAAATGGTACTATATTGCATCTATCAAGTTAACTATTGCGACCAAAGTAAACGTATAAGTGACTAATGGTACAAATATTTTTTTTAGTTCTATCAGGAACCGCCAGTGTGTATACATAGTGTATAGATCCCCACACTAATAGTTTACGCAGTAGTCGCTAGCGACTCAAGTAAACAAGACGGGTGCCTGTCGTATCGCATAATGTCGATCGTCCTAAAATTTTTTGGCCGAGAATGTTTGGCATAATGTTGAGTGGCATACTACTTATTTAGCCTATTCATTTTTGCGCACTCGTTCTACCTACCTTCCTCTCAATTGCTCAAAGGTTAGCTGGAAGATATCCCTTATAGGGATAAGTTCGCCTTTGTACTTTGATCTATTGTGTGACATGTATATTCCTTGACCTGTTATTGTGTACAATAAAGTGCTTACATACATACATTACTCGAACATCGAATTACCTAAAAAGTAATATTCCTAATTTTCATTGTCATAGTAATTATTTTGCCTATTGTTAAACGTGCTAAAATTAAACCACCTATACTATTTTTTTCCTATATTGTATACTATTTGTAAACTCTGAGCAGACCCGACCTACATCTAGATGAATAAAATAGGTTCGTTAGTTGCCTTTTGCCCCTCAGAGCAGAAATAGGGGCCCCGCGAAGCGGGGCTCCGTCGACACGAAGGCGGGTCACAGGTTATTCAAGTATTAGGCAATTCTTAGCTGAGGCAACCTTCATTTAGGTCAATTAGATAGGTTCGTTAGTTGCCTTTTGTCCCTCAGAGCAGAAATAGGGGCCCCGCGAAGCGGGGCTCCGTCGACATGAAGGCGGGTCATAAGTTCTTAAAGTACGTACCTAAATAGGAAAGATTAGGTAACCACAAATAAAACATTTATTTTTACTATTTATAAACTCTGAGCTGACCCGACCTACATCTAGATAAATAAAATAGGTTCGTTAGTTGCCTTTTACCCCTCAGAGCAGAAATAGGGGCCCCGCGGAGCGGGGCTCCGTCGACATGAGGGCTGGTGATAAGTAATTCAAGTATTAGGCAATTCTCAGCAGAGCCAACCTTCATTTAGATAAATTAGATAGGTTCGTTAGTTGCCTTTTGTCCCTCAGAGCAGAAATAGGGGCCCCGCGAAGCGGGGCTCCGTCGACATGAGGGCGGGTCACATGACACGAGGGCGGGGACATGAGGGCGGGATGTTATTCAAGTAATAGGCAATTCTAATAGATATGTATGCGTAACAAAATGTATGCACAACATTTTTAGTACATTAAATATTAGTAACATCAAAGTTATGCACATCAATCATTCTAAAAAAAAACCTTCGACACAATAAAAATTCGGACAATAAATATTTAGGACAATCGATATTAGGAACAACAATTTCGGCAAATAAAAAATATGCACAACAATGTTTATGCAATTCGATATTCGGCACAAAGTTGGTATGCGACAAAATATTAGGATCAACAATTTTATGCCACCCGATATAGACCCAAACAAGACTCACTGAATTCATACTATAGCTACAGATTAAAACCTGGACAACAAACGAATGGTGATATTAACGAAATTTGATTTGCCATATTAAATTAATTAATTCATATCGCCATTCGTTTATACGAGTACATCGCTATCCATTCAATAAATTGCTTAGGCGTAGTTACGGATTCCTGAGTTTTTACTCTTTAATACCACAACGTATTCAATTAAGAGCGCTATACGATATGCTACTGTTAATAGTGATGAATTAAATGTTTGTCTAGAAATAAATAAACAAAATGATATGGGGATCTTCGATAAATATGGCTCAGAATGCACAAAGGAGATGAAAACATATTGTAAAGTAAAAAAAACTCAACCTTTTCTGTTGACAAGCTGAATAATGTTTTTAGCTTCTACAAAATACGAAAATGTGCTTGAATGAACTCATGGCAGGGTGAGATATTTGTTATAAAATATAATAAATTGAGCGTTATTGTGTACCGGGCAGTCTAGTCGCATCGAGGCATGGAATATGAACGCGCAATTCGCACCATGTAGTTATTTGTGTATTTTTAAACGGAGGAACCTTTTCACAAGCTTTTATTTTAACTTGCAGGGTCCGTATCATTAAACAACGGTTAGGACGCAAATACTAATGGAAGAGCAGGAACACAGAAGATTCCAATCCTTTCCTATCCCTTTAAATGACGACCGGTTAGCCTAGTGGGTAGTGACGCTGTCTACGAAGCTGAAGGTCCTGGGTTCGAATCCCGGTAAGGGCAAATATTTGTGTGATGAGCATGAATATTTGTTTCTGAGTCTTGGATGTTTTCTATGTATTTAAGTATTTCATACTAATACTCATGCTCATTTATTAATAAAATATAAAATTTTACATGTCAAAAATAATATGCATTATTTATAATAGTTAATATGTAAAAATGATTTGATTCATCTAATTACTTAGGTCATAAAATTTATTAATTAAATTACACAATGTCAATGTTTTACCATTAAAACTTATTATTATTATAAACATATTTATTTATTTATCGTATGGCAAATCAGTATTTAGAACCGATCTTGGAAAAGACAGTACGGTTGCCAGGTTGTTAACATATTATATTATAAATACTCGCTAATATATATAATAATGAAGCTACGGCAGCCCAGTGGTTCAGGCATGCGGCTGTCAAAAGGCGGTCGTGGGTTCGAATCCCGGAACTTATGTACGGAATATGATTTCATATTTACCGTTAGCTTTTCGGTGAAGGAAAACATCGTGAGGAAACCTGCATACATGTGCGAAGAAATTCAAAGGTGTATGTGAAGTCCCCAATCCGCACTGGGCCAGCGTGGGGACTACTGCCCGTTCCCTCTCATATATGAGAGGAGGCCTGTGCCCAGCAGTGGGACGTATATAGGCTGATGATGTGATGACTCGCTAATATTATAGAACGATTTGTCATACAGCCATTTTTTTAGTTTATTAAGAAATGTCACATCATTTTCCATTTCTTTCAATTCTGAGGGTTATTTATAGTAGATAACTGGCCCTACAACAGACATTGTTTTGGTTGACTTCATAAGTCGACAACATGTCGTGGCCAATGTGTACTTATTCATCTGAGCAAGCCGCATACTTTTTGTTACCTTTATTGGAAATTGGTGCATATTACTTCTCACGTATTTAACAATGTAGAAAATGTATTGTGAGGTTAGGGTCATTACGATGGTGTTTTTAAAAAGTTGCCAAGCAGGGGTGCCTGGCGGCGCATGTGAAATAATACGTATAGCTCGTTTTTGGAGTATAAAAACTCGTTGCCATTCAGCTGCTGTTCCCCAAAGTTCTAGTCCGTAGCACATCACCGAGTGAAAAAGTGAAAAGAATTTTCACTTTTAGATAGACTAGATGTTCTATCTATTATATATATCGTCGTCTAGTACCCGTAACACAAGCCTTATTGAGCTTACTATGGGGCTAGCTCGATTTGTGTAAGATTGTCCCTTAATATTTATTTATTTATTTAAATCATCATTTTTTGAAGTGAAAACTTCTTTAGCGTCTGCTAGCTGTTCACTTTTTGGGATGGGCAAAAATTGTTAAACTCGCCACGGGTGTAGGAGCGTTGGAGGTCACGTGACCGTAAGATTTAGTGTTGCCATTTACCAGGATACAAAAAGCGGGAGTTGCGCTGTTCCGATGATGGAGAACGAAAGGTGGCCATAGCAACTCCTAAACTACTCTAGATAAACCCGTGGCATTTAGGCTCTTAGGAAACCCTCTCAACGTGGTTTGTGAGTGTGCATAAAGCTAGGTGGTACGGTAAAATCGGAAATGAATGCTTGTAATAAGTTTTTTTTAACAAAATCTTTTAATGTTTCACATTACTGCCAGTTATTATACTATGAATATAAGTGAATCCTATTACTTACAGGTACCTCACCTTACTAGTTATTTGCGCCTGGTCAAATTATAATTAAGAAAATTTAACTAACCTTACTTGCGCTGGCTCGTAGCCGATCCTGTGATTTTCCTCGTACGTAGCGGAAAGTGACTACGGCGTAGGCGCCCGCTAGGCGGGTTCTTGGTTGCGAAAGTGTTAATCAATTATTATTCCTCATGTGACTCCCATAATCAGAACGAATCTAACGACAACATACGTCAAAACACTTTTTTCAACAAACCATATGGGTTTATTGTTCTGTGGGTTTATCATTTTGTTGCATAGATAACTTACACGTATGTACATTATACATTTGCGCATGTCTGTTCAAATGTGAGTAACCTAAATAATGCCACATATTCCGTAGCAGCCATCGAAAACAGTTCCATAAACCACGGATCCCGTATGAAGATAAATATAACAAAGTTTACGTTTGTTTGGCTCGTATAAAGGTAATGTTTACTCTTGCGACAATGTACGTGTTAGTAACTGAAATGTACCATTTAGATGTAGGTTGCTCTTAGTAGGTAGCTTGCTGTGTGGGTTCATGCACTAACTGATTATCACAAGAATCAAATTAGCATTCAATATAAAAAGCTAAAAGAAGAAAGACACGTTTATTATCTTTATATAAATGATAAAATCAAAATCAAAATCAATTATTTATTCTGCAAATAGGCCACAGGAGCACTTTTACATGTCAAACGCTAATTTACAATAAAAAATAATAATCTTACACAATAATAATTAAAAATATTAAATAAAGGAGGTATATATAGGCAACCATGCCGCCGATGGTGAAACGATAATTGGTAACAGCTTAAACACAAACGGTAACACAAAAACACAGATAAAGGCACAACATATTCACAATATAATTTGCAGAAAGGATATTGACAAAAAAACAAAATTTACAGAAGGAAAACCAAATATGTTCACACTGACGTAGCTGTAGGCTCCGGGTTCGAATCCCGGTGAGGGCAAATATGTGTGTGATGAGCACGAATATTTGTTTCGGAGTCTCGGATGTTTTCTATGTATTTAGTATTATATCTCTTAAATATATCGTCACCTAGTACCCATAATATAAGCCATATTGAGATTACTATGGAACTAGTTATATTTGTGTTAGATATTTTTTATTGATTTATATAATTATGTAAACAAATGACGCGCGCAGGCAACGGCGACCGCGCCTGCTAACCTTCCAGCACGCGTGCACCGCGGAGGTTGGTGTGCGTGCGCGTTACAGGCAGACAATATTGGGTTCGCTAAAATACATTTATTCTGTTAAACTTATAAGTCATATAACTTAACGCACTACAAGAAGGACGCCTACGAGTGGAAATTATAATTGAAACTCAAATAAACTGGATTAATTGAAAGATAATACATACATACATATAATCACGCCTATTTCCCGTACCCCTACTACTTATCGGCAGAATTCAAGGATTTCCACTTGCGCGAATCTTGACAAACCTTTCTTGCTTAGGTTAGCTACCGACGTGACCCCAGAGATAGTTAAGCTCAGGAGGGAAACCAGGGCGATATTTAATGACGCAAAGGCATCTAATGACTTTGGGTACTATGCACAAAAACTCACAGAACTCAGCAAGGCTGTGAGGAAAGCCAAAAGGAGAGCGTGGAGGAACCACTGCGATCAGATTGAGTCAATACCAGAAGGAATGAGACTAACAAAGGCACTAGCAACCACAAAGTCGGTCCCGCTCACATCCATCAGGGACAATGACGGTAGAATGACAAAAACGGGGCTGGAGACCCTTAAGATAATGTGTAACACGCACTTCCCAGGCTCAGTAATACACGACAGCATAACAGACGATGGAGCAATTAGTGTGTTGGAACAAACCACAAGTACAACGAGACACAATTGGGACACGTCTAATAAAGTAGTAGATCATAAAAAGATAAAGTGGGCACTTTCAACATTTCAACCTTACAAAGCCCCGGGGCCAGATGGAATCTACCCCATTCTACTACAAGAGGGCGCTAATGTACTAATCCCGCATCTGAGCAGATTGTACAGGGCGTGCTTGGCCTTCGCACACGTACCGCGTGTGTGGAGGATGGTAAAAGTAACCTATCTACCCAAACCGGGTAAGGCGGATTACAGTGAAGCCAAATCGTATAGGCCGATAAGTTTATCGTCGTTTTTCCTCAAAACACTGGAGAAATTGGTAGATAGACACATAAGGGATGGCCCATTAAGGAGACATCCGCTGCACGAACTACAATGTGCGTACCAGCCAGGGAAGTCAACGGAAACCGCACTTCGGGTCTATATCGGGTGGCATAAAATTGTTGATCCTAATATTTTGTCGCATACCAACTTTGTGCCGAATATCGAATTGCATAAACATTGTTGTGCATATTTTTCATTTGCCGAAATTGTTGTTCCTAATATCGATTGTCCTAAATATTTATTGTCCGAATGTTTATTGTGTCGAAGGTTTTTCTTTAGAATGATTGATGTGCATAACTTTGATGTTACTAATATTTAATGTACTAAAAATGTTGTGCATACATTTTGTTACGCATACATATCTATTAGAATTGCCTATTACTTGAATAACATCCCGCCCTCATGTCCCCGCCCTCGTGTCATGTGACCCGCCCTCATGTCGACGGAGCCCCGCTTCGCGGGGCCCCTATTTCTGCTCTGAGGGACATAAGGCAACTAACGAACCTATCTAATTTATCTAAATGAAGGTTGGCTCTGCTGAGAATTGCCTAATACTTGAATTACTTATCACCAGCCCTCATGTCGACGGAGCCCCGCTCCGCGGGGCCCCTATTTCTGCTCTGAGGGGTAAAAGGCAACTAACGAACCTATTTTATTTATCTAGATGTAGGTCGGGTCAGCTCAGAGTTTATAAATAGTAAAAATAAATGTTTTATTTGTGGTTACCTAATCTTTCCTATTTAGGTACGTACTTTAAGAACTTATGACCCGCCTTCATGTCGACGGAGCCCCGCTTCGCGGGGCCCCTATTTCTGCTCTGAGGGACAAAAGGCAACTAACGAACCTATCTAATTGACCTAAATGAAGGTTGCCTCAGCTAAGAATTGCCTAATACTTGAATAACCTGTGACCCGCCTTCGTGTCGACGGAGCCCCGCTTCGCGGGGCCCCTATTTCTGCCCTGAGGGGCAAAAGGCAACTAACGAACCTATTTTATTCATCTAGATGTAGGTCGGGTCTGCTCAGAGTTTACAAATAGTATACAATTTAGGAAAAAAATAGTATAGGTGGTTTAATTTTAGCACGTTTAACAATAGGCAAAATAATTACTATGACAATGAAAATTAGGAATATTACTTTTTAGGTAATTCGATGTTCAAGTAATCAATATTAGGATAAACATACTTTAGGACTTTTAAATGTGTATGCGCAAAAATGAATAGGCTAAATAAGTAGTATGCCACTCAACATTATGCCAAACATTCTCGGCCAAAAAATTTTAGGACGATCAACATTATGCGATACGACAGGCACCCGGGTCTATATCGGGTGGCATAAAATTGTTGATCCTAATATTTTGCGCATACCAACTTTGTGCCGAATATCGAATTGCATAAACATTGTTGTGCATATTTTTTATTTGCCGAAATTATTGTTCCTAATATCGATTGTCCTAAATATTTATTGTCCGAATGTTTATTGTGTCGAAGGTTTTTTTTTAGAATGATTGATGTGCATAACTTTGATGTTACTAATATTTAATGTACTAAAAATGTTGTGCATACATTTTGTTACGCATACATATCTATTAGAATTGCCTATTACTTGAATAACATCCCGCCCTCATGTCCCCGCCCTCGTGTCATGTGACCCGCCCTCATGTCGACGGAGCCCCGCTTCGCGGGGCCCCTATTTCTGCTCTGAGGGACAAAAGGCAACTAACGAACCTATCTAATTTATCTAAATGAAGGTTGGCTCTGCTGAGAATTGCCTCATACTTGAATTACTTATCACCAGCCCTCATGTCGACGGAGCCCCGCTCCGCGGGGCCCCTATTTCTGCTCTGAGGGGTAAAAGGCAACTAACGAACCTATTTTATTTATCTAGATGTAGGTCGGGTCAGCTCAGAGTTTATAAATAGTAAAAATAAATGTTTTATTTGTGGTTACCTAATCTTTCCTATTTAGGTACGTACTTTAAGAACTTATGACCCGCCTTCATGTCGACGGAGCCCCGCTTCGCGGGGCCCCTATTTCTGCTCTGAGGGACAAAAGGCAACTAACGAACCTATCTAATTGACCTAAATGAAGGTTGCCTCAGCTAAGAATTGCCTAATACTTGAATAACCTGTGACCCGCCTTCGTGTCGACGGAGCCCCGCTTTGCGGGGCCCCTATTTCTGCTCTGAGGGGCAAAAGGCAACTAACGAACCTATTTTATTCATCTAGATGTAGGTCGGGTCTGCTCAGAGTTTACAAATAGTATACAATTTAGGAAAAAAATAGTATAGGTGGTTTAATTTTAGCACGTTTAACAATAGGCAAAATAATTACTATGACAATGAAAATTAGGAATATTACTTTTTAGGTAATTCGATGTTCGAGTAATCAATATTAGGATAAACATACTTTAGGACTTTTAAATGTGTATGCGCAAAAATGAATAGGCTAAATAAGTAGTATGCCACTCAACATTATGCCAAACATTCTCAGCCAAAAAATTTTAGGACGATCAACATTATGCGATACGACAGGCACCCGTCTGGCAGCTTTCTTGGACGTGGAGGGAGCGTTCGATCGTACCACGTATAAAGCTATCAGCGAAGCAGCTGCAAAACATGGTGTAGAGCCCACCCTATGTAAATGGATAGGCGATATGCTAAATGGCAGACTAATAAAGTCATCTCTCTTAGGGGATGAGATAATGGCCACGGCCACAAAGGGATGTCCACAGGGGGGGGGTACTCTCACCAACTCTTTGGAGTCTGGTGGTGAACTCACTCCTGGTAGAACTCAATAAGGGTCCCATCCACACGGTGGGATATGCTGATGATCTAGTGATACTGGTTAATGGGAAGTTCCCAGGCACGGTATCAGAAATCATGAACAAGGCACTGCGGATAGTGGAGAAATGGTGCTACCTGCACCAACTATCCATTAATCCAGGCAAAACTGTGGTAATACCCTTTACTAGGAAAAGGACCCTTCCAGGCGTACAGCAGTTAAAACTGTACGGGAGGGTACTAGAACTGTCCGATGATGTGAAATATCTAGGTGTTACACTGGATAAGGAACTGAATTGGAAGAAGCATACTGATCTTACCATCACAAAGGCACTGAGGGTATTTGGAATGTGTAGATCAGCGTATGGCAAAACATGGGGATTGAACCCAAAGGTACTTAAGTGGATCTACACTATGATGGTGAGGCCCATATTATTGTACGGCAGCATGGTATGGTGGCCAAGGACTTTAATGAGCACATGCAGAGAGGCTCTGATGAAGGTGCAGAGATCGGCTTGCATGGCTATAACAGGGGCGTTTCGTACCACGCCTACAGCGGCGCTAGAAGTCCTACTGGACCTACCGCCACTTCACTTGGTGATTAAGTCAGAGGCGCGGAAATCGCTCTACAGATTAAGAACTCTTGGACTGTGGAGCGACAACAAACCAAAGACTAAACACACAAACATGGAGACTGATGGTTTCTTAGACAGAATAACAAGCATGGGAAGTGACAAAATGCTACCCAAGTTTGTATTCCATAGGAACTACACAACAAAAGTTCCATCCAGGGCTGAATGGGCCGAAGGTCTAGAACCACCTAGGTCTGGTATCGAAGACAGTATATGGTACACGGACGGATCAAAAATGGGATCCGGTATGGGAGCAGGCATTTATGCGAATGACTACAGTAGTAGTGTAAGCATGGGTAGTTTGGCAACCGTCTTTCAGGCGGAGACATACGCTATAATTGCCTGTGCACAGGAGAATATAGACAGGCAAACCAGAGGGCAGACCATCTATATACTCAGTGACAGTCAAGCGGCCCTTAAAGCACTTACGGCGCCGAAAGTGGAATCTAGACTAGTCTATAACGGCGTCCAGGCACTGAACAAGCTTGGAAAGCATAATAAGGTGCAACTAGTTTGGATACCAGGGCACGAGGGCTTCATCGGCAACGAAAGAGCGGATGAGCTTGCAAGAGGGGGGTCTACAAATCACTTTGTAGGTCCAGAACCATGTGTGGGACTCTCGCAGGGAACCAAAACTTCGGCCTTTAAAGCCCACGCCAAAACCAAACACCAACACGAGTGGAGGAATGAGGCGGGCTTAAGGCACTCTAAGCTCTTCATAGAAGGAGTGGACTCGGGCTGGACTAACAAACTCTGGAAATCCAGTAGGAAGCAGCTCAGAATCATATCTGGGGTGTTCACAGGTCACTTCGGGGTCAAGGATCTCTTGGCCAAGATGGGTAAGTAATACGAGGTATAACAACTAATCATATAACGGTCATAATATATACGCTCACTGTGTATAAGTTTGTTTAGTATAACGTTCATTGCACATAACGAACGAAAGGTATAATGACAAAATATATAATTTCGTAAAGTATAACGTACTTTAGACATATTATCAATTGATATATCGATTAAAGCGTATGATATTCATAACACCTAAGGTTTATAACATATATTATTCAATTTATCTAACATCAAAAAGTATAATGCTCGTATATTATAATCGTCTTCAGTTATTTTAATAGCAATGCCGTATGAAGGAATATATATGAATTTGAAAAAAAATATTAAACGTTTTTAAGATTTAAATTAAATTTATTTTTATATCAAACACGCCAATTATTTTAACCTAACGTTACCTAAACTCCAGCGTGTCGACGCCACCCCGCTTCGCGGGGTGTCTATTTCCGCTTTAAGGGACACAAGGCAACCCTAACCTAACCTACAAGTAATACCATTGGTAAGAATACTTGTTGTTTTTTACTGCAGGGGGCTTCGCCCCCCGAGCCCCCCTTTTACTTACAGCCCTAACCTAATTTTCTGTATTGTAATCCTCATACGAAAATATACTATGCGTTATGATCGTTATACTTTATGTATGTTATACGAAAATATATTATATGTTATGATCGTTATACGAAATGAAATTATTCAATTTGAGTGTTATAGAAAAAAACGTTATATAATATGATTATTATGGCTATTGACCGTTATTCCTTATAAAAG
The DNA here is from genome assembly GCA_945867215.1 of Epinotia demarniana. Taxonomy (NCBI): domain Eukaryota; kingdom Metazoa; phylum Arthropoda; class Insecta; order Lepidoptera; family Tortricidae; genus Epinotia; species Epinotia demarniana. Next base: position 16,256,345 of record OX244272.1, on the reverse strand, counting down.
TATTGGTATTGTTGTTATAGCTAAAGTTCATTATATCTTGTGAACGTTATTAATATGAAATTATATATACTGTTGTTATATCTCGTGGGACGCACCCGGCCAAGATGGGACTATCGGACAGTTTAGACTGTAGAATGTGTGGCGAGGAGGATGAGACTATGGAACACTTATTGTGTGAATGTCATGCCCTTGCCAGACAAAGAATGAATTACTTCGGTAACGGTTATCCGCAACCAAAGGAATTCAAGGTACTTCCGCTGAGCTGCATCATCCGCTATGTGGAAATGATGGAGCGAAGTTGGGAGTAGACATAAGGAGAGGGCAAATGCACAAAAGATCCCACTGGGTCGAAGTGCATCCGAAAGGGCCCTCATCTAGATAAGATAAGATAAGATAAGATAGCTACCGACGTCAAAAGTTACATTATAAAAGCCAACATCTAGCTGGCGCTCTGTTCGTAAGCGTTTTCTTCTACTAGCGGGAAAACCACGGCATTGGCTACGAGCGCTATGAAATGTTTTGCAGCTAATGTGTAACACTTTCGTAGCTGATAGCATGTATTTTCTACGAAAGCTCTCTACAAGTTACTGAAAGTGTTAAACAGACAAAGTGTATTTGAATAGATAATCGTTTGTTTATATGTATAAAAAGTACTCGGCCAAATTTCCCGTTGCCCTTGTACTTAATTGTTACTTACTTTAGGAAGCTCAGATTTTGTGAAAGCTCATTTCGGCTTATTTATTCGCTAGTTAATTGAATTCAAATTGATCCCGGTGCTCGTGACAGCGGGGTCTTGTCCGGTGCGCTGATTCAATTTTCCTGATGAACCTCCAACAAATAACATTGTACTAAAGTTGCCGGATATTAACATTTTAATGGTCTTATAAAATAAATTATTCTGCTCATTAAAGGTGTTATTAAAACCTTATTTTATGAAATACATTATGAAATCTAATCCACAAATTCACATCCATTTTTTAATCGTTTTGTACCGCGGTGTTTGCAAAAGCGTACCCTGCGCCTGCCTTCACGGCCACCGTAGTCTATGGACTACACTTACACCTGCGCCTGCCTTCACGGCCACCGTAGTCTATGGACTACACTGACACTGCCAATGCAATTCCATAAATCTTTTTTTCAACTATATGATACACTAAACACTATAAGTGAGTCACTTTACATTTCTGTTTTATAGATTTTTATCTTCTCGAAGCAGCAACAGCCAGCGCTTAGATAGATATTATCGCTGACATTACAACAAGAGATTGGTTTGAATAGCCGACGCAAACCCCCCACTGATAGAAATCGTTGTGCGGATGGAAGTTTTGATTCAAACTTATTGTTGAACTCATTATTGTTGTGAAGTTTCTTTCGACGATATAATAATGCATACAATGCAATTGAATCTGTGATAAGCTGACGTTTATTCACAAAATATCGGTGGAACATAGGCAACCAAAATACTCTTCCCACATTCTAGGAAAAACGTTAAGTTCCACGCCAGATTAAGTATATCCGCCATTGTATAATTTTAGTCACATACTTATAGCGTGCTTTGCCACGTCACACAGTTTCTCAGTTTATAATAGGGACATAGTAGTGATGTAGTTATACCATATAAGGATTATGTAGATGTAAAATCTTTACCAACCACTTGTGTTAAATGGGTCATACCTACACAGCCAAAAAAGCAAAAGTCGTCTTTCTTGAGGTCAATATTTTAGTAGGCTTACGTGAATATATATGATGGTTTAATAGCATTGAGAGAATATGTAAGAGGAAACGCCGTTGAAGCGGATTAGAGTACCTATAACCAAACATTAAGCTTTATAGCCCTTTGACAAGACTTTGGAGAGACGCGAACCTAAATTTCTGTGTCTCAAATATGAAGAACACAAAATTTGAAGAGCACTTTTGCTTGATACATTTTACATTTAAGTATTGTATACGATGCGTATACTTGCATTCCGCCGCACTCAAATCGGCAGACAGGATATTCGGGCCTTTGCAAACTCGTGGACTGGTTGCGAAATCAAATTTTATGAATAATGTAAACAGGAGATGGAAAGAGGCATTTCGTTGAGTTTAAATCAGATCTTTGCTCATACCTGTCGGGGTAAATAAAAGCTCGTTGTGACATTTTTTGATGGTTATTTACATAAGAAAACACATGTTTACGTTAAGTCCGCTTTTAGTAATCGTCCAAAGTAAACTAACACTTAGGTAGTTACCAACTATTCGTTGCAACGTGCGTTATTAGAGATTTCATAATCATAACACACTCTGCGTAGGTTTCTCCGTCTGTGCTTTGATGTCTAACTAATAAATAAAGAGTTCGGGTTCTCACAATCACCATTGACACACAAATGTATTCACATTGCACATGCTCTAAGCATTGCACAAATTATGTTGCAAACGCAAGTCGCATAGAGTCTGTTATTATTATTACATATGTATCTTATGAGGTATAAGAAATAGAGAATTAATAGAAATTCTAAATTGATCTAGGTATCTCTAAATGCTTGTTACACTACATTATTCGTTCTTTGTATATTTTAGATCTATTGGCATCTTTTTTACAGTTTGCAGTATAAGTTTAGTATTTACCCTGCAAGTTTGTGAATATTCATTGTTACTTAACTTACCTCTCTTACTCAATACACGGTTTGACATTTATTCCAAGTAGACCGATGGCACATTTTTTATATGGACTGGATAGTGTGAAAAAATATGGATTTCTTGTATGAAACCAAGGTCACCTTGCAGGGTTAGAATAACCCACCCCCTTTCTTCCTGTGGGTGTCGTAAGAGTCAACTAAGGGAACAGGGTGGAAGTGTGTTGTGGGCGATGGGCTAGCAACCTGTCACTGCGATATTTTGCTTTTGTCAATCTTTAATACCCACATTTATGCTAAAAGTAGTACGCGACATAAGTTTCATGTCCTCTTTCTAGCACTTTTAGAAATATAACAATACAATACAATAACTTAGGCATTAAACCATGCCCAATTTACAGTCACTGCAGCATACTTATAGTACAAAAGGCGTGGGTGAATTTAATGCGTTCCGCTTTTAGCCAGGCTAACAGAAATGTCTCCCGGTGTCCTATTTATAAAGCGACATCAATCCGCTGGGGTTGATAGGCCTGCTAAATACAGACTAGAATATCCACTTCCAACCTTTATGAATTTGTCGTCTTGATTATTATATCAATTTCGAGAGAATTTTAAGCAACATTTCTCTCCAAAGCACACTGTATTTAACGCCTACACGAAACGTTAAATGAAAAAAAAACCACACAAAGTTAGAGCTATTGAATGAAGTTTTTTGGCTGAGCGCTGAAGGTTTTACGAGATATACTTAAATCAGTTGTTACAGTGGTGCGTCATTTGCCCAGGCATCTCAGAGGTCAGCCAAGGACTAGCCGGCTACCTCGCATTTACAACTGCTCTACTTATCTCTACTTATCTTACTACGGGCCCTAATTTTAAAGAAGTATTTGATATAATATACAGTTGTGCTTCACTTTCCTAAGCCTCAAAGAACGTCAACTTTTAGTAGCTATTTTTAAAATAAAATATCCTTGCATATGTAAATAAAATCCGACTTTTTGATACCTAAATATTGCACTAGTAGTTGGTGAAATTATTCTAGCGAGATTTCATTATAGCTCGCGCGTGTTAGTTAGGTAGTTAATATATAAAGCTTCTAAAAAATGAGCCTCCACATATTGCGTCGGTTATTACCCATCAAGCAGTGAATCTTTGGATTAAAGGATGTCGGCTCACAATAAAGGGTAATTCGTAACCTTTAATAACCACGTTTAACCTTAAGGGAGGAAAATGCTACAGGGAAAATACGCGACCTGCCACTGACAGGTAACTCGACAAATTCTTTTTTACGATTGATGGTTGAAATGTGCTACATTTTAATTACTTTTCTTCATCTAGATATTATCTAATATGATGCCCACATCATAACCTTTGACATTGTCTAAGTTACATATGCATACGTTGATGTAGGGTTGGGTGTATTCAGTGATTCATTCACCTGTTCAATAAATTGATCGCATTATGCACTAGTGAACTAATTTGACTGATTGCTCCGCGTGTCCCGGTTTACACTCCGTGCGCCTAATATACGTCTTGTTCTAGGCGACATCATCCCCCGTCTCCCAAATTCATGTCTATTGTGAATATAAATGTATCTTTGAGTTTACCAGGCATTTACTAAGCTTAATAATTTGATCTCAAAACGCACTGCGGTAAAGGTATAAATACCACCATAGAAAATTGAAATATACTCAGATCTTTACGAGTATAGGTACATCAATAAGAGCCGTTCTCCACTTGGGTAAATATCTGTCGGAAGTATAATTTTCCTCCTCGTTTCACGTAAAAAGTGGGATGGGTGGGTGGGAATTGTTTGGGACGATAAGACGATACTAGAGACAAATGAGAGAAGTCACTAATGACCGGTGCTCCGCTCCGCCGCGGAAGTTTAGACCTTTGAACATGGCTATCACCAGCACACCTACGCTACGCACCAACTAAAAGATTGGACATTGCCTCCGCATGATTTACTAAATGGAATCCGGGTCATGCGTGGACGTTTAAATTAATGACCCCTTTTACTTACACATTTATAAGTAATATATTTATGCGGCGGAACAAAATAACACGGAAACCTGTTGGATGTTTGGTAAAATGTATTCATCAATTAAACTTTTTTTCTCCATTATCTACGTTTAAACAAAAGAAATAGCAGCCTATTCCTATATAAGTCATTGAAAATCCTTAATGACCATAAATAGCAATCGACCTTTTGGATTAATAAATAATTTAAGACCCCGAACAGCAAAGTGGGCTTGTAATACAACCCGAATTTCTTATTTCATCGGTTTCGAGTACCTAATCGCGAAAAGGCGAAATGTTTTCTTAAGAAATTTAAACGAGATTCCTTTAATTTTCACTGTTGAGAAGTTTTAATGAAATACTTTTGCCTAATTAGTTAAAGATAATTTGTACAAATAGTCTGAGTATTAAGCTACAGTCAAGTGAAGAATTTGGTGCTTAATCAATATTAATTACTATAATATTGCAATAATTTATAATAAACAATATTTTCATTACTTGCGTGGTTATTTATTATGATTATTGATCTAAGAGTGAAAATAATTAAGTAATTTAAATAGTCGCGTGTAAATAACAATAAAATATTTTTAACATATATAAATGACTACCACTATCTCATTCTATCTCTTATTCAAAAGAAGGTGAAACATGAATACGTAGGTATTATAGTTTTTTGAGTCTTACAATAAGTAAATGTTAACACTTTTATCTATCACTCGAACATGTAATCATATTTTTAGACACCACAATTAATTACAAGCGGTTTGGTGAAACAGTGTAGTGTTTTCGCAACGGGATACGCACTCCAATCCAATAACAAATTATCAATCAAAGTTGAAAACAAGAGCAGGCGTGGGCGGGGAGTGAACGGGGGCGCGGGCGCGCGGGGGTGCAGGCGCCAGACTGACTGGCGCGACGAATGCACGCTGCATCCTGCGCAGGTGTGCGCCCCCCTCCCCCCCTACCCGCGCCACTCACCTACGTACTATCATGACCTGCCTTTAGTATCACACGAATACTTCCATACATCATATATATTTATACTGGGTGACACATAAGTCGTTACACAGAATAAAAACGTTTATTCATTCAACCCGCTTAGCGCCTAGGCGCTAAGAAAGCGCCTACGAACATAGCGCCCTTAGGCTAGCCTAAGGGCGCTATGTTCGTAGGCGCTTTCCTGCACTTAGCAGTTTTTGTTGGCAGTGAATATGTTAATCTATACGTGAAGATTCTTAACAACTTTACTATGGGACCAATCTTTTCCGTGCCAAAAAAAACAAGAATGTCATACCGTCGTTTGATTGAAAACCTTTCGTTTCAGAATACGAAATTCCTTTTACAGCATTTAATTTTTCCCACGGACAAGGTTGGTCCCAAAGTAAAGTTGTTAGGTATTATGTTATTGTTGTTGTGCTTCGATGGATTTTCTTTTCACAAAATGCCTCCCTCCCACACGCAAATCAAAATTCCCAGTAGGTATCAGGTAGCTTATCTGACTCGATGTCCCTGACATATATAAAGGTAATGATGATATGACATTTGTGCCCGTGTTCACTATCGTTCACTGCCAAAACTTTCGTAGCGCTACGTAGCCGTAGCGCTCGTAGCCGGTAATGTGAGAAAACCCGTTTGCAGAAGAAAGGGCCTACGAGCAGTCCGCCCGCCTAGCGCGTTCCTGGCGCTGACAGTGTTAAGGTGGAACGACGGTGAGAATTTTCCAAAGAAACGTTTTTCGGACTACATAGCTTAATTACAAATCATTTAATTTTTTTTTTTTTTCAATCAGATTACTTAATTACCGCAAATTAAATTTTCTTTCTCATAAATCGTTATTTTAGCGTGTTAAAATTCTCATACGACAAGAATAATGGTAAAATAAAGTATTGTTCGTCATTTTAGGTTAAAATATTGACTAAATCAAAGAATACATATATAAAAAGGTTTTGTAATTCAGCAATGTAGTCTGGAACCGCTTGTGTTACGAAAAAAAGGTGCAGCACGGCTATCACGCGACAGCGCGCGAGCACTCTCGATTTTTCTCGCAATATCCATCTCTCTCTTATTAGAACACATAGAACAAGAGGTATAGGGCGAGAAAAATCGAGAGTATGTCGCGGCCGTCCCATGATTGACGTGCTGATCTAGCAGCGAAGATGAGATGCAATGATTGATTAAATACCTACGCAATTATTTGCGTAGGTATTTAATCAATCATTCGAAATCGTTTGTTTCGAAATTTCACGCTGTCGTTCCGCCAGTGTCTCAGAACTGGGGACCGATTTTTGACTTTCGAGCGCTCGAAAATCAAACAAAAGTTTTTAGTGTCAATATGGCAGACACATACTTTTTACCAATAGAATTGAATACGAGTGGTCAATACCACTCGTTTTTAAATTTTCTATCGCTATTTCAAAATAGCATTTCATAATTTTAGTCAGTTTTCGAGTGAAAGAGTCGAGCGCTCGAAAGTCAAAAATCGGTCCCATGTTTACATATTAGTCTAGTCTAACATAACTTCAAAGGACAATACGGACAGTGATCGTTTTGGCTCTGTAATCAATGAAATTGGTAAAATACCGTAACGCTCCGGCCACCCCATCTTAACCAGACAATAGGGAAATGGAAGTTTGATTGTAGTCGTTAAGTCACGCCTCGTTTTCCCGGCTGCCGGGCTGTCTGCAGTCCTCTGAATAAACAAGTCATCGAAAAACATATTAAGTGAAGGTTGTGTTTATTTGCTTCAAGGTCATTGAATATACATGTCTTTTGTCGTGGATGTATTTTTACGTAAACATCGCTATTTGTGCAGGTCCCGAGCAAATCTACCGGACCGTATACATGAGTCCCCGTGTTAGGTGTGTACGGGTGTCCAAAAGGAGTGCACTTTAAGAGCAAACGAATGCTCTTAATTTAAGGGTTATTTTTAATCGAATAAGTGCGCTCTTATTGAGACACCCGTTAGCAGTACAAATTGAAATCGAGTTTCGACCTCCTATAGGATTAAAGAAACTTCAATTGCATAATCACTAAAGTAATACTAGGACTTACGAGGTTTTCAATAAGCACACTAATAAACATATATTATTTAATTAAGCCGACCGGCAGCCTTGTAACCAATGCGGTACATTTTACCTGACAAACACCATTTTTAACCCCCGACGAACACGAACTGTTTTATAATGAGTGTGTCAGTGGCATCGTAGATTCAGAGGGTGAGTACCAAATTCTTGGTTTTCAATTATATGGTTAATTTTTGTGTCACAACGGAACTTAACTACTACCGATTCACCATGCTAATTACTGGCCAAGAATTTGGTCCTCACCCATGAACCGAATTGAGTGCGTTTTAGGGTTCCGGACCAAAAAAATAAAAACGGAACCCTTATGGTGCGACTCCGTCCGTCTGTCTGTCTGTCTATCACAGCGTTAAATATTTCAGGAACCGCTAATGAAATTTATATTAAAGTTTATATAAATCAATTTGAAATTTGGAATACGAGTAGCTGTACATTAAGTTAAGCGTTGTAAAAAACGTGTATGGAATTTCAATAATCCAGATATATTTTTATTTTCCTTAAAAAAGGACGGATGGGTGCCAAAACTCAAAGTCTAAATAGTTAGTAGGTATCATATGAAAGGGCTTGAATTGTACATTCGAAACAGTTTTTTTTCTGCAAATTATGCAGCAATTGTTCTATGCTGCATTTAAATTTTGACTGGCGGCTGATATTACGTTGATACGGAAAAGTATAACGCAACCTCGATCTAACGTAATATATTTTTAAACTTCGAAAATAATTTCTTAATTATGTTTGTAATTTCATACATACATACATACATTCACGCCTTTATTCCCAAAAGGGGTAGGCAGAGCACATGAAACGTATGTTCCAGCGCCACTTTTAGCATAAATGTGGGTATAAAATATCGACAAAATGTGATATTGCAGTGATAGGTTGCTAGCCTATCGCCCACAACACACTTCAACCCTGGTCCCTTAGTCGACTTTTACGACACCCACGGGAAGTAAGGGGGTGGTGAAATTCTAACCCGACACCACACGGCTTTAATTTCATACTTTAGTTTATTTTTTTTTTCCTTTAATTCATAATTCATTTATTTGCATATAAAAAGGGTTTTACATAGGTGTTATAGTATAGAGTACAAGTCCTATCCTTTTTAGCTGTTTTTTGCCAGCATGCAAATGGGTCCTATGTGTACTACATTGGACCACCTTAAATTAACATAATTAAATACTAAGCTACATTAACTTAAACTAAGATAGAATGCGCAATGAGTTTACAATATACACAATACACATACAGTCCCGGCAATTGCTGATAAAATAAGTATACAATGTCATGATAATAAAATATTTATAGGTAATAGAAATTTGATTAATATGAATTACATACATTATTATACACAATAAATTCATTAATAGAGTAAAATGTTTTTGCCAGTAGCCATTTAAAAAGCGCTGTTTTAAATTTAGTAAATGGCAGATCTTTAATATTCTGTGGTAGCTTATTGTATATGGTGACACACATGCAATAACAGTTTTTCTTGAAGGCAGCAGTTCTTTGCTGTTTAGGTACAATAAGCCTGTCAGTGTTCCTAGTGTTTCTAGGAAACACATCTTTGGCTGTTCTGAACAAATTCATATTTAGTTTAACAAATTTAGAGACTTCAAACACATAGAGACAAGGTAGAGGGAGAATATTTAATTCAGAGAAGAGAGGTTTACAAGAAGTCCTTTGGCGCACTCCACATATAGCACGAATACATTTTTTTTGGCAGATGAAGGCCCTTTGAACATCAACCCCATTTCCCCACACAATCAGTCCATACCGAAGCACTGATTCCACGTAGCCGTGATAGGCCATCAATGCTGTTTTTTTATCGGCCGTTGCGCGCAGTCTGTTCATGACAAAAACAAATCGATTAATTTTGTTACATACATGTTCGATATGTCCATTCCATTTTAAATTACTATTAACAATCAGGCCTAAGAATTTTATAACATAAGCATTTTCCAAGGTATGCCCACTGTAATTAATATTCAATGTCCAGCTTAAACTATTAAAATTCATATAATTCGTCTTAGATAAATTAACTTGCATATTATTATGTTGCATCCAGTTAATTACGGCAGCTACAGTGTTGTTTACATTAATTTCATGATCTAATATAGTTTCAATCTTATTATTTGTGACAATAATCGAGATGTCGTCAGCGAACAGAATACATTTATGGGACGTCACGTTTGGTAAATCGTTAATATAGGTCAAAAATAGTAGTGGTCCTAGAACACTCCCTTGGGGAACTCCATAATGGTTAGATTTATAGTCAGATTGGTGTATCTCTGTTTCCTTTAACTCATTTACGCACTTAATTTCTATGTTCCTTCAAATTCGTATGAAAGTATTCTGAAATTACCTTCTCGCATTTGCGAAATGTTCTGATGATAATTCTTTATCAAGGAACCAATTATAATATTTTGATAAAGATTTATCATCAGAACATTTCGCAAGTTATTAGTAATTGTACCATCACTCGGCACATACTTACGAGCTTACGCAATTACACGCTAGATGTCGCGGTCAGTTAGATAGATCGCACTTACGGTTGTTCGACGTAGAAATTATAAGAAGGATAGTGTGCATCTCAGGGACTAATCCTCAACTATCGACCTGCGGTTGTTCCTGTTTCAAATGATCACCTGCGTCTGTGAGTCGCTATACTGAACTCTGACAGCTTGCTTTAGTGGATTCAGGCAGGTCATTAATATATATCAAAAATAACAGAGGGCCCTGTAGTACGCCATGTGATACACATCTTGTACACGATGCGGTATGCTTTATCTGTTTTGCTTTTTTCACAATTTCTTGTCACTTCAGTGTATTGTAATCTATTAGTGAGATATGATTTTATGAGATTGAATACATTTCCTCTAACACCATATCTGTAAAGTTTTTCCAGGAGTCGATTACGTAATCTTTCGTCAGGTAGGTATAACTGTATTTTTGTATAAGAAAAGTTAAGTTGTCCTAACCCGCATTAGATAAGTTACGCAACTACCTCTCTGATCTGTCGAAAGGCGCTGGTTCGAATCCATTCGAAGCAATACCTATTGTTTTTTCTATTTAATTTAGCACACTAGCCCGCTCAATACGAAAGTAATTGGACGTATTAAAAAAAGACTCAAGAATTAGTGACCTTATGCTCATTTTGGGTACAAATAGCGATTTCACAAGCACACTGTTACATTTCTCTGTTGCATTTTGCGAAATGAATATGTCATAGAAAGTTCAAATGGACACAGAATTACATTCTAACACGGTCATGTGTCATGTCCCAAGAGGAACGATGTCATGGAGTGACAAGAATCAATGTCAATTTACGTGTGTAAGCGATGCCAATATACGGGTCAACAGTAAATACGGCCAAATTCTAATTTTACTGGCAAAACACGGTCTTACGCGACCATACCTTTATTACTTTACCGCCCAGAGACGTGCGAATTAAAGACGTGCACTGCCAAACGCATCATTATTCTCATGGTAATGTTGCGTTTGGCAGTGCTGTGTGAATGTCATTATTTGCCCTCGGCCTTACAGATCCGATTCGAATTTCAATGTTGTCTCAATGTGTTTCGCGCGCTTATCGGCTCCTGAAACGAGCGCGCGAAACACAGAAACTATTGTTACGTCCACGGGGTGGGTAACGTGATACACGAATTGATCACCAATTAAAAGAAATGCAAACTTTATTACAAAATTACTAATTAACAAAGCTTACTTAATAAATCACTTCACTACGACACACTTTTCACTCGCTTCGCTTTGAGATTCGCACTGTTCGCAGTTTAATTCAAAACTCCCCCCGCTGCGTTGGCGCGCGGCTTATATATACGGAGACCTTCGCACTAGAACATTCCGGAGAAATCTTGAATAATCGGTCCAAGGCCCAATTCTAGGAACGGCGACCCCTCGGTTCGTGAATGTTCCAGAGCGTCCAGGTTGTTCGATGCTCGTTCGACCCGAATATGCTGTCCCTTTCTAGTTGTCTCTTTCACACACTTCTCGAACCTTCTGAACCTAGATGTCTCTCTCTAATAGTGCTGTCTCTTTCACACACTTCTCGAACCTTCTCAATCTAGATGTCTCTCTCTAATAGTGCTGTCTCCTTCACTCCTTCGAGAAATTTCGCCATATACTGAAGAGTACTTCAAAGGCCTAAAAACGGGTTTTCAGGTTATTGCGCCATCTGATAGAGGCTGTCCTGAAACGGACTGAAAACATGTTTCAGGCGCCTGTCATTTTCAATCTTCTAGTATGTGGAAGAGCCACCTCTGAAACGGCCTGAAATCACTTTTTAGCCTGCTGAAAACGCTTCTAAAGCATAGAAAATCAAGTTTGAAGTTTACGACCGCTTTAGCCTAGTTGGTAGTGACCCTGCCTACGAAGCAAGAGGTCCTGGGTTCGAATCCCGGTAAGGGCAAAAATTTGTGTGATGAGCATGAATATTTGTTTCTGAGTCATGGATATTTTCTATGTATTTAAGTATTTACATGTATTATATATATCGTCGTCTAGTTCCCATAACACAAGCCTTACTGAGCTTACTATGGGACTAGGTCAATTTGTGTAAGATTGTCCCCTTATATTTATATTTATTTATTTATATTTATACTACCGGCGCAACACTATCGAACCCATTCTAGGCTAATAACATTTATGAGGCATGCCTCTACGAGTGTTTTCCGCTACAAAGCATAAAAATGCTGCATGCGCTAAAGCGTAACACGCGTAGCGTTGCTTAGCCTCGAATAGCTAAGGACTACGAAGTGTAATCAGTATCTTTATTGTTTATCTATACTGTTCAGCTATGAAACCCTGTAGGGCACAACAATATAACTAAAACTAAAATTTTGGTAACTTACAACACCTTGAGGCCGTCTCTTAATTCTTTAATGTAAGATTGAACCCCTTTACAAAACAAAATATGTTTGTTAGTTTGATGTGAACAATCCACCACAATTTTACTGTACCATTGATACAAGGATCAAAATACAAACAGACCGGCAACTGCTACGCTAGTTTCCACGTTAAAATGTATGAATGTTTTTTTGTTACAAAGAATATATATTTATTAGTTGGGTATTAGCATTTTATATAACTAACCCTTAAGTTGTACCTTGGATTTGCCTGCTATTAGACCGAAAACAAATAACTCTGATGAACTAATTAAATGTGTGTTCTGTTGCCCAAGGGAAAGGAAATTCCACGAAAATTAAATTACTCCGTTTGGGTTAAACCCTGTACAGTGTAGGTACCGTTATAAATCATCAGGTCTCCAGTTTACGATGGTCGTGTTAATCTACCGCCGTTTTTTATACATTTGAATTATTCATACATTTCTATTTGCCGAGTCATACAAGTCTCGCAGGAACGCAAAATTACACTTCAAGTACCAACGCTACATAAAAAGGGGACATTGTTGAACTTCTATTTTAAGGACTCGTTTCAAATTATTTCCATATTCAAAGTTTATAGGTAAATGCTATGGTCAAAGTAGGGGATAATAGAAAAATAGGTACAAATGGTTTCGCAGGAAATAAGGGGAGAGGGTAAAAATAAGGTTTCACTGGCAATCGATTGGAAAACTTGTGTTTATATAAATAAAGTAACCTAGTTAAGAAGCAAAAATAAAATCCAACACAAATAGCGATGAAAGGGAAATGACCTCATTCTACGCGGCCATTCCGGTTAGCTATTCGAAACCTTCTCATGCACGCATCTATAAAGTTTATTTTTAGTACGGTTTACAAGTATCTGGCGATCGACGATTACAGTTCAAGCTCTAATTAAGGTTTAACAGAATAAATAGCTCAAATTGGACCAATCTTGCCCGAAGTAGGTACGGTAATTAAGTGGGTTTGGCCGGTACTATAGCAGGCTTGATTGACAAATTAAAACCAATAGCTATCGTCACTCCAATCAAGGGGCGCCTTTGTTCCGTTATTCTCGGTACTTTAATATAATGTCAATAAAACATTCCACAAAAGTAAGATAATTTTAGAGCCAGACTGATACGCCGTCTGTGTTGTTAGGTAACAGTAATAGAATATTTTACTAGGGATATATTTAAGCTACTTAAAAACAAATAGGATGGAAGCCCATATATGCTTTCTGAATTTGGTTGAAATCACTCTTTCTCAGAGCGTACGTATATATTTGAGTTTTATCGTATTGATAGAATCATTAATAACAAAGATATTATGATTCAAAATCTAACTGATGGAACGAGCCCTCGCGAAAATGCGGGGAATGAAAACGTTGACACGAAACGGCGCGTTGCTCTGTTATGCACAATACTCCGCTTGACGGGACACGTCGCGGGCTAAGGGCAGATAAGGGACACGGACTGCCAGGTTGGTTTTCCCACGACACCTCACACGGCAGACCTCGCCGGCGATGGCGGGGTGAGCTCATTTTCAAAGAAGTTGTCACAGGATCGACTGTAAACGTGCCTTTGCAAAGCTGTGACACTACAAGCTACCAATACCTAATATACCTATTAATACTTCAGACATAACTATTGCGGGACAATTTGAAAACTATTTACGCTACCTGTAGACGTATATTTACGAACTAGGATTTAAAAACTAAATTGATTTGAGCAAAGTGATTTTTGCATGTCATATTTTATAACAATAGCATAAACGTCGTAGCTATTTTGTTAACATTTGCCACATATTTGCTCGTAGCCCGCTTTTCCGGAATCAAAAGAGATAGGATTTCGATGGAACCAGTTTGTATAAAGAGCTGCTCCAGATTTAAAAGCAAATGTAAACAAGTGGACTACGCTGTCTCCGAAAGACGGCTAAGTTATTAGATCGCGGGCTACCCCGCTAACGAGTATGTCGGCGGGTGGAGCCTCCGTTCCGATATGCGACAAATTGATATTAAATTCGAGACGTATTAATACGCCCACGCTCTCACAGATTTAGCCATGTACTAGTGAAAGCGAGACCGCATCAATGAATACGATTCCAATATAATCTCAATACATCACTAGCAAATTCAGAATAGAGCCCCTGGACACTCGCCAACCGTTGCCGAGCATAAATTGTGCTCGAGTACTCACTCCTCACCACTCACTACGTGTCCTTTACAACCAACCTTATACAAAAACAAGTGTGAATGACAAAACAAGGTCAGACATATACGCATTTATGGTCAGACTAAAATTATTACGAACATAACATACATAATGAACGGGGTTCAATTGGAGTGACAACACAGAAATAAAAACATGATCCGAGTTAAATTATCTCAAATGAAGCATCTCTTGGTGCGTAAGAATCATCTTCAAGATGATTTATGTTTCATTCAATTGTATCAGATTCACTTTACCGAATGTCAAGCAGGTAAACAATACCAAGATCAAATTAAAGGGTGAACTGGAAATTGAAGATAGAACAGTGTTTTTAGGTATCACCTTGGACTCAAAACTACAATGGCATGCACATATCGCCCTAGCCGGAAAACTTAGTTCGGCAGCCTATGCAGTAAGACGCATAAGACAGTTAACAAACGTTGAGACCGCCAGGCTGGTGTACTACAGTTACTTCCACAGTGTTATGTCCTACGGAATCCTGTTGTGGGGGAAAGCAGCTGATATACAGACCATATTCGTGCTACAGAAACGCGCTGTACGCTCCATATACGAACTAAAAGCTCGAGAATCTCTCAGGGACAAATTTAAGGAGGCAAACATTCTTACTGTAGCATGCCAATACATTCTTGAGAATATCATGTATGTGCGGAAAAACCTTCACGAGTTCAAACTCAACAGCGATATCCACGACTTCAACACCAGAAGTAAAAAGAAGATCGCAGTGAAGGCCAGTCGTCTCCGCAAGGTTAGCACGTCGTTCGTGGGGAACTGCATACGTTTTTATAATAAAATACCCACCGAAATTGTTAATTTACCGTTTAGTCAATTTAAGTCTCATGTTAAAAGTAATTTGCTGAGCAAGGCGCATTATACTGTCAACGATTTCTTAAACGACAAAAATGCCTTTAAGCCAGTAGTAGGCTAATTCTATTAGGAATATACCTAAATACACATTATAAGTACCTACCTGAAATAATTGTTCCATTTTATGTAAGAAGAGAGCACGTAATGCTGTTTCTCGCCGAGCAAGTCGCTTATTAATCTTTGTTTTTAACACTGTCCGGTGGCTTGAATATGTCATGCTCGCTTAAAGGGCTTTGCTTACGGTGGCGTCGTTGATCGGGTCGCCACCTTCCCTAACATATGGTTGAGGGAGGCGATGGCTGAGATATGCGTCATACTCGTGATCGGGTGCTGTTTGTGGAGTCCGGACTGTTCATGCTTGCAAGGGCATAGTACCTAACTTCTTAAATAATAGTGTAATTTTTTTATTATCGTATTCACGAGAGACGTCATTCCGATCTTGACTCGTTTTATTGTTATTGACAATATTACATTAATATTCCTTTTTTTCATTGTTTTGTTTTGACGCTTAGAGACCGTATACATCTCTACGAACATTGAATAATTATTAATTGTATTTGGACGCTATACATCTCTGGATAATATTATTATATATACAATGAATTAATATCATTAACTTTCTGTTAATGCACAGACCTTATTCTTATCGAATGTAATGGTCATATTTTGTTTTGTTTCCATTAACTTTGTGACATTTAGTGTGTTGTTATATCAGTCCTTAATGTGCAAATTTTAAATTATTATTGTGTTAGATTATTATTATTTTATTGTAAGATTATTATTTTTATTGTAAATTACCGTTTGACATGTAAAAGTGCCCTTGTGGCCTATTTGCAGAATAAATAATTTGTATTTGTATTTGTTTGTATTCAAAATAATAGCGGTCTTCCCACTTGATTTCTTAGTCCAAGTCTTTTTCTGCGTAGGTTTTGCGCCATCTTATCACATCTCGGCGAATTCAGTCAGTATTAATGCTTACTACTTAGGTACTTATCTAATTTTCCTTGAATGGTAAAACTTTATCAATTGCCATGGATAATTTTCGCGTGCGAGGCACGGCGCGGGGTCTCTAGTTGCTGTACATTTCACCGGTATTTACGCCTCCATCCATACATATGCATAAAGGTTGTCCCAAAACTTTGCCAGACAGAGGGAAAGTACCTTAAATGTTGAAGATAGGAAATTTTACTGAAAGAAGACTTCTTTTGATTGTACAGCAACTAGAGGCCCCGCACCGTGCCTCCCACGCAAAAATTGTCCATGGCAATTGATTGCAAAACCTTTTATTACGCGTATTCCCAATTTGACAAATTTCGCGTTTGTAAGGGTGGCCACAGCGGGATGAAATTTCGTGGGAGAGGGACGGCATTTTTACATATCATTTTTCACATCATTCAAGACTCGAAAAACAAATGCCATCCGATTTCAATGATTTTAAGTTCATTTTTCCTAAGTTCTCGTCCTCCACCATTTTTTTCCGGCTTCCAACTCTGACGGATCGATAACCGCCCGGCCGGGAAGGGTGGCATTTTTTCGACCCAGTCACAGTTGGGTCAGTTCGGGTTGCACTGGGCGGTTCCACAACACTTCGGGAGCTCAAATACCGCGAGCCATCCGGTTGCCTCTCCGACATTAAATTACGCGTCATTGATTGAACTATTTGATATTACTGATTTCCCGCCAAAACACGGGCCAAAATTAAAAGTCGAAAGATGATAAACTATAAGTCCTGAACTATTAAGGTTTTATTCGTGTTTGTGAAGACAAGAGTGTACGTTCCTTTTCGCCTGAAAAGTCTAAATAATGATATTTATTTTAAAAATTTGCCGTAGAAAAAGTATTATATGCAACGGTGTATAACTGGTATAAAAACGCTCATGGCGTCTTTATTTGCGATGCGAGCCTTGGCGAGATCACGATACACGCGTTTTAAGATCCTTCTTATACAACAGTCGCATAATAGTAGTTTATGCGACTGATCCATAATGAGAGGCCTTAAAATAAGAGTGTGGTTTTATGTACAGTTGCATATACTACTTTATCTACACACATATCATAAGAAGGTAAGTAACAGCAAAAAAGCAACAAGAAATCACAACAGCAGTGGCGGCAAATCGTCATGACGAATGTTTTTATTTAAATCATAGACAAACGAATGAAGTTCCTATACTCATATCACTCGAGATCAAATGTCGTGCGGTTTATATTATAAAAACATACTGAATTGACGTTTCGTATCGATAAATGTTTTAATATCTATGGATACTAGAATAGAGACCCGCTTGAGTTTTGACAGCTGATCCAAATTTAAACTCATAACGATACAAAAATCTGTACTGTAATAACATTACAGTAGAGTTTTTACCTGTGGTAGTAGGTAGTAGTAGACTAGAAAGTTCTCATAGTAAAATCGGTTGTAGTAATGCTGGTAATTTCCTACGGTTTCTGAACGCATTTTAGAGCACTAATGATACGTGCGTAGATAAAATACTATTATTCCATTGTTTAGTATTAATAATCAAAGAAAAATAATAAAAAAACATCGTAGAACTCCCGCTATGTTGCGAAAATAGTCTTTTTAACTAATCGTATTAGTTTGATATCGAATTTATATTCGCTTCGATACGCGATCTTCCAGTGTCAGGTCAGAATAAGTCAACTAAACGGTTTTTTTTAGACCAGCTGGTTAAATTCATAATTAACCTGTGTGTTACTTTTAGTTTTAGGGTGGGTTGCATCAAACAGTAAGCGGTGTTCGTTAAAATCTGATTATATGGAATGTGTAATAAGTTTCTATGAAATGACAACCCGCCCTTAATATTTATATCGATAGACAAGCACCTAAATGGCTCTTTAGCGATAAGTGGTAAGGCTGTGGTTGATTGGAGGCCCGCCTCGCGCGGTGCAGTATGTGAATGTCTTCCGGCGCACGAGTTCGACGGGCAATAGGCGGAACATAACACAGCGACGGAGCCACAACGGAATATTGCCTATTGTTTGGCATCTTCAACTCTTGGCATCGAACTTTAAACAGCCCGACTGCACTGTCAGCTTTACTGCCTTACCGCCATAACGTATGAATATTAAAACATATGAATTTGAGAACGTTAAACTTCTACATTTGATTAATCGTGCTCTATTTCGTTGCAATTGTTCGATGTTTGTGAGGTTATCTGATAAACTTTACATGTCATATTGCTGTCCATAAAAACTCTCAAAGATTAATAGCCGATACCCGATATAGCCGCACTGTACTTTTTTTGACGAATTGAGACCCGTTAATGTAATTAAGTGCTCACTGTTAGAAAGAAGGTTAGTTCACAAAAGTTATCTCCATACCTCTAGATGAAGAATTGAGGAGAAAAGAGTTGAGTGTACCAGTAATATGTATACTAAACTCTTCATTCTGCTCGTTCCACATAGTTACGAAACGAATGCTACGGACGTTTTTAGTTTAAGCTGCTACAGGCAGCGACCCGTAACTTGAGGCGGTAAACAGGCATTTACAATTTTTGGAGTGGAAGTTTACTCGAGAACAATATGGTGTTATTTTTATAAATGCGAAAGAGCCCTTGAGGCCTACTTGCAGAATAAATATTTGAATTTTGAATTTTGAATTTTCGAACACTTGCATTTATGTTCCCTTAACGAGCGTGACGCGTCGGCCTATTCTTAAAAAAACACATTTTCAAATGAAAAATAAAAACAGCATAAAAGTATGTCTGCATGTGAACAGCCATGTTACCACGGAAGTGTCCTTACACCTTATTTTAGTAGTAACATTGCGTTCCTGCTATTTTACCCAGGATGTTAAATGGACTGCTTGTAGACCACGATAAAAGATTTTTGGCCCTGAGTCACAAAAGTTCGAAATAAATAAAAATCATTTATTTAACTAAAATACACTTACATCATAAACGTTATGATATAACACTTCAGTTTCGTTAAAAGTAAAATTAAGATGGGATTAATATGTACATTACAATGGCAGACTAAAATTACTATTTGCGTGTGTGTGTGTGTGTGTGTGTACGTATGCGTGTGTGTGAAATGTTTATATATGTGTGTGTGTGTGTGCGTTCGAGAGTTCCACAAGACTCAGTGTCGGTTTGGTTATATTAGGTTTTCGGTCAAAGGATATGAAAGCGTTAGTAACCAATTATTGTAGATGTAGAGATGAGAAAACGCAGGACTTTTCCTGCCCAACGCTGATGTAAGTGGTAGTAGAGGCGCCTTGAAAATACGCTTACTCAAAAGTTCCTTGTAATTTGGCGATTTCAGTAGGCATGTATGGGTCCGGGAAACTGCTTTTTTTTTTATGTGATAGGAGGCAAACGAGCAGGCGGATCACCTGATGGTAAGCGATTACCGCCGCCCATGGGCACCTGCAACACCAGAGGTGTTATGAGTGCGTTGCCGGCCTTTAAGATGGGAGTACGCTCTTTTCTTGAAGGTTTGAAGGTCGTATCGGACCGGAAATACCGCAGGCGACAATCCATTCCACAGATTAGCTGTGCGAGGCAGGAAGCTTCTGGAGAAGCGCACAGTTGAGGACTGCCAACCATCTAAGTGGTGAGGATGGTAATGTTGTCGCGTTGGACGATGGCGAAAAGAAGCGGTAGGGATTAGTCCGAACAATTCCTCGGAGCACTCCCCGTTATACATGCGATAGAAAATGCAGAGCGAAGCCACATCTCTACGCAGCGCCAAGGAGTCAAGCCGATCCGAAATATGCTGGCAGTCAACAATTCGAGTTGCTCGTCGTTGGATGCGGTCCAGAGGGAGAAGCTGGTATTGGGGTGCCCCTGCCCATAGATGAGAACAGTATTCCATGTGTGGGCGGACCTGCGATTTATAAAGCTGCAGGCGGTGGGCCGGTGTGAAATACTGTCTCGATCTGTTGAGCACACTGAGCTTTTTTGAGGCTAATTTGGCCTTACCCTCTAAATGCCCGCGGAACTGGACTTCACTCGAAATGTCGACGCCAAGGATTCCGATACTGGCTGCGGCAGTCAGAGGAGTGCTCTCAAAACGAGGTGACACGACAAACTTTAACTTTTTCGCTTTCATGTCATATAACTATTTTATAAATATAATCAAGGGCAGACCATTATAGAACAGTTTCAGAATAAATGATAATACCTACAAGATACTACTAACTATCCGATTCCACATCGATCGACGCGCGTCGTACTAAATTATGTAGCCCTCCTTACAACCGCTCGGGATATTTATACCAGAAACCCAAATTCATGCTGAAAAACAGAAAGGGCTATTTTGTGAGTATTATGGATTAATATTGTCCTTCAAGGGTTTGTGTACATATATGAATAGGTTGTCTGTTTAAAGCTCCATAATTGGATTAGATTATTTACTTCATGAAAAACATCTCAAAAAATAAAAGATTTTTTATCGCGGTTGTCAATAATAAACACAAAGTATTTAATAAAGATACATTAAGATAATGTCGACACACATTAACGAGGAACTAGAAAAACAAAAACATTAACGAATAGGTATAGGTAATGTAAATGGTGTGTAGGTCAGAGAGCTGTCTGGTTATATAAGGCTAAATGTAACTAGTAACAAAGCCCAGCCCTGCGATGTGGTCCGGTCACTGCGCCTCGGTTCACGTCCGCGCATTGTTATTATTATCTCTTTGCCCGAGGTCGGTACCGTATTCTCAATAAAGATTACATTGAAGCTCTAGAAATAAAGCGCTCTTGCTAACTATATTGAGGTGCTGCGGTCCCGGACAGATGTTTAACAAACAACCACTTATTCTGGGAACCAATGGGGATTTCCGATTTCCGTTGCCCAACCCGGAACAAAAAAGTTATGAAAGAGTTTAGAGTATACAGTGTGGAATAAAATATGGGCCCCCTAAAAACGGTTTATTTTTTGGATTTTTAGCTGGTTAGAGTCCCGGATGAGACAAACGAATTTCAAAAAGACTTCGAGTGTTTTTTTTTCTTTTTAAATAAAGGAATGTTTCCTTTAAGTAAAATGAGCTAACTAAAGGATTTAAGGCAGTTTCCCTCTAGGGTCCATTTTTTTTCCACACATCGTTATATTAAAGAAATGTTAGGCAAGCCGGTAGGTATCGGTTTGTATGGGCGCTCCGCCTTTTTGTTTTGTATATAGTAGCAAATGTATATGTAAGTAGCATCCATTTTCGTAAAAACAGTAGACATAGTGATTGAGTATGACGTAGCCATCATGTTACCAAGGTTACAATACATCACATGTGTATTCTAACCTTGGTAATATGATGGGTATAATTAAAAATAATTGGTATAAATGTGGACACTTATGAAACCTATCTTTGCTCGAAGAAACTTTGACAGCTCGGTCAAAAGAGTGGTTTTCATACAGAAGCTACAATAATATATTTTTTCATGAAAAATAGTACATTATTGTCCGACCTTGGGAATTGCCCTTCCGGCTGAGACAAATATAGTGCTTTTGTTAAAAAATTGTGCAATTAACCAAAAATATACTTTCTGAAAATGATGAGGCATGCTTTTCTTCTGCCACTTCATGAAATTGTCGAACGCCTTTAAATATTTGGCTTTTGGCTTTGCTGGGAACAAATATCAATAGCTGAGCTTTCAGTTTCTTTTAAATCTGTAATTATTTTCACGTCAAATTTCCAATTTTTCCGTAAAAATAACTAAACACTATATGTAAAAACAGTCTATTTTTTACATTGCCGTCTTTAATTTTTTTTTATAATACGTTGGAAGTGTATTTTCTTCCGAAAACGCCATAAATTATTTGAGACAACTTAAAGTCGCGATGAGTCACAGCTGCTGATATTCCGTTTTGGCTGATTAAATAGGACCTATGCCTTTTCTTTATATGGCCGTTTTAACTTTTTTTTAAATTTTTACCTCGACAAATAATGGAATTTTAATGCAACATTGTTGTCGAGCAAAATCGAGCCGACAAGGTTTTTTTATTTTTGACTATCCTTAAACTATGTACTTGACGGCCTGATTTTTAGCAATAAAGTTAAGTTTGCCAAACATTTTTGAGAAATAGTACATTGTTGTAGAGGCTAGAAAGCAGGCAATAAATGGACGGGTGGGTTCAAGGGTTACAATAGTGCTTTTCACGCCTACTGGGAGGAAATTGCAAATACTCGTAATTATAAGTCAAAATTAAGTACGTAAAGATCATAATATTAAACACTCTAGAGCGGGCCCGCTCGCCGGCGCGAAGGGGGGTATCGTGCGGGGCCCTTTGATTGGTCTAATCGCTGTCCTAACTTTCTAACAATAACATTGTTGGACAGTTTGAACTCATAGTTGGCCTGTTCGTGCGATGTACAACAAACCCCAGCTTTGAAGCCTGATTTCTGGCCATGTTTTGCCACGTTTTCGAGCAGTGGCGTGAAAAGTAGCTTTTTAGTCTAATATACAATCTAGGGTCATACACATTTACTACTCGATGTGATACTTGTAACCTCAAGAATGCTTTGTTAAAATATGTCTCGTAGCAGCCTTACAGGGTATTTATATGTAACTAGCTTTTGCCCGCGGCTTCGCCCGCGTAGTAAAAGTAAAAGTATTTCTCCCATACAAACTTTGCACCCCTTTTTAACCCCCTTTGGGATAGGATTTCCAAAAGTCCGGTCTTGTCCCTTGCTTACGTAATAAAAGGACGTTCTGGTGTAAATTTCAAGTTTGTAGTCCCAGTAGTTTTGAATACAAACTGTGCACCCCTATTTAATCTCCTTAGGGGTGGAATTTTAAAAACGCTCAGTATATTTTTATTTGTATCCTAATAAGTAATCTTCCTACAAAGTTTCAAGTCTCTAGTTAAATAAATAATGTTTACGTCATACAAACATTGCACCCCTATTTGACCCCCTTAGGGGTAGAATTTTCCAAAACGCTGAAAGCACTTTTTTGTATCTTAATAAATAATATCCCTACAAAGTTTCAAGTCTCTAGTACAAAAAATAATGTTTCTCCCATACAAACTTTGCACCCCTATTTAACACCCTCAGGGATAGAATTTCCAAAAATCCCGTCGTATCCCTTGCCTACGTTATAAAAGGAAGTTTTGGTGTAAATTTCAAGTTTGTAGTCCCAGCAGTTTTCAATTCAAACTTTGCACCCCTATTTAACCCCCTTAGGGGTAGAATTTTATAAAACGCGGAAAGTACTTTTTTGGTATCAATAAGTAATCTTCCTACAAAGTTTTAAGTCTCCAGTTCAATAAGTAATGTTCCCCCATACAAACTTTGGACCCCCATTTCACCCCCTTAGGGATAGCATTTCCAAAAATCCTGTTCTATCCCTTACCTACGTCATAAAAAGAACTTCTGGTGTAATTTTCAAGTTCCTAGTCCCAGTAGTTTTGAATACAAAATTTGCACCCCTATTTGACCCCCTTTAGGGGTGGAATTTTCTAAAACGCTGAAAGAACTTTTTTTGTATCTTAATTAGTAATATCCCTACAAAGTTTCAAGTCTCTAGTACAAAAAATAATGTTTCACCCATACAAACTTTGCACCCCTATTTAACACCCTTAGGGACAGAATTTACAAAAATCCCGTCTTATCCCTTGCCTACGTCATAAAAGGAAGGTCTGGTGTAAACTTCAAGTTTGTAGTCCCAGTAGTTTTGAATACAAACTTTGCACCCCTATTTAACCCCCTTAGGGAAGGAATTTTGTAAAACGCTGAAAGAATTTTTTTTGTATCTTAATAAGTAATCTTCCTACAAAGTTTTAAGTCTATATTTCAAAAAATAATGCTTCCCCCATACAAACTTTGGACCCCCGTTTTTCCCCCTTAGGGGGTGAGATTTCAAAAATCCTTTCTTAGCGGATGTCTACATCATAGTGGCTATCAGCATGCCAAATTTCAGCCCGATCGGTCCATTAGTTTGGGCTGTGCGTTGATAGATCAGTCAGTCAATCAGTCAATCAGTCAGTCACCTTTGCGTTTTATATATATAGATTGGTTCAACATTCGGCCCCACCCGTGTCAAGGGCAAAGGCCAGACACAATTAGCTACCTTCGCATTCTTTTAATTCTATTTGCAAAATATGATTAACAACAACTGTGATTTTTCAGGGGATTAACATTAAATTAGAAATATCATAGCACCACTAGATTTATGCTTCTATAGTACCTACGTAAACCTTAAGGAGAAACGTTTCAAATAGCTGCTAGTTTTGCCAATAACTATAACTTGCACAATAATATGTAACGTTAGGTACTAATCCATGATGATGATGATGATGATGATAATTTATTGAATCAGGCGTTACTTTGCGGAAGTCCATGATATATTAGGAGAACAATATTTCTTTGCTATTCCGCTAAAAAACGTGCTGGTCTATTAGTGAAGATAAGATGCAACTATTTGCGTAAAAACATGCAAAAAATTACAGCAAACCACCACCAATAATGACAAAAACCTCGACACGTGTTTCGCCTCTCTACGAGGCATCATCAGGAGATGCTGGCAGGAGATGTTGCTTGCGCCACGTCCACTGAGCAAATGACCCGCCCGGAGCCATCCGCCATATTTATATTCTGTCCCCCCATACTACCGTTCATGCGTGAAAGAGATGGAAGAACACGTAACAACGGTGATGACGCAACATTCAATTGTTCGTTGATAATAACGCCTCTATTGCTGTACCTAATTATTTCTAATTGTTCTAGAACACTTAGACGCAATCCTTTTTCGCAAACATGCAAGATGTTGAAAGAATGATTGTCAGATAACGCATGGTTATTCTCCAATAAATGTTTTGCGAAATTAGACTTGTCCGGGTGATTATGCCGATACGACGCAACATGTTCCTTATACCTTGTGCTAAAACTACGGCCTGTTTGTCCCACATAAACTTTATTGCAATTATCACAGGCAAGTTTGTAGACTCCCGACTTTTTGGCACTTTCCACTTTCTCCTTGCCATTGCACAGTCTAAAGCGCAATGTGTTATTCGTTTTGAAAGCCACGTTTATGTCGTTAGACTTTAAAATATTGTAGATCTTATCAGACAACTTGCCAACATAAGTTATGCTTGCTTTGTACTTTTTAGGTGGGTCCGAAGATCGTGCAGCGTACAGAAGATAGTTTGTCATTCTAGCCCGTTTTTTCCTAATAATACCATCCACATGAGACTTGCTGTAACCGTTTGAAATTGCTAAATGGTATATATTATTTAATTCCATTTTATAATGAATATCAGAAAGAGGCACTGTCAATAACCTATGTGCATAACAATGAAAAGCAGCTAACTTATGTTGCCATGGATGAGCGGAAGAAGCCGGGATAACAGTATCTGTATGCGTAGGCTTACGGTAAATTTGGAATTGATGTTTGTTATCCACCTTAGTAATCGTTAAATCCAAGAAATTCAGTGAGTTATTCTTTTCTAATTCCTTCTTAAACTTGATTTTAGGATGCTTGTTGTTGATTTCATTCACAAAAATATCCAGTTGACTCATACTACCCGTCCAACAAATAATCAAATCATCAACATACCGAAAATAATATAATATATTATTATTATCCACAATGTGTTGGTTCTCAAAATGATCCATGAAAATATCTGCCATCAAAGGACTAAGTGGGGAACCCATTGCCAAACCATCACCTTGCAGATAATATTGCCCCCCAAATCTAAAATAATTCTGTCGCATACAGACTGTCGCCAATTCTATTAATTCATCTACCTCCCCTGGGTGCAGCCTCTGTTTTTCAAAAAGTGCCCTGAGAATGTCTAAAGTATTCAAATATGGTACATTTGTATTTGTAAAGTTTTGGAAAATGTAGCTGTGGACGCAGAGGTTGCGATAGTTCTTAACAATAATGATATGGATGCAAAGCTCACCGTAGCGAATGCATTAAAAAAGACATGTCCATTGAGGAGGAGTGCGCCTGACTCTGACTGGTTATTGCTGAGGTCTATTCAACAGAAAGTCGATGACAACGATTTAGTGGTGTCAAAAGCAGACAAAGGGAATTGCATAGTCATCATGGGTAGGGTACAATATAACCAGAAAGTAATGGATCTTATACAGAATGATGGTTTTTCGGTTTTACGGAAGGACCCAACGCCTGGTTTCCAGAAAGATCTAAGAAATGTTGTCAAGAACTCTATGTTTGTCTTTGAAACCGAGCATCAGAAAAACACGGTCATATCCATGAATCCTCAAGCACCAATTCTGTATGGTCTTCCAAAAATTCATAAAGACAATATCCCGATTCGTCCAGTTGTCTCGTATTTGAGTGCACCGACTTATAAATTGGCTAAGAGGTTGAATGGTATCATAAGACAGAAGTCTAATTTTGAACCAAAATACTGTTTAAAGAATAGTTTGGATTTAATCGAAAGGAAAGACATCAACATGCCACAAAATGCTATTCTTTTGTCGCTGGATGTGGATAGTTTGTTTACAAATGTACCATATTTGAATACTTTAGACATTCTCAGGGCACTTTTTGAAAAACAGAGGCTGCACCCAGGGGAGGTAGATGAATTAATAGAATTGGCGACAGTCTGTATGCGACAGAATTATTTTAGATTTGGGGGGCAATATTATCTGCAAGGTGATGGTTTGGCAATGGGTTCCCCACTTAGTCCTTTGATGGCAGATATTTTCATGGATCATTTTGAGAACCAACACATTGTGGATAATAATAATATATTATATTATTTTCGGTATGTTGATGATTTGATTATTTGTTGGACGGGTAGTATGAGTCAACTGGATATTTTTGTGAATGAAATCAACAACAAGCATCCTAAAATCAAGTTTAAGAAGGAATTAGAACAGAATAACTCACTGAATTTCTTGGATTTAACGATTACTAAGGTGGATAACAAACATCAATTCCAAATTTACCGTAAGCCTACGCATACAGATACTGTTATCCCGGCTTCTTCCGCTCATCCATGGCAACATAAGTTAGCTGCTTTTCATTGTTATGCACATAGGTTATTGACAGTGCCTCTTTCTGATATTCATTATAAAATGGAATTAAATAATATATACCATTTAGCAATTTCAAACGGTTACAGCAAGTCTCATGTGGATGGTATTATTAGGAAAAAACGGGCTAGAATGACAAACTATCTTCTGTACGCTGCACGATCTTCGGACCCACCTAAAAAGTACAAAGCAAGCATAACTTATGTTGGCAAGTTGTCTGATAAGATCTACAATATTTTAAAGTCTAACGACATAAACGTGGCTTTCAAAACGAATAACACATTGCGCTTTAGACTGTGCAATGGCAAGGAGAAAGTGGAAAGTGCCAAAAAGTCGGGAGTCTACAAACTTGCCTGTGATAATTGCAATAAAGTTTATGTGGGACAAACAGGCCGTAGTTTTAGCACAAGGTATAAGGAACATGTTGCGTCGTATCGGCATAATCACCCGGACAAGTCTAATTTCGCAAAACATTTATTGGAGAATAACCATGCGTTATCTGACAATCATTCTTTCAACATCTTGCATGTTTGCGAAAAAGGATTGCGTCTAAGTGTTCTAGAACAATTAGAAATAATTAGGTACAGCAATAGAGGCGTTATTATCAACGAACAATTGAATGTTGCGTCATCACCGTTGTTACGTGTTCTTCCATCTCTTTCACGCATGAACGGTAGTATGGGGGGACAGAATATAAATATGGCGGATGGCTCCGGGCGGGTCATTTGCTCAGTGGACGTGGCGCAAGCAACATCTCCTGCCAGCATCTCCTGATGATGCCTCGTAGAGAGGCGAAACACGTGTCGAGGTTTTTGTCATTATTGGTGGTGGTTTGCTGTAATTTTTTGCATGTTTTTACGCAAATAGTTGCATCTTATCTTCACTAATAGACCAGCACGTTTTTTAGCGGAATAGCAAAGAAATATTGTTCTCCTAATAGATGATGATGATGATGTCCTGACCGATTTCGGCCACAGCGACTGCGTATTCTGGCTTTGGTATTAACAATTATTATTAGTAGAGTGTTGTTCTTCTACTCTCTGGTGCGCTCTCAGATGCCTCACGTATCCTATCTTTCTCGCAAAATTGCGACCGCACTTGGTGCAAGTTAACACTCCACTGACGTAGTTGTAATTCATACTAATATTATGAATGGGAAAGTGTATGTGTGTGTTTGTTTGTTTGTCCGTCTTTCACGATAATTTGACGTGTTTTTTTAAGTGGAGATAGTTGAAGGGATGGAGAGTGAGATAGGATAGTTTTTATCCCCGAAATCATCCCCTAACGGGGTGAAGTGGGGGGGTAAATTTTGTATGGAGCTACGATATAAACGAGTTCCACGCGGACGGAGTCGCGGGCAGAAGCTAGTACGTTACATACATACCTACATAAACGTGATACAGTAAGTGTCTCCCATATGAACCTACATTTCAAGGGCTAAGCCTAATCAACATAATTTGTTGATTTATTATTTGCTGCTCGAGAAATAAACAAATAAATGGTCTATATTATCAAAGAAAACTGTAATATTTTTTTGATAAAACTGTTAACAGAATTTGAAACTATCCATAATAAACATTTGGTTCGTATGGAAGCTACACACTGTAGATGACTGCTTTTCAACATTCTACATATGACTAAATTAAATTAAAATAGCAAAACTATACAGTTCGTCGTGACGATAGGGTACGAATATTACGAGCTGCAATAAAATAATAATGTACTAAAGAACATATAATCATAAAACGCTGACTTCGATTATCCTAGTTTTGAATAAATTCTATAAGGCTAATATGTAAGTAGGTAAATAACAATACCTTTTCTGGTGGTTGTTTTTGCCCCGAAGTTGTTTAACCTTTTCACCGCCAGAGACGGCCTTTCTCGTCATCGGGAAATCGTGCAATTTCACAGTGGTCACGTTTGTAGGTCATAGGGCTCGGATAGCAATGATTGAGCTAAGCCATGATATTTTTCTCAGTTAAATACTCACTATTTGTTATACTACCTGAGGGTACATTTACAAGGTTTTGCAATTTATTGTTTGTAACATTCCTATTCCGGCATCGGAAGTGAAAACAACTAATGAGTCATTAACCGTGTTATTGTGTAATCGAGTGCTAATTAGCCCAAGACGCAACGCTGTTTCCTGTTATTTGTTTTTCAAGTGAAGACTTTTTTAGCGGCGCTGAGCACTTTATGGGATGGGCAAAAATTGTTAAACTCGCGACAGATTTTGTGTGAGAGATTCGGGACGAGGCTTGGGGGCGGGGGGGGGACGGGTTTGACTAGGGGCACATAGTTCTAATTTGTACTTTATTGTTAACAGTATAAGACCGTAACACAGTTTCCGTAAATGTAAATTCCATTTTGTTTATCAAACTTTTATATTTTGCTGTTACCCGATTCGACTTCATTCAAAACTGAACACTATTCGTAAGAGTATAAAGCCGTTAAATACTTTTTGTAATTGCATATTCTGCAAATAAATTTGTAATTTTGTCCACGCGTCCTTTACCGTTTTGCTACGGACGTTTGCTACTTTGGACTTTATTCCTAAAGAGACAAAGCTTTGAAAAATATTTGGCAATGGCAAAAACAAATTGGTATTTTATTTCATCGTCTCCTTCATCAATTTTCCTGAGTTAAGTTGAACTATAGCGTGCTACTAATAAGGTTGTTATTAGATATATTGGTTAGATCATACTGCATGCCGGATACTAGAATCCCAAAAAAACGTTTTGAATAATATTTAAAACCAAAACAAAAAGAATTTGTTTTGGTTGGAAAAATGGGGTTTCGATGGGAGTACGGGGCACAGCGAATATAAACAGTATTTTGGAGATTCTAGTATCGACAATGACACCAGTATGTTTGTCACTTCATATTGCCATTAAGTAAGTCAAATAATTCCGACCCAGACCAGATAGTTTGGAAAAACCCGCGCGTTCTTCCACCAGGTAGTGTAGGCGTCTTCGATTCCAATTTGCCAAAGAATCGAAAGATCTTTCTGTGCAAGAAGAAGCTTATATCAAAACCAAAATTGACAATTTACAGGCGTCTTCTTTCACTTACAACAGATGTAAATAATAAAGGTGCAGCTTTCTTTACAATTAACCATGGTTGATGGTAA
The DNA here is from genome assembly GCA_945867215.1 of Epinotia demarniana. Lineage (NCBI taxonomy): Eukaryota > Metazoa > Arthropoda > Insecta > Lepidoptera > Tortricidae > Epinotia > Epinotia demarniana. The sequence goes on along the minus strand of OX244272.1, from coordinate 16,225,564 downwards.
AGTGTGCAGTGCTCTGAGTGATACATCTTATAATAGGTGTTACATTTGTGGTTCAACTCCAAAAGAGATGTATGATATTGATAAATCACTTAGCAAAACTGTAGACAGTAGTAAATATCAATTTGGGCTATCTTCTTAATATATTCGATTCTTTGAATATTTTATTCACCTTTCCTATAGATTAGATTTCAAAAAAATGGCAGGCGCGTTCATTAGACGATAAAGATCTTGCACTGAAAAAATAAGATGTCCAGCAACAGTTTCGGGAGCGACTTGGTCTAATAGTCGACAAACCGCGAATTAGAGGAAGTGGCGCATCCAAATTACTGGATTAGACATAGACCTTATTGACGGATGTCATAATCTGCTGCAGTGTCTTTCGTCGGGATACAAAATTGATGACGAGGCTTTTAAAGAGTATTCTCTGGACACAGCACGTAAGCTTGCTGCTTGGTACAACTTGCCCCCGTCTGTACATAAGGTCCTCATTCATGGGTCGGAAGTAATTGGACACTCATTACTGTCAATAGGTGAGCTTTCGGAAGCGGCCGCCGAATCTTGTAATAAGTTGTAATAAGTTTATTAACTCTGTTTTATTACAGTTTAGGCGTGACGACACTAGGAAAATGTCCCGGGTTCTCACAAACACCGACCGAGAAGAAGTCTATGTATCAATACAAAGACTTCTTCTTAATTGGGATCCTTACATTTCTAGTTTAAGAAAGTTACCGCGGAAGAAGTCTATTCTTTCAAAAGAGGAATTGGATTTGTTGTCGTTTTAGAATAAAATGTATTTAGTTAAGTAATAAAAACTAAATTTACATTAGTTTAGATATAGATCCAAATATGTAGCTATTAATATGTAAATATTCTATTTTTTGTCCATTTTCTGTGTTTGTAGTTAGGTAATAGTTAGGTATTTACTTTACTTTTTATATAAAAATATACATATTTAAGTTTATTCGTTATAAAGTTACAATTCTTTTCCTGTATTTCAGTATGTATTTTGTCAAGTACTGCTTGCTTATTTTTTTCCTTTTATTATAAAGTAAAGTATTACAAAAAAGCATAATATTAATAATTATGAAAGAAAGAAAAGAAAGAAAAATAATTTATTCGTGACAAAACAAAAGGTGTAGGTACACAAAAACTTAAACAAAAAACTACAAACTTAAAAATGCTTGTCACGAATTGGTCTCGCCTCAGCATAATGCTGGCTTACAAGCCAGCGCTGGTCTTCCGGCGAGACCTTTTGTGGGCCACGTTCCCTGCTGTCCGACACGGCCTTAAATTTTAAAAATCACTGAACGCAGCCGTTGCGCTTACGTCGATCAACGATCAGCGATCAGCGATCAGCGCCATCTGGCTGCGAACAAGCGAGTTATAAATACTATGGCGTAGTACTATGCATGACCGTACGTACAACATGGTTGCAATGCAAAACAAGTTTACACTTCATTCACTACTGATAACTTACACAAAATAAAGATGAAGATTATAAATTAATAGTAAACAATTCATAAGTGTATGGTTAAATCAAAAAAACATGTAACAATAATTGAACACTCCCAACTAAACCAAAAAGAACAAGACAAGTGTGTAACCTCAAAATCGGCATTTACAGTTCAGGAAAATGATTGCATTTTTACATTTCACCACATGAGGGACAGAAAATAAAGGTAAGATAATCATAAATATCATAATATATACAACGTGCTTAAGAAATAAAAAATAAAATCTATATTAATACACAAACTATTACAGTACAAGTTCGTAATGGCTTTCTACTATATTACATAACTGCATTACCATTTAAACAAATTTATTCCTATCTTAAAGGTTCCCTATGGTTGCCACAAAAAGAGCTCATGACAAGACAACAACAATATTACACAAGAAAATTTGTTAAAATTATAATTAATAACGACAGTCATTATCATTACCTTTGCGAAACTCTATGGCCACAGCTCGCCAGAGCCATAAAATAAAGATAATAATATCAAACATTGGTTTTTGGACGGTCGTCGTTTGATTTCAGTGGGTCCGTGGCATGGCGAGTCACTTCGTGAGCAGGTTAATGATATTAAAAAATCATTTATTTCAGGCAATTACAATAAAGAAAAGACTAACATACATACGATACAATTATAAAATTGAAAACTACTTATTATTATTTAATATTATTGTATTATTAATTCGACATTGTCATATAAATTTTGTTCATGAAACCAATTTATCATTGCGCTACAAACAACAACCAACTAAACTAAAGGTGAGTTGCACAAACAAACGATTTCAGATCGATCAATGTGAAATATCGTACCGACAGCTGTCATTCCATAGAAACTTGCCAACTTTGCCGTTCAATCAGATTTTAATGAACACTGGTTATAGTGGGGCGGAGTGCACGAACAAATTGTCGTAAATGTGGACACGCTGGACTTTTATCCTGAAAAAAAATTGGTGCTTTTGCACCAATATCTTTTCAGGCACTTGTAAGGTTCATAGCTTTAAGTTTTTAATAGGAACCAACTCCTCCGTCGGCCATATTTATTTTATGCTAATACGATTACAAACGGTTATGTGCAAGCCACCCTAAGTCCTATCAAATGCTCAACTAAGGCCAATCAAAAGCCTTATCCGATATCGAATCGTGCACAAAGTGATTTTTATAGGCACTTCGGCAAGCGACGCATATCTATTTAGCGGCGTGTCAAAGATCGGAAACGTTGCTTGTCAGCTCATTCGGCTACATTGAGCAGCACTATCGGCGCCCCATTCAAGCAATAAACCACTACTAAAATGATAAACGAGGCGCCCCGCCCACGCCTACGCGTTGCTCGAGTCTTCGGTGACTCACAACCAAACAGATACTTAATACGCTCACAATACACGTTTTGTTAAACTCCTACGCCAAAAGTTGTGACGGAATAACAAATGCGATGTAATATTTTTTCACTTTTTAGCATTGTGGCGATAATTTGGCATGTATCGATATATCTATTAAACTAGATCAAAGGTTAGGTAGGAGGCCCAAAGTAGTCGAAGAATGTTGTCAATCGAACTGGGCTGTTACCATCAGCCCCGTTGACATGAGTTGTACCATCCTCCATACGACTCCAAACTGGGAAGTCCTGAGTCGGGTGGATTGCAAAACCTTTGGCTAAAGTGGTTTCGATGATCACACGAGGCTCTGGTAACAAAATATCCTGACGTCTTTCCTAACAACTAGGTAAGAGAAAAATTCGCAGAACTAAATATATATATGAATAAATAATTTTTCTTTCTTTTTTAGTTTCGGTTTTTATTCTCACTCAACAGGTACATTAGCAAGATTGACCTTTCCGTTTATAACAGAGAGAAGCACATAAATGTAATTTTTGCTAAACCTCTACAAGTAATTAGAGGCAAAAGCAAAAGTGTTTTATTTGTTAGGTGATGGCTGCATAGAAACACATTTTTATGTTGTACTATGTTTTGCCGATGAGATTATAGACCTTAATTTTATAAACTTAATTTTATTTGACCTACTAATACTATAAATGCTAAAGTTTGAACCTCAATCAGGCAAAACCTGCTTAACTCATTAAAATGAATTTTGGTATACATATAGTATACCTGGAGTAGCATACGAGTATATAATATTATTTATTCCGGGCATCGTCTAAAGGGGCGAAAGTTTGTAAGGAGCTACGATATAAAAGAGTTCCACGCAGACGAAGCCGCGGGCAGTAGCTAGTCGTTTATATTCTTAATAACGTAACACATAGCTATTTTATTAGGACCACTGCCAAGCAATGACGATATTTTACTCGGATATACATCTCCTGCCCACGTTTCGAAGTTTTCCTTCGTAGCATGGGATTGACCGCCTACGCCGTAGCAGCTACGCCGTAGACGTCGAGATATTTTATCTGTTTTGATTCGAAATTCAGGGATTTCTACGCGCTATTTCTTTCAAATGGCTCAAATTATTCCCTAGTGCTCGCTTATTATTTAAACTATATATTTGATATTCAGTATAAAAATACACCACATAGTTAAAAGAGAATAGTAGATGATATGATACTTAATAAAATAACCATGATGTTTTTACTTTCACTGTTAAAAACCCGCTACTCTGGTTCTCCATTTGTAGCGAGTATTCACTTAAAATATAACTGCGATATCGGCTACAGTGATGTCTTCTAAGGAACCCTTTACAAGTTTATTGAAGCGACAGTTTGAGCCCAGTGAAGCAGCAAGTAGAAACCGGAATTGGAAAGTTACAAGCATAATGAACGACGTACAGAAGCAAGCTGGCTCTCCGATGAGCACGCTGCCGGGCACGTACCGCGACGTGTCGTAAATACTTATCGGTCCTCTACTGTGCAACTCACAACCCAACCCGAACAGTCCCACCACCCATCCCTAGCACATCTTGAGCCCGAGATTCCTAACAAATCTGGAGAATTGGATTGCAAGGCCGACTGGTCCACCTAAGTCGCATTGTGATTCAACCCTGCCCTCAACTAGAAAAACAGCGTTCGAGCTGCATTCTAACTCTGATTAATTCCAAAGAGAAATCCATTACCCAGGGCCCAGGGTTGTCTCGTCCCACCTACAGCTAATGTTTATTCAATTTGTCCAATGTTTCAATTAAGGATCGAACAAAAAACAACGGTGAGTTAATTTTAGTTATCGATCGGAGTGACTGATATTATATTTTAATTAATGGGTTGGAGCCGAGACATAAATGAAATAAATGTTTTTTTTCTGCAAGTAGACCGTAATGGCGCTTATACAAGTCAAAATTCTACCAGCGTTTCTGAAAAGTAAGACCGAACTCAATATGAATACAAAAAAAAACATCATAATGCGTTGTTCTACAAGAACACATGTCCGAATAAGCTATATGAATAATTAAGCTATTTTGGGCTCTGGTTTGTGCCATGCATTTCTGTCAGTCAGATAGTCCTCAACCCTGTAATAAGCCTATAACTTTAATGTTTTTTCTAGTAATTTTTAAGCGCTGGAAGGGGTAGAGACAAAATTTAATTTGGTAATTTATTATAAAAATGGACATTGACCCGAAAAAGACTTGTATATGTACTTTAGGAACACGAAACTTTTTCGTTGCTATTTTATTTTTATTTCGTGTATTAAAATTATGGGTATTAGAATTTTTACGGAATGAACCCATGTTCTTAATGAGACAAACAATATTTTCATAAATGTATTGGGACGTACGTACGTTTCGCATTCTAATTTGTTTCCGATTTGATATCAAAATGTTTTTTGAGCTCGCATCCAAGCGCGCAAAGTTAATGTGCCGGAACAAAACAGATAATCATGTAACGCGTAACTTATGTTTCGAATCTACCCCCTGAAAGGATAGCTACCAGTGTCATGCGTTAACGTTAGCCACTGTGTCACATGACACCGATGCAACCGGCCCTAAACGTCAATATTCGCTCAAAGCCGCTGGCACTACAAAGATTTAATTAATATCTTTGTATGTATGGTAACGCACACACATAACTTAGTGTGTCTGAGCATGGGCGTACATATAAATGGCTATAAATGCAATTACATTTTATCGAATCTGATCTGTGTTCCTCGTATTATTGAATAGGGCAATAAATCTACTAAATGTTAAAGAGACAATAAAACCAGCTGGTATCAAAGAATTAAACCAGTGCATCTGTAAGCTTATAGAATTCACTAGTATGGTTTGTTAAACGGTTTTTTTTATTTTTTATTTCCAGAAAGCGAAACGATAAAAGAAATCTATAAAATAATCGAACCTGCTTACAAATTTTCATAACAATCGGTTGAGAAATGCGAACTGTAGAGGAGAACAGCTTGACAGCCGGAAATACGAAAGGATTTTTGCCCAAGCTAAAACAGAGAGCTTCGTTCACATCGCTTGCTCGTTCAATTAAAAACAATTTGGAAAGTACATTTATAAAAAAAGTTAAAAGTCCTATCTAATCTGTGAGTCTGGAGAAACTCTCAGATTGCGCTGAAAGAAACTTTTAAATTCAATAATAGAAACAAAGGAGCGGGCTCTTGTTCAGAGCCAGCTGCGGCTTCCGGAATGCAGCTTTGAGCGATCAACAATCCAGAGAACTGCTTTCAATTTGTAAACAAACCAACTTACATCTACAGCGCTATGCTAATATTATAAAGAGGTTATGTTTGTGAGTTTGTATTAAGAGGGTAAATATCCGTTTTCAAAAACTCTTTCAGTAGAATATCGAATGGTCTATTTATAGTACACAATTCTTCTTCTTTGGCATTGCCTTATCCCGTTACCCAAGGTCCGCTTTCCCAATCATGCGCCGCCACTTTCTTCGGTTCTATGCGTAGTGTGCGTCTTCTGTAGCAAGACCTACATCTTGAAATAGATAGGTACAGAAGTCAATCACATGTATGTACCTCTTATCTTATCTTATCTTATCTAGATGAGGGCCCTTTCGGATGCACTTCGACCGAGTGGGATCTTTTGTGCATTTGCCCTCTCCTTACGTCTACTCCCAACTTCGCTCCATCATTTCCACATAGCGGATGATGCAGCTCAGCGGAAGTACCTTGAATTCCTTTGGTTGCGGATAGCCGTTACCAAAGTAAATCATTCTTTGTCTGGCAAGGGCATGGCATTCACACAGTAAGTGTTCCATAGTCTCATCCTCCTCGCCACACATTTTACAGTCTAAGCTGTCTGATAGTGTCCCATCTTGGCCAAGAGATCCTTGACCCCGAAGTGACCTGTGAACACCCCATGATTCTGAGCTGCTTCCTACTGAATTCCCAGAGTTTGTTAGTCCAGCCCGAGTCCACTCCTTCTATGAAGAGCTTTGAGTGCATTAAGCCCGCCTCATTCCTCCACTCGTGTTGGTGTTTGGTTTTGGCGTAGGCTTTAAAGGCTGAAATTATGGTTCCCTGCGAGAGTCCCACAAATGGTTCTGGACCTACAAAGTGGTTTGTAGACCCCCCTCTAGCAAGCTCATCCGCTCTTTCGTTGCCAATGAAGCCCTCGTGCCCTGGAATCCAAACCAGTTGCACCTTATTGTGCTTTCCAAGCTTGTTCAGTGCCTGGACGCCATTATAGACTAGTCTAGATTCCACTTTCGGCGCCGTAAGTGCCTTAAGCGCCGCTTGACTGTCACTGAGTATATAGATGGTCTGCCCTCTGGTTTGTCTGTCTATATTCTCCTGTGCACAGGCAATTATGGCGTATGTCTCCGCCTGGAAGACGGTTGCCAAATTACCCATGCTTACAATACTACTGTAGTCATTCGCATAAATGCCTGCTCCCGTACCAGATCCCATTTTAGATCCGTCCGTGTACCATATACTGTCTTCGATACCAGACCTCGGTGGACCTTCGGCCCATTCAGCCCTGGATGGAACTTTTGTTGTGTAGTTCCTATGGAATACAAACATGGGTAGCATTTTGTCGCTTCCCATGCTTGTTATTCTGTCTAAGAAACCATCAGTCTCCATGTTTGTGTGCTTAGTCTTTGGCTTACTGTCGCTCCACAGTTCAAGGGTTCTTAATCTGTAGAGCGATTTGCGTGCCTCTGACTTAATCACCAAGTGAAGTGGCGGTAGGTCCAGTAGGATTTCTAGCGCCGTTGTGGGCGTGGTGCGAAACGCCCCTGTTATAGCCATGAATGCCGATCTCTGTACCTTCATCAGAGCATCTCTGCTTGTGCTCTTTAAAGTCCTTGGCCACCATACCAGGCTACCGTACAATAATATGGGCCTCACCATCATAGTGTAGATCCATTTAAGTACCTTTGGGTTCAAACCCCATGTTTTTCCATACGCTGATCTACACATTCCAAATACCTCATGTATGTACCTCACTTTTCATACCCACGCTACGCTCGGCGGTCGCTCTAAGGTTGTCAACTATGGCTTAAATGCGCAAACAACTATCGTGGTAGTGGTACTCGTATCTAGTTGTTTGATTTATTGTTGAGAAGGAAACGGGAAGAATGTAAATATAAATTAATAATGACTAAAATATATTATTTTTAATTTCATTTTTATATTACAAATTAGCTTAAAAAACGACAATTCCTCATTTAATGTTGAATTTAAACAACCGTGTTTCTGTACCTATCTATTTTGTACCTACACGTATCACCGCCATGTTACTGGAAATTCGTCATCTACGTGGCCGGAGGTATTCCTCTTCCTGTCTTTTTTGTAGCAAATAGGCACTTTTTCACGACATGGTCAAGTCGTCGCAACACATGGCCTTACCAAAACTGTCTTCTGTTTAAAGGAGATCATTGACAATATTTTATACCGTGGCTTTGCCTGGGTTCTTTGCAATACGCGGCTCGAGCCGCACGAGCAGCTAGTCATCAATACTTTATGCACATACAAACTGCGTTTTAGTACGGAGCAATAGTTTAAACGTTTCAACAGAGAAAAATCACTCATGTAAGATAATTTAACGAAGGCTGTATCTTTTTTCCTTTCCAAGTAAACATGCTTTAGATACGTGACTCTCTCTCTCTCTCTCTCCTCTCTCAAGGTGCTCAAAGAACAGGACGTAGGAGTACACGTTAGCCTAAGGTTTTGGTCAAGGACGCGTTATGAATATGTACCTTTTGTGCATTTAATTTATGTCCTCAAATATACTATAACTTCCGCTAGTACGACAGTGCACCCACAAGTGCATTATTTAAATATAGTAGCCTAATTGTTAGCTCGACGAATCAATGTGACGTCATTGGTTGTTTATTCAGAAAGTACGTCACTGTTTCGCACGTCACAGTGCTTAATAGACGTAACAAACAAACGAACAGGTCAAGTTAAATAAAAGCTTATAAAAATAACATGACTGGGAATAATGGAATCATACTCTTTTGATTCGAATTGCATGTGACTCGTCTTGGTTCACGCGCTCTCTCTTGCTTGAGAGCAGTTTAGAGCATAGCTATTCCTAATGGTCAATGTTGATCGCATTGATAGTCATACATACATACATCAGCATATCGCAGGCCACGGCAGACCCCGTATCATGGTCGGCCTTATCACACGACAAGTAATAGGATAGAGCGTCCGTTACTGGCTGACGCCGTTCGATAGAACGAGACGACGCTCCTATCTTGTTACTTATCGCGTTATAAGGCCAACCATGACACGGGATCTGGTTAGGCCACCCCCAAGGTACGCCACAAGACCAATATCCAGTCACTACCAGCTGTCCTCGTCAAGTCATCTGTCCATCTCGCCAAAGGGCATCCAACACTACGTTTACCAAGCGGAGTAAGCAGGTTCTCGAATCCACCTACCTCCGACGACTCGGTTCTGAGACAGATGTTGTCTACCTGTGGCTTGTGATTGATCGTCATATTTTTTGTTGTGGCAAATGTATCTGCACATATTTTTTTCCATGTACCCTGCTACATATTCAAATAATTATAGTACCTAGCTAGTTAAAAAATGTCTTCAATAATATAAAGAGTAAACTGTACAAAGTAAAAATATAATAAGGAAATGTTCATTGAGGCCCCCAGTAATATTTATACTAGATAAATTAATTAGTAAGTAAGAATAAAGTTTAGTAAATAATCTTAAATAATAAAAATTGTACTAAACGTAACCCACCATGTCTCTGAAATTCTACCTTAAAATAAACAGTTCATAATTATTTATTTTTTTAAATAGATGTTGGTCTGTTGGAGAGTGGTTATCCAATTTGGATTAATTGGGTTGTTCTTGGAAATAATCATACCCTATACATAATCATTAATCTACCAGGCCTAGTAAATCTATACTATCTAACGTATACAAAAGTTATTAAGAGGTAATTTGTTAGTTTGTAGCTTTGCGAATGTAGCTTTTTAAGTTTGTATGTAGACGGGTTATCCCCGAAACTAAAAATGCAATTGAAAAGAATATTTGACTGGTATATAGAATGGACCTTCGGAATGTACATAGGCTAGTGTTTTCCCGCTTGTATCCTAGAAGTCTGCTTCGGCACCTAATCTCAAGATTTGCCGTAGACACTAGTTTTACGAAAGCGACCGCCATTGACCTTCCAACCCACAGACAAACCAGACCTTGTTGAGATTAGACAGGTTTCCTTACGATGATTTCCTTCACTAAAAAGCTACAGTTAAATCATCATCATCATCATCATCACCATGTCAGCCGAAAGAGGTTCACACTGTTAAATACCGAGTGTTATTTCGTATGTACGTTTTTTAAAATCCCTATGGTACGAGCCGGGATTCAAACTCGCAATTCAGACTGAAAGCGGCGTGCCTTACCGCTCGGCTGCAGTGAGTTTTAGCTGAACCTAATCAACTATAATTTCGATATTAGCTAGACTTGATATAAGTTCGAAAGTGGATGTTGTCACGGGAGACGGCCAGCGGCGCCGCCCCGTCTGCCCGCGTACTCGACCCGTCGATTACCAACACACTCGCAACGGATAACGCCCACGACCTTTTACTTACAAACCAAAATATCATACCCTTCGACAAAGGGCTTGCCAATATATTGTGTAAATCGTGTCACGAGATTTCTATATCCTGTCATTTATCGTGGTGTGGGCGGTGAAACATCATATTAGATTACAGGCAATTTACTCTGCCTAATTTATAAAAACAGCCGGCCTGAGATGCTTGCGTTTATTACGTAATGGCGTGATAAAGAAAATTAATAAATTAGTTATTAGGACACTATTTGGTAGAATTGTCGATTGTTTTGTGTATCGTTTACCAGAACATCAACGCTACTTAGAGGTCTGTGTTTGATTGTCAGACCTCATCGCGTTTTTAACCTCCAACGTAAACGAGGAATATTATAAGTTTAACATATATGTTCAGACACAAAGGTGTCTAAGCATTGTAGGTTCTAAACGTTTTGCGGTTAATAAGATCAGTCTTGTCTGTGGATATGGTTTTATTTGTTGTGTTTATTTGTAGTTATTTCAATGTTATTCGTGCATTCGCTTCCTCCCTGCTAACATGCAAACAAACGTACGAATTATATTGCCATCATTTTCCCTCTCCATTCCTATTGAATTTAAACACTGTTATAAATATACTACATGTGCTACGCCGTAGCCCATAGCATTGTCCTCAGCGCTGATGTCCAACAAGCGTTTCGTCACGTGCTTCGTGACGCAGGTGTCGTGGTTAAAAATACAAGCGTTTTGAACATTTCTTGAAAACACTTTAATAGAATTAACAAAGCATGTTGTCGTCATATTTGATTTCTAAAAATAAGCAGGGCATAAAATGCCCTAAAAATTAAATTACGACAAAAACTTTTCTTGTAAAGTATGTAGGTTGTCAATTCTCGCAAGCTCATAACGCTTTCAGTGTTTAAAAGTTATAAGATTCCTTTACAAACCTCACAGCTTGAACAACAGAACCACTTGATCGCTTTGTACCTATTTCATGAACCAGCATTAATACCAGTGACAGTCATCCCCCGATGATTGGGTACCTGGTTCGCAAGTTTTCTCCACGAAAAATAAAAAGGTTTCTTATGTAAGTACACGTAATTCACTTTGTAGTACGGAACTGAACAAAAATAAACATATACAGACAAAAGCTACTATCCTATACACATAAAATACAAAATATGAAGTAATCCAAAATAAAAGTCGAAAACAGCATTTTGAGATCACAATAATTCCTTTAAGGACACTAAGCCCCGACCCTTTCAGAACTTACTTAATAATGCACGTAAGGATATCCTTTAGTGGCATATCAATTACAAGTTGTTTATATTTATAATTTAATATTAAATGTTAAATGCAAGCTAAATGTCAATTGGACCAAACGCAATATGTATAATTTTCTTTTGACGTTTAAATAGTATCAGATTATGTATTTATTCTAGTTTGGTAGAGTCTGGTCTAAGTAAAAGCTCACTCTATCTCAGCGAATTAAAATCCACTAGTCGAAGATCTTTGTCCAATGTACATTTCGTCTCACTCACTCTTTATGCAAAATGTGAGATGCAAATACACATTGGACAAAGATTGTAATACCACCCCTACACAAATCGACCTAGTCCCACACTAAGTAAAGCTTGTAATATGGGTACTAGGTAACGATGTATGTATTTATATCTAGATGAATAAATACATACATACATAGAAAACATCCATGTCTCAGGAACAAATATTCGTACTCATCGCACAAATAAATGCCCTTACTGGCTGGCACAATACGGGGTCAATAATAGGTACTTAATTTACGTAATGAACGAAACGTGATAGCCAACAATATCTAGTTTTGTTTTGATTGCAAAATGTGGACTATGTTGCAATGGGGTGTACACTCGATTTACATTTTATCCGTGTATTTCCATGCAAACGCGTAAATTTAATAGTCGATTGGATTTCAGTTGTTTCAGCGTCGAAAATAAATAGCGATGTAAAACGGTCATATTCACAGCACCGTTAACGAGGGCCACATAAACTCAATCGAAATCATTCGGTTTTGTTTTACGGAACCTTTTACGAGTATAGGTACCTAATCCTTAAGTATGAGGGTCAGCGAAGAGACGAGTGAGACTTGATGTGAGTGTCAAATATATGACAAGTTCCTGTTGGGACGGCCTTAGGGACGCCTGTCCGTCTCAGTCAAATTACATGACAAATTATGACACATCCGTGTTTTAAGAGTGCGAGTCAGAATCGCGCACGAAGGGTCTCTATAAAAACAGCAAAAAAAACACGTTTGTTGTATGGGAGCCCCCTTAAATATATTTTTTCTGTTTTTTAGTACCTATTTATTTTTATGTGCTGAATCAACCAATAAAGATCTTGATAGCGCGAAATCGTGGGTCCTTGTACTATCCACGTCAACCATAATTAAATATATATTCACGTCTCGAGGGAGTAAATAATTCATTGCTGAAGCTAGAGGGAATATTTAATCAACCCATTTCCATTTTCAAAAGATAACGAGTCGAGCGTTTTCAATAGCTTTGATTTCTGAGTGGCGGGAATCTAACTAAGCAATCGCAGTTCACACCTTTGATGGCGGCGAGGTCTGTATCTAGTCACAGTGACTCATTTACTCTCGCTCAGCACAAATGGAAAATTGACATCTCGCAGTTATGGATTGAATCTGAAATACGGTCGTATCAAATTATGTATACTCTAAAAATAGGTCATGTAAGGTAAATGTCCGAGTGCTCGACGCTCGCTGTACTAGTATATACTATTGGGCATGGGCACTCTATGTCAAAGCAATATGGGTTAAATTCGAACTAAGAGGATTTTCTTTGACATAGAATGCCCATGCCATATCTAGTACAGCGTCGAGCACTCGGACGTTTACCTTATAAAATGTATAAAAAATTTCATGTTAAATTTTACTATTAATTCTAACTAGACATTTGCTTTGCATGTATTTAATTTGGTACTAGATATTATTTCATTTGAGCTTGAGTTACTTGGGAAGAAATATGTTTATATCCAAATCTGACGTTGAAGCTTATGTTTAACTTGCAATTTTCATTTGCACCAAGTCATTTGTCCTTCAAAATTTTACTCACTTGCCGTTATCCTGTTAACCTGAAATTTTGTATACCTACATGACGAGAACGCAATATTAATGCATCACCTAGCTGATCTGATGATGTAGACAGAAGATAGCCATAGCAACTCCTAAACTAGATGAGACAGAACCGTCGTGTTCAGGCTACTTAAGTCGCAACAAGTAGTTGATGACTGCAAAAAAAACTCGTTAATAACACATTGTACCAAACAATATTATTTTGTCCCATCTTTAGACATGTTAAAGAGTTTTTGTTTTAAATTAAGTTGCACTGCCCACATTTTATCTGCTTTGCCTTAAGGTGGACTGGTTGAGAATGCTTTATAGCATTAAGTCCACCTTTTGTACCATAAGATATAATTTTGTGCAGTAAAGATTAAATAAATAAATAGCTTAACTATACCTCTAGTTATAGTTCTCAGGAAAAAACATTTATTATTCAAATTCTCAATGAGTAAATCATAATTTTAATGGCTTTTTTATTTGAACACAATTTCTAAGAAGTAGTAGGACTTTGTACGATGAAAGTAATTTCATTCCTAAATTGCTTTGCATTATACTATTAAATGAGGCATATGACCTCATACGCGAACGCGAACCGTAATAATATAAGGTATTTAAATATTTGCCAAAACGAATCAAGATTATTACTTCAAGTAGTCCTGACATTCAACATTGTGTAGGTGTGTACTAACTAACATAGCGTATAAGTTTTTCAAATGTACTACTAACAATATATGGACCAAGGTCTGAAATAAATCATTTTTTTTTTATATATGATGTGATGTGCCTACTCGATAGCCTGACTCGTGGCTTCCATTAAGATCGTCCGTTGATGCCAGCTTTAAATGAGAAACAAAATAAAGATACTCTTCTATTAAGTGTGTTGGGTCTATATCAGAAAGTATAATTTTTCACTGTTCTTTTTCTTGTCTAATCACTGTTGAATATATTCTTTTTTCGCCGAAATCGTAATACGCATACTCGTAATATCGATATTCCTAATTATTTTTGTGCTTAATATTGATTGTGTCGAACATCAAATTATCGAGCACTACATTTGCGTAACTTTACAATTCCTAATATTAGATGTACTAATGCTATTTGTAATACAGTTCATAATTCCTAAACATATCGTCAATTGGGGAATAAGTATCTAGGACTCGCCATCCGGTCTGGGTGCGGTCAAGGTAACGAACGAACCTACCTCGGGCGTACCTACATAGTTTTATATACAATTAATGTCAATTGCCGTAGTTATTTGTATGCAATAATTATCTTTTGCCATAAAAAAATGTTGGGTTATGGCGCTTCGCCGGCTAGGCTTAGGCTTGTAGGGTTGAAGACCTAACTAACACTACTCCTCGCTTCACTCGTAGTCGTACCAAATGGGGACCTGGGGACCGATTTTTGACTTTCGAGCGCTCGAAAACTCTCGAAGACTCTTTCACTCGAAAACTGTCAAAAATTATGAAATGCTAGTTTGAAATAGCGAAAGAAAACGTAAAAACGAGTGGTATTGACCACTCGTATTCAATTCTATTGGTAGAAGGTATGTGTCGGCCATTTTGCCACTGGAAACGTATTTCCTTTTATTTGATTTTCGAGCGCTCGAAAGTCAAAAATTGGTCCCCTGCCTTATGCTACTCTGCCTGCAGCGCCGTAGCTAACGCATGACTAATTCTATATTGCAACTAAAATTGTAGAAAATGTAAATAGCTATCCCATTTCAGGCATTGCAATTGTAGTAATACCAGTATTAGTGCAGACATGTTTTATGAATTATGACTAGTGTGCGGAGTTTCGGTGGCAAATTTCACACAGTGGATAATTCGTTTTTATGATTAACTTTTTAAGATTTGAATAAATAAATTATTCATTTACCTGAAGTTCTTAGTATGACATTAATTAGGTAGGTACTCATCCCGACTGTTTAGGTGACATGTTTCTCCGTATGTAATAAGTAAAAATAAATAAATTTATTAAACAATGTTTACCTAAATACTTGTGTTATTTAGTAGTCCTGTGTTATCGTGGTATAAGTGGGTAATGCTCACAAGATAATTTATAAGGAGTATTATGCAAAAATAATATTTTAATCGTTATTCGTTTAATCAAAAAAATAGTTAGGCGACTCCATTTACCTCTGTGAAATTTGCCACCGAAACTCCGCACACTAATTATGACAAATAAAAATAAGCGTAATAAATTTAGCCATATAAATTTTCGAGTATTTAGTCTTAGGAGCAATCAACACTTATGCAAAAAAAATCTAAATGTAAAGTATGCCATGCCATATCAACGTTATGCCAAAAATGTTCGGCCAAAAGATTTAAGGACAATCAATATTATGCCACACAAAGGGCACCCAAGTACGTTGTACCTTCTTCAGACAGCGTCGGTTTACCTGAACAATCGGCTGGCTACTTACGAATGCACGGCACGCCGGCGAGTCCCCACAAAAGTGAATAGATAGAGTGTATAGTGGGCGCGCGCAGTGGAACCCCGGCCTCACTTTCCCTGGCGTCTAAAAATAGACGCTCGCTCGCGACAGAGTAGCCTGCGCGCGGACTGAATGAAACTTGCCGAGAACGATATAATCTCCCCGAATTTGCTACGATCGTTTCAGGGTTCAGCCGTAATGTTGACGTAGGTCTTAGTGCAAATCTTATGCCCTTTTAGGAGCGTCGCTTAACCCGATTTAACTGTAAATGAGTTAGCCTCTTAAATGTTCGGTGGTTTGTAACTAGACTAGCTAGTTACAGAGCAAATGCAACCAAAACATACTGAGGCTGAATTTACGGAATGCGCTTTTCGCGTTTTAAGATAAAATTGGAATCGTATCTTCGTAGCCAGAGGGCATGACGAGTATTCTAATGACGTAAGAAGAAAAGGGGTCAACGGAAGATAAAATGTTCAAAGGATAATAATTAGTAAAGTTCTCAGAGTTGCAAATTGGGGTAGGTAACAAAGAATAATTTGTTTTACAGACCGTATATTGATTTCGCTTAAATAACAACAATGAGAGACATAATTCTGTAAAATCGTAGCGCTGGTTTTCGGCGAAGTTAATTATTAGTCACTAGCTGCCCGTGCTGCTCCCATCGCATATTCCAAATTACCCAAATAGAGCCACGAAATAAATGTATAGCCTATGTCGATCAATAGAGCCATGGTAAACAACGGTGTAATAGATTATCCCCTACATACCTAGTTACTTACAATGCTATAATCCCACAGACTTTTCTACTTAATTATTTAAAATACTATTACAATAGACAAATGAATCAACGGATGGTCCCATCGGAAGGCCATTAGGCCAGCACAATTCTAAGATGAAATGTTTTGTGACACATATGTACTGATTTTATATGTCGATCTCTGTCTGTGTATTATCTGTATGTATTTATTATGTATGTATTAACTGCTGTCACGAATAAATGCTTAATTTATTCAAAATGTAACAATACTGTGATTTGTTCCAGAATGTCCGCCAGCAGCGGACGGCATGGAGCGCTTCGCATGCCCCACGCCCGACCGGCAGGGCCGATACCGCTGCATCGACGACCACGTGCTCTGCGACGGCTTCATCGACTGCCCCAACGGCGAGGACGAAGACCGACAGGCCTGCATGTTCTATAAAACGGTAACGACTTATATTTATTTTCCTTCAATGTAATTTTGCCTCATGGAACCTCTACTGGTTGACTTTAAGACTCGTGAATGCCATCAAGACATTGAGGAATTCGTTTGTTTTATTGCAGACCAAGGCACACCTGGACGTGCTGGCGGACGCGCTGCTGCGGTGGGCGCGCGGCCGCTAAGCCCCCCGGACCCCGACCCTAGTGCTCCATACCCCACCACAACTCCAACCTCATCATTATTACCCTCGATTAAGCCAGTGTGCTCTTATGACAGATTAGTGAACGCTGCGATTTACTTTCCGAAGTTCCGGACGCGACCAGCCATGATTACTCGTAGACGCGTTGAATTGAACGTAATGAAACATATCAAGTAGTGGTGCAGCCTATGCCAAAAACATGACCACTTAAAGTGTAGTGTGTAAGGACTCCGAGCGCGAACGAATGAGACGATTGTTTAGGAGACGCGAGAGTGCGTCGGTTGGTACACGGAAGTGTTACGATCTGGTTTCGTCCCAAGTAACCTCTCCGCAGCTATTTTATTTTCCATCGATATTTCGTACCTTCTAGCATTTATTACACTAAAATGTGAGACTGGTAGTCGACATTGTTAGTCGGTAGATCATTATATTATTAAATATAGAATAGTTCTTCATCTGACGAAACATTGTTTGTCGATTTGTTGATGTATTTACCTCTTTACTCTGTTATTAGTTACAACGTTCCACGCATTATGATGGTCGTGCTATAAATAAAAAAGCTCTAAAATGTATATAATACGAATACTATAAATGATTTGTGTATTGAATTGGTTTACTCTCGCGGCCTACACGTAACGAACGGAGTTTGTCCGAGCCAACCGCTGCCGCCGATGGCTGCGTGTGCGGGCCCGGCAGCTCTGCACATTCCACGTTTGGTCAAACGCTTATGATATGAATGATAATGTTTCAGTAAACTTAAATAACGTCATCTCGAATAAGGCAGCTACTGTATATTATTATGTAAAACGTTAGTTATTAAGATATTTTTTCCTAACTTTTAAATCTAAATTATCCTTAGTTTTATTCTGTACATATTTGTATACTGTATTTTGTTTATATTATTTTTAATTATGTGTAGCACAATTTTCGACTGATTACCCACCTAGTCTGATTATTTTTATAGTTTACTATTTATTATTATTAGTATTAATATTATTTGAATAACAGTGATCAACATCATCTAGTCATACGAGTTCCTAAATGAGAGTATGATTTTTAATAACTTGACCATAAAAATCGGCACCCATCCTTAACTTAAGAAGAGTTACTAGACTCGGCAATCAGTAAGAAAAACAAGTTGAATTCATTGACACAAATGATTAGGAGGAAATACAAGGAAAGTTAAATTTCCTTCGTTTCTTGGCAGGTTCCTTTTCGATAACGACTAACAAAGGCATCCATCTCCCGCCGGCGACGCTTTATTATCCGCCCCGAAATATTTATAATAAATACGCAAAACGTTATTAACGCTCTAGTTCACATCCGCTTTGTATTAATAACATAGACAGTACATAATTATAGATAGCTATACTCAACAGCGAATAAATATAACTAATTTAACTCAACGTTGAAGATACATAACGTCATCGTATCTTCATATAAAGTGTTAAGTGAGTATATTAAATATGAAATTAAAACTTGATAATAAAAGTCAAGTCGTATTGTATGACATAATAGTTATAGATAGATAGAAATGTCTTGCAATTAAATGTAGGGCTTTTATGAGTATAGTGATAGATTTATTGTGAGGTAGACCGTAGAGGCTCTGTTTACATTTTTTGGGTAGATAAGACGCATTTAATGGAATTTAATGCACCAAATTAAATAGCAGTATATTTTTAAAATATGCACCATATATATTAAGAATGGACGCTAAATGTAGTCGTGGCGGTAATTCAAAATTACCATTTATTAAGTGGCACTAATGACTCCAATAAATTATATAATACGAAATAAGTCAAAAGAACGCGTGCAAAAGTCGCGCCAATCAGGGTTAAGCAATCACATCTCTTTTGTTTGTAAATTTGGTTGTTGGATAACATGTCAAATAGTCACATGAATGAATGAACTACCTGTTTCTAAACATTATTTAATCGTTATGGTAATGGTTTAAAACAGTATGCATTTTTTGTATTAAATAACTAAGGTAACATAGTAGAAACATATAATAATAAGTAGCTGATAGGATAGCAATTATTTTTAGAACAGGATGTGAACTTAAGTGTGTCACGATAAAACTTTTGAAACTGAGGAGGCACATCAAAGCATTACAAATTGTTTATTTAATATTTCTTATAATAAAATAACCTCAGAATGCCGTATAGTAATAGCACAAACCGGTTTCCAACCCAAATAAACAACGTTACAGTCTGTTAGAACATTAGTTCTTGAGCCAGCAGACTCGACGGTGTTTATATTAATCCATTTGATTAATTTTCTAATAAAGTTAATTTTGCACATAACATATTTTTTAGAAATTGTACTTATTATTAAAATGTAACTGCTTTGATGATAAAGTTTCATCTGGAGTTTATCGTTATAAAGTTCATTACAAAGCTTTATTTTGAAATAATACCTTACCGTAAAATTAAATCTTTATTAAACATACATGGTAATCTCACGTAATCTTTGTGGCAATGAATTCAAATATACAAATTAATCTTTGGGCTTCGGGGCCAATACATTGACATTGTAGAAAAAGAGAGAAATTGTAGAGTTCCGTTCCGCTAAACGAAAAAGTCACTGGGCACCGAATCACACACAGCGCGATACGTAAGTGTATGTATTAGAGAACTACATCATGTACCTACATACATGTCCACTGCCTGTATCAGTGGCGAAGCGAGCACCCGTATAAGCCGATTGCCACCGGCTTGCCTAAAATATCTTTTTAGGCAAGCCGTCTCTTTCATAACTTTTTTGTTCCGGGATGCCGCTCGAAAATTTTCACGTGCCGCCACTCACTGGCCCGTACACTCGATGACATTTCCTAAACTGTCGCGGACAAGTCGCCGCGACGATCACCAGCTCACTGGAAACGTTAAGGGAAAACCCTGGTCTTATTTAATTTATGTACCTACCTACTTAATCAATTATTCTACATACTAATGTCGTTCTTTTCAGAGAGGAACGTCACGGCTGTTGAATGAAAACACTTTTTAAATTAGACACTTTAATCCATCTTCCGTTTAGTTATTGTATTTGTTCACTAATTGAGTTTTGACGTCAAGGAGTGTGATTGGACTCGTACATATTTTATTAGATTGTTCTGTTATCGATTCTAAGTATCCCCAGCAAACTTTTATTCGAATATCTTTTATGTACAGACTTTCGACCCTCTTCAGCTTTATTATATGTATAGATGTATAGATGTAATTGCACCGACATTTGCCTGTTTTGTATGTGCACAGCAATTTATTGTGATATTTTAAATACCATAGGATAAGATGCAAATCATGATCTCGCGAGTAGACTAAATATGTACCTATCAATGTGATTATAATTAATTTAATCATAAATTAAATATGTATGAAGTCAAATTAGTCTCTATTAAATATGGACGCATCTTATTTATGCCTATCTAGTTTACACCGGCTAGACCATTCACTTTGTTAATCTCATGACATTTTGCTAGAGACTATTCGTATGCTTGCGTTATGCGGCATCCTCCCTAGATAAACTGCCAGACAGACAGCCGGGTGAGGTCAAACGAAACTAGATAAATAATAATAAATGTCGTCTACAGCCCGTAATATTTCCTAAAAGTTTATATTTTGAACTAGAGTGGACGCCGCATCACAGATCGATCACTGTCCCTATTTTATTCGGAATCTTTAGCAATTTTCGTCAATTTTATGGATACTTGTACGTAGGAATAAATAAAATATGAAGTGCTAATCGTTGTCCATGGTCGTTCTATAAGCTGTAGCCCGCGGACCCTGCGCGCGCGTCGCTGCGCGAGCGGCGGGGCCCGCGCGCTATCTTTTCATTGCACCTCACCACTATATTTATCTAGTTATTGTTGTAAAATTGTTTAATTACCTATGTAAGCACACGACTACGAGCACAATTTTTCTACACATTTATTAAGTACCTTGAACCTGTAAGAAGGTAAATTAACTGTTGATGAAAGTTTCTAGTCACTTTTATATTTCGCAGATAACATGCGATAAATACAGATATTCAAGAAGTAACAACGTATGCTCATGAAATCTTCCGAACTCTGTTCAAAATACATATTTGTAATACCAACCTATTTCTCAGACATGATATACTTAAATAACAATAGTCGCTCAAACGGGAAAACTATTTCGACGATGTTTATTGTTGAAGTAAAATATTTTTAGATGCCACCGTTGTTAGTTATCATTAACATTTAATTTGGTTAATTACTTGATGCACTGACATTAGTGACATCACGCTACAAAGATTTCGCCCGCAGTAAAAAAGAATACTACTGAAATGATTCTCTGTTTACGAGGAATTAAAATTTTCATCAGCCAATTTTCTTGATGATAGTTGTTAATTTAAAAATGCAACTATTTTTGTAGATACATATTATCTATTTGATTACCACTAGATAGAGATTTACATAGTATATATTTTCTCATAGTGTTACGTTTGCCTATGTAAAGACAAACGAATATTCATTTGTAACTGCACTATGCCACTGACACCGTACAAATGACCGTCGCGCTGCTAGGTATTGGTCGCCGGTGACACCGCCGTACGGCGCTACAGTCAACGGGAGACCAATGCCTGGGATGAAAGTAAGATTTGCAGAGGTCGTCAGCTCGCGCTGTAAGCTCTGCTCTCGATGGCTGTATTGGCGTCGTACAGAGCTCCCGAAGTGACGAAGCGACCCACACTAGCACGTCAAGACTACGCCCATCAACTAAGTTGACAGTTCTGATCTCGTTCTCTCTGAGAATATTCTTGCGTTTAGCCGTTTCACGCACGAGTTCACTTGACTTGACATTTCGCACAATATGTATGCAACTCATATGGCGATAATCTAATAAGTCAGGTGCAATATTACTGAGTCGACCCTGTGACCTAGCTTGCGTTGCGTGTAGCTTGTTAATTTCCCATTGAACATGCCACTTTCCGCAGGACTATCCTTAGTTATTAGAATTTTGCTTTCACTGATATACTATTGAAAAATCAACAATCTGTACTCCCATAAATAATCCATTCTCTAACATGCCTACGATTGAATGCATGTGTTTATCAAACACAATATAATAGAAGTACCGCCGGATTGTTCCATACATTATCAGGCTTTGATTCACGGTCGACTCCGCAATGTGAACGTGGCTTTATAACGACTACGCTATTTTGTAGGCGTAATATACTTTTGGACTATTTATTATGTATTGTTAATTACTATGTATGTTGTATTAAGATAAAAAATGAAAAACAAAAATAAATGTTAATAAATGCCTCAGCCAGATGATATAGGGGTTTTATTTCGATACGTCGCACTATTCCGCCAGAGCAGAGGCAATTTGAAGTCTGCATTTGAGATCTTTAGTATATGTAAGTACCGAATATATAAGTACCTACGTGTAATCCAAAGTAAAGCTTTAATCTTAAACTTCGAGATAAATTGAAGTCGATATAATTTTTGCTCGGTGTGCATTTAAATTCAGCATACAGTTAGAACCGCTGCATCGAAATTGTCAGTAAATAGGTAACAAAGGTATGCAGGAAAAACGTGAATTTACAAGCAGTTACTGAAAGATGCTATTGTAATAAAACAAACCGAAGCTAACATAAGCATGATCCATATGACAATATTTTTATAAGTTTAGAATCCTACTTACATCGAGAGGTTATATTCCCTCTAATTGGGCTCCATGCAACATTTCAGCATATCACCCCTAATTAATACGCTACACGCTTTATTTCGAAGTTTATATTATAATTATAGATACGCTCTTGTTTAAGTTTTTGAGTAATGGCATAGTTACGTTTTCATAAAGCTGATCATAATCAATATTTTTTTTAAACCGTATTTTTTTAGTGTGAGAAAGCTTGCGCCTTCTATTCTACGCTGTACCTATAGTTAGATTTTTTAACAGCCGATTTTTCAAACTTTCGAAACTATATGAAATTACTTCAAAATTGCTTTCTTGGGGTTAGATATCAAGATATAACGGATCATTTGTGATACATTATATCTTGATATCGAACTTAATTAGTTGGGTATATCGTATCTGCAAGAGTCCAACCTTGATATTTTTTGACAAAAACTAACCAAACTATACCAACTGATGAAAAAGCGCAGTTAAAGGGTTAAAGAGGTATTTCTCGTTGGATATATGGATACTGCGTATCATTTTATGATTAATATGTACCGTATCTGCAGTACAGTTCCATAAGTCACGTAAAATAGGTATTGAAGTAGAACAGTGTCACTTGGTAATATTGAAAAACTAAAAAAAAATACTTAATGCAATTATTTTCAAAATTGCTTTTTGAGGTTAGATATGAGGATGTCACGTATCACATGTGGTATATTGAATTTTTAAAAAATCAGCCATATCGTGTCTGGAAGAGCCCAAACTTGGTATGTTTCGATTTTATTTTTTTTTTAATTTAAAAAATATGGCTAAAATGTAATGATGTGGTATATTTTTAGAATCGCCTCGAAAAGCTTTTTCTTATGATACTACACACGATAGGTTTCTTAAAAAAAATATTTTTTCCATACAAAAAGAAAAATGTTTTGGCACTCCCCCCCTAAGGGATTTTTTTAGGAACTGCGGGTCAAAAAAATTCTTTTGACCTCTAGTATGCGTGTGCCAAACGGCTAAGCTGTACATCGATTTGCGGTTTTCTTATGAAATTGGGCTTTTGGGGCTTCCACTATGATGGCGATATAAAATGATAAGATAAGTATTTTACAAATAAAAATCTCCGCGCCTTTCTATAACTACAAAGCGCATATTTAGCGCATTACATACGATACAATTTATCACAACAATTGACATAGTCGCAGCAATAAACCTCTTCTTAGTTTCATGATTGGTGCCGATTATAAATTTATTACTAACTAGCTGTACCTGCGACTTCGTTTGCATGGTAATGAGGTGGTAGTTAACGAATTTCTTATTTTGGACATAGGACACATGCAGTTCTAATTTAACCTTTCAAGTAAAACGTTGAACAAACCTATTTTAGCTAAAATGCCGTTAAAATTCTTTTCTTTGATTTTTAAATTAGTAAGAAAGGGTCAAAACTCGTTTTATGGGGTAATAGTTTAGTAGATGTTCGTGACTATAGATCCAACAGGTACATTCAGGGTTCTCTACATATTTATAATATAACAGTGTTTTATATTAAATAAATACAAACGTGATGACTGAAATCATCTTGAGTCACTCCGACTCTCAGGTAAAGATGTGTATAGAATTAATAAATAGATTTAATAATCCTTTCGAGTACCCGGAGTAGGTACCCATTGACCGGTAAGTGTTTACGCGGAACAAAAGATCTCTTTTTTAACGTCTGAATTTATATTTTCCAAGCTATAGGTACCTAACCACTAACTAAGTTCTAGAACCATAACGCGAGTCCGAGTCCCTTTCTTTTAAAGGTAATTAATGTAATTATTAAAAATATTAAAGTAATATGTTTATTTTTTCATATTGCAATGTTTCAGATCGCACTATCACATTCTGCCGATCTTCTGTATGTTCCCGCCATTGTCAACTTAACGAATGTGTATTGCAGGCTTTATGATAAAAGTTTTATCTGTATGTTGGCCGATTCCTGTGTCTCTATATAGGCTGAATGTCAACTTGAAGGCGCGAAGTACGAAGTAAAATACCGCCTTAATACCTACTGACGTACTGACGCGCTTGATAATTAATGTTTTTTAAAAAAGGGGCCCGTTCTATACTGCTTTAATATAGTTTTACTGTTTATTGCTGATAAATATAAATACTGACAAACCAGCACGGCTATCACAAGACGGCGCGCGAGCTCTCTCTATTTTTCTCGAACTATCCGTCTCTCTCGTAATAGACAACTTAGAAAGAGATGTATAGTGCGAGAAAAATCGAGAGAGCTCCCGCGCCATCTTGTGATAGCCGTTAAGTATCGTGACAAATACTCAGCGTGTAATCTTTCAGAAACTCATAAACCTAGACGTTTTGACTGAACGCGAGACAACGCTAGGTGTCGCGACGAACGCGAACGCTCAAACCACTCCCAATTTCTAGTCTAGCAACACTGACTAGCGCCACCTAGGGTGGGCAGCGGTAAGTGAATTGAAATGGTAACGGTTAGTTAGTTGCCGCCAAAATGGCTCCAAGTGTGAATGTTCAGTGGAAGTGAGTTGAGAGTGAAAGTGCTAGGATTGCCTATAAACTATCCAGAAACATCAAAGCTAAGTATACTTGTATATCTTAGTAAAGCTCACGTGGTTGTATGGTTTTCTCTAGACAACTACCTTATATGTATCTTATAGGTTATGTAATTCACGTTGTGGAAGAAATATCTGAGCTCATCTTAGGTATGGCGGAAAAGGTACATCGTAATTAGGTGCCGCGGCTTCGGCCGCGGTGACCTGTTCTGTAGTGGGACTCTGCCCACATGTCCCAGGTGCCGCAGCTACGTCTGCCGCGACCTGACCATGGACTGTTCTGTAGTGGGACTCTGCCCACATGTCCCAGGTGCCGCAGCTACGTCTGCCGTGACCTGACCATGGACTGTTCTGTAGTGGGACTCTGCCCACATGTCCTAGGTGCCGCGGCTTTGGCCGCCGTGACCTAACCGTGGACTGTTCTGTAGTGGGACTCTGCCCACATGTCATAGGTGCCGCGGCTTTGGCCGCCGTGACCTGATCTGTAGCGGGAATCGGCCCGCATGTCGTTGTTACCTTCCTCCGGCCGGGTAAGATGAGGCTCTCCTTATAGTAGAGAAAAGAAGAGAAGGAGAGGTGGGTTGTAGAGAGAATACCATACTTATAGAGCTTCTTTCCACAGACTAAGGAGAGGCCCCGATTCGGCACTTTAAGCGAAGCAGATATAGGGATATTAACCCCATAGATTACCGATTGAAGCAACCATAAATAAGAGAAACAACTTCAAGGATAAGGAAAGGTACGCTATGCATTCTATAACACACTATTAATAAATACTCTACTGAGTTACACCCCCACAATATAACCATGTCGCCGTCTTCCCTTGGCGGTCTCGTGATATTACCGTAAGAGAGAGAGGGAGGCGGCGACAAAATGGTGACAGAGTAGCTGGGATCTGGCTGTAAGAAAACAGAATGAATAAAGAATCAAAGGCGTATAAATAGTAAAGGAATGCATAGTGTTCATTTTCATAATAAAGATGTTAATTGTGGTATGCTAACAACTGATCCAAGATGGCATGTTGATCTTCAATTTATATCTGGACTAAATGATTTTACTTGTTGAGCATAATTGCTGAAATTCATGAAAAATTGAAATTAAAACTCTGACTTTAAAACTGTAGGACACAGGCATATACAGTGGCGACAATGGTGGCAAAATGAGGAACTTATTAGTTTACTTCAAGGAATCATCATAGATGGCGTTACCGGTCCCAAACAGTCGTGGATTTACGAATTATAAGAATCTTTATTCAAGGTTATTTACTACCTAGAATGTCACTTAAATCTGAGTTTATTTTAATTAAGTTCGTCTATAATGTATTTTCAAGGAATTATTCGTTTAAGGCGATTTTAAGTTAATAAGTGTAATTTTTGTAAACAACCCATCAAGGATACCAGTACCAACTTAACGGTACTTGCTATGAAAAGTCTCGCTTGTTCCTTCGCGTAGCGATCTCTTTTACACTTTCGTATTCAATCGACAGAGACAGATATATTATGAAATTGGCGAAACTCCATGAAAGGCGTCGACTTCGTCGTATTTTGCCTAAGTTCATCGGAAATAGAAATTGGTATGGTGGTATCTCTGAGGTCGTTTGGTCGTTTCCGTAGTCTCCTCTCTTTGTGAACCCCGAACCGGAAGCATTTGTCGGGAGCCATCTTCCCTGCAAGATAGTTGTTCTTTAAGTCGGTGCCACGTTTTATACAGGTAATTGTTGAATAATCTTCTGCAAGAGTGAAGAAAAAGTGTGTACCTACTCAGGGAAATGTGCGTAATAACATTCCATCTCTGTATTGTAGGTAACCGCAAAGAACGCTTCCGACCATCCCGGATTGACGAACCCCCTCGGAATTGACGAAACCCCTCGGAATTGACATTATAACCCCCCTGACTAGACATCCCGGTAAGTTTCTTGCTTCTTACATTAGGATTTTCCAATTGGAAAAGCATATAGTTAGTCGTAATCAAGTGGGAACCTGGTTGCGCAGTGCGCGTAGATACGTGTTGCAGCTGCCTACTACCTACCTAGAAATGTTATTTCTTAACGTAAGGCATGTTTGTTAGGATATAATCATATTCAAGTAAATTTCGATAGGCAAAGGATGGCATTTCTTGCATTTAGTAATTTTGTTTAATTTTGGCCGGTGTTGAAGTGAGTAGAAGTGTGCCGAGCCAAACTGGAGCTTATTGCCAACAACTTAAGAGTCATTACTTAAGCGCCAACCTAAGGAAGTTTCTAGAACATCGCCAAATGGCGGACCCGTTTGATATATAATTACGATAACATTTTAATTGAAAATCTATGTTTCTAGACGAAGATATTGATCATATTCCCGCTTATGACCTACACTGAAACCTAACGAAGTTTTAATCAATTTGGTACAGGATAACGAGTACAATCGAATATTAACGTAACAATAATTATGTCCAAGGACACTTTCTTTTGTTTTACTGTTTGACATAAAAATTACTTAACCAATACTAATTATTGTCATTTGACTTTATTCACGAAAACCGAATAGTTAGAAATTTTGTGACTAACCGTAAAGAAAATCGGTATTTAGTTACGTGAGTCGTTATTTGCATTATGTAATCTTGTGTTTATGTTCCCTTTCCCTAAGGAGTAGCTAGAACAAATGAAAACCTTTTATATTCGTTACAAAGTACATTTCTGACTGTAGATTAAATTGAGCTAGTGTGATATTGTGGCGATAGGTTGACGGTCTATCGTCCACGCGTTACTTCAACCCTATTCCTATCGTAAATTATTATGCGATCTATCTGTATCCTTTCTTTATTTACTTCGGTCTGGATTCTCGCTTGTTCTATTATCTATTTATGTGACAGTTATATTATGTTTTGTGTTTATGTTTGTCCTTCCCCTAGCAAGTGTTGTGTTATTTAAATACATGGTGTACATAGTAGGGAATCATTCTTGCAATAGACATACAATTTTTATTATGAAGTGAATTCAAGCAGTGATTGAGTGTTTAAATTTTGTAGAGAACTTATAAGGCAGTTCTCACTTTAGGAATGTTAGTTTCCTTGTGTTGTTTAAAATAAATATATCAGAGAATGTGGCTATAGGTTCTCTTCTCTTTTTGTAAGAAAGTGGCAGTTGATACAGTGGGAAAGGCTTACAAACGTCAGCCCTTATGACATGGATTTAAAGTCCAATTTAGTGTAACCAATTCAAAAGTTTTACCCATTGTACCTACTAGTATACATGTGAGTATGTCCTTAATACAATAACTGGTTAATATTGTGTTTATTTCTCAATAAATAAATACTTGCTTAGAAGATTATACTTACATAGTTAATGAGTCTGCAGCGGCGTAACAAAATATTATTGAAATTTTGTTTTCTTAAAGAGTATGTCAGTTTGTCTGAGGTACCATGTCTTGCAAACAATATGATTTTTAAATTCATTTTCTTTTTGGCTCTTGGGAAAGACAGTATACCTGAGGACTTGTCATAGTAGATCACTAGATTGATATTTATTTTATATGTGAAATTCAACTTGCTTAGTAAGAAGGACTTAAGTAACTGAAATTATAGTCAACTAGAAAAATAATTAAATTATATATCTGTTGAACATTACTTAGTTGTGTGATGACCTACATGAACAATTATTTCACCGAATGGACATTGACTCTTTTTAAATTTTTGCTTTGATGTTTTGATGGAGATTGAAATTATTTGACTTATACTTTGCATATAATTTGCTTACATTAATTTTTTTGACTTTGATCTTAAATTTTGATTTTTAAACTTCAATTTTAAGTTTTTATTCGCACTGGAGGATAAAATATTTTAGAAATTAATATGATTTGCGACTATGACAGTTGAGTATTTTACTTTCGAGAAATTCAGGTTGACCCGGACATTGAATTTGAAGATTTTCTTACTTTTGATTTTCAATTTATTTTTGTTTTTGAATCTTGATCTTTCGGTTTAAATTTTTGAACATTGACTTAGATCTGGTTAATGAGTTCAATTTATTTTGTGACGTCGACTGAAATTTTTGGTTTTTAGTTTTAATTTTAATATTGTTCAAGGATAGTAACATTTAGAAGTCGTGTCGATTTCCTTTCGGTAACTTTTTTTATTTTTTAACTTTTGAATTTTTAATTTTTAATTTATTTTTGAACTTTGAATTTTTTATTTTTTATTTTATTTTGAACTTTGAATTTTGAACTCGTCAATGATAGTTGCATCCATGCTAATGAATATTGGACAGAGCAATCGACATTTTTAACATTAAATCATTTTAGTAAGACATACTGAGAGGTACGTGTGTGATTGAATGACAGTTGTTAACTTTTCATGCAGCATCTTTAAACAAATAGCTATTCGAGAATTTTAGGTTGAATAGAACTTGTTTATGTGATTTACAGGATTAGACAAGATAAACCATGGACGAGACTTTACTGAGAAGGCTTAGGCTTATACATGATAAAATTCGGTCGGACTTAGGCACTCTACCAAATACTATAGATGATGATACGGTTATGCAAGGGCAATTGGTTTACAGTAAATTAGAAGCAACAGTTAAACGATTCAACAGCGATCTCGTTGAGTACTTTAGGATGGCATCGTCTCCGGCGGCGGATGAAATTTTTTTAATGAGCGGGACCCAACTCGAAGTGGAAGAAGCTTTAGCTGAACTTAACGTCAAGATCACCCGGATCCTTTCGAAGAACAAAACAAAAGAAAATTCTTCAGAAGTGAACTCCTCCTGCCGGCTTCCAAAACTGCAGCTGACAGTATACAAAGGGGATGTACTGACTTGGTGCGAATTTTGGGATTCGTTCCAGAGCAATATCGGCTCGAAGAACTTGTCCGAGGTAGACAAGCTCTCGTATCTCAAAGCTTCAGTGTCCGGAGATGCCAAGAAAGCTATTGACGGTCTATCTACGACAAACGCTAACTATGAGATAGCGGTGTCAATCCTTAAAGAAAGGTTCGGGAAGACCTCTCACCTTATAGATGCGCATTACGCCCAACTTTACAAGATTAAAGCGGCTAATAACACAGCTGAAGACTGCAGGAAGACACTTAATGAAGTAGAACGGAACCTCAAGATTTTGGAGTCTCTAGGAGAGAACATCAACCACAATCATCTGCGCTTCATGCTGATGGAAAAGTTTCCAATCGAATTAGTATATGAGATAAGGCTGAAGATCTTTGATGAATCTATACAGGAACTCCGAAATCAATTGGAAAAAATCATCACAGCTAAAGAAGATGCAGAGAGAATATCCGGAAAAAAAAGCGCTCCCATGAAGCAGGAAGTAGCACTGTGGAGACATTGCATGTACAATCAAAGCGGGCGAGATATGTAAACCAACTTAAGTTCCAGAATAACAATACAAGAGGACAATTTAGGAGTAATACTGGAAGCTGGAACAACAAATTTCACCTAGAAAGGAAAGCGAATGGTAATTGGAGAAAAGACAAATTTCAACAACCACCCAACAGGACTCATCAAACCTACAACAGGCCTCAACAAGCTCCCCTCAAAAATGAAAACCGGATGCAAGGAACCACTTCTGGATTGGTGTGCGTATTTTGCAGCGGCAACCACTACAATGACAAATGCGAAAAATTTACAACTATAAAAGAAAGACTAAACCGTCTGGGGAAACGGTGCCATATTTGTTTCCAGTCAGATCACTTTAAGAAGGACTGTAAAGTCAAGAGAAAGTGTCCACGCTGCCTGAATTCGCGGCCGCACAACAGAGCTCTTTGTCCTAAAAATTTTCTTCATGCTCCACCGGAGAAGAAGCCGTCATGACCGCACAAGAAAAGGGGCTCACCATTCTTCAAACCGCTACAGCGAAGGCTAGCCCTGTCAGTGACTTGGAGAAGAGCAAGGAGTGTCGTATCCTCCTAGATTCAGGATCTCAACGATCATACACCACCTTCAAAGTCGCTGAAGAGCTGCTAGTTAAGTTACTATCGCGAACGGGCGAGAATATAATCATACACGCGAATTGCGTAGAATATATTTCAAGAGGCGGCGTACCTCATATAAACTTAGAAAACTTGCAAAAGTCATACATACTTGCAGACGATGGATCATTGAACGACCAGGTGCACATATTGATCGGGAACGACTATTACTTCAACATCGTTCAAGATGAAAGGATACAATTAGAAAAGAACCTGTTCCTAGTCAAATCTGCACTTGGATGGATAGTCAGCGGCAGGGCCGAACCCGAAGCTATCGACGAGTCGTACGTTGTAACGTACGCGCAAACTAGTACCGAAATGAGACTTAACCAACCAGATCCGCCTTTATGTAATGGAGACATAAAAGGTTTATGGGAATTAGAATGTATTGGTATCAATGATTCACCGAAAGCGAATAGAGACGAAGAAGCTGTCAAGTACTTTAATAATACCACTCAAAAAATACATAATCGGTACACGTTGAGTTGGCCATGGATAACTTATCCGCCAGACTTACAAGATAACTTTGGATTGGCTATAGGTCGTTTAACAAGTCTATTGAAACGTACAGATCAAGATACGTTACTAACGTATAACGATACCTTCAAGGATCAATTAAAGAAAGGTGTAATTGAAATTATATCAGAGTCGAAGACTTCACCAACAGAAAAAGTTGTTCATTACCTACCATTTCACGGAGTACGTCACGCGGGGAAACCCATGAGAATAGTCTATGATGCTAGCTCTAAGAGTAGCAAAGATAGCAAGAGCTTAAACGAGTGCTTATATCGTGGACCTCTCATGCTGGAAGACCTTGCAGGATTACTTATAAAATTTAGTACTCACCAAATAGGACTGTCTTCCGACATTGAGAAAGCATTCTTGCAGATGGCGTTACATGAAAAGGATCGTGACGTAACTAGATTCCTCTGGCTGAAGGATACGTCGAAACCAGTATCAAGAGACAACTTACTTTACCTAAGATTCTGTAGAGTCCCATTTGGAGTTATTTCCTCGCCGTTTCTGCTTAACGCGACGATTAAACAGCACCTGTCTAACGCAGATGACCAGCAAGTCAGACAAAAGGCTAACGACATCTACGTGGATAACTTCATATCAGGCGCAGAGTCGCCACGCGAGGCATTAGAACTCTACAGAAATCTCAAAGGGACTTTTCAAGAGATATCTATGTCACTCAGAGACTGGAGCTCCAATTCCAAAGAATTCATGCGTGATATTCAGGATTCATGTAAGGATGAAAGGGTCAATGTACTCGGCTTAGAATGGGATATCAAGAAGGATACTCTTCAATTGAAATGTAATTTAAATGAAGAAACTAATACAAAAAGAGGAGTCTTGAAGATTATCGCATCTGTTTACGATCCGTGTGGATACGCGGTACCGTACATTTTATCAGCCAAACTCTTCTTGCAACAACTTTGGAAAGCTAAGGTACAGTGGGACGTGCCTTTATCAGGCGTGCTCACAGGACAATGGAAGACCATCCAAGAACAAATACGTGCCATTAGAGAGGTGTCGCTGAACAGATGCTACACGAGTGAACCAGGGGAGAAAAGGTACGATCTACACTGTTTCACCGACTCCTCTCTGCAGGCGTACGCTGCGTCTATATTCCTCGTCAGTGGATCTGAGAGAAGCTTTGTTATTGGCAGGTCGCGCCTCGTACCAATAAAGGACCAGGAAAACCTTAAGATACCTCGTCTTGAACTTCTAGGAGTTTTGATTGGAAGCAGACTGATAAAGTTTGTTCTTAAATTTCTTCAACAGAAAATAGAAAAGCAAGTCTTGTGGACGGACAGCCAGATTGTTATAGAATGGTGTAAGTCCAGCAAATTGTTACCTCCTTTCGTGGCCAGACGGATTGAGGAGATTAAAACTAACCCAGACCTGAAGATCAAGTACATTCCATCAGAGCTCAATCCAGCAGACGTGGGTACGAGACCCACCTGTTCGAGAGAGGACAGGGAGAAATGGTTGA
This sequence comes from Epinotia demarniana, assembly GCA_945867215.1. NCBI lineage: Eukaryota > Metazoa > Arthropoda > Insecta > Lepidoptera > Tortricidae > Epinotia > Epinotia demarniana. The sequence continues at coordinate 16,192,022 of OX244272.1, read as the reverse complement.
GTGGTCCACAATTTATAACACAGAGCCAGACGGCGTGGCCAATGAGACCTGGCAGTGGACAGACCTGTTCTTTCCCGGTTGGGGAGGGTCTTGCGGTGCAAGAACGTGAAGAGCCGATGGAAGTAGATGATCAACAGGTACAAGACTCGCAAAACGTCGATCCGATGGAAACGGAAGAAAAAACATTAGGTAAAGAAGAAACTCGAGAAAATAGTAAAACATTGGAGGATAAGATACGTAAACTAAAGAAGATTCAAGCGGAATACTTCCCACTAGAAGTTGAAGGAAAAGTAACTAGTTTAAGCCGAAATTTGGGCATATTTAAAGATATAGATGACCTTTTAAGGTGCAAAGGTCGCATGAAAAATGCAAACTGGTCGTTTGATAAACGGTATCCTGTACTTATTCCTAAAAACTCGGATTTCACCAAAGAAGTTATAATGAAGACCCATCAGGAAAACAAACATGTAGGTGTAAACCACACTCTAGACAGGTTAAGGCAAACTTACTGGATTCCCCATGGAAGAAGCCAAGTTCAACACATTCTGAAGAGGTGCCCCGACTGTGTGAAACATGAAGGAGGGCCATATAAGTTACCTGAGACACCAGCCTTGCCGAAGGAAAGGGTTAACTACAGTTCACCGTATACATACGTCGGAATCGATTACATGGGCCCCGTTTTGGTTAACAACGGTAACGGAAATTGTAAACGGTGGATATGCTTATATACATGTCTGGCAGTGAGAGCTATACATCTAGAGGTTGTCAACGATCTTACGGCTGAGGAAGGTCTACTCGCCCTAAGACGGATGGTGTCCGCTAGAGGAGTACCTGATTTAATTACGTCGGACAATGCGACAAACTTCAAATTGATGTCAGAAATTCTTCAAAATCCATACTGTGTGGAAAAGGAAATAAGGTGGAAATTTATACCACAATTAGCACCATGGCATGGCGGATTCTATGAGAGACTGGTCAGCCTTGTTAAGAATTGCATGAAGAAAACCCTGCAGAAACATATGCTAAAGGATAGTCAATTGATAACGGTAATAAAGGAAATTGAAGCAGTTCTCAACACGCGACCTTTAACGCGTGTCGACTCCGAACCGGATCATGTACTTAAACCGTCAGATTTTCTCACCATGGGAAAATGTATCATTATGGAAACTTCAGACAAGGATCCTACAACGTCACAAGGGACAGTGACCAAAGAAACCTTAATTAAAAGCTGGAAGAAAGCACGTGTTATTCTAAAGGAATTTAAAGATATGTTTGAAAACCGGTATCTCCTCAATTTGAGAGAGCGATATTCCCACGGTCCGAATGAACCAAGGGTAACGTCAAAATTAGCTCCCAAAGTGGGCCAGATAGTACAAATCAAAGGAGACACGAAGAATCGGATAAACTGGAAGGTGGGAAAGATAGTCTCGTTGATCACTGGCATGGATGGTCAATTTAGGGTAGCTAAGGTTAAGGTAGGAGATACAGAATTTACAAGGTCCATCGCACATCTCTACCCTTTAGAGATTGAAGATGGAGAAGAAGAATGCAAACAAACATCAGAAAGTGACGAAAATTCTACAGATGAACATCTGACGCTTCCAGAGCTTCCACCACAGTCATGCAGGGACGACGTAGTGATGAAAGCACCTGGCAACGACGATGCCAAATCTCCAGATGATCAAAGTACCCAAGTAGAAGACACGGAAGAATTCCTGGATGAAGTCTTGCCCCAATCCACTGTAATTGTTAAGCCTAAGTCCGTATCAGAATCTGAATCGTATCAGCCAGTCACTGAGCCTGAGCCACTCGAACCTTTAGAACCTGGCAGTCAAGAACCGGAGCCAAGACCGAAGAGAGCTGCTGCCCTTAGAGCCCTTGAGAAGATCCGTGAATGGACGAGCAACCTAGTAGCCGTGCTTCGGCCTTTCGTGGGGAGTGTCGCGACGAACGCGAACGCTCAAACCACTCCCAATTTCTAGTCTAGCAACACTGACTAGCGCCACCTAGGGTGGGCAGCGGTAAGTGAATTGAAATGGTAACGGTTAGTTAGTTGCCGCCAAAATGGCTCCAAGTGTGAATGTTCAGTGGAAGTGAGTTGAGAGTGAAAGTGCTAGGATTGCCTATAAACTATCCAGAAACATCAAAGCTAAGTATACTTGTATATCTTAGTAAAGCTCACGTGGTTGTATGGTTTTCTCTAGACAACTACCTTATATGTATCTTATAGGTTATGTAATTCACGTTGTGGAAGAAATATCTGAGCTCATCTTAGGTATGGCGGAAAAGGTACATCGTAATTAGGTGCCGCGGCTTCGGCCGCGGTGACCTGTTCTGTAGTGGGACTCTGCCCACATGTCCCAGGTGCCGCAGCTACGTCTGCCGCGACCTGACCATGGACTGTTCTGTAGTGGGACTCTGCCCACATGTCCCAGGTGCCGCAGCTACGTCTGCCGTGACCTGACCATGGACTGTTCTGTAGTGGGACTCTGCCCACATGTCCTAGGTGCCGCGGCTTTGGCCGCCGTGACCTAACCGTGGACTGTTCTGTAGTGGGACTCTGCCCACATGTCATAGGTGCCGCGGCTTTAGCCGCCGTGACCTGATCTGTAGCGGGAATCTGCCCGCATGTCGTTGTTACCTTCCTCCGGCCGGGTAAGATGAGGCTCTCCTTATAGTAGAGAAAAGAAGAGAAGGAGAGGTGGGTTGTAGAGAGAATACCATACTTATAGAGCTTCTTTCCACAGACTAAGGAGAGGCCCCGATTCGGCACTTTAAGCGAAGCAGATATAGGGATATTAACCCCATAGATTGCCGATTGAAGCAACCATAAATAAGAGAAACAACTTCAAGGATAAGGAAAGGTACGCTATGCATTCTATAACACACTATTAATAAATACTCTACTGAGTTACGCCCCCACAATTTAACCATGTCGCCGTCTTCCCTTGGCGGTCTCGTGATATTACCGTAAGAGAGAGAGGGAGGCGGCGACACTAGGCCATGCCATAAAAAAAAAAGGAAGAGTCAGACTTTTGACGTTATTTTGTTGAAATTTGTTGATACATTTATTGAAATTACGCCTAAATACGAATTTAGCGCGTATAAGTTTTCATATCACAATCGATTATTTTTTTATGCTTAGAATTTAATATGCGTTTTGTAAAGGTCTTTCACAACACCCGATCGAAATTATTACTGTTAGTTAGATATGGCAAGTCCGCCATTTTAACGTCAGTGACAGTTGACGGATATGGCGGCTATGATTTCGAGCAGAAGAACTGAATAATTTAATGAGGTCAAATGTTTCCGAAAATTAATTAACTGTCGCAGTTGGATAAAAACTATCCTAAACGGAAGCTAGAGTAATAATGTACTTATGAAAAAATCTGCATGTTTTTCCGTTCATGGGAAGCCGAGATCATTCGGGACACGTAGATGCTTAGTTTGATACTGGCTGATTCCATTTTCAAATTAGAGATTTACTATAAGTGAGAGATCACAATAATGCCAATATAATCGCGGTTTATAAAATGATAACGAGACATGTGATACTGCTTCAATATTGCATGTATGGCATGATTGGTGCGAATACATTTACAATAGAATAAACAAAGCGAAAGCGTAAATTATGCCACCCCTGCTAAAAATCCAGTTAAAAATATTTCGGCGTCAAAGATCGTGGTAAAGATTCTTTGCCACCCACCTAGTGACATTTAAATAAAAATAATTGCTGAAGTATGATCGCAAGGAATTAATTGCGCGAGTGATCATTATAGGGGAGTGATGGAAGTGTGACGATGCCTTTCGTTGTTCTAATTTTCAAATAAACTCTTCTAAGACGGCACATGAAATTGGAACAAAAATCTGACATTTAACTGGCTGCGCTGACGTCGTCAGTTGTAACACCACTTACAATACAGGCACAGTAAATATATTAGCTAGTCTTTTCACGACCGGTTAGCCTAGCTAGTCTAGTGGGTAGTGACGCTGTCAACGAAACTGAAGGTCCTGGGTTCGAATCCCAGTAAGGGCAAGAATTTGTGTGATGAGCATGAATATTTGTTTCTGAGTCTTGGATGCTTTATATATGTGTGGCAACCTTGTTGCACAACAGGCTAGGCTGGTTGGAAATATTAAACATAGAGAAGTCTTGATTTCTTTCTGTCAAGTGTGACACAGAGTTTGAGTGCTACGAACGCTTGTGTAGTCTTGAACATATTATTTATATTCAGATTTGAGTATGTTTTAATACACCTATCCCAACTCTAACTGGCATTTATTTTCACCTGGGATCCGAGGAAGATCATTGAATACGCAACCGACCCAATAGGACGAGGAGGCGTAATAGCGGGAGCCTTGCCCATGCTGGCACCCGCGCGCGCCCTTTAAACTCCTATATTGGTGACCCGGACGTTCGGATCATAGTTTCTGCCAAGTTGGAGAAATTCGCTGCAGAGAAGACCCGAAAATTGTGTCATAATTGTGCAGTGAAATGGCGGAGCATTTATAACTATAATTATTTTTTCGTATTTCTCGCTTGTGTCATCGTTGACATGTCACAATTAGTGCCGCCGAACAACGGAACATTCGATAGTGTGCTACGAAAACAGCGGAAGTGTTTTCCATAGACTATCCTATCCAGCCGTGACCGTTACGTTTGACTTTTCGTTCGTACATTTCAAATTCAAATCGGTTTTCATTCTCCGGTGCTCGTCACTATTTTGTCAACGTCAAGACTTCAAAAATTACGTCAAATGGTGTTTTGTAAACAAACTTTTAGCTTTCGTTTTTAGTTTTAATGAAATAATTACTATTAATTGAGTTGTTTGTGAGATACGTAAGTGTTAGTTATAGTTCAGTATCTTATGGCCAGCCTGCCTGGGTAAGTTTTAACTATACTTTTTACGAATTGTGTTAAACTGCATGTGTTGTTTTTATTTTGACAATTTGTCATTCGAAACATTTCTTTTCGATTTCAATGCTATGATTTGCACGTTTTAGTTATTTTTATGTCATTATTGTTCATACTTAACATTTGCATTTGTGTGCTACGTTAATATTAACTTGTATTTGTTGCATCAGCGTTGGTATACCACTAACCCTTCACAACAATACTCATATTTACTTAGCCAGTCTAACCAGATCGTATTGTTTGCATGTCTTTTGCATATTTGTTTACGTGTGTGTTAATAACTATGGCTGACGAATTACGAGCTTTGGTTGAACGCTTGGAAGCTGAAAATGCTGCGCTTCAGCAGCAGCTACAGCCAGTGCCTGAAGTGTGTAGAGTTGCTGTCAAATTACCAACCTTTTGGCCTGATAAACCTGCGGTGTGGTTTGGGCAGGTTGAGGCTCAGTTCCAGATAGCAGGTATCACCGCTGACCGCACCAAATTCAACTACGTCGTTGCCCAGCTAGATCAAACATTAGCTGGCGAAGTGGAAGACCTTATCACACGACCACCAGTCGACGGCCAGCAGTACACCAAGCTGAAAGAAGAGCTCATTAGACGACTGTCTGTCTAAAGAGCAGCGGGTACGTCAACTGATTAGTGTAGAGGAACTCGGAGATAGACGTCCATCCCAGTTTCTCCGTCACCTGCGCTCACTTGCTGGCAACGCACTTTCTGACGAGAATATACTGCGCCAACTGTGGCTACGCCGACTTCCACAAGTGCAAGCTATACTTGCATCACAGGCTGAACTTAGCCTAGACAAGCTGTCTGAACTAGGTGACAAGGTCATGGAAATCTCAGGGTCCAAGCAAGTATTCTCTTGTGCAACCCCTGCCCTCGCTGGTTCGTCTTCTAACCCAGACACTCTTTCACAGCGCATGGAACGTTTAGAGCAACAAATTGCTGCCTTAGCGGTCAACATCCGGCCCTCTCGCACGCATCAGCGTTCTACGTCTTCGCATCGCTCGTGCTCGCGCTCTCGTGTTTCCTCATCGAGGGATGGTTCCAAGGTATGTTGGTACCATAAGAAATACAATGAAAAGGCAAATAGGTGTATAACCCCGTGTAGCTGGAAACCTAGTGACCAGGGAAACGCGACGAGCAATCAGTAGAGGCGGCAGCTGATTGTACTAGGCCCGGCCGTCGAATTTTTGTCACAGATCAGAAGTCTAAACACCAGTACTTAGTTGACACTGGTTCAGATCTCTGTTGTTTCCCTCGCCGTCTCCTTAGAGGTCGCTACCAACGCAGCGATTACAATCTGAGCGCTGCCAATGGCAGCTCAATTGAGACATACGGCACCGTTTCCTTGCACTTGGACTTAGGTTTACGCAGGGATTTTCATTGGAACTTCGTGATCGCTGACGTTGCGACACCCATTATCGGTTCCGATTTTCTTAGTTATTACAACTTGTTACCTGATTGTCGCTATCAGCGCCTGGTGGATGGTAATACTAAATTACACGTACCTGTATCTTTCTCTGGAACTTCACAGCCAAGCGTCAAAGCCGTACAATTTGGTAGTTCTGCTTACGCGGACGTACTAGCTGAGTTTCCGGAGATTACTCGACCACCAGGTTTGCCAAGAGTAGTAAAGCACAATACTGTGCATTATATCACAACCACTGATGGTCCACCTGTCTCCTGTCGACCTCGCAGATTGGCCCCACAAAAACTTGTGGCGGCTCAAAAAGAATTTGAGGACATGGTTCGTTGTGGTACTGCAAGGCCTTCCAAAAGGGCTTGGGCCTCGCCATTACACATGACTTTAAAGAAGGATTCCACCTGGCGTCCATGTGGCGATTATCGCGCCCTGAATGCCAGGACTGTTCCTGACAAATACCCTCTCCGGCACATTAACGATTTCACCAACAACCTTCACGGCTCACGAGTGTTTAGTACTCTCGATCTAGTAAAAGCTTATCATCAGATTCCCATGTTTGAGGACGATATTCCGAAGACAGCCATCGTAACTCCGTTTGGCCTCTTCGAATTTCCTTTTATGACCTTCGGTTTACGAAATGCTGGTCAAACCTTCCAGCGTTTTATCGATGAGGTCACACGGGGTCTCGATTACTGCTTCCCTTACATCGATGACATACTCGTATTTTCGCCTGACGAAGCCTCCCATAAGGAGCATCTTCGAGGTTTGTTTCGTCGTTTGCAAGAGTACGGAGTAGTGATGAACCCATCTAAATGTGTCCTGGGTGCAGAACTGGTAAAATTTCTTGGACAAAATATCAGTGGTGAGGGAGTGCAACCTCCATGCGAACGTGTAACCGCGTTGCTGGAGTACAAACCACCTGAAACAGTTAAAGGTATGAGACGATTTCTAGGAGTTTTAAATTACTATCGCCGTTTCATACCTCAGGCTGCTAAATTTCAAGCCCCTTTGATTAATGCGGTGGTGGCTACCAACAGCAAGGGTGACAAACCGTTTCCATGGACTCCCGAGCTGCATGAGGCATTTGAGAAATGCAAGCAAAGCCTTACAGATGCTACGCTCCTTCATCATCCTGTGAACGACGCCCGTTTAGGCCTCTTCACGGATGCATCTAGCGTGCATGTTGGCGCCTGCTTGCAACAAGAGGTAAATAATCAGTGGTGCCCACTGGCGTTTTTCAGCAAGAAATTGACTCCACGCCAGTCGGAATGGCCTGCTTATTACCGAGAGCTTTTAGCGGTGTACGAAAGCGTACAACATTTTCGCTATATACTCGAGGTACAGCATGCTACTATTTTTACCGACCACAAGCCTTTGTTGTACGCTTTCGTACAACGTCGAGAAAAACTACCGCCACCGCAACTTAATGAGCTGTCTTTTATTAGCCAGTTTACCACCGACATTCAATACATTCGAGGTGAGGATAATGTCGTTGCCGACGCACTGTCAAGAGTTGAAGCGATCTCATTAGAGGCGGATTACGCTGCTCTTGCTTCCTCTCAGGCTACGGACGACGAGCTTGTCAGCCTACGTCAGGCCAACAGCTCCTCTCTCAAGCTCGAAGATGTCTGCATTCCGGGGACACATATTACTCTCGTGTGTGATACTTCTACGGGTAAACCCCGCCCGTATGTGACTTTTGCATTCCGTCGTGGCATTTTCGAAAAACTGCACGGCCTAAGTCACCCAGGTGCACGCGCGACTGCAAAACTGGTCAGTGACCGGTATGTATGGCCTGGCATTAGAAAAGACTGCCAGAGATGGGCAAAGAACTGTGTGCCATGTCAACGGAGCAAGGTGACAAGGCACGCCTGTACGCCCCTTGGCGAATTCACCACGCCATCAGCCAGACTGCGCCATGTCCACCTGGACATTATTGGCCCGCTACCTCCATGCAACGGTTTCAACTACTGCCTCACGGCCATTGATCGCAGCACGCGTTGGCCGGAGGTATGGCCGATGGTTACCATGACAGCGGAGGAAGTAGCTGAGAATTTTACAAATGGCTGGATTGCCCGATTCGGTGTTCCGACTGTCGTCACCACCGACCAGGGCCGCCAATTTGAGTCATCGCTTTTCCAGAAGCTGTTGCAAGTGCATGGTGCCACCAGGAACAGGACGACCAGCTATCATCCGCAGGCTAATGGAATGGTGCTCTGTGAAAGGCTGCTCTGATGTGCCACGGCAGCTCGTGGATCAGAGCACTTCCAATGGTACTCCTTGGTATTCGTACCGCTTTAAAAGAGGACATTGGCTCTTGCGCGGCCGAGTTACTGTACGGCGAACCACTGCGACTTCCAGGCGAACTGCTTGTCACTCCTGTCGCATCCAAGCGTCCCACTGACGTCTCCGATTTCGTCAACCAGCTTCGTGTCAAGATGGCTCACTTTCGACCAGTTCCGGCATCGCATAACCATCAAAAAGCAATTTTCACATTCAAGGACCTGTCAACAGCGACCCACGCGTTTCTTCGCGATGATACTGTGCGTCGTTCCTTGCAAGCTCCTTACACGGGACCTTATCCAATCTTGCGCAAGACAGACAAGACGATCACCTTGCTGATTAGGGGTCGAGAAGCAGAAGTTAGCATCGACCGCGTGAAGCCAGCTCATATTATGACTGACGACACTGTTTATTCGCGTCCTGCATTGGAACGTGACCAGCAGGTTACAGGTGCTCCCTCAGCTCTCCCGGTTCCTGGAACTGCAGTTTCTCCTGCACTGCCTGCGCCAACTCCCGCACCAGACTCCTCTCAAAAACCTTCGTACATTACCAGATCTGGTCGACAAGTAAGATTTAAAATATTTGACTAGTTTTTTATTTTATTATTATTATTTTTCTGTTTTTTTTTTATAACCCCTTTCGTTTTATGCGAGGTTATGTTTCTCCGTAGGGGGGTGGTGTGGCAACCTTGTTGCACAACAGGCTGGGCTGGTTGGAAATATTAAACATAGAGAAGTCTTGATTTCTTTCTGTCAAGTGTGACACAGAGTTTGAGTGCTACGAACGCTTGTGTAGTCTTGAACATATTATTTATATTCAGATTTGAGTATGTTTTAATACACCTATCCCAACTCTAACTGGCATTTATTTTCACCTGGGATCCGAGGAAGATCATTGAATACGCAACCGACCCAATAGGACGAGGAGGCGTAATAGTGGGAGCCTTGCCCATGCTGGCACCCGCGCGCGCCCTTTAAACTCCTATATATGTATTTAAGTATTTATTTCTATTAAATATGTATATCGTCTTCTAGTACCTACCCACTACCTACTAGCTACTTATTAATAAGGCTTGTTGAGCTTACAATGGGACTAGGTCGATTTGTGTAAGAATGTCCCTTAATATTTATTTATTTATTACTAACTACTACTTCTGCCCGCGACTCCGTCCGCGTGGAACTCGTTTATGAGCATTTTCAATAATTCGTGCACCCAATTATCGTAAGTTGTTAAACAAAAATTAACTCGGTGTCAGTTTTGTAACGAAAATTAAGCATACAAATCATGTGAAAATGAACTTTGCTCTTATGTAATTAACGTGTATAGGCATATCATACATAAATTAAATAGAAAAAGTTAGTTTTTACACAAACTCAATGCTTAATTGCCGTTACAAAACTGACACCGAGTTAATTTTTATTTAACAATTCACGGTAATTGGGTGCACGAATTATTGAAAATGCCCTTATATCGCAGCTCCATACAACCTTTTACCCCCCGTTTCACTCCCTTAGGGGGTGATTTCCAGGATAAAAACTATCCTATATCACTCTCCATCCCTTCAACTATCTCCATTAAAAAAATCACGTCAATTCGTCGCTCCGTTTTGCCGTGAAAGACGGACAAACAAACACACACATACATTTTCCCATCTTTATCTTTTATTTTTATATTTACATACAGTAATTGTGACAGTTCGTTGAAGTTGTCAGTGAGACATAATAAGTAGAGCTTAAAGGAAGTTGTATTTATAGAACATACATTAAAAACTTCAATAGTGCGATGCAGAACTTCACCAATTTCCACGCATTTAGAAGGTCATTCTCCAGATTTTTGTCGGCGTCTGAACTCCAACAAACCATATTAGACGTATAAAAAAGTTTGATGGAGTTACGGTGACCCACAGGCCAAATTTGAGAATATATTTGGATAAAGTAATCTTTACTTTGCGCACCAGCGCCATCTATCTGTTTGTCTGTTTCTGTCCGGGTATCACGGGAAAAGTGTCAAATGGATTAATATGCAACTTTCACTAAAACGTTCAATGGATCTTCGGCCAGGTAATAGGCTATAAAAATTATAAAGATAAGGGTGGAAAGGGGTTAAAAAATGGGGTTGAATTCAGTAAGTATGTTTTTGTATATAAACAGTTTTTTTAATGCAGAGTAAATACTCACAAGTTTATTTTATTGTGACAAATATTCTGTCAAATCACAAAAATATGTGTCAAAAGTCCTCAAAAACGTTATTACTCAAAATGCCCTCCAGAAAGAGATCGAACCTGACACGAATTTCTAGAGAGGCCGCCAGAAAACGAGTGGCAAGATCTCAGGAGTCCGAAGAAGCTTCCCGGGCTTCTAGATTCCTTGAAAACAGTGAAGACATGGAAGCACGTCTCGGCCACGATCGTGAACGCCATTCGTTGTCGCGAGCTTCCGAAGACTATTACGGAACGTGAAACAAGATTAACAGCGAATTCTCGGGCTTCTGAAACATTTACGAGTACACAACAAGAAGACCGCTTCACCTCTCAGAGAAGTCGCACCTCAGTCACCCTATGTATCTTTTTCTAAATCTCTAATTATTATAAAAAAAATTATGAACCAATTCGCGGATGTTTATTTCTCGGTAATCCATACTAATATTATAAATGGGAAAGTGTATGTGTTTGTTTGTTTGTCCGTCTTTCACGGAGCGACGAATTGACGTGATTTTTTAAGTGGAGATAGTTGAAGGGATGGAGAGTGACGTAGGATAATTTTATCCCTGAAATCATCCCCTTTGGGGGTGAAATGGGGGGGGGAAGTTTATATGGAGCTGCGATATAAACGAGTTCCACGCGGACGGAGTCGCGGGCAGAAGCTATAATAAATAAGCAGATTCATATTGAAAATTGTACACTTATAGAATACTACCGTTCGCCTGCAAATTCGTCTGCGTGGATCCAGGATAAAGCTATCCTATATTTTAATCCAGGCTATAAACTATCTTCGTGTAAAATTTCTTTCATATCGGTTGAGCCGTTTAAGCGTCATTGAGTAACAATCATCTAAATATCCAACCATCCAAACTTTCGCACTTATAATGTTAGTTGGATTATCCTTTACTTTATAATTTATCAATTAAATTTTCACTGTTTTTGGTAAACTTCAGCACAATTCTATCACCGTAGCGAAAATCGAGAATAAACCTCATTCTTTAAACTATTTAATCGTACGGCATACATTATTTTTGGCCTTTAAAGTTTGTCACTCTCTAGTAGGTACCACCCAGGGGACACGTGCAGGGTTGTGGTAGGTAGCTCCTGCGGACGCGAGTAACAGTTGTCCCCCCTTTGTCAAGTGAGTGGGCAACTCGACTGTTAGAAGTTAAGCCGCCCGAAAGCCTCTAATTCGGCTTAACGATTACTGTCATAGACAGCAGCCGGGATCAATTGCTTAGCATGCCTTCCAAAGCACGGAAGCGCTCATTTATATCAACCACTCAAACATCATCAGGCGGTCACCCATCCAAATACTGACCGCTGCCATCTTTGCTTAACCTGCGTTATCGTTTCCGACTCGCAGGCGCCGGTTCACTCAGGGCTTACACTTAGAGTCTGTCAGGCGAGTCGTATCCCTCATTCACGCAAAAACGGCTTAACGGATTAAAATTGATTTTGGTATACATATGTATATATATATATATATATGTGTATATAATAGTCTATAACCTGGATTAACATACGAGTATATAATACTTTTTATTCCGGGAATCATCGTCTAAGGTCGCAAGTTTGTAAGGAGCTACGATATAGGTACAACTTAGAAAAGTTGAAAAACCCCCGACATTTTCATTTCAAAGTCCAATATCTCAAAAACGGCTCAACAGATTTTCATGAAACATGGCTAAGAACACTCGGGATAAAATTATCTATGACACATAAGAAACCGCATTCAAATCGGTCCATCCGTTAGGGAGCTACGCTACCACAGACACACACACACGTAAACTTATAACACCCCTCTTTTTGCGTCGGGGGTAAAAAAGAGTTCCACGCGGACGAAGTCGCGGGCAGAAGCTAGTTTATAATATTAGTATGGATTTATTTATTGTTGTACGCAGTACGCACCGCACACATACGCGGCACGCGGATGGTACTTAAGCGTCCACATTTCCGCATCGTACGCGTCGGACGCATGGCACGCAACGGATTTTATAGTACGGTGGCAAAATCGCAAAAAGTCGTCTCCTTCACGATTTTCGTGGACATCTCTTCTATATACCTAAAACTGGTATGGATGTGTTCCTTGTTGTCTCCAGGGTACGAATATGCCGGTTTTAGTTACGGGAGAGGGGGACGGATATAGCTGTGACGTCACAAAGATGGCCGCTTACGGTCATCGAATTTTGTTCAAATCTCGGGTTCTATTTTACTGATTGCTTCGTGTGAGGTGTCATTTGAAAGCTTATTAAGAGCCCCATAACATTTCGCGCTTAGCTAGTTTTGAGATTTTAATGCGACGTTGCGACGTCGCTCGCTCTACGCGGATGCAGCGTAGCGCGAGCGATCTGCCTCATGTTCTCTCTCGCTTGCACTACGTCGCAACGTAATGATCTTGATACGCGGCACTACAGTTGCAGTATTATAATTATAAAATATGAGAATACAAACGAAATTTTTCAAACTGTTTAATTGATAATCAATAAAATATTTAAATTTTTAAAACACACATAATCTTTACTACATTTGAATTCACATATGTAATGTTGTAGCCCCGGGTATACACTTGGGTGGTGTCCCCTTATTTCACCGACAAACGTTTCACCGAATGCATGGTTTCGCCGAATTTTCGTTTCATATTGATGCTTGGTGTAACTTTGTGAGGCAACTTGTATAATATGTACTTGTTTTACTACGATGGCGGCAAACAACCATACGGCTTGCCAAATTTATTTATTTTGTTGGTCGACTATGACTCAGTAACTAGTTATGCCTACTGTAGAGGGTAGGTGAATAAAACCACTGACATCACCTTATAACATATTTAATATAAATAAATATAAAAAGTTATTTTTAAAGATTTTAAACAATATAATTTTAATGTCTAGTTAATAACTAGCACCCTCCGGCAGTTTACTTACCCTTTTCCTGCAATTTCTGATCACTGTAAGTTTTTGCAAAACAACAATGGCACAAGTTGGCGCAATTAAGGAGTCTATTGCACAGCTTGCTGAGATTTTCCACTCCCGGATGGCGGAACTGAAGCACAGCTTGGACAGGGCAGAGACTGCGGGGTCTAGCGGACAGGTGGCTTCAGCAGTGCAGTCAGACTTCAGTGCATTTGAAAGCTTCATCTTGAAGACGCTTGATGTTCTGCAAAAACAGGTAGAGCTCCTTGCCCTGCAGATCGACGACATGGAGATGCGCTCTCGCCGCAAGATTTTGCTGGTCCATGGAGTCAAGGCTTCTACATCAGCATCGGACCCCGAAGACCCAACTGCTCTTGTGCTTGAGAGCCTGAAGTCCATCAAGTCCGATGTCAGAGTGAGCGACATTCGTCGTTGTCATCGGCTTGGCAAGCCTCGGGGCAGTAAACCGCAACCAATACTGGTCAAGTTCCAGGATGTCTCTGTCCGGGATGAGTTGTGGTTCGGCAAGCCAGCCCTCAAAGGTTCGGGCATCACTATGGGTGAATTCCTGACAAAACCCCGTCAGGAGTTGTTCGCGGCTGCTCGGGAGCGTTTCGGTGTCCGTCGGTCGTGGTCGTGGAATGGAGATGTGTTCGTTCTCGAAGCGGTCGGAAAGCGGCATCGTGTAGCTAGCCATGCTCGGCTGAATGATATCTCGGTCGCCGCGACGAAGCCTGACAACTCGGCACCGGCCGCTGACAAGGGTGCGCAAGAGAAGCAGCCGGTTAAGAGGTCGAGGCGAGCTCAGAAACAGTGAACAGTTTGTGCGATTTCAGATAGTTTTTATTCATTTTATGTCTTTTGATTCTTTCTGGTACGTTGCTCCTTTTTAATTTAGTCGTGTAATACCATTTATGTGTACCCGTAATTTCACTATACACGGAATACCTTGTTTTTAACATATTTTTTTTCTTGCATTGATAAATTTGTATTGCCGATTACCGACACTTTTTTGACAATGACATGTCATAGACATGATATTGACATTGGCAGATGGAGCAGCTATCAGGTAGTAATGTTGCCATGTTTTAAGCTGCGTTTTGTTTATGTTCGTTTAAATCGAAATTGTTGTTATTTTATGTTTAATAATCTTTAATTTTTCATTCTGCTGGTGGGTGGTGTTCCCTTCGTTGTTTTAAATTAGCGTTTTTAGTTTATTTGTATTTAAGTTTTAACATATTTATTTTATATAGTATTTTATTATTTTACAATGTCACAGTACAGTCATAGCAATCATAGTTCTGATAATGATCTCAGTGACCATTTCATGTCGTTCTCCTCTAGTGAATCAAGTGAAGATAGTTTCCATAGTTTACCTCCTTCTCTCCATGATTTTCTAAGCGCACAATTCAATGATGTTCCGAAAAATTTTAATATGGTTCACATTAACGCTCAAAGCATACCCGCACATTTTAACGATCTCTTAGTGTCTTTTGACTTGCATAATATTCATGCTATTCTCGTATCAGAATCCTGGTTAAAGCCTTGCCACCCGTCTACTTCTTATTCTCTGCCAGGATTTATTTTGATTCGGAACGATCGCTCCCCAAGAGGTGGCGGTGGAGTTGCCATTTATCTGCGATCACATATCCCTTTCTCTATAGTCAGCATGTCAGCACAATCTCCTTCTTCAGACGCCGCAGAATACTTACTTCTAGATATTACCATTTCTCATTCTAAATTTCTTCTCGGTGTATTTTACTCACCTTCTGTCCATGTCAATTATTTCGCCTCTTTTGAAAAACTCCTCGAAGACTTTATGCCATCTTTCAATCACCATGTGATCATGGGTGATTTCAATACGTGCCTTCTCAAGAATGACAATCGGTCAAGATGTCTAAAATCAATTGTTTCTGCGTGCAATATGAGTATCTTGCCTTCTCAATCAACACACCACTTTCCGAACTGTTCTCCTTCTTTGCTAGATATCACCCTAACCTCTTCTGTATCTCATATTGCCAAACATGGTCAGTACTCTGCGGATGCGTTCTCATATCACGATTTACTGTACCTATCTTATAAAGTTCGCCCTCCTAAACTTAAGCCCAGATTATTATTTCAGCGCAATTTTGGTGGGATGGACGTGGATAAACTGCGTGATGACGCAATTAAAGTCGATTGGAGCGTCATTTCTGAAGCTGATACTGTTGATGAACAAGTCAATATTTTCAATTCCTTTCTCACTCAACTCTATGATGTGCACGCTCCAGTTCGTCCAGTCAAGGTCAAGCATCTTCCTGCTCCTTGGCTAACTAAGGAAATCAAGTCGCTCATTGAAAGAAAAAATCTTGCCAAAGCCAAGTACAAACATGACGCGTCAGAAACGAACAAAGCCCGATTTCACAAGTTGCGCAACCGGTGCAGCACTTTTTGTCGTGACGCTCAAAGGCATCACATTCATAAGTCTGTTGAGAATGGTGACCCTGCTAAAGTGTGGAAATTTCTCAAGTCTCTTGGAGTTGGAAAATCTCAACATAATTCTTGTTCCAATAACGTCGATATTGATCTTCTGAATCAGCATTTTGCCTCCTCTACAATCTTTAGTGGTCCTGCTAAGTCCAGGACCCTTGATTCTCTGTCATCTCTTCCAACTCCAGATTCAACTCCTTTTTTTCTTAATCGTTTCACCGACAGTGATGTTAAAAAGAACATATTATCCATTACCTCAAATGCCGTTGGTGTCGATAGCATAAGCCGTAACATGATCCTTCCCCTCCTTGACCTCCTTACTCCTATAATTACCAGCATCCTCAATGCCTCTATTACGTCAAGTATATTTCCTTCAACATGGAAGGATGCTGATGTTATTCCTCTACCAAAGAAGTCCAATCCTTCCACTTTCTCAGAGTATCGACCTATTTCCATTCTTCCTTTCCTTTCTAAAGTCCTTGAACGCCTAGTTTTCCAGAAACTTACATCTTTCCTAAATAGAAATGATCTCCTTAATCCTTTTCAGTCTGGCTTCCGCTCTGGTCATAGTACGGCTTCTGCTCTCGTTAAAATTACGGATGACATACGATCAGGTATGAATGATCGGAAGTTGACAGTGTTGACGTTGCTTGACTTTAGTAACGCGTTCAACACTGTTGATTTTGATCTCATGTTGGCGATACTACGTTCTTATAACATATCTCCTGCGGTAATTGATTGGTTTCATAGCTATTTAACTGGTCGTCGGCAGCGTATAAAGGTGGATACTTCTCGCTCCGCATGGTGTAGCACGTTAGCCGGCGTTCCGCAGGGCGGCGTGTTATCTCCACTTTTATTTTCCGTTTTCATAAATTCCATTACTCGTAATCTATCATCATCATATCACCTTTATGCCGATGACCTTCAAATTTATTCCCAGGCTCAGGTCAGCGATCTGCCATTAGTCATCTCAGCTACGAATTCCGACCTAGTACGCATTTCAGATTGGAGTAGTAGTTATGGTCTCAATGTTAACCCAGCAAAGACCCAGGCTATCATCATTGGTAGTGCTAAGATGATTTCTGAAGTTGACTATGCTAATCTCCCACCGATTTTGTTTGATGGCGTTTTGATCCCGTACTCTCTGCAAGTTAAGAACCTTGGCGTTATCTTGGACCGCACTCTTTCGTGGGTGCCACAGATGAATGAGGTTAGCAGGAAGATGTTTGCAGCTGTGGGTTCTTTGAGAAGGCTTCGTAATTTCCTTCCCATTGCTACCAAAGTTGCGCTTGCTCAATCGCTTCTCCTCCCTATTTTGGATTATGCTGACGTGTCCTATATTGATCTCTCTGAGGAGCAACTTAACAAGCTTGAGCGTATTCAAAACTTATGTATCAGGTTCATATTTGGGTTACGCAAATATGACCACGTATCCAGTTTCCGTTCTCAACTCAAGTGGCTTCCTATCCGATTCAGACGTAACTCTCACATTCTCGCCCACCTTTATGGAATTCTTTTTAACCCTGCAACCCCCCGCTACCTAAAGGAACGCTTTAAATTTCTTTCTTCTGCAAGGTGTGCTCAGATGTTGCTTCTGAGGGTTCCTCAATCAAACTCTAAATTTTACAACAATTCTTTTACTTTTCGAGCTGTTCGATTGTGGAATTCTTTGCCTATTGAGATTAAACGTGCTAAGTCTCTTCCCATTTTTAAAACTCGACTTAAGGATTACTATTTATCTCTTCCGTAACTAGTCATTCCTACTTGGTGTGTGCTGTTTGTTTTCGGCTGTAAGTGATATTGTTTCTATGACATTTAGTTATTGTATGTGTATGTAGGTTTATATATATATGTATTTATGTAAGTGTATAGTCTTTCTTATAGTTAAGTTGTTCTTATTTTCTGTTTTCACCTACTCAAATCTTATCTTTTCTTGCATCGTCTCCACCACCCAAAGGTTGTCTGGAAGAGATCGCTTTTTAGCGATAAGACCGCCTGTTGTCTACCATTGTTTATGTTTAACTTACCTCTTTTTTTATTTTTTTACTATGTCTGGTGAGCAATAAAGAATATTTGTATTGTATTGTATTGTATTGTACTTAGTCGTGATAGATTTCCTTTTAAATTAATTATACTCGTATGTACTACTGCCACGATTTTTCACATTCCCAGAAGCAGCCAAGTGGCTGGCTGTACTCCAGTCATTTTACGGTTTCGCCACATTAATTTATAATAGCCTGTGTTTTTTTTCTTCGTCATGAAATACATATTTTAAGATACTATATTTACGAATCTTAAAAACTTTCGACCCGGAAGTAGGTATAAAAAAATACTGTCAAATAAACGCCGATTTTTTTAAATAAAAATAATAATAGTTAATATTTGTTTTTAAGCAGTAACGCTGCTAAAGAAAATTATAAATTTTTAAATGAAAGGAAAAATTGAAAAATTTAATGCTCCGAGCCGGATTCGAACCGGCGACCACAGGCATTCATGGCCCGTCGCTACTACCAACTGAGCTATCGGAACAATCTGGTTCGGGCACCAAATCCTTCAATCAGTTCCTTCATATAACGCCTTAGGGAGGCGTATGTAGCGACATCTACCAGAAGACTTAGGCTTCTTTACGGCACCAACGTCTCAAATTATGTTGAGAAATCGTCAGTAACGATGCGCCACCCCATACTAAATTAATATTTGTTTTTAAGCAGTAACGCTGCTAAAGAAAATTATAAATTTTTAAATGAAAGGAAAAATTGAAAAATTTAATGCTCCGAGCCGGATTCGAACCGGCGACCACAGGCATTCATGGCCCGTCGCTACTACCAACTGAGCTATCGGAACAATCTGGTTCGGGCACCAAATCCTTCAATCAGTTCCTTCATATAACGCCTTAGGGAGGCGTATGTAGCGACATCTACCAGAAGACTTAGGCTTCTTTACGGCACCAACGTCTCAAATTATGTTGAGAAATCGTCAGTAACGATGCGCCACCGCATACTAAATTAATATTTGTTTTTAAGCAGTAACGCTGCTAAAGAAAATTATAAATTTTTAAATGAAAGGAAAAATTGAAAAATTTAATGCTCCGAGCCGGATTCGAACCGGCGACCACAGGCATTCATGGCCCGTCGCTACTACCAACTGAGCTATCGGAACAATCTGGTTCGGGCACCAAATCCTTCAATCAGTTCCTTCATATAACGCCTTTGGGAGGCGTATGTAGCGACATCTACCAGAAGACTTAGGCTTCTTTACGGCACCAACGTCTCAAATTATGTTGATTTTTCAATTTTTCCTTTCATTTAAAAATTTATAATAATAGTTGTTTATAATCGTCAACATACCAATATTATTGTCTTTAACCTGTAAACAATGAAATCCGACATTTTTTACACGTAAAACCAATAAATTAATAAAATGCATGGCTTGGGTGACAGGTGCCATAAGTTGGTAGAAACAAATTGTAATAAGTAGTACTTTGATTTGATTCTCATAAAAGTAATTGATGAACCTATTTTCCTAAAAATCGTATTAATTTTTGTTTAGAATTGCATATAAATACATTTACTCCAATTAACTGTCGGTAAAAACATTTATAGAACCAAATTGTGTCTAAATTTAATTAAACTATATAGATTATTAAAGTAGTACATGCATCCTACAGAAAAAAGGTTTATGTATAGAATAATACACATTTGAATAGTCCTGTTTAATTCTACAATTGAACTTGAACTCTTTCCCCGTGTGTTAACGATCAAATTCGCTCGCAGCGGCGGCACGCAACACGCAACGAGTACTTTGCCGAGTTCGCATTCAAGGTCGCGCTTTCCGTGCCCCAAGATGCGAGTTAGATAGATAAGTACCTACATTACCTACGCAGATTATTTGTAATATCTATATCGTTTTCGACGATGTGCTAGTAGGAAAATGCGACTATTCACGGTGTAATAATGGCGTGAGCGGGAAGCGATTAATTAAATAAACATATTTTACCAAAAGGAAGCCGCAAAACAAAACGGAGACGCGGTAGACCTCGTCGGCGATGGCGTGACAACTTGGACTCCTTTTTAAAAGGCTGGCCAGACATTGCTCAAGACCGCGATGATTGGAAAAAGATGGGGGAGGCCTTTGCTCAGCAGTGGGACATAATGGGCTCGATATAATAATAAGAATACTAATTTTAGCAAATAGATGTCAAGAATTAAGTAAATTTCTATGTTTGATGTCTCAATATTTTATAATGATGATAAATGTCATTATTATAAAACACTGACGACAAATTTAACAGGTGATTTCCTACTTAAAGTAGTTAAGTGTCCGGTTAGCAGAATCAGTAGTTTTTAGTACGAGATCTATCTACAAATGATTGTAGGAACGAAAGTAGTTACTTAGGTACTTTAGTTTTGATATGGGTAAGAAAGAAAACTCCGCTAAAATACTTCTAAGCTCACACTAAACTATACAGGGTGGAAAAATCTATGGGCCCTGAAAGAAAACCACCGTAAATCCTTAACATCAGTGGCGTGCACTACATCAAGGCAGAAAGACAATGCCTACCCTACACAAATCTGTGATATTGTTTATTTAGTTACAATCACAACGAATACATTCCAAAATTAAAAAATTGATTCATCTGTCAGGCCACTAGACAGTCTATCTGGGGGTATGGTAGTGCCCCCGCCAAATCGAGCAAAAGAAAGAGGCACGGCTAGAGATGGGTAAGGGTGGGTAATTACAATGCACCTGGTAAATACCCGTAAACTCGTATACCTAAATAGCCCAAGTTTCCACAATAAAAAGAATATTTTGAAGAGCCAAGTCATGCATTAACCCATTCAATGCCGACGATGCGAATTCACGTCCCATGTATGTGTAATCGTAATGCCGAGGACGCGATTCAACAAGGAATGTAGGAACCTACAGCCAATCATTATTTTTAGACGGACCATATCACGGAGATATGGTAAATGAAAAAAATGTTGGAGACTAACTGAATAGAAATGTAATATTCGGAAACAATTTTTGCCTGATTTATCATCAAAGTTATAAAGGAAATATTAATTTATCAAAGCAATGAATAAAAAAAATGATTATTTTTTTACCGAATTTACAGGAATTTATAAATTTTCAATTATTTATTAAAATAACTTAATGAGTAATATTTTGCCGGATTTAGTCTCGTCGTTATTACTACAATTATAATTTGTCTGTTACGCGGAAAAAAAGCTATTATAATTTATAAATTATTTCCATTTCGCCATACTAGCGGACCGTATAATGACTGGAGTACTGGCTAAAGAGCCGGCAGGTTCATTCGAACGTTTGAAAATCGTTTTTAAGAAACCCATCATAATATGTTAGATATCCCACACTATGGGTTTAATGAGAAAATAAAAATTACATCCCCACAGGTATAGGTTCCTATGGGAGGTACCTACCCCAAAAAAAATATCTGTTTTTCGGCGTGATTGATTTTTATAGCCATGCCGAATTACAGTTTTGTAATATAGTTAGTAATGGTTACTTAAGTAAGCCGAAGACGGATGGACAGACGGTCGGACGGCCAGACGGACAAGGCGAAACTGGGTTCCTTGTTGACTACAGAACCCTAAAAAGCAAGTAATAGGTGTGATTCAGACTTTACGAGTTGTTATAATTGGGCTCTAACCGTGAAACAACGATGTAGGTATCTTCGAACTCGGAGCTCCGTCCAAAAAAGGATTCAGCCGCGAAAAGAGACTCGAGTCTAAATGCACACGCTCGTTTAGTTCGCTACACTCGATCAGCAAGAAGTCTGAAAATGTGAATCTTGAAATATTGAGCCGAGTCTCGTTTATGAACTCCGATTATTATTGAAGACGACTCAGAAAAGTCGAGTCTTTTACAACACTAGTTCATATTCTACGGCTTCTGCTTACAATCGGGCAGGCCGTACCCTTATTTACCACCGTCATGGTAGGTACCAAAAAACGTTAGGTTTGACATCCATGACAATGATCCAATTTATATAAACCAATCAATTAAGTAAATTGCACGTAGAACCGATGGCCCTTGGGGCCGAAAGGTTTCGAGTTTCGACCACGAACTAGAAGGCGCAGCGAGCGTGGGTAGGCCCCCCACAACGTGGGCCGATGACCTGGTAAAGGTCGCGGGCCTCCGCTGGTTGCGGGTGTCACAGAACCGGTCATTGTGGCACTCTTTTGGGGAGGCCTGTGTCTAGCAGTGGACGTCTTTCAGCTGATATGATGATTATGATGAGTAAACCTAACTCTGTCAGTCCTGAAATAGCCCGAAGTACTTGGCAAACGGTGCCAAAGTTGGCAAGAGACGTAGAGAGTTGTTGTCCTGAGACGTAGTAGGTGTATTGGGACATGATGATGAATCAATGAATTAATTCCAGTTGTCCGAGATCCTTGTCCAATGTGCATTGCGCCTCACTCACTCTTTAAGCAAAATGAGAGACGCAAATACCCCTAGCAAGTATACCTAAGTCAAATCTGTTAACCCTTTCAGTGCGCATGACGCCGCGTCGGCGCCATGCCATTTGCAACCCCGCCGTACTGATGACGCCGGCCCGGCGCCATAACATTTTTGCATTTATCTCATAAAATTGATTGAGTGCGGTTGCTTTTTCTTTTTTTTGTATAATTAACAGACTGAGCTGTAATATTCAATACGAGTAAAACACAAAATTAGCTGTATATATGGTAATATTTTACCCCAAACTTTCATTGCCGTTTTTCTGTATATAATAGCTTGAAAACATATCTGAAGTCATTTAACAAAACATAGAGTAGATAATATAGGTAAGAAAAAAGTAATTTTGAAGAAAATATATCTAAGTTTAATAGGTTTAAAACCTCTTGCGCCGAGGTCGGCGTCATTCAGGCTTGCGGGTGCACAACGCATAACGACTCATTTCAAAAGAGTCGTAAGTGTTGTCATTGCCAAATCATAAGGAGCTTTATTTTCATAGCGGTAATGCTACTTTTCATAAATCACGTCGTTTTAGTCGGGAAGAATGGTTTCATGCTATGGCCGCTTTAACCAAGCATATCAATGTTTGTGGATAAATAAATATTTTTTAGGTAAATAGATATTTTATTACTATTCTATGGCCAAAATATATCAGGTTGACGTCTTTAGAGTGGGTTTTGGATAGTTCTAACGACTTATTGTGATGATAAGCCGCTGTTGTATTAACCATAACAGCTACGTAACGTAACAAAGGTTTGTGTTATCAATTTTTATGAACTAGCATAAATCGTCAATCATCATCCTGCTACTGATAGCAAGCAGGTGGCCTGCGTGGAGTGAAAAAACCCGATAAGGACATAAGTAGGTAGTATCGTCATTGTGTGATTTATGGCGTCTGTGACCCTTTTGTCACAAAGAGCAGCGGTAAAACAAAAGACATTTTATTATGTTTTGCCACTTCTCCTTGTTTCCCTTAACAATTGGACAACTAGGGGTGTTGAAAAATAAGTTGCACTATGATAGAGAGTTGCACAGTCTTGGTTTGACCTCGGTAATGTGCTCTCGTGCTCTCGGTTTTGTGTTTTTCTTTGTTTGTTGATATTTTATACGACTTGGCTCTCCTTACGATTCAACGATGACCACGCTCAACATGAATGACCCTGCTTGCCCACCGGACCCGATGTCTCTGCATTCCATGTTTGACCCTGATTGCTGTACGGTACCGAATAGAATGGACTTTGATGAAAACTCACCAGGAATAACTGCGTCGATACCACTTGGTAAGTCTATAGAGTCAATTTTAATTCAGTTATTGTAAATTTCATAAATTTGACACATGTCGCGCTTATAAATCGCGTCTTTCTCTAGTACAAATGAATAATCATGAAACTATTTTTAATAATTATTGATATGATTTTGTTTTATTGTATTTTTAGGATAAGTACTTTTGTGATATTTTTACTTGGTTTCCATTTTTCTATTAACATGTTTGTTGTATTTAGTTTTATTATAATACTGTGTTAATTTTGTAATAAAACATAATAATCAAATTGGTTTTTTTTTCTTACTCTTAAACATATCTGATAGGTAACCCACTATAATGTATTTCATAATTTCTATGTCAGAGGACCGTATCATTAAAATTTAAAAAATAATGCATCATTTAAAGTGTTTGGTTATTTGAAATAACGCATCAACCCATCCATTTCACGATTCGCACCCGTAGGCCGGCATGACGCCGGCTCGGCGCATCGGGTTTACCGAGCTTTTTATTAGTTCTGTGCCATAGCGGTGCGCAAAGCGCTGACAGCGTTCGTCCTGAAAGGGACATAAAAAATATATAACATCAATGTTAGATGGATTTAGACACTCCTTACAAACAACCATCAATTCGATATTGTACTGTCGTACTATACGCGCACACACTAACGATACTTCATGCCCCTACACGCCGTCCGACGCACACCAGCATAAATGTCACGCATAGCGACGTTGCTAGGTGTGCGGAGCCGTCGAACATAGGTCCTACCTCGACGGGCGCTGGCGCGGGTATGAGCGTAGGCTACTCGTAAGGATTCGGTTCAATTAAGTCTAGAATTAATTAATATTGTAATTTATTGTGTGCCCCTACAGGGTGTCATGAATTGACCTGAAAAAAAATGTAACACCTTATTATGTATGCATGACATAACAATGAATAAATAAATAAATAAGAAATAAGCGTGGACTGCCCGTGGCCTCCGTTTTAAAGCAAAAAAGGTATTGTTAAATAATTTGTCAAAAATAAACGGTGGTAATTTAAATCTACAAATTTAATGTTTTAAATCAAGCAAATACTAGGTATCATTTTTGTACCAGAATAACGTTAAGATAATGCAGGGATTTTGAGAAATTGCGTCTTGATTTTGAGAGTTTTCGGTGCAAAATGTAATTCGTTTCAGATTCTTTTTCTCAGCACATGAGGTATAAAAAAATATTGTGTCTTGCTTAAATTGGACTACATGGTACTTGTAATGTAACTGAATTCTTTGTTTATGGATACTAATTAATTTAATTGACTAATTTTCGCTCCTAAACGAGGTCTTCGACGAGATTTTGCTGAAACATGCCGATGGAGAAAAATCATTACTAAATCAGTAAAACGATTATCAAAAAATCGTATTGCTTATATTCTAAAAGAGAAATCAAACTATCTTTACCAACCAGTTGTTATTAAAAAAAACGATTGGAAGACTATGTAATTTTGATGATAAGAACTTATAGTTACGCGTTTTTTGGTAAGACGGCTCTTAAACGTACTATAATTGATTTTCAGAACGCTATGACGTACAATCAACAGTTTTTTAATTATTAGAAAAATATGATTTTTTTACTCCGCGCGTTTGATAGAGTACTGATAAAACATGCTTGTAACTCAATAAATAATAACTTTAGCGTAATAAATGTTATTATAAAAAAGATAGGTAATTTTATAAGCTTTCTAAAAAATATAGATTTTGTTGGTGTACACTAATAAATAACCAAGTAATAATATATTTTGTGAATTACGCACCAATTAACTATCACCACGCTCGTCTCTGCTAGCGATCGCTGGCATCACATCGCGCCTTTAGAAACTCTTTTTTTGTTTTCTGAGTAATTATACGACTCAGACGGTCATTGATACGCACCTAAAGCAGTAAAATAAAGGCCACCTCAGGAACTTTGTAGCCCGAGCCGAAGGCGAGGCGAGTGCACTGAAGCGTACTTTTTCACCCCCCACACACACACAACAACACAAATATTACGTCTTCTTTGATGTTGATGTAAAATTAGTCTAGTTCCTAGTATTAATTTGAAAATAATTAATAAATCAATGAACGCAAGCAGCTTTTTTAGACAACTAGCTTCCGCCCGCGACTTGGTCTGCGTGGACCCGGGATAAACTGATCACCTAACTGACCTATATTTTAATCCAGGCTATAAACTATCTTCGTACAAAATAACATCCAAATCAGTTGAGCCGTTTAAGCGTGGTTGAGTAACAAACATCTAAACATCAAACATCCAAACTTTCGCATTTATAATATTAGTGGGACTAGTTTTTGCCCGAGGTTACCTATGTTGTACTTTGACTTGTACTTTCCAAATCTGACTTGTTTTGGTTATGTATTTCCTCGCAAAAGAGAAGTGAAAAACAGGTATAGGAAAAGCGGCAGAGAGATTTGTAACTGAAACGTTGCACGCAGCGAGTGTGTGTCCGCTTGGTGAGTGTTTGAGTCTTGTATGTGATAGAGAGTAAGGGGAGTGTGTGGCCGCGTTGGCTTGCCGTACGGGCCTTTGGCCCTCAGGTTCACTTGTAGAACACTTGGCGGGTATGGTGTCCAAGAGCGCGCCCTGAAGGGACGCTACAGACCTTCGTCCCTATACGGAGAGCTCGGCCTGCCGCCTCGCTTACCATGCCGCTCTCTTTGGGGTCTTCGGCCCTCAAGTTGTCCGCACAGGCTCGCGTGGAGAGCGCCCTCTGAAGGGACGCTTCAGACCTGCGGCCCTTCGGAGACCAGCCCAGGAGTAAAGTATCCGAGAGCGCACGCACTCTGGAGGGTCGCTTCCGGCCTTTGGCCCTCCGACTCACGTAGAGAGCGCGCTCGGAAGGGACGGTTCGGGCCTTGCTCTTAGATTCGCTGGTAAGACACTTAGGAGTAACAAAGTGTCCGCGTGGGCCCGTCTTTCAGGCCTTTGGCCATCTGGCTTGCGTGGAGAGCCCGCTCTGAAGGAACGCTTCGGGCCTTCGACTCCACGCAGAGCTCGGGCTGCCGCCTCGCGTGCCATGCTGCTTTTTCGGACCTTCGGCTCTCAGGTTCGCTTGTAAGACACATAGGAGTACTAAAGAGTCCACGTGGACCCGCCCTTTTGGCCTTTGGCCCTTTGGCTTGCGTCGAGAGCCCACTCTGAAGGAACGATTCGGGCTTTCGGTCCTACGCAGAGCCTGGCCTGCCGCCTCGCGTGCCATACTGCTCTCCTTCGGGCCTTCGGCCCTCAGGTTTGCTTGTAGGTCACTTAGGAGTAGTAAAGTGTCCACGTGGGCCCGCCCTTTGGGCCTTTGGCCCTCTGGCTTGCGTGGACAGCCTGCATTGAAAGTACGCTTCGGTCCTTCGGCCCTCAGGTTTGTTTGTAATGCATTTAGGAGTAGTAAAATGTCTGCGTGAGCTCGCCCTTCGGGCTCTTTGGCCTTAGTACTCACGTGAAGAGCACGCTAGGGATGCTCCGGGCCTTTGGCCCCGCGAACCTCACCGCTCGCCTTCGGGCCGTGTTGGTCCGTTCGACATTGTTGCCTGCAAAACTGCTACTACTTGCAGCTGCTGAACTATGGAGCTCCATAGTTCGCAACACATATCAGTCGACAAGCTATATATAAAAATATCTATACGCATCTCCAAAGAAAAAATATGTTTACATATAGCTGTTGCTATAAAGGTAATGTAACGAATCACCACGTGCAAATGTCTTCAAATTCAACCACAACTTGCACTCAAATGAAATGAAAAATACGCGGGCGTGGGGTACGGCAAGAGCGGCCTTGTTCCGAGTTTGGCTCCTAGTCCTCGGGCTGGATTTTGGCGAAAGCTTGCGACCTACAGTCAAAGAAGTTATGTTTATGAATTTAAAATGCCTCTTTATTGTTACATATTTATCTGTCTAGGGGGCGTGTACGACTCAAATCAAGGCGTCCCCTGAAACATAGTATTTATTAATTCGACTACAGGAACACACAGGAAGGCGTGGCGAGAGCTTATGAAGGCCTTAAGGGGATGCCTTGATTTGAGTCGTACACGCCCCCTAGACAGAGACACGCTGATGCCTTCCGCCCACGAGAAAAAGAGATGTAACACTTTTCGGAAATCGCTGTTGTGGACTCGAAAAATATCTAAGTTTTATTAAAATTTCATCAAGTGAGATTTTAGATGAGATAAAATACTATAGTATTAACTTGATTGTGTCGTAAAATAATGCATCGTTGGAGTAGGCTGAATAAAAAAAAAGGAAAATACAGACCAAACTTTGTTTTTTTTTCTATCGAGGAAATTTTAAGCAATCGTGCATCGATAAAATCAGATGACCAATCATATTGTCAAAAATCATATATCTGAAAACCTCTTATTGTTTCTTAATCTAGTCAGAACGGCGTTTCAAAGCACGCGATAATTTCTAATGCACCGCCTTAAGCACCACGGAGATGCCCTAGGGCAACAGCAACAACAGCAACACCAATAGAAACAACAGTACCTTTCATTTGGGAACACCAAAATTGAGCTCTTATAGTATTTCAATCATACGCATCGTGCTGGTTCCCGCGGACTTGCGTTACGGAATTGGCCATAAATGACAGGTTTATTATTTAACGACAACAAATTGCATATTATTGGAAAGATAATGAAATGTTTGATATTATTTATAATGACATTTATCACGCTAAAGTATCTCTTTCTCGAATTATGATGGTAATAAAGCAGAACGTCTAAGGTAAAAAAATCTATTTTTTTAATTATTTTCCAAACGGTTGAATGTACGTTACAGATTTCAAAGAATGAATTATAGAACATTTAATACGCATTCAAATGACACCTCACACGAACCGATCAGAAAAATAGAACCCGAGATTTGAACAAAAATCGATGACCGTCGGCCGCCATCTTTATGACGTCACAGCTATGACCGTCCCCCTCTCCCTTAACTAACACCGGTAGATTCGTACTCTGGAGACAACAAGGAACACATCCATACCAGTTTTAGGTATATAGAAGACGTGTCCACGACTTTTATCAATATTGGCCAATTTCCGCCGTACTATTAGTATTCATTGTAGGTATAGAAAATAGAAACTCCTGCAAAAACAGCGTTTCTCAGGTGACTGTACTACTTAAGTAAACATCAACATCAATATCTGACTAGACAAAGGACGTAATAATATCTTACTCACCCTTAAACCTCTCCAAATAGAGTTAAGTCAGATATTTTTGAGCGCCTTGTTCAATAATATAGTATTGCAGCTGACTGTAGCACTTAAGTAAATAGTCGTAAGTATTTATTTGTCATGAAAAACACATTTTCGGAAAAAAGTTACCGAGTTAGGAAGACTTCGATTTTCGGAGCGGAGCTCTCGAGGGCCTACCGCGAAACGAAAACGAATTTCGTTCGTATACCTCCGTCTCTGTCGCACTTGCTGATTCGAGTGACAGAGAGGGAGATACACGAAAGAAGTTAGTTTTCGTTTCGCGGTAGCCCCTCTCTGTTCGTCGCTTTCACATGCTGAGGGGCTCCCGCGAAGTGAAAACCAACTTCGTTTGAGTATCTCCCTCTCTGTTCGTCGCTTTCACATGCTGAGGGGCTCCCGCGAAGTGAAAACCAACTTCGTTTGAGTATCTCCCTCTCTGTCGCTCGGACTAGCAAGTGCAACGGAGAGAGATATTCGAGCGACAAACAGGGAGTTAGGGATTTCGTCATTAGGCATTTTTTTCCTTCTTTCTTTGGAAGTCATAAAAAGAAGCGGGTTGTGTCGGAGATACAACCATTAATTAATGGGATATCTACATTTTAGAGCGATGACAATACTTAGGTACTGGTACGGAAGACAGAAAAACAGTGTGAAGTGGGCTGGAGCGCATTCTGACGTATACGGGTTGGAGTGCGGGGTGAGGCAGGGGGGGTTGAGTTCGCCTCGCCTCTTCAATCTGTATGTGAACGGGTTGCTCCAAAAACTAACTGCTACCAGGGTCGGCCGTTCAGTTGATGGTGTGTTTATAAACAACATAAACTATGCGGACGACATGGTCTTGTTAAGCCCATCGTTCAGTGCGCTGCGTGACTTGCTGCGAGTTTGTGAGTCATATGCGGAGGCCCACGGACTCAAATACAATGCAAGGAAAAGCGAGTTTCTAATATTCAGGGTTGGCAAGAAACCCTACAAGGATGTGCCCCCGGTGACGTTATGTGGAACTCCCTTGGCTCGGGTAAAGCATTTTAAGTATTTGGGTCACTGGGTCTCTGAGGACCTGAGTGATCACATGGACATAGAGAGAGAGCGCAGGGCGCTGTCCGTGCGGTGCAATATGTTGGCTCGTAGGTTTGCACGTTGTAGCGACGAGGTTAAGCTGACGTTGTTTCGAGCCTACTGTCAGTCTTTCTACACGTGCAGCCTATGGGTCAATTATACTAAGCGCACGTACAGCGCACTGCGCGTGCAGTACAATAACGCGTTCAGGGCACTGTTCCGGCTGCCGTGGAGCTGCAGCGCGTCAGGCATGTTTGCCGCGGCGCGCACCGATGATTTTCACGCTATTATGCGAAAGCGTTGTGCCTCCATGCTTACCCGTCTGCGCTCGACCACAAACAGCATCCTGAACGTGTTTACTGACAGGTGGAACACTCCCGTGATGAAGAGGTGGTTGGCCCTTCACTGTCCTAATTATATGTAGTTTAGTTTGACATTTTAGCTATGATTATTATTATATTATACCAACCCACCCTATTATTAATATTATTAAATTTTGACCATTTTAATCTTTTGAATATGTTTTAATTTTTGAATGATCAGACATAATTAATATTTCCAAATGTTGACATGGTTGTGTTCTACTTTATTTTTAGTGTTATTTATTTTTATGTACCCTCCATCTCACCATCATTTTACCAATTTAATATTGAATCGAGTTAAAAAATAAGAATTGTATATTAACAATAGCTTAAGTGAAACTGTTACTAACCGATATGGAACTTGTTCTGAAATAAATGTTTTCAATTTCAATTTCAATTAAATGATTTGTCAGCCCCAATTCATCAGACTAACTAATTGCTATCGTCTGGATGCATGTTCCAACCAAAGAGAATATAATCACTACGTTTTGTTCCAACCGTCAAACGAGTTGTCCTGACTAGTTGCATGAAAATCACAATTTGGACCATGGAATTGGCATGATCTGCCAGGTGTTTTTTTCTTCTCACCATTCAAATAAATTTAAACGAAAAGTAAAAAATATAGACCAAAGAATATTGTATTAATATTTAATGGACAATCCACATTAAGTGATTTTACCCCAATTATGTGTAGCGTACAGACGTAACAACTGCAACTACAATTTCATTCAGTGTGGCCAGTTAACAGTAAGAAAGCGAAAATTGCCGCGTTCAAACGGTCCTGCGAAGCGGACTGCAAGATTGTTAATAACCGATGAGATAGGGCAAGACAGCACGTCTAACACACGGCCGCGACATACTCGGCGCACGAGCTCTCTCGATTTTTCTCGCACGATCCGTCTCTCTTATTTATTTATCTACTATATTATCTATCTTATTAGAACACTTAGAACAAGAGGTATAGTGCGAGAAAAATCGAGAATATGTCGCGGCCGTCCCATTTTAGACGTGCTGTCTTGCCCTATCTCATCGGTTAGTAACAATCTTGCAGTCCGCTTCGCAGGACCGTTTCAATGCGGCAATTTTCGCTTGCCTACTGTTAAATGGCCACACTAAATGAAATTGTAGGTGCTTGTTACGACTGTACGCTACACCCATGAACGTAGAATAATCTGGACAGGCTATGGTAATAATAATACCACGTGCGAGCGAGCTGGTAGCATACAAATCTCGATAAGTGTGACAGAAAGGGAAATATCATTCGTTGTCCTTGTCATAGTTCCACTTTTTTTTGTTGGGCACAACTGATTTAGTATGAAGTTGTGCCCAACAAACCATTACCCGTCCAAATTTAGTAGGTTGTTTATGGCAAGTCACTACCCATTATAGGACCGGTTCTTAATTTAGCTGCATAAGAGCTTTTCCATCCCTCACTGTGGCAACATGTACAGCCCGTCCATAGTATTCTAGGTTCATAGCTACACCCAATTATGACTTCGACATGTTGTACTGACAAATTGGGGTAAAATCACATAATGTGGATTCCCCATTACAAAAAATCTCCGACCGAGCCGGCGAGCCGCTACATACGGTAGTATCCACAAACTAATTAATATTCCTCTCTCCTCTTATTCGTTTGTGGCCGCTACAAAGGCAATCAATCAAGCAATCAAGCGTTTATTGCACCATGGTAAAACAAAATACAGTTCTTATATGTATAAACACAAAGGTATCTCATGGACCCTGGAAGGGTGCAAAACCTTAAAAATAACCTTTATGAAAACTACTATAATTATTATGCTTAAAATCTAGATTTGCTAATTTACAAACTAATGAACTAATAATAGGGAACAGATGATTTTAAACAATAGAATGATAACAGGTAATATATTGCTAAAGTTTGTAATCAAAAAACTCGTTCATTTTATAATAACATTTTTGTGCAAGAAAAGATTTCAGTTTCTTGGCATATAAACTGTTTTTTTGCTCCTGCTTAATATAATCAGGGAGATGATTGTAACACTTTACTGCTGCATAGTGAGGGCTGTTGCGAAATATTCGCAAGTTTGAAGTAGGCAATTTGAGTTTATGTTTAAATCTTTTATTTTTGTATTCCTCGAATAGGTGTGTATTTTTTCTCACAAATAAGCCCAATTCTAAAATATATAGGCATGGTAGGGTAAGTATGTCATGTTTCATAAAATAAATAAGGCTATAGAGACACGCACTCAGTGAAAATTTGAAAGATGTCACTGCAAGGTTTGACGGATGACATTTGAGAGCGATATTTTTGCTATTAACTTATTTACCGAATGATTGCCGTTGTTTTTAATAATAATCCATTTTTTTTTTTCATGACACCATTCCGGTTTATAGTAATTTGACGCAGTGGTTATTTTCTCTTTGCTTTATATAAAATGTATGGCTGTGCCACAGACAGGAGAACAAATTCAGCGGTGAGATCTAGCCCGTCTGTGGTCAGCCCGGCAAAATTCAACAAACAAATAAGAAACATTTGATATACTAAAATAAAACTTTTTTAGTTAATTTAATGAACGGTCGCTTATGAACAGAAGAATACCACTTACGACTCTCTTTATGTCTATAATCTATGGACAGGCAGGAGATGTCAAACGGATTCTTTGGCGGGAACTTGAAAAAAGTAGTTGTGATTTTTTATGTCAAAGTTGTAAAATTGAAATTTAATTGTAAAAAATAGTGTAAATTGCATGTAAATAGTTTAATTTAGCGTGGAATATTGATTTACGTCTGCGTGATATGTAAATATTTACTTTGAGATGGGCGGTGACGTGGATCCCGGCCCCGGAGGTAACTCCGACGAGGGCCCCCGACCGGTCAAAGCACCTAAAATAAATTTACCGACTGAGAATAGTGGCGGCGGGACAGTGAGTAATGACAATCAGTTTCAACCCTATTTAAAGCCAGGGTATAAAAGACTCTATCCAGAACATTCCTTGAACTACGAATTTAAAGTGTTTGTAGAAAGTGCAGATAATGAAAAATTGGGAAACAAAAGTCCGATTTACTTGAATCACATATTTCAATCAAGGGACGTAAAAGGCGTAGTGTCCGTACACAGAGTGAATGCTAATAAACTAGCGCTGATTTTTAAACAGTTCAACACTGCTAATAATTTCCTGACGAATGAAACCTTTCTGACTAGTCAGAATAAGCTGAAAGCTAGAAAATACATCCCGGCGAAGGAGATAGAAAAAACGGGGATAATCCGATTTGTCCCTACTAATATATCGAACAAGGACTTATATACTAAACTATCGTCGAATTATGACATTATCGCTGTAAGGCGGTTTACAAAAAAAGTGGGAGAGGAACGTGTGCCACTGCAGACAGTGAGTATCACCTTCCTCTCCAACTCTTTACCAGACAGCTTCCAGTATGACCTGTTCTCGTACCGAGTATTCGAATATGTACCGCCCTTGTTGCAATGCTTCGAATGCTTCAAATTTAATCACTCTGCTAAAATTTGTAATGGTAGACAGCGTTGCTCTATATGTTCAGGAGATCATTTTTATAAAGAGTGTGACAATCCGACAGCGTTGTGTTGCGCGAATTGCAGTGGACCCCATTTGGCCATTTCAAAAGCCTGTCCAATAAAACTGAAGAAAATAATGGAAAAGAAAACAAATATCACATCGCGACTGCCGCCGAAACTCGAAAAGTTGAGTTTCCGCCTCTGAAGATATTGGAAAATACTACAAAACCCCAATCACATAAGGTAGCTCCTCCCACTCCTGCACCAGTAGAAATCCCGAAATTTGACCTTAAACAAGAACTTTTACAAAACTCAAATTTAATGGATACCCTAGTCCGCACTCTCGTTGATTTAGGCAACAAGACAGATAATACTCCAATTAATAGTAATTTTATTAAAGATTTATTAATTAAAAACATTAAATAATGGATCCATCACACATACGTATTGCTCAATTTAATATTCAGTCAGTTACTAACAAAAAACCGTTGCTAATAAAAATTTTGAAACTACATAATATTGACATTTGTCTTCTAAATGAAACTTGGTTAAAACCAACATCAGTATTTAGAATTCCTAATTACAATATTTTTTCTCATTATGCTGCAAATGGACATGGCAGAGTTGCTATACTTGTTAAAAACATATACTCGTACAAGCATCATTTCATGCAAACTACATTTTATGAAGAAATTCAAAATATATCAGTTACAATTGGACGTAGTTAAAGGAAAAGGATCCAATCCACAGAAAATTAAGCAAAAGTTATGGCGGTTTAAAGTTTCAACCGTGATTCCTCAAAACTGATGCATTTTTTTAATAATATATGTTTAGATGAAAATTGAGTTGAGTCGTGTAGTATACATTCTTATACACATAATTCAGTTAAATGCTATATTTTTCAAGATATTTGACCAAAAGTGGGGTTGGATCTTTTTTGCGAAAATACACTTTTCATAGACCCTTCTTTTTGTTTCATTTTGTAATAAGGATTCACGTAATAAAAATGGCATAATAATGCATAATAATGGCATATAAAACCATCTATACATACATACATATAATAAAAGTGAACAGGGTTGGAAGTCTTTACATGAAAGATATTCGAAAAAAAACTATGCTGAGAATACTTAGAATCGATAACAGAACACCTTCCAAGAAAGTAGAATTTTTGTCTGTTTATATGTACGCGCATCACGTGAAAATGGCTGATAGAATTTTGATGAAAACTTTACTCATTTGTCCAAAAAATCCCTGTCCAGGTTTTAGGCTATAATATTATAAAGGTAAGGGTGCAAAGGGGTTAAAAAGTGGGGATGAACTTTGTACAGGAACTCCTTCAATCTATGAGCTTAAGACTTGAAAATTTCACCAACGTCAAGGGATGCGGGTA
Organism: Epinotia demarniana; assembly: GCA_945867215.1. Lineage (NCBI taxonomy): Eukaryota > Metazoa > Arthropoda > Insecta > Lepidoptera > Tortricidae > Epinotia > Epinotia demarniana. Next base: position 16,156,537 of record OX244272.1, on the reverse strand, counting down.
TACAATTTGGACAAAACGGCATAAAACCTCAGCCTTCGCTTCGCTTGCCTCCCCGTTTATCTTCGGGATTTCAGCCCTTAAGTTTCGCTTTTATTTGGGTGGAGGCAGGTCCAGGAGCAAGGAAAATTTGCGACCGGTCGCTACTTGCGTTGGGTCTGTCTCTATGGTAGCGGCCTGTCCGGCGGTTAACATGGTAGATGGCCTCGGGGGGAGCTAACAGTTGCTAAGATCCTCGAGGCAAAACTGATTGGGATCCTTCACGAGGTTACCACCTGTTAACTGCCTAGTTCTACCGTTAGAAACAGGCAGAACGGAAACAATCAGTTGAGCCCATACTTTCATATCCCAACCCATCCTATCCCGTTCATCCCGTCTAATCAGCCGTAAGCGATGACATGGCATGTCGCAGCGGGCTTTCTATCCAAAAAGCAGGATGGTTAGCGGTAAAATGCCATCCGCGTGTTTGTGCCGTGCGCGGGGACCCGTACGGGTGGAGAGGGAGGTCCTGGTGGCTGAGTCGACCAGTGGTCGGGATAGTTACTTCTGGGAGACAACACTCTTCTTCGGCTCAGGATTCACCTCACACGGGCGGTCATGGTCTAGCCAGCCATGATCAATCGGCTGTCGTGTCCAGTCTGATGGCCACGGGCGAGTGTCCTGGGGTATGGGGTCTGTAGTCGGTGGAGCACGGGTTACGAGTTGTCTGAGGAGATGACGAGTAACTCGGCACCGTGCGGACTCATGGACAACATACTCTTGGGGCGCTATATCAGATTGGTAGCCCTGATGCGTTAACGCATCCCCAGGGTGTGGGCTCCGTGGTGGGTGGGGAGCCAATCTGATGAAGTAAGGGAACAAAAGGTCACATGGATACTATAAAACCTATGACGAAAGAAGGAGGGAAAGCCGTACCCGCAAGGGATGAGGCCAAAAGGCGCATAGCGCAAATGCTGTACCGGCGGTACGCACTTCTGTCCCAGACAGTGGAGCGAGAGCGGGTAACAGCCGAGCAAGGGGGTCCGCAAGGACGCAGAAGGCGCGCAGCGCATTTAGAGGCAGAGGCCATGGTGGAGCAGTCCAAACCGGAGGCACCGTCCGATCTTTTCCCCACGGGTTGAAAAGCGGACACGCCCAGCAGGCCCCCGCAAAGGGACCGGGTGGCGCAGGGGCCGGAGGGGAGGTCAGCGGAACTGTGGCCATCTGCAACCGGCCGGCCGGTCCTCTTCTGAACCCTGCTGACGAGCCGGGCGCCGTCGATAGCGTGTCCGTACCCGAGGGTGCGGATACGTGGTCCGGTGGAGGAGTCGTCGGAAGCAGGAGGCAGAAGAGGCGAGACAACGCCAAGGCAAGGGCTCATACACTGAGCGAGGGCACCCCCGAGGATGAACCCACATCGGGGCCACGGATGGTGCAAAAGAAGAGGCAACTGGGGGCCAGTGGCGACTCTTCTCTGCTTGTCAGCGACTCCAAGCGAACGAAAGTCACAGGCTCGTTCGCTGAAGTGGCTGCAAGCGAGAGGATGGCCATCGTCCCGTAGGCCTTTCCGGCCGAGAAGATCGGGTTGGGGCATCTGGGCGCCATCCAGGGGCTCATTCTGGAGCTTCTGGTTGATGCTCCGGATCCCCTACCCCGAGTCACTCTCGGCAACGTAGTGGCGGGTGCTCTCCACGTCAATTGCCAAGGGAGAGAGTCCGTCGCATGGCTCAGGTCAGCAATCGGAAGTGAGGAGATTGAGGGCCTGCGCCTAAGGGTCATGGACGCCAAGGATCTTCCGAAACCTGTCAAAATGGCATGGAAAACGAAGATAGTTGGCGGCCATGACGTGAAGCTGCTTCTCCGTGTGCTGCAGAGGTACAATCCTGCGCTACACACGGAGGAGTGGAAGGTGGTAGACACCTTGACGTCGGACGCGAACACCAGGCGCATCATACTGATGGACCGGGTGTCGGCCGACGTTATCAAGGCAGCGGGCTACCACCTACACACGGGGGTCGACCTGAGCTCCTTCAAGCTCCTAGAGGACGCGGAGGAGAGGGCGCTTGAGGGGGCTGAGGATGGCGCTTGTGCGGGGACGGGCGCGGGGGGACCGACGCCAGGGGAGGCCGAGGAGGGTACACCTCCAGATGGCAAGGTGCCAATTGCTATTAGCGAAAAGGCTGAGGAGGCTGAGACAGTCAAGGAGGAGGGGCAGTCGAAATCGGAGGCCGGGGACATGGCGGGCTCCAGTGACAGACCTGCTGAATCCCGCATGGCCCGAGAGTCATCACCGCTATCGGGGATTGGCTCGGAGGATCTGCAGGGAATGGCAGAGCTGTACCTGGAGGCCTCCATGTCTCCCATGTCCTGCGACGAGACTGTCCAGGAAGTGGCTGCTGACCTCAGCAAGCCAAAACTATAATAGCGCCAATGGCGGGTTTAAGGTGTGTACAAATTAATCTACAACACAATAAGGCTGCCACTGCCCTTCTGGCAAGGCAGCTAAAATGCGACAAGTTCGATATTGCTCTTATTCAAGAACCATATATATATAAAAGTGAAATAAGAGGTTTAGGTGGAACGGGGGGAACAATTGTTCACCTGTGTCCAGATAACAACAATAACATGAGGACATGTATATATGTCAAAAATGGCATCAATGCTATGCCTTTACATGCTTTCTGTTGCAGGGATCTCACCACGGTGATGATCCAAAAAAAGGGGGAGGGTAAGGAGCTCATCCTATCATCAGCCTACCTCCCCTACGAGGCGACGGATCCCATCACACAACAACTGCGGGATCTTGTTGCATACGGCAGCCGGGCGAACACCAACCTGATAATCGGCTGCGACGCAAACGCTCACCATGTCATCTGGGGCAGCTCAGATGTCAACAGGAGAGGAGAGAAGGTACTGGACTTCCTGGTAAGCTCTTCTTTACAAATACTAAATAAAGGCAATGAACCTACCTTCGTCAACTCTAGGCGGGGGGAGGTTATTGATTTAACGTTGGCTACTAATAATACTAGTAACAAAATCAACTCATGGCACGTATCTGACGACATATCCCTTTCGGACCACAGATACATCTGCTTTAGGTACCGAACTAAAATAGAAATAAACACGGTACGAAAACGGAATCCTAGGCACACGGACTGGTCGGCGTTTAGAAGGGATCTACAGGTGGACCTAGGAGACCCAAAAGGCAAGCTCAACTCTATTATAGACATAGAATTCGAAGCGGACAAAATAGTACAAGCCGTATACACGGCCTTCACTAATAACTGCCCGGAGAAGAAAACCCTGGCTAAAAAGTTACCATGGTGGACCCCAGAGATAGTTAAACTCAGGAGGGAAACTAGGGCAATATTCAATGACGCAAAGGCATCTAATGACTTTGGGTACTATGCACAAAAACTCACAGAACTCAGCAAGGCTGTGAGGAAAGCCAAAAGGAGAGCGTGGAGGAACCACTGCGATCAAATTGAGTCAATACCAGAAGGAATGAGACTAACAAAGGCACTAGCGACCACAAAGTCGGCCCCGCTCACATCCATTAGGGACAATGACGGTAGAATGACGAAAACGGGGCTGGAAACCCTTAAGGTAATGTGTAACACGCACTTCCCAGGCTCAGTAATACACGACAGCGTAACAGACGATGGTGCAATTAGTGCGTTGGAACAGACCACAAGTACAACGAGACACAATTGGGACACGTCCAAAAAGGTAGTAGATCATAACAAGATAAAGTGGGCACTTTCAACATTTCAACCTTACAAAGCCCCGGGGCCAGATGGCATCTACCCCATTCTACTACAAGAAGGCGCTAATGTACTAATCCCGCATCTTAGCAGATTGTACAGGGCGTGCTTGGCCTTCGCAAACGTGCCACGGGTGTGGAGGATGGTAAAAGTAACCTATCTGCCCAAACCGGGTAAGGCGGATTACAGTGAAGCCAAATCGTATAGGCCGATAAGTTTATCGTCGTTTTTCCTCAAAACACTGGAGAAATTGGTAGATAGACACATAAGGGATGGCCCATTAAGGAGACATCCGCTGCACGAACTACAATGTGCATACCAGCCAGGGAAGTCAACGGAAACCGCACTTCACCTGGTAACAACCAGGGCTGAACAGGCTATAGAGAATAAGGAACTATGTCTGGCAGCTTTCTTGGACGTGGAGGGAGCGTTCGATCGTACCACGTATAAAGCTATCAGCGAAGCAGCTGCAAAACATGGTGTAGAGCCCACCCTATGTAAATGGATAGGCAATATGCTAAATGGCAGACTAATAAAGTCATCTCTCTTAGGGGATGAGATAATGGCCACGGCCACAAAGGGATGTCCACAGGGGGGGGTACCCTCACCAACTCTCTGGAGTCTGGTGGTGAACTCACTCCTGGTAGAACTCAATAAGGGTCCCATCCACACGGTGGGATATGCTGATGATCTAGTGATACTGGTTAATGGGAAGTTCCCAGGCACGGTATCAGAAATCATGAACAAGGCACTGCGGATAGTGGAGAAATGGTGCGACCTGCACCAACTATCCATTAATCCAGGCAAAACTGTGGTAATACCCTTTACTAGGAAAAGGACCCTTCCAGGCGTACAGCAGTTAAAACTGTACGGGAGGGTACTAGAACTGTCCGATGATGTGAAATATCTAGGTGTTACACTGGATAAGGAACTGAATTGGAAGAAGCATACGAGTACAGATCTTACCATCACAAAGGCACTGAGGGTATTTGGAATGTGTAGATCAGCGTATGGCAAAACATGGGGATTGAACCCAAAGGTACTTAAGTGGATCTACACTATGATGGTGAGGCCCATATTATTGTACGGCAGCCTGGTATGGTGGCCAAGGACTTTAATGAGCACATGTAGAGAGGCTCTGATGAAGGTGCAGAGATCGGCTTGCATGGCTATAACAGGGGCGTTTCGTACCACGCCTACAGCGGCGCTAGAAGTCCTACTGGACCTACCGCCACTTCACTTGGTGATTAAGTCAGAGGCGCGGAAATCGCTCTACAGATTAAGAACTCTTGGACTGTGGAGCGACAACAAACCAAAGACTAAACACACAAACATGGAGACTGATGGTTTCTTAGACAGAATAACAAGCATGGGAAGTGACAAAATGCTACCCAAGTTTGTATTCCATAGGAACTACACAACAAAAGTTCCATCCAGGGCTGAATGGGCCGAAGGTCTAGAACCGCCTAGGTCTGGTATCGAAGACAGTATATGGTACACGGACGGATCAAAAATGGGATCCGGTACGGGAGCAGGCATTTATGCGAATGACTACAGTAGTAGTGTAAGCATGGGTAGTTTGGCAACCGTCTTCCAGGCGGAGACATACGCTATAATTGCCTGTGCACAGGAGAATATAGACAGGCAAACCAGAGGGCAGACCATCTATATACTCAGTGACAGTCAAGCGGCCCTTAAAGCACTTACGGCGCCGAAAGTGGAATCTAGACTAGTCTATAACGGCGTCCAGGCACTGAACAAGCTTGGAAAGCATAATAAGGTGCAACTAGTTTGGATACCAGGGCACGAGGGCTTCATCGGCAACGAAAGAGCGGATGAGCTTGCAAGAGGGGGGTCTACAAATCACTTTGTAGGTCCAGAACCATGTGTGGGACTCTCGCAGGGAACCATAACTTCGGCCTTTAAAGCCCACGCCAAAACCAAACACCAACACGAGTGGAGGAATGAGGCGGGCTTAAGGCACTCTAAGCTCTTCATAGAAGGAGTGGACTCGGGCTGGACTAACAAACTCTGGAAATCCAGTAGGAAGCAGCTCAGAATCATATCTGGGGTGTTCACAGGTCACTTCGGGGTCAAGGATCTCTTGGCCAAGATGGGACTATCGGACAGTTTAGACTGTAGAATGTGTGGCGAGGAGGATGAGACTATGGAACACTTATTGTGTGAATGTCATGCCCTTGCCAGACAAAGAATGAATTACTTCGGTAACGGTTATCCGCAACCAAAGGAATTCAAGGTACTTCCGCTGAGCTGCATCATCCGCTATGTGGAAATGATGGAGCGAAGATGGGAGTAGACATAAGGAGAGGGCAAATGCACAAAAGATCCCACTGGGTCGAAGTGCATCCGAAAGGGCCCTCATCTAGATAAGATAAGATAAGATAAGATAAGTTTCGCTTGCAAGACGTCGGAAGATAATGAGTATCCTTAGGGGGTCATTGCTCACATTGAGCCCGCTCTCAGAAAGGTTGCTTTGGGCCTTTCATTCCAACGAAAAGGCCTTGCTTGCCTCGCCGCTCACCTTCGGAACTTTAGCTTGGGATTTCGCTTGCAAGACACCTGGAGATAGTAAGTGTACGTGGGGCGTACCCTCAGGTTTCGTTTAAAAGACACCGGGAGATAATGAGTGTCTGTCCATGGCGGCGCATTTAGAGCGCTTTCTGAAGGAATGCTTCGAGTCATTCCAACGAAAAGAATGGCCTTTCGCCTCGCTTGCCTTGCCACTCACCTACGGGACTTATATCAGCTCGCCTACGGGATAGTAAGTGTCCGTGAGGGCTCGCTTGCCTCGCCGCTCATCTTGGGTAATTTGGCCACAGGTTTCGTTTGCAAGACACCTAAGGATTGTAAGTGTCCGCGGGGGCTTGCTTTCGGGTCTTAAACCCTACAGCTGGCCTAGGGAGCGGTCGCTTATAGCATGCTAAAGCCTTGAATTCCTACAGAAAAGCTGTGCCTTTGGCATCACTTGCGTTCCCTTATTCAGGCCTCAGGTTTCGCTTGCAAGACACTCGATGATAATGAGTGTCCGTAAAGGCTCGCATTGAGAGCGCTCTCTAAAGTGATGCTTTGGGCCTTTCATTCCAATGTAAAACTCGGCTTTTGGCTTCGCTGCCACCTCGGGTATACTCGTAGTAAGTGTCCGTGAGGGCTCGTTCTCGGGCTCGCATCTTCAGGCTTGATTGGGACCTTTAATTGTTACGAAAAGCTTGGCCTTCGGCCTCGCTTAACTGCCTGCTCCCCTTGGGGACTTTGATCTCCAGTTTTGCTTGCAGGACACCTGGGAATAGTAAGGACTTCAGCCCCCAAACTCGCATAGCGACCACTCACTACAAGCATGCTTAGACCTTTCATTCTTACGAAAAGCTCAGCCTTCGGTTCCGCTTGCTTCCCCGTTCACCTTCAGGACTTCGGCCCTAAGGTTTCGCTTGCAAGTTACTCGGAGATAACGAGTATTCGTGGGGGCTCGGCCTCGGGCCTTAGGCCCTCGGGCTCACATTGGGACCACTCTCTGAAGGATTGCCTCGCCACTCAGGTTGGTTTCAGGTCTCGCTTGCAAGACACCTGGGGTTAGTGAGTATCCGTGGGGCTCACCCCAGGGTCTTGGGACTTGAGGCTCGCATAGGGAGCGCTCTCTCAAAGGATACTTTGGGGATCTACATATATAATATTATTGACGACCAAGTTAATAAGGGTGTTTATTTAGATTCGAAGACAACTTGAACTGTTACACGCACAGTCTATGGAAATGAAATCTTTGTTTTTGTCAGTAGTGTGGTGAAACATAAGAATATCATTTTTGAACCATAATTTATACGCGTACGAAGTCGCGGGCAGAAGCTAGTTGTTAATATAAGCATTTTCCGAAAAATGGTTTATATGCGCTGGATCGTTCTTGATTTTTTATTGTCACGTTAAGACAAAACTAATATATTTCCAAAAACGATCCATATCTTTTTAAAGTCACTTTAACCGTCATTCATACTTTTTTATCAAAAAAGATTCACGCCCGTTCGATCGTTTTGGTTTTTCTTGCTCAATGAACGTTTAACTGACAAACAAATAAAACAAAAGGTTCAAGCAAGTCGAATTGTTTATTTATTTCCCTATATTTCGATAATACATTTACGTATATTGTAATGATCCAAGACAATACTGACGGTAAAAATCCTTATAAAGGCTGCTTTATATTGGAAATTTCTTTTAATGTGATTAAAAATAAAGCTAGAAGAATTTAAAAAGTCGGCTTTACATTTTTTTTTAAATAGGATAATTACTGTTGTTTACTAAGACACCAAAGCAGGATTCACAACAACTCAACAAAACTGATCCAAGTGAGGTGAATCTATTTTGTTGTATATCTAAAAGTTTTAAAGAGCCTAAATTTAGTTTTTCAGAAAGAATCCAAATGGATTGGATCCATTTCGTTGAAAATATTAAAAGTGAAAACGTGTAAATTGCATGTCCTAAAAATGGTCCAGGCAGGTTGGATATCTTTTGTTAAAATAAATGTGAATCAATATGTAACTGATCTAATATTACCATACGGTTCCAAGCGTTATGGGTTTTTATTAAAGGATATCAATTTTACCCCGTCATACATGTGGGATGGTATCCCATGTTGATTAAAATATGAAAACACTGTGTAAGCTGGGCCCTATTTCTCGAAACTATTAGTTTATTAGTATATTAGTTATTAGTTACTAGTGTAAAATTTACAAGTCCTAATATTTTCTGTTTCTCAAAAATAATTATTGGAGTGGTAACTAATACTGGTAAACTAATAAAAAATATTAGTCTGGCTTGGCTGAATGCACCTATTACATGCCGTCTTACCTATTAAAAATCCGCCAAATGCGTGTCGGGCCACGCGCGGTGTAGGGTTCCGTAGTTGTCTGTCTTTCTTAGTTACATCGACACATAAATGGTTGCGTCGTCGGCCGAATTTGTATAGTAAAGTTGGTTGTTGTTAGGTTTTGAGGTTAGGGAACGGAGATTAACACACGGGCATGGTCTGTTGCTAACTGACTTTATTTGTTCTCGCTACGCTATACATACATAGACAGCTAGGTGGGTACTTATAGATATTATGCATGCCTGCGTAAACAACCTATACGCTACAACTATAGCTACGTACTCATATTAAACCTAACACTCCCTCACACCAAATCAAAAGTAATCCTGAAAGATAAAGGGCCTTCGTGGCTTCGTATTAACTTTGGATATCGCTTGGGTTGCGTCATCAACAGCGCCAGGGCTCACTTCTTCTGGCGGTAGCACATCTGCTGTATTTGTGTGACTTGAGTCAGGCGCAGGCATCGGCGGGGGAGAGTCTTGTGACTCAACGGCGAGCGGGGCGCTCAGTCGACCACAGTTACCGCCGGTAACGGGAGATTGCGCAACCACAGCCTGGGGACTTGCTGGGGGTGGCGAGGAACCCGCTTGGGAAGGGCCCGCCTGACCAGCTAGACTGTCTGTCGCCTGCTGATGACACGGCGCAGATGGCCAGATGACCACTTGTAAAGTGTCAGGCTCACTTACTTGAGCTTCAGCAGAAGGGCTGAAAAGTGGCTTCAGCTCCGATGTAGGCTGTTCTTCATCACTTATCTCCTCCCCCTTATACTTTTGCAGTTGGTCCAAGTGTTTTTTGAAGGTTTTATCGTTATTCAATTTCACAATGTATATAGTTTTACCTATTTGTTTAACAATCACACCCACTGTCCAAAACGATTTTTGGTTCTTATAAACTTTAACTAGCACTGTCTCTCCATTATAAAAATGTACCTTCCTTTTCCCGTCATAAAACTTAGTCTGCAAGGCCTGTTGGCGCGAGACGCTATCAGCTACTGCTGAGTCAGACAGTGGTGAGGGTGACACTGGCGAAGGTTGCCGTAGGTACAACAGGTCTAAACGACTTCTTATTTTATGACCGAACAAAACCTCTGCGGGAGACATGTTTGTCGAACTATGTTTGGAGTTCCTATACATAAACAAATACTCTTGTATTTTTTTTTACATTTACATTACGTAATTGTGTCCCCGATGAAATAATTTTATTTAATGCTAGTTTAATTTGCTTCACATATATTTCTGCTTGCCCGTTGCTAGACGGGTTGTAAGTAGGCGTGGTAATATGTTCTATACCGTTAATATTACAGAAGTGCTCGAACTCTTTTGATACAAATGAAGTACCATTATCTGTGCAAATCTTGCGAAAAACACCAAACCTAGACATTGTTTCACACAGTTTATCTATCACTGCGCGACTACTGTAACTGGCCGACACATCAAAACACTCTACCCACTTGGAGTACGCATCGGCCATTACCAAAAAGTATTTACCATGGGCCGGCCCCAGTATGTCAAGATGAACGCGGTAAAAGGCCTCTGGAGGGAACGGCCAGGGGGCCAGCGGCGCCCGCGGCGGTGCGGGCCGCACGCGCACGCACTCCGCGCAGCCAGCTGCGCGGCGCTCGATGTCGGCTGCCATGCCAGGCCACCAAAAACGGGAACGCGCGTCGGCTTTCATTTTATTCATACCTAAATGTCCCCTGTGTAACTCTTCAAGGATTTTATTTTTTAGAGCACTTGGAATAATCAATTTTGCACCCCTGACCAAACAACCCCTTTCGACGGACAACTCTAGTCGACATTTGTAATACGGCTGTAAATTCGAATCCCTAATTCTATTAGGCCAACCATTCATTACATAACCAGACACCTGTGTGAGTATGCTATCAGCGCGCGTTGCACCGCAAACATCATCTATAGAAATAGGTACATCCCCATCTACAATAAAATGTAGATAAGCCGCTCGGTCAATTCCTTCGTCTCGCTCAGTAGCCGCCGCATCGGTATCACTCGTCTCGTTCACGGAGCGGCTGAGGAAATCAGCTGTGTTATGCGCGCTGCTAACAAACTCAATTCTGTATGTATAGGCAGATAAAAACAACGCATACCGCTGGAGGCGGTTAGCGGATACTTCTGGTACTCCTTTATCCGGTCGGAAAATACAAAGAAGGGGTTTATGGTCGGTTCTAAGAATAAATGGCTCATCGCGCCCATACAAATAATGGTTAAATTTTCTAACTCCAAATACTATAGCGGTAGCCTCTTTATGTATTTGGCTGTATTTTTTCTCGGCAAAAGTTAACGATCTAGACATAAACGAGATGGGTTGCTCAATACCATCTTCGTTTATCTGACTTAAAATGGCCCCAAGACCTGAGGGAGAAGCGTCCACGGTTACGATCAACTTCGCGTTGGGGTCAAAATGTGCCAGTGTCAAGTCTGAGGCTAGTTGGTGTTTTATATTAGACACAGCAGCCTCATGTTCACTCGTCCAAACCCATTTGGTATTTTTTTTAGCAAGTTATGAAGCGGGCTCAAAATAGATGACGTATTTTTGACAAACTGTCTATAATAATTTACTAGTCCAAGGAAGGACTTTAGCTCGGTTACATTTTGTGGCGTTTTGGCTTCAAGCATCGCTTTAACTTTGTTAGGCGACTTATGTAAGCCAGACTTGTCTATGTCAAATCCTAGGTACGATACAGAGTCTTGGAAGAATGAACACTTGTCTTTTTGTAAAACTAGTCCAGCATCCTGCAGTCGTTTGAATACTTCGTGTAATCGCTGCAAGTGCTCAGATTCTGTACGCCCTGTTATCAAAATATCGTCCTGAAATATACATATGTCAAGGCCAGCGAGAATGGTTTCCAATGCTCGCTGAAAACATGCTGGAGCTGAGGCAAGTCCAAAGCAGAGCCTCGTATACATAAATATGCCCTTGTGCGTATTTATGCAAGTGTACTGTTGTGAATCTTCACTTAAAAGCAACTGATTATAAGCACTAGAAAGATCAAGCTTTGAAAATTGTTGTCCGCCATGTAGTTTTGAGAATAACTCCTCAATACGAGGTAAGGGATATTTATCTACTAAGAGTTGCTTATTAAGTGACACTGAAAAGTCTGCACAAATACGCACTTTGCCGCTTTGCTTAAGTACTGGCACAATTGGACTGGCGTAGTCAGAATAACTGACAGGTTGTAAAATACCTAATTGAATCAAACGATCCAACTCTGCTTCTACCTTACTGCGTATGGCAAAGGGAAGGGGGCGCGCCCTGAAATAAACCGGTTTGCTATCCGGTTTAAGGTTAAGATGTACCACTACATCTTTACAACAGCCCAGCTTATCTGAGAACAACTGCGGATATTGGTTGCTAAACATACCTGTTAAATCGGTAGCAGTAGCTACCTGGTTGATAGTATGCAAATCATTTTCTGAGATCGAGCACATCTGTAATTTAAAGGTAGATATGAAGTCTCTCCCTAGAATAGGAGGACCCCCATTCTTTACAACATACACCTCGATGGTACTAGTTTGGGTTTTGTAGGAAAAGGTCAACCTAATTACTCCTAATGTGTCAATGACCTCTCCGTTATATCCCTTTAATACTGTTGATACCTTACTCAATGGCACAGATGCAAAATGATCACGGTACAGGTTATCGCAAATAGCTGTCACAGCTGAACCAGTGTGCACCTCAAAATTAATCGGCAGTTCATTAACCAAAACACGCTCCCGCAAAGGTTCGCCTTTGTAAGTACGTATACTGAAGAGCAAACGCTTACCTTCCTCATCACCACTGTCCAAGCAGCATTCTACAAAGTTGAGTTTTTTATTTGTGTACTTATTACGGCACACGCGCTTAATGTGACCTTTAGAACCGCACTTGTCACACACAGAGTTAGCAAATCTGCAATTAGTTGCTGAATGTCCACGGTAACCGCAGGCAGAGCACGAGACGCCAGTATAAACGACAGGCCGCGCGCCTGTTGAAGCGGGCGCCCTGCTGGCTGCCACCTTGTGCACACCGAGCTCCTTGTCCGCTACCGATGCACCGGGCCCCGCGGCGCTAGCTGCGACGGCGCGAGCGCCACGTCGGGCGCTGCGCACACCCTCCGCAGTTTGCAAAGCGTTGGAGAATGTGAGGCAAGACATCACTTCGGTGAAGAGCCTGTCGCGTTCCGGTCCCTGAACCATGCCTAAAACAAATCGATCACGCAGGGTCTCGTCGAGCGTCGCTGCTGAGAAACCACAATGCAGTGCTAAGCCACGTACTCTGGCTGCCCAATCCGATAAGGTTTCATTGTCTAACTGCATAGCACTGTAGAAGTTATTCCGCTCAGCGAATCCACATACTTTTGGTTTGAAGTGGCCGTCCAAAAGCAATACAACCTCAGCGTAACTCAGTGTTCCCAGTTGCTGTGGCAACGCTAGATCACGTAACAATTTGTATGTGCATTCGGCTAAGGTGCTCAGCAGTATGGCACGCCGTTTAGCCCCTGTCGACTTGTCATCCGCCAGTTCCACTATGTCGTTCGCCAGAAACCACTGTTCCAAACGATCTTTAAAAATCACCCAATCCTGGTTTTCATGATTAAATGTGCTTAACACGCCAACCGAAATTTTAGCCATCGTCGTCACTGTTAGGTTTTGAGGTTAGGGAACGGAGATTAACACACGGGCATGGTCTGTTGCTAACTGACTTTATTTGTTCTCGCTACGCTATACATACATAGACAGCTAGGTGGGTACTTATAGATATTATGCATGCCTGCGTAAACAACCTATACGCTACAACTATAGCTACGTACTCATATTAAACCTAACAGTTGTATTACTATTACTTTTCTGTCACGATTTTTTCACATTCCCAGTAGCATAAACCCCAATATATCGCAGGCGAATAACTAATTTCAAAAATTATTTAAACAACCCATAATTGTTTTGAAAAAGCTACCCAACGATACTCACACTATGGGTTTAACGAGAAAAAAAAATACACCCACACCTTAGGTGTAGGGGAAGTACCTACCGCAAAAAAAAACAAGATTTTATTCTTCTGTTTTGTCGGAGTGATTGGTTGATATGCCCATGCCGAATTAGAGTTGTCTAGAAGTAATGGTTATTATTAAACCTTCTTCACCGTCGGAAGCATTCCAATCAGTCCACATTTTATAAAGTTTAGTAAAATGTGACGCTAATAGTTTGGACTAATATTTTTTACAAACCTTCCTAGACTAGTAGCATTATTAACTTTTTTTACTAGTGTTTTTTTTAAATGTTTATTCATGAAACCAAAACCCAATGGACTCTAATAATATTAGGTAATATTTATTAGTTGGTAACTAATAACTAATATTTTATTATTGTAGCTTCGAGAAACGCAGAATAGTAAACTTGTAAAAAATATTAGTCCATAGACTAGTATTATTAGTCTAATAAGTTTCGAGAAATAGGGCCCAGGGCGTCTTTTTGCTGAGTGAAAATATACGCCTCAAACACCTCTCTGGTATACTTAACTCATGTTTTGGTAATTTTGTGGATTGGATCCTTTTCCTTAAACTACGTCCAATTACGACTGATAGAGGGCCTCTAACAGTATTATGTGTGTATTGTCCTCCAACAAGTGCGCGCATACGATTAAATAGATTAAAAAACATACTTAATTGAAAATTTACCGACTCCTATTATAGTTTCAGGCGACTTCAATGCTCATCATATTGCATTTGGTTGTGCAATGACAAAATCCCGTGGTAGCACCTTGTTTGATATAGTAAACGACTTAGATCTTTGTATTTTAAACGACGGTAGGCCAACTACGGTTACTTATCCGAATAGGAATCCTTCCGCAATTGATGTTAGTTTCAGTAGCACTAGTATAGCACCCCTGTGCGAGTGGCAAGTTCATGATGATCCGATGGGCAGTTATCACTACCCTACTATAATAGAAATAATGATTTCGCCTCAAAAATATCAGATCAATGATCCAGTAGATAGATTTTTATATGCAAAAGCCGATTGGAGTAAATTTAAAGCGCTTTCAGAAGGAGTTTTTACTGATTTCTTTTACAATGATAATGACCCTATGGAGTCATATGAGCAATATTGTTCTAAACTTAATTTATTAAAAATATAATGTATATCAAAATTTTCCAAACAAACCCAATTCATAAGCAGACCGCCCGTTCCTTGGTGGAACCAAAAATGTGAGAACAGTGTGATTAAATCTTATGAAGCTTTAAAATTTTATAGAGCCAATCCATCTATAGAAAATTATATTGCTTACAAAAAATTAGACGGTCTTAAGAAAAGAACTATAGCAGAAGAGAGGACCGGCAATTGGCGCAATTTATGTGCATCTTTGAATAGGTGTACACCTATTGGTATTATTTGGAACTATATTAAACGTTTCAAAGGTTCAAAATCTAATAAAATAATAAATAAAAATGATGAATTTATAGACCCGTTTATGACCAAATTGACTCAAGGCAGTAACAGTAATGACCCTAGCTCTATAGAATGGATATTTGACACAAACAATAATAATGCCAGTACTAAGTATCTTATAGAACCATTTACTTGGGAGGAATTCATAGTAAGCTTGCAATCTAGGAAAAATACTACCCCAGGCTTAGACGACTTTCCATATTTACTGATTAAAAATCTACATACCACCGGACAAAAAGTATTACTCGCCAGTCGCCATTATGAATTTACTTTTGTTACAGGAAAAAATACCTCAATCTTGGAAAACGCAATGCGTAATACCCATTTTAAAACCCGATAAACCACCTAATGAAGCAAATTCATATCGACCAATTTCTTTGTCTTCATGTATTGGAAAAATATTTGAGAATATGTTAAAAACTAGGCTTGATTGGTTTGTTGAGACTAATAATATATTACCATCCTTTCAAAATGGATTTCGACGTGGCAGAAGCTGTTCTGACAGCTTCTTATCTCTTATCTCGGATTTAAAACTAGCCAAATGCAACAGGTCAAGTGCAGTTTGCACATTTTTGGATGTGCAAGGAGCACTCGATAATGTTGATCCTACAATATTAATAAAAGTTTTATCTAACATACAGATCCCTGGTAAATTATGCAAATGGATATTTGAGTTCTTGTATGAAAGAGAGTTATATATAAAATTTAACAACGTTTTACATGGTCCCCAACTAGTTTCTAGAGGTACAATGCAAGGAGCAACGCTGTCTCCGCTTCTATTTAATTTATATACTAGCGAGATAAACTCATATGTAAATAGTTCTAATGTAAATATACTGCAATTTGCAGACGATATTGTGATATATTCTATTGATGCAAATTTAGATGTAGCCAAGAAACATATTAATATTGCGTTGAAAGAACTTTATGTTTACTATAATAACTATCTACGGTTAAAGATTAATCCTGAAAAAAGTAACCTATTAATTCTGAGCAAGGATATTTCAAATGTAAATATTGTATATAATAATGACATTATTCGAGAAAGTTCTTCACATAAGTTCCTGGGTGTAATAATAGACAATCAATTAAAATTCGATCACCATGCTAAACACATCACTGCTAATTCTTTGAAAGGCTTAAATATTATGAAATGTCTTGCAGGAATATCCTGGGGTGCTGACCCACAAATTTTGTCTCTGCTGTATAAGACTCTTGTAAGAAGTCATTTTGACTACAGTTTTCTTGTGCATATGAATACTGCTCATACACATACATTTGAAATTATTCAAAATAAGGCAATGCGAATAATTTCAGGTGCGATGTGTTCTACACCAATTAGAGCTATGGAAGTAGAAACTAATGTAATGCCTTTACCAGTAAGGTGGCAACTGTTAGCGAATAGATATTTGATTAGAGTATATGCCAAAAGAAATGAAAATGTAATTAAAAGATTAAAGGCTCATCCTAAAATGCCCCAGTTGAATGAATTATTTAGTCAAATAGAACTTAAATTTTGTAAATGTAATCTGGCCATGTTATGAAGATGGCTACAGTAGTAAATTTATACAAATTACAGTGTGCACAAAGTCAATTAAAAATAATACAGAATTTTTAAATTTTCTATCTCAAATACCTAATTATTATAAATTATATACAGATGGTAGTAAGACAGTCTCTCATGTTCGAAGTGCAATTTATGATCCTCAGACTAAGTTTGTACAAAGCTTTAGGTTAGATGACTTGTGTTCCATATTCACGGCTGAAGCATATGCTTATGAAGCTTTAAAAGTTATAAAAAGGATGTTAGAGCATAAATACTTTTTTATTTTTACTGATTCGCTTAGCTTAATATATGCTTTGCAGAATAATCAGTTTCATTACAAAAATAATTTCTTTTTGAATAAGATTAAAGAAATATTAATGCTATTTAAAAATAGAAATGTAAATATTAATTTTATGTGGATTCCATCCCATACTGGGATAACAGGGAATGAAATTGTAGATAAAGCCGCTTTCTTAGGTATTAATGAATTAGATGTAAGGTGTAGTACTAGAATTCCACTGTCTGATTGTCAAGCTTCAGTAAAGGAGGATGTTCTGAAGATTTGGACTGATATATGGTTAAAGGACAGAGAAAGTAAAGGATAATGGTATGCTAGTATTCAACCTCAATTGCCAGGAAAACCTTGGTACGAGAAGATAAAGATGGGAAGTCGTGGATTTATTACCGCGCTCAACAGATTGAGATTTGGACACAATTCTGCACCTGCGCATTTAGCGCGATTTTCAATAATACCGGATGGTACATGCCCTCACTGTCTGGATGGCAGTGTTGGAGATCTTGAGCACATTATATTTCATTGTCATGCCTTTGCACTTGATAGACTCATCCTTGCAAGTGAACTAAGTGAAGTGTTTCAAAATGAAGTCCCCCGCCGCCTAAATGAAATTCTCAAACATGTTGAAAGTTACGTTCCATTATACAAATACATTAAAAACACAGTATCAAAAATATAAAGTGAAGTGAAGTGTTAAATGAAGATACTGCTGCCTCCTGCGCCATATAACTCTTATTAAAATGAAGTGTTATAAACAATTTAATAAAGACTTGGCTTAAAGGACACGCATCCAGGCCATAAATATTATAAAAATAAAAAAAAAAGATGTCAAACCACTGTCAAACCGTGACACTGTATGTGACATTTCTTTGTTTTCATACATTTGCTTTGTTTAGAAACGAACACAGTTTACGAACTTAATGTGAAGCATTGCTTTGTGTAAACTCTTGTAACTTGCCAAATCATGTCGGGCTGTGATTCCCAGAAAGCGGAGGCTTCTAAGGATAACATATCCACAACTTCTATCGACGAAGGGCTGCCTCGCGAGCTTAGCCAGTTAAGTTTGTCGAGTGCCTCAAGCCAAGACGAATTTTACTGCGATAAAGGACATTCCGAAACAGCACTAAAAAATATTTACGGCTACTATCAGTCTCAGAAGTTATGCGATGTAGTTTTAATAGCAGGTGGAATAAGGTTTGTATCAATGGCTGGCTTATTATCACACAGTGTTTTAAGTGTTTATAATTCACATACTGGGTATGTAACTAGTTAATAACAAAGGAATTTCATTGTTACAAATTAGAAAACTACCAAGTAATATGATAAAAAAGACAAACCAAGACTTACTATTAAGTATGCCAGATTTCACTCACAATTTGAACATTTATATTAATTTATATGCGATATTTTTGCAGTACAACACCCAAGTAAACACTTTTTACCCATATTCAATGTTCAATTTCATTGCTTTCAACAGGATATCAGCACACAAAATAGTGTTAACATCATGTAGTGAGTACTTTGCCGCTATGTTCACGGGGTCACTCCGGGAGGCCCAGCTTGCAGAGATCACGCTAGAGAGAGTAGACTCCCAGGCACTGCAGGCACTTGTTCATTACTGCTACACGGGTACCATAGGTAACTAATACTTCCAATCAGAATTATCTCAATATTTTCATTTTCTTATTAGACTCATTTTAGGTTTGACCACAAGGTGTATTCCATGTCATATAAAGTAAGCTAACTATGGGCCTCGTAAATAGCTCAAATTCACCCAAAAGGCAATGAAGAGGGCTATGTTGGGAGTTTCTTTGCGAGATTGCATTACAAATGAGGCTTTCCGCAGGAGAACCAACATAACCAAAATCCCTCTGAATCGCTAAACTTAAGTGGCAGTGGGCGGGGCACATGGCACGTAGAAACACTGGCCGTTGGGGCGGAAAGGTTCTCGAGTGCCGACCACGTACCGGAAGGCGCGGCATGGGTAGGCTAGGTGGACGGATGACCTGGTAAAGGTCGCGGAAGTCCGCTGGATGCGGGTGGCGCAGGACCGGTAACCTCGGCACTCTTTGGTAGGCTTATGTCCAGCAATGGATGTCTTTCGACTGATATGATGATAAAGTAAGCAGGATTTGGCTCGATACTTTTTGTATGTATTTTGCAGCAAGCCTAATGACATATTAATTTTCAATATGCGCCACATACAGTATAGTACATAACATCACACGCCAAAGTTGTGGCACCTACTGTACAATAGTTTAATTTTTATAATTATTATTATAAAGAGAGAGAGAGTAATAAGTATTTTGGCAGCCTGAAGGCTCAATTTCTGCCATACTCTTAGTTTAAAGTTCTTTTCTTTGTTATTTCCAGGGATAGTTGCGTAAGAGTGTGACACAAATATTATAAGTTTACTTATATTCTACCTGGGTGCGTAATGATCGATATAAAAACTATTTTTTTTCATTTTCACTGGATATAACGATTAAAGGATGTAATGCACTTTTGATATAACAACAAAACACTTTTGATATAACATTTGATATATTCTCAAGTAATATAATTATCTACAGATATAATGAACTTGTTATATAACAACTATTCATCTAACAGTCATAACGTATAACATACATGGGATATAACTTTGTTCGATATAAAACTCAGTTGGTATAATGTAGTATTGGCATAATCTGGAATATTTACTACTATTATTTCTTACCTATTTTACTGTAAGTCAGGTTGGTGTAGGTACGACGACGAGTAACCACTGCCACACAACAGTATAATAGCCACTGATAATTGTAACAATGGTATTATTTGTAGGTTAGGTTAGGGTTAGCTTGTGTCCCTTAGAGGGGAAATAGGCACCGCGTGAAGCGGGGTGACGTCGACACACTGGCGATCAGGTTAGATTTAGGTTAGGTTAAAATAATTTACGTGTGTGTGAAAACAAAAAAAATATCATAAAAAACATTATACCACTAATACTTATA
Organism: Epinotia demarniana; assembly: GCA_945867215.1. Classification (NCBI taxonomy): domain Eukaryota; kingdom Metazoa; phylum Arthropoda; class Insecta; order Lepidoptera; family Tortricidae; genus Epinotia; species Epinotia demarniana. The sequence goes on along the minus strand of OX244272.1, from coordinate 16,136,647 downwards.
TCCAATATACATTATATCCATTAAACGTTATATTAAAAATATATTATACTATTTGAACATTATACGCCATGAAATTATAGTGATTGTTGTTATACCAAAATTTTATTATGGCCCTTGAGTGATTATATCCAATGAAATTATATTAAATGTTCTTATATCCAATGAAAATATATCAAAAGTTGTTATACCAATCATTACACACCCTATTCTACCTATATACTCTTGTACTACCAGTGAGATCTTGTCATTAGCTGTCTATATCAGTCAAAGTGTTGGTTTGTTATAGAAGCTGTAAATAAATTCATAAATAAATTTTCAGAATTAAGAGAAGAGACAGTGGAAGTCCTGCTATCAACAGCCAGCTTATTACAGCTCGACTCGGTCACGGCAGCATGCTGCGCTTTTCTCAAGAAACAGCTCGACCCATGTAACTGTCTGGGCATCGGTCTGTTCGCTGAGCAACAATCCTGCCTGGAACTGCACAGGAGCGCCTTGGAGTACACTTATCAACATTTTATGCAGGTGACAACCCTAGATTTTTTAAGAGTGAATCGAGTCAGACAGGACTACAGTTTTGAGAACCCAATCTGAAAAACCATAATGCCTCTGGGGTCATAACATGTCAACAGTCGTGAATGGAGTGGGCCAGCCATTGATGTGTTTTTTTTTTTCTTTCCTAAGTTAGGCCCCGAAGGGGCCCTTAACTAATTGCCAATGACACATACAAGAGTATGACTAAAACAGAAAACTAATAACATATATACAATTACAAAAACCTAACGGCCCAATACCGAGAGACGGGTGGGGAACTAAACTAAATTTAAATACTAAAACATAAAAACATAGAAACACCCTATCCGCAAACACTCGCCACGTGCCGCCCGCTTGCGCCTTTTTCGTGCGGGAAAAAGTGCAAACAGGCAAAAATAACTAAACAAGTAAAATATACAACAGACAGAGGAACAAAATTATCAATGAAGTAGTATTATTTACAACGGAAATTGAAGGAGGACGGGTGAAGTGGCGGACGTTGCCGGAGCCAAAGAAGCGCCTCGTCAAAGAGGGCCTGTAGAGAAGCGAAGGAGATAGCGGGGGAGGAGAGGGGGGAGCAGTCGCACCTGTACTGTTGATAGGCTGGTGGGCGAAGCTGCGCTCAAATTCACCCACCACACCGGAGTCCGCATTCAGGTCAGTAAAGGAGACCCCCGTGAGCCCGTCCGCGCGCGCCGCAAACCATTGATGTGCGATTGTATCATCATAGGTCTCAAACATCTTGACAGATGATTTGATGTTTTACCAATTTATTAAGGAAACATATGTATAATTGCAGAAAATATCAATTTTCTCCAATATGCTCGGAAATGTTCGCCTTACTGTAGCAAATATAGGACGTGAAGTTCCTCGTTACTGTAGAACGCAGATTTAAAAATTTAAAAGCATTACTGTACAGTTTTAGCGGCCAGGAAAGTGTATGAAATTCCTTTACTGTATAGTTTTTTACGTTTTACTTTGTACTTTGACTACGACAAATCATTACAAACAGCCAAGTGCTCGTACAGACCTTGCAATTTGTCACAACAACTTGCGATTGTTAGGCTGGTTAGTAGAGTATGGCTGTCTCTTTCCAACTATTGCAAGTTGCTGTGACAAGTCACGCCCGTTTGTAGGCAGCTTTAAGTTTTACCAAGCTGTTGTAATAAACACAATATATTATACTAGGTACTTAGTTTGATAATGATGTAACATGATAATTATACCATATTATGATTAAAATACGTAAGTGTTATACCAGACGATAGTTATACAAAGTAAACATATATATTTTGAAATTATACCAAATATTTGATATATCAAATCAATATCACATTTTGTCGATATTTTATACCCACATTTATGCTAAAAGTGGCGCTGGAACATACGTTTCATGTGCTCTGCCTACCCCTTTTGGGAATAAAGGCGTGAATGTATGTATGTATGTATCAAATATAAATACATTGAATGAAATTATACAATTCTTTAAAACGTTGGACACTTAAAACTTAGTGATTATTCATAATGTTTATTGTCTTGTGTAAAAATGTGACCATATGTTCATTAATCCTTTTGCGAGAAAATTCAACATTATTGTTTTTTTTTCTGATGCCCTACTTACGTTTTTCAAGAAGCTGTCATTTTCAGGTAGTAAAACACCAGGAGTTCCTCTCCCTGCAGGCCGAGCAGCTGTCCAGCCTGCTCAAATCCGATGACCTCAATGTCATGAGCGAGGAGAATGTTTTTGAGAGTTTGATGACGTGGGTGCAGCATGACAGTGCGAAGAGGGAACAACACCTGCCAATGCTTTTGAAATTAATCAAATTGCCGCTACTTTCTTCTGAGGTAAGTGTTTATTTGTTTCTGTAACTTGAATGTTTTCTATGTATTTATATCTGGTAAATAAATCTTCGTTTCATAATACAAGCCTTCAACTCGTATTGTTCGACTTGTATGAGATGAGACCGGAGGCGTCTTTACCTATGGTGCAGGGTGTGCGTTGCACACGGGTGCAGCAGTCCTAGGGGGCGCCGGGCGCCGCCCGCTACCATTCCATTTTGACTGCGCGCTTACTAGGGGGCGCTAGAGTTAGCGCACGGGCGCTACATGGGCTACAGACGCCTCTGTATGAGACGTCCCGCAATATTGATTTATTTATTTTATGTTTGGCATATTTATTATAGTTAACTGACTTAGGCCTCTCACAGGCTGACGCGCCCTGGTTTTCAAGCTGTCAATTTAACTATTGACTGCCACCGCAGGCCGCAGTGTGATTCAAGCCTTAAGGCGATGCATTGGAAATTATCGCGCGCTTTGAAACGCCGTTCTGACTAGATTAAGAAACAATAAAGTCTGTGTTTCAGATATATGATTCTTGTCCGTTTTTTACTCAGCCTACTCAAACGATACATTATTTTACGACACAATCAAGTTAATAGTATAGTATTTTATCTTATCTAAAATCTCACTTGATGAATTTTAAATAAAACTTCACTAAGTTAGGTATTTATTGAAATTTGACCAAAAAAGCCATTTCCGAAGAGTGTTAGATCTCTTTTTCTCGTGCGCAGAAGGTATCAGCGTGGGGGGTTCGACTCAAATCAAGGCATCCCCTTAAGGAGCCCAAGAGGGGGTTTTGGGGTTTACTCGAGCGCGTCAGATTAACATATCATATCGGGGCATGGGGGGGAAACCTTGTACCCTTATGTTATATACTCATAACCCGAACCTGCCTCGAACATTTATAAGGCCTATAAACATGATCACGCGTCTAGAGCATTCAAAAAAGCCGCCACTAGCTCACGTTTAACCGTCAGATTATTGAATGGTAGCTTTATTCGGGCGTTCATAACATCTCCTGTGAAAATCTGACGCGCTAAAGTAAGCCTTTTCCCATTGTTACTTGTTTGAGCCTACCTGTCCCTTTTTGTGTTTGTACATTTTCAGTATTTAATGGTTAATGTTGTACATTTTCAGTATTTAATTGACAAAGTGGAGCTAGCGTGCGGCAATGTTTCCGAATGTCAACCTTTGATCATGGAGGCTGTAAAGTGGCACTTACTGCCCGAGCGACGGTCTCTCCTGTTCTCACACAGGACCAGGCCTAGGACTTCAACCATAGGACGACTGCTGGCTATTGGGGGCATGGATGGATATAAGGTGAGGCTACAACAATTTTAATTTGGGGATCCAATTTAATATGTTGTTTTAAGGAATATAAGACTTTAATGCGGCTCAAGCGTGGTTCCAGAAATTTGTTCAGGGGCTGCCCCTACGCTGGGGCGGAAAGGTTCTCGAGTGGCGAGCACGTGCCGGAAGGCGCGGCCTGGGTAGGCCCCCCACGCTGGACTGATGACCTGGTAATGGTTGCGGGAGTCCGCTGGATGCGGGTGGCGCAGGACCGGTCATTTTGGCACTCTTTGGGGGAGGCCTATGTCCAGCAGTGGACGTCTTTCGGCTGATATTATGGTGATGATGATGACTGCCCCTACAAAATTAAAAAGCAATCTACCTCCTACCTCCTGGGTCATGGGCTCGGCAGGTGTCGGGGATAGACTTGACTTTCGTTTGTTTTAAAAAGTGTCGGAGATAGAGTTGACTTTCGTTTGTATTAAAACGTGCCAGAAACAATTATTGACATTTTATGAAAAGTTTTGTTTTCGCAAATGTGTTAAAATGCCTCGTATAAAACGTGTGAGCGTTGATAATTGCATCCTCCCTCGGCGCTCTTATCACACTCAACATACCTCACTTGTATCACAATGTACTATAATGATGTCGACATAGCATTGGTGCAATTACGAAATATAATTATGGCATCTATTTAAGTTTTGAAATAACAAGATTTTAGCCAGGTTTTTAGTTTTCTTATTTCGGGTCTTGATACATAATTGTTGGGCCCAGGGAGCTAGCAACATGGAGATGTACGATCCTCGAACAAATTCGTGGACGTCCTTCATGAGAATGGGCGCCAGGAGACTGCAGTTCGGCGTCGCTGTGATGCAGAATAAACTGATCGTCGTGGGCGGCAGGGATGGCTTGAAGACATTGAACACCGTAAGTGCCTAAACCTAAAAAAGATCGGATTTAAAGACCACAAGGATGACAAAACAAACATTTAATAAGTACAACTTAGGAAAACAAAAAACATTTTCATTTCAAAGTACAATATCTTGAAAATGGCTGAACAGATTTTCATGAAACATGGCTAAGAACACTCGGGATAAAATTATCTATGATACAAAAAAAACCGCATTCAAATCGGTCCATCCGTTAGGGAGCTACGCTACCACAGACAGATACACAGATACACAGACACAAAGATACACAGACACACAGATAAACAGACACACAAATACACAGACAGACACGTTAAACTTATAACACCCCTCTTTTTGCGTCGGGGGTTAAAAAGAAATTGAGTAATTTTCTATTAAATCGAATAAAGGGTACTTGTTGATATAACAACTACGTACCTATAGTCTATTTTTCTATTCCGTAGACTATATTGACATTTCATGTATTGCTAGTTTTTTACGTCTTATAAATAGTGATGTGTTACAACCGGTACTAACCGAAAATAAACGATTGGGAGGTACTTATATTTGTTGATGAAGCGTCTGTAACACAATGAATGGATAATCCGTGACGTGCTAAAAACGAGAGAACCCGCACTGAAAACATCCGATACTATTTACTACTAAAATAACGAATGCCAAATACGTAAACCAAAATGACGTCGCGTCAGGTCGGCGATACGTCAATCATCATCCTCCTAGCGTTATTCCCGGTTGTGCCCCTAAAGGAGCCCAGGGTCCGCTTTGACACCTAATCCCAAGATTTGGCATTCTACGAAAGCGACTGCCATCTGACCTTCCAACCCAGAGGGAAAACTAGACCTTATTGGGTTTAGACCGGTTTCCTCATGATGTTTTCCTTCACCGAAAAGCTAACGGTAAATATTCCGTACATGTCAGCGATACGTCAATGTCATTTTAAATATTTGAGTACATTTTATTTTGTTTTTGTCGTATCATTTTGTGAGTAGATTTTATTTATTGTTTATTTTGAATCTAAAATTAATTCAACATTTTATCGGTTATTTACTAACCGATATCAAAGATCAGCACTGTTTGTATATAGCTAGTCACATTATTTCTACGTTTAACATTTGTGGTTGTCATTTTAGTCTACGGAATAAAAAAATAGACTATAGCTTATTTACACAAATGTTAAGGAGCCTCGTCTGCCAACAAACCACCCTGTGGTTTGGCAGAAGAATATACGTATTTAGTTGTAAGAAAGATCTGTTTTTAGTTGTGAGAAAGGTTTTTTTTACTCAATATATTCACCACGGAACGATACGGGAGAAACGAACCGTTATGTAATTAATTGCCGTCGCAAAACTGTAGATCACTGTCAGACACATTTAGTCACAAAACTGTCACAAAAACACAAAGCCAGTTAAGATGTGATTTAAATATTACAACATCCCCGATACTTCTTGATTTTTGGACACCTCATATGGGGCTTACTTTGGAAATATCATTCCCTACAGGTGGAGTGTTTCGACCTAACCTCGCTCACATGGAGCACGATCGCCCCGATGAATACGCACCGACACGGGCTCGGGGTGGCAGTGCTGGGCGACGGGCCCAACTCGCCCGTGTACGCCGTCGGTGGCCATGATGGCTGGATCTATCTCAACTCGGTGGAGCGGTGAGTCACGTTACTGTCACAGGTGGGATCCAAACCTCGCTCGCATGGAGCACGATCGCCCCGATGAACACGCACCGACACGGGCTCGGGGTGATAGTGCTGGGCGACGGACCCTACTCGCCCGTGTACGCCGTCGGCGGCCATGATGGCTGGATCTATCTCAACTCGGTGGAGCGGTGAGTCACGTTACTGTCACAGATGGATTCCTAACCTCGCTGGCATGGAGCACGATTGCCCCGATGAACACGCACCGACACGGGCTCGGCGTGGCAGTGCTGGGCGACGGGCCCAACTCGCCCGTGTACGCCGTCGGTGGCCATAATGGCTGGATCTATCTCAACTCGGTGGAGCGGTGAGTCCCGTTACTGTTCCATTGAAATTAAACTTGTATTGATTTAATGCTTGTCGCACATAGCCTCAACTTCGACTTCGAAGGAACAGCGGAGATCCTAAGAGCGGTTACACACAGCCACTTTTTAGAGCGATACCAACGTGATACAGTTATGGGTAATTCAGGGCTAGTTGTGTCTTTACGTACCGGATACGACGTAATAACGATAGAAAGCGTTCTTGTACCAAAATGTGCAATAAATAATACATTACTGCACCGGAAAAAAAATGTGGCCGGCCGAGTAGATATAGACACGAGGCTTGTAATTGTGAGCCCCTTCTCTATGTGCAGATGGGACGCATGCTCTCGCACTTGGACGATGGTGTCGCCGATGTCTGGCGCGCGTAGCACGTGCGGCGTAGCGGCGCTACGCGGGCGGCTCTACGCGGCGGGCGGGCGCGACGGCGGCGCGTGCCTGCGCTCCGTCGAGTGCTACGACCCCGCCACCAACCACTGGACCAACTGCGCGCCCATGACGCGCCGGCGCGGCGGAGTCAGCGTGAGTGACTCACACTATCGCTGCGATAGGGTGTGAGCGAGACAGCATGCGAGCGGACGGCCATTTTCAGATCCATTCTTTATCTGCGCGCGTTATAACGCCACGCAATTACTTTGAGCGGGTTGCATCAAATTACGACTACAGAGCGATCAGCGTTAGGGTGTCGGTTCTAAAGTCATTATTGGGTAAGTACTACTTCACGATTATCTCCGTAAAATTGCGAAAAACGCCAGTATTTCGATCGAATAAAACTCAACGCCGGTATATGTATACTTTATTTAAAAAAATCTGGGAACACCTAATTCAATTTGCATTTTATACATTATCCGTATCATCAAATTGTCGACACTCACTTCAGAGTCAATGTCATGTATTTCATTTCGTCGACAATCCAGTTCGTGGAATTGTCACTACAAGTACTTAATTATAAATCGTGTATTTTGACTTGTCGGATGATTCATTAAATAGTTGAATTATGTCATGGAAAACGTTTCGTGATTTATAGTTTCAAGTATTTTTAAATAACATACAAATTATTGCAAGTAGTATTATTTAAATTTAAGAAAGTTGGCATACACAGTTATCTATTGGCACCTAACCTAACCTAAATCTAACCTAACCGCCAGCGTGTCGACGTTACCCCGCTTGGCGGGGTATCTACTTCCGCTCTAAGGGACACAAGTCAACCCTACCCTATACTTTTTTGATTATTTTGTAATGTTGTAATAAAATTTCGAACAGATAAAATTCTTTGTTTTGTTAATCTGCCATTTAAAATTCATACAAAATGAGTCATTTGCCCAATAATACTCCCTGTACAGTTATTGTATGAAATAATAAAAATTGGAATCGTCTGGTCTTGAAATAAAATTACACCAAACAGTAATTCGTCAACTAAATGTTACTTGAAACGTTTTCGATGAAAAGTTTGTGGACAATTTTACATTTTATCTGTTCAGCCCGTATCTACCCACTGTGGAGCATCCTCTAAAAACAACCTCTTAAAATAAGTTCCTATTTAGGTAGGTAAAATACGTTCTGTGTGTTCATCTCCAACACTTTCGTGTCCAGGTGTGCGCGGCGGGCGGATACCTATACGCGCTAGGCGGGCACGAGGCGCCGGCCAACGCCGCGGGCGGGCGCCTGGCGTGCGTCGAGCGCTACGACCCCGCCGCCGACTCGTGGCTGCTGTTGGCGCGCTTGAGCTACGGCCGCGACGCCATCGGCTCCTGTCTGCTCGGCGACCGCATCGTAGCCGTCGGTGAGTGTTAAAGAGAGCTACGGCACGAGGCGCCGGCCAACGCCGCGGGCGGGCGCCTGGCGTGCGTCGAGCGCTACGACCCCGCCGCCGACTCGTGGCTGCTGTTGGCGCGCTTGAGCTACGGCCGCGACGCCATCGGCTCCTGTCTGCTCGGCGACCGCATCGTAGCCGTCGGTGAGTGTTAAAGAGAGCTACGGCACGAGGCGCCGGCCAACGCCGCGGGCGGGCGCCTGGCGTGCGTCGAGCGCTACGACCCCGCCGCCGACTCGTGGCTGCTGTTGGCGCGCTTGAGCTACGGCCGCGACGCCATCGGCTCCTGTCTGCTCGGCGACCGCATCGTAGCCGTCGGTGAGTGTTAAAGAGAGCTACGGCACGAGGCGCCGGCCAACGCCGCGGGCGGGCGCCTGGCGTGCGTCGAGCGCTACGACCCCGCCGCCGACTCGTGGCTGCTGTTGGCGCGCTTGAGCTACGGCCGCGACGCCATCGGCTCCTGTCTGCTCGGCGACCGCATCGTAGCCGTCGGTGAGTGTTAAAGAGAGCTACGGCACGAGGCGCCGGCCAACGCCGCGGGCGGGCGCCTGGCGTGCGTCGAGCGCTACGACCCCGCCGCCGACTCGTGGCTGCTGTTGGCGCGCTTGAGCTACGGCCGCGACGCCATCGGCTCCTGTCTGCTCGGCGACCGCATCGTAGCCGTCGGTGAGTGTTAAAGAGAGCTACGGCACGAGGCGCCGGCCAACGCCGCGGGCGGGCGCCTGGCGTGCGTCGAGCGCTACGACCCCGCCGCCGACTCGTGGCTGCTGTTGGCGCGCTTGAGCTACGGCCGCGACGCCATCGGCTCCTGTCTGCTCGGCGACCGCATCGTAGCCGTCGGTGAGTGTTAAAGAGAGCTACGGCACGAGGCGCCGGCCAACGCCGCGGGCGGGCGCCTGGCGTGCGTCGAGCGCTACGACCCCGCCGCCGACTCGTGGCTGCTGTTGGCGCGCTTGAGCTACGGCCGCGACGCCATCGGCTCCTGTCTGCTCGGCGACCGCATCGTAGCCGTCGGTGAGTGTTAAAGAGAGCTACGGCACGAGGCGCCGGCCAACGCCGCGGGCGGGCGCCTGGCGTGCGTCGAGCGCTACGACCCCGCCGCCGACTCGTGGCTGCTGTTGGCGCGCTTGAGCTACGGCCGCGACGCCATCGGCTCCTGTCTGCTCGGCGACCGCATCGTAGCCGTCGGTGAGTGTTAAAGAGAGCTACGGCACGAGGCGCCGGCCAACGCCGCGGGCGTGCGCCTGGCGTGCGTCGAGCGCTACGACCCCGCCGCCGACTCGTGGCTGCTGTTGGCGCACTTGAGCTACGACCGCGACGCCATCGGCTCCTGTCTGCTCGGCGACCGCATCGTAGCCGTCGGTGAGTGTTAAAGAGAGCTACGGCACGAGGCGCCGGCCAACGCCGCGGGCGGGCGCCTGGCGTGCGTCGAGCGCTACGACCCCGCCGCCGACTCGTGGCTGCTGTTGGCGCGCTTGAGCTACGGCCGCGACGCCATCGGCTCCTGTCTGCTCGGCGACCGCATCGTAGCCGTCGGTGAGTGTT